>JANBXA010000180.1:18935000-20432500 GCA_030556225.1 Cricetiscus sungorus | reverse complement strand
GGATTTAAGAGGAAGTGGGAGAGCATAGGAAGAGTTGGATGGAAGGAGGAAGGAGTAGCCAAAATGATGTAAATATAGTATTCATTTATGACATTCTAAAAATTAAATTAAAATTAAAACTAAAAACAAAAAAATATCAACACATATTTAGAATGATACTTTCTTAGAGGGATTTTGTTTTTTTTTTTTTTAATATGCTGTGTGGTCTAATAAAGGCATCTACCACCAATACTAATAACCAAGATTCAATACCTGAAACAAACCTGGTGGAAACAGAGAACCAACTTTGTCCTCTGGCCCTCACATGTGCAGCGACTCCCCCACCACCATGCATACACACACAAGAAAGAGAAAGGAAGGAATGAAGGAAGGGAAGGAGGGAGGGAGGGAGGGAGGGAGGGAGGGAGGGAGGGAGGGAGGGAGGGAGGGAGGGAGGAAGAGGAGGGAGGAAGGAAGGAAGGGAGGAAGAAAATAAATTTGTAGTTTGTCTTCCCATCCACTTGCCTATATCTTTTGTAGAGCTGAAAATTTAGTTTTAGTGAGCCAACTTATTTTTTACAAGACTAACTGATGCTTTTGTAATATCTTAAAAGTTATAACAAACTCAAGATCATCTCTATTTCTTCTAATGTTGCCTTCTAGGAACTAATTTATTTTTAGCATTCTGTAGATAAGTCTGATTATCAAAAACAGATATATACCTACACAGATTATCTAAAACAGAACTATAAGGTATCAACCTTATATTTCATTAAGCTTTTACTTTTAAAACCAAAGATATACATGTACAGTCAATATGACTGTGTATTTATATATAAGTATATACAAGGCACATGTTGTGAGTGTCCCAAAATTTCAAAATGTTTTGAAATTTTCTTGTAAATAATTGTATAAAATAGGAGCACTTTAGGAATAATCATGTGCTTGGATGCCATAGCAACATCAAATTACATAAAAAGCTTCACATACCATAATGTTTTCATAAGAATTCTCACTTTCCAACAGTTACCACTTTGTAGATCAGCAATAAACATTTCACAGAGTTCCAGTCTGTAATAGAGTGTTGAGCAACCCTGCAAAGTGGATCATAAAATCAAAAATCAATCTCTTGAAAAGAGCCCACCTTCCTACAAAGATCAAGGGAAAGAAGAGAGGAGGAGGCAATGTGGATTGTTGGGAGGAGTCAATTCTTTGAATTCTGTAGACATAAAATGACACAAAGTAAATAGCTTTGGACCAGTTGGATTTAAATGGACACAGTCCCAGAAAGATATAACTCATTAAAACTGACAACCTATATGGAATACGATTATACCTTTTATTACCCAGAAATTGACTCCACAATTTCAAGTCACCTGTCTCCCTCTCCAGAAAGCCCAGGGGAGGAGGGGTTGCAGAGGGTGGAAGTGATTGCAGAGAGTCATAACTACTCTAACTGTTGATAATAAGTGAGCACGGAAGGGAATACTCAGCTCTAATCTGCACATATCCATCACCCGCCAAGGCTCGGAGAAGAGGGATAGGAAGAATAAAAGAGCTGCAGACTTGGGGGATTACCCTGAGAGGCCGCCTTCTGGACATACCATGACTGTTTGCATGAATTCAGTGCAGCAATGGTTACCTGCACAAGCCTTGCCTAAAATAGTCATGTCAATAATCCATCACAGATGGAGAAGGGGCTCATGAAGCCCCAGATATCTCTAAGCATTGAGTGATAAGGGGTTACTGGGGTGAGGGGATTCTATTTCTCAGTGCAGTAGCCATTGGTAAATTGCTCAGGAGAATAATCTCTTCCCACCCACACTCATGCAAGCAAAGCTAATGAGATCTAGTGGGTCACACTAAAAATATAATGACATCAAGGTAGTTCAAGATATTTGTGGTAGGAGAAGGGATTCAGTTGCAGAACTGAGGGGAATAGAAAAAGATTAAAAATGGAGGGATATGACCAAAGTACACTGTATGTATGTATTATGTATGTATGTATGCATGTATTATGTATGTGGCATGCATGTATTATTAAATTAAGAAAAAATGTATTTCAAGACCTCCAAGTCAAGTTTATAGAAATTCATTCAAAAAAATCTCCTTAAACAAGATTAAGATTGCTAGTTGTGTATGACCAGTATAACATGAATTCCAAGAGGAAAATTACAAACAAAATGTAACAAATATTAGAAAGCTAATATGCAATGTATAAAATAAGAATTCATTAGTTCCAAGAGGGATCAATCCCACAAATGCACCATATTAGTTAAACGATGTAATTCAAATAATATAATTTAATACATTATCACAGTAATTCTTTTAAATTCCTATTGCCATCTCAATGGATATGGGAAGTACATTTAATAAAATTTCATATAAATTTATGGTGTTTAAAAGCTTTTAGCAAACCAGAGGAATATAACTTTTTCCTAAACCCAATGAAAGGCATCTGCAAAAATCTATAGAAAACTTAAATTTGGTCGTAAGTGTTGAAAACATTCACATTTAGATATTGACTAAGACACAGATTTCTGTCAAAAATCCTTTTCCTTTATTAGTATGCTAGATGCTTTAGCCTAGACAACAAGGTAAGAAACATATTAAAGTTCAAAGTGTTTCAAAAAACAGGCTGATTATTGGTAGACACATGATTATACCACAGAAACATGCCCAAATAAACCATAGTTACAATTCTTAAATAGTTGAACCATCTTTTCAGTCACATGCCAGCTATTATCCCTAAACAAGTGGTTGCCCTAATAGAAAACAAATTTTGAAACCAGTAACATAAAGCATTTATAATTTCATCCACAATACTAAATGCCGAGGAATACATTTAATGGAACATGCATACATTGTCTACACCGAGAGCCAGATAAGTTTAAAATTAGATAAGTTTAAAATACCCAGGTAAATGTTTATAGGTTAAAAAGTACAGACACTATGAAAATGACAAGTTTGAAATGGTTTATTTAAACAAAGTCTTTGCAAGAAGTCACATCCCACTGTATTTTAAGGGTGAGTGTGTAGGTGTGTGTGGGGGGGGGAGAGAGAGAGAGAATGTGTTTGTGCATATTTTACTTACCATGCTGATTTTAAAATTAAATAGACTTACAAAGAATTACAAACAGCCAAAGCAATTTCAAAACAGAAAAAATAAATAAATAAACTGGAGCACTTTCAAACAAGTGTATTGTAGTGTAAGAGTAAGACTTAGATGAATGGTCAGGAGAGAGTTCAGACACACATAAAAATCTGTCACTCATTCAAAGAACAGCACTGATGAATGGAGAAAAAGAGTGTCTCTTAAATCAATATGCTGAGTCAATGGAATAGCATACAAACAACAAGAAACTGACTTTTGCACCTTACACAAAATGCACAGAAGTGTACCTAATGGGCTGTAACTGCATCGTGAGCCCAACAATACAATGATCGCATAAGAGAGGGTCCACATAAGCCATGATAAGAATGACAGAATTACATGCATAAAGAAGAACAGAAAGCTGGGCTCCCTTAAAATGAAAACATGAAGTGCCATCTTCTGGGTATATTATGGTTGATGCAGCCAAGAACTCACATGCAGTGGCTACCTGCATGAGACAAGGCACACCAAAGGAGCTTATTAAGCCCCCTCCCTCCTTAAGGACTGATAAAACAGCTAACAGTTGCTGGAGGGAAAGAGAATCACAGCCTGTGATGATACATCCACTGGTAAATTGTTTCTGCCCCAGTAAAAAAAAAAAAAAAAAAAACCCACCCATGCTAATACAGACAACCTTGATTAAATGCAATAAAACACACAAAGACATAGAAAACTTAAGAGCACTAATGAGGAAGAAGGGGTTAAGTGGAAGAGGCAAGAGAAAAGATAAGATGACCAAAGTGCAGTGTGTGTGCGCGCACACCAGTGATGTATGAAATTGTAAAATAAATAAATTTTAACTTTATTAATGTTTTTAAGAATTCCATCCAGGCAGAAGTGGTCCATGCCATTAATCCCAGCACTAGGGAGGCAGAGGCAAGTAGATCTCCAAGTTCGAGGACAGCATGATCTACAGAAAAAGTTCTGGGATAGACAGAGAAACCCTGCTCAAAAGAAACACAGACAAAATTTAATACACTGTATTTTGGTAATATTCACCCACCTCTTCCAAGTCCTCCCACATCTAGCTCCCATTTGTTACCCAAGCAACTGGCTCCTCATTTTTATTATTATTATTTTATTTTACATGTCGATCCCTGTTCCCTCTTCCTCCCTCCCCCCTCTTACTCTCTCTCTCTCCCCTAACATACACCCTGACCACCCTCCCCTCCCATCATTTTTTAAGTCCAAGTTCAATTTGTGCTGCCCACATATACTTGGAAGGGCAGCCCTCCACTATAGCATGTTAGAACCATCTAGGCTATATCTTGAAGAAGACTAAATCACCCTCTCACAACAGCTGTCAGTTACCAATAACCAATAGTATGCTGTGCCTACCTCCTCCTCCCATGATGGAACCTTCTCTGGCTTGAACCCATACATGATTTATCCACACTGTCATAACCATTCTGAGTTCAACATGCAACTGTCATTTTGTTGCACTCATCCACTACTTCTAACTCTTTCAATCTTTCTACCCCTTCCTCTACAATGATCCCTGAGCTTGGAAAGGAAGAGGTGTGATATGAGTGTCTCATCTATGTCTGAGCATTTCCCAGTCCCCTTTTCTCTACACTACGACCAGCTGTGGGGAATCTCTGTGCTAATCACCATCTTCTACAAGATGAAGCCTCTTTGCAGAGGTTTGAGAGATGCATTTATCTACAGGTTTAAAGACAAGTCATTAAGAGATGGTTTAATACTATGACCCTTTAGTAATTTATCCCCTAAGATTTCCATCCTGTCGGGCCACAGTTTCTTGGCCCTGATAACAGTGCAAAGGATAAGTTCCACACTGCAGAGCAGACACTAAATCCATTCAGAAAGTGATTGGTTACTACTATAATGCTATTGCCACTATTATGCCAGTGAGACTGCCTGGTCATTACTGCCCCTTGTATGGGTCACAGCTGTAGAAAGTCAAGCATTACTTTTCTCCTCCAGTAGTGTATATACAGCATCCTCCACCACTAAGAGAACTAGCTAGCAAGGATGAAGTTTCCAGGTTAGTGCTAGCAAGACTCCTCCATGTTTCATGACTGAAATATGTGGTGTCTTTAGCAATAGGGTCTTAAACCATCAAGTTCTGGAGAGTAACCAAGAGCAATCGCAGTTACCTATAATGTTTGAGAGGTCCTATAGAGAACACCACTAGCCAACAGCTAAAAGAGGTAACCCATTCATTACATTGGGCTTTTTAGATCCAATTGTCATGCTGTTGCAGGGTAACTACTTACACTCTTTGTATGTATATATGTATGTATGTATGTATGTATGTATGTTTATATTTTAGGGAGCTTCTAGAGAAGCAAGTTTTTCAAAAGTCTCTAATGTTAGCTATTTTTCTTCTATTCCTTCCTCTATGCTACCCAACAATCACCTACCCAATTTAGCCCTTTCTGATCCATTATTTCCCTTCCACCTTTATATGGCTGTGTTCTCTCTCCCATCCCTCAAAAAACACTATAGACTTCTACTCATTTCCCTATTTCTGAAACACATATATCTAAACATTAGAGTTTTTTTATTTACTTGCAATAAACAGAATACATTGATGTGATCCACTTAGTTAGACCAAGGATGAAATGCTTAGAATTCTAATCTCTTCCTGGCCTGGGCCCAGACTAACTTTTTCCCTTTCTCCCAAATAACCATTAGACATTTAATCTCTTAGACTAGTTTAATTTTGTTTTTAAACATCTCACAAATGAATAAATCAATTTTTAAAAATTTAAAGTTTCTAATTATCAAAATACACTACTTGAAAAGAATGTAAGAGTATATTGGCAACACAAACCAGGAATGGGTCTGGATTTGGAAGAGAAAAAGAGCAGCTGCAAATTAATTGGAAAATAATAGCCAACCCATGTTTTTAATAGGGCAAAAAATATAGACAGCAGTTTGCAAAAGCAGATATAGAGATAAACACATGAATTTATATTTAATCTCACTTGTCACCAAAGAGATTTAATTAAAGCTGCAATGAGATAACATTAGACTCTTCCCCAAATGGCTACAATTTTAAAACACAATAGCAAATGTCAACAAGAATATGTAACACAGAAACTCTCAAGCAAGGCTTGTGGTAATGTAAAGAGACAAAAATAGCACCACTTCAGAGAAGTTTTAAAGGACTAAGCTAATAGTATATAAATATACTCTGTGGCCTAGCATCACCACTGTTAGGTTTTTCTTCAACAGAAATGTGTGTATAAATTACATAATGATAACAATGGCCAATAAATTATTTTTGATGATCCCCACGGAAGGCCTCACCTTTCATAGGGAGCAGAAAGGGGATGAGATATGGAGTTGGGGGTCAGGGGAGGAAGGAAGGAAAAGGGCAGTATGATTGATATGTGAAACAAGCTTGTGTCAAATTTAAATAAAAAAAATAGGGAAAATTATTTTTGACGGTATGATGGCAAGTTTTTTATCAACTTGACACAAACTAGAGTAACCTGGGAAATGCATCCGTTTCTCAATTAACAAATTGCCATCATCCGTTTGGTTTGTGGGCACATCTATGGGGTATTTTCTTGATTGATGATTTATTTGGAAAGACACAGCTAACTGTGGGTGGTAACAAGTAGTCCTAGGCTATGCAAGAAAGCAGGCTGAGTAAACCATGGTGGGCAAGCCAATAAGATGCATCCCACCATGACCTCTGCATCAGTTCCTGCCTCCAGGTTCCTGCCCTGAGTTCCTCCACTTCCCTTATGAAGGACTGCCACCTGTAAGCCAGACACAAATGGTTTATTCTCATTTACCACAGCTACAGAAAGTGAACTAGGACAGGTACTTATCAGCCTAGACATTCATTTAAGAGCATGATAGCTAAATTATGTTTACTGTATGGAATACTATACAGCAATAGGTAGATAGATAGATAGATAGATAGATAGATAGATAGATAGATAGATAGATAGATAGATAGATATGGATATGGATATGGATATACATATAGATATAGGAATAAGTATAGAGATAGAGATAGATATATTCTTGCCGTGCAGAAAAATATAGATGTTTCTCACCAGTATGATGTTGAATAAAAACCAATTCCCCCAAAAAGTACATACTGCATAATTCATTTGTAAGAAGTTTTTTAAATAGAGACATTTAATCTAATACCAATTTAATGATTATTTGAGAGGAAAAGGAATAAAGCAGTTTGGAGTCAGACAAGAAATAGAATAGTTGTAAGAATAGTTCATAACTTGGCCTGATAAGTGGATAACACCCATATATTCAGTTTCCCACATCTAACTGACTGGTACATATGTGGCTGGTGCCATTCCCCATGCCCTTCAGCCTTGTCAGTTAGCAGAACAGGAGACCGTCCCTAACTGTCCCACCAGGAGCATTTCTTCCTGCCCTTTTCATTCCATTTATGCTATTCCCACCCCCACTTTTTCAATATACAATATTTCGTCAGATCTCCTTTCAAACATCCACATTTAAGAACATGGAAGCCAGGCCTGGTGGCACAGGCCTAGGCTCTTAGCTACTCAAGAGACTGAGGCAAAAACACATGCTCAGGGTAATCCTAGGCAATGTAGTGAGAGAATGCCTCCAACAAAATAAGAAAGGAGGTGTTGAGTTAAAGCAGGGTGAAGGAATACTAGCATGTGCCAGGGCCTGGGCTCAATCCCCAATATCTAACACTGAAAGATAAATATATTTAATCTTCTCAAATAATACATGATAGTCATGGCAGTAACTGCCCCAATAACTAGTATTCACACATCAGATGACTGAATTATTTTTTTTCTGGGCTCCAAGGATACATAACTACAACTATAAGACAAGTAAGATTCCTGGCATCTCAAAATTCACATTTTAGGAGATCTGGGCAATATATGAATATGCAGCAAGTAATAAACAAGCACTCCACACACACCAGTTTGCCTAGAATATTATGGAAATGAACAGAGCAAAAAGGTAGTGGAGTCACAAGGAAAATGCCAAGAAGATAGAGAAGTACTCTGGCCAAACAGAACACTTCACTGATCAGGAAAGATTACCCATCCTGAGATCCAAAAAGATTGCAGACCTATTGAATACAAAGCCTTCGGAAGTTTCCCGTCTAGGATAATGTACCATCTGATTTTCATTTTTAAAAAAGAGCTTGTGGTGTCTCTGGAAAGAATAAACTGGAAGGTGGGAGCACAGTGTAGACCCTCTACATGGATGCTACAGCCAGTATTGCTCGCTTCGAGGAAGGTATGTCTGTATTCTGATGCATCAGAGAGGCAGACAGCAGGGTGGCTATATGGATTCCTATGTATATATGGGAAGTGTGTCAAGTAAAGGCTATAGGAGAGTTCAGTGATGAGACTTGGTCTTCTGGCATGGTAACTAGGTAGAAGTATCATATATAAGGTGGAGAAAATGGGAAGAGAAATGTTCGAGTAGAAAATTTTCTAAAACTGTTTTGTGTTCCTTACATTTAGAATATGTATGACTCCAGCATAACAGGTTCTGTGACCTAACACAGGCAAGACCCTTGAGAGAGATGAAACTTGAAAGTATTAGTATGTATATAAAAATTTTTAAATTCCTGGGTTGTGGTGATATATTGTTTATGATCCAATAAAGCTTGACTGGAGATCAGAATGCAAAGCTAGCCACAGCAAAAGAGGTCAGGCAATGGTAGCACACACCTTTAATCCCAGGACTTAGAAGACAGAGGCAGATGGTTCTCTGTGAGTTCAAGGTCACCCAGGGCTACATGAGAATAAATCAGTCTAAAAGAGAAACAAAGCTCACACCTTTAATCCCAGCACTAAAGAGAGTATATAAAACAGGAGCAGGGTCTCAAAGCTGGCATTCAGTCTTAGACAATTAGTCTCCAGCCATGTTGAGGGCAGGACTGTCCCAGCCTTGCTAGATATAATAGCTCTCTGGTGGCTTGGCTGCTTTGCTTTTCTGATCATCTGGCTCTGGGTTTATATTATTCATATCATACTAGGTTTATAATTCATTCAACAACACAAGTAGGGGTGACAAAAGGAAGGTGAATAGTGCCAAATGTCAAAATTCAGAAGCAAAGTGAAAAACAAAAACAAAAAGAAAGAAGGAAAGAAGGAAAGAAAGGAAGGAAGGAAGGAAGGAAGGAAGGAAGGAAGGAAGGAAGGAAGGAAGAAAGAAAGACAACACTGACAAGGAACCTGTCACAGTGGACTAGATAGACAGTAGGCAGACAGTTCTGCAAGGAGGACATGCCACCTGTTGCAAAGACTACTGAGACAAAGAAGACTAGAAGAGCCTGACACAGACCCTGTCCTAGAGGGGTTCTCAATGATCTATTACATCATAAATCTAAATGTCTGAAAATAAGGTATCCTGCATGGAAATGCTAACCAGGATCCTGGCTGCCATTCCTTTAAAAGAAAAGTCATAATGCACTAAAGAGTGATTTAAAATGGTCCCCAAAGTTTCTCAACTTAACTACTAAACAGAAAAGTGTGTGTGTGTGTGTGTGTGTGTGTGTGTGTGTGTGTGTGTGTGTGTGTGTGTGTGTGTGTTCGTGTGTGTGTTCGTGTGGTCACATTTCATATTCACATTGCACATATATGTAAATAATATTATATATATATATTATATATACATACATATGTTTCTTCTTTAGTTTCATTTGCTAGCTTTTTCCTGTCCATTTTGTTTCTGAGTATGGGAATTTCCTCTGTGTGTGTGTGTGTGTGTGTGTGTGTGTGTGTGTGTGTGTGTGTGTGTGTGTTGAACTACCAGAGTTAGATGTTGCAATAGTTTAGGTGTTAAATGTACCCCAAAGGTCACATGTATAGGCTTGATCACCAGCTCATAACATTGTTGGGTGATGGTGAAACCCTTAGGAAGTGGGACTTGGACAAAAGGCATCTATGTCACTGGAGGTGTAGGAAGATGTTGAGATCACATTCATTTCTCTCTGGGTAATTTCCAGGCTTTATGCATGAAGGAGATATCCTCTACCATATTCCCCTGCCATGATGTGTATATCACCATGAATGGAATCCTCTAAGACTGAAACAAAACTTTCTTTCATGTGAGTTGATTGTCTCAGGTATTTTCTCACAATGATGAAACTCTGACAATACAGATGTATGCTTAAAACATCTTTATCTCTAAAACTAACCATTGTTAACAAATGGATGTTTTCTGTGCCGTTGCTTGGCTTCTCTCAACATGCTAGAAGCATCCCATTGCTGACAATCAGCACGCTTTCCAAACATCCACTTGGTCTGCCAACTGTATCAGAAATTCAACTGGAATCTCTCTAAACACTTCTCTGAAGGTATCAGACTAAATTGAAGGCATGCAAACACAAATACTACATGTATAAACATCTACCTCTAATAGGAGATTTTAAGAAAAACTTCATGTCTTGTGAAGACAATTTAGAATATGAAAATTAAGACAATGTTAGCAAGAAAGGTATACTGACAGATACGCCTGTCGGCACTTCCTAGAAGAGGGAACAACATTGCCAGAAAATGCCAGCTGCTAATCTGAGTCTTGGTTGTCAGTGATTTAAAGTGAAGCCAGTGTTCTACTTTGTAACTTTAATGCAGAAACACCAAATTTCACTAACGCAAAAAAGCAGGAGGTAAAAATCTGGATTTAAACAGTGCTTGGGAACAGAAGACAAGAAACAGGTGGGCCAAATGGCATCTGCACAAGTGGGCATGCCTGGTGAGAAATCTCACTAGTTCCGTCCTCCTGCAGATGTTCATAGGAAGGTTGGTGGCATTTCTGAGACTAACAGTGACATCTGAGCCATGGCTGTTCCTACTACCATCTTCCTGTACCCACCCCTCCTCTTCTTTCTACCACGTGTCCCCTGTCCCTGCCACCTTCTTCCTATCCCCTGTCCCTGTCATCTTCTTCCGTCTCCATCCCTCCCACTTTCTTCTTCTTTTCCTGCTTTTCTGCCCCTTTCCTTCTATCTCCCAATACCCCTCTCCCCTCCTTTCTGTTCTCCTCTCCTTCTGTAGCCTAATTTACTTCTTCACATATCTTTCCTTCCTTACCTTCTTTGAGAAAGTATTTGGTATAACCTGGTTCTTCCATGTCCACTTCGTCCTTTTGAACTCAGGGTTTGGGAAAATAAGGAGAACAAGTTCTCCATGTCATTCCGACTCATACATACACCCTACTGTGCTCTCACTTTATAGCTTCTTATTTGTTTTTAGTGATGTCCCGCCCACACATGTGTTGGCTCTTTTCAAAGGTCCTCATACCTGCCATGCCACATGCACATCATAACACCTCACTGGCAAGTTCAAAGACACTAAACTCTTCACGACTTATATTCACTTAGAAAGAACGTACCTTGGATACCACCGATTCCTGTCCTTTAGGAAATTGGCGATCCACCCTGAACCTTAATTTAAATGTTTCTAACCTTTATTAGCAATGCATCTTTCAAAATGAGGCTGGTATGACGTGTACCCCTAAAACCTAGATCCTCTGCTGGGATTCTAGAGAGATAAGTACAGGATGATCAGTGACTCCGATGCCAGAAGAAGATGGACAACTCCAGTCTTAAGCAGCACTTCACAGTTTGCAAAACCCACCCATGAGTGTCAGTTGAGCTTTGGTAACAACACCTCTGTGGAGGGCATGAGTGCCTGCCTTTCATTGCTGTGGGTTCCCTGCTCACATCTCACCTTGCAGGCAGCAGCATTTGCCTAACCCAGCCTAGAGCCACTAGCCATACTTTAAGCATCGCTAATGATGCCATTGATCTCGTGCATTAGCTGACACATCACTCCTTAAAGGAAAAAAAGTCTCCAAGTGGAAACCTTAAAATAGTTGAAAGGCAAAGCCGAGCAGCAACTGGAATCAGCGACTTATACAGGAGTTTTAATTCAACCGCAGCTTTTGCCTGTTCTATTGACAAATACAGCACTTTAATCTCTCCCTGCCAGGCCTCTCACTTCGTGGTCAAGAGGCCACTTTATTAGGCTTTTTTTTTTCTTTTTTCATCCATTGGTTGTAAGAAAGGTTATGGGCACAAATACCTCACAGCCCATATTGAAAGGACATACTGCCAGGAAAAAAAATTATATAGTCAGTCTTGCTAAATTAGTTTACCTAAAATTGTATGTGTGAGTGATTTTAATCAAAATCTAATTTCCCCTCTTTTTAGAGTAACTGAAATGAGATTTTTCTAATTTACTTTTCGCGGTTCAAGTCTCTCATAATTCTTCTATGGTCGTGACAGCACCGTGAACGCGTCGGCTGCTACAAAGCATTAAAAAAAAATTAGATTTTCAAATTGATGTGCTAAATTAAAAATGTTTAATGTTTCTCATCAAAAGGCACAGGGTATGCAGGGGCCTCTGGTACAGTTAAAGGCTTCATAATTTTTTCATCTGTTTCTTTAATTCACAACCCAGGGCAACTGTAGTGTGGAAATTAACAAGTTCTAAGTAAAGGAATCCTTGTAAGCTGTGTCCTCTGAGAAACTTCCTTTTAATTTCCTTCCATCCCTTGACACGGTGACCTTAAGGATGTCATAATAAAAATGGATGCTGGCACCTCGGGGTTTGTGTTTTGTTTATCTGCTCGCTGTTGTGCATGGTGTACAGTTTTCTTTCTCCTTCTGCCCCAGTTGGAGTTCACCAGATGTTATTAGGGCTTGTGAGCTTCTGAGTAATTGTAACACTCAAGCTTGACTAGCTAATTCCAATGATTTAGAAAATCATATTGCTTCTGTAAATTGGCTCCAGTTGTTATATTAAAATCCAAGCTTCTCCCTTTACTAGACGATTGCTGCCCAGCTCAGGGCAGGGCTGGGTGTATCCTGGGAGCCTCATATACAGACTTTGCATGGAAGATGGC
The DNA here is from genome assembly GCA_030556225.1 of Cricetiscus sungorus. Classification (NCBI taxonomy): domain Eukaryota; kingdom Metazoa; phylum Chordata; class Mammalia; order Rodentia; family Cricetidae; genus Cricetiscus; species Cricetiscus sungorus. The sequence continues at coordinate 20,419,518 of JANBXA010000180.1, read as the reverse complement.
TCAGCAGATAAAGAAAAAAGCATGGGAAGGGTTTTGAGTGGCCACCCTGGATCAACTCCCCTGTGAATGAGGTTCTGTCCAAGAAGTACGCAAGAGTTCAGATGATGCCTTGTTGTGAAATTAAACTTTATTTCTAAGATAATGGTGCAGAGAATCCAGTTCTCAGACACTGCATTTGTTTTGCTTTTATAAAACTTGAGCACAAAATCCATTTAGGGACAAGGTTGGTAATTGCCTGGGCCACGTCCACTTACACTATCTCTTGTTAGATATTTAAAGAGAAAATGGATTCACAAAAAGGAAATGACAGGACAGAACCATTCCCATAAGTTCATTCAGGCAGGAGAACACCACAAGCATAAGTAGCACTGACTGGGCTTTGAAGTGGAACAGCATTAGGATAAAGAGTGTCACACCAGAGGCAGCATGGTGTGTGTTGAATCTTATGCTACTAGGAGAGTCTGGTACTGCGCTATAGACAGAGCAATGTGACCCTGAAGAGAGAAACAACCTTTTCAGTTCAGCCAACAAGCACGTTTGTGATTCTTACAGGTTTGGAGAGGGTGGTAAGGGAGCTCCTTATCACGTGATATAGGCTAGCCATGCCTACAAGCAAGAAATCAGGAAGGCTCTGATGAAGATCAGATATAATTCAAGGTTGTGCTTCAACTAGGGATGGAGGCGAGGTGCCACTGGGCTTGCTCACAGCTACTAGTGGGAGGGAGAGAGCTGTCCATAATCCCATCATAGAGGGAGAGAAAGATTCAAAGGGGCAGAGCTTGACATCCAGGAGAGGGAGAGGCAGCTGAAGGATCTGTACCCTAACAGCTCCCATACACACGGTTCTAATGGACAAAGACCAAGAACCACATATCCTGGGATCTACTCCAGAGCATCCCTCCAACCCCATAAAAATCTACCTCTGAACGCCTTTAATCACAGCACTCAGGAGGCAGAGTCAGGTGGATCTCTGTGAGTTTGAGACAAGCCTGGTCTACAATAACTAGCTCTTGGACAGGCTCCAAAGTCACAGAGAAACCCTGTCTCGAAAAACCAAATCAAATGAATTAAATAAATAGGTAAATAAATCTACCTCTGCCCCCAAGTAAAATCTCTCAGAGCCTGGTTTAGTTCATAGAAAAACCATCAGCACTTCCACACGGGTGTCCACCTGCACAGGTGCCTGTCCCACACTGAGTAACCTCCGCTATCATTCTTTGTTTTTACGGTTTTTGTTTTTGATCAAGCTATCATTCTTGATCAAGAGAAATCAAAAGGGAACAATAAAAGCCATGGTCCCTTCAGCCTTCAATACATTTTTCCCCCTTAAGTATATCAATATTTTTTTAAAAGCTCATTGTTTTTCTTCCCTTTTTCCTCCCACTCCCAGTCCTTTCATTAAATGCTATCTGTTTGTTATTCTTTGTTCCTAGCTCACTTCTCAATTCAATAGAGTTAGGGACTTAATGGAGAATTTGGAAGCTTTTCTGGAAACCCTGGTTGTCAGTACCATCAATTATTTCCTAAGTTGCAACTTTTTACCCTATAAGGACTGGTATTTCATTAGAACAACTCAAAAGACTTGAAGTTGGAATCTCTAGGAGAATAAGACATGAATGGCCAAAGGTCCATCTAGATACCAAAAGAAATACAACCTGAAGGGGAAGGAGCAGGGGTAGAAGGGCTGCCACATGACCCACTGTGTCCAAGAAATTCAACTTCAAAGAATCTCTTAATCTTTCAACATGAGCTTATACTTCCAGCTACAGTGGGATAAAGAACTAAAACTAGTCTACATGTGAAGATAGAGCCTGCAGGGACTCAGAGTCCAGCTTAGTAACCAATGCTTACCATAGGGACCTCAAAATGTAGCTGGGAAATCTTACACTATCAGTTCACCATTAAGAATCACAGATATCATTTACCTAAAATTTTAATCATAAGAAAATAAGTTAAACTTTACCTGGTTAATATTTCAGTTTCCCAAAGAAACACAACAAATGTATACAGAGAAAAGACTTATCATAGGAATTGACTCACAGGAAGATGATGAACAAGGTAGAGAAACAAGAAAATGGATGTTGTATTTCAGTCTGGGACACAAAGGGTAAAAACTAACATCATTGATGTCTGAGGTCACTTGAAGCTGAACAAAGCTTTCAAACACTCTGAATGTGCCTTCTGACATCTTTCTGATCTAGTGAGATCCTCAGTGAGAGATGATGTCAGCCCACATTGCTGAAGGCAGATCTGACTCAAACACTCATTGCTCTTACAAACACCTTCCCAAACATACCTAGAAATAATGTTTTACTAGCTATCTGGGTATCCCTTAGCCCAGTTGTAGTGATTGGAATAAAATGGCCCCACTGGCTCATAGAAATTAGCACTATCAGGAGATGTGGCCTTGCTGGAGTAGAGTTGGCTTCATTGGAGAAAGTATCACTGGGGCAGGCTTTGAGGTCTCAGAGGTTCAAACAAGACCTAGTGGCTCACAGTCTCTTCCTGCTGTATGCTAATATGGATGTAGAACTCTCAGCTATCTCATGAGCACTATGTATACTTGCATCCTGCCATCCTTTCCACCATGAAGACAATGAGCTAAACCTCTAAACTGTAAGCCAGCCCCAATTAAATATTTTCCTTTATAAGTGTTGCCCTGATTATGATGTGTCTTCACAGCAATAGAAACCCTAAGGCACCAGTCAAAATTAACCATCACATAGGGCATCATAGCAATAGATGTATTCATGAAGCTATTTAAGGAAATAAATTGTATTTAAGCAATTTAGAGACACACACTGATGTATGGACAATAAAAGTTAATTACATATCATTCTGATACATTCACACAAAGATCTATATTCGGCAAAACATCCTGGTATCATTTTGTTAGCCTAGCATATTTACTATGCCCATTTGAAAGTAATAAAAAATGGCATTTCTGAAAAAGTAGACCATAATTCAATCTACTCACTACCCTGTTCTCTGAGCACAAACCAGGGAGATCGCACATAAATCCCGAGGAAATGTTCTGCCTCATAAAGTGCTACTGACTGCTATTTTAGGTCACATGGGTCTAGCATGGGCAGAGCATGAATTCTACCTAATGATGCAACAAAAGTCACAAGCATTCATGAGCCAGCATCATCTGATACTGGAATCATACACTCAAATTCTGACATCACAAAGTCAGAGCTCCCATCAGACAATGATGAAATAGCTAGAAGATATTAACATTGCAACCCTGAGTCAAACAGTAAGACAGGAAGTGGAGACTTGAACCCACATGAACCCAAGCTGTTTATATTCAGCAGACTGTACTTTGTGCTATCTTTCAAATATTTTTGCATAAACCATGCATATATGTCTGCAATGCATGGTGATATGTTTTAGTACATGTATATAGTATGAAGTGATCAACTCAGGGTAATTAACATCCATTATCTTAACCTTTATCAGTACATTCAAAATCCTTTTTTGATTTTTTTGTTTGGGGAAGAGGGGAAGTTTGAGGCAGGGATTCTTTGAGTAGCTTTGGAACCTGTCTTGGAACTTGCTTTGTAGACCAGGCTGGCCTCAAACTCATTGAGATCTGCCTGCTTTTGCCTCCCGAGTGCTGGGATTAAAGGCATGCGCCACCACCACTCAGCCCTTTTTTTTTAATTTTTTTAAACATCTTCATCCTGATGTACCATAGAACACTAGAATATTCTACCCATGGATTAGTATTTGCTTATATCCCTTCCCTGCCTTCCTGACTCTCTCTAGGTTATGATTGTCATTATTCCATTCTCGGCTTCTATAAGATCAGTCTTTTTAGATTCCATATATGAGGGAGATTAGACAGTGTTTGTCTTTCTGTCTCTGACTTATTTTGCTTGGCATATACCTTGGGTTCATCCAAATTGCTAATGCAGGGTTCTGTGCCTTTTCTGGCTGAACAGTCTACTATTGTGTATACACACCACATTGTCTTTACCTATTCGCCTGTTGATGGTCACTTAGTTTGATTCCATATCCTAGCTGTCGTGAATCACAGTGAAATCAACATGGGGGTTCCAATGTCTGCTTACCATGTCAATTTTATTTCTTTGGGATATCTTCCCAGTAGTGAAATTACTAGTCCATGCTTTAGTATATCAAGTAATCACTATGCTATTTTCCATAATGAGTTAAAATGGTTCATATTTCCACCAACAGAGTACCAGAGTTGCCCTTTCTTTATATCTTCCCCTATGCTGCTGTATTCCAATCTGTAGCGAATAATTCTGGAATAACAACAGAGAAAGCCACTGTGTGGAGCAGAGGCTCCCACTGTCTTCAGTCTTCATGCCACACAATGATGTTGTGTGTTCCCTCTGCTCTTTCATATAACAATGACACATGCTGTACTTTCTCTTTTCTAAAGTCTAGCATGTGAATCCATGCCCTCTGTGGGCCTGTTTTGTAGATGGGTCTAATCACACAGAGCAAACTTCCTTACTTCCTTGATAGTAACACACACAATGTTTTTTTTTTCCTTCCCAACTTAGCTCCAAAGCAATCAGTTGACAAGTCCGGAGGAGACCCCTGTGGTAAAGTGATATACAAAGACTCTCAAGGTAGCAGGTGTTTCCCTTCTAATGGCAGCTTAACTGAACGGGCACTGTCATTTCTCCCTGCTGTTTGCATTTGGGCTAGGAGCCAGCACAAATCTGCCTTGGTGACATTTGAGGTCAGACTATTACATCAGGATATTCTATCTGGCAAATGGAGAGTGGAAGGAAAGGCTGCTTCTTGCATGTGTGGGGCTGGATTCAAAAGAAAGGGAGGGGGAGGGACCGAGGAGAATGAGGCCCCATCAGGGCTGTGTAGTTTGATGAATCTGTGAGGTGGACAAAGAGAACAGCATCTGGATTTGTCCGAGTATACTTGTCCATGTACATGTATGAGGCTAAAGAGAAAATTACAGAATGTGGCTATGGCATGAAAGGTGAACAAATGAAGTGTGGAATCTTGTTTAAGACTGCTGGAACTTACCCTGTCATAATTCAGTAGATCCAAGTCACCCATCTATTTAAGTGGCAAAGAAGTAACTCAGCTGTGACAGTATCTGAATGCTAACATCCCCAGGTACCACATATAGTGAAAGTCTGATTGAGTAGGAATGATACAGACAACTCCCATGCACAACAAATGTATCTTGTCTAACTTTGTCTAACTATGCTTCAGGGAATACTTTCCTGATATGGTTGGGAGTGAGGAGGAACACTTCAGAGAAAACTGATTCTCTCATCAGCCAGGGGTAGGATTTCACGCCTACCTCCTTTCTTCATGCTGTAATTTTGTGACACCACTGTAGGTCAACCACACTCCAGAGAAGGTCTCACACCAGGAAGTAGTTAGACAACACAAACTGGATTCAAAGGGTCTAAAGAAAAAGAGAGCGAGAGCATAAAGTTGGCTGTGTAAGAAGGTGGGGATGTTGGGGTGAATGTGAGCAAAATATATTGTACAAAATTCTCAAAGAATTAATAAAATGTTTTAAAAGTAAGCCTTAAAGGAAATTTTAATTTTTAAACAGAATCTCTATAGATCAAGGAAACTGTGTTTTCAGTGTAGCAGCCACTATGAACCACAGATTAGCAAGTATGCCATGCTAGGGGACACTAACAGAAAAGGAAGAACATTCTAAGTTAGCAGCAAGAGACACAGAGACATACTCTGATGAACCATATTGTCCTGGGGCAGCTATAAGCTTTCTCAACACAAAATGGATTTCGGAGAGAACCTGAAAATCCTTGAATGATAAAATGAAATGAGCAATAGCCATACCCTAGAAGTATTGGCATGTGAGTGATGGCCAACAAATATGAGGTTAATGGAGAGGAATAAGAGTTTATTTTAATGAGGTTGAAGCTTCATGTCTAAAGAAAGACATCAAAGGCAAGTTGTGTTTCAGATGTTCTGTCAAATAAAAGGAATATTTGTCCCTATTAGCCATTATATTCTTACTGAAAATTAATAAATTTCCATTATGTTTAACACATCAATATCTCATAAACTTTCTGTCCCAAATCCTTCAGCATACCTGAATTTTGTCATCCCTGAGAAACCCAGATTAGGTTTCTGGGTTTTGGCTTCTAAATCAAGAGCTCGGGCATGGAGATTCCAGCAATTGTACAGCCAGCTGGACCCCTAAGGATCCTATTTCATGGAATTGGTTAATTAGCTGACAGAAACAGTCCTATGTGAAATCACAGTGGTCAATTTTTTTTTTTTTTGCAAGTTGCAGGTTCGGTAAATTTTAGTCAGCACTGATGAGAAATAGATGAAATTTCAAACTCATGTTGGAATTACAGAAAACCTTTCTTTCTTGTATTTACAAAGAGAAGCATAATAGAGTATGTTAATAGTATATGTTCTGGGTTAGGCGGTGGTAGTCCATGCCTTTAAACACGGTAATTGTGAGGCAGAGATGTGGGGAAAGATGTGAACTCAAGGCCAGTGTACTTTACAAAGAGAGTTCCAGGAAAAGCTAGAGTTGTTACTCAGAGAAATCCTGTCTCAGACAAAACACAACCCAAAAAAAAAAATAGTACATATTCTGAGGTTAGATTGTATGGGATGAAATCTAGTTCTGGCATTTACTTGCTCTGTGACTTGAAATAGTATCCTGATATTTCTTTGTACCTCTTCAGTAAAATTAAGGTAATAGCACTATTTATTTCATAGAGTTAAGTGAATTGAGGTAGTAATTTTATTTATTTCATAGATTAATCATTATTTTAAAACACAAACTAGCAACTCCAACTTCAAAATAAAACTAGCTCTAGTCATAGGTCTTGGACAAACCAAGCTGAAATTGACATGAAAGCCCCCTCCCTGCTGGCTAGCTTCCATAGAGCTGGGAAGTGCTATGCAGGTTCCTGGGGGAGGGAACTGGGGGAGGGGATTGGAATTGAGTCTTACCCAGCTGTGAAGCTTCAACCCAAAATGGCTATCCTGGTAAGATATTCTCAATGGTGTTATATTGGCAGAAATGCTATGAGGGGAACCAATAGTTTTTCAGGTTGGTTTCAGGCCTACTCCACAAGACAGGACTCATACTTAGTATTATAAAACTGGCTAAGAACCTGTGATGGGGGAGGGAGTCATAAGCTCTAGGAGATAACCTACTAGTGTTTTATTTGCTAAATGAACTTAATATCACAACACCATCTGAATTCTTCCCCTTGTACATATAAGTTAGCACAGGTCTCACTCCTTATCAGAGAAACTTGCTACCACAGGTGGTGGTCAGGGCATCAGTCAACACAGAGGCTCGCACACAACAGGGCAAGGTGCAGAGAATAACTGTCCGTGGAGTACTCAGCCACTTATGGGATGTCTATATCACACCACCCTCTCCCAAGGCTCAGGCAACAAAGGTACAAAGATTGTGAGATGCCAAGGTCAGGGATGGCTGGGGTGATGCAGTATCTTCTGAACATTACAGGGCTGGTGTACTCATGAACACTCAGCAATTGTACAAGACCCGAACAAAACCAAGCCTGTCATGTTCCAGCATAGGCAAAGAGGGGCTCTGGAGACCCCACCCCTAGCAGAGAGCTGTTGGATATTGACTAGGAGTAAAGCCCATTTTCTTCAGGGGTATGGCCTCTCATAGACTTCCTATGCTCCATTGGATGGCTCTATTTTTATGAGCATATAGATATTGCTAACTGGATGTTGTGGATTATTAAAAGGAAAAAAGAAGATGTGAAGTTGAGAGGGGGATGTTAGGGAGATCTGAGAGAGTTGGATGAGACAGTGGAGCTGGTTTAATCAAAAGGTTATGTTTATAAAGACTAGTTGAATAAGCAGAAGTACTTAGTGATCCCATGGAGGCCGAGTAGCACACACGGCTAGTAGGACTGTCAAACAATGCAAGCACTTTGGAAAACACGCTGGTAGCTTTTGAAAAGTTAAACACACACTAACCAGCAATCTCATCCCAACATAATTGGCCTTTGAGAAATGAAAACATATGTCCACATTTTAAAAACTCTGCTACTTTATTCATGATTGCCCCAAACTGGAGGCAAATCAAATGCCCTTCAGTTGGTGAATGGATAAACAAACTGTAGTAGATCCATATAATTGAAAACTGTTTGTTCAGCCCTAAAAGGCAGCAAACTATTGACATACTCAGCAATACAAATGAATCTCAAATGTACTGTGCAGAGGAAAAGCAGCCAGACGCTAACCGCTTTATACTGCACCACTGCAGTGATGCGACTTCTGGGGAAGGTACAACCAGGAGAAAGGCGATGCATTGCCAGAAATTGGAGCCCAACCAGTCCCTATGCATTGGCATGAGAGAATGTAGGCCTTATGAGCTGGTGTATGCCTTGATTGTGGGGGAGGGGGGACATTACTGTAAGAGTTTTTAAAAATTCATACAGCTGTGTACCAAAAACACCCCAATTTTAAAATTCACAAAGTAGAAGAGAAGAAATCAATGAAGAAACAGTGGGAAGGATGGAAGTGGGGGATAGGAAGTAAGGGAGGAAAATAAGAGAAGAAAAGGGGATGTAAGAAAACAATGCCTGGTATGCAATGGACACTATACAAACTCAGTATCTCATAGTCGAAAGTTCCATGAAAGTAATGTTGTATAACAAATATTGGTAGCATTATTAATTTATAATTATAGATTTTACATGGACTCAAGGTTTAATGATTATATGTGTAGTTCATGTTCTCTATAGGAGAAAAAAAGCAGAAGATCCAAATAAAAGAGAAAAGACACACCCTAATTCTAGCCTTTGATTATAACCACAGGAGAAACTAATTAATAGCCTACCAAGTGTTTTACATTTTAAACTTTTTTTTGGCTTCACCGCTTGCCTTCTGCCTTGAAACTTTTGCTTTTCCTTTAGCAATGCATTCTTTATAGAGATGGACAGGTATCATCACTTTGATAGTTGTTAATTTGTGCCACCAGGTCTCTGTTGCTGAACAATTAATTTGGTTCCATTTGGGGGGGGGTGTAGGATGAGCCAGGCTATGTTGAATGTCCTTGGTATATGTATCTTTGTGCATTCAACATTATTTCTTTGTGGCAAATGCCTAGGATGAAAATTACTGTATTGACAAAAATGTACATTGAATGGTGCTTCATTCAGAATGCCAAATTGCTCCCTGGAAGATTACATAATTTACTTATAGCAGCTGGGAACAGGGTTGGGGTTGTGTGTGGTGGCTCTTCTTCAAACAAGCCTTTATTCTTAATAATGCTGTATATCATAAATGTGTCTTTTTTAATTAAAAGATTACTAAATCAACTTTAAACACTACAAAAAATGTGCTGAATTTTTATTGGCTTTGAAGTGTTATAAACACAATTAGGATGGTAACTTCTCTGGGCACTTAAAGTCAGCTTTTGACTAATTACCCTTGGGTTTCACCTCCACTTATCTTTAGCTAGCTATTTTTACCAGAGAGTTTGGGGAGAGGCAACTTAAACTTTGCGTGTAAGGATATTCCCTAGAAAAATGGTGGTGTTCCAAATGAATATCTCTGTAACATTCTTCTGTGACACTTTGAAATCTTGGTTTGTCATTAGGTGTATTTATAAGCACAATGCTGTCATTGCTAGTTGTTGTCAACTTGACACAAACCTGGATATACTTGGGAAGAGGGACTCTCAATTGAGAAATGGCCTCCATTAGATGGGCCTGTAGACATGTCTTTTGGGGCACTGTCTCCATCATTAACTGATGTAGAATTGTCTAACCCACTGTGGGCCTTACCAGTTCTGGGCAGGGATGCCTGTGCAGGATATCTGAGCAACAGCAGAGAGAGGGGGACAAAAAGCACTGTTCCTCTACTGTCCCTATTTCTCTCCTGCTTCCAATTCCAGCTTGGCTTCCCTCCAAGGGAAGGGCTATAAAATGGAAGATGAAATAAACAACCCATTCTTCCCCAAGTTGCCTTTGGTCATGGTATAAATCACAGCAACAGGAAGCAAACAAGGAAGGCAGCCTTTCCAGGAATTGACCATGAGGACATGATAACCTGATATGTGCAGGTAAGAAGGCCAACTGGAAGACTGCTCTTGTGACCTGGTTAAGTGCACAATAAGAAAGAAGAGACTCGGTTCCCACCAGAAAAGGGGGGAGAGCCTTGAAAATGCACAATGACCAAGCAGCTTTAAGATGTCTCCCAAAAGATGAAACACGCGGAAGAGAAGTAAAGCCCAAGGAACCCAGCTCCAGCCAGAGGGTGGCTCTGAGGGGAGGGCAAGCAGAAGCCTCATCCAAAGGCTATGCCCAGAGACCCTGGTGAAAAGACGGTGGGTTCGACAGCTTTAGAGTCGGTGGCAAATGTGGGCTTGATTCCTAAAGCCATAGACAGAAATGTTCTTTGGTCACTCTAACGGGGCCATGGCTGTGCACAATCTTGACAGAGCCTATTGTTAAAACTGAGCTTCTCTGGGGGCTGAGAACAAGGACACTAAATCAGGAAACCTGAATGTAACCTGCAATGGCTGTAACTGCCCTGGGGTGAGAAACAGCCCTGGCAGATCGCTATGGAAAACACAAGGGCGGTGGCTGACAAGCTGAAAAGTTCAGAGGGCAGGGGGCTCAGATCAGGCAGGAAATGGACAGGGAAATGTGGCTCTGCACCTGACCTCTGCAAGTGAGCACAAACGCTGATTGATAGCCCTGCTCCTCGGGTCAGAGAGTAAATAAACCCCCGAAGCTGCCTATCAGCAGTAAACTACTGAAGATGCTGGAAGTTCTGAAGCTCCAGTGTCATCTACAAATCTACTCCTATATTGCTCCAGGTGGGGGTCGGGGAGTGGGGGTGCAAAGAGAAGGCCTTGTCCTGAACAGACCTCGATCCCACGTTGCTTCCTGTGATCCTCAACACAAGAGCAACTCTCAAGTTAGAACATTAGCCACCCAAGAGGATACAATTAGGGGGTGGGCTCTCAGAAGGGTAGGAGAACATGCCCATCCCACAAGCAGCAAAGCAAACTGTGGCCAGCAGAGGGCAAAAAGGGAAGCCACAGGCCTGAACCCCTGCTCTGAAAGACACTGGGAAAGCCATAAATCCATTTGTCACTGCCTGGATCCCATGCTGTAACCAGCAGTCTCCAACCAAGTACACTTCATCCTTTGCTCTTTCATTTTCTTTATATCTTGTTCTATTCCCTTGTGTTTCCATTTTAAACAATATTTTCACTTCACTATATTAAAAACTTATTTGCCATAAAATATAGTATTAAAAACATTACATACGAAACACTCTTAAGTTTTCATGTTTTAAAATTTCCCTTTATACATTCATCTTATTTCTTCTGAGCAAACTTTCTGTTTTTGCTAATTGTTTTCTTATTCATTTTCTTGGGCTCTCTTTCCAGATCCTGAACTGAATCCATCTACTTATTTGTGTCCTCTATGATCTACTATTTGATCTCTTTCTAGGTCCTTTCTGCTCATATCTAGCACACACACACACACACACACACACACACACACACACACACACACACCACGCATCCACACACACACGCACACACACACGCACACACACCAAAGAAATAGCACTAATGGGAGAGAAGACACAAACAATAATCTAACCAACCAGAAAACAATCAACAAAATTACAGAAATTAGTAAATAGCCCTCAATAAGAACTTCAAAGGTAAATTACTCGATTCATCAACAAAGAAATACAAATGTTTAAACTGGGTTTTAAAATAAAATCCAATTATGTTGTCTTCAAAAAAAAGGAAAAAAAAAACATACTTTACTGGCAAAGACATCAACAGGCTGAAGTCAGTAAATTAAAATTAGTCTATTTACCAAATGCAAAACAAAAAAAGGTGTACCTATTCTAATATTTGAAAAATTAGACTTCAAATCAAACTTTGTTAGAAAAGATGAAGGCTACTACATATAAGTACAGGGAATAGGTCCTTAAGAAAAAGAAATGATTAAAAATGTATTGCTGAATACTGGAGCTTCTGATTTCATTTTTTAAAAGGCTGATGGTAAGATCTATGTTTAATATCCCATTCTCATTTCCAGATAGGCCAAACCAAATTAGTAATCACCAAAGAAACTGCAGAGTTAAACTATACTGCAGATCAAATGAGTTTAACAGATATATGCAGTATCTCTTAGTCAACAAATACAGAATACACATTCCTCTCAGTAACACATATAACCCTCTCTAACATAGGCCACAGTCTGTCGACAAAATAAGACTTAAGAAATACAAAAGATCAAAATAATTTTAGGATCTTCCCACATCATAATAAGATAAAATTAGGTATAAATAAGAAGAAGAATTACATATATTACATAAATATAATACAATAAGGATTTAAAATGTAATCTTGAATGACCAGTATACCACTGCATAAATCAGCAAAGAACTTTTAAATTTTTTCTTAGAATAAAATGAAAAGAAATGAACAGTTTATTAGAATCTTAGAAAACAGATAACACAGTAATAAAGAGAAATATACATGCATATGTTTTAAAGTTGTATGTATATTTATACTTATGTATATTTTTTAGAAAGAGAGCTCAATAAATAACTTAATGATGCAACTTTATATTTTATAAGAACAATAACAAACCAAAGCCAAAACAAACAGGAGGTAGCAAGAAATAATGGAGATCAGTGTACTGGTTAGTTTTTGTTAACTTGACACAAACTACAGCTATTTAGGGAAAGGAAATCTATATAGAGAAAATCCTATCATCAAAAGAAACAGTTTTCACCCCAAAGGAATACAAGTTAGGCTTTATTCTGAAGCCAAAATTATGAGTAACCATCTACCCAGAACATACATTTAGGTCTCCTCAACTACTATGTTCCAACAAGGAAGGAGTTTCATGGAGGTTTTAAAGAAACAGGACCAAAAATAAGTTAACTTTCTTTGTTATAAGTCAAGGCATTAAAAATATATATACATTTATGGAAGCATCAAAGAATGAGGATGCAGCAAGACTGGGAAATCACCGCTATAGTCCCAGATGTGACTAAGACAAGTAACATATTCCTATTGACAGAAAATATAATCTAATATTGTGAAAGATCCTAAAAAGTCCACCAGAGAAAAACCAATAAAACTTGACACATTCAGAAAAGTGGTAGTATGCAAACTTTGAAACACTGAAGCAGGCACTAGAAGAGGGGAGATCCCTCATGCCACTGGATTAGAAAGGTTAATATTGTAAAATGACTTTGTTGCTGAGAGGCACCTACAAATTCAATGGGCTCCCCATAGAAATCACAACAAATGTCACCCCAGGACTAGATAAGACAATCTCAAAGTTAATATGGAAGCATAGAAGATCCAAAGTATTCAAAGAAAGACACGTGTGGGAGATAATGCAATACATGAATTCAGTTTAAACTACAGAATCATTGCAACAAAAGCGATGATGATGGAGGCGGAGATGACATGTAGACCAATGGAATAGAATAGAGGACCCAGAAATAAGCCCACAGAGCTTATTTGATTAAGATATCTAATTATTTACGAAGCCATCAAGAACACTCACTGAAGAAAAACACTCTAACAAAATGGTGCTGGGAAAAAGTTAAATGAAGCTATATCTGTGTTGTGCAGCCTTCCCAAAAATTAATTTAAAACTATCAAAGACTTTACTATAAAGCCTGAACTTTAAAACAGCTAAAATACTTCAAGATAAAGTAATAGGTATAGAGTTTCCATAAAAGACTCTTTAGGTGAAGAAGTAATACAAAATTTGACAGATGAGATTTTATGAAATTAGACAGCATTTGTACAGCAAAGAAAAGCAAATTGCCAAATCTAGACTGCTGTAGCCGTTAATCTTCATTGTCAGTGTGGCTGGATTTAAACATCTCTGGACATGCATGGAGGATATTTCCAAAGAGATTTAACTGAAGACAGATGACCAGCCTTGATGATGGGTGGTCCTGTCCCACAGACTGAAGCCCCAGACTGAAAAAAGAGAAATCAGGGAAGCCACCTGAGCACCACCATCCATCTCTCTCTACTTTTTGTGTGTACCATGAACCAAGCCACATGCTGCCATACCTTCTTCACCATGGTAGACTAAAATTCTCTGGATAGTGATTCAAAATAAACACACACACACACACACACACACACACACACACACACACACACACACACACACCCCAAGGGGGCTCAATTGAAAAAATGCCTCCATAAGATCCCGCTATAAGGCATTTTCTTAATTGATGATTAATAGGGGAGGGTCAAGCCCATTGAGTGAAGCCATCCCTGGGCTGGTGTCCTAGGTTCTATAAGAAAGTAGGTTGAGCAAGCCATGGGGATCAAGCCAGTAAGCAGCACCCCTCCATGACCTCTGCATCAGCTCCAGCCCCCAGGTTCCTGTCCTGTATGAGAACCTTCCCACAGTGCTTTTGATGATGAACTGTTATATGGAACTGTGGGTGAAATAAACCCTTTTCTCCCCAAGTTGCTTTTGGTTCTGGTGGTTTATCACAATAGTAGTAACCATAAGGCATTACCCAATCAATGGATAAGAATTAAATAAAGAGTTCTTAATAATAAACACAAATCACAGGTAAGTATCTAAAAGGGGGTTAACATGCTTAATCATTGGGAAAATACAAATATTTAAAATAAATTTGAGAGTCTCTCTCACCAACAATAGGCTGGACACCATCAAGAAGACAGATGGCAGCAAATGCTGGAGAGGATTTAGGTAGGAGCCTTTAAATGCTGATGGCAGGAAGACAAACTTATATGGCCACTATGGAAATCAGCATAGACATTCCTCAAAAAAAAATACTCAAAAACTCAAAATAAAACTTTCATATGACTAAGTGTTAGTTAGCCCTGTGGAATATCCCTGAAGAGCTCTGAGTAAACCTAGCACAGAAATGATTTGCATCTGTATTTAGTGCTTATCTTAGTTACTTTTCCATTACTCCGATAGAACACCATGAACAAGGCAACTTATAAAAGAAAAGGTGTTCAATTGGACTTATGGTTGAAGATGGTTAGTTCACCATAGTAAGACAGTGGGAAATCAACCAGCAGCTATGTTGGCTGGAAACAGAGAGCTCACATCTTTTTCTCAAACACAGAGAGCACAGTAGGAATGGTGGATGTCTTTTAAAACCCCAAAGCCTACCCCCACCCCCGTAACACACTTCTTCCAATAAGGCCACACCTTCTAATCCTTCAAAACAGTTCCACCCACTGGACAGCAAGTATTTGAACATGAGTATATGGAGGGAGGGATTTTTATTCAAATCACTACTATATTATGTTGTTTATAGGAGTTAAAGAATGGAATTAGTATAGAAGATATTGGTGAATAGATGAATGGAGAAGGAAAACAGGATGTTTTATACATATGAAGAAAATTGAAATGATATTTGCAAGAAAATGGATAGATCTAGAATTCATTGTATTGAAAAATAAGTAAAATTCCAAAAGTTATGTACTATATTTTCTAATAATGTAGAATATAGGTGTGTGTGTGTGTGTGTGTGTGTGAGTATTAGGAAGAGATACTAAGGGACAGAAGATGAGGGAGTACACATGACATTAAAGCCTGAAAGAGTATTGGGGTAGGGGGTAAAGAGCTCCAGCAAGAGGGAAGCAGGAAAATGAGGGTGCTAACTAGAGAACAGAAAATTAATGAAAACAAAATACAATGGCATATGTGTATGAAATGTCATAATTAAATTACTTTTGTGTTAATTTAAAATATTACTTAGAAAAAAAATAAGAGGACATGTATACCTCTCCCACTGGGCAAGCCCTGAACCAAACTGCCTAAATTTCTCTGATTCAGTTGGATCAAACAATTTTGCAAGCCAATGAATAATCACTATTCCAGCCCACCACAATTTCCTGTGAATCTAGAATCTAGTATCTAATATGTTGCTTTATTATACATTTATATATATGTGTGTGTGTGTGTAACATATGTGATATTATATATATATATTTATTTTCAGAAAAAAATTGTATAACATATATATTATTCTGCCCAAAAGACTTACTATTTTCTACAAGGAGTAGCATTAAGAAAGTCTCATCCTATACCCTAGGCTGATCTTGAACTCACTATGTTTCCCAGGCTGCTTTCAGACTCATGTTACTCCTCCTGCCTCAACTTCTTGAGTGCTGAGATTATAAGCATAAACCACCAATCAGCCAAGAAACATCTATATATTTAATTATCATACTATAGTCACATAACAAATCCAAAATATGTGCCTTCAAGTCATGTCTAAATTTATTTAAAGCAAGTCTTAGCAAGGGATGAGAGAGTCAATTCATGTTCAACAACCCCAAAGATCAGAAATAGGAAATGAAAGTAAGCATGCAGTTCATTCAGCAAGAAAAAACTGGGTCATTCCAGGAACTCAACCATTTTTAAAGACAAAATTGCTCTAGTAACAAATATTTCTAGACAAATGCTAGCCTGTGGGTTTCTAAGAATATAGTGCTTGAAAGACCTTGAATTATTTCTCTTAAAATCTGATCTTTCCATTAATTATATTCAAATTCATCGTATATTAATATAATTCAGAGGATTTATTTTATTTGTTATAATTATTCCCACTGAGATGTAAACAGTAACAGCCTGATAAGAATGCTTGTGGATGAATCAATTAATTATATACCACAGTTATGATTGTTTTTCAATTAGATTGTTAACATCCACCCATGTGTTGGGCCTTGTGTGAGGCCTTGGGAAATCATAATATGTTCTTGCAAAGAACACTTCATTGTCATGGAAAGTAGGGTGCCTTCCTTCTGTGGTACAAAGTGGGCTGACGCATACTTGTTCATGGTAAAGTGACTGGAATGAAACAGGACTCAGGGCTTGCCTTCCCTGGCTGGTCACGATGCATTTGCTACCTTGACCATAGAAATACGTTAGTTCCATGTTCATTCAGAAACTGATGAACTAAAATGTCTGCTGTTTTCCAAATGGAGTCATTGGCAGGACATGAATCAAACTGGGGAGGAGTGAATGAGTCAGGTCTTAAATAACAAAACAGAACAAAAAGGAGTTAAATCTTTAAGAGCTACTGTAGGGATCTATGAAAGGTTAAAACCAAAAGGAAAAAATGCTTGTTCACCATGATTCATTTCCCACACAGAATGCCTTACTATTGAAGGAGTCTTAAACAACCATACAGTCTGAAGGGAGTAAAACAGGAAGACCAAGAGTCAGGAACCCCGGGCTCTGAGACAGAGTGAAGGAAATATACCCTCCAAATCACTCCTTGTGTTAGTTATCTTTCTGTCACTATGACAAAATACAGAGAAAGGTTGATTTTGCCTCAGAGGTTGCAGTTCATGGTCACTTGGCCCTATTAATGTTGGCTTGTAATAGCACAGTACATCAAGGTATAGCAGAGAGGACTGTTCAACTATTGGTTTCCAGAACAGAGGAAGAGATTGCAATCAATATCCCCTCCTCTCATTCAGGGGCACAACCATATGACATGACTTTCTTCTACTATCTCCAAATCAAAGCTAGAGATAAAACACTTGGACTTTTAGGAATATTTAAGATCCAAGCCATAACAGTATCTTGCTATGAGTTTCCTGAATCCAAGTCTCTGTAGTGGGGGGAGGAGGAATTCATACTCATATTTTCCTGTACTTGAAGGTTACATCCAAGCCTTCCATGTAACACTTCACTTCAGGGTACACAGTCGCAGCGTTGCTTAACACTCAGGAAGTCTTGGAATTCCCTAACTTAAGCTTCACATTTTACAGAGTTCTGTGTAATTGTCCTCCCAACCAACCTCAAGGACTTGAGGGTTTCTGGAGCCCTGTTGCGGAAACAGGCCTTCCTGAACATTCCCTGGATCCCTTTGTCTAGAATGCATCTGTCTTCCTGGAAGCTGATGGTGCTCCTTTCTCGTGTAGTGACATTGTAATTACATCTGTGTCCTCTCATCATTTTTGGCCAGTCTGCTGAAATCTATGAAGTACCTGATCTTGGTTATTACTGAAATCACTATTGACATCCATCCTTTGGGAACCTGCCCATGAACCTGATGGGGGATATCCCTACAGGAACTACTCACTTGATTTCCGGTGTAATATAAGTTATATTGCTAATTTGCCATGTGCAGTTTGCTCTTATTAAATGTAGCCTCAGAGAAAAAGAGATCAGCCCCTTACCTCAGATTTTAGCATGTTTATCCCAAGTATCTCCAAACTTCCTTGTCCTGGGGAATACTGACCCCTGGCCCTGTGACAAGGAGAATACAGCAAACATCTAAGAGTGTTTAAATAGATAGATAGATAGATAGATAGATAGATAGATAGATAGATAGATAGATAGAGCTGTGAGAGCTGTGCCCTTGGGAACAGCTGTAGGCCAGAAAGTTTGATGTCAATTTGACACAAATTAAAGTCATTTGAGGGAAGAAACCTCAATTGAGGAAATGCCTCCACAAGATAGGGCTAAAGACAAAAAATCTGCCAGAGATACTAGGCCTATAGGCTAAAGATGGATGCCCCAACACTGCAAAAGAGCCTTGGGTGACTGTCCAGGCAGCCAGCTGTTTTTGTCATTTCTCACATTTTTTTGGAAGTTGATTGCTTGCACTTCCTGTTTATACAGTTAATATTATTTTCTTCTTGGGTCTCTGAGAGAGTTGAAGACTAGATAGTTACAGGTATAGTTTTACAGACTAAGGAAAGGTACTCCCTAAAGAGGTGCAAGGTGTAAAAAGTTGACAGACATTAAAAGATAATTTGATAATGCAAATTAGAATAGAAAGTGGAAAACAATATAGGGCCGTGGGCAAGGATGTAAGACATTTTCTAAATTGGTGGTTAATGGGGGAGGGCCCAGTCCATTGTAGGAGGTGCCATCCCTGGGCTGGTAGTCCTGGGTTCTTTAAGAAAGCGGGTTGAGCAAACCATAGGAAGTAAGCCAGTTAGCAGTACTCCTCCATGACCTCTGCATCCAGGTTCCTGCCCTGTTTGAGATCCTATCTTGACTTCCTTTCCTGGTACACTGTGATGTGGAAGTGTGCACTGAATAAACCCTTCCCTCCCCAAGTTGTTTTGATCATGTTGTTTCATTGCAGCAATAATAACCTTACATAAGACAGGTTATCAAACAGGGCATTTCAAAATGAGATTGTTCTTGTTCGTCCCAAAGTGTAGTAATGCCTGAAGTAGTAACAAGAAGGTGGAAGATCACCAGTGGAGAGCGCACTGGGGCTGAAGCTCTCACAACTCCAGCAGGACTGTGTTGTCCCTGCTGGATGTTGTGTTTGACTTGATGATGTCTTGCTATCTGCCCACTACTTGATGTTATTCTCATACTTAGAAATCCCACCCAAGTGAGACATTGTGGTTCTCCCGAGACTCCCATAGGGAGTCTAGCTGTTTGCCTCAATGGTGCTCTCCCAGTCAGTGTCTGCTGGATGTTAAAGGTGATACGACTTCTACTTGCTCTTTCAATTGAGTTACTCTGGTTATCTCTGCTGGATGCTGTAAGTGCCCAATTTGATCTTAGTTGCGATCTGCTACTTTCTATTCTTTATTTTAGTTTTGATTGATACATGTTTAATAAACCCACTCATTTGATACCAAAAGTACAGCTGTCATGAATCATTCTCCAAACAGAACAGATTGTAAACTCCTTTCTGAATAGAGAAAAACATTCCATTTTCCCCCATTTAACAACAATTATATCCCATCTCCTGCCCCTGGATATGTCTTCCTTATCTGCCCAGAGATGGGTGCTGCCAATAAAACTGAAATATCTGAAAGGAAAAATGCATCTGCACAAACATGCACACATATCTATATACATATATGCACAAGCACACACATGTACATGTATAAACATATACACTTACACAGACATATACACAGAGACACACACACACATGTGAGCTACTTTCTTGACTTTCATTCCACAGTTATTATGGTGTAACCGCAATCATAAATTGCTAAATTGCATGTACTATTTGCTGCTGTTGTTAAAATCTGACTTTGTAAACAAGCGATGAGACCCTCATCTCAGACTCCAGCCTGTTGATCTCAAGTGTCCTCCAAAGCCCCCATCCTGGAGCAGACAGGCTCATGGCCCTGTAACCCAGAGAAATAATAGCACACAGACCAGAGTACTAACATGAACTACACACCTACACATACACAGGCACATGAAATCATGCATGCACACACATATATAAACTCACACATACATGCATGAATATACAGATTAAAAAACGCACATGCATACATGAAGGATTGTGGAACCAGGCGGAACAGAAACCTCAAATGGCACCAACAGTGTGGGTTGCTAGAATTTCCACATAAAACCAGACAAAAGCTTAAAAGGGATTCTAAAAACAAAAGAATAAAGGGAAGCACAGCTGCTTCGTAGCAGCATTTCCTTGGGTGGGCTCTGTTTGCTAGACACAAGCAGAGGACCGTGTCTCCTTTAAGGGAGGTTTCCTGACTCAGCAATAGAGGCAAAAAGTGCAGGGCTTTTTAAAAAATATCTGATATCAAAAATTAAGTGACGTTTATAAGCAGCCAGCAGCATGCTTCTTCATGGTAGCAGAAACCTAGAAACTTCATGGATTTATGACAATAAACGTGAGTCTGGAAATGAAGCTAGACTCTCAGAAAGCCAAGGAATAGAATGGGGCCAGCTGCTGCTTTAATTTTAGCCATGCTGTTTAGCAGATAAAAGACTCATGGTCAGAAAAGGATAAAGATAAACAGATAAAGACCAATTCCATGTAACTGCCAAAGGAATAACAGGCTCAGGTATTCTCTGATAAGCCAAGACCACGTGAAAATACATAGATTAATAGTTATGGGTTAATAATTAAGAGAGAAGTAGCTATTAAGAAGCCTAAGTTATTGGCCAACAGTTTAATAATTAATACATGTCTCTGTGTGCTTATTTGGAGCTGAAAGTCTTCAGAACCAGATGGGTCAGAAACTTCCATCTTCACATAAACACAAACATATATGTACACATACACAAAAACACCTGCCCCTCCCTATAGGAAGCTGAGAAAGACATTCTACGCACTTGCTAAAAGCTATTCTGGCCAAGTCAAGGTCAACAGTAATTAATCTATTCAGACTATATATCTCCAAAGAGCAGAAGCAGCAATTTGGAGCATGATATTCAGCCAGATATCTACTTAATGTGGTAAGTATCTTTAGTATCAATTACTCCATTACTGAATATGATTCACACTAAATCTTAAAATATTTCTGAATTGTAAGCTAGAGTGAAGATCATACACATTGATTCATCCTTAAACTAGTTCTAGTTAGAATAATCTAGCTAGTTTCATACCATTTCTAGCTACAAAAATAATAGCAGTTTTCTACTTCTGTGTGTAATATAAACTGTTAGCAAAATACACTATTAATTATTATATGGAGTCAAGGTAATTGCATACTGTTGTACTACAGATACCTAGTTTAGTATCTGTTTTATGAACTGTAGTATAAATTACTTAGTAATTAATACTAGGTATCCTGGTACAATTTAGTTATTATTCATTAGTTTACTTAAAGCTTGACATTCACAAAGACCAGTGTGTTTCGACAGGCAAGTTTGACTAGTGTTTTTGGTAAATTACTCGGCAACATTAACCACAGCAGTGTTCGGGCTATCATGGAGGCTACTTGGGGGCTTTCTGGCCCTTCTTTTTTTCTCCTTTCCTGTGCCTAGATTCCTCCTACTACTTACTATCTCTACTTGCCAGCCCCACCTATCCCTCTTCTGCTCAGCTATTGGCCATTCAGCTTTTTTATTAGGCCAATCAGTTCTGTGACTTAGACATCACATCTTTACCTAGTTAAACAAATGAAGCATAAGCAAAAGTAACACATCTTTACCAAGTTAAATAAATGTAACATAAACAAAAGCAGCACCTCTTTATCTAGATAAACAACTATTCTGCAATGAAAGCAAATGCAACTCATCTTAACATAGTTAACTAATATTCTACAACATACTCTTTCTGTTTGGAACATGAGTCAAATCCCTTCCCTAACACATGAGTCGGGTTAAAGTCAAAGAGATCTGAGTATGTGGTTAACTGTCCTTGGCTTGCACACTGAGCTAAGGTCTGAGTGTGTGTTTCTCCCTTTTGCTGCTGCAATAAATTACCAGGAAACTGATGCCTTGAAACATGAATTTATCTAACACCACAAGTGATCAGAAATCTAACTAAGTAGACAGGGAGGGAAGTTTGCTCCTGGATGACCCATGGGGGGGGGGTCCATTTACTTGCTCATTTCATCTGCTAGAAATCAGGTAGTTCTTAGAGCCTCTGTGGCCTTTGGCTTGTAGCTTCCAACTGCTGCTCTCCTCTACCTCCACACAGCCCTTTAGATTCACTCACTTGCATGCCTCTTTCCAGAGAGACCTATGAGGTCTCATTGGACCCACATGAATGATTTGGGCTAATTGTATCATCCACATGAATGATTTGGGCTAATTGTATCATCTGAAGATACTTAATTGTATCTGAAAGTTTCTTCTTGCCACATATGGTAACAGTCATGGATTAGAATGAGTTTCTCAAAGAGAATTTCTGTTTAAACAAATCACTTCAGGATTTTGAAAGACATTGATCCACTGCCTTTGTTCAATTCTATGAGGCTTTAGAACAGCAGTGGTGAAGCTGTTGGTCTGTACATTAGATGCTTACATTACCATTCATAACAGTATCAAAATTACTGTTATGAAGTAGCAAGAAAATATTTTATGGTGGGGGGGTCACTACAACATTGAAGAACTGTATTAAAGAGGTCACTACAACATTGAAGAACTGTATTAAAGAGGTGCAGCATTAGGAAAGTTGAGAACCATTGGTCTAGAAGAACCTGGGTCCAACAGAGTTCCTGGTCTTGTAAGTATAACCTGGTTTTTCAACTCTAAGAAACATTTAGGAACTTCTTCCTCTGTCCTCAAACAATGGGGAAGTCCTTTGTGCCTGTCTTTTTGTATTATCGAATATGTGTGCTTAGTGATTTATTTTTATATACCAAGACTTCTAACTGCTTCTTTCCTGTTGCTTGTCTATTATTGGTAATTGGCAGGTTTTATAGTTGCCTTTTATTGTCTTTGCTCCTGATAAGGTTATTGCATTTTTCAGGAGTACATTGTCTGCTTTCTACAACTATAGAGCCCAGTTATTTTGTGTTTTGTTCTGTTCTAAATTTTCTCTTGTTCATTGCATTGTTTCTGGCCTTCAAATTTAACATCACTGTGTTTGATTTGTATGTCTGCCTTACGTTTGGGAGCAGGGGAAAAAAACTGGAATATTTAGGATTGTGCCACAAAAAAATAAGCTAAACTGTCTGTTCATGGAGGTAGACTGACAGTAAGTGCATTCCATTACCATATGTTGTGCCCTGACCTTTTCAACACAGGGGCACCAAAACTTCAGCTTTTAAGGACTTCCCCATAATCTAACTTCCATGAGGAGAACATCCATTCTGTCCCTTCAAAGGTGAGGCAGCTTGTACCTGGCTGCATGAAATGGAGGAACTGTGAGATATAGAAATGGGCACCTGCCTCCTGCCATGTTAGTGCTTAATCTTTAGCTCCATTGTCCCATCATTAGTAAGGCAATCGTTCAGTTTGCCAGCAAATTGGGAGCCAGGAAAGGCCAGGGGCCATCTCTGAAAAAAAAAATCCATCTTAAGCAAGGATTTAAAAGTCCTTCATGGACCCCCATCATTCCTGCTTCCAGCTTTTACACTTTGTCTCTCCTTTCAGAAGTACCTGAGACCTGGATTCCCTAGGATTTCCCTGGCTCTTCCAGCAGGAATCATCTGCCCAATGTCTTAGCTCTATCTAAGTTCTTCATTTCTGGTTTCTCTGCCCCATAACTCGGTGTTTACATTTTGACAATGTTGCCAGCTTAACTTTATTTCTTCTCTCACATTAGTTTTATCCATATGGATTTAAATCATTCTCCCCTAGAAGCAGGGCTACCCAAGGTGGGAACAGATGTTCCATTTGCCGAGTTTCACAGAAATCCCAATACATCAGTCCAGGTCCTGGCAGCAAGCATATAATAAATTCAAGTAGGATAACTAAAGCAATTGTAATGAAGAGTATATTCAAAAACTATGTGCAGGGACAGACCAGGACTCAAGCTAAGAGCAGCATGGAGTCATTAATACACCTGAGAGTACAGAACCCACTGAAAACATTTCATGGAAAGAGCTTTTGGACAGATCACATGGCCCTAAAGTATCTTACCTCAATAGCAGCTATATTTCTCTTCTTCCTTTCTCTATCCTCCCCGTGGTACAGTTTGATTATTTGTTTCATTGAAAGCTCGAGTCTATGTTGGCTACTTTCTCCAACTTAAGAATATAGATAATTGTATGCTGTATTAGACAGTAGAAATGTAAAGGTGAGGATGAAGCCTCTACAATCCTCTTGAACACTTGCTCCAACAGCATGAGACTAATCATAGTTAGCAGCTTGCTAGATAACAAAAGACATCTGCCCTGTTGCCCCAGCTAACAACCAGACAACAGCATGATTCTGAAGAAATCATCCTTAACCAGACAGTCACCCAGCCATCCCACAAACTTGATAACGCTTCCAAAGTGATAGCAAAGCAAGACACGGGGCAGAAGAGCAAATCAACTGAACCTACAATGTTATGAGCTAAAACTACTATCTTTTAGTTACTCAACAGGTAAGTGCTTGCTTACTGGTGTAAGCTTTTTTCATCAAGGAACACAGCTAAATGTAGTGATAAGTCAAGTGATGAAGTAAGCTAACTTTACTTTCTTCTCCTCTCCTTTCCTATCCTCTTAGAATGTTTCCTGCTACTCTAATTTAATCTTAAGCTGAAGCAAAAGAGAATCCATTGACTGCTGTCCCTATCCGTGGCCTTCCCAGTGCCCAATCAATACATGAACCTTGATAAGGAAAACATAAATTGAAGCCATCCACCATGCATATGTGTCTACTTTCCAATTCTGAGAATTCCTGAAGATTTGGGCCACACACCTGCAGTTATATGGAAGATATCAAAAAAGACCATAAAGTTGGCTTAGGAATGAAGGAATGTTGGCCAACAATAATAAAACAAAATGATGAAATACTTTATAGTTATCTTTCCTGGTGCTATGGGAGGATACCAAACAATAATAGCTTAGGAAAGATTTTAGCTAGCAGTTTCAGATCATCTGCCATCAGGACCAGCCAGCTCTTATGATTCTGAGCCAATGAGAAGTCAGAAACTATTATGGCCAGAGAATATGGAAGGGAACTTGCTAACCTTACAATGAACAGGAATCACAGCTAACTGGAAAAGGACCAGGCCCAGACACATTCCCCAGGACATGTCTCCAGTCACCTACTTTATCCAACCCCACCCTCTATTCTACACTTCTATCACATTTCAAATCTTTCCAAATTTAGAATCCATGATGAATTTTATGGATTAATACTTTTATTAGTCCAGAGTCCCCATTATACCCTTGTTATCTAACCATCTCTGGAAACACCATCATGGACATACACAATACCTTCCAATCAAGAAGGTTATCATGACTAACCCTCATAAAGATGGTCTTTATACCAAGTACAGTAAGATTCATGTGAGCCTCTCATACAGGCTCAAGCCAAAGTTAACATCTTGCAATGTCTTTTCAATACACATGAATAATCAGTGTTAGATATATACCAAAGTGCAAAGAAGATAGAACCATTAAAACATTATGACAAGTCTAAATTAACCAGATATATAGTTAATCTAAACAAAACTCAAATAAACAGAACTGTACCATATCTGGCATTTAAAGGGAGAAATCACATGGTAATGTTAGTCAGTCTGGATTTTAAGTGGCTAAAAACAATAGAAAGGAAAATAGCAGAAATTAAATAAAATTGTCTCTCATACACATACATGAAAGCCAGATGTGGGCAGTTCAGACTCATGAGGAACCCTCCAACCAAGTTTCAATGTAATGCATTGCTTAGCATGTGTTCTACATCATAGGCTCGGAGAATGACTCAAAAGCCAGTCCTTACATCTGCACACTCGTGAGAGAGTTCCTAAATCATATCTTCTCCATTTAACTTCCATGTACATCTTCTACGTACATCCTGCTGTTCAGAACTTAGCAACATGAAGGCTCTTGACTCTAATAATAAGGGAAAGCAACAAAAACTTTTTTCCCATTAAACTGCATGACCAGTTTAAAAAAAAACAGATAATAGAGAACCACTAAAACCCAAACATATATGTATATATGTATATATGACCAGTTAAAAAAAAAACAGATAATAGAGAACCACTAAAACCCAAACATATATGTATATATGTATATATATATATATATATATATATATATATATATATAAAGTCACCACTAAAGTGTTGATTGATGAGTAGACTAATGATAATGGGGCTGTGCACATCTTTAATTATCAAATATTCACTTTTCATAATACCCCTAAAGAAAAAAAGGCAAGACTATCTCTCATTTGCTTTGTGTTAATTCAATAAGAAAGGCCAATCTATTGAACCCATTGTACTTACAAGAAATAATTTTAGCTGCAAGTTAGAGAACACCAACTTAAGCTTTGTAGAAACTGATTTCTCTCACACATAAAACCTTAGCAATGGATAGTTAGGATTCAGGGATGCATTTATCAAGACATGTGATCCCAGCCACTGGTTGATCCAAAAATGGGCTAGTAATCTTTGTTTGCAGAAGCAATGTCAGCAAGTTGTTCTGGGGCTGTTAATCTGCAGAAAGAAGGAAGCGTGGGTACTGAGCTGCTATGAAGGTACCAGGAGAGCAAAATTATTAATCTATTTCTCTCCAAATTTGTTTTCCTAGGAACACAGAAACCTCTTTTCCCGGGAGAATTGTAGCATGGCCTTAAGAGATCAAGTACAATCACTGCATTGCCCCTGGGTGCTGTTTACCCTCTGTTAAAGCACTGGCCTCCAGACCACACTTTAAGAGTCACTACTTTAAAAATAAAAGTTCAGTTGTTTAACCCCAGATCACTGGAAGGTCTATTAAACAACCTCCCCTTCAATGCAAGGTTACTCAGTCCTTCATTTTACAGAGGATATGCTGGGCAGAGAGAGATGACAAGCTGGAGGTGTGCCATGACAGGAGCAGAAAGATAGAAGATGTAATATAAAATTTATTTTCTGTGCAGAAATGAAAAGTGCTTAAGATAATCACTTAGAAACCAGATCTCTGATGCTCCCCTTGAACCCCCTTCATTGCAATGGCAGGCATCACTGCACCCCAGGAGCATCTTACAGACAAACAACCACGCCTTTGTCCTTTTCATTCCTGCTCTCATTATTCTTTGGAAAGGAAAATTCTGGCTAACCTGGTGACTCAAATGGGACATTTGGCAAGAAGTATTTTGCTTCACGTTGAGTAATTTCTTCCTAAGAAATTATCAGTGTTATAATAGCATGGTAATTAGAGAAGGATTTGATTAAAACTGCATCTAATTTTTCATATCTAACAAGAAGCAAGCATCTGTGCCAGAATCATCAAGAGGTTTATATCTCTCATAGGTATGAAGACAGGGTGATACCCTTTAATAAATGTTTTCTCTCTCTCTCTCTCTCTCTCTCTCTCTGACAACATTTTTCTTAAATCCACCATTTCAATATGTTAGTGCTTGGTAAATCTTTATCTGGTCACATCTATGATGTCCCATTGGCCAAAGCAAGTCAGAATCGATGTGGGAGAGACTACCTACATAAGTGCTTTGATAATGGAGCATGTGATTTACACTGGTGATAGTCCCGCCATCAGTCAACCTAATACTGTTCATCTGGCCATAGTTGATAGATAACTGGCTTTTCAGATAGAGTAAGAAGTGTCTGAATACAGCCAATCAAATGTATATGGGAGGAAGCTGGCTGAAGTGATCGTTCAGTCAGTAATGTGCTTTCTCTGCAAGCATGAGGACCTGAGTTCAATACCTGGTGCCCACGTTAAAAAAAAAATACATAAATAAGTAAATCCAGATGTAGTATTCTTCTGTGATCCCAATTCTGGGGAGGCACAGACTGGAGCATCTGTAGGGTTCCACTTAGCCTAATTAGTGGAATTATTTTCTATTCTCTAGAAAATAAGATGAACAGCTCCTGAAGAATAGCACACAAGGTAGACAGACCACTGGCCTACAAACACACACACTCATGCATGCATGTGTTTGTGTGTGCATGTGAAATGGTGTTTTTATTCTATTTTCTGTAGAGTATGTGTTACCTTAAAAATGGATTTCAACAAATGTTGCATACTCCTGGCTTACTCAAAACAATTTACAGCTTCTTTAACACAAGACACAGGTATTTCCTGTTGTGACCAAATATGAGAAACAACAGAGGAATGAGTAGACATTGTAGCTGAGCTCCTTCTCTTGTCAACTGGTATTTCCTGTTGCTCTGCCTTCCTGATAACACTGTGCGGCGCCCTGACTCTGTAGATTGACTTAGATTCTCAATTGCCTTACTCCTCTATACAAAGAGTCTTGCTCTGGTGAGGAATGCACTGTGATTGGGGAAGAGAACTTCTGAGAATAGGGAAATGAGGCTAACAAGTTTATATTCTTCCAGGAAGAGAAATCCTGAGAAAACAAATCAACCAAGTAGTACTGGGGGAGAAGGGGCTCATGGAGGAGCAAATGGGCACCTTATTAGATGGTGACTGAATTCATCCTCAGGGGACCCGCATAAATCACTTTGTGCCACTGCATTCATCTCCAGAGTCCAAGGGGAACAAGCAGAGCAGGTACCCTAGTCTCCTAAGTTACTTGAATTTTAGCCACAAAGCTAATTTCCTGAACTGAGCCAAGCATCTTCAGTTTTAAGCACACATGGAAGTTATTTATAAAAATTGTATAAGTACCAAGAAGTGGACACTTTCTCCTGTGACTTCATCTGAGCTGCACATTCTCATATTGTCAGAGAATACAAAATGCATCACCCTTTGTCCAAATGCTTTAAACTCCTAAACAAACAATGCTGCACTTACAAAGAAAAAAATTGTAATGCCTGCCTCAGGAGGGGCTTGTTTTCTTTTGCTCCATTTTTGCAGTTATATCATTAACAGATTCATTGCCATGACCTTCTTTCCAAGACGACATTCTTGTGCCTGTTCTGTCAAACCAAGATCTATTAGCTCCAGAGAAGAGTCACTGTGAAGAACTGTACTGAGGGCATGTAAAGGGAGGGAGGAGACTTCCTGTAAACTCCACAGGAGCACAGCTGTCCATCTTGCCAAAGGCTCAAAACAGAAGCAGTTATTGCCAAAGGCTTAGTTCTCAGGCCAGTTTTCTATGCCTGGACAACCTCATGCTATCACCAGATCCTACTGGCTAGTAACTTGTTAGAAGAAAGTTAGGTTCCCTTAGAGCCATCTGTGAGAGGATACTATCAACTATCAAGAAAAAAAAACCTAGTCTGGAATGGACAATGAATTTCTGATGCCCTGAGTCACTAATGATGGTTTTATAGAAGCATAGACTTGGTGTTGGCAGAATAAAGTGAATTTTGGTGACTCAATCTTGCCAGATATTTTAGTCCTGACATAGCAGCTTATGCCTTACAAAGTCGACTCTAAATAATATGCTGAATTTAAAATCAAATTTACATCAAAGCCTCATAGTAGATCTTGCCATCCTTGGTGTCTCACACATGCCAAAATGTAGCTTCTTATTAACTGAGGCTTGGGCCCAGAAACAGCAACCATGCCAGGCTTTTGGTCTCCACCATAATCCCACTTGTTTGCAAATACATTGCAGTACAGCTTCTGTCCTGTCTGCTCCCCTTCACAGCCCTCCCCAGCTATTTCAATGTTTTCATTATAAAACTCAAAGATTATGTTTGGCCCTTATCTGATTTGATTGCTATCACCTTTTTCATTTGATTATATTATCTTGAAAAGTAACTCAATATGAAAAACAAATTAACTTTTGAAAAAATCTAATTCTAGGCTGGTGAAATGGTTCCACAAGTAAAACCACTTACTACACAAGACAATGGGGGTTCAATTCCTGTATCCTACATAAAATTCAGGATGCAATAGTACACACCTGTAATCCCTGCATCTATGTGGCAAAATGAGAGGTAGAGATAAGAAGAACTCCTGGAAGTTTGTGGGTTGCTAGCCAGGAATACTCAGTATGGCAGAAACAAGAAAGACTCTCAAATTATGATTGGTTTGTTTTCACTGATGAAGTGGTTTCTCCCTCCTTAGTAGCAGATCATTTTCTTTCACCCTTGCAATGTTTTCCTCTTCACTGTTGCTTGAAGGAATTACTTATGCACTATCTATGGAATTGGCAGTGGTCTTTCCTGAAGATGTCAAGTAAAACAACCTGTTGTTTGTTTGTTTGTTTGTTTGTTTGTTTGTTGGGGCAGGGTTCCTCTGTAGCTTTGGTGCCTGTCCTGGAACTAGCTCTAAAGACCAGGCTGACCTTGAACTCAGAGATTACCTGACTCTGCCTCCCAAGTACTGGGCTAAACTAGGCTCACAACCAAAACAAAATAAAATAATCTGAGTACCCGCCAAAGAACCATCCTTCCCTCCCACCCATCTCCATCTCTCATCTTACAACCAGACTCAAGAGATGAAGTACAGTGTGATAGATGAGGAAGTGCGCTATATCTCTAAAGAATGTCTTGATTTTTTTTTTTTTTGATTCACACAGAGAACTGGAAAATGTGTGTGGAAAAAATGATTTTAAGAGTGTGGAATAATGGTAGAAGGAACATAAAACTAGATCCGTTGACTTTAACAAGATGGGTCCATTGAGCAGAGCTTGATGTTGAATCTTGTTTGCATGGTTAAAGCAGGGGCTAACAATTTATTTGATTGCTCAAGTCCAGGTCAAAAGACAGCCTCCTGTGAATGAGCTAGAGATGGCTATGATATCTACTTGATGTTAAAGGAAGGACTGAAAGACTCAAGAAAATTGGGAGGCAGGAACAGATTTGCCTCGTGAAGTCTGCTTGTTCACTGTGGTGAGTTCCAGAAGGTGTATGAGAAGTGTTCTCTTATTCCTGAAGAGCTCTGTCATGGCTGTTCTCTATGACCTTACAGTAAGAATCTCAGGTGCACAATAAGATAACTTAGATGCAATAGGCCTAATTGGAACAGCAAGGGTGCACAGCATCTCTGAAGTGAAAAAGGCAACTTGAGAGTTACTTGCCTTCTTAAACAGGCACCATAAGAAAAGCAGAGCTTCTGTACTGGCTAATTATGGCATCCTGGGAGTCAAAGAGGTAGGCAGCCTACAAATTCTTGCTCGAGCTCCATCGGCAGAAAATCCTAGAGCAAATAAACAAAAGGCTGCCTTGAACCATAGCACCTCAAACAACTTGAAGGCCTGAGCTAGTTGAGAGACCTAGATCCCCTCAAACAAATGGAGGGCAGGAACTTTTGAAAAAAGACCTTGCTACAAAATCAAAAGTTTTACAGCTAAAACTTCCTCCAGTCCCTCCACAAAGGTAACTAATGCCTCCGGGAAAGGAAAATAGTCAGACCTTTGAGGCCTCTAAATTCGAATTGACTCCAAGAGATCTCAAGCAGCATTTGTGGACCTCCAGTGAAAGAAGGGGTTTGGGAGGTCAGATGATCCATGGAATTTTAGCTAAAGTTTACTTACTGTGAGTCCTCTGGGTCTCTGAACTCATCCTGTGCTATTATTCTAGCCCCAAAAATGTATAAATGGGATAGATATACATGGGAGTTAGTAGAATTGATTTCTTGATTTGTGGAGTAAGAACTACCACAGTTGGTAATGCCAACCAAGGCCATTAAACCTGCTTCTATCAGAGAACAAAATAATAGTGCATCCCCATTGGGATGGCTGGGATCAGTGCCACCCTTACAAACTTAAAAGAGGCAATGCAGTGGCTCTCAACACATCTCACTTTACCTCTCATATTTGACTTCTACAAAAGATAGATGAATTTTTCAGAATGACAGTTGATTATCTCCAGCTCAATCAAGTAGTGACTCCAATTGCAGCTTCAATACACCACGTGGTTTCCTTGCTTGAAAAGATTAACAAATCTCCTAGATTCTGATATGCAACTATTGATTTCACATATGCTTTATTGCCTATCCTTGTCCACAATAAGTTCCAGAATATGGGCTAGAGAGCTGACTCAGCCGTTAAAGGCTGGGCTCACAACAAAAAGTAAGTCCCTGAATAAATCTGCTTTCAGTTGTCAAGGCTAGCAACACACCTGTACTGTCCCACCTAAAGAGTATAGTCAGTCCCCAGCCTGGGTTCATAATTCGGTTTGCAGAGATCTAGTTCATCCATCTTCACCAAGTTTTTATACTCATCCATTACACTGATGAGTTAAGCTGATTGCACTAAATAGGAACTTCTTAATAAAAGACATACACATCAGAAGATGGGGGGAGGATCCAACCAAAATTAAGAGATTTCTACATTATTAAAATTCCCAGGATTGATGAGATGGCTCCAAAGTTAAAAGCACTGACTGATTTAGCCAAAGACTGGGGTTTCAGTTCCCAGTAATTACATGGCTCACAACATCCTATAACTCCAGTTTCAGGGGTTTCAATGCCCTCTTCTGACCTCCTTTGGACTGCTGCATACACAAACCACGCATGCATGCATGCATACATACATACACACACACACACACACACACACACACACACACACACACACACACACACCAATACGCTCAGGCATACACACATATGGAAATAAATATAAAATAAATGAATAAAAAAATTCCAAAATCTAGACATGTGAGGCTGGCTGTTCCTTCTAATACAAATTATGTGTTGGTGTGTCTGGTCCCTCCTACCATCAAGAAAGAAGCATGCTTACTGGGACTATTGAGATTTTGGAGGCAACTTATTCCTTACTTGGGTGTGTTAGTCTAGCCCTCACATTGAGTGGCCCAGAGCTGCCAGCCTTTAGTGGAGCCCAGAATAGAAGGGTCTGCAACAGGCTTAGGTGATGAGCAGGCCTCTCTCACTGGGGCTATATTGAGACAAAATAGAACACAGGGAAACATGAGATACTGTGGGGGAAACATGAGAAGGGAAGAAACATGAGAAGGGAAGAAAGTTCTTCTTCTTGGTTGATAGTTCTCAACCTTCCTAAAACTGTGACCCTTTAATACAGTTCCTCATGTTGGGGTGACTCCCAACCAAAAAATAATTTTGTTATTTCTTCATAACTATAATTTTGCTACTGATATGAATCATAATTCAAAGGTCTGATATGCAGGATACCTGGTATATGACCCCTGTGAAAGGTCATTCAACCCCCAAAGGGGTTGTGACCCACAGGTTGAGAACCAGGATTTGCCACTCTGGCTGACCGAGGTAGAAAATCTCAGACATCACTATAAAGCCAAGGCTGCCTACAGAGACCATATGTGTTTTCCCAAAGATATCCAAGTCAAACAAATTAAGGCCAAAATGATGTATGACCTTGAGTTTTTAGCACTCTCCCCTAATTCTCAAATCTAAGCAAATCTATTCATATATCTATTTTATGACTTTGTTTAGAGAAGAAAATTAACTTGTAACCCTTACCATAAATTATGTTCTCTTCAGTGACAGCATGAGCTGAGTATGACTCTGTCTCTATTGCTGCTACCAATGTGATTTGACAGACCCAATGGTATTTGAGGTGCCAGCGGCTGGTAAAAAGATGCTTCCTGGAGCCTCAGGTAGTCCTCCATGGGTGAGTAACAACAGAGGCCCTTGGAAATTTGGAGCGAGATTCTGTTGTCATCCAAAGGCAGCTCCTAGGATGCTATAAGGCTTTCATGAAAACTGATCATTTAACAGTAGGCCACCAAGTTATTGTGTAATATGAACTGCCCTCATTAGCTGGGAGCTGGGTGATATTTGAGCCATCAAGCCATAAAGTTGGACATGTGCATCTGCTATCCATCTTAAATTGAAATGTGTGTGTGTGTGTGTGTGTGTGTGTGTGTGTATCCAAGCAGGTTGAAGATACTGTAAGTTACATAAAGAAGTTGCTCTGTTACCTATAGTTACAATTCCTGTTCAATGCTATATGTCCCCAAGAATGTGCCTATGACTTCATAGTATGTGCTCTATGATGATTAACTGAGAAATAGAAGAGCTGGACCATATTATTCAGATGGTTCTGTACACTATGCAGCCCTACCCAGAAGTGAACAGCTTACAGCATTTCAACAACTTTCTAGGGTGACTCTGAAGGGAACTGGTGAAGGGACATCTTCACAGGGGGTAGAACTTTGGGTGGTACACATGTTCATACATTTTGTCTAGAATAAGAAATAGTTAGATGTGTGATTATATACAGATAATAGGCTGTAGCCAGTGGTCTATCTGGGTGGCCAGGGACTTGGAAGAAGCAGATTGAAGAGTTGCTGAGAAAAACCTTCTAGAAAGGGGGATGTGGATAGAACTTTCTAAACAAGCAAAAGATATAAAAATACTTGTGTCACACAAAAATGTGACCTCAGGGCTTCAATAATCGAGTAGATAGGATGATCTCATTCTTTTGGATAATATTCAGTCTCTTTTGCTAGCCATCTCTGACATCACCCAATGAGACCATGAACAAAATGGTCATGGTGACAAGGTAAAGGGTTATGAATGGATGAATCAGCATGAATATCCAGTCATAAAAACAGCTAAGTCTACCACTGCTTTGAGTGCTAAATATGTGAGCAACAGAGACCAACACTGAATCCTCAGTGTGGAAGAATTTTTCTAGAGTGTATAATCAGAGACCTGATATAAGGTGAACTATGTTGGACCGTTTCCATCATAGAAATAAACATATTGTCCTTATTGGGATAGATATTGATTTGTCTTTCCTACATGTGATGCTTCTGCCAAAACTACTACCCATGGATCTACAAAATTCCTTATTCCCCATCCTGGAATTCCACACAGCATTGCTTCTGACCAAGATATTTATTTCACTGCCAAAGAACTGAGACAGTTGTCCCATGGTGATAGAATTCACTGACTTTAATGTGTACCCTCTCCATCTAAAACAGTAAAGTTGGTAGGATGATAAAAGGTCCCTTTAAAGACATAGGTCCAGTGCTAATTGGATGACAAAATCCTAGAGAACTGGGCAGAATTTTCCAGAAGGATGTATGTGCTTTGAGTCAGCATCAAATATGTGATACTGTTTCTCCCATAGACAAGATGCAGGGCACTAAGAATCAAGGGATAGGAATCGAAATACAACCATTCCCCCATCATTCCTACTAACCTCCTAGCAATTCTAGCAATTTTTTTCTTCTAGTTCTTGTTCCAAAGTAGGAGTGCTTCTTCTAGGAGAAACAACAAATATTACATTTAAATAGAAAACAAACTTTGCCCTGGTCAATCTGTGTTCCTGATATCTTTGAATCAACAGTCTAATAAAGAGGTAATAGTGTTAAGAGAGATGATGACTATAGATTAGTAGAGAAAGTTGAACTGTTTCTTCACAAAGGAAGTAAGGAAGCCTATGTATGGAATGTTGGAGATTCTGTAGAGCATTTCTTGGTGTTAGCATGTCCAGCAGTGACTAATATTAATGAAAAACTACTACAGTCCAATCCAGACAAAATAATACATGGTTCACACCCTTCAGGAATGAAGATGTGAGTAATCCCATCAGATGAAGGAAGCTTGTTGAGGAGTTTGCTGAGGGTAGAGGAGATATGAAGTAGCTAGTATCAGAAGATGGTTGTTAATGCCAGCTAAGACAGTGTGATTCATTATGGAGATGGAAGTTGTAATTGTCCAGAATATTTTTCCTGTATCTGGTTAAGAATGTGTGTATCTGTAAAAATAATCACATTTATTTCTTCTCATATTTATTTACTATGTAAAATAACACTGATTGATTGAGACAATATCAGTACTTAAGTGTTATTAAATTTTTATCATATGTAAGCTTGAGATATTAAAAGGCTAATATACAAGGGACTTTGCCATCTATTCTGAGAGAAAAGCTATCACATTTCCAGTTATGTGTGGAGAAACTAATATAAGGTAGACTTATGACCTTGTTATAGTCTTCATCTGGAGATTAAACATGACATAAGGAGTGGTTGCATCTCAAGTTGACAAGAGGTAGACTTATAAAAGTTTACTTTCATAAGTTTATAAGGCCCTGGAATCAACTAGGCCCACCCTCTAGGATGGACCTGTGGGGGCATTTCTAGGAAAGATTAACTGAGGACAGAAGACCCTCCCTCAGAATGAGTGATACCTTCTAGCAGGTTATCCAGATACAAAGAGGTCTCAGCAAAAATCAGTCTTGTTTGCCTGCCTGTCTTTGCTTCTTGCTTGGGAGGTCATCTCTCATTTTTAGTGTAGATGCTGCTGTTGTTGCTCCGCCGCTGTCACCCTTCAATGACAGTAGCTTCCAGCCTTCTCAGTCTTCTACTGTGGCCTGAAGTTCAGGAGTTCTCCAAAACTCTTCCAGGACTACAGCAACACATTTGGAATGCCAACATACCCTGCTTCCTGACCTAAGCAGCTCCTCAGACCAACCAGAATGCACAAAACTACTGTTGGAGAACTCAGCCTTCATTATGAAAACCATTCCCTTGAACCCCCTTTATGATATACATACATACATACATACATACATATGTATGTATGTATATCATATATATATATATAAATACAAACACATATATCCTCTTGGTTCTGTTTCTCTAGATAATCATGTTTAATACAAAGATCTAAATTTGAAAAAGCTGAACTACAAAATTCTTACAATAAAATATCAGAATCAAATTTTATGACCTGAAATTTGCTTCTTAAATATGATGCTAAAAGTATAAGCAACAAGAGAAAAAAAGTTTGATGTCATCAAGTCAAATGCTTTTATTCACCAAAGGATATTATCAAGAGAGTGAAACTACAACCCACAGAATGGCAGGGAATATTTGCAAATTCTGTAGGAGCCTCATACACACACTATTTAAAAAATCTTATAATTCAGTGACAAAATAATGCTACTCAATAAAAAAAATGAGATAAGGTACCAAACAGATATTTCTCCAGAAATTATATAATAATGGCCATCAAGCAGAGAAAGAGAACCCTTACATCACAAGTCACTGGGGAACCACAAATAAAAGTCACACTGAGGTATCGATACCACTTTGAACTCCCAAGGATGGCTATGGCTTTTCAAAAGCACAGAAAATGAGTATTGACAAAAGATACTGAGATGTGGGAACTTCCCATTGCTGGTGAGAACAAAACCTGTTGTAGTCACTTGGGGAAACATTTGGTATTTCCTAAAACAATAAATAAATAAACACAGAAACTCACATGGCCCAGAAATGTCATTTAAACTTTTACCCAAAAGAAAGTGTTCATCTTAAAACACAAACAAATATTCATAGCAGAATTATTCCTAATCACTAAAAGTAATGAAGAGAAAATAAAATATGGTAGAATAATACAAAGGAATATTATCCCAAAGAGACCTGTTGTCACTTCCTAGCATGCCCATGTCTAAGATAAAAAAGGCAATAGCCCTTTTAGGGCTTAGTGAGCACACTGGTATTGAACTCATTTTAATCATCCAAGAAGACTCTACCAGTACCTTCATCTATTTTAAAGCAAATTTTGTTTCCAGTCTTTCTCATGATGATTCAGATCAGCCCCAAATCCATGATCAATTCCTCTAGGTTACTTAATAAATGTCCAAAGCTGTATACACCATGAATAGCAACCCCAGCACTGGCTTCCTAAGCCCTGTACCATTGTGATCAGCTTTAATTCCAAATAAAAATACACACAACAGACTGGATTTTAAAAAAACAAAAAAACAAAAAAAAAGAACAGTATCTATTCGTCTACTGTAGCCAAGAAACAAAGACACACACCTTAACATCAAGGATAGATATAAACATATCACCTTAGGGTATAAGAATGAAAAGATATATTCCAAGAAAATAGACCCAAGAAACAAGCCAGTGTAAACACTTTAATATCTACCAAAATAGACTTCACATCAAAACTAATCAATCAAAGGGGAAAGAGAAGAGCACTATTTATTCTTTGAAGGTGAAGACATTGAATTATAAACATTTCATCTACCCATCAAACACAAGGGCAACCATGTTCATAAAAGAAATACTATTAACAGCTGAAATCACATATTTACTCTCACACACTGATAATGGAGATATTTCAATACCCTGTTCTCACCAACAGACAGGACATCCAGATACAAACTAAGCAGAGAAATGCGGGAGCTGACTGACATCATAAACCAAATAGACCTAGCAGATACTTACAGAATATTTCAACTAAATTCTCACTACTTCTCAGCACTACCAGCCTGGGGACCAAGCACCCAGCACAGACACTATATCCAAACCATAACACTCACACAAACACACACTCTGCCCCAGCCCAAGTGTTGATTTTGAACCAAACCTCATGAGTTTACCAATAAAGACTCAGGAGTCAGATGCTAGAATGAAAACCTGCTAGCTCAGAGAGGCTGAGGAATAACCAGATGACCTTTCTGTTTAGCTGACGTCCCAGAACAAAGAGTTTCTCTTCCACCATCCCAAACCAAAGAACCACTAGGCTCAAAGTCCCTTCTCATTGCTTCCTGTGCATTTCTCTATCCATTTTCCAGACTCTCTCTTGCCCATTATGACTACTTCAAAATTAACAGACATGGCAGAATATATACAAATCACAAATGGACTGAGAAAGAAATCGGAGAAACAATACCATTTGCACTAACCTCAGAAATAAATAAAACATCTTGGATAACTAATCAAGCATGTGAAAGACTTGTATAACAAAAACTTTATGACATAGAAAAAGATATCAAAAATTGAAAGATATCCTATGCTGATGTATTCATAGGATTTATATAGTAAAAGCAGCTATCTACCAAAAGCAATCTACAAATTAAATGCAATCACCATCAAAATTCCAACACAATTCTTCACAAAATTTAAAAGGACAATCTTCAGCTTCATATGGAAACATCTACACATACAAACACACACACACACACACACACACACACACACACACACACACACACACTAGCTAAAAACAATCCTGAACAATGAAGAAACTGCTGTTGCTGGAAGGTGTTACCATCCTTAATCTTAACTTGTACAACAGAATTATAGCAATAAAACAGCACTGCACTGGCATAAAAACAGACACACTGATAAACAGAATCAAATTGAAGTCCCCTGACATAAGTCCACACACATATGGATACCTGCTTATTTTTTGAAAGCCAGAAATATACAAAAGAACAACAGTATCTTTGACAAGTGATTCTAGTCAAACTAGATGGTTGCATGTAGAATACAAATAGATCCATGCTTACCACCCTGCACAAAACTTAACTCCAAATGACTCAATGACCTCAACATAAGGTCAGACATACTGACTCTTTTAGGAAGAAACTTGGGAATAGTTTTAAACTCACTGGCACAAGAAAAGACTCTCTGAATAGAACTGATAGCAACTGACTCTAAGAACCACAATTAATAAATGAGACCTCATATGACACTGAAAATGTTCTGCATGGCAAAGGACACCATCATTTGAACAAAGCAACAGGATATAAAATTAGAAAAAAATTACCATCTATACATGCAATAGAGGCCTAATATCCAAAATATATCAATAGCTTAAAAAAAAAAACGACACCAAGAAAACAACCCAATTAAAAACTGGGGTAATGATCTAAACAGAGTATTTTCAAAAAAGGAACCACAAATGTCTGAGAAACAAAGAAATGTTCAACATCCTTAGTTATCTGAGAGAATTGCAAATGAAAACTGCCTTGAATTTCATATTACACCAGTTAGAATGCTGAAGATCAATAAAACAAGTGACAGCTCATGTTGGCAAGGAAACAGAATAAGGGGAACACTCGCCCATTGCTGGTAGGAGTGCAAACTCCTACAGCCTCTATGACAATCAGGAAGATCAGACTAGATCTTTCTCAAGATCCAGCTATACCCAGCCTTATTTGTAATAGGTAGAACCTGGAAACAACATGGTATGTACTCACTCATAAGTGTATATTAACTATAAAGGATAACCACGCTACAATCCACAGACCCAGAAAGGCTAGGTAACAAGGAACACCCAAAGAGGGATGCATGGATTTCCCTGAGAAGGGGAAATAGGAGAGAGCTCCCGGGGATGGGGGAAGGTGAGGTATCAGATTGGGGGCAGGACATAGGTGGAGAGTAGTGAAAGAATGAAAGAGATGTCTTGATAGAGGAGAACATTTTGGGACCAAGGAGAAACCTGGTGCCAGGAAAACTACCAGGAATCCACAAGGATGACCACAGCTAAGATTCCGAACAATAGTTGAGAGAGTGCCTGAACTGGCCATCTCCTGTAATAAGATTGGTGACTACTGCAATTGTCATTAGAGAGCCTTCATCCAGGGACTGATGGCAACAAAAGCAGAGATCCACAGCCAAGCTCTGGACCAGACTCCAGGAATCTTGAAGGGAGAAGGATTGTATGAGCCAGGGGAGTCAGTCATCACAAGGAAGACAAAGCCCAAACTTGACATCTCTCTTCACTAAATGAAGCCTCCACTTCCAGTAATGGGTTACATCTAATTGAGCTATTGGCCAAAGGGGCCCTATGGAACCTCCAAACAACACAGTCTATTGTGAAGACTATTGGTTATTATCCACAAACTAATGGTAAGGCTCTACTGCTATAGACAACACCTATAAAACTCATGGAACATGGAGAACATGCCTACATAGAGCCCTCATCCCTACCAATTAGAGATCATGGTTCTGGAAGGTACCCTGCATATGATCAAAGGAGAAAAGAAAACACCATCCCAGCTACAAACTTTGGTCTAAAATAATGTCTGGCCTGCAAGACATGGTAGTTCAATAGTGGCATAAAGTTTGTAGAACTAACCAACCAATATCTGATTGGATCTGAACCCCACTGCATGAGCTAGAAACCATACCTGACACTTATAGCCAAGAACCTGAGACTAGATAGAACAGGGACATAGGGTAAAACCAAATACTAGTGTCCTAATAAGGAACATAGAAATAAAATGGCTCTTAATCACATTCTGTATATCCATAGATCGGTATCTCACTCAGCCATCATCACAGAAGCTTCCTCCTGCAGTAGATGTGATCTAATAATACAGAGACCCACAACTGGACAATATGCAGAGACTAAGAGACCTTGGAGCACTCATTACTAAATGGGATATCTCCATAAGTTTCCTTCATCCAAGACTCAAGGAACCCTGTGGCAGGTAGATTGAAAGGATTTTAAGAGCCAGAAGGGATGAAGTACACCAAGGAAACAAGACCTTCTAAACACAGCAGGATGGATGCACATATAAACTCACAGAGACTGTGGCATCATACATAGGACCTGCACAGGTCTAAGCCAGAGGGAGCTAGTGCTGAGCTTTTGCTTTGTCTCTTTTTTCTTGTTTGTTTGCTTGTTTTGTCCTATTCTGGTTTCTTTATATTATATCTAATTTTTAGGTGCCTAATTGTATCCAAATGAGAAAAAGAAGAAGTATGAATTTAAGAGAGTGGGGAAGTGGAAAGAATCTGGGAGGAGATGAGGCAAGGAAAAATCATGACAAAAATATTTTGTATTAAAAAATCTATTTTCAGTTTTTACAAAAAGTATGACAATTTGAAGACATTGTCTAGTTCGATGCTTGGAATACTAAGTATGTGAGCATTAAGACATATAAAGAGTCACCAAAGGTACCTGAAACACTATAATTGTCTATGACTATCT
The DNA here is from genome assembly GCA_030556225.1 of Cricetiscus sungorus. Lineage (NCBI taxonomy): Eukaryota > Metazoa > Chordata > Mammalia > Rodentia > Cricetidae > Cricetiscus > Cricetiscus sungorus. The sequence goes on along the minus strand of JANBXA010000180.1, from coordinate 20,377,673 downwards.
ATAAGGAATGGGGCAGAAAACCTTGCCTTTCATAAGCAGCTCTACTTTTCTCTCATAACCTTCAAGATTTTTTCTAAAACAATGGAAGATTCACTAATAGTAATGGTAGGTAGCCATGGAAACCTTGTTTTCTGAACACTACAGAACAGTTGTATATATGAACTCACTGAACTCACAGTAATTTTTTACAGTATACTCAAGCTTGAAATAATTCCTGCATTGGGAGAGGGAGATTCAGTAACATGGAAAGCCCAAAAGAAAGCTAAAAACAGCTCTTGACCTTTTAACAGTACTTGTGGTTTGCATGTAAAATGTCTATACAGGCTCATGCATTTGTTCCCAAGATGTTGTTTCTCTCTAAGAAGGCTACAAACCTTTAGAAAGTGGATATTTGCTGAAGGAAGTGGGTCACAAAGAATAGGCCTTGGAGTTTCATAGTCCATCCTCACTTCCTAAACTTTCTGCTTCCCCTAATGTGAATGTCATGTGATCTGCCAGCCTCCTGCTTCTGCCACCATGCCTCCCCTGCCATAGTAGAATAACGCCCCTGAACTATAAGCCAGAACAAACTTTCCTCCATTAACTTACTTCTGGGAAGCTCTTGGTCACAGCTATGAGAAAACTAATACAATGACCTCCTAGGAAGAAGAAATGAAGCCAGGGAAGTAAAATTTATGTCCTGTCCACTATCCTTACCACATTTACAGATGGACAAAATGACTGATATGTGACCACACTTTCAGTCCCAGGAAGATTACTCAAGGCTCAAGATTAGGAGCATCCCTTCTATCTTCTTCTTTTTCTTTTTCTTTTTTTTTTACATATCAATCCCAGTTCCCTCTCTCACCCTCCCATGCCCCCACCCTCCCATGCTCCCACCACCATGCTCCCCTCCAACCCACCCCCCACTCCACATGTCCCTGGTGCACAAAAGGACTTTGGGAGCACATTCTCCATGGAGGGATATTCCCTTTAACCTAGAGACAGGAGGGAAGGCCTAGTCCCTACTCCAAACAACTTGACAGATTTAGATGACCCCTCCTGGAAGGCATCACCCTTCTAGCTTCTTAATCCAAGTGCAGCTCAAAATCAAGATTCAGATAAAATTAGGATCCTTAAATGCAATCTGTTTTATTAAAACCACCAGAAATGAAAATTTTCTTCCATCATTAGACGATATGATTTCTATAACGATAATAACAGCAAATTACAAGAACAAGAGAAAAAAATGTTTTAATACTGGTAGTGTCTTCAGTGAGATTGATCACCTCCTGCTGCATAATGATCATGAAGAAACTGAATAGGAACATTGCAAGCATAGAGGAGACATGTGACTGAAAGCAGTGGGTAGGGTCATAAAGGAATAGGAGGTACATAGGACATTGAAAGCTGGAATAAGTCTAATCTTATTTCAGCGATTAATTCACTTGGAATAGTTTCCCTTTTCTTGTTTGTTTTTGTGATGCTGGAAATGGAGCCCAGAGATGTGCACATGCCAAGTGAACATTCTACTATTCAGCTGGACCGCCAGCCCTCTTAGTAATTGGCCAGTTTCAGGATTACAGTCATGCTTGAAAAGGAAGGAAGGGAAGTGCCAGGAATCATCTAGTTTCTTTAACTACTGAGAAGGATTCTTCTTATTTGTGAAAATGCCAGAAATTGTCCCTTTGTCTATGGCTCTGTTGAATTGAAGCACTGGTGTGACATATAGAAGCTATTGGGATTTGGGACCTAGCTCAGCCCTTTTCTGCATTATTTGCTCTTAGCAAGTCCTTCACTTTGATAACCTGGCATTTCCTCTACTAAAATGTGCCATGGTAGTCACGATAGCACCTCCGCGAGGCCATTTTGAAGATTAAAGCACGTGTACTCTTTGTTGCATTCTAAATGCAGGCTTCCTTCCTGTTAGATTCACAGAGATTCATGTGGAGACTTTCATCTTGTCTTACTATTCAGTAAGCATTAAAATGAGTAAAGATGGGGTAGTAAAATAGAAGGTGGCCAATTTCCCTCTTTACACAATCTGTGGTATGTTTTCCTGTTCCAAGACCATTTCTGGCAACATTGCAAAGAAAACAGCAATTGTCTTTCCTGCACCAATCTCCGCTTTGTCGTTCTGACATGGAAAATCTGTATTTAAGGATAAAGGACTAAGGAAGAAAGCAAGCCATGACCTCAACAACCCTGAAACCTAGATTTGAGTTCTGGTCTACCAAGGTGTGAATGGTGGCCTTGAGCAAATGTCCAGCTTAACCAGACGCACCCTGGATGTCATGTCCACTCCTCTGTGGCTGTGTTCTCTACTTTTAGAAAAGGCATGCCAGTAGCTCTGAATACTTGGTAGCAGGATGTGAATAATTTGAAAACTCTAGAAAAAGGTGTTCTTCAGCCTTCCTTCTCTTCACCCTATGTCTGTCTTCTCCATTCACCAGTCACTCCCATGTTGGCTCTCCTGGTTTTGTCCCCACCACCACCACAATTTTGCATATGTTAGTCAGATGCTAAACTTTTTAATGCTTTCAGTGACAACCATAATGATAAAAATGGCAACAACAGATACTTAGTCTGCAATGCCCTTGGTGCTGTGTTAAATGCTTTCCAGATACAATTTCATTTCATCCCAACTACAGTCATAGGAAGAAGACATGGTGATTAAAGTCTCCTTTATATACATGATGAAAATTACATTTGAGGGGAATACTTAGTTTTTTGAATACTAAGATGAGCAAAGGTGGTGTTTTTGTCTAACTTTATAGTCTGCTTGTTTGAAACAAAAACCCAAATGAATTTCACACTTGCCAAAGAGTTGATATGTTGGATTTATAAATGTTCCTTCTTGCTCTTTTGGTGCAATTCATATGTAAGGAAAGAAACCAGGTCATTTGTACAACTTCCAATTACCTGCATTCCTCTGATTATTCTCCATGGTGCCTTTATCCATAACTTTTGTATATTGCTGGGTAGATATAGAGGGTTTCTTGGCTTCAAATCTGATTGCTTTAGCTAGATTACTTCATGAACAGTGGTGTATCCTTCAGTTAAGGCTCTGCACATCCCATTACTTCTCTTTTTATAATGTCAACAGTCACTAGTGTTCAATGCTTAAGATACAGGAGATCAACAAGGGAAACTAACTGATGATAATCTACTTGAATCATTACTGTATTTGTTCATAGAAATTCTACAAAGGTTAATTTCCATCTGTCTAATGTTCAATTTTCCAATGATATATTTCATGATAACAGCTGGATAAACGTATGCCCCTTTCTCTTTATGCTTCAGTTTTAAAACTGGTGAGTGGGTTCCCCCCCCCTTGTCCTTCTGTGATAAGCAGGGACATTTGTTTCCCTGGAAGTATTATAAACTTATTAGACACTCATGGGTTTAATCACCTTTTCATTTAAATCCATTACAGTCAGCTTATTGGACCCCACATATGAACTTAGCTATCTCTTGAAATATCTTGGCAAAACTTCAGTAGATTTTGGTAGCTTCCTTGCTATCTTCTCAGAAAAGATTTTCCAATCTTCCATATCTTTTCACTTGTGCTTACAATTTGCCATCTTTCCAGGGATCACTAGTTACTTTTTGTGTAAAATAGTATTTCAAACCTCCCTCTGCCCATGCCACTAAATGAATCACAGCAATTACTTCTAATTCCTACTTCATCTCCTTCGTCTCACACAACATATTTCTATTTCTACTAATAGCAAGTATGATAGAATTAGGTTATCACATAACCACCTTTCAATTTGCTCTACTCTATTCCCTATATCCACAGCAAAGCAAACAAGCATGGGGACCGGAGTTCAAATCCCAGCACCCACAAAAATCCTGGTGCTATAGTGCATGTCTGTGATACTGTAGCACCTACAGAGATGTAGGAGGCAGAGATAGGAGAATCCCTAGAAACTTGCCACCCAGCTAGCCTAGCATACACAGCAGTAAACCACCAAAAGAAATGTATTGAACAAGATGGGATGTGAGAACCAATACCCAAAATTGTCTCTTGGCCTCTATGTGTGCTGTGCATTCACATGCACATGCACACGATCAACTTAAGCATTTGTTGTTTTGTGGTTCTTCTTGTTACTATTTATTCACAGCACTAGAATTGGAAAGTCAAGTTATTGAATTTCAAGGTCTCTGAGAAGAACTGGGTTAGAGCTCAAGAGAGGTCTCTGAACAGTGGCTCCTGACTTCACCAAGAAGTCTGGGACACTAGACAAGGAATAGATTTATTAAAAATGTGTGTATACAATGGAAGAGGTTACTACATTTAAAGAATTGTTCACTTTGGTTACATGAAGTATTTCTTAGTATCAAAGATGAAATTTCGTGTTTTCCTAAGAAGCTAACTATCCAACAAAACAGGATCTATAGGCAGTTCTCCCAACAACGGATGAACTCAAGCCTTCTGCTGTCTCTTCTTGGGACAGCCATCATTTCTAGGAGGATCCAGTGATAATGCCAAGGAACAGACAACTTCTATGGCATTAATTTACATTACTAAAGTAAAGTAAAATGGTGTGCTTAAATTTATTAAGTAGTCTGACACTGAGCTTTTAAAATATTTTTTCCATTTGATAGAAGTACATATTCTGTTAAGTACAGAATAATGTTTCATTATATATAAATAAACACTGAATAATGGCAACTGGCATATACACCACATCAAATATTTACAATTTTATTGCAGTAGGAAAATTTAAAGCTATCTGTATGGGGCTGGAAAGATGTTACAGAGGCTAAAAGTGCTTCCTGTTCTTATAGCAAACCATCTACATGGTGACTCAAAACCATATATAACTCTACATATAGGGAATCCAATGTCTTTTCTGACCTCCACAAGTTCCTGCATGCATGCAGGCCACATACACACACACACACACACACACACACACACACACACACACACACACACACACACACACGTAATTTTGTAAAAATGCAAGAGATCTTTACTGTTTATTTTGAAATGTACAACTAATTTTGTCAATAGTAGTTACCCTATATTGTAAAACATCATTTTATATGTGTTATTTAACATGGGTCCTGGGGAGATGTGAATAAACATTAAGTCACCCCAGATATGGAACTGATGGCAGACCAAAACAAGACTACCACCAAAGTCCAACTTGGTGAACCAGAGAGTTTTAATGGGGTTACTTGAGAACTTTCTCAAAGACAGCTGCATCACCCAGGTCTATCCCAGAATGGGTGTCAGCTCACACAAGTTAGAAATCTGGAACACACTGCACAGCCTGCAGGCAGCTCTGCTGGTTGGAGTATGTCCTTTATAGGTAGTTCAGTCACTCTTGAGCTTTTCCAAGCAGCTCAGCTTCATTCTGCTTCTTCCAGGCAGCCTGGCTGATCTACTGTTTTGAGGGCAACTTAACCTGCCTGAAAGTGCCTCTCAGCCGTCCTCACTGCTTATATATGCTTGGAGAGGGAGGAGCTTAGTGTATTTGGTTCATTTCAGGGACTTCCTGAAGCCTTTAAGTTGTTTACTTCCTGAGCTTAACAAACTTTTTTCAGGATGGAATGTTTCACCTCCTATTTAACATCAATTTGGGGGGGGGAGTGTTATTGTTGTTGTTTGTAAGAGTTGGGTTTTTATTGTTGTTTTTGTTTTGGTTTGGTTTTTATTTGGGTGGGTTGGTTTTTCAAGTCAGGCTTTCTCTGTGTAGCTTTGGAGACTGTCCTGGAAGTCACTCTATAGACCAGACTGGCCTCGAACTCACAGAGATCTATGTCTTAATGAGTTTGTCTGCAAGACAGAATGTTTTCCTTCCCTTTTGATGACCTGTGTCTCTCCTCCAAAATAGAATGCTTTATGTCTGAACCCCTTGATCATTAAGCATATTCTCTGTGACGCTTTCTCCTCCATATCATTCTCAGGTCTCTGGTAAACATTATCCTATTCTCTATTTCTGTGAGATCAGCAATTTTAGTTTCCACATAAAAGTGCCAATATGCAGAGTTTGTATTTCTGAGTATCACACTGTTTTGAACTAGTTTATGTTCTATTACAGATGGCAGAGATCCTATTCTGTTTCTTCACATTCTCCAAAATATTTGGTGAAGCATCCCTCTCGCCTTTTGCCAATGTGGAAGACATGAAATAGTTTCAGTGTGATATTGATTTGAATTTCACACACTATAACAAGGTTGCACATCTTTTTTATGTTTATGGATATAGATTTTTTTAATTTACAGGAATGCCTTTTGCACATCTTTAAATTTAGTTCACTTTTGCTCAGTAACTGATGGAAGATCTTTAATATGTTCAGGCCATTAGATTTTTATCTATTACATTTGTTCCAAGCATGTTTTTTGAGGTTATTGTTTTTCTTTATAATGTGTTCCAAAAACTGGAGTTTTATTTTTTAATTAAGCTGAATTCATCCACATTTCCTTTAGTTTTGTGCTTGTTCATTAATCTTGTAAAAAAAAAAACACACACATTAATAACCAAATTTCACGAGGACATTCTGCCATGTTTTTCTTCTCAAATGTGTTTTAACCTTCTTAACTTTGATATTTCTCATTAAATAAAAATGCATTGTTGTAAATGATTTGAAATTGACAAAAATTTCATTTTTGCTCATGTGGATGACTACTTGCTAGGTAGATCAGTTCAATGGGTCTTCTTCTAGTCTAATTGTTCTGTTCTATGTCTTACACTCCAGCTCCTGACATCTGGGGGGTAAAGCATCCATGTGCCCACACATGTTACTCCAATTTTCAGGAGTGTTGGTACTTTTTGCTTTTCATATATTATACAAATTCTATAATCATATTTTAAAAGACTTTGTGATAGTTTTATTGAAATTTCACAAGTCTTTATATCAAACCAAGAGTAAATACTATTATTACACTATTCTTTCAGCCAAGAAAATAACTAATTTAGAAGACCCCAAGAATTGCGCTCTTTGCTATTTATTTGCAAGTGTGCACTAACAGAGATATAAAGAAAAATAACAGTACAAACAACAGAAAAAGAATATTTCACTCCATAGCCAGTGGTTGTACAGAATGAAGGATGTGTGGTAGGATATTTAAAGGGAAAGTATAGAGCAGCTTCTAGACTGCTTGTTCTACACAACCAGGCTTAGTGATACATGGAGATTTGTGTCATGTCATTCTTTCCATTTATGGATTCATTTCACTGCCCCTTTTGCATGCATGTCATGTTTCACAAGACAAACTTTAGGATATGGGATCAAAGATGGTTGGCATGCTAATTGATTTAGGATGAAAGCATTTTTATTAAATTTTCCTTCACATAATATAAACATAAGTAGTAAATGAATAAGAAATCTTTTGCTTTAATGTATTGTCTCTCTAAGAGTCTTGATACTTTCTCTTGCTCAATATGCAATCTATTATGGCTCAAATTGAATTGGGTACACATGGATTCATTTGCAAAATGCATGTGAAGTTTGTTGTGTTGGAATCTACTCAAATAACCTCCATTATGAAATTTAAAAGGCAGAAATAATAAAGATAATAACTGCATACAGTAAAGTAGTTCAAAGAAGAGTATCTTCCTGTTATTGAGAGAGTTAGGACTGGGGTTAGGCTCAAATTCCTATCTCTTGGTTTGCAAACATGCAAGAAAAGATGTTTTAACCTCTTTCTCACATTCCAGGTTTGTCTGGTTGGAAGCAGTCAATAACTGCATTCATCATGATTGGGTCTGTTTTCTCCTGACCTCAAATTGTGTTGTGTTAAACAAGAAAGGAAGGAGCTCAGTGACTAAACACTAGACTAATGCCCAAGGCCTGGGTTAAATTCTTAGAATACACACACACACACACACACACACACACACACACACACACACACACCCATACACACATGCTGAGCATGACATAAAACTGCATGACCTTAAAGTTTTGACCTGCCTCAAACCATAAACTCATATCCTGCATAATTTACATGCACCACAGAAAACAAGGCAGAAAAGAAGACAGTGCTAATTGACTGGCTTCTTCATTTTCAGAGACATGTACACACATCCTATAAGTTCACTGGCAGGGGGATAAAAAATAAGAGTATCTGATGTAGTCACCCAGGCTCTACTGTACACTGTCTCTCTGGCCCCCTCCTCTGAACTATCATTAATTGTTTATACTTTTTTCTCTCCAACTATTTTTACTGGTTCTGTTTGTGGAACTCTTTAATATCTTGTAATATGTACAATTTAACATTCAGCTACCAGAAAAACTCAAACACTTTTTCTAGAAGATACAGATATGAGGGCAGAAAGAGCAGCCATGCTATGCACAGGCTTGCAGAGTGAATGCCATCTCTCACTTCACATCCCAGGGACAAAACCTTCCCTGGGACACACTGAGCAGTCATTGACATTTCCAAAATGGCAACACTAGTGATGTGGAGAGTCCTGCCCATCTGAAGGTACTGTGATTTCTAAGCCTGGGAACAGATTGCAGGCTATGTTCTTGGCCTGCTGAAGCTCCATTTCCCCCTTATTAATGCAAGAGTTGGTAATAATTAAATTCAGGACCACTAGCAATCACTGCCTCGAGAACTTTGTCTCCCAAATGTGTACAGAAGGAGAGCATGCTTGCCCACTGAAAGGATTAGCAGACTCATCTACTGCCCTGAATACTGGGCACTGTTTCAACCCTACCCAATTATGTGAATCTATATTGAGGAGTGGTCTCAGATGAGGGCAAAATCCGATTAAAATTCATCCCGACACCCTGAAACACCTCTTTCTTTAGGTTGCTTCAGCATCCTGAGATATAAATGCATGGTGTCACATGACCCCATAATCTACTCCACATCATTTTAGGAAGTTATTTTTCTAGAGATTTTAGTGAAAAATGAAGCTAAGCTTTAATAATACCTATGGGATGGTTAGTTTTTTGTCACCTTGACTGGACCAAGTGATGCCCAGATATCTGGTTAAATATAATTCTGGGTGAGTCTCTTGACAGTTGTTTCTAGATGAGAGAAATATTTGAATTACTGGACTATGACACTCAGACTGTCATTCCCCATGTGAGTGGGTACCCTCCAAGCAGCTGAAGATCTGAACGGCTCAGAGTGGAGTTAATGAAGATGCCTCTGCTCTGACTGTTTCCAAACTGATATGTGGTCCTCTCCTGACTCTGGACTTGGCTAGAACCCAGAGCATCAGCTTCTCTGCCTCTCAGGCCTTTGGATTCAGCCTGGAGCTGCACCATCAGCATCACTGACTCCCAAGCTCATGCATTGTGAATCATGTTTTCCTGCCTCCATCACACCACGATCCAGTTTCTCACCTTCATATTCTCTCTTAGTTCTGTGTCTCTGTTGAACATAAACTAATCTATCACTCATGCATGCAATTTCTAAATGCAGTCTCTGCTTCTAATAGTATAAACTAGCACAGATCTGCTCATGACTCATGACCATGGAACAGGTACTGGCTTTAGGAAAGTTCTGAGGCTGAAGAGATGACTCAGCAGTTAAAAGCACTTGTTCTTCTAAAGGACCTGGATTTGAATCCCAGCACCCACATGGCAGCTCACAACCATCTGTAACTCCAGCTCCAGAGGATTCCAGGACTCCTTCTGACCTATATAGACATCAGGTACACATATGAAGCATAGACATGCAGGCAGGCAGAACACTGATGAAAATGAGATAAAATAAAAATAAGTTAAAATATTGATTTTGTTTTTTAACATTTTCTATTTGAAAAGTCCTACTTAATGGTGTATATACATGCATATATATACACACGCATACATACATACATACATATTTCAAAGGATGTGAAATAATTTCATTTACTCCACACTCCATTAGCACAAAATACTCTTCAAGCACACTACACCTAACTGTTCAAATGTTTGAATTTAATTTTTATTTTTTAATTCTCCTATTTAATTTGCACACATTTTGACCTTGCTTGTACTATCAATCAAAAAGCCTCTGAATCCTTTCAGTCACCAGAGAACAGGGGTTAAGCCCTCATGAGTTGGGCACAAGGACAACCTGGAGGGCACAGATTGGCATCTTACACAAAAGAACATCATGAAATTAATTCTCAAGCAGAAGGAACTTTAAATTCAAGACAGAGAAGCCTTATTTAAATCACAGTTGATTTGATAGAGCAAGAGGTAAATATGTAAGGCTTAAACACTTCCTCTTTCCTCAAATGAAAATATAATATGTGCAAACAAAATACTTGTATGAATCTAAAGTATGTTTAACCACAGAAGCCTTTGAAAAATTCAGGCTTTCACAAAACAGGTAAGAACTTGCCTATCTGATGGAGGAATGAAAACTTCCCTCACCAGAGGTGCTCTGCCTTCTTGATACCTCAGCCTCATCCCAGTGTACCCTTCCTGTGCTGGGGGAGGGGCACTTTATTCCTCTTAATCAACAGCTACCCCTCAAATACATCATCAAGAGTACCAACAGCAAAGAAAAATAAATTGATTTTATCAAAATTCTTAAACTTTGAGCTACAAGTGACACTTCAAGGAAATGAAAAGTTCAAATTCAGAATGAGAAAAGGTATTTTCAAATCGTAAGAAGTAAGGAATTTGCCTCCTCAATATAAAAATAACTCATAATTCAATGATGAAAAGAATACTATTAGTCCCACTTAAAAAAAAAAAAGCATGTTTACAAAGGTGATAGGTGAAGTGTAAGAGGCAACGAGCACATCATGCAAAGATGTTCAAGCAAAAAGGTACCTCAAAGCCACAAAGATGTCAAATGACCCCTCGTAGAATTCTACAACATAAAAGACTGTAGTAACAAGCATTGATAAGGAAGTGAAAAAGATGAAATCCACACATTGTTGGTATCAATGTAAAATACTAGAGCCAGTCTGAAAAATAGTTTATCAGTTCCTCAAGACATATAGGAAGGACTTGGGAGATGGTTTCTATGGATAAAGAGCTGTTGCACAAACATGAGGATTTGGGGTAGTGCCTCCAGAACCCATATACAAGTTAGTGTAGTACTTGGGTCTAAAATCCTAGCGATCCTACAATGAGCTGGAAGGCAGACAGCAGACTCCACCAGGGAAGCTCTCAAAGCAGCTAAAAGAGACCCTATATAAACAAAGTGGAAGACAAGGACTGAGATGAGGTTGGCCTCTGACATCCACACCCATACACATGATATGGGAGGTGTATACCTATCCACACATCGTACACACATACACACAGAGAATGGAATGGTATTCAAGCATAAAAAAAGAATGAAGTCGTCTCTGCCAGAGCTCTGGGCCCCGGCATCCCTGCAGGACTATCCTGTGTCCCTGCCTGCCAGGTCATTGACTTCCATCGCCGGACCTCTGCTGGAGATGAGTCTGGGACCAGTTCCGGTTGAATCCTCCCCCCCCCCCCGCCCCCCCCCCACACACACACACCTTTCCTGGGGAACTCCCTGGATTGGCCCCGAATCTGCCCGAGTGAGAGTGCTTCTGGTGCTCTGATACATAACCCGAGCACCCCCCAAGAGCCTGCCCTTCCCCCACCCTGTGCCCTACTTAGCCCACTGCCCCACTGCTCTGATTGAGCACTGAAACAAAGGGCAGATCCAAAAACCCTGCCACCTTCGGGGAACTACCTGGAGGCCTGATCTTTGACTCACATCACCTGGCCCCTGCCTGAAGAGAGACCTCCTAGAGAGCTTGGACCACACAGAGCTACACACATCGAACTTCTGACCCACCTAAGCACACCGGGGGAGTACCATACAGAGAGAGAGAGACCCCCACCTGCAGCCACTGGAAGAAAAAATGGGAAGATGGCAATACAAGAGAACACCTAACAATAGAAAGACAAGCATGACACCACCAGAATCTAGGGACTCTACACCAACTAGACATAAACACCCCAAAGCAGATGAAGCAGAAGAAAACAACTTAAAAAATATCTTCATAAAAATGATAGGGACCTTCAAAGATGATGTGAGAAAATCCCTTAAAGAAATGGAAGAAAAAACAAACAAAAAAATGGAAGAAATGAATAAATTTCTTAAAGAAAGTAAGGAGAGCCAAGAAAAACAATTAAACATGTGAAGAAAACAGTTCAAGACTTGAAAAACTGAAATAGAGACAATTAAGAAAAGACAAACTGAAGGAATTCTGGAAATAGAAAAACTAGGCAAACGATCGGGAACTACAGATGCAAGCATAACCAACAGAATGCAAGAGAAGGAAGAGAGAATCTCAGGTGCTGAAGATAAACTAGAGGAAATAGATTCTTTGACCAAAGAAAATCTTGAAGCCAACAAATCCTTAACACAAAGCATCCAGGAAATGTGGGACACCATGAAAAGGCCAAACCTAAGGATAACAGGCATACAAGAAGGTGAAGAAGTCCAGCCCAAAGATGCAGAAAACATATTCAACAAAATCATTGAAGAAAACTTTCCAAGTCTGAAGAAGGACATGCCCATGAAAGACATTACCTCAGAGTAGAGGGTTGGGAAAATATCTTTCAATCAAGAAGCAAGCAGGTGTGGTTATCCTATTTCTAACAAGTTAGGCTTCAATCAATCAAAAGAGATGAAGATGATCATTTCATATTCATCATCAGCACAAAGTCTCAATTCTGAACATCTATGCCCCAAATAGAAAGGCACCCATATTTGTAAAAGAAATGCTACTAAAACTCAAAGCTCACATAAAACCTTACACACTCATAGTGGGAGATTTCAACATCCCACTTTCACCTCTAGACAGGACCACCAGTCAGAAACTTTACAAAGAAACAAAAGAACTAACAGAAGTTATGTCTCAATTGGGTTTAACAAACATCTATAGAACATTCCATCCAAACACAAAAGAATATACCTTCTTCTCTGCTCCACATGGAACCTTCTCTAAAATCAACCACATACTAGGCGACATAAAAACCTCAACAAATACAAAAAAATTGGAAAAGTTCCCTGTATTGTATCAGACCACCATGATTTAAAGTTAGAATTCAACAACAACACAAATCGCAGAAACACTACAAACTCATGAAAACTGAATAATGTGCAATTGTACCATACCTAGGTCAAAGAAATTAAGGACTTTCTAAAATTGAACAAGAATGAGAACACAACATACCAGAGATTATGGGACACCTTGAAAGCAGTGCTACAAGGGAAGTTTATTGTACTGTGTGCCCATATGAAGAAAACGGAGGATCGTTACATTAGAGAATTAACAGCACAACTGAAAGCCATAGAACAAAAAAGAAGAAAACTCACCCTGGAGGAACAGACACCAGGAAATAATCAATTTGAGGGCTAAATTCAATAAAGTAGAAACCAGGAAAACAATACAAAAAAATCAATGCAACAAAGAGTTGGTTTTTTGAGAAAATCAATAAGATAGACAAACCTTTATCCAAGCTAATCAAAAAGCAGAGAGAGAAGATGCAAATTAACAAAATCAGAAATGAAAAGGGGACATAACAATGGACACTGGGAAAATCCAGACAATTTTCAGGTCATACTTTGAAAACCTGTACTCCACAAAATTTGAAAATTCAAAGGAAATGGACAAATTTCTGAATAACTATCACTTAGCAAAATTAAATCAAGAACAAACAACTTAAATAGACCTATAACCCCTAATGAAATAGATGTGGTTATCAAAAGTCTCCCAACCAAAAAAACCCCAGAGCCAGATGGCTTCAGTGAAGAATTCTACCAGAAATTCAAGGAAGAGCTAATACCAATACTCCTCAAATTGTTCCACACAATAGAAACAGAAGGTTCATTGCCAGACTCTTTTTACCAGGCCACAATACGTTGGTGACCAAGCCACACAAAGACACAACTAAGAAAGAACACAGACAAATATCCCTCATGAACATTGATGCAAAAATACTCAATAAAATACTGACAAGCTGAATCCAAGAACACATCAGAGAAATCATCCACCATGACCAAGTAGGCTACATCCCTGGGTTGGAGGGATGGTTCAACATACGAGAAAATCTATCAACGTGATCCACCATATAAACAAACTGAAAAAGAAAAACCACATGATCATCTCACTAAAGGCTGAAAAAGCCTTTGACAAAATTTAACATCCTTTCAGGATAAAGATCTTGGAGAGATAGGGGCAACAGAAACATACCTAAGCATAACAAAATCAATACACAGTAAACCAACAGCCAACATCAAACTGAATGAAGAAAAGCTTAAGGCAATTCCTCTAAAATCGGGAACGCTGCCCTCTCTTTCCATATCTTTTCAATATTGTACTTGAAGTTCTAGCTAAAGCAATAAGACAACAAAAGGAGATTAAGGGGATACAAATTGGAAAGGAAGAAGTCAAACTTTCATTATTTTCAGATGATATGATAGTTTACATAAGCGACCCAATAAACTCTACCAGAGAACTCCCACAGCTGATAAATACCTTCAGCAACCTAGCAGGACACAAGATACACTCAAAAAAAAAAAAAATAAGTAGATCTACTATATACAGACGACAAAGAGGCTGAGAAAGAAATCAAAGAAACATCACCCTTTTGCAATAGCCACAAACAACATAAAGTATCTTGTGGTAATGCTTATCAAACAAGTGAAAGACCTATATAGCAAGAACTTTGTGTCTTTAAAGAAAGAAATAAAGAACATACCAGAAAATGGAAATATTCCCCATGCTCTTGAATAGGTAGGATAAACATAGTAAAAATGGCAATCATAGTTAAAAAAAAATAGCAATCTATCAATTCAATTCAATGCAATCCCCATTAAAAATCCCAGCATAATTCTTCACTGACCTTGAAAGGATAATAATAAACTTTATATGGAAAAACAAAAGACTCAGGATAGCCAAAACAACCCTGTACAATAAAGGAACTTCAGGAGGCATCACGATCCCCGACTTTGAGCTCTAGTCTTGAAAACAGCCTGGTATTGTCACAAAAATAGACAAGTATGATGGGAGATGTGATTCTGTATATATGTTTCTCATACTGTTAATAAAGCCCTGTGGCCAATAGAAAACTAGATAGGTGTGGCTAGGAGACTAGGAGGAGGAAGAGGAAGTAGTAGGTGGAGTCGAGATGTAGCCCGGGAAGAAGCAGGAAGCCTGCCGCGCGGCTCCCCGATAAGACGACCACGTGGAAATACTTAGATAAGTAGAAATGGGTTAATGATTAAGGCAGAGCTAGCCCATTAACAATAATGGTAACTGGCCAACAGGATTGTATCAAATACAGAGTCTCTGAGTGTCATTTGGGGCACACGTGGTTGCAGGACAATGGCAGCAGGTCCGGGAGGCCGGCTGGGAACAACATGCTGTAACACAAGTAGATCAATGGAACCAAATCAAAACTACTGACATTAACCCATGCACATATGAACACCTGATTTTTGACAAAACAGCTAAAAGTATACGATGAGAGGAGGAAAGCGTCTTCAACAAATAGTGTTGGCACAATAGTGTGTAGACGACTGCAGATAGACCCATGTCTATCACCATGCACAAAACTCAAGTCCAAATGGATCAAAGCCCTCAACATAAATCCAGCCACATTGAACCTCTTAGAAGAGAAAGAGAGAGGTACTCTTGAACAAATTGGTACAGGAGACTGCTTCCTGAACATAACTCCAGTAGCACAGACACTGAGATCAACAATTAATAAATGAGACCTCCTCAAACTGAGAAGCTTTTGTAAGGCAAAGGACACAGTTGACAAGACCAAGTGGCAGCCCATAGACTGGGAAAAGGTGGAGAGCTGATCTCCAAAATATACAAGGAACTCAAGAAACTAGTCAACAAAACACCAAATAACCCCATTAAAAAATGGGGTACAAAACTGAATAGAGAATTCTCAACAGAGGAAAACAAAAAGGCTGAAAAAGTGTTCAACATCCTTAGCTATCAGGGAAATGCAAATCCAAACAACTCTGAGATACCATCTTACTCCTGCCAGAATTGCTAAAATTAGAAACACCAAAGACAACTTATGCTGGAGAGGATGTGGAGAAAGGAGAACACTCCTCCACTGTTGGTGGGAGTGCAAACTTGTACAGCCATTTTGGAAATCAGTATGGTGGTTCCTCAGGAAAATGTGAATCAGTTTACCACAGGGCCCGGCAATCCCCCTCTTAGGCATATACCCAAATGATCCACATCCATGTAAAAAAGACATGTTCAACTATGTTTGTAGCAGCATTGTTTGTAATGGCAAGAGCCTGGAAGCAACCCAGATGCCCCTCAACTGAAAAATGGATAAAGAAGATATAGCACATTTACACAATAGATTACTACTCTGCAGGAAAAAACAATGGAATCTTGAAATTCACAGGCAAATGGATGGAACTTGAAGAACCCATCCTGAATGAGGTAACCTGGTCACAGAAAGAGGAACATGGTATGTACTCACTCATATATGGATTTTAGACAAAGAGCAAAGGATCACCAGCTGATAATTCACACCGCCAGAGAAACTAGGATACAAGGACAAATCTAAAAGTTTCATATAAGGTCCCTCACAAAAGGGGAAAGGGACAAGATCTCCTGAGCATATTGGGAGGGGGGGGGGAGTCAGTGGAGAGGGAGCTAGGAAAAAGAGAGGGGTAGGAGAGGAAAGCATGTGAGACTAGGAAGATTGAGTCATGGGAGGAATAGACGAGAAGAGAGAGAGAGAGAGAGAGAGAGAGAGAGAGAGAGAGAGAGAGAGAGACCATAAAAGAGGGAGCCATTATAGGTCTGAAGAGAAAACTGAATCTAGAGAAATGTCCAGAGACCTATAAGACTGACCCCAACTAACAATTTGAGCAACAGTGGAAAGGCTACCATAAATGCCCTTCCCTGATAATGAGATTGATGATTAACTTATCCACCAACATAGAGGCCTCATCTCGTAGCTGATGGAAACAGAAGCCAACACCTACAACTAAAAACTGGACTGAATTTGAATCCAGATGCAGAGAGGGAGGACAAGACTAGGCTACAGAAACACAGATGCAGCTGACCTGAATAAGGAGGAGCTAATGGGCCCCCAGACTGATAGCTGGGAATCCAGTATAGGACTGACTCAGACCCCCCGAACATGGGGCTCAGTTAAAGACCCAGACAGTCTATAGGACCTCGGACAGTGGAACCAGGATGTATTCCTGGTACAAAAAAGAACTATGTGGGCACATCCCCCATGGAGGGATACTCCCTTAACCTAGAGACAGGAGAGAAGTCCTAGTCCCTACTCCAAATGACTTGACAGATTTAGATGAAATCTAAATGTAGGCCTGGGTGTAGATTGCTAGCAGTTGGGAAGTAGAGGTGGATGGATGGATATAGACAGACTGAATGCAGTCGGCATTCACTTTGTGTAAGCATTAAAATACCACACTGAACCCTGTTAGTATGTGTTTGCTTGTTCAGTTTTTGCCATCCAGGAAAATTAACCCAGAGCCTCCCACATGCTAAATAAACACTGTTCCACTACAGGCACAATGTAATGCATATATTGATTCCTGTTATTCAAAAGTTTTCAAATAAGACATTAACTTTCAAATGTTAAACACAGAATTCCTGCTTTAATTGATTGTCACCTTGGTCACAATCCTCACAAGGTGCTAACAAGTCCTCACAAAAACTTAAAAGAGAGAGCATTTGTTTTTAGCTTAGAATGGACAGTTTATCCTGGTGGGGAGATCATGGAGGTGGGAATTTGGGGCAGCAGTTTACATTTAATTCACAGTCAGGAAGCAGAGGCTGGTGAAGAGTATTGCCCAACTAGATTTCTCTTTTCTACGCCATTCAGAAGCAGAGCCTAGGGATTGGTGAAACCCACTTTTAGAGTGGATTTCTCACTGCAGTTGACCTAATTCAGGTAGCCCTTCACAAGCATGACCAGAAGCTGTCTCCTAAGTGATTCCAGATCAAATCAGGCTGATGATCAATATTAACCAGCACAATTACCATATAGTCCAATAATGCCACTTCTAGTCATATACCTTAAAGAAATACAAATATATGAGCACACAAGTACTTTTACATTAATACTCACATTGGTGTTATCAGAACAAGTAAAACATATGCACAACTCAAATGTCCACTGACTGAGGATAAACAGATAAATGAAATATGCTATACCACACAAACTAGAATACTTAGTAATAAAAAGAATGCTAATATTATATAAAATAGGTCAGCCTAGAAAGCATTATGCTAGCAAGTCAACCAGAAAAGACTGCATGTTGTATGATTCCATTGAATTGAAATCCTAGAACAAACTAATCTATAGAGATAGAATTATTGATTATTAGTTGCCTGGAGCTGAGGAGTAACTGCTGACAGCTATGGGTGTTATGGGTGAAGTATTCTAAAATGGATGTGTGAAGTTAGCCCAGCCCTGTGAAGAACACCAGGAAGCCACGAGTTGCCCTGTGAAGAGATGTATAGATTCTATTTGTTTTCAGTGTGGAGCACATGCTTGAAACTAGAAGTATTTCAGACCCTGAACTTTTTCAGTCTTGAGAGTACTTTCCTGTGCTTGGATACCTTGAGAACAGGATCCAAGTCAAACCATAAAGACCATTTGTGCTTCACAGACACACAACCCGAGATGATTTTATGCAACATTTTAGTAGTTCTGGATGCTAATTCTGTCACCTAAGGTCATATGCAGTTTTCCATATGTTCCAGTTTCCTGTGTTCAGGAAAAATTTGACTTCAGGAAAGGAACTCCATTCATACCTGTGTAAAATCCTTTTAACTGTGTGACTGATAAATGCTAGAAAGGGACAGAACATTGGCAATCAACACTCACAGAGTTTGGAGGGCTCTGTTACATTTCTGATACCCCATCTTCTTTCCTTACCAGAGACTCAGAAGATGTCACAACCATTGTATAGCAGATCTAAGGATCTGTCCAAGAGTGCTTAAACACAGCCAGGCATGATGCTAGCACTTGCCAGTAACCCCAGCCTAAGACAGAATGAGCTCTAGTTGGAAGGTAAGCAGGGGCTGCATGATAAGACGCTATCTGTAAATTAAATAAATAAGTAAAATCTGAAGTCTTCACTTAAGACCTTCTCAAACATGTAAAGAAGTGCCTTTGCACTACTGTGGCTGTGAGTTCCTTGTACTCCTATGTGGACCCACAGCTTTGCTTTAATGAATTTGCTCCCTCCTAGAAAATGCATTCTCCATTAATTTGCTAGTCTGAATTCTCACCAAAAAGTCAGAGTGACAATTTCTCTGCACTTGCTGAAGCAACCCCAGTAATAAGGTAAGTATTTAAGGAGGTACATTAAACCCAGTGACTTGAGTGCTGATACCCCTGGAATCTCTTGCCTTGACCCCCACAGACTCAATTTCCTTTTGGGTAGGCACAGTCCTGCCCTACCCTTGTACCTTAGAAGGATTCCTACCGAGAGAATAAATTGAATTATCATTTCATTTAGAATACTGAACACTATTGCAAATGAATGAAATTATTAAAAGACTGGGTCCTTTAGAAGTGTTTGCATATGGGGTAAGGATTTATGCTCCAAACCAAGCAGTAGCATTTGATTTTCCCTGAAATCAGAATATGTTTTCAGTGTTGTCTGTTTCTATGTTCACATACAGGACTAGTGACAAATGCCTTGGTCCTCTGCTCCCTCATATGGGTGATGGTTGCACTAAGCAGCCTCAGAAATGTGGGCATTCCCATCACCTGAAAGCTAGAAGAGTGCCCAACGGTGGTACAGACCCTCAATAAAGCCTCTTTTGTAAGTGAGATGGCACACACAGGTGGAGAAAGTGTGGAGTTCCCCCTGATGAATCCTGGTGAAGCAGAACAGTTGCTGGCACCAATGGCCTCAAATGAGAGTCAATAAAACAGGGAATATACATTGCCCATTTACATTTATTGCACATTAAGCCTCCTTGCATACAAAAGATAATGGCAGATGCAAAACAAGCATGCGGAACAGTTCGGGCCTATCATTGCAGAACGGGCAAAGTGCCAGCTCTCCAGACTGAACCAGGCAGGAAGCCCCTGAGCTAGTGAGACTGCCCAAGGATGGGACACTGAGCTACTGGAGTCATTTGAGGCTGGTATTTTCTCAAACTGGGATGCCAACCCCACCATGCTTACAAACCACCTTCAGGTGAAAAAAAAAAAATCAGCCTGAACCAGAGTCTTTGAAAGAGGGAAATTTTCTTGAAACTCATAAAGGTTTGTAGAAGATTGAGTAGTCAGGGTAAGAGAGATCTCTGGTGGCCTGTAAAGGGTTTATTTAGAAACAGAAGGATGCTCAGCCTGTTCACCAGGAAACTTGGGGCTACAAGTTGTTGTTGTTGATGGTCTGGTTTGAGTAGGGTTTTTCTGTGTGTGAGTGGTTGGGAAGACGTGTGTGTGTGTGTGTGTGTGTGTGTGTGTGTGTGTGTGTGTGTGTATCTGTGTCTGTGTTGACAGGGTCTTTCAATGAAGCTCATGTTGACCTCATACTCCTGCTCCCACCTTTCAGATTTGCAATGGCACACCCATCTGTGGTGAGCTCTTCCAAAGTTCTTTTCAATGCCTCTCATTGCCCACCTAATCTGTGCAGTTCTTTCCAAAGGCTAACAGTACCTGTTCTGACTAAAGTCCACCCACAAGAGAACAAACCTCCCGGGTGCATGTGTGACACACACGGGGCAGGTGGCAGAGTAGATGTTATCAAGTCCCTCCAAATCTTCCCTCTCTCCTCCAACTCATGTCCCTTAGGGCTCCCTCAAGAGGCTACCCTCTAAAGCAGCTGCCATAAACATTCTCAGGACAGATTCTGGGGTCAGACAGTGGGGTGGAAACTATTAAAGAGCCCTCTGGCCAACCTCTCAGCTCACTCTTGCTGCAGCTGTCCTGGAAAGACAGTCTCTACAGGTATTACCAAGGGGTGCTCCATTTAACTCATTCCTGATCACTCTGAACCTGAGGTTCCACTTTGCTGCCCAGCTGTTCCCTCCTGAGCCAGTGCCAGTCTCAGACACTTTTTTTAGATGTTTGCGAGCTTCTGCACAGCTGGGAGCAGAGCTGCACCTCCAAAGCACAGCTGAAGAAAACAAAGGCTTCCACAGCCCACAAAGATAATGAGTCTCCGCACCCCCACCTCCTTACCAAAGCCAACTCCCTTACTCCCTTCCCTCCCTCCAACAAGTGGAAACCCACCTCCAAGTTCCCCCCACAGCCACCCCAAGGTCTTTATTTATATATTTCAGGGGGTGGGGGGGATGGAGAGGGAGTGTGATGGCGTTTGTTTCCCTTGTTTTTCAGGAGCTAAAATGCTCTGGCAGCCAAGAATGAAAGTGTTTGTCTTAATTCTGCCCTCTCGACATGAGCCCCTGCAGAAAATGGCTTGCGTTTCCGCCCGCCGCCAGCCACTGCGGCTGCTGAGGCTGTTGTGGTGGCAAAGATAAACAGCCCATCAGTGCGGAGCTGAAAAGAAATATAGGAAAGGGGATGGGAGTAGTTTAATTACTTTGAATGGCTTTTTGTGTTCTGTGTGATTGCTTCCTATGATACAGTAGTTTCTCATTCTCCATGCAGGCTCTGTGTTTCTATTCATAAGAATAAGATTGAAGCAGGAAATTGGCTTTCAAGAGCAGGAGAGAAAAGGAGCAGACTAAGGTTGGCTGTTTCCGTTAGAGGAAAGAGAGAGCCAAGGAGGGTTCCATTCTCCCATGGCTGGACTAAGCAAGAAGCTGGGACCAGCTCAAGGAGATGGTAGTTTCCTAGCCCTGCTCTGAGGTGTAGGAACAATGCAGTGGCCATGGGAAAAGTGACCCCTGGAGAATGAAATTAATCTCACTGAACTTAGAATAACAGCCAAAACAAGGTTGAGAAAGATCACCAAGCAAGGCCATAATAGTACTGGGGCTGTTCCCTTTCCACTTGAAAAGTGTGGTGTGTGTGTGTGTGTGTGTGTGTGTGTGTGTGTGTGTGTGTGTGTGTGTGTGAATATAAGACAAAGAGGGGTGGTGTGACAGTGTTTGACACACGAATGCAACTACTTCAAGTTAGTTGTCATAGGACAGACTTTAGATTTAAGGGTCTGTTCAAAACCCTAGGGAACCGTTGTTCCTTCCCGTCATATTTTCTAACTTTACCTTTCTGTAAACTAAGAATCTATGATTCATAATACAGTAACATATGGTTTAACTATGGAGACACACCGAAAAATCTACCACTAGGCAGTTGTATCACTGGATGATCTTCAAAGAGTACAATTAGTTTTACACACACATGCACATACATGCATACACACACATGTACCCACATGCACATGAATACGCACACACACCTGCACACATGCCTGTGGTGTTACTAGAGTCTCATGGACCATCATATATGTGTTCTACTGTTGACCATAGTGTCGTTATACACCTACTAGATGAAAGTAACCTCTGTTCATGATGTACTAACTAAAACTTCAATTAGGTCACTAACTAAAACTTCAATAATTTTGTATGCTATCAATTTGGCTCTGAGTCAAATCTGTGCATATTTTCCATATCAATTAAATTGGCATATAAAATGAACATATCCTGAATACACTAAGGAGAGGGCTATAAGCCCCGTGATAAATGAAAAAGTTTCTGTAAATCCTAGTGTTCTATGCTAACTTTCATTAAATTAGAATAAAGCTGTACTGGGCACACCTCAGATAAATTATAAGCCCGTTGTGAAAACTCAGTGTCTACTGTGTGCAGGAAACTTCTATACAACATGGTAGGAGGAACTCATGGCATTGCTACCCCTGGGCTTATAAAAGAAAAGAGGTAGTACTGTCCAGTCTTGGAAGCTCTACAGAGCAGGCTTGTCAAGTAGCTCACTTGAAGGCAAAGCCTGTAAAAAAAAAAAATTACCCTGCAAACTGCCAAGTACAATGTAGGTTATAATTTGCACCATTGTTGCAAGAAGATGCCCAAGATTTTGGGTTCAAGGTGCTTGGGAATCAATTCTTTCAGGTTTTTAATACTTCACTATGGAGGGAACAGGAACTCCAAGCCCTAAAACAACATCTTATATACTTTGCATGCAACAAATTCTAGATGTCCAACAGCACAAGCAAATGGGAAAACATGCAAAGGCAGTTAAAACAGGCTGAATACTGGAGAAAGTTCACCAGGGAAAACTTCTCGGGAATAATGTAATGTCCAAGAAGAAATGAGCCAAAGAGGGAAATTCAAGAGGTACAAAGGGAACAACAGAGAAAAGAGATTAAACTATAAAACAGAATAAAATGAGGGAAAGTGAGCCAGAAGCTACAGGAAAGGAGAGGCAATAAAAAAATGAGCGATGGATTAGAGCAGAGTTGTAAGAAAAGCTTGTCTACCTTGCTCCCTTCCCTCTTTTGTGCACATTCTTGTTTTGGGGGCTCTCAGACTGCCACAGCCAAGCTGTTTCTCAATGGGCCTTATATCTAGTCATACCCATGATCACATTTGCCCCATGCATTCCTCTGGGATCTCAAAATGAGGGAGCTGTAGCTATGACAAAATAGGGATTCAAATAAGACACAAAGGACCAGCTGCAACCCAGACAGCATTAGCAAGCAGTGAACCCTGAGAAAGACCTCCCTGCCAGAGTGAGGACTTGTGAACTCCCAAATACTCAACTTCCAAGTTTTCACTCTTTACATAATTCAAAGAAAGAGGAAAAAAGAAAAGGAAAAGAAGAAAAAACACTTGAGAATCTGGCATCCTGAGTATCTCTCTTTAGAATGGAATAACCAATCAAAATGTTTTCCTTGGGGACCAAAGACCCCCCAATAAAATGGTGTCAGACAATAAAGTCCTGACCCAAGGCTGTATAATAGGATGAGACAATTGAGCAAGCAGCTGAAAAGCGGCACCAGGTTCCTGGCAGGTGTGAAACACCTTCATCAGTGTGGGTGATACAAGAGCAAGTAGAGACCTGGAAAAGACTGGCCTACATCACGATGCTACCCTAGATGCCTGTGACTGTGAGGGCTTATGGCCACACATGGATAGCAGAGAAAGAAGTTTCCAAATGAAACTTCAGTTAAGTCTGGAATACACATTATTCTGAGAGTCCAGTTCCAATTTGCAGCCCTTTTTAGTTAGAAGCATGACCTTGAACAGCTTTCCTAATTCCTTTGAGCCTGGTTTTTTTCATTCTACAATAATATTGACCTCGGATGGTCTCCGATTTTATAATCATCATCCCCTTCTACTTTCAACATAGTTCAAGAAAAAAATGAATAAAATAAAAGGCCCAATGTTGTTCTCCTGGTGTGATATCCTCAAAAGAATGCTTCACAAATCACCTAGATGCCCACAGTCTGCAGGTATCAGATGCCTGAAATATGGAGTAGACACGGAACATCATGTTAAACTATAAAATCTCCAGTAATGGAAGTTGAAGAGATTTATGCACCAAATTTCAAAATACCTGTCGAGGGGGCACTCTGCAACTTTATGGAGGAAGTTGTTCACCCAAAGGATAATAAACTTACCAAACATCACACCAGCATCTGGTAGAGAGAGGAAATCAGTGTGCAAATGGTTTCAGATATGGTTTGGCAAAGCTTTATGAATTTCCATGCCATCAAAGCAGCAGAATATTGCAGAGGATTCAAAATACTTAAGGTTGACATCTAGGAAAACAATCAAGCTATCCCTCATCTTTGGGGCTTCTAAATCAGATTAGCGAAACAGAACTGTTTGATGTTCTATTGCTACAATTGGAACACATCTTTATTTCATTAGAAATAAAGGAATGTGGTATTGAGGAAGGCATGAAGATGTTCTGTGTTAAAGACTGTCATGACAGAGAGTCATGACAGCACTAATAATAGGCAACTAGCCTGGTGTAATGTTGTGTTTACATCTTGAGAGAGGATGGATAAGTGACAAACTCCATTCAGTTGCCTCTAAAATTGAAAATGCCCATATTAGTGCTAAGTATTCATTTTAATTGTAAGTGCTGAAAGTAGTCCACTGAATTGCCTCCTCTTGTTTATGAATTGGCTCTCCAATCTTGGCCGCTTCATTGTACATCACTCTGCATGTACATGGTCCTTCTACCGAGTCCTACATGGATGAAAAACAGAAGCCAACCCTCAGTTCCTCGGATAAATGTTATACTCTTAGGCTCCTTATCTGTACAGTGTATGTTCTTAAGTTGAAGCCTGTTAATGGGCATTCTGCCTAGGTAAGGATTTTAGAAATAGCCTAGCATGCACCTTCTCTCCTCCCTGCATTTGTAGTCAGCCTGTCATTTCATTATCTGCATTCTGTGTTAGCTGTTTGGGATCATTAGGCAAAACCTAGCTATCGCTGCACATTACTCAGTGCGTTTGCTCTAATAAGCTTCCGTAAATAAAACCCAAAGAGATGAAAAAGGCCGGTGTCTGATTACATGCAACCAATTTGGTCTCATTAGGTTCTTATAAGGAGAAAAAGTAAATATAATCTTTATAAATCATATGGCTATAACAGAGATGCCTGGCAAAATTCATTAGTTAAGATAATAAGAATGAAGACCATTTAAACGTGCAGAACCCTTGGTTTATGAAGCTGTTAAGTACTATTTCATCCATTATAAACTTATATAAAACTCAAAGATGCAATAAGGCCAAGGAAATCACATATTCTTAAGGAATTTCCAAGGCTTAGGCTTAATAAATTGCTATTAAAGCACTGATAAAATGCTTGTCTGTCATCTTTTAAAATTTTTTTCTTAAAAAAACACTTGGTGACACTTAAAATATGACTTTCCCAGAGGTGTTTGAAGCCTAGAAATTCAGCCTATTTTACAGAGAATACCACTGAGGCATTGAAAAAGAAAGTGATAAACCAAAGAAACCAGAACAAATTTGACAAGAAAACAGGCATTGTACCCTAAAGGTATTGCTTCTGGAGTCAATGGGAAGTCAGATTTTTCATTTAAGAAGATAAAATAATAGAAACTGCAGGAGAAAGCTGGCATGATTCTTATTACTTTGCCTTAAGCATAATATCTAGTTTGATTCTTAGGTGTCGAGTAGGGCAAATGTTGCTCTGACACACTTGAATATTGCTTCTCAACAGAAGTGTATGTTTGAGAATAAGAAAGAAAATGAGAACTTGAGGGACTGAGTCTGTTTCTCTCCTATACCCTGAGTGTGCTGAGTGCCTTTCTAACAACAATCCTGGGAGGAAGAGGAGTAAATCTGCCATCAAATATCTGAGGAAAATACCTTAAAGTGGGGGGGGGATTCATGTAGGTTCCTGCTAGGGAATATTATTTTAAGGTGTGTTGCTTTTGTTTATGCTGCATTTGTTTAACTCTGTAAAACTTTGATTATTTCCCTGTCTAAAACACCTGACAGTCTAATAAAGAGCTGAACGACCAATAGTGAGGCAGGAGCAAGGATAGGTGGGGCTGGAAGACAGAGTATAAACAGGAGGAGAACTGAGAAAGGAGAGGAGCAACAAAGAAACAAGGAGGGGAGGACATCAGGAGTCAGCAAGTCAGACACCCAGACATCCATGGAGTAAGAAGTCAAAGTAAGGTTTACAGAAGAGAGACAGAAGCCCAGAGGGAAAAGGTGGATGTGATAATTTAAGAAACGCTGGCAAGAAACACACCAAGCTAAGGTGAGGCATTCTTAACTGAAAAATAAACCTCCATGTGTGATTTATTAGGGTGCTGGGTGGTAGACCCCCTAAAAGAGCCAAAAAGTAAAACAACACACAACAGGTTCCCTATTTCAGAGTTCCGTTCATGTTTGCCAGGTCTCAGGTGCTTGGACAGAACATCACATAGGAAACAGGAAGTGGGGAGCACAGGAGGAACTGGAGATGAAGCATAACCACCCAGGCACACAACTTCTTCTGGGTAGAATCACTTCTTAAAGGTCCCACCACCTGCCAAAATAAAGTAATACCACTAGTCGGGGCAAATCTTTCAAAAGATGACCAGGTAAGGGACATTTAATGTTCAAAACACAACAAGATGGAAGCTTGGAAAAGCACTATCCGATTTTTTTGTTTGTTTTTTTGTTTGTTTGTTTGTTTTTTCAAGATAGGGTTTCTCTGTAGCTCTGGCTGTCCTGTAACTTGTTCCATAGATCAGGCTGACCTCGAACTCAGAGATCTGCCTGCCTTTTCCTCCAAATCCTGAGATTAAAGGCTTTTGCCACCACTACCCCCGCTTAAATATTATCTTTTGTTGTTGTTGTTTTGTTTTTCTTCATTAAATACTACGCTGTTTTGAGAATTGGTTCCTGCCTTCCAAACCTTCTATCACATTCCAAACACCTAATTTCTAGGAGATTTTTCCCCAGGAAGTCAGCAGAACGCCCCTTCTTAGCACTGTAGAAACGAAGGCAGTCCTAAAAACTCTAGCCTCATATCCCCAACCAGTTGTCCGAAGGCATGTCTGATCAACTTCTTGGTTCAAACCTGTCAGCCCAGCAGGACCGGTAAGCTGTTGCTTCCGTCCAGAATTCCAACTCCAGCCTGGGCGCCACTTCACATCTCATTTACTCCCTCTAACCCTGACTTTCATTATTAACCATCACATCTCCTGGGACCAAGACACAGACTGGAAACCCCTTCTTCCAGAAACACCCCCATCAACCTGTGAGTGCCTGCAACAGTGTGGAAATGAAAAGCAGGAGGAACCAGGACCGACCTAAGGAGGCAAGCCGACTCTCAGGCAGTGGAGCTTTCAAATGAATGAGCAAGATCTTGGAAGCCCGAGAACTGCTGGTTTTTAATAAACCATAGAGTTACCTCATGAAGTCTGCAAGACGACATGGAAGGATGGTCTCGGGTGGAGTGGGCAGTGGTGCTAGGAGGTTAGATGGGAAAGGAGAAGGAGGCATTCTACCACCACCACCACCATCACCACTATTTTCCATCTCCGCGATGTAGCCAGCACGGGGCCTCTTAGAATAAATACAACAGTGCCACCTAGAGGCCCAGAAGGGATTGTCCTGCCTGCCAGCAGCCAAGACTGAAACCGATTCCCATGCACTGCCTTAATGAAGCTTCCTGATGGGAGCTGCAGGCCTGTTTCACCCTGCATGAGGCAGACAAAAGGCTTGGAGCAACTGCTTGAAAGTCTAAGAATGCATGGCAGTCTTTACTGATTTAACCATCCATCTGCAGCATCTCTTAAGCATAGCTCCAAAACATAAAAGAATGGACCCTAGTTGGTGAACGCCCCCCCTTCGCCATCTAAATGCAAATTTTCCCGAGTTTTTCCTTCCCGTGTCCTATTCTTTGCATGTTAAGATAATTCATGCAAATCTTATGCATTTTGCTTAGAGGCATCTAATTAGACAGATTAGCTCATAGACTCAATAACCTTCTCTTTTATTCTTATGAAAAGAAGGTTATGTCAGCTAGGAACCTCTCACTCTTGAGAGGCAGCAGGCAAGGAGCATGTGTGTGCTCACAGGTCTCAGCGTGTATAGAGAACACAAACAACTGTTTTGTCATGAATATTGCTGAGCGTTTGTATTTGAGGGATATGCATGCCTTCTGAAATCCATCACTGGCACTTGGGTATCCATGCAAAGTGTGCTTGTTTTCTTCTTTTTTTTTTTTTTTTTTTTTTTCCCATGAGAAAAAGGAAAATAAAGGGATAGTCCAAAAAGTGTGAACATCTGATTGGCCTAAAAGCTAAACAAAGGAAGTAAAATGGGGGAAAAAAAATCTCTCCTTTGTTCTGAAAATGGATTTGAGCTCTTGTTAGCATGCATTGTAGAAGAAAAGAAAACTCATTTATAAGGAAAAGATAAACCAAGGATGCGATGCTAACAAGCTCTCAAATTGACAAAAGCATTGTAGGTTGCCATGGCAAGAAATCTTTTAAAGCGCTAGGGTCGTTGTCTCCACCTCTGAAAATCCCTCAGGTGTGCCAACCTAAGGCAGAATTAGGCAAACAGGAGTCTTGAGAGCAGCAACTGGGATGACTTGCTGACTCTTTCCTTCCCCTTCAAGAGTTTGCTCATTCCCAAGATTCGTCCAGATGTGCATTTAGTCAAATTCTGGATAAAACTCTCTAGACCAGATGCCACTTCTCCCAGCATGCAACTGTCAGTAAAGCTTGGAGGTCACAAAGTGCAAGCTCAGATACCTGCCTGTGCTGTTTTACTGAGGTGGGTGAGACAGGACTGTCACAGACTGGAAATAGTTAGAACAGGTCTCAAAAGAGATGCCATTACTCAGTACAGCCAGTTGTTGCCTTCAGGAAATGTGGACTCACTATTGCTAGATTCCTTTTGGAGGCAGTCAGAAATCTGGTATGGATGTGAAATCTCCTGATTTTTAAATGTTGGCATCAACTCAAGAGAGAGAGAGAATTGGGGGGGGGAGGATGCTGGACCAACAAAACTTAGCCAAAGGCCTGATTTAAGCAGAAATGACAAATACAACTCCTCGGTCTTAGGCCTTGAAAAAAAAATCTATATTCAAACCACACCCAATTCCTGGCCTCCACTGTCTATTTAGGGCAAACCCCTTCACACTTCCATGCTTCAGTTTATCCTGTTTCACCTGTCTGAGTTGCTCTTTCCTCCAGTCTTTGCCTGTCAAAATCCAATATCAAGGAGCAACTCAAATGTCAATTTATTTTCGAGGTCCGTTGGAGTCACTGCAGTCAACGTTAATCACTGCAGGGCTGCTCTTTTTTTTTTT
The DNA here is from genome assembly GCA_030556225.1 of Cricetiscus sungorus. Taxonomy (NCBI): domain Eukaryota; kingdom Metazoa; phylum Chordata; class Mammalia; order Rodentia; family Cricetidae; genus Cricetiscus; species Cricetiscus sungorus. The sequence continues at coordinate 20,348,053 of JANBXA010000180.1, read as the reverse complement.
TTTTTTTTTTTTAAATCTCTATTCTTGCACTCAGCAGATTCAGCATCCAAACAAGAGGAAGCAGTGTTTTTGTGTCCCAGATATGAGCCCTTAGCAACAGTAAGGTGCCAAATACATCTTGTCTCTCAGTCCCATGCCTAGTACAGTGTTAATGTTGGTTGTTACCTTGAATACATATTGAGAAGTCACTAAATAAGAAGCAATGCATGGAGTTTGTTGGAAAAACAAACCAAAAAAACCTCATGGCACCTCGAACATGACTACTTTAATCCAAGTTTTACACCAAGCATGCGTTGACCAAATACAATCCAAACATCAACCCAACTACATTCAAAATGGTTCTACATAATAGACAGCAAGCATTTTGTTCAGAATATGTCTGCTAGATCCCAGGGATGCAGCAAAGAGATACAAAGCCAGATGATGATCATGCAGATACTATCAATTGACTTCCTGGAGGAAAGAGCTTTTTACTCTTCCTTTCCTTTCCTTCCTTTCTTTTTCCCCTGATGAGGCTTAATCCTATGTGCTTGCTGCACATTCTGTCACAGGATTTATTTTAATAAAGTGTGTGTGGAGCTTAGGTGTCATCATTAAAGCAATGAGTACCTTCTTTGTAAAAGGAAGAGCATATACTCTTCCTTATTTACAAGGCACTCGGCCCTCAGGAATTTAAAGGATAGTTGGAAAACAAAATATATTTCTATGGCAAAGACTACTACATAGAACATGTCAAAATGTATTTATTGAGGTTTTTAAGTAGAAGGTCCTCTGGCTCTGTACCAGGGATTCGGGGATGAGAAGAAGCTGTGTCCACCCTCATGGAGAGTATGTACTGCACGTGCTAATTTGCAATGCAAAGTTCACTGTGGAATGAGCACTCATTAAAATGGGGACATGGGAGACTGAGAGATGTCTCAGCAGTTAAGGGCATGTGCTGTTCTTCCAAAGGACTTGCATTCCATTCCTAGCACCTATATCTGATGGCTATAACTGCCTATACCTCTAGTCACAAGGGATCAAAAGCCCTCTTCTGGACTCTGAAAGTGTGTGGACACTTGCATACACACAGTGAACATACAGACTAACACACACACACACACACACACACACACATACTTAGAAATAAATATCATCCCTTTAAAAGTAGAGGTTGGGGATAACAGGAAGCTACAACCTAACAAGTTCTAGATGGGAACTAATGATGTATGTTTCAACATGAGCAGAGTCTTTGGCAAAGGAAAAGTCAAGCAGAGGGGATTAAATTAATTGAAATTTTGCTAAAGAGGATTACACTAAAATGCTGATGCTGCCCCTGGCCTTTTAGGCATCTGGAGACTTAAATGTCTGCAGATCTCCACATTAAGATCACCCAGCTAAAAACTACAGGGAAGCTCCAGAGAAGCAGGACATCAGTGGGAAAGGAAAGTCCTGTCTCATGTGCCATGGAGATGCCCTGACTCTGACTCCTCACAGGGGATTCAGATGCGACAAGAGAAGACCAGCATTAGAATGCATTCTGTTCCATCTTATCATAACTCTTCTGTTCTGCTCCTCTAAGCTGATCCCTACAGAAACTCTCAGACCTCGTGTGGATCATGACAGTCTACCTACAAACCTCACAGCCTCAGTGTGAAAGTTTCTTTGTGAGTGAGAGAAGGTGTGAGCCACAGCTATGGTTCCTCCTTTCTATGATCACACTTGAATTTGGTAACATAGTGAAGGAACTGACAAAGGGGAAAACCAAACTGGATACAGAATGAGCCTTTCCCAGTGTGGTAATTTCAATGGAATTAGCCCCCACAATCTCAGAAAGTGGCACTATTAGGAGGTATGGCTTTGTTGCGGTTGGTGTGGCCTTATTGGAGGAAGTGTGTCACTGTGGGGGCTGGCTCAAAGTTTTCCTGTGCTCAGGATACCACCCAATGTGTCAATCAACTTTCTGTTGCCTAAAAAATGTAGCACTCTTGTCTCTAGCACCATATCTGCCTGCACTCCACCATGTTCCCTGTCATGATGAAAATGGACTGAACCTCTGAAACTTTAAGTGAGCCCCAATTAAATTTTTCTTTATAAGGGTTTCTATGGTCATGGTGTCTCTTCACAGCATTAAAAACCCTAACTAAGACACCAACTAAGTATGAAAATTGGTGTGATGAAATTAGTGTGACATCTTCTATCAAGGAAGAGAACCCATCCATATGCACTATACACAACTTATATGGAGAGAACTTAGGGAAAGGAAAGAAAAGGAGAGGAAGGGGTAAATTAAATTAAGGATTTTTGATAAACCTAAAACTGGACGGGAAATTAAGATCAAGAGTTGCTGGGGGTCAGCATCAGAAAAGGAGAAAAGGAGGGGATAAAAGAATTCAATCAAATTAAATCCCTGCTGCTCTAGCCCATGCTCTGCCAATCATTTATTCTTTAAAAATGTCAGAAAGATCAGAAATGGAAGAAAAATAATCAGCACAAAAGTGTAAGTGTCAACCTGAACAGATTTCAGAGTAAAACAAAGAGTTTATATGATTAGCTGAAATTCCATGGAGACATAGCAACATCTTGGCAAAATGAGAGCAAGCAGAGACCTAGCTCCTCATGACGCCTTGTGTGTTGCTTGGTCTTTTGATATCTATTTCACATTCTACAGCAAAATTTTTTGTCATATCTGATGTGTTTTGCCAAGTCTTTTATTTGGAATGCTTCCTGTTTTCAATATTTTTAGCTGCAGTGGTTTTTTAATCACGAGGGTATTGTTTTGAAAGCAATTATTGGATGTGCATTCAAAAGCAAAAATTCAAGACCAATCCAGATTCATATGACATCATCCTGTAAGTGAGGACAGGATGTTGACCTTGAGGACCCATATATGAAGGGATCTCAGATTTCTATTACATAAGCATAGGTAATAGGTGGCCTTTGCTGCAGTCACCCAGTGCTGTTGATTGAAGATGGCAATTACAACTTTATCTGTGTTCATCAGAAAGTAAGGCTCCTACACTTGTCCCATCCTGAAATCAAGCCTCATTGCAATCAGCCAGCTTTCTGAGTGGCCTACAATTTGATAAGAGGACTTTTTAGAAAGAAGTAAGTCTCCTTGTGTCATTGTTTCTCTAAGGAAGCAGTGCCACCCCTAGTTTGAGGTGTAATGCCCTAGAATTAGCACCTGGAAGGGAAAATAATTGAAATGTTGGGACTGGTATAACCAAGAAGCCCTACCAGCATCTTTCCCTAATGTGTTCTACAGATATGGGCAGCTGTGTCTGTGGACTATAAAAGCTGATTGATACTTCTCTACTTGTTCCCAAGCCCTACAAGGCTTTGTCTCTTGGATATTATGATGGAAAGCAAACTTGAGCTCTTTAAGGCTGGCAGACACAAACACAACTGTCAGGATATAGAGAATCAGTCCCAAAAGCCCTGATTCCAAAGACTCCTTGCTTTGGCAAAACCACCTGCAAATGCTGTCTTGCTTATTGCCCGAAGTACTTCATTCCTCATATACTTAACTTGATCTAATAAAGGCATTGCTCAGGGTGGAAATGTGTAGTACAACCAACGCAGGCATTTTCACAGCAAAGCAATTATGGGCCCAAAGAACAACACAAAGTCTCTTTTCCAATTGTCCTTGGGAGTGTGTTCATTCTGAGCCATTACCACATGTGTCTGTCAGAGGGAGTCTCCACAGCAGGGTGTAATGAGGCATATTAACTTTCTCTCTGCAACTGAGAACCCCACAGCCTGGCTCCAGGATGGATCTGAGACTGTGGCTCCAGCAGTAGCTTCAAACCCAGCTTGCTTGCTTTCTGAATAACCCAGGCTGCAGTTACTGGGGGCAGGTCTTAAAGTCATAGACAAGGAGGTAGAGAAGGATATGGACAGGGGCAGCAGCAGTGAGAACAGAGCCCTGAGTGCTCTGATGGCTGTAGCAAGGAAAGCATGCAAGAGGCATCAGTCAGGTAAGACTGCTGTCCAGGCCAGTACTTCATCCTTTCCTGCTGACAGTGAGCCTCTGATGCTGATGCTGCTTTGCTCTGTCATTACATCATCCTTCTGCTCAAATTCTCTTTATAGTGCCCACCACAATGACAATGAAGTCCTAATCTAAAGTCTGATGTGCAAGACCTAACAAAAGGAGTCTCACACTCTATCCATTGTCCTTAGCCTGTGGTGAGTATTGTGTCCTTTATTGGTGGCTAAACAAATGATTCAGAAGGAGTTTTCATATTCTCTCTAAAGAGTTAATTTTTCTTGCTTTATAAAATGAGCAATGAGGTGTGGGAGATATCTCTAAACAAGTTCATGCACCTAATAAAACAATCATATTTCCACTCTCATCAAAGCTTACTCGGGGTTACCATAGAAGCCTTGTATTGTGTTAGCTGGTAAAGAGTCAGTAGTTTGTGCATACACGTGAATTTTCCGAAACTACATTGCTTAGTTTTGAATCTTAGTTCTGCCACTGTTATTCTTGGGAAAGTTCTCCATATAACAACTCAGTTCTGCTGTCTATAAGATGGAGACAATGGTTGTACTTCCCTTATGTTGTAAGGATTAATTAAATCAATATACATAAGAGCCTAGAGCAGGGAGGAATAGATAGATGGCAGATGGGTAGGAAATGATAGTTAAGTTATTAAGTATTAGTGGTTAGCAACAGTCACACGAAGATCAACCTCTGTTAAGACTCTCCTCAAGAAGCCTGGAAATTGGAAGTTTCTAGAAAACTACAAATTATGTTCTCTATTGCTCATTTGCAATCACCCTACCTTAAGAGATAGGATGTTCCATAGGCCTAACCCTACCCTGAAGAATGGTTCACGGGCAAAGAATTTTTATCTTTCCCACACAAAGACCTGGGAAACCATTTGTGGTGTGTTGGAAATGAGAGCTCAAAGGCAGGGAACAGAAAGAAGTGAGCATTCCCCTGGCACCCACAGTGCACCCCACTGCAGAGTGAGCAGTGTGGTGCACATTGAGACATACCACCTCTTCTAAAGAGATCTGAGTCTCCACACCACATTATGGCCCCACCACAGTGACATTCAAAGTCCCAGAAGCAGCTCTGCTCTTTGAGGACTAGATAAAAATCTCCTAAGAGGAAAATAACTGAGTTTCCATCAAAAGACTACAACAACATTGGAGACATGGCAAATTCATTTCCAAAACCACCCACCTCTCTCATTCAGTCTTCTGTTAGCTCCTGCCATTCACCACTGACATGTTGAAATGCCAGAGAAACCATGAGAGCACCGTGACGGCAGAACAAATAAAGAGCCTGCATTCCTTGATGGGCCTCTTTCTTCTTCATAATCTTGCCTTTTTATTACCTATATTAAGCATGGTGTACACTGAGGGCCTGAGAAAGGAAAGAACCGATTTGAGTGTCGAGTTTGCAACAGCTTCCTCCCTCGAGAATTGAGCCTATACACGTAGTTTATTGCCTTTTCAGCCTTCTGAACACAGCTTAAAGCTATATAATATCTTTTGGTAGGTTAAATGAGTAACAGCTCTCGCTAGTCTGTCAATCAATTTCATTCCCCTTGTGAATAAAGGAAGTTAGCATCTTACCTGTCTGACGGCTAAGGAAAGTGAGTTTTTCTTCTGTTCTCTGCCATGAAATTTTTTTTGAAAGGGGATGGGGGATCTTGTTGCCCTCATGGCACTTGTCATGTGAGACACTGAAATAGGGAACACTCCATATGCATTGCCCCTGCAGAACTAGTTAAATCAAGGCTGCTAATAGAAAAATCATTAACAACTTTGGTGTTTTATCCACACCTGAATTTCAGCCAAGACACAAACAGTGTATTTCATTGCCATGATCAGGAGAGAATCCAGAAACAACGAAGCAATGATGAAAGAAAATACAACCATAGCTAGAGGTGGCAGTCAGTTTCTTGTTGTTGTCGTGAAAGGTCTAAGGCAAGTTAATTTTATAAAGAACAAAAGGTTTGTTTATCTCACAGTTGTAGTGGATGATACCAACATCAGCTTGCCTCTGATGAGAAATTCATAGCAGTAACACCACAGCCCCTTCTGTGGACAAAAGGGCACTTCATGTAAGGATGTCTAGCTATGCCCACCTCTTTAAGTTTTCATCACCTCTCATCACTACATGGGGTTCAAGCACTTGGGAGGCAGAGGCAGGTGGATCTCTGTGAGTTTGAGGCCAACCAGGTCTACAGAGCCCCACGACAGGCTCCAAAGCTATACAGAGAAACCCTGTCTCGAAACAAACAAACAAAATGAATATTCACTTCCTTTCTTAGGATAAAAACCACTCTGCCCCATTCTGAAAACATATATAGTCATCTTCAAGTGTTTTATAAAATAAATATTTATTAATATTTATCCATGTGCTTGGCTAGATTTTTGAAAGAAGAAACAAGAAGATGACCTAGTTTTCTGTCTATAGTGATACTTAGACATTAATGCCTTCAGTGGGGCACATGCTGACCACCTTGTTGGTACTGAACTCCCTACCCTGCAGTCCACCACCCTGTCCACTGTACCCCATTCTGTCTGTTTCCCACAGCAGTGTCTACTTTAACAAACTCCATTTACATACACACTGCACTTACTATTTAGTCTGTCTGCATACACGCTCTCACCCATAGCTCTGTGCCTAAGTATTTGAGAGAATGACTTGAGGAAAGAGGAAAACACTTCATTCATTTCAGTTCACTGCCATGTGTCTTGGTTGCTTTTGGTCCTACACCAGTGCAGGAACTCCATGGCAGAAGGGCACGGCAGAGGGATACTACCCACTTCATAGGAGCTAAGAACCATAAAGAGGAGGATCCAACAGCAAGAGGCAAGACATGCTCTTCAAAGACATGTTTCTACTGACTGACCTACTTCCTCCAAGGGAGTCCCACCTCCTAACAGTTCATTTAGAATGGATGTATCAATAGATTAGTCCACTGATGAAGATAGTGCCCAAATGATGCCTTCAACTCCCGGTACTACCACCAGCTGGGACAAAACCTTTACTGCCTGAACCTTTTGAGGGTAACAGGCCATATCCAATCCATAGCATCCAGGATAAAACATTTTGTGAATTCTATTTCCTGATGAATTTGAGTGTCTAGTACATCATAAGCACTCAAAAAATAGCCACCAGAGGCTGGAAAGATGACTCCATTGGTAGAGTGCAAGCAACACAAGCATAAAAACCTGAACCCACATAAAAAGATAAGCACAATGATACAGTAGCACATGCTTGTAACTCAAATGTTAGAGGGCTCAAAGACAGGCAGATCACTAGAATTTGTTGGCTGTCCGACCTAGCCCAATCAATAAGCTTCAAGTTCAACAACAGATCCTGTCTGAGAAAATGAAGGTGCACAGAACTCAGTAGTAAGATCCTGTTGCTAAGATACTGTACACTTGGACATGAAGAGATGAAGCTTGTATTGATCTGGAAATTTTCTCTCTTCTGGCTAGCCTTCATAGTACTGGGGGTGCTATATGTGCCACAGTGGTTGAAAAGTCATCAACAGTCTTACTTGGCCCTGAATTCTCTGAGCTCCAATAATGGCTGGCCTGGCAAGATATGCCCATTGGTACAATGGTGACATGAATGTTGTAGGAGTAACCAACTGCTTTCTGTTCTCCTCCATAAGTGACTTCAGAATTGGAATATCACCTGTGCTGACAAATTCTCTCCTAGTCACTCAAAACTTGAAACAGATGATCAGGTATTCAGTTTTTGATAAACAATCTGATGTCTTTGATATGAAGTCTCACTCAATGTAAAATTTTTCAAAACAAATGACACCCCAACAAAGAGATGCACTGGTCTTTGCTGTTCAATTGTTATATCCTTTGGGATTCGGATACTATTGAGATGATAACCCCACAGAATATTGAAGCCCTAGAAGCTTATGCCCTTACTATATAGCATCTCAAGACATCAACCCCCACAATCACTACCCCTAACTTGTTAGAAAAAGAATCTATACAATTCCCTTGCTAATATAATTCAACATGCTCTTAGGTTCTGAAGCTGTAACATCACACCTGTTCCATATACATGTCTTTCTATGTCCAAAAAGAGAACTGATATGAGATTTTTAAATAACCGCAGTTCTCTTTATTGAAAGAATACACTAAAGGCTGGCTATACTTATTCCATGACCCAGCAGTAATTAGAGTCTCAAACTCTTGACGTCACTGGTCAGAAGTAAGAAATATTATAATAGTATCTGCCAAAGCCAACAAAAAAAACCTTTCTTTCATTATTAACTCCTGACATCTTTTCATATATGTGTGTATGGACATGTTGTACATATGTATATGTATATATATGAATATATCTTAGCTTTTCCCATGAATTAAACAACCCAACTTGGTCTTAAAAACAAAAGCCATCCATTCAGGTTACAATTCTGAAAGTTAACAACTTGAGCTTGCTCTATTTGGCCATTCTTGTGTGAGCTCAGCCTACTTGGATGGATTTATTTATGTATCTGAAGGCAGTGCCTTAACTTCTGGGTGGTAGCTGGCTGCCAACTAGGCCATTGGGGGCAATGAGTTTTATTATGCCACAAGCAAGCTGTGACTTGGTCACATGAATATCCAGGGTTTCCAGGACAGTAGTGTTTCATTGCCAAGCACTTTTCAAGACAGTAACAATTTTATGAAGTCACCAGAAGCCACAAGTCCAGCTCCATTGTGAAGACTCACTTTTTTTTTCTTTTTTTCTTGTTTTCTTTCTTTTTTTTTTTCAAAACAGAAAAGCTGCCTTGTCCTATTGCACAGGCATGAGTATAAAGAGGGAAAGAAACTATGGCTTTTTTTTTCCTGAAGTTTCAATCAGGAGGAGATTGTGAGATGTGTAAATGCTAACACAGAAAGGCAGTTAACAGTCACTAAATCATCTAGTCACATCAGATCTCTTTAAGAGAATAATTATTTATAATGCCTGATGCATTTATTTCTCAACACATCTTTTGATCACCTACCGTGTACTCAGCAATATACTAGGTATCCATGACATAACCAAAGCAAGCAATGTCCTGGCTCCTGCAATCTTACAATCTAGTACAAGACAGACATACAGCGAGTGAATGTGTCTGAGACCAGACTCATAAGTGTCTCATAGAAAACTAAATGTGCTCAAGTGCTGAAAGTTACAAGCATGTTACTCTCTTTCAGATGGCCAGAGAAGGCCATGATGATACCCTGAGGGAGTACTTGGAGATCGTGAGGGGAGAATCCATATGGATTGCTAATAAGGGGCAGTCAAGGCACAGGAAAGAGTAAATGGGAAGCTTCAAGTGTATTGTGTCAGCCTTGTTTCTCAGAATGCCACCAGTGTAGAGAGAGGAGGGAGGGAAAGTGGGAGGGAAGCAGAAGAGAACCAAGAGCAAGCTGTGAGAGGAATGGGACACATTTTATAGGCGATGGTAAGCCTTGGCAAGAAGCTCAATGTTATTCTGAGTGAGAACCAAATCCTTGCCTGACTGGGGACCAAGATGCAGCACAATCTGACCTGTATTTACAGAGCATCACTCCTTTTGTGTTGGATACAAGCTGCTCTAGGAGGAAAAGGGGAGAAGTGCAGCCACATGAGAGGACCCTGTCATTCTATTCTTACTGGGTTTCCAGCCTCAGCATCACAGCTCATGAAAGCACTGTTCAAACCCCAGGCTGGGGCCCCTAAACAAGATTACAGCTGAATTTGACAAGAGGGTATCTAAGGGGGAGTGCCTTAAGACTTTACTCATCAAGGGCCACATATGAATCTTTACACCACCTGTATAACTCAAGAAGAATGCAGAAAGGAAGACAAAGGAAGAATGGATCTGTCTAGAATAGTGGTTCTCAGCCTGTGGGTCACTACCCCTTTGGGGGTTGAACGACCCGATAGCAGGGTCACCTAAGACCACTAGAAAAACACATATATTTACATTATGATTCATAACAATAGAAAAATTGAAGTTTTGAAATAACAATGAAAATAATGTTATGGTTGTGGGTCATCACAATATGAGGAACTGTATTACAGGGTTGCAGCATTAGGAAGGTTGAGAACCACTACTCTCTGTCCAGCCACTATAGAATCATCAGCCTCCTTCCTTCACTGACTTCTCCATGGAGAACACAGCACAGAAAGAAGGCCCAGGAAAAGGGTGGGATTGCAAAGAACTTGACAACCTGTGACCAGGTGTCAGAGCAAGGCGGAACAACTTGGCTGGCATGAAGCTCAAGGCAGAGCCAGGTCCCACCTTCTGAGGATCAGAAGCCCAGCTCACTGAACCAAAGGTTGGGCTAACCTGGGATAGAGTGAGTCTTTCCCTAGGGGCAGGAGTTTGTGTCTATGGACTGCTCTCTGAATTGCAGCAAAATGCTGCTTCAACAGTGTAAGCTCTCCAAAGGTCAAACCTTCTGTCTGTTCTCTTCCTCTTCCTTTTGTCTCCTTCCAGCAGAGGTTGATCCCAAGCAGAACCTAGTGGCAGTGTGCAGGATTTCCATTTCTAACAAATCGGATCTGAGCAAATGGTTCTCTCCTTTCCCAGAGACATTGGTCTATACAAGGCCAGTTCTGCTTCTTTCTCTCCCCACTACCCATACTTCTAGCAAAGACCTTGACACCAGACAAGGATGAACACTAGTATTAATGAGAGAAAAATGGGAGGCTGCAAGTACCAAACACACCTTTTCTAGCCGCTGCTCCAAGGGTGGCATGCACAGTGCTGAACCTATAGTTGAGATGAGCAACTCCACAAAAGACAGTGTGCTAAAAGCTTGATCACAAAAAACAGGCATCATTGGGATGCCGGGGACTTTTCGGATGTAGGATCTAGTGACAGGTCTTAGGCCACTGGAAGACAGGCTCTTGAAAGGAACTACAAGACTTCAGTGTCTTCCACCTTGTTTTTTTTTTCTGGAATTCAGGAGGTAGGCAACCCCTCTGGTAAGGAACCCCATCATGGTGTGCCCTGTAGCCACAGGACCAAAACAGGAACAACCAGATACATACTGATGCATCCAAATTCAAGACTCTGACTCTAGATAAACCTCTCTTTTTCAGTTGCCTTAATCTCAGGTGTATGCTACTACAACAAAGATTTGTTTAAGAAGCATCCCTGTCCAAGACCAGAAGAATGGACTCAGATACCAAAATCCTTAGGTGATCAAGTCTCTTATATAAATGTTGTAGTATTGTCTGTAGTGTGTATGCATCTGCTGGCATAGTCTACATTAGTCTAGACTAGTTTTTGAACCTAATGTAAATGCTATGTGAATGTTTGCCATATCGTATTCTTTAGGAAATGATGACAAGGAAAGGTCTGCTTATGCTCAGTACTAGCATCAGTTTTTTGTTTTTGTTTTTTTGTTTTGTTTTGTGCTGAAGATTTACATTCGACAGTTGAATTCCAGGCTGAATCCATGGAGGAAAAACCCATGGATACAGAGGGCCAACTCTACAAGTTAGTAACATGAGCCTGGGAGCCAGGGCATCTTGATCCTTGTCACACTACTTTATCAGTGCAACCTTACGAAACTTCTCCACCCTTTGGCTGCAGCATTACAGTCCTAAAATGATAACTATTAACATTTGTCTCTGAGTGTTTGTATGGATGAAATCACATATAAAGTGCTTTTTGGTATAGTGTTTGACATAAAAAAATGTGAGATGATATTATTACAATTAACATTATTCTATTAAGGAGGAAGGCTGGTGCCCAGATGCTCCTGTATGGATTGCCAAGCAGTAAGGAGCCACACAGCCTGAGAACACTGACGGGCAGGTCAAAGTGGGCCTGTTGGCATTGGGTTAGGGAGTGATGCTGACCTTCTTAAAAACTCACTTGAAAATAATATTAAAGTGCATTTGGTGGTGTGGTAACAAATACAATCCCTACAACATACAAAACTTTCCATGGTTGCTCCACAGACACCCACTCACCAGGAATGAGGAGCAAAAGGAGAGGGTCTAGAAACTTCTACAAGAGTTGCATTGCAGCAACCAAAGCCTTGAGCCCCCTCCACTTCCACTATCCTCCAACTCTCTCCTGATGAGTGGAAATGCCACCCCTCATTAAAGCAAATGTCAAAGATCCTTTTTTAAAATGGCTTATGAATGATCCTCCAGGATTTACCTCTCATGGTCAAATTAGAGAGTTTGAAGCTTAAAAACAAAAACTCTGAAAGGTCATGAAAAGTAAAGAGGTCCTGATACTGAGAATGGGGACACTAGAATTCGGGACATCTTTGAACATCATTCTCACTGTTGAAGGGGACTCCATAAGTAGATACCAGAGTGGGTACAGTCTATACTGCCACCAAGGTCCCATATAGATTTGGACCCCATGTTCTCTCAACTTTAATAGTGAGGACAGTATGATAGAGATGTGACTAATGGTAAAGCACTTGCCTGGCATATACATGGTACCTGAGATGAAGCTCCAGCGCCACATTAAAAAACAGTGAAAACATTGTCTTGGGCCATGATTCTCAAGTTATACTTCTTGCTACCTATTCCAGAATCATGTGGAGAGCTACAGGATATTCCCATAGAGACCCTCTGAAACCCAAATAGCAAAGGGTATGAGCAATATCTGTTTGGGAGAATCTTTTTGCAGGCAAGTTGGAAAACCACTAGCCTAGAAGACTCCTGAGACATAAACCCACTGCTTCTATGGAACTCTGCTGCCCATGAAAAGGCAGATTTTATTCTCTCTTTGGGGGCCTTCACAATCTAAAATTGGTTCCTCTCTGTCAGCAATAGTAGGAGTAATAATAAAGCTAAATCAACCTGGGTATCCTTGGTCTGCATCATTTAGTTGCCCTACACTTCTCATGAAGCCAGCACCTCCCTGGGATACAGCTATGGCCCACAAAAGCTGGCTAGCTTTGGCGGCCACTATTACTATATGACTCAATCCCCGCTCTCAGTAAATGAGAAGTGGGGACAACAAGTATCCCCTTTAAGAGCATATCCTAATGTGGTGGTTTGAATGATAACATTACCCATTGGATCATATATTTGAATGTTTGGTCCCCAGTTGGAAGTGTTTGAGAAGGATTAGAAGGTGTGGCCTTGTTGGAGGAAGAGTGTCATTAGGAGTGTTATTTGACATTTCAAAATCTCACACCAGGCCCAGTTAGTTCTTTCTGCCTCCACTGTAGTTAACGATACAAGCTGTCAGATACTGCCCCAAGACCATGCCTGCCTGATGCCATGTTCCCCACCATGGAGGTCATGGACTCTAACCCTCGGCAACCAAGATCAGCAAATTAAATGTTTTCCTTCAAGAGTTGTCTTAGGCATGGTATTTTGTCACAGCAATAGAAAAGTAATTAAGACACCCCATCAATCTGCCTCCTTATACTAGGCCCAACCACCTAAATCTGCCCTATCTCCCAGTAGCACTAGCAGACTGGTGAGCAAGGCTTTAGCACTTGGTCTTTGAGGGACATCAGTTCCAAGGCAGCTATTAAGTAATGAAGCCTGGACTTGAGCCCAGGTAATAAGATTCCAGGGTGGTGCTTTTGTGTTCGAAACTTAGCTTGTTTTCCAGGGGTAGAGTTTTAGATGTAGTTTTAAGAAAACCTTTTGAGGCATCACCAATCCCTATATGCTATTTGTGTCCTACTACATACAAGTTGAACTCTCAGGCCTTGACTACTGTTTAGTTGACTAGAAGTCAACTAAACATAACAAAGCCAAGTGACTTCCATGGCCCAGGTCAGGGGAGCATTCTTGAGGGCAGCAACCTCAAAGGACACGGTCTACTCCTTCACAGTCCACTCCTTGCTGCTAGATTGACCGAGAACCAAATCCATGCAGAAGATCTATACTCCAGAGACAAAGCTGTCTGCGAAATGCAATGAGCGCCAAGGGGAGAAATGCACACAGGCAAGTTCTAACATTGCTGTCCCAAGATACTGAGAAAGACTGGACATTCAGGGCCTCTTGGGACCCTTTCAAAGTCAGCCCCCACCACCAGCCCATTCAGCCCTCTTACTGAAAACTAGACTAACCCCAGCCGAAGTTTACCTCTACCAGTTGGCATCTGGATGTCATTTCATTATCTACCTGCATTTCATTGGATTTGTTTTTGTCAATTACATAGAGAATTCAGAGCAAGGCAGAGTGTGTCTGCAGTTGTATAAATCTGACCCATGTGGCTAACTGGGGCATGAAGGATTGCAACAGCATAAACAAAGTCGGATGAAAGTACCTCCCTTCTACGAGTCTAGAAACAGTAATGGCGGTATTAATCACGGTATCATTATAGTCATCCTCCTCAACTCCATAATCATCAATTTGGAAAATGTTTCTCTTGGTGACAGCTCCTTATTACAGCATGGTATTAACTGTATCCACACTGACTTTCGGCTCCTGTTGCTAACCAGCTGTGGGGCAGTAAATATCCACCAGTGAAACAGCATGGGCTCAGAGGGCCAGAACATGGAAAACTGACTGAGATATGAACTGAGGGCACCTCAAGCATAGAGTCCCCAGCACTGACCCTAACAAGTGAGCAGTGTCCAGTTTTAGAGTTCTTGTGATCACTTCCTAGTACACAGCCTCAGGATGTAGCTCAGTGCATGCCTAAAAGGAACAAGGCCTGGGGTTTGGTCCCTGGCTCTGAAAGAAAATAAAACCAAATACAATGGGCCAATAAAGAGTTAACAGCTAGAGTTTTGCTTTTTGTGAGCTTTATCTAGGTCACAGATATTCATCCTGAAGAATCTTTGTCTGGTTCATTATTTAAAAACAAAAAGAATACAACTGCCACCAAGAGAATAACCACATGGATTCCCTCAACATCTGATTAAAAACTCTTGACTACCCCCAAATTCCCATTGTGGTTATTGGAGAACAAAGCTGTCTCAGCATTCTGGGGGTTTTCTTAAAGTACATTTCAAAGCACTTTAGTTTGTGACTTCTGCAAATTAGCACTCTCACGCTTTTTCCCCTAGACAGACCAAGGCAATTACATTCCATAGCCACTGCTATTTCCATCCCTCCCTTAGAGTCTCCAACTGGCAGGCGAAAGTGCCAGATGACCTGTTGATTTGTAACTCTTCTGGTGCCTTCTATCAGAGCCACTGCCTCTGGGCATAAACATGCTGTTACTTGTTTGATTTGGGTTTAAGGGTCTATCAAAAAGTTATCATTCAAGACCTTCAGCACCTCTTCTCACCTGTTTGCTTGTCCAGTGCTCTCACTGGGAGGCTGACCTAAATTGGATCCCCAGGACCTACACAGCAGAAGGAAGGAATCTACTCACCACCAGGTTTCTCTGTGATCTCCGTATTTGAGCTGCTTCTCTCTCTCTCCCTCCCTCAATCTCTCTCTCTCTCTCTCTCTCTCTCTCTCTCTCCCTCTCTCTCTCTCTCTCTCTCTCTCTCTCTCTCTCTCTCCATATATACATATATATATATATGTATGAATAAAAACATGAGATGATTATTCTTCTTCCCCCTGCTCCCTGTGTCCTGAATGAATCTTCTCAGGTAAGCCAAAGAAGAACATAAGTGGGGAAGAGAATTGTGGGCATACCCTATAGTGTATGCTTAGAGACATAGCCCATGGCCTGTAGCCCTAGGGAACAACACTGGGTACAGCAGTGAGATGGGTTCAGACTCGCTTCCATGGATAGACTTTGTGTTATGTGTATGACATGTTCCTCTGAAACAGAACATCCCTCCAAATTGGATCATTTGCTGAGGAAGGAAGGGGAGGTTCATGAGCCTCGGGGTAAACAGGAGGTCATATTTCTGGGAAAAAAGAAAGAAACGTAAAAGGTCTTGAGAGCCCTCCCAGAAGTATAAAAGGACTTGCTGGACATTCCATTCTGAGCAGCAAAACTACCGAGAGATTGGACTATGGAGCTGCCTGCAAACTGTGTAGATTGCTGCAGGGCTTCAGTTTTCAGGACCGATGCTGCGATGAGATTTCTGGTGATGCTATTGCCTTTGTATGTAACCTCTCCCAAATATTTCTGTTAGCAGCCCCAATAAAAAGACACATTGCATCATCAAGGGCAATAATTTACTTTGGTCTGAGGCAGGCTCCTTTACTCAGGTGAGTAGAAGTTTAGTGTTGCCTCCTCTGTAATAAGGAAACACTGTAGCCAATCTGCAATGATATGAGATGTGGCGTGTAAATTATATTATATTATAATTATAAATTATATTACAATTCTACAGTTAAATACTATTTTAGTAGGACTAGAGAGAAGACAGAGAAGTTAAGAAGGCTGGCTGCTCTTACAAAAGACCTGGGTTGAATTCCCAGTGCCCATATGGCAATTAACAACTATCTGTAACTTCAGTTCCAGGGCATCCACTGCCCTATCCTGGCCTCTTGGTCATATGACACATAGACATGCATGCAAGCAAAACAACCACACACCTAAAATAAATAACTATTTAGAAATTCTACATATCCATTAAATTAAAATTCCAAAGATTTTTATGGGAACACAAAAGCTATAGTTTAAAATTATCAAAAATAACCCATTAAAAACAATCCTTTTCAAAATGTAATATTGTAGATTGCTGCAGGGCAATAAGTGTATATATACACTTATTTAATTAGCATATGTATATATAAGCATGTAATGTGGGTAGAAGGAAGAGATTGGGAAGTTGAAAGCAGAATAAAAGAATGAGAGATAAATATATGAAAATATTAGTAGCTTGTTACAGGGCAGATCTCATATGAATTTTGTTCTTCTTTAACATCTGTCTATATTTTCCAAATTATTCAGTAAGAATATCTTTTTTGCTTAGGATCAAGAAAAAAGAATATTATTTTGAAATGTAAGTTGTACATTAAACTCTTCAAGTGCTCTCGACTGCTGAGTCATCTCTCCAGGCCCTAAATATTTTAAAAGGGAGAAGACTCTACAACCACTCTTTTATTAAACCAACCCAATCACTAACAATAATCTATAAACATTTATCCTTATACCCACAGATAAGTGCAGTCTTCATTCCCTCTCCTCTGCAACAGATGGAGACTACTACAGAAAGCCGTAACCAATCAAAGTGCAGAGTTGTTTATTCCAGTCCCAGTGGACACATCTACAATACACTGCAACATCTAAGACTCAGTGAGGGGACAGTGAGGGGACAGAAAGATTTTAAGAGCCAGAGGAGTGGGAGGTTACTGTGAAATTGTGTCCCCTAGTAATGTCAGAAGCTATGCCCATAAAGCATGTATAGATGTATATAACATGTATATATCTCCATGACCACACAAAGGAGAGCTGAACAATGACAACACCAATGAGCACACCAAACTGGAGACGGCAAAGTTCATGAGGCTTCAACCCGACACAAATGACTATAGGTGACTTGATGGAGGGAAGCTTGGAGCAGGAGACAGGGAAGAACACACTAATTGGTTGTTCAGTACCAAATGGCCAGCCCTAAAAACATACAGCATTATTCTGTAGCATTATTTAAACTGAACACACACACACACACACACATTTATATGAATACAATAACAACTAGGGTTTTTTGTTGTTGTTGTTGTTGTTGTTTAAAAAGAGCCCATGAATTTGAAGAAGAGTTGGAGAGGAGTATATGGGAAGATTTGGAGGAAGGAAAGGAAAGAAAAAAGGTAATCAAATTATAATATTGAAAACATAAATTTTTAAAAGGATAAATTCTTATAATTCCAACTCTGCTTACTAGTTAAAGATACCGAAAGATAAATATATTCAAATATGAGCACTAATTACTCTAAATGACAAGGGTGGGTTATTTTAACAATTTCATCAAATAATCCTAAATTAGGATAAAAGAGGCAACACAAAAATATTAACCCAGAAATTTTTTAAAAAATAGTAGAAGAGCTCATACTGACAAAATGGATATTTTTTAATGTCTATTATTTTGATATTTAAAATATGTTTCATCTTTCTATGGGACTAGTGAGATGGCTCACGGTAAATGTTCTTGCCTTCAAAGCCTAATGACATGAGTTCAATCCTTGAAGCCCACTGAAGAGAACTGACTCCCAAAAGCTACCCTCTGACCTTCACAAGTACACTATAGCATGTGTATAAGTGTATGCAGCCACACGCACACACACACACACACACACACACACGAACACGCACATGTGTTTGCACCAATATTATTAATGAGAAAGAAACACTACGCCTAATTATGAGTCCCCTTCTTACAGAGGTGCTCCACATGCCCCAGCTGTGCAGAGAAGGAGCTTTCACCATGTTAAACCCAGTACTTTCAGCCAAAAAAAAAAAATAATAATAACTCTGTAACCACATAGACTTACCAGTATCAATCCATCATCCATCCTGCTAGCCTGCATGTAGGGATCCCATTTCTCTCTGTACCAGTGGCACTCAAGGCTAGTAATACCCTCCCTATTGTTTCTGGAACAGACCAGCTGAGATGGACAAATACTAAGTTCAAAGGTTTTTCTCAAGATCAATTATTCCAGAGTGTGTTTATAGGGCTTCTTAATATTTCTTCATGCCACTGGTAAGGAAAATCAAGCTGTGATTAATTAAACAAAGTGTTACAGGATGGAGCAGCCACCTTTTGAAATATAATTTTTAAGAACTAATCAAGTCCTGAGGGCATGTGAGTCATCTCCCATGCACTGAAAATCATCCTTCCAGGTTGTAGTTCAGGGCACATATGCATACATTTGTACATAAACACCAAATTTTAGGCTACTGGACATATCTTACTAAACCATCAAAACACATCTTTGACAGGAGCGGGAAATCACAGATTATTAAAACTAAAATTTAACTTTAATAAGCATTTCTGAGCTTTTTGGGCACAGAAATAAGAGAGTTAAGAAAATATGGGAAGGTTGGTTTTCTCCCCTGGTTTGGGTGTAATGAAGCATTTGGACTCATTTCCTGTCTTCTAGCCCAAGCTCAGCTCCAGCTCTTTGTGGCCTTGAGGTCTCTGTCTTACTGAGCAAGAAAAAGCCTGATCGTTCCATATGCGACTGGAGTTGCTGTCTACCCAAAGCATATGTGTTTAATCAACTTTAATACCCCTGTAGGCCAGAGGAAGCGAAATACTCAGGGCTGGGAATAATTATCGTTTCCACTGCATTAGCAAGGTTTGCCAGTGTACCAGCAGGGCGGGGCATACGCCATCACTCTGTCCCAGGCTGGCTGACAGTTTAGCGAAGAACAGTCTGAAGTGATCCATGCGTCACAGCTCTCCCATCCTCATCTGCCCTTTCCCCTAAGCTCACCCCCCCCACACACACACCCCTTCAGTAACAGCAGCTATGATTAATGAAGAAAGTGGCTGATCTTCCTCAGTTCCCTCAAGGTGTCCTTCATATTCTTTTTAGGTCAGAGAAGGGAAACCTGGAGCTTGTACATGCCAGTGTAAAAATCGATAAGTTCACGAGTGTCCCAGGAAAGAAATCCCCCAATGACCATCAACTAAATCATCAAGGGGCCCAGCAAGTCACACCTCACAGAAGGAATGCAGGGTCCTCCAACTCCAGATGATATGGTCAGAGGGATGCCGAACCCCCTGGTGGAGGCACTGAGCTCTCTTCTGGGCTCTCATGTGAGCTATTGGCTTCTCTTGGTTTTGATCTCCTATGTCTTCTGAAGTGGAAATTTGAAAAGTACATGTCATTCCAACTCATGGAGAGTAAAGGAGATTTGTGAAGAATCATTGTACATTGCAAAGCATGAGGATAATAACCAAGAAGTGGCATAAAAGAGTACTGACACTGCCAAAAATAAAAAATATCCAGTCTTTGCAAGAAAGGGGAAATGCATCTTGCCATCAGGTACAGTAATAAAAAGCTATATGCTCTCAAGTTTAATAATAATGTCAACAACCTTCAAAATGTACTGACCCTTTGATCCCCCCAACTCAATTGCATTGCTGTTATTTAGTTTTCATTCATGATATATTAATTTGAAGATGTGCAGGATCATGTCTTCAGTGGTGTAGCCACTTATAAACTGCCTATGCACCAGTAAATAATCCCATTCCTGTGTTCATGCAAGCAGCCATAATTAATCTCAGTGGCTCACACACACACACACACACACACACACACACACACACACAAAAGACATGAAAAGTTGGAAGGCTTTGTTGGAAAAGAGTCCAGAGTGAATGGGAGGCCAGTAAAATAGTATAATTAGGAAGGTATGGTATCAAAATACGTTTTATACACACACACACACACACACACACACACACACACACACACACACACACTATATATATATATATACATATATGAAATAAAAACACTTTTTATGTGTAACAAGTACTATAAATCCTTTTCTGGTTTTCAAACCTACAATATCTATACCTTTTAGAGTAAATCTAGTATTAAAAATGTTGTTAATGGTCAAAAGGGTAAATGACTATGGAGTGCCCAGCCCCAGTTAATATATCTACCAGGCAACCCTATTCTTAAGGCTCAGGGGAAAATATCACAAGAAGATGCTGAAGAAAGATACGAGAACCAGAGGACCGATATTTCTGTTGCCAGATGGTGTCTTCTAGCATGACAGGGAAGCTGCACCAAAGAAATGTCAACAACATGTCTCCCTAAACAAGACCATTATAGTGACAATACCAGCTGACATGGCAATCCCTAAGTTAAGAAACACTGAAAGAGGAGGAAAACTCCCTGATAGTCTATCCAATCACAAGAGGTTATCCCTAAACACATGTACATGCAAGCAGCATTAAATGAATTCACCAGGTTGTATATATGTGTCAACATTACCTATTGTTATTTCTTTCTCCATTGTGTTGGACATACTAAAAAAGCCCAACAATCAGATGCTCAAGGCCTCTTCTCTTCAACACTAACATTTCCTCCAGCCCCAGGAGATGATAGAAACTATGATCCCAGAGCAGCAGGCAATTGAGTCAAAGTAGTAGTGAATAATTGATCCCAGACAGCAATGATGAGATACATGGAAGCCTTCATAATCTATCCTCCTCAGGATGTCTTTGTTAGAAGTCAAAATCAGTATGTTGGGTGCACAGTGGTGAGCATAGCTGTCTTCTAACCAGTAGAGCCAGATTCGATTCCTGGACAACCCAGTGCTTTCTTATGGCTGGAGAGATGATGATTCAGCTGTTAAGAACTCTTGGTGATCTTCCAGAGGCCCAGAGTTGAATTCTTAGCACCCAGTTTATTGGCTGATAATGGCTTCTGACTTCCTCAGACACACACATGCATGTATACATACATGTATGTACACAGACACACACATACACATAAACACATAAGAATAAAATAAATTTAAAAAAACTTTAAAGAAGAAAGCAAAAATGCTAAAGGATCCTGAATTTGAGTTAAGTCAAGAAGGAGGCACCACTCTACCTAGCTAGCAAGACAAAGCCTACTTTCATCCCTAACTAGCAGAACTTCTCTGCAGTGAAGGGTGGTGAATGCAGATTCAACACATGGCTACCTGCAATGCCGAGAATAAGTGACAGATGAGGGCTCAACCCCAAATGAGTCATTTATACTACCTTCTGTGCAGCTCAGGGAATGATGAGCAAGTAAAGACCTCAGGAATATAAGAGCTGAAAGACAGGGTGAAGAGCAGCAAAATCCCCTCCCATACCAATAACACAGCCACCGTCACCACAGACTCACTGCAGGTACCATTATTTGCTCTGGACTTGCACAAGGAAGGCTCTCTCAACAGCCAGTCAATGATGAATCATGAGCTCATGGGATCCTGCTGAATTATTTGTTACCAGATGACACACTCTAGAAGGAGAGCCATTGTCTTCAGTTTTGTAGCCAATAATGAACACAGTAGACTCCAATCCTGTGGTCACACAGACATCCCTGGTCAAGCACAGAGAAAAGGAAAACAAAAAATCATGAATGTTGGAAAGAGACTAGTAAGGAAATGGGAGATGGTCAGACAGAGGAGGGAGGGGGATGAGAGATGATGGAGGTAGAATGACTACTATGAAATGGCCAAAGAACAGATTTAATGAACAAAATACTTAGGAGGAAAACTTTATTTAAAGAAGAATAACATGGAAGGTAACAAAAGAACAATTCTCATAAAGGCATTAGTGATAACAATATCACAGACAAGGACAGAAGACGTTATCCTAGCAGTCATGGGGCCATTGGCAGTTTACAGATCCTGAAAGCTGTTTTCTCTCCTTGTATCTAGGAGGTAGCTGGATCTGTCAGGTGGGAAATCTGACAGGAAGGAACATGGAAACTGGGCTAATCTTAGAAGAAGGTGACAACTATGCTCTCTCCCAGCTCATCTCCTGATATATATGAAACCATCCCCAAACTTGGCTGAGAACTTCTCAGTTCTCTTGGGTGACATCTTAGCTGGGCTCAGCTGGGCACTTCTCCTCCATGTGGCATCTGCTGGGGCTGAAATGTCCACAGTGACTTCATCACTCACACATCTGTTGTCTGTTAGAATATCAACAGAAGCTAGGAACTAGGCAGATGACAAGAATTGCAAGAGATCTGAGGATGTCCCCTGCTTGCCAATGACAAATTATCCTATCATAGTTCCGTAGATGCTGGCAGGAAATCTGCATTAGTCACTGTACGCCAGAGTCCACATGAATCTTAATGTTTGCATGGGTTCTGTGGCCCTCTGCAGACCCTGCCTACTAAAAATCCGTGAGAACAATGAAGCTCTTAACCATTGGTCCATCTCTCCAGCTCTTTGATTGCTTCTGTAAGAATACTTCTTTTCAAGGAGCCTTGTGTAATAGATGTCTTTGAAAAACAGAGGTGGGATACTACTCCTCTTCAGAGGGTAGCTGTTTCCCACAGGATAGCAACACTATCTCTATGCAGCAATAGTGGGTTTTTACTGTTAGCATCTTATAGGACTAAGAGTTTTCCAGAAGGTTCATGTAGCAGGTATGGGATGGAGATGGATTTGTGGTGTTTGCATCATCTACTTGGCCACGCACCCTTGTGGTATTTCATAGCAAGAAAAGTAAACACCGGAGACAAAGACAAACCATTGACCTATTCATCCACCAATGGGTTAACACATTCATAATGGCAGAAATCAACAGATACAACACTCTCCTAAAGTCCTACCTCGTTCCACCTCTTAATACCTCACAATGAGGATTAAACTACAGCCTGAGTTTGGGGGTACATTTAAAATATGACAGGGCTCAGAGAGCATGTTTTTAATATGGTGCAACACAGGTTAATCCATTGCCCACCCACGCATGGCCAATAATTCTCTGCTGTTGATTTCTTCCTTGGTGACTTTGTCTCTAGATAACTGTCTCTGCTTCAAATTAGTATAGCTTCTATTAGTTCTGTTGGTGTCCCTTGGAGTGTTCCCTAGCTGGGGCTTCATATTCTATGTTCCACAGGTTTCCCTTATAAAACATTATTCTTGCTAGTAGGATTGGAAGTTCAAAACCAATATGGACTAATAGCCCCATCCTAGCTCAGCATCGAAAGCATCCACATGGCCAACACCAGAGTCAATGGTTCAAACCCTGTGAGAATGAGGACCAAAAACTTTCACACTATCAAAGGATTCAAGAAGTCAGCCTGACCCATCCTGAGCACCCATACATAGGAAGTCTAATTTGACTGGTTTATGTCTCCATACTGTAGTGGAATATTTGATCACATTCTGATACTCCTGAGACTTGCCAATAAAGTTAAACCTTGAATAGGCGGTAGAGCCAGCAAGTAGCTGACCTGAATTGCCACAGATAAGCCAGTAGTTAAGACAGAGAAGATGCACAGGGGCATTTCTTGTTTTGGCTCTGGGACAAGGGAAGAGATTTGTTAAAAATCAAGGTCAGCTAGTTGTTATTCAACCTCTCTAACTTAGCAGGATTTTACCCCAGCCTTTGACTCCTAAGTCTTATTGATAAATAAGATAAACGATAGAGACTTAATTTAAATGTACATATCATGGTTGTGGCAGAACTGGGGCCACAAGATGAGATGCCCCAGTGGCCTGAGTGGCTCTAACTCTAACTGTAGGAACATGGGGCCACAGATGATAATTAAAATATCAGTAGATTCTTATGCAGCTGCTGAGCCAAAAGATAAAAATCACAGTCCTTGTCATTATTCCTGGAGTCCTGCTGTCCTCCTAATGGTCACCCATCATAGGTGGAGCTTCCTCCCCTCCAACTCAAAACTGCCATAAAACAAATACCAGCAGCAATGCTGTCACTCAAAGAGACAGCACCTTGGGAAAAAACTGTATTATTTTGATTGTCAGTGAAATGGGTCAAGAACAACAAAGACATCCCTAATTCAGCTTTTCTTTTTCTTTGTTATTTTTTAAGATGGTTGTGAGCTGCAGTGTGGGCACTGAGAACAAAACCCAGGCCCCCTGGAAGAGCAAGGAGTGCTCGAAACTGCTGAGTCATCTCTCCAGCCCCCTAATTCAGTTTTTCAACAAACAAAACCCCCACCATGATTGCTGGCAATCTGTGGGTTGGAAAAACAAAAGCAAAAAGGTTCATGGAGTCAGAGGGCAGATGTAAAGCACATCCTTGAGCCCCTCCCTCCAGTCAATTCCTCTTCAAAATGCCAGTCACCCCTCAGATCTGTTTTCAAGTCCAATAACCACAAGAATAAAATGGTAAATCAAGACTAGGTGCATAGCAAAGCATCATGGTAAACAGCTGTAATCCCAGAATTCAGGACGTTAAGATTGAGAATCATAAATTGGAAGTCATCTTGAGCTATATAGCAATTTGGGAGCCATATTTGCCTACATGGTGAGATACTAAGTCAAAAAAAAAAAAAAAAAACTAACAAAATTACTACTTCTACTTGCCCTAGAAAAGTAACCATTAGTATTATCTTTGAGCAAATATATCTATTGTCATCATTTGAAGAAATACATATCTATAGAAAGGAGGAATATCTTTTCAAAACATTTACAGCTCACAGTTACTTTGGACCATGAAGGAATCACAAACTAAGATGAAGATCATGAACTTAACTTTGCACTGCCTTTAGTCCTTGATATGTTTTTGATAGTGGTATTTGTTTGCTGTTTTATGTCATCTTGTTGTTTTGTTTTTGGTTTTTTTAGTAATGTGTTTGTATCTTAAAATTCCCCATTTTTTCAAAAGTCAAGCATGGTGGCACATGCATTTGATCCCAGCCTTTGAGAGGTGGAGGAAGGGGGACCTGGAGTTCTAAGTTCATAATTGGCTATATAGTAAGTTTGAACCCACTCTGGACTATAGGAGGCCCTGTCTCAAAACACACACTTGCACAGGCACACAAACAAAAAGAGAGGCCAACATAGAAATCTGGATTTCTGCCATCTTCTACAAATGTCAAGACTGGAGCTCTAGAGCTCATTGCCAAGAGCCTACTCAATCTGAGCAGGCAGAACATTTCTCATTTGAATATGAGATACTCTCCTAAATTGTTCCATGTCCTCTTCTCTGTGTATGATCTTATAGGTGCCTTGTTAACTTCTTGGTCCATAAGACATCCCCGATTTTGTCTCCCTTGCTGAAGTAATGGAATCTCTCCAGAAATCAATACACAGGCAGACTGGGAATGTTCTAAGAGAAACAAACAATATAAAATAAGGCAAGAGGAAATTAAACCCAGACTGATGGGCAATAGACCAGTATTTACAAAATGTAGGTCCTGATCCCAGTTCTGCTTCTCTGCTGAGAGCTGACTGCTGCCACATCAGAATGTCTCTGTGCTGAGTCCTCATCTGTGACCTATGGAAAGGAGCCACCCACTGTCTTAATATCTTGTATATCTGAGACAAGGGTCAGCCAACCACAATATGGAGATCAGTTCTAACCAGCTGCCTGTTTTTGCACTTTCTGTTAACTAACATGTCTTTTGCATTTTTAACTAGCTATTAAAAATCCTATTTAAAATTACCTTTTATAATACACAAAAAGTTTATGAAATTCTCACTTCAGTAGCCACAATAAAGATTGGTTGGACACACAAAACATATTATCTATGGCTGCTATTGCTATAAAACCCCAAAGTGGTGTCATTACAATAGCAAATAGGATCATTACAAGTCTAAAGTATTTACTTACCTGGGCCTTTGTGGAAAAAGTTAGCTGGCAACATTTGTGATGGCTGCTCTTGGTTGTCAGCTTAACACCACCTATCGCTACTGGTAAGGAAAGAAACTCAAAATGCCTCCAAAAGATTTGGCTGTAAGACATTATCTTAATGAGTGATTGATGGGGGAGTGCCTACCCATTGTGAATGGTGCCACCCCAGGGCCAGTAGTCCTGGTTTCTGTAAGAAAGCAAGCTGAGCAAGCCATGGGAAGAAAGCAGCACTCCTCCATAGCCATTGCATCAGCTCTTGCCTCCAGTTTCCTGCCCTATTACAGAGTTCCTGTCCTCATTTATTTTGATGATGATCAGTGACACAGAAGTGTGAGCCAATCAAACCTTTCCTCCCCAACTTGCTTTTTCCATCATGATGCTTCATGGCAGCAATAGAAACCTGAAGACAATGTTCTAAGCTATTCCACAAAACTCCTTAAGAGAATTACAGATGTATATTAATATGAAACATTCCATCGGGCAGGCTATGAGGGCTCCAATGGCCATGTCCATAACAAGGTCTTTTAAATATGGCCAAAACCTTTCCATAGGCTTTCTTCCATGGAAATAATAATAGTTGCCAAGACATGTTTTGATCACTTATAGCTAAGCATTTCATCTCATGAAAATTCTCAGCAATGGCTACATCATTCCTACCTGTTAGATACATGAACCAATTCTAAGACAGTATGATAATCTTCCCAAAGTCAAACAAATGATACAGAAATGTTGGGGCATAGTTGAGAATAGTGGATATTAGAAGGAGGGGGTCACAGGAAATAGAGGACAATCACTCTCCTTGACTGGAATATTTTTTAAAGAATGATGGCAAAAATTGGAGTGAGGTGTGATGAAGATGTAGGCACAGATAGGCTTTAGGCAGACATGCTCATTACCAAGGAAGCAGGCCAGAACTTTCCCTGGCATCAATGTCCCCCAGCAAGGATGTTCTTAGAACTGCTGCTTTAGGTTTCCTGTCCTATGTGATCAGTTTCTGTCTCCTGTTCTCATCATATAAATGCATATAAATAGACAAGGGTACATTTATACCAAAGTCTGCTTGACTCTGAAGCTGTGCTCTCTATAAATGCATGCACATACTACCAGGGTGGCTCAGCATAAACTCTATCCCTGCTCTAATTCTAAGATTGTTGGGAGTAATATATTCACCTGATTTATGCTCTCTTTAAATCTTATCCTTTTCCTCAGGAATACTGCCAGAGGAGCTGAGGAAAGCCGGTTAGGGTTAGGGTTAGGGTTAGGGTTAGGGTTAGGGTTAGGGTTAGGGTTAGGGTTAGGGTTAGCCGGCAGTCTTCACTGTAATATTGGGGTACTTACTCCTCCCAAAAATAAAACCCTGTCAATCACCAAGATCTCCTCACTAATGTGGGCTTACTGCAGCCTTTGATCTTGGCAGAGGTTTGTTGTTGTTGTTGTTTTCACTTGTTTAGTTGAAACAAATGTTTTTAGATGGCAACTCATTAAGCAATACACTTGCGCCTTCTAATAACAGATACACCACAAATGAAAGAAAAGGACAAGCAAGTAGAAAAGCTGAAAATGGTGTAGGGGAGCAAGGAAGAGGTGAGAGACCCTGAACCAAGGTGACTGATGGGAGAAAACTACAAAGAGAACAGGCAAAAAGGGTTGTTAGAGAAGAGGCAGTCTTTCCCCCAGAGAGACAAATACACAAGCACCTCATCTACCCCATCCCTACCACCCCACCACACCTCACCACACCATGAGCCCCATCCAGGATTCAACTGCCACAGTTCCAATTTGAATCTAAATAGTGTCTGCGGTTGGGGAATCACTGGTAAACTACCTTTGGTTTCCTAATCCCAGCAGCGGATGGTCCGGGGTGTGGGGATTTGGAGTTAATTAATTCACCCACCTGTGGCTCTCGTTCCAAGCTGCTTCCTTCCACCTTAGCACGAAGTCACCGGAAGTGGAGCAGTTTGTGTCTCTGAAGACTGACAAGCACACCTTGTGAAGCTGTCTCTTTCTTCCTAAGCATTGGCTTCCCTCCTCTCCTCCCTCATCTCCCTCTGCAGATCTTTAACACTGCATTGGAATCCTGCAGGGCATTTCTAGTACAACTGGAAACGTGTCAGAAGTAGAAAATAAAAAGAAGGACTTCCAGTAAGTGAGAGTATGAGATTAGTTTCTCAAGTATAAATTCTCATCACTTTCAGAGTTAGGGCAGGTTTTAAATAACGGCCTTGAGAGATGTTGAAGTCAGCCTGGTAGCACTCCATATCACCTCACTACCACACAGATGTAGAAGCCTGCTATGTAGAAGCCTGCTATGTGGAAAGTGACCTCCCTTCTGTCACATCCAAGTACCGTGTTTACAGACATGTACCCTGAAAAACATAAACAATGGTCTCTCAGGGGAGTTAAAAATATCACCTTCCTGCTTGACAGTGTAAAGCAGAAGTTTAAAAACACTTTTTAAGCTCAGTATTTAAGGAAGCTTCCTTGAGAGACATCATGGAGGTTTACACCATATCATGTCTGTTTGGCACTTCCTTGGAAGGGCTCTAGTGAGGCTAACACATTGGGCCATCACAGGTCAGGCAAAACTCCAAGTTCTGTTCCATTTGGATTGCAGTTGGTGGCCTTTCCTGGATGTCCTATGTCCCCTGCCAATTTCATTGTGAAGAGAATTTCAGACAACATGAAGCAGATTGGTGGAAAGGAATTACGCCCCATGTTCAGCTTCCTTTCCTCCCCTATATAGTCTCCCACCTCTAGAAATGAGACCATGTCTTTCAAGAGCATGGATGCAGTTAAAGGCAGTGCTTATCTCATAATTGGGCAGGTTTGGAATCTCAATATACCTCCTGTCATCTGTGAAAAGTAAGGATGCAAAGTGAACAGTGTGATCCAATGTAGTTTGTAATGGCTGTTTAGAAGTTGAAGGACATTAAAACTGGTGTCTACAAATAAGTATGCTGGGATTGTTATCTGCATTTCAAGGGCTCTCTTGGGAGAAGAGGAAAAAGTTGATCAAGCACAATTACTGTGTATAGCAGTTAAATTTTTTAACTGCTCCAATATGTTGGGGCTGAGATGTAATCTGAGCATAAGGATTCCTTTATCAGCCATTGGGATTTATCATGAACACAAAGCAATTTAGACACGCCTGGTTCGTGCCTGTAAGGATTTTTCTTAAATGGAATTCCTCTCCATGGATACTCATTTGTATTAGTGGAATTTCTTGCTAAGAAAACAAAGCATCCTTCAAAATCCCAGGTTGTTACCAACTTGTCATATTGGAAAGATAATACAATTTCAGCAAACTATTCCCTCTCCGGGCAAAAGTTAATGAGTTAATGAGCTCATTTTAATTTCCTGGTAAGGGCACCGATTTCAAATCGCAAAGGCCCCAGAGGATTTCAGCGTTTCTTCTTCCTTGCCTTCACTCTTGTCACCTTCTGTTTTTTTGCTGTTGTTGTTGTTTTTGGTTTTGTTTTCTTTTGTTTTCTGGTGCACTCCATTTTCAAAGAGAAACATGAAGTGTTAAGTTACAAGTTTTCTTAACACAGCCTTTCTTAAAATATCAGGTTTTCCCATCTTATTTAACTTTTTTTCAGACATCTAGCCTCAGTATGACCTGTTTGGAATCTCCACATCAGTCCAGTTCCAAACCCCACCCTCAGGAATTGCCTCATTCCAGACTCCGCCCCTGAAAAAAAGCTGCCATCCTCTCCTGGAGATGCCCAGGACCACGCCTACCTGCTATTTAAGACCCAGCCCATGGATTGGCCACATGTGTCCTCATGTTCTGTCTTCTGTCTTCCTAAGGGTCACCTGGAAGTGCTCTGCTTTGCATTGCCCTGTTTATTACATCTGGATTTATTAATTAGGTCTGATTTTGCTTATTGTATCAGAGGCAGAGGAATCTAACAACTGAGGGTCCAATACTTAACATGACCTTTTTCACGGGGGGAGGGGGGAGAGACAGAGAGAGAAAGAGAGACGAAAGAGAGAAAGAGAGAGAGTGACAGAGAAAGAGAGAGAGAGAGAGAGAGAGAGAGAGAGAGAGAGAGAGAGAGAGAGAGAGAGAGAGAGAGAGAGACCTAGCTGAGTAAAAGCCTGATTAGAGCAGTCAGCCTTCGGCGAAGAGTGAAACAACTATGCTGCAAAGCATTCCGGAAATAATGGATCCCCCACATAAGGCTATTGGAACACTATAGAGGGAATGTTTAATCCAGCAATAGCCAGGTTGTTACACAGAGAATGTCCACCTCGAAAATAATAATAATAATAATAATAATAATAATAATAATAATAAACAATAATAATAAATATTCAGTGTAAAATAAGACACAAATCACAAATGCTCCCTAACTCTGTGTCTGGGACAGGATGTCTTGTGTCAGGAGAGCAAATGGACAGGTGCATTGTGGACATTATGAAGAACTTTAGTTCTGTACAAAAACTTTGTGCTTTTTCCTATGGCTCAAAACAGTCACCATGCATTTTTTTTCTAACAAGAAAACCACAGCTTTAAATTTGTAGCTGAGGAAGAAAACGAGCAGTGATTATTAGAACAACAAAAAGTGAAGTTAGAGAAATCTGTCAAT
The DNA here is from genome assembly GCA_030556225.1 of Cricetiscus sungorus. Lineage (NCBI taxonomy): Eukaryota > Metazoa > Chordata > Mammalia > Rodentia > Cricetidae > Cricetiscus > Cricetiscus sungorus. The sequence goes on along the minus strand of JANBXA010000180.1, from coordinate 20,317,400 downwards.
GAAGTTCTGAAGAAGGACTTGGCCACTGGAAGGATGTTGGAATGGGAGGGAGGAATGACCTGTGTTTATTAGCCATCATCCTTCTCCATGGCAATGTGAACAGCTACCTCAAAGCAATTTCATTCCCTTCCCCTCTACACTTCAAACAGTGGTCCAGCCTTCAGGTACACTTTGACTGACTGGAAACAGATATCCCTGCACACATGCATTTGGATCTCTTTTCAATTTTAAAAAAATGAAGACTGGCAGACAATAATATCTCATCAGCTTGGTCCCAGAACACCAGCTGGTGGCCTCTTTAGGGTGACCTCGACAAGCAACAGAGTGCGTGGATGGCTGCATTTGCTGCTGATTAAGTCTGAACTCAGGGTTCCTTGAGATACAATAGCCAGCTGGAATGTTGTCACCTTCCAACAGCTACCCCATGTCCATCTTCATTTGGACTGAGAGGCAAAGGCTCACATCTTCTGTCAGAATAATGAATAAAGACACCTACAATAATGAAATCTGCAATTCAGCTAGAGGGAGTGCTCTCTCTAGGTTGCAGATGTATCTACTGTACATTGTTTCAAGTATGATTGAGAAGAGGATAGATATTTCTTTTTTCCTGTGGGTTCCTTTTAATTCAGGCTTGGAACTGATTTTCAGAACTTAGTACTGCAAAGTCTTCAGGATATTTTAGGGCAAGGGTCTCCCAGCAACACATGAGAATATAGGGACAAATGACAGTCTTTCTTGACTACTCCTGTGGCTTCTCTGCAAACTGTAGCACAGCTAGATAATGAAACACCACTACATTGCCCTCTTAGGTCCTAGGTCCTGGCTTTGTTGAGATATGATTTGATAACACAAAACTCAGTCTTTGAAAATATATAACTAAGCTGGCTGTGACTTGGGAGTTGAGCTGATGCTTAGAAATGCAAACCTCTGGTCCAATAACCTGCATCAAAAATGTACACAACTCAATGGTCTTTAGTGAATTCACAGAGTTCTATAAACACCACTAATTGCAGAATGTTTTACGACCTTCAGAAGAAAGCCAGTATCTACCATTTACCATTGTCTCCTTCCAACCCTGACATTCCACTAACACACTTCCTGTGTCTAGTTTTGCCTAACTGAACATTTCACAAACAATAGAATCACACAGTGCATATCCTTTTCATGTCAGCCTTCTTTCACTTAACATATGGTTTCAAAACTCCATCCACATTACAGGGCATGTGAGCATTTCATTGTCTTATTGTCAAATAATATTCCATTTTATATATACTATATACCACATGTCACCATTTATCAACTCCTCTATTAGTAGACACTTGCCTTGGTTACAGGCCGGGGTTATTATGAATAATGATATTATAAGCAGTTTTATATGAGGTTTTGGGCCTACATATGTTTTCATTTCCCCGGGAATATAAACTTGGGAGTAAAATTACTAGGTGGTAACTCTATGCTTAACATCTTAAGGAACTGCCAAACTGTTTTCAAGAGTAGCTGCATCATTTTTACATTCTCATCAGCAACATTATATGGGTTCCAATTTCTGCACATCATCAACACTTGTTATTATCTGTCATTTTTATTTTAACCACCCTGCTGGGTATAAAATAGTATCTCGTTTTAGATTTGATTTGCATTTCCCTAATGACTAAGGATGTGAAGCTCTTTTAAAGTACGTATTGACTGTTTCTGCATCTTCTTTGTAGAAATTATTCAAATGATTGGCCTATTCCCTTTATGGGGTTGTAACTATTGAGTACTGAGACGTCACATAGTCTCAATGCACATTCTTTTCATCAAATACTTGCTTTGCAGATGTTTTCTCCCATTCTGATCATAACTTTTCACTACTTTAGTGGTATTTTACAGTATAAATTGTTTTTGTTGTGCCCACTTATTTCTTTTCTTATTCATTTTTGTTGTGTCCATTTATTTTTTTTTTCTTATTCATTTTTGTTGGGTTCTTTTTGGGTTTTTTTGTTTTGTTTTGTTTTGCTTTTTCTTTTGTTCCCTATGCTTTTAATATTATATCAAGGAGGAACTGCCTAATGCGAGATCACAAAAAAATGCCTACATTTCTAAACAGACTTTTAGAATTTAAGATCTACTTTAGTTAAAATCTCCTATGGTGTAAGATAAAGGCCACAATCTTAACTATTAAAGCATAATCCATTTTATCCCCACCCCCACCCCTTGCATACATACACAAACACACACACCATGTCTGCACCTGCATGGTTTCTCTTCCCTAAAAGCAAAGTGCAAGTTTGGTTCTTGAAAACTGAGCATCCTCCTGAACCTCCTAACCTTCCCCAGCTATAATTTAAGAATAAACATACTGAGCTCTTACGTTTGCGAGGAGAGGAAATCAAAGACCCTCCTTTCTACAAAGCAGATATATGGCTCATCAGTTCAGAGCACTTGCTGTTCCTCCAGAGGACCCAGGTTTGGTTACCCAGCATCCATATTACTGCCTGTAATTCCAATTCAAGGGGATTTTTACCATCTGTGGGCCCCATATGTGGTGCACATACTTGCATGGAAGTACACATACATGCACATAAAAAATAAACCTTTTTTTAAAGGATTGTTTCTAATTTCCAACAAAACCTTCACTGGAAATGGATTCTAGGTTCACTGCGGAAGAGAGAGGGTACAAAGGGTGTAATAGCTGGAAGTGGTGGATACCTACAGTGTCTTCCAGCCACAGAAGGGCAGCTTCACATATGAATCCACAGTAGTTGTGACAGCATGTGCAAGACATGTGCAAGCCTAGTGCAAGCCTAGTCCAGACCAAATCCCAGTCTAGAAAGGGAAACTGAACACAAAGGCCCACTCCTAGATAAGTAGCTACTGCACCTGTCAGCTGCTAGAAGAGGGAGAATACATTTTCTCTAAGTGTGACACCTAGTAAGCCCACAATAGTCCGGTGGAAGGCCAGATAGCTAAGAATATTTGGGCAGCACAAATTTGTAGGAGAAACTGTGGCCAGCCTACCCAAGTCGCAGTCACCCTGTCACCAGTGCCCAGGCCAGCCCTTGCATGTGGCTTAGCAGGAGTCAAAGTTCTAGCTTCGGCTTTGTTGTCCCTGCCTCAGAAATCATCCAGCATGGTGGACTGTGCCAGTCTTAGGTTGGCCTGCCTCACAGGTCCTTACCCATCATTGACTACCAGCCCTTGAAGGATGACATCTCTGGGAAGTGTTCCTGGATGGGAGGAATGCCTGTCAAACTATGTCTCAGGAGTTTCTGTGAGCCAGGCCCAAGAGACCTCTCAAGGAGAGCCATGTTCTGGGTGTCAAAATGTCAGGCGAACCTGGAGTGTGGAAATACACTCACTATAGAAAACACTTAAAGAGCATGACTGGTAATAAGACAATACCCCAATCAAAGCATAGGAAAAAGGAGGTCACTCCTGAGTCAGCCTCACGCTTTCAGGCAAGAAAGCACACAGGCATCCAGAGGTCAGGCTCTCACAAGTTTTCGGGAGAAATCCGGGGAGCCAATGCCATGCTTCATCCCAAAATTCCTCCAGATTAGCAGCCTTAACCTAGTGATCAATATTGATTTTAATGCCCTCACCTGAGGCCCCTTATAGTGGAAAGGTAAGTTCCCCATTCTCTTAATGGCAGGAGACATAGACAAGAACAGAGCCTAAAACAGACAAAGCCAGACTCGAACAAGCACAGCAAGTGTGTTGGACCCTAATGCACCAGGGGTATACCAGACTGACACAAAGAAGACAGAAAAGAAGGAGGCTCCCCACGCTCACCTTCCTGGCCAATGACATGAAACACGCAGGGGACAACTCACGGGACAAGTCACAGTGGAGGAGGTGCTGAAACACACCACAAGAGTGAAGAAGAGTCCAAAAAGATCAGGGCTCAAACAAAAACACAGCTGCTGCGGCAATGGAGGAAAAAAAAAAAAAAAAAAAAACCGATTCAAGCCAGGTCGAGAGCCATGCCAGCACAGGATCTAGCACAGGATCCATGACCCTCACGTTTAGGTGCCAGACGTTGTGGGTGACCGCTACTCGAACACCCCTTGGAGGAGGGGTTGAAAAGACGCAGCGCAGCACTTGTGGCTCAGGCACTGTGAATAGCAGAGCGCGTGCTGCTCACTGTTAGTCCTGCCTTTATACCCCCTCCTAAGGCCCCATTGGCTCAGGCGGCTGACTCTGCTGTATGTCCTTTCCTCACTGGTGTGTCTGGGTCAGGTGTCTGTCTCTCAGCCAACTCAGCATCTCTGAGCGGTGAAGCAGACTTGGTGGCTTGACTCAGGGAAGAAGTACCTGCTGCGCATGCACATGCATATGCACATGCGCATTTGGGCTGGCTTGGGTACCTTGGACAGCATGACTGCAGCTTGGGTAGGCTCGCCAAAGTTTCTCCTACACAAATTGATGCTAATGGGAAAATAAAATAAAATAAAACTGTACAAAACAGTTGGGTGGGTAGGAAATGGGGTTTTGGATCTGGAAAGAGTTGCGGGAGGTATGGTAAAGTATGACCAAAGCACATTGAACATAATTGTCAATATATTGTAAATAACTTTTTTTAAGATTTCGCCATATACTAGAAATTAAGATTAGTGACAGGGCGCTGCTGTAAGCTGGGCAAAGCCACACCTTTGATCTCCAGTCCAGTAAAATAAATAATTTCACTGTACTATCACAAGAAGGCCCCATTGTCACCAGGTATTGTTACAGTAATACAAAGCTGACTAGTATAGTTTTCAAAGTAAAAAGGGTATTTAGCCCTTGACTCAGCAATCTCATTTCTGAGAGTTTTCATAAGTATATGTATATATGTACTAAACGGTATATGTAAGGTTTTTTTTTTTCCCAGCACTATATTTATAACACCAATTTGAATAAACCCATGAGTTCCACAATTAGGGACTGATATAAAATCTGATGGAATTGACACCATATCATACAATGTAATGTAGGATTAATAAGTTCTTAATAATTTATTATGCAAAAACTTCTAAGAGTCTTTGAGAAGAGTAAGAACAACAAAGTCTAGAGGACATTTCGTAGTATGCTCCCTTTCCTATAAGACATGAAGAGTACAATAAACTATGTGTTTTTGCGTGAGTGTCCTTAAATTCTTGCTGGTATCTGTCATGCACTGAATGTACTTGCCAAGATTCATAATTAACCTCAATAACCAATGTGGTAACATTAAGAAATGAAAGCTGGATAGTGGTACTTAGCTATTATCTTAGTCTTGGGAAGCTGAGATGGGATGGTCATGAGTTTAGGACCAAATTGGGCTACGCAGGGAGATCTAATATTAAAATTTAAGAGAACATATAGGGCCCTTTGATTTCCCAGCAACCCCATGAAAAGAGGGGAGGGGCTTTACGGGTTATTACATCACTGGTAGAAGCCTCAGAACAGTGAGATACAAGGTGCTGCCTCCGTCCTGATCTTCCCATTCATTGTGTCCTACAAGGGCAAACTATTCAGTACCAGCCATGCCCAGACCCCTCAGGACCCTGACTCTGGCCTTTCCAGCCTCCATAACAGTGAGCAATATACACACCTGTTTATAAATAACCCAATGTACACATCATTTTCCACAGAAGCACAAACTGTGACAAAATCTTAACCTCCAAAATAATGACACCTACTTTCTTTCTAGTGTATAGGTCTAGTATGTTTAGTAGATCTCTTGGGAAGTGCTTATGTCATGAGAGTTCCACTTCATAATATGTGATTAGTGACTTTATAAAGGTGACTCAAAGAGACTCACACTCCACCACCATACAAAAGTACAGGCAGAAGACAGTGAGCCTAAACACAAGTGTCACCACATACTGAATCTGCTGATATGGATCTTGGGTTTCCCAGGTTCAGGACTATGAGAAACAAACTCCTGATGTGTAAAAGCCTCCCAGCCTGTGCTATCCTGTTATTCTAGCCTGGATGGACTAAGATGGGGTAGACAAGAATGAAAATATGGATTTACAAGGTATCTTAGGATTTCTGTTACTGTGAAGAGACTCCATGACCACTTTTATAAAGGAAACCATTTAATTGGGGTGGCTCACAGTTTCAGAGGTTTAGTTCACTATCATCATGATGAAACGTGACAGCATATAGGCAGACATGGTGCTGGAGAAAGAGCTGAGAGTTTTACCTCTTGCTCTGCAGGCATCAAGAAGTGAAATGTTCACACTGGAAGTAGTTTAAACAAAGGAGACTTGAAAGCCTGCCACCATAGTGACACAGTTCCTCCAACAAGGCCACACTTTCTCCAACAAAGCCACCCCTCCTAATAATGCCACTGCCTTTGGGGGCCATTTTCTTTCAAACCACCAACACAAAGGAAGAACTCATAGGGTATGAAAACAGCAAGGGACCGAGTTCTGCCCAGTGTTTTATGTTGTTTCGTTTCATGTCCCAAAAACACACATTTCTTTTGCATTACTGTTTGTGTCCTTCAAAAATCACATGTTGAGAGCTAGAGGTGCAACTCAGTTGGTAGGGTGCTTGCCTAGCATGCTTAATACTCCTAGTTTAATCCCCAACGATATACAAACTTAATGTGGTCATTTGTAATGCCAGCATCTAGGTGATGAAGGCAGAAGTATCAGAAGTTCAAAGTCATCTGTTCAAGGCCACCCCAACTATATTAGATATTTCTCCCTTCCTATCCCTCAGAAAAATAACACCTATTCTGAGGCCCCCATCTCCCGTGTAATATTAAGAAGTGAGACCTTTGGAAAGCCATTAGGACAAAGGGTCTACTCAGTGAATGGGAACAAAAATTTTAGGTACCCTGAACAATACAGTGAGAGTCTGTCTCAAAAATAAAAAACTTCCAGTAGTGTACACACAAGGACACAAGAAGCAGCATCTAAGCAACAGAAAGCCCTGGTGAGACATTGCCTCTGACTGTGATAATGGCAGTACCAACATTCAGTGCTATAGGCAGAAACTCTTTGTTGCTTGTAGATTCTGCAATCTAAGTTATCTTATTACAGCAACTCAAGTGGACTGAGCCAGTTTGGACAGAGGAAAGTACACATGTGATTCTTTGTATGTGAAGTGAAGGTCTTGAGGAGATTCATAAGGTATCTGTGGAAGCTGCCTGGTTGAAAAGAGAACTCCAGCGCTGTTTAGATGCCCCAGGGTAACTCACGAACACTTACGAGAGTGGTTATTTGTCACTCCTGCAGATCCTATTGTCTCCCAGTAATTCACCTCATCAAGATTGCCTAAGGAAATACATATATTAATATCTGCTTTATATAACACAGGTAGTCAGAGTGGGTAAGGAGAGAGAGGGAGAGAGAGAGAGAGAGAGAGAGAGAGAGAGAGAGAGAGAGAGAGAGAGAGAGAGAGAGATCCAAACTTCTGTGGTGGTCCAAAAAAAAAAAAAAAAAAAGTAGGCTGATGCCAGGAGGCACAACTCCAACCAGTGTGTAACCTTCTCTGATTCCACTTCTGTAAATGAGGAAAGTGGCAACATCTGCACTGCCTTTTTCTCAGGAGCATCGTCAGGGTCAAGGTGATAATATATATAACAGCACTCTGTAAACCGTAAATGCTATGCTAAGGCTAAGGACAGTGCTTATTTATTTTTTTTAAATTGCTTCTGACAACTAGACCCATGTAAGAGTCATTATCTCTCAGAAAACCAAGTATCATATCATTTCCTTTGCCCTTTTCCTCACTGTCATCAAGAAAGTATAGGTTTGGTGGAAAAAAAAGAAAAGCATAATATCTGTGAGACATTTCTGTTAGTTCATAAATCATTGCATGGCCAGCTAGTTTCTTCAGGACCACTTGTTATAGGAGAAATTGTGGCATCCAACAAGAAATGTGAAAGCACCTCAGAATGGGACTTCTTTGGAAAAGGGGTTGCTACAGATGCAATTACTTAAGTGAAGTCACACAAGAGTGGAGTAGACCCTTATTCCAACATGACCACAGTCCCTGTAAAGGGATCTGATGGGGCTTAAAGTGTCCATTAAGTGGTAGAGCACTAACATATAGAACATCTGGGATTCCATTCCCCATCACCACCACAAAGAGAAGCAAATGCCCAAACAAACAAGCAATGTGAGGACACAAGGAAGAACAAGAGAGTCAGGGCAGGAATTTGAGTTGTGCAGCTACCAGATCAGGACTACCAAAGGCAGACAGCTGTCATGAAGTTAGGAAGAAGATATCTGGGTTCTGTCCAGAGTCTCAAAAGAGCATGGCTCTGCAGAATTCTGAAAGAATAAATTTTCAGTTGTGTAGGGCCACTTGATTTGTGGTAGCTTAAGGCATCTATGATGGTTACTCTTGGTTGTCAACCTTACCATATCTGGAATGAACCACAATACAGAAATGGAGGGCACACTTGTGAGGCTGGATCTTGAGACATAAAGACAACATACCTTCGATCCAGATCTTGATTTGGGCCACATCTTCTACCAGAAGCCTGTATAAGGACAATAGAAGAAGGAAGGGTCCATGCATTCTTCCCCTGCTTGTCCTAACATTGTCAGCACTTCTGCTCCTTCATTGACATTGGAGCCTACTTCTTCATGATTCCAGTGTGTACAAAAGACCAGCTGAGACATCCAGCCTCGTGAAACTGAACAACTACTAGATTCTTGGACTTTCTATTCACAGCTAGTCATTGTTGGATTAAGTCAAAGCCTGTAAGTCATTCCAATAAAATCCCTCTATAGAGAGAGATTCATTTCATAAATTCTGTGACTCTAGAGAACTCTGAATAAAACAGCATCCCTTGGGAACTACTGCAGGCATTTAGTCATTTCTTTCGGGTAGTCTAAAAGGAAGTACAATGCCTATCTGCCCTTGTGGCTCCAGATGTCTCAGCAGACATCTTTCTACTGTAGACCTTGGCATTGGTATGAGTCTTCAACTTCAAACATCATCTATAAAGCAATGAAAGAAATATTTAGATAGGGAAGTTAATATGTCTTCAAACATTTATGATACCATTGACCTAGACCTTCATTAGACCATGGTGCAATTGAAACAGATGGGACATTCAAAGCTTTCCCCATTGTGCAGTTGAAATATCTATAAGGATTTGGGAAGAATGTGATATGTGCAAACCACCCATCCCATGTGGGATGCATTCCAGTGAAAGATACAACTGAAGTCAGAAAAGTTGTCACTGTTTTTATGGCAGTCATTGCCTCTCTCAATTCTTGTTCTAAAAAGAAAAGTAAGCTATTCATGTCTATCTATGCTTTTGACTCTACCCCAACCTGTGTTTAATAAAATTAATAATATAGGAAAGATCCTGGGATCTAAAAGGAAGGGGTGTGGCTCGCTGGTAGAATGGGTAGAATGCCAGCCCAGCATGCCTAGAACCATGGGTTCAGTCTCCAGCACTACAGATTAACTCAACTGAAGTAAATTCTCAGACACTTGGAAGGGTTACCTGAGGGTATTATTTCAGACTATCCTAATCCTCATGTTTTCTGAATTGGTTTAAAGGCTATACTCATTCAAACCATAAGTGAAAATATTTCCCCATATAGTACCTGCTTTAAAATAAGATTACAAATAATACTGTGCCACATCTAGGATTCTGTTTTTAAAGCTAATAGGTGTTTTTCTATAAATAAAAGAGAGATTGTAAGAATACAAAAGAACCTAATTGCTAAGAATTCTTGTGCCTAAATGTTGGAATTGAGAGTTATGTTATTTTATTTTTGTTTGTCCTATTTCTAAACTATATATAAAGAACATGTTTCATTTCAAATACAATAATTTTTGGACTATAAGATGTACAAATGGCTCAACTCCTCAAATAAGTTTGTGAGAGATTTTTATAGCTTTTCCTGTATTTGTCAGTAATCAACAGATTTTTATCAAATGGAACAACTCCCAATTACATATAGTAATGGGTTTGTTATGACATTTTGATACATTAATATGATGTATTTTGAGAGTATTCATTCACCATTACCATCTCTGGTCTTTACCTCTCCCTGTGATCCTGTCCCACTTCCCAGATAGTCCCCATCCCCATCTACCCCACCCCTGCTTCTGCTTTCCTTCCTTCTGTTTTTATGTACAATGATTTTCGTCAGGGTTACATAAAGGAACATAGGTGGTGGCTTATTTCTGGAAGCATAGGTAGCTTTCCAGAAGCTACATCACCAGAAAAAAAAGCCCCTTCCTCCCCCAGTAAACATTCATTGTCTGTAGACTCTCAAGGGAGGGTAAAATCTACTGAACCTCATCCTCTACTGAACTCACAATGCTGTGTGTGTTGTTTGGGCTAGGCAAGTGGTGTACCACTGATCTGCATCTGGTGCCCCACAAATATTTTTAAATAATCTATCTTTAAGGATGAAGACATGAGTCAGGATTAAGAACACATACTGTTCTCAAAAAGGAGCAAAATTTAGTTTCCAGCACCTATTTACATTGAGCAAATCCAAACCACCTAGTTCCAGAGGATCTGACACTCCCTTCTGGACACCAAGGGCAACTATACTCACTCACTCACAGACAGACAGACAGACAGACAGACAGACAGACAGACAGACAGACACACACACACACACACACACACACACACACAATTAAAATCAAAATAAAATATTTTAAAAAGAATCTATCTTCGCTGGGCATTGGTGGTGCACACCTTTAATCCGAGCACTTGGGAGGCAGAGGCAGGCGGATCTGTGTGAGTGTGAGGCCAGCCTGGTCTACAGAGCTCGTTCCAGTACAGAGGATAGGCTCCAAAGCAATAAAAAAAAAAAACCCTGTCTCGAAAAACAAAACAAACAAACAAAAAGTCTGTCTTTACAAAATGTAATTCTCAAAAAGTTAATCGGACAAATATTTTGAAATAGTCTATATATAACAAACTAAGAAAGAAGCAAATGCCCTTTGGCAACACAAGACCCAGCCCCAAAGAGTAGTGTGAGCAGATCGGTGGCTGCAGATGGGAGAAAGCAGAGCTCAGCTCCCAGAAGACACAGGATGAAGAAGAAGGGATGCTGCTGAAAATTGTGTTACAATCCATGGAATTTTACACTCTTATAAACAGGATTTGAATTGTGCAGATCATGGCTACACAATAAGACATAAGTGTCATAAACACAGACGTGGTAAAAATTATAGTCAGAGGTAAGAGGTAACAATGGGGGAAGTCTATCGGGAGAACTGCTCAAACACTAGTTTCATCATCTTTGTGCCCAAGAGTCACTTGTTCTGTCAAAAATGGAAAAGTAGAGTTACATACCATGCACAACAATTCAATATCTTAATCTTTCCCTTAGTCTTTTCTCATAACCTTAAAGGGGACCTTTCAAAAACTAGTAACTCTGGATGTAAAGATTTTTATAAGTTCAGTGGAGTTTATAAATTCACCTATTTATTTTTCCTTCTAACTTCATATGAAACTAAAATGACTGTTTTGTACTAGAAGCAACACATTCATCCCATTCAGTTCTCCTAAATTATTCTTTTCTCCTTACTTACATTACAGCAAGCATATTTGCAGTTATAAACACTTAATGCTGTTTATGAAAGCTGCCTTCTCGTGGTGGGAGCAAACTTGTTTTTATTTCCTGTTGCTATAATGTTGGGAACAACTGCCTTCAAATATAGACCTATAGGTTTGCTGTAGCAACTACAGGGTTTCACTGAAGACTATGTTAACTCACGCTACTTGCTGAACAGAGCTAGCCTAGTGGAAGGGAGACTTCAAGTAACATCTTCATTCTCCATCCTTCTTGTAGAAGAATCTGTTTTTACTGGTAGCAGGATGCTGGGATTCAAACCATGGAGTCTTAGGGGGGAGTTGTTTTATTTTGAGACAGGCTCTCACATATCTCAGGCTGGCTTTGAACTTGGTATGTAGCTCCTTAGTACTTCGAATGCTAACATCCGGTGCTATGGTTGGCACTCAGAGCCTTGTGCATACAACAGCTCTGCTGACTTATGGACCTATACCTCCAGCTCAACTATTCTTTTTATTTTCACTGGATTCAAGACACTGCATCTTCTTCCTACCTTCCTGGTTTAGTGATCTTCTCAGGATACCTGTAGGTAGCCAGAAGAGGTCCCTAGTTCTGCTAAGTTTCATGTTTATAATGACCTCAATATTCACAGCCACGTGGAATTTGATAAAAATTGGAAATCAGCTTTAAGGAAGGACAATTGAGAATAAGGGGGAAATGGGTACTTATAAATAGGCAAGGAAGAAAGCCCATTAAGGAGATAGGACACTTGAGACTATTCTAGCTGTTGTTGGCAATGTGTCCCTCACTTGACTCAGTTAATGGCAAGAAAATATGCAGTGTTCCTGGAACCCAGCATTGCTGTTATTACTTCATCCTATCACTTACAGGAAGTTCAGCTAACAACAAAAATGATTGTCTTGTCTAAATCTCCAGAATAAGGAGATTTCCATAAATCTCTTGACAAATTCTGACCACATTTTCAAAATCTGATAGCTGGAAATCATAGCTAGGCAATTAAAATTCTGGTCTTCAACTTCAAAGAAGCCTTTTCCAGGTTCCTTTGTATTCTGGGAACATTATTAAATCAGTTCCCAGAAGTCTCCCCTCTTATCAAGCTCTTCTCTTCAACCCTTTTTGCAAAGGGTTTATCTGTCCATGCATCCAGATGCCCAACACACTGAGGTACCTTCAGCCACTTTTCAATTTGTCAGTGGAACAGATCTCATGGGATATGCAACAGCAAGTTCTGTCTATGTCTCTGTCACCAAGTCTATTCCAAAGTATAACAAGTATTAGAATCCTAAAATAGGGATCAACGAATAAACTTCCCAATGCATCAAAAAATCACAAGTGGGTCAGGTACCCAGCCATTCTTAATGGTGTTTATTAAATGCCATGTTAGTTTTTGTCAACTTGACACAAACCTGAGCCAAATTGGAGGAGGGAACATCAACTGAAGAAATGCTTCCATAAAATTGGCTAATAATCTAGCCCGAGGTGCATGTTCTTGGTTGATGATTGATATGGTAGAGCCCAGCCCATTGTGGGTAATGCCACCCTTACCAAGTGGTCCTGGGAAGTACAAGAAATGTAGCTGCACATAAGCCTGGGAACAAGCCAATAAACAGTTACACCATAACCACTGCTTATGTGATTGCCTCCAGGTTCATTAGTGGAGTTACTGTCCTGGCTTCACTCTATGCTGGATTGTAAACAGTAAGCTGAGTAAACCCTTTCTTCCCGAAGCCAATTTTGGTCATGGTATTTATCACAGTAACACAAAGCAAACTAGATATTTTTTTTTACTGTTTCTCATATGTAATCATGGGAGCAATTGCCATCCTTGGTTTCTGGGAATAAGTTAGAAAAGAATATTAAATATGAATTGAAAATGTGTATGAATTATTCACAGTTATTTGGTAAGTCTAAGGATCTAAGCAAGTGATACTGGCTACAATAAAATCAGAAATACAGATTGGAGTCCTGGGGTAGGGACACAGAGCCCTGAGTTCTCATCTCCTTATAGGCTGTGTTTGTGCTTTCGTAGCCAGGCCACTTTGCCATCGCAAGTCTAGACTTGCGTATTTATCCAAATCAGTGGGTAAAGTGCCTTCCAACTCTGATATGAACTCTGGTCCAGGAGCTGGGGAGAGAGAGAGATGGTTCAGTGGTTAAAAGCATCTAATGGTCTTCCAGAGGACCCGAGTTCTGTTCCCAGCATCCATATCCAGTGCCTCATGACTACTCAGAACTCCAGTTCCCTGAGGATTATGTACCCTTGGCCTGGGGTGGTACCTGCACATACCCACATAGAATTAAAAATGAAATAAATCTTTAAGTTCTGATCCAATTAAACCAGGACACTAAGCATAATTAAGACACCTCTTCCAGACAGGCAGTCTAACTTTGTGAGGATGTTCCTCCTAAACAACCAGGTCTGTGTCACTATTATTTAGTGGTTTTTTGGAAGGATCCTTGGGACACAACCCATTGAAGCAATCAACCATCACAACTGTCACAGCAGGAACTTATATAGAACATGAAAGTGTCCAAAAAATAAGGAGACCAGACTAAGACTTTTGGATCACATTAGCATCCAAAACAAATATTGTGCTGTAGGTTTTATTAATAAAGCCATCACCTTGGGGTTGAAGGTCTGCTCATTGTTTATTCATCTGAAAAGGACACTGACTGCTTCAGAATAAGTAACAGAGACTCTGCCCCAGTACCCTCAGCTGGATGAGAGATGAGGAGAAACATGGGCTGAATTTACATTGGAACAAACTCTAGCACAGAAACAGCTTTTTAAAATCACATTACTTAACAAAAAAAGAAGGAAATAAGCTGGGCATGGTGCCACACATCTGGAATCCTATGATTCTGATGGCTCAGGCAGGAGGGTCTGGAGATTGAAGCTAGCCTGGGTTATATAGCAAGACTTTCTTACAAAGAAACAAAGCAAGATAAGAAACATGGAGTAAACTCTTAATTTGAGCATTTGACAGCCTGTAGCCACTACTCCTATATAATCCACACTTTCATCCACAACCTAGGCACACATACATTAACTCTTCAATCTTGTCCCTCTCCAAGGGACCTAATTACCTGCAAAATTTTTGTACATCAAGTTATATTATCTTCCCCTGGGGGGGAAAAAATCCATTTGCCTTACAGGAAACCACTGTTGTCTTATTCACCATCATGGGCGTGGACAGCCTGAAAATGGAGTAGACAGGAGACCATGGACTAATGTGGCCCTGATCTACACAGATAACAACAAACCCCTGCTCACCAGGTCTCCACAAAGGGGACACCTGTAAGGTTTGTCAGCTTGTGACAAAAGAGCACACCATGCAGCATTCTGACATGATTGAAAGAACTCCAGCATTCAACTCTCAGATGTGCCTGGAATGGACAGTGAATAAGGTGTATTCAGACAGAAAACCACAATTCTACTCCCATCTCCTTCAGCTTATAGCTTCCAGAATTCAGAACATTCATAGTTCATAAAAGATCTATTTTTGAGACTCCCAAGATAAGACAGTTAGGTTAAAAAAAAAAAAAAAGTGGGAGTGAGTACAGCAAACTTCACAGCAGCCTCAGGCTCTTTCCTCCATAATTTGTTTATTTCTTATCTGTACCTAGCCTTACTTTGAAAAAGAATTTGCTGTTGAATAGGGGAAATTTGACACAGAACAGACAATGTTGCTATGCAGGATCTTCCCGAGTCATCATCTGCCTTTGCAACTTTAATGGGACTCTGCAGCGCATTTCTGATACCACAGCAGTCTGCAGATCAGACCCCACTGTGCAGACCCCACACCACACTGCAGATCAGACCCCACTGTACAGACCCCACTGCAGACCCTATAGCACACTGCAGACTCTACAACAGGCTTCTCAGCACATTGCAGATTTGACTCCACATCACACTACAGAGCACACTCTCCCAATGTATGCCTAATGGATCAAGCCATCTTCAGACCTTCTTGTGCAACTGCTGAGATCTTTGTAATACCTGCAATATAGCCTCGTGTCTCCTTCCAGCTAATTCTTGGTTCCTGCCTGTAGCACACTGAAGCTGAGCATCAAATGTTGCCTAATAAACTTTGCACCCTCCAGTCTCTATCTCAGGGCTGCTTTCTAGGTGTTACATATCCATGCTACAGGTGGATCGAGGAGAATATGGTTTGGGAATGGTGATGGCACTCAGACAACACACTCAGACCAAAGGTATTCCATGAAGGGCTCTTGTCTTTCAACTCTCCAAATGGGGTTTTGGTTTTTGGTTTTGGTTTTGTTTTTTTGTTTTGGTTTGGTTTGGTTTGGGTTTTGGTTCTTTGTTTGTTTTGCTTTGCTTTTTTTGTTGTTGTTGTTGTTTTGTTTGTTTTTGTTTCTTTTTTGTTTTACAGTAAATCTACCCCCATACTCTCTAGGATCTAGCGAGGCACTTGTCCTAATTAGGGTTTCTGTTACTGTGATGAAACACCATGACAAAAAACAAGTTGGGGGGTTGTTATTTGGTTTAAACTTCCATATCACTGTTCATCATTGAAGGAAGTCAGGACAGGAACTCAAACAGGGAAGGAACCTGGAGGCAGTTATGCAGATGCCTTGGAGGAGTAATGCTTACTGGCCTGTTCCTCACGGCTTGCTCAACCTGCTTTCTTTCTTTCTTCCTTTTTTTGGTGTGTGTGTGTGTGTGTGTGTGTGTGTGTGTGTGTGTGTGTGTGTGTGTGTGTGTGTGTGTGATGTTTTCAAGACAGGGTTTCTCTGTACGTCTGTATAACAGCTAAGCCTGCCCTGGAACTTGCTTTGTAGATTAGGCTGACCTTGAACTCACAGAAATCCACCTGCCTCTGCCTCCCAAGCTTGGATAAAGGTGTTCACCACCACTACCTGGTGCAACCTAGTTTCTTATAAAACCCAGGACCACAAGCTTCAGGAATGGTGCCACTCACAATGGGCTGGGCCTTCCCCCATCAATCACTAATTTAAAAAATGTCCTACAGGCCTGCGTACAGCCAGATTTTATGGAGACATTTTCTTAATTGAGGTTCCCTCCTCTTAGATGACTTTTGAGTCAACTTGACATAAAACTAGCCAGCACAGATTACTACATGCATTTACATGCATTTTTTAGAAAATTAATCCTCAGGAATTTATGAACATCATGCATTCTATTAGTGAGGCTTTCCGCTGAGGCTTTTATTTGACTTATCAAGGTTTTCATTTCCAATATCATTTCAGTTTGGCTTTTCTTTAGCAATTCTCTTTATTGAATTCTGTTTTCATAAGTTGGATTGACTTCCTTATTTCATTGAGCCCTTTGTTTTTGTCCTCTTATAGTATATTCATATAAGATTTAGATACAGTTACAATCATTCTGTTGAATTCTTTGTCTGGAGGTTCTTTTGGATCATTCTCATTGTGGGCCATTACTGCAAGACTGCTAATTTTTTAAGGAGATAGGTTGTCTTGTTACAAGTTAATTAAAAATAGAACATTTTATGCAATGAGTGTGGGTGGACCTGGGTTATTAAATGAAATTCTCAGTGTTAGATAAAGCCTACCTCCCTGTGATCTCTTGGTCAGGGAGGCCCCAGAGGCACTCAAACAACACACTTTTATTTCAGTTAAAAAAAAAATCAACCTGAAGTTGAGCAAGAAACTCTCATTGCTGGCTAGTATCATAGGCATCTGGAGAAGAAAAGGCATTAATGGTCTTACCCAGCACTAGTACCTACATGCTATAATACTGGCATGCCACACAAGATGTACCCACTGGTACAATAGTGGAATGAACATTATGGGTGTAACCAACTACTTTCTGATGGGATTTGAGGTCTGCTCCAGAGGTGGAAATTCATGCCTGGTGCTATAAATCTAGTTAAAAACCCATGACTAGGGAGCTCATGGGCCCTAGGTGAGAACCTAATGCTTTTGTTTTGCTAAGTAGTTGTCAGATTGCCTTCTGATTGTTTCTTTGTTAATGCCTCAAATTTTGTGTGGCTCTCTCTTAGTCACTGTTCTATTGCTGTGATGAGATACAATGACCAAAGCAACTCTTATAAAAGAAAACATTTAACTGGGGGCTTGCTCACATTTTCAGAGGTTTAGTCCTTTATTATCATGGCAGATAGCATGGCAGCATGGAGAACTGGGCCAGAGCAGTTGTTGCAAGCATCCCGATCTTCAGGAAGGGAATGAAAGACACTGGGCTTAGCATGGGCTTTTGAAACCTCAAAGCCCACCCTCACCCCCAGTCACACACTTCTTCCAACAAGACCACACCTATTCCAGCAAGGTCATACCTCCTAAACCTTCTAATACTTTTCCAACCGTTCCACTCCCGGATGACTAAGTTTTCAAATATATGAGCCTGTGGGAGGAAGGGTTGTTCTCATTCAAATCAACAGAAGCTCATAACTTAGGTCAGGCAAAGTTTTTATTGCAGTACATAGTAGTTAATGCAGAAAAGCCATGCCTTGAAAGTTCTGGGAATAAGTAATTCTCAGCCATACATAGGACATTTGTATTAACCCACACACCCCCTCCATCACTCTGCCTTGGGGGACATTGTGGAGGAAAGCAGAAATAAAGTATGAGCTGAAAGATGGAGAGTGCTATGAAATGTCATCCTCTGGACAAAACACGGATATTGCTCTCATGAGCTCATAGCAGCTATGGCTCTGTGTATAAGACCTGTGCAAGATCAAGCTACTTAAAAATTCCAGCATGGTTGATACAGGGGCTACTAAGGCTCTGCCCCCACAAAGGAATTGTTGACAGGAGATGGCTGGTGGGAAAAAAGAGCATTAGTAGGTTGCCCAAGCACTAGCAGATGTCTCCTCACCCATGAATATACAGGCACCACTAATTGGACACAGAGAACAATGAAAAACCTAAGTGGACATGAAGTAGAGATGTAAACGTGTTGAGAAGAAGACCAATAAAGTTAGGAGAAGGGATTGGGATGGAATGTATACATGTATGAAACTTTCAAAGAATAAATTTAAAATGTTATTTTAAGAAATTGGGAAAAGCACCAGGCATGATGGCACATGCCTTTAATCCCAGCACTTGGGAGGCAGAGGCAGGAAGATCTCTGTGAGTTTGAGGTCTGCCTGGTCTAGTGAGTTCCAGAACAGCCAGGACTATAGAGAGAGATCCTATCGCAAAAAAAAAAAAAAAAAAAAAAAAAATGAAACAAAACAAAAAAGAATGGAAAAAGTCACAAATACAATGTCATGTATTTTTGCAAAATGTGAGAAGTGACTTCATGGGAAGATACCAGCAGGGCTTTGAATGGACTAAGGAATTTTGCGCTTTTGTTTTTTCAGTACTGGGGATCAAAACCAGGCTCTCATGGATGCTAAGCAAATGGCTTACCACTGGTTACACCCAGAAACATTTAGAATTTATGAGAAGCACAGAGGATAGGGTAGTGCCCCTAAAGCGGTGGGTGTCCCTACAGAAATGGGCTGACAGCACTTCTGGTTTGTCAAGGTGTGTTGGGTACACATTTCTAAGGTACAATATGAAATGTGTTAGCTGGGGTTGTTCAAACTGCAGCACAGGACAAAGTCCTTGGGAAATAGTAGTTATGATGAGGTACTTGCTGTGTGTGTGAATAATTCTGTGATCTCCAGACTCTTGCAGCAGGAAGAATAGATCCCTCAATCTATATTTGGCTCTCCCTCATGGAGAGCTGTGCATCCTGGTGCTAGAACTTGAGTTCTGTAGTCTATGACAAAATTGGACCGGATTGGTTTTTTCTCCCAGGTATCCTAAAAAGAAACAGAAAATGCAATTGTTCTTCAGACCTTAGACAAGTCAAATATCAAAACAAGAAAATACTTGGTCAAAGAAGACTAAACAAGTGTTTGAAACAGTGCAGTGGAACAGGCACGGATCTAAATGCCTTAGCAGGGCCAGAACACAATCACTCTTACTGACAATCCTGTGCAATGGCTGCTGAGTACTTCCCAAATACACACAGGGGAATCAAGGCATGAAAATATTAAGAAACTTTTCCATGATCAAACAACTAGTACAGTCACAGCTCAGACCTACAGTTTGTCTCCAGAGCTTGGACCTATAACCATGTCACTTTATAGCACTGTCCCAAATCCAGAGCAGCATGGTATTAAAAGAGCAAGTTCCTGTTCCCACTCCTACAAAGGACTTATAGCCAAATAAACCTTTTTATCATGAGCATGAGGCTCAGTCCCTGCTTAACCTAGAGTAACCAGGTCTAGTTCCCTGCCAATTCAGTAGATTAGTTCAGCAATCTGATAACTTTCTTCAGTAGGAAGCAAGGAACAGCCCGCCCTCTAAATCCTACCAAGTTCACTGTCCACAGCCCTGGGTTTTCCACTCTGTTCCTCAGCACAACTGCTGTGTGACTCTGTGCCCCTTGGTCCTCTTCCCCAGAGCTGTGAATATCTGACTTGAAAACTGTTCTCAACAGTTTTCCCAACACTGGCATCATGTATTCAGACATCCACATAACCCTAGCTCCTCTCAGCAACAGGGGAACAAAAGGAGATTCGAAGAGCCAATGCGGAAGTGAGAAACAAGGAGCAATAAGGAGCCATGATGGAATGTGGAACAATAACAAAGATGAGGACAGAAAAGACCAAAGTAATGTCATGGTTGAAAATCCTGTGGGGGGGGGTGTTTATAAGGGGAGGGCAATGTGCTCATAAGTGGGAACATTAGCTCCATCAACTTGGTGAAGCTGGGATAAAGAAAAACATTCAAATGAGGCAGGAATGAGTAATTGACGATCATAACTGTGATTATAAGGCATAATTACAATTAGCTGCACAGGAGTGTTAATCATGAAAATAATTACATGTCAGCTTTCCTCCTAAAGAAGGGAGAATGTAATTAAGTGGTCCAAAGGGGGCAAAGAAAACACATCTCTGAGTGATGCAGGTACGGGGTGGAAGGCCAGTGTTTGAACAGATAGAACTTACTCGGTACTTTAAATGAATCAACCAACTTCTTTGATGGAAAAGGATGGAGGAAGGGAGGAAAAAAGAGGGAGAGAGGGAAAGAGTCAGGAGGGGAGAATGATTGTTTAAGATTTGCCTTCCAAATCCAAACTCAAGATAGAAGAAATGAACTCATTTTTTCCGTTGCTGGTTACCAACCCCATGACATTCACTACTTAAGCCTTTCTCTAACCCTCACCATCCTCAATTACATGAGGATCACCCATTCCCAAGTTATTCTTAGAAAAACAAAAATCATAAAACTGGTAAATCACTTGCATTATGCAATAGATGCCATATTTGCCAAAGATCTGCCTTTGTGATATGTGGGACGAAGAGGGATAGATAGAGTCCCAAACTCCTGGTGTGCATTGCTTTCAGCCTTATTTCCCATATGAACTCAAAAGACCTGCCCACTTCCTCTCCCCTCTCATAGTGCATTGGGTCCTTTGCTAGCCTCCTGCCTTTGCATTGTAAAGGAAATCAGGATTCCTGCCCTTGGGTAATGACTATAATTGAACATGCAATGTATGTGTCTGGACAGATGGGACACAATAGCCTTGGGAAGGAAGATACTACCATGCAGGGCCATACTTCTACTGTGGGTTAGAAGTTTCTTGTCTTTTCCAGAAGGTGCCCAGCTCAAATTATTTTAGGTTTCATGGTTGAGCTATGTGTTTAGATGTGGATCTATTTCCTGAATTCACTGGGATTGTAATAGTCAAAATAGACTCTTTCAGCTGCTGACCCAGTAGGTTCCTGTTTCAAATATCTTTGCAGATGTTCCCACACCATTTATATACCCTTTCATTTGGTTGTGTGTGTGTGTGTGTGTGTGTGTGTGTGTGTGTTTCATTTGCAGGAAGACATACCAATGTGTATACTCTTACAGTGTATGAGATGAACACCTGCACATATGCTGAGAATCTTCTGGCTTACACTTAATCTGAGCCTTGAAGCTAAGATTTTTTTTTACCAGATTCTTAAGTGAATATGTTACTAGTTTAAGAAAGTAGATAGAATTCTTGTGCCAAAGACTTCAAATTTTCACCCCTTCTCCCATGCAGTGTCCTGCCTCTCTATGTCCAGATCGCTAGACCAGGCCATGTGAATTGCTTTAGTGAACAAGATATTAATTAGTAAAATGACATGGGCATGACACAAGCAGAGGCTCAAAGAACATTTACATAAATAGACTTGCTTGTGATCTTGATCTTGATTGCTATGAGAATGCTCCCCCACAAACCTTGTGGAGAATGAAAGGCACATACAGCCATTATCCCACTGTCTTGGTTCACTGTGTCTTGCTGTGATAAAACATCACAAGTAACCAGAGTAAATTGGAGAGGAAAGGGGTTACCTGACTTTCACTTTCACATCAAGCCTATTATTGAAGGAAGTCAAGGCAGGAACTGATGCAGAGGCTAAGGAAGAATGCTGCTAACTGGTTTGCTCCTCCTGGCTTGCTCAGTTTGCCTATATACAGAAGGTCATCAGCTCATGTATGGCAATGGGTAGTGTGCATTAGGCCCTTCCTTATTAATCATCAATCAAGAAAATGCCCTATCCTATAGCCTTGCCTACAGGCCAATCTTAACTGAGGTTCCCTCTTCTCAGATGACTCTAGTTTGTGTCAAACTGAAAAAAAAAAACCTAACCAATAAGCAATCCTGGATCAGAGTGTCCATTGACCTCATATGTACACAGGAGTAAGCTCAGGCCAGTGGAACCCAAGTCAGTCATGCCAATTATACATCAACAAATGCACATTGTAGACCACAGAGGTTATGTAATGCTATATCACACCAGGTTATGGTAGCAATGAGTAGCTGAGAGGTATGTCCTAAACCTATGCCCCCCCTTCTTGGGGAATTCACATGAAGGAAGAAGATTCATGAGTATAGTGCCCTTGGAGAGAGTAGTATTATGTGCCCCAGCCAAAACAAAGAAAGAAGGATTTCAGTAGGATCACTCAGAGAACGGTAGCATGAGAGGGATAGGTGAGAGATATGCTAGCCAGATTTCAACCGGTATGCTGAAGGACTAGATCATCAGCAATGGCCATATGAACAGAGCAAAAGATACATGAGAGTTTTCCAGGCTCGAGAACTAAGGTGCACAACTTGTCACAACTGGCTGAGGGTTCTTTTTATTGCTTTTTAGTTGTGGTTATAAATGTGTATTAATTATACAAATTAATAGATTCTCATACCTGCATAAATCATGCTTTGACCCTAACCACCCTCTCTTAGACTCTCCATATCCTCTTACCTTTCCCTACTAGTTCTGAAGTAGATAATTGTTTATTGTAGCAAACCACACCGTGCAGCATACTATGCTTTTAGCAGCATCTCTGACCTCAGCCTTGCGGACACTAGTAGCACTTCACAGCTATGAAGATACTTCTAAATGTCCCCAGAGAGACAAACTCACTTTCATGGAGAACTACTGGTCTAGACATCTGAAGGAGTTTTCAATTTCCAAAGGCTGTGAAACAAGTGACCATAAGAAACCAGTGGCTCTGACTGCAAGAGGGGTAACAGGAATGGGAAGTAGAAAACCTCCAAAGAATCAAGCAGAACATCCTAAGAAAGAGAGACACTATTTTTAGAACCTGTCACTTATAGGATTGCTTAAAGCCACCTTCAATGTGAAGTACCTCCATCTGCCTTCTCATCTACCTGGAATCATCAACAATAATAGCTACTCAGATCCAAGCCCTCCTTTCTTTGCATCTGGGAGATGCTGCACCTAAGTGCGGATAGGGGAGGTGGCAAAAGTCTTAAGTGTGAGTTGAAGTTTAAAAATCAGCATACTAGTTATTTCAAGGCAGTGGACATTTTATTTATATTTTATATGATTTATATTCATATATTTATATTTGTTATATTTTATATCATATATAAATATGTATGTATATTATATAAGAATAACTTGAAAATTCAGGGGAGTGCCTGAGTTCTTACATAGTGGCTGCAGAACCAGATGCAGTGAATAAGTTAAAAGAAGCAGTAGGTGCTTGGCGTGGTGATGCACAGCTGTATTCCCAGCACCTAGGAGGCTGAGTCAATAGGATCAGTGAGATCAAGATCAGACTTGGCAATGTACTGAGAGTGTCTTTAAACAAACAAAATCAAAAACAATCCAACTACAGTGCCTCAGATCTATAATCTTAGGATGTGGGAGGCTGAGTGTCTTAGTCAATGTTCTATTGCTGTAAAGAGACACCACGACCACAGCAACTCTTATGAAGGAAAACATTTAATGGAGGCTTCCTTACAGTTCAGAGATTTAGTTCATTGTCATCATGGTGGGGAGCATGGCGGCATGCAGGCAGACGTGCTAGAGAAGTAACTGAGAGTTCTACATCCAGATCCCCAGGCAGCTGGAAGAGAACAACTCTGGGCTTGGAATGGGCCTTTTGAAACCTCCAAGCCTACCTCTAATGACACACTTCCTCCAACAAAGCCGAATCTCCTAATCCTTTCAAATAGTGCCACTCCTTGATGACCAAGTATTCAAATCTATGAGTCTATGGGGGCCATTCTCATCCAAACACCACACTGAAGTAAGAGGATTGCAACGAATTTGAGGTCAGCCTGAGCTACACAGAAAGCGAGAGCCCATCTCTTCCTGGTTTGTTTACATTAATCTCAGTATTTTCAAAGACCATCTGTACGAGCATAAAATCACACATTGTCCCAAGGTCATACCCTAGACTGTGATTCTGGCACTGTTCCTTATACTTAGACCTCCCTCTGTCTTTGCAATACAGCCCTCCACCTTACCCTCAGCCTCAACCTTCACCTCCCAGTGCTATCTCTCAAAACCACCAACAATAACAGTGACTAAATGCAGCAAGGTTAAGCCATAGCCTTTTGCTTAAGTCCCATCAACAAGAATGTTAACTAGTACTGTTGGCTTTAACCCAGCTGTAGTCGTTAAGGCTCACTCTACCGTGTGACACATCCCAGTCCTTCCTTTGGGTGGTGGCTTCATCTCTCCTCTGTCCTGCTCTCTGAGCAGCAGCCTTCCAGCAAGGTCAGCAGTGGGGCCACAAGTCATCCGTCTGCCAGACAGGTCTCCTCAGCCACATCTCAAGCTCCCAGGGGCAAGCAGCAATCAATCATAGAAGTGTCCTCCTCTGGGAGCCAGGGTGACAAGGTCCTGAAATTTATCTCAAGTGAAATGAGCTGGGTTCTTTGAATAGGGCAGAGGATGTCGTTCATTAATTCTTGCAGATAGCTCTGGGCTCTTTCAGGTTCGTTCTGCGTCTGCATAACTGACATGTAACACCTTTCCCTGTCTCCTTTACAGATGTTAACAGCATGTGGAGGACTCAGCTTGGAAGTTCTCCAAGCACTGTTGCTCAAACAAGGCAGGAGACCATCCTATGCCCAGAGTGAATGAAGGATGACTTAACCTTTTCGTATTTTGTAGTTGATCCACAAGTTCTTTTTGTAACACCAGTCCCAGCCAACTCCCACCATCTTTGGAAAATATCAATTCACTTGATACCAAAAGCATAATTCATAAAATACAAAGATATATAAATTAAGCCTGTTAAAGTCAGAAAGTTTTACCCTGTGAGGAGAATCTGGAAAGAAGATGACAAAACAAGCCAGAATACCTTAAAATTGTTTCAAATAACATAGTCAGTGGAGATCTTATGACTAAAATATATGAAGAATTCTTAAAAGTTAAAAACATGTTTAAAATAAAAAAATTTAAAATGTACAAAATCTAGCTATCAAATGGGTAGAATATATAAATAGACATTTCACTGCAGAGGATACACAAACAGCAGATTGACACAACTGAACACTTGGGCAAGTTTTAAACATCAGGAAAATGCAAATGGCCTCTGCATACCTACACAAAAGGCCATGTGAACAGTGGAGACAACTGCAAATGCTGATAAAAATCAGAAAACTGCATGGTGCACAGTGCTAAGGGGACATGAGAACTATGGCCACTCTGGAAAATAGTTTTTTAATGAGAATGAATCGTGTACTTACTATAAGACACAATATTGCAAAGTTTCCCCCAGAGAGAAGGGATAGATGGCCTGGGCTGAGTGTTCATGTACATGTGCATGCAAACACACACACACACACACACACACACACACACACACACACATATACCCATAGACACACTCATGTACACATACATATACACACATTCTCATACACGCATACATATATACACACATACAAACACACACAAATATACGCACACACAAACACACACACACATACACACACGTACATGAATGTTTATAGCAAATTTACTAACAGAATCTGGCAAATGTCCTTCATCACATGACTAGCCAATGTCACAGCCACATCACGGAGCACAGCCAGAACCAAAGCAGATGGACCTACAGATACATACAACAGGCCAGTGCATCTCCAGGGCTCTGTGCTAACTATAAAAACAAAACAAAGCAAAGCAAAAAACCTGTCCCATGAAGCTAAAGATCTATGACTGCATGTTTAAAATACTCTTTAAATGGCAATATTAAAGAGATAGAAATCAAGGTTGTCAAGGGTTATAGATGTCAAGTGTGTAAGGGAAAGACTTCTGGAAATGAGAAAAGTCCTTTTTTGGTTTTAGGAATTGTGGGAGTTGTTTGTTTGGCTGATTAGTTGGTTGATGTTTGGTTTTTTGATTTTGGGGTGTTTTTGTTTTGTTGTTTTGTTTTGTTTTGTTTTGTTTTTGAGACAAGCTTTTACTCTGTAGCCTTGGCTAGCCCAGAGTCACCATATAACCCAGATAGGCCTCAAACTTGAAGCACTCCTCCAGTCTCAGTTTCCTGCATACTGGATTACAGACCTGAGCTACTATGCCCACTTTAACATTACATACCTGAACTGTGCTGTCCATCACACAAGTGGACATGGGGTAAGCTACATAGGACTGTACACATAAACAGATTCATGTGAAGCAATGACGAGCTATGTGACTGTACCCACGGCAGCTTCCTAGTTCTGACATCTCAAAAAGTGCTACAAGATGTCACCATTAAGGAAATGGCCTTCCCTATTTTTAACTGTCTCTTCCTTTTCTTTATTACCATTTATTGTAAATAATGACAATGGCTGGCCAAAAAAGAATCCTTAAAGATTATAAGTTCTTGGGTTTCAGTGTGTGACTCAGTGGAACAGAACTTGTCAGCATGCATGACACCCTGAGTTCCCTCCAATGGCCAAAAAGAAAGGAAGAATACAAGTCTCAAAGTCACAGTTTTAAAACATATTTTATTTATTTTATGTATGAGTGTTCCGTCTACATGTACTCCTTTATCCTAGAAGAGGGCACCATGTTTCATTACAGATGGTTGCTGGGAACTGAACTCAGGGCCTCTGTAAGAGCAGCCAGTGCTCCTAACCTCTGAGATCTCTCCAACCCCATTTTAAAAGGACAATTTTCGTTTCTAATCACCGTTGTTTCTTACTGGGGTGGGGACTACAATTTGGATCTTCCCCTAAGAGCCTAGTTATACTTTTCCCTTGTGTTCACGTAAGTTCCATGGCAGAAGGGCTATTGAGCAGGTCTCTCTTGAGATTAGTTGCCATGCTTCCTTCTGCGGTATCTGGAGAAAAAGTAGCCTTGTCTTGCACAAAGGCATGGAAAGGTTCTTTTCATTTAGTCACAGTTAATGAAGTCATAGCTTGCATCAATGTAAACTCTGATATTTTTCCAAAAGAAAAAACAAACCAAAAAAAAAAAAAAAAAAAAAAAAAAAGACAGCATTTCTCTCCTCACTGGCAGGCTGTCACTGAAAACAAAGATCACAAACACTGGCTGACTCAGACAAGGCTGGCAAACGTAGTTCTACTGCACACCAGCTTCGAGACAGCGGACAGGTTTTTTGTTTTTGTTTTTGTTTTTACTGCCACTGTGCCTTGATCTCATCGTCCTTAAAACAGATTTGCCCTCCCCACCCCATCCTGCATGTTTTCATGGTGGCATGCAGTTGTAAAGATGCACTCCGAGCCTGCCGCACCAGCACCATACATGCATGCTCTGAGAACACAGCTCCCACATGAGACACCAAGCCGACTGCAGCCGAAAGGAAAATATTCACGTGGAGAACAATGACCACTTCTAATTGAATTTCCATCTGCAGTCGGTGTCTGTATGCTACTGTAATCCCCATTAGCCACAGGGTTCCCCCACTTTCCAGCTGGCTCTTTGTCCTTTTCTCTTCGGAATCTTACTCTGGTAAGAACGGATACTGTATTAGCTAGGTTTTAGTTTTCACTTTTTGGCTTTTGTTTTGTGCTTTGTTTTTGTTTTTATTTTGTTTTTTCACTGTGATGAAATACCTAGCAGAAACAACTTAGAGGACAGGTAGATTTTTGCCTCATGGTTTCACAGGGTTTGGTACATGGTTGCTAGGAGAATGTGACAGAGCTTCCACATTGTAACAGATAAGAAGCAAATAGAAAGAGACAGGGAGGGATGAATGACAAATACCTTGAAGGACATGTCCCCTATAACCTACTCCCTCCTCCATCTCCTGAAGTTTCCAGAGCCTCCCAAAATAGCACCACCACCTGAAGAACCAGCATTCACCCCAAGCTTGTGGCGCACATCGCTCACCCAAACCTTAACAGGTGATGGGATAAGTGGAACCCTAAGCGGTATATGAAGATCAGTGTGGTACAGGACATGAAATCAGAGAGGGAAACTAAGCATGTGGCTCAATTTTTTACTTTCTTGGGTCCTTCTATGTGTGCCAATGCAGGTCATTGCACCTCCTCATGGTTTCTATTATCTGAACTGAGAGGGCTAGACTACAACAGAATTGTGCCTTTTCTGTAAGGAGCCTGAGAATGAACCAACTTTGTAAACACTGGCATCTTCTGATCATAGAACAGGAAAGCAGCTACAGGCTATAGGCAACACAGTATCTTAATAAAACTTTTTTTATAAAAGCAGTCAGCAAGCTGAGTATGGTCAGTACGCTTTAGTCTGTGGACTCCTGAATTAGATCAGTAGTTTCCAGGGATTTCTACACTAGAAGCCCCTTTATTATATACATCCCCTTATGAAAACCATACTTCAAAAAATGTTTATGAACCCTACAGCATTGAGTATAAATTGAATTAGTGTTCTGCTTTAATTATAAATAAACGACACAATATATGTTTATACAATAAGCTCTGATTGGCAGACTTTTATATAAAGGCTCTGATTATATGAACATAATAAGCTCTGATTGGCAGACTCATAGGTGTGTGTACACACACATACAGCTAGACAATTCTGACTGGCAGCTTTTTATAAAATAACCAGTGTTAACATACTAGGTTAATATATTTCCAACCAGAATTATAAAACCTGACATTTTTGTTCAATAACTTACCTTCTTACCATGAAAAAATATAGGCTTCTCAAAAAAGCCTATACAGAAAAGTACTCACAGTCTTCCAACAAAATTGTCAAGATATCCTACAGGTCTTAGGGGTGCTCTGTCCCACCTTCTAGAAGGTCAAAATGGACTTTGACTGGCTAGATGGCATGTCATAGGTCCCCTCTCCTTTCTGGGCTTCTATCTTACATCATGCAGAGATGGCTAGATGATGTCTATAGACCCACTGTGTCTTGTCATCTTCTGATTCCCAAGACCCAATTCCTTCAAATGTGTTTGCTCTCCTGGTTAGCAGGTAGTATTTATACCATTAAAATACATGTCTCCCCTTAAGAATGCTCTCTTCAGCACAATACTTGTGACTTGTTAGGTGTCACCCATTGGGATATTTTGGCTCACGAACAGCTTATTTGAATCCAATTATCACACATGCACATACACACACACACACACACACACACACACACACACACACACAATCTGTCCAGCCCCCTGGGACTTCAGACTGAAAGCACTTCTTGATCATACACCTAGGTGAGCTCAAATTTAAGTTCAGTCAGAAAGTCTACTTCCTTTTGTAAGGGTACAGACCGCCTTCAGCCTGGAGATGTGATGGAAACTTGTTAAGTCCAACACAAACAAACAAAAAAATACACTCTTCTATGCCCTGTTCTTGAATCTCACTTCCATCCTCCTGATTAGGAATAACCTAACACACCACTGTGTTCTAGAATGGTGTGAATGTCAGGGACAAAAAAAAACAATAATAATAAAGGAATGTCTAGAGCATTCAACATCTTTTCCTTGAAAGGGACCTGGCTTGGGTATGTTGCAGACAACTGACTGATCAGCAGACAGCATAACCCTATAGATAAGACATGGACTGCAGTGGAAAAACTATCCAACAATGCTTGATTCTTAATATGATAAGAGTTTAAGAAAAAATGAGGCTGTACATCAAAAAGCATTATTCGTTCACACCCCCATCTTCTCACCTGTTGACCATAAGACATTGCAAATGCCTTATCTCATTTATTTAGTGGCCTCATTCTTCATAATTATGGTGGCTGTCACTGGAAACCTCTAATGAGAGCAGGGTCTCTTTATTCTGTAAACAGAATATCAACATTTCATATTTTGTGTGAGATTAGGTGTATCATAACTATTTAAGTCTTCCCTAGTAGTAAATAGGCATAGAGCACATGAAATTAATGGGTATGGCTATCATGAAAAAAAAAATTTTATTAACTAAAAGCACTGAAAGGATATAGCTTATGGCTATCTGTTCTATAACAATACTTAAAACAATTTTCTTTTCTGCAGAAAAAAATCTATATAGTTAGTAATTTTAATTTTTTTAATACTTGGCATGATGTCATTATGCTCCATAAAACATGGAGACATTAAACATTGGCCCATATCCCATAGGCTGTGCATGCTGGAAAGGATATGAGGCTGTTACTACCTAAACCACAGTAGTCATATTCCTAGACAGAGCTCCAGGGTTGACTTTTACTCTTCCTTGGAGCTCTTCAACCTCATTCAGATAATGCAGATAGGATATGGTAGGGCAGCCATTCTACTGTCCCACACAGAATTACACCTCCTTGTCCCACCCAGACAAGGAAGGGCTGCTTATAAAGTATCATCTAAAAAAGAAACACCTTTGGCAATATAAACAAGTTGACAGTTTCCACCTCTGTAGCAGGAAGTTTTGTAGACAGTTTTCCTTCAAGACTGCCAATCAGTTCTGTCCTGCCAACCGCTCCCCAAATAACCACACAGAGGCTTATTATTAATTATAAATGCTCAGATGATAGTTCAGGCTTGTTAGTAACTAGCTCTTACAACTTAAATCAACCCATTTCTATTCATCTGTATGTGCTCTGAGGCTCGTCTAGCTCATGCACGCACACCCATCTTTCTTGCTCTGTGTCTCGTGGTGTCTTCTCTCAACTTCTTCTTCCCAGCATTCTCCTAGTCTGATTTTCCCACCTAATCTTATCCTGCCTAGCTATAGGCCAGTCAGTTTCTTTATTAAGCAGATCACAGTGACATATAGTCATACAGTGTAAAGGAATATTACACACAGCTTTATGAATAATGTCCTGTGACACAGGTTAGAAGAAAACATAGACACCAAGAAACCACTACCTGGAATGACTTGTAAATTTTGTGCACCCAAATGTGACAATATTTCTTTTACATCTCCAACATGAATTTGGTTCATTTAACAGTACTCACTTTCTACATTATTGCCATGGCCTCTTACTTATATATTTTTATACCAGTTAATCTTGAAAGTCTCAGAAACCTGTTGATTCTCAAAGATACCATATTGTATGAAGCCCTGCTATGTCGCAACTATGTCCAGCGCTATTGTTCTGGACATTGGTAGCAATCATCTACCCCTATAACTGATGTATAAAGTCTCTCCCCTGAGCCATCAAGATGAATTGCTTGGGGCTGGCTCACAGAGTAGCTGTGACCTACTGGGGCCACCTCCATAACTCCTTTGAGAGCTCTATCTCCTAGTATCACTCTGAAATGCTCCCCAAAGGTGCATCCATCTCTTCCCCTGGGCTCCATCCATACTTGAATATTGTGAGTTTTTAATTCACTCTGTGGAATGTCCATTTTCGATCAAAGCCCCCAAAGCTGGGACCTATGGAATAACGTAATCTAGTGCCCTGATATCTGCCATGGCCACAATCAGGCAATCAATGAGAAAAATCTTGGTCATACCAGCACTAGCCTGAATTTCCATAGGTTACACTGAGCTGCTGATGGGAAATTGGATTTCAAATAACTTTCTCTTGAGTAAGGGGACTAGAGATGGACTTGATCAACAAAGCTCTAGCTATATCTAGAAGACCAGACTTTGGAAAGAAATTTGCAGTAATGGTGCTCAGACAATTCATTCAGGGTTTCCAAAGGATCTCTAAAGATACACAGAAGACACTCAGGTGAGTGCAAAAGCTGAATGTATCCACACAGCCCCAAGTCATGGATACTAGAGGCCTGTGTATATATCTACTTCAAGGAAACATATATTGAGCTCTGTTTCTCCCCCTCTTTTCTACATAGTCCCCTCCTGGGAGCATTCCCCAGAAATTCTCTTTGATGAGGACTCAGGAAACATTCCCTGTCCCAAAGCTCCAAAAGCACAAAATGATACAAAAATTTCAGGAGCTAGCCAAATCTGTTTTCTGTTGTGAAAACAAAATGCCTGTGACTAGGCAATTTACAAAAGAAATAAGTCTGTTTCAACTCATGGTTGTGACAGCTTGGAAGTCCAAGAACATGGTACCTATAGCTTATGCTTCAACTCACAGAGGCTACAAACAGCAAACAGTATGTATAAACAATAAAAGGGAAAAAATCATGTTTTATGACCACCAGCTCTTATGGAATGCATTCCATCCCTTGAGAACAAGAACTCACTAACAAAAGAAAGGCATTAATCCCTCACTACTCATACCTCCCATCACCACCACAATAGCAATCAAACAAAGTTAATGTGGGTTTCAAAGGAGATAAAGAATAACAGATACTAATGGAGGTCTTTAAATGATTGGTTTTTATAGCATAGATACTACCTAATTCATGAAGAACAGTGTCCTTCAGGACAAACAACTGTATCTTTGGAGGATGGATAGAATAGATAGATGATAGATGGATAGATGATTGATAATCATGATACAAAATAGAAATGTTTTCAATTCAGACAAAGATAGAAAGCATGATATTAACATCTACTACCCAAGGAGACTAGAAGAAAATTGAATGTCCCCTTTCCTATATTTTCACACACAATTACTATAGTACAGTCTTCATCAATTAAGCTCCTACATTCCTGGCACCATGCAGAGAGAGGAATGAGCACAGCCACTACCTTAAAGGGTTTCCATTCCAGCCGAGAAAAAAACCAAAAAGCACTCCAGCAAATAACCATGATACCAAGTAGACTACACACACTATAATAAAGATACAAAAAGTGCAGGAAAATAATAAGCTTGTCAGCTTTGTTTTTCAAGGGCCACGAGTTTTAAAAATTTCCCAAGGCATCCAGTGAGGGCAAGGGCTAATTGCCCATCTTCAGAGCTTAGCAACAACTAATGAAATGAAAACAGGATTTTCTCATTCTCCAAAACAAAACATATTGAATTATGGCCACATGCATTTTCAATACTCCTAGAAGTGACTGAAACACCTCTTCTGCATTTATGACCTGGAAAACTCCATACTGACAGGATAAAGCCTGGAGGAGAGACCAAAACAAAGGCTCACCATCCTTTCCCTCATCCCTCAGCCTCTGAGTTCATCAAAGGCTCTATCTTTTGACATCTATAACAGAAAGGTTTTTTTTTTCCTTTTTGCCAATGAACCAGATGCCTGAAAACACTTAAAAGGAATTACTTCTTACATCTATTCATCCCACACACATGCATTAAGCACTTGCTGTGTGCTTTCCACTGTGCAAGATGCTCAGATGAAGAGATAAACACAATATGGCCTTCCTCCTTGGTGGGCTCACTGTCCACAACACAATGCAGGGAAGAAAAGAAAGACAAATTCCCCAACAAATAAGGACAGTTCAAAGTGGAAATTTCCCTAATACTTATAAATATGTTATTATGGGAGCCATCAAATACTGTTTCTTATGCATAAATCAAAAGACAGTGATCAGAAAAAGCATCCATTATTTTGCAAAGACTCAAACTGTCTAGTATATGAGGTTTGAGTCCCCAGTTGGTCTCTTCCTCCTAGCCCTCTGAACTGGCTTAGTACTCAGTCCAGCCATGTAAAATCTAGCCTCCTGATCATGGCACCAAGTACTCTAAAATTTAGCCTCAACTGTGTGCTCTACCATTGCTTATCCAGTCAATAAATGTGTACAGAGCACCAGACATTGTTCCTGTCATGAAAGGTAACTGGAAAGATGAGGCAGTTAAGACTCCCAGTTTCTTAGAAGAATAGTAGAAAGAAAGTGGGGTGTGGTAGTGTATGCTAGTAATCCCAGCACTCAAGAGGCAGGTGACTAAGAGTTCAAGGTCACCCTGGGTTGCACAGTGAAGGCTGTCTTCAATTTTATAAACAACAACAACAACAATAATAATAATAAGATAAATAACAAAAAAGGAAGGAAGAAGAAAAACTAGTTGAAGAAAAGCAAACTAAGCAAGTAAACAAAAATTTCTAATATCAGTAAATGCTGTGGAGGAATGATTAAACAGAGTAATAGGGACTGGACAGGCTGAGACCTGAATAATGCTCTAGGTTATGACTGGTCAAGCCAATGCTCCATAAAGCCCTTGAGAGCACAAGGGGTGAGGATGGTGAGAGTAGGGTGGAGAGTGGTTGAGCCTGGGCCCTGGAGGTCCTGAAGGAGAGAGAAGAAATGTGAAGCTATAGCTCGTGTTTAAAGAGAAACTATTAGTGGAGTATTCCACTCAAATGGGGAAGCCTTGCTGCTCTGTAGAGCAGTGGGACACTCCTGCGAACCTCGACTGAGAAACTATGGTGGCCTATGCTGTCATCTTTGTGAACTGTGATTAACAGTTCACAAAAGCCAGATACCTAGACTCGATGCATGGTCTGTAGGCTGCTCAGAGAGCTAGGGCATATCCTCCCCCGGTGGCTTGGTTGGTCTGAGCCTCTTCTGGCGTTTAGTTGCTGTTTCTTCTAGGTAATCTGGCTGATGTCTGTTCCTTCCAGGCTGCTTGGCTGGTCTGGTCTCTGCTCACTCTGTGCTCACTCTGTGCTTCTTCTTTGCAACCTAGCTGGTCTCACACTTGACTTGTAGGTCAACAGTAATTAGTGCTATGGATATAGACATAAACTGCTGTTGTTTGTACATTACCTAGTCTGGAATATTCTGTAATAGCAGCACAGACAGATGTGAGACAGCATGTATGCATCTCCTAATACCCCATCTGTATCAGGTTTTACTTATCATTTTTGCTTCAGCTGCAGCTGGGTGCCATGAAACACGAACCACAAAACTTGACAATTCCACGTGGAGTTTACTGAGGAAAGGGAACAAAGGGAGGGGAAGATGTTGGCCAACAGGGATGGGAGGGTGGAAGAAGAAGGGGTGGACAGGTGGGAGGCACTCACTTAAAAGGGAAAGCTTGCACATGTGTACAGAGTCCTTACGCAGACATGCAACACAGGGCCCTTTGAGCTGTCTAAGTGTCTTCCTGAAGGCAGGTGTGCGTACCCTGCCAGTTGTCAGGGGGCAGGGTCAGCATAATGCCAGCATACTGACAACGGCAGACCTCTAGGAATCGTTGTGCAGGCCAACAACTGTTGAACAGAGGCAGTCTGGCACAAACCTGATATTTTGAAATCTGGGCCTTATTGAGTTCCTCAGTCCTAGGCTTGTGATCATTTGCATGGAGATTGTTAGAGATTACCCACCATTTAGATGAAGAGATTGAGTTTGAGTTACTTGTCAGGTGACCATAGGGACTAGAATTCATGCCCTAGCAGGTCTAGCAATATTAAAGGAAGTCACATAAATTGTGTGTGCATTTCCCTTTTCAACCTCTACAAGTGTGCACCATACCTTATTTCATTAGGTCTAAAACACCAATTCTAAGACCTATTACTTTATGGAACACTAAAAATGAAAAAGAAAGCTCAATTAAACTTTGACACATTCTAAAACACCATGCATTATAAGTAGCTCCTGACTTTGGTGATGTTGAGTACTAGAGGAAATGGTACTTTAAAGCCCCCATGTTACCTGAAGGAGATAAAGCTTGAACAAATGACCCAATGCCTGACACACCCTTGTGCATTTGCTAGGTGACTTCTGTTCTCTTGGTACCGAGAATCGCATTCATTCTATATCTCCCCCTTCTGTTTGCTTGCTTGCTGGCTTTGCTGTTCATTTTTGTCATGTCATTGTTCTAAAAGGGGGCCTTATACCGTGTAGCTCAGGCTAATCTTGAACTTACTATCTAGCCCCGGCTGATGTAGAACTCAGCATCTTCCTTCCTTCAACTTGCCAAGTGCTCAGGTTTTTCATAAGAGATGTAGTCATAATGGCTCAGCATAAAAAAATAAAGAGCAAATGTGCCGCTCCCAGTGAGGCTGCATTCCATACAAATGCCCTTACTGGCAGCTGGCAACTTAATGGGATCGGGAGGAAGTGGGCTGAGCTCCTTCTCCATGGGCGGTACTGTCCAGAGTTGTCAGGGATAATGGTAATTTATGTTTACCTCCACACCTGCTCTCTTCCTCGCCTTAGTCAATCGCTCCCTAACACAGCTTCTCTCCAGGGGAAGGAGAGGGAGGGGCTGAAATGAGAGGAAGGAAACAAGTCTTGTTCACAACAGCTCAGCTAAATTGCATTCTCCCTCTTTTGCATAGAGCAATAAAGTCTTCCAGAAAATGCAGCATAGATTTTTAATTTTCTCCTTGTCACTAGGTGCTGTAATCACATAATTAACGAAGTGCTGGAGACAGTCATTTATAGCAAATGGGCAAAACAATCATAGAGGTTAAGTCACCCAGGGACCAGGCAGATACATGGACTGACAATGTGGTCACACCATGGCCATTTGGGACCTGACACCTGAAGAACATGGTATTCCAGTAAAGGGAGTGTATTGAGTCTGTCATTTGAGGCTGTGAATGTCCTCCAGAGTTTGGTTTCAAAGTCCTGGTATGAACAGAATTTGGCCGAGGACTCCAGACCCATCAGTTTTGCTATGATTCAGCACTCTTCATCCCACAGTCACCCCTACTCCCCAAGAGCTTTGTTGGAAACCCAGATGGTTTCTCCGTGGAGGCTTCATGCAGGCCACTGCTTAGGCAGCTCTTCTGTGTAACAAACAAAACACAAGCACCTGCACATGCATGCTACCCTCCTAAGCTACCATCAAATGATTCCTGGAAGACACCTCTTGAGGCACAGTAAGCTTTCGGCTTACCTATCTCCTCAGATAGAGAAGCCCTCTCCCACTATTCCCAGAGCAGAGAAATGCAGATACCCACTTCCTAAGATTCGAGTGTAGTGTAGTTATTTCTGCCCCCAGTTGGAATTGACATAATGGTCTCTAAACAGAACAACTGTGATGACACGTTTGAGGCCCTCGCCTACTCAGGACCATTGGCATTAACTGGTTTTGGGGCCAGGATACCCAGGGGTTTTCAGGAGGTCCTCACCACCACCCCACCCCTGAGATTCCAATCAGCACTATAGAGGAAGTAAAGGATTGACAGGAGTCAGGACCTATCAGTGATGTAGCTACCCTATGTCATCCCAGGGGGACTTCCCAATGGTATGGTTATATACCTGTGCATTACACATGTTCTTGTAAGTGATTTTAATAAACACATTGGCTTCACCATGATGGCCATGGACAGTCTTGTCTCTGTTCTGTTGGTACCCATCTCCCCCAGGAAAACTCATGCACTACCAAAGACAGGAACCAGGAAGTAGTTTTTGAAAGGTGTCTTCACTAACACCAATAAGCTCCCCTGAACACCATCAGTCCAAATTTCGTTAGTTATGGAAGCCTAAAATTCAAACCTTGTTAATGGGCTTTGCTGTCTCTATGGGGTATTCTCTTAAAGCACAGCACCTTTGAAAAGGTAGTGTGTTACTTGTATTGCAACCTCATTCCAACTCCTACATAAACTCTCAAATTCTAACTCTTTCTTCCCTAAAAGGTGAGGCCCAGGAGGGAATTGGTGGACAGAGAGGGAGCTGGTAAGGAGCAGGTGCTAAGCAATTTGCTAAATAAGTATTTACATAGCAAACACTTCAGACCAAGAATTATCGATTCTTCAACTATGGATTTGTAAAATAAGATCATCATCATTAGCGCTGTTATTTCATAGATGACAAATAAGGTTAAGTTATCTGCCCAAAGTCCTAGTGGAGTTGCTAGGATGCAATGCTAGGACTCACCACTGAAACCACACCTTCTTTCCTATAGGAGGATGCAGAGTGCAGAACGCTTTCCTTTCTCAGCCTCCTCTCCATCAAAATGAACTTAAAGAGTCTAATTATGTGTCATTTACACCTTAAGAGATGAGACTACAGACAACTTAGGGAAGAAGGACAAACCCATTAGCTTAGCAGCACATGAATTACGGTGAGAGATTCTTAAATCTCTTAAAAGACTTTCAGATACCAGGGTGGGGTGGAAGGTACGTGTGAGCATATCAGTGTGGGAGCAGAGGCTCCTGGGACATGAAAATCTCTACCACTTCAATTGCCAATCTAAGAACCTCCATGACAGAGAATTTGGATTCTATTCTCAGAACCAGGAATGAAGTGTCCAAAAGGCATTAAGTTATCTTTTAAAGCTTAAAGTCAGAAACTCACTGATAAACATACAGTCTCGCAGCCCTAAGGGAGGGAAACGTGCCCCTCCCAGCTAGAAACTCCCACCAGCCAAACCACTTTGGGGAAACTGAGGCAGCTCCAAAAATATAGTCAGATTCACTCTTAAACATGCCATCCTGCTCCGCCTAGTTTGTCCTATTGACTCTATGTCTTTCTCCCTGTCTATCCCTTTACACATGCAGATTTCCAATCAAGGCTGCCTGAGGTCCCAGGTACTCCATCTGAGTTTATTTGGAGGGGGTTAAAAAAGTGTTGCCTTGTAGAATGTGGAACAAGGTGGACATGAATCCTAATTCAAATGCCCTGCCTAGGCTTAGAGTTTGCTTTCCCCAAGTGTGTACCACTGTGCCCCTTCCCCAAGGGACATACTCTTAGCTGGGGTTTCTATTGCTGTGAAGAGATACCATAACCACAACAACTCTTACACAGGAAAACATTTACTTGAGGCTGGCTTACATTTTCAGAGGCTCAGTCCATTATTGTCATAGTGGGACATAGCATCAGGCAGGCTACATGGTGCTAGAGGAGTAGTCACAAGTCCTACATCTCACAGGCAACAGGAAGTGGTCTGTCTCACTGGGTGTGACTTCAAAGCCCACATCAACAGTGACATACTTCCTCCAACAAGGCCACACCCACTCCCACAAAGCTATACCTCCTAATAGTGCCACTCTCTTTGGAGCCAATTTCTTTCAAACCATCATAGACATCTTTTCCAACTGCCTGAGTGATGCCAGGAAGTCTTTCCTAGAGAATTAGTCACCATCTCCTGCTGCAAGGCTTCAGAGCAAAGTGAGACAAGCCACCAATGTCAGCTGTGCTCTTCCTATGACCAGGGCATTCGCAGGACTTGTTTTTTACCCATAAGACATTTTGACAGAAGCTATGCTTCCTCTAATTTATTTTCCTATTGCCTGTATCATTAGCTGAAATTGTTATCATCCATTTGCTAATGTCTCTTCCACCCCATTTTCCCTGGAACAGTGCTGGTGGGCATTTAAAATGTAACTGAAAGGCTATGGTTAATGACATCCCAGACATCTCTTTGAAACTGAACCTTTTGACTTGGTTACAGATCCACCTGATTAACATATAATCTCACAGCCCAAAAGAAGGCAACATGGGCCTCCATCACTAGCCGCTACACCCTGACCTGCAACCCTAGAGTTGACCCTCCCATCACTGCTAAGCCCTCCTGACCCCTCCGTACAAAACTACCTCCCCCCCCAAATCACCAAGAGACTGAGACCACACCCATGTCTCTTACAAAGCAACTTAAATTTTGCCAGCACCTATCATTCCTAATGAGTGTTAAAATTACCAGCCTCCTCCGGCTCACATCTATAAATACAGCTGTCATTTGGTAAAACCTTGAAGCTCATTTCTAAGATTGCTCGGATCAGTGTTTGCTCAGATTGCAATCCTAATTAGTACCAAATAACTGAATGTTCTTTGTTCCTGACTAGGTTTGACTTTATGCTAGGTCAGCAAAATATAAGTTCTGTGAGTCTGAAACTGCACCCTCCTTCATGCTGTATCTCTAGAAGCTAGGAAATGGTTTGCGCTTAATAGATGTTTATGAAATAAATGCACTTTACAGGTTAAAAAATAAGGAGGAAAAGGAGGAGGAGGAAAAGAAGAAGAAGAAGAAGAAGAAGAAGAAGAAGAAGAAGAAGAAGAAGAAGAAGAAGAAGAAGAAGAAGGAGAAGAAATGCAAAAGAAGTTGAATAACACATTCAGAATTAACCAAACACACACTCTCTCATCTATATGGTGGAAACATATTCAGCCACCAACTCTTTCTTGCCCTATGTCCTCCTTACCTAAGCCAACTCTATCTAGTTCAAAACTGCTCAGCTCTTCCTCCTGGGCCTGGGAGCCTGGGTGGAAGATTTGCTGATGACAGGCTGGGTGTCCAGAATATACTGAGCAGAATGTATCATCACCCATTTACACACACTTTAATGCCACACACTGTGGGGATAGCACCAACCAGGATGTTTTTTGTTTTTAAGATCTATAACTGAGAAAGTCTGATGACATCTGATTTAGAGCAATGATGCTACAAATGTCATACCAGACCCGCAGCTCCAACTGCACCTGGGAATGCATCCCACCTGGTTCTACTGACCTGCCACCAGTCTTACAGGTGATTCTAAAGTCCACAACAGTTTAAAAACCAGCTGTGTGTTATACTGAAGAAGGAATGATGATAGCTATTTTCTCTTATCATTGCTCCACTTCAATAATAACCAAGGCAAGAGGGGCCAATGCTGATTAAAACCAGCCTGACAAAACTTAAGTCCCCATCATTCACCACTCCCTTTCTCTTTGTTGCATTCAAGATTCAAATAACAACTTAATACACCATTTTTATATAGTATGCTTACCGTGATTATTCCATTATTTCCAATCTTTCTAAAAGAACA
The DNA here is from genome assembly GCA_030556225.1 of Cricetiscus sungorus. Classification (NCBI taxonomy): domain Eukaryota; kingdom Metazoa; phylum Chordata; class Mammalia; order Rodentia; family Cricetidae; genus Cricetiscus; species Cricetiscus sungorus. Next base: position 20,276,754 of record JANBXA010000180.1, on the reverse strand, counting down.
GCATTCCATGGGAAACAGATGACAAAATATATGTAAATGCTACAAAAATCTTATTTGAACAAATAAAGCCATCATTAACAAAGAGCTACCTGGCAAGGCAGGAGGGATTTGGCAATAACTTTAGCTCCTTGCTTATGGAAGGAGTTTTGGGTGTTGGGATTCAGTCAGAAACACTTGGTGTCTAGGGGAAACTGGGAAGGGCAGTGGAAAGAAAGTGTGTTAGTGCCATCTGAGGCCCCCAGCATTCAATGGCTGAAGCAGGAAGATTATAGGCTTCAAAAGAAAGAAAGAAAGAAAGAAAGAAAGAAAGAAAGAAAGAAAGAAAGAAAGAAAGAAAGAAAGAAAGAAAGAAAAAAGCTGAGCAGGAGTAACACCTCACTGCCCCTGTCAAATACACTACTTCTAAGGAACTGCAGGAAACATTCTGCTCCTGAGCATACACACTGAGCTTGCACACTGGAAACTGTCCCTGCATGGCATCAGAGTAGGTTGATGCATTTTGGAATATAGGAAAAGAGACGCTTGATTAACTCAGGAGTTATTTCCCACAGTGCAAGTGTCTCTTTCCTCTTGTGACCTAGCGTTCATGGAGATGCAACTAAAGATGGGAAGTCATGGGGAGGGTTTACAGGAAACTGATGCAGCCCCCATAAACCTCAGCCTCAAAGATAAGTGAGTACATGCACTGGGGATGGGGGTGAGGCAGTGCAAGCTCGATGCCACTGCTGACATAATTTGAGGGTGGTCACATAGGCTCTGAGCCAGGCTTCCCAAGGCAACTCTGGAAGTAGAACTCATGGCCATGTCCTACTTATCCAGGATATGAGCAGATGGGCCCTTAGCTCTGTAGTGGCAGCCCCAATCTCTGAAGAACTCAGTCTTACAGCAAAAGGAGGTGATAGAAGGTCACAATGGAGGCAGTGGGTGAGGACAACGGCTCAAGGATAGGACAATGATCAAGGGTGCAAAGTAGGGGCTGGTGACACCCAGGCATAGCTTCAGCCCTTCCTTAGGCTGCTAGGTGGAGCATCTATGGTGATATCTTGTTCTTACTCTAACAAAGCTTGATTGAAGATCAGAGGGCAGAGCTAGCCACTAGCTAACCATAGAGGTCTAGAGGTCTCTATATTCTTCTCTCTGCACAGCCATCTCACTTCCTGTCTGCCTGTACAGACCTCCAGACCTCTATGGTTAGCTAGTGGCTAGCTCCGCCCTCTTTCCTTTGAGCAAGCTTTATTTGTCAGAGTATAAGCAAGATATCACCACAGGATACCAGCAGATGAGAGGTGATCCCAGGCTTGTAGAGTCAGATGAGTCCATGCTCCAAATCCCAAACACTCCATTCATCTGGGGTTAGGTGGCAGGGCAGAACCTGGCCTAGGGGCTCTACTTGATGTGGATGCTGTCTGCTATGGCAGGTGTGGCCTTGTAGAGTAGGCGGGAAGTCAGAACGCTGAAGTCTGGTGCCATTTATAGATCCTTTTCTTATAACTCATTGGGTATAGTCCCAGGACTCCAGTAAAAAAGAACGAAGTCAATTCAAAGGAAGCCTGTGGCCTGCTGGATTTTAATTCCCCAGGCATGTCTTTCAGACCAGCTTCACCTCCAACAAGCTCAGAGTCTCCCTGAGAAAAGGGAAGAGGGCTAAGGCTTTCTCCCCACCCCATCCCTTTGCTTTGAAATTGTTTTCCTCCATGGGAGCCTGCTGGCTTTAATTAGGAGCAGTGAAGGCAGCCTGCTGACTAGAGACAGCAGGCGGTCTCACAAAAATGTGTTCAAGAAGCAGCTTCGGATAATCAGAGGTCACCGAGTCTCTGTCTGCAGCCCCCTCCTTTCTGGCTGCTGCTTCCCCATCTTGCTTCTCTTACCATTTACCCCTCATTAGCTAGAAGGAAGCCACCAACCAACTCAGAGTCCTCTTGCTAAGATCTTAGAAGGGGGTCCCTCTTGGAGAGGTTGAGGGCTGGGATGAGGGAATTCAGAACAAATGAAATCATATTGCATGTGCACAATCAGCTATAATTAGGCCTCTTATAAATACCTATTACATGAGTGCATTCATGTGGTAAAATCAGGCATGTTTGAATGTATTGAAACTCTGGGCCACAGAGGGAAATTTTTTTGAGGCCAAGAGAGGTATCTGCCGTGTTTAAAAAATATTAAATGCATAGTAGTAAGTAGAAGAAGCTCATCTGAGAGGCTACATACTTTCTGATTTCGTCTATGTGACACTCTAAAAAAAAGGGCAAATACTCAGTAGCTCCAGGTTAAGGGGGGATGGAGTTTTATTAAAAACAATAGTCTACACTGATGTGATTATGGAGGCTTCTCAAAAAAAGAGGTGTGACCTGTGTTTAAATAGCTCATTTCATGGGGAAAATTCAATAGATGGAAGGATTCTTCCTGAGTTAAGTCAAGAAGAACAGGAAGTTGCAGAGGTGAAGTGGGATTTTCGGTGATTACGGTTTACTACCTTTTTTTTTTTTTCTGTCTTTTTATGAGATTTTCTTATGTGTCATGGTATCCAATACATGGTGGGAGCCGCCAGTTTTGCAAGGCTGATAACAGAGAGATACACGGCAGCCATCCTGCACCATCCAGTTTGGGATGTTTTTGTCTTTACTATTCAGGTTGGTCATGCTGCTCTCTTTCTTTTACTTCTAGCCACTATTCAGTTTGCTTCTCTCCACCCCCTCCCCCCGTGTCTATCTATTCTACCTGAGAATTACACAGTATGACACTATAATGATAGATCCCTGTCATTTTACATTTGTCAAAATCCATCCTATGTACATGACCGGCGGACCCTGGGGTAAACTCTGGACCTGGGGAAGTAATGGCATGTCAATGAAGGTCCACCAATTATAACAAACGTACAGCAAGGCTGGGGGCTATTCATAGACATTTAGTATTCTAGATGGAGAAGCTGTGCATGTGTGGCAATGGGAACTACTCAGTTCTGTTGTGAGCACATCCCTGATCGAACAATGAAGCTTTTGCTTTTATTTCTTTCTAAATTTACTTACTTATTTATATTTACTTGGAGAGGTGACACACATGCCACAGAGTACATGTGGCAATAAGAGGATAACTTTTGGGAGTCATTCTCTCCTTCTGTCACATGGGTCCTGCAGCTAGAACATAGTCATTAGGCTTAACAGAAAGGATCTTCACCCACTGAGCCATCTGCACAGCTTCTGTTAGTGGGGGATGAGATGGGGTCTTGCTTTACAACCTTGATGAGTCACAAACTCACTATGTAGACCAAGCTGTCCTCAAATTTGTGTCAATCCTCCTGTCTCTTCTTGGTTGCTAGGATTACAAATATGTACCCTGATGTCTAACTTTTCTGACTGACCTGGAACTACCTAAGTAGATCAGGCTGACATTGACCTCACAGAGATCCACCTGTGTAGTGAGATATCCCCCACAACCCCCACACCCCGTACCTGTTGCACTGACCACACCCATTGGGGCCTGAGGACAGGAGAGAGCATCCAGAGGATTCTGCGGTGGTAATCTGTTTCTGGCGTAAGTGGTTTCTCCCTGAATAAACATCTATCAGTCTATCATTTCCCAGATTCTTACATGCCACGCTTTATTTGGTATCAAGAATAGGATAGGGATTTTCATGGGACCTGGGGAGCCAGGTTTCACCCAAGTGGTGGGGCATCTGCACAGTCTGCGCTATACCCAATGGGCGTGGTCATTGCAACAGGTACAGGCGGGGTGAATATCTCACCACACAGCTGCCTCTGCCTTCAAAGTGCAGGATTAAAAGTGTGTACACCATTATACCTGGCTTTATTTTTATTTTTATTTTTGCTCTTTTATTTTTATTTAAATTAGAAACAAGTTTCTTTTACATGTCAATCCCTGTTCCCTCTCCCTCCCCTCCTCCCCTGTCTCCACCAATCATCTATCCCATCCCTTTAAGGATCCCCAGAGTGGGTGCGGCCATTCATGAAAGATCTTCAAAGTCTGTCATATTATTTGGAGCAATGCCTAGCCACCCCTCCCCTTCCATGTGTCTAGGCAAAGAGAGTATCCCTCTATGTGGAATGAGCTGCAAAATTCCATTCATATACTAGGATAAATACTGATTCACTGCCAGAGGCCCCATAGACTGCTCAGTCCTCCTAACTGAACCCACATTTAGGGGGTCTGGATTGGTTCTATGCTGTTTTCCAAGCTATCAGGGGTCTATGAGATCCCTCTTGTTCAGATCAGCAGTTTCTGTGGTTTTTTTCCAGCCTGGCCTTTGCTCATCACTCCTCCCTCTCTGCAACTGGATTCCAGGAGTTCAACTCAGTGTTTAGCTATGGGTGTCTGCTTCTGCTTCCATCAGCTATTAGATGAAGGCTCTAGGATGGCATTGAAGGTACTCATCAATCTCATTATCAGGGAAAGTCATTTAAGGTATCCTCTTCACTATTGCTTAGATTGCTAGTCATCCTTTTTGCTTAGATTGGGGTCATCCTTTATGAAGTGGTATTTAAAGGTCATTCTCTTCTGCTTCATCTGTGTTGGGATGTTCAGGTCTTGATGGTGTAGAGTCCCTAGATTCTAGTGGCATCATACTGCTTTTCCTGTTGTTGAATGTGTTCTTATATTGTCACCTTCCCATTCCTTCTTCCAGTGGGTGTAGGTAGGATCTCTTCCTCTCCTGGTGGGTACCGGTCCAAGGTTCTTTTCCAGTGGGTCCAATACTCCAATGCGTCTCACAATGGGTGCAGGTGGGTCTGAGAGACTCCCTCCCCCGATGGGTTTAGGCAGCATTAACACAGCAATGTCAGCAGACTCTGGGTTGCTTGGGCTGCAGGGTGGGAGTCGACCTACCTGCAGTCCTCAGGCCAGGAGATCCCAAAAAGGGCAAGCAGAAGTTGGGCCTGAGACAGAGACTCACACTCTGGCTTAAAATGTTCTAACAATTAATTTTAGTCTGTGTGTCTGTACAGGCATGTGGTAAGTGTGGCTATCAGAAAGTAACTGTTCAGATTATATTCTCTCACACACTTATTTTTTAAAGAGCACTGAACTTAGATGTGAAAGATGTGAGCTTTGATCTCTGTGATGGTATTTGTCAATGCAAACTTGAACATGTCACTTTGTTGTCTGTGGACCTCAACAACTCCATAAGTAGACCAAGAGTGCTGGTGTCTTCTACATATAAATGTTGCGTTGGTAATGAAGTAATACGGATGTACACAGAGTCAAGTTTATTCAATTAGTAATGGGAAAATGTGATAACAATACATGAACATACTACATATCGTGAATAACAGAAAATATTGTAACTAAAGATGTATGTGTTTTATTCTAATATATAATAAAATATAGAAAACTATAGGAAATAGTATAGTAAAATAATAGCAGGGTCTTTTGTTTCTTGAGATAAACCCTTACTATGTAACCCAGTCTGGCATTATACTTGAGATTCTCTTCCCACTGGCTGCCAAATGCTGGGACTTGGGACTGATTCTTCACCTTTGGGGGGGGGGTACAGAGTGGTAGTGCACGCTGTACCACCTGTGCTCCCAGCTAGTGTGAGCAGCTCTTCCCCCTGCTATTGGAAAACACCAGACCCTCTAGAAACCTGAACTTCAATCAGTGAGTCCAGGGAGCTGCAAAGTTTGTGTTTTTGACCCAGGTATATTGTAATGTAAACACTACAGAAGAAAAACAAGTAACATCAAGCTGTATTATCTACCATGCTGATTAATCTGGGCTGTCTACTTGGTTGCATTTGGAATCAACTGAAATAAAACCCAATGCATTGGGCACCCTTGTGAGGGATTTTGCTTGACCAAATCATTTGAAGCAAGAAGACAAATATTAAATGTAATGTAATGCCACTTTTAGGGGCAGCCCAGACAGACAAAGGGTCATGGAAGACGGAAACATTTTTGCCTGCTTGCCCTAACTCTCATTGGCAAGTCGTCCATTCTGCTGTCAAAGCACTTCTTTACTAGTATCAGAACCTACTTCTTTGAGATGCCAACATAGACTGAAGACCAGCCACACTCTAATAATCTTTCAGGACTTCAGCACCTGATGGAGACTGCTGGAACGTCAAGCCTTTTGATCCAAATAACTACTAAAGTCTCAGTCTCTCCAGTGCGAGGCATCCTTTGTTGGACTGCCCAGACCACGTCTTGTGAGCCAATCTAGAAAGTCCCTTTTTAATGCATATATTCATCCCATTGCTTCTGCTCCTTTTGGGAACCCTGACTAATGCAATGGTCTTAAAAGCTGTTTCCTCAAATAACAGGACATGGAATAGGTTAGGTTTTGCTTAAAGGGTTGGTAAAAACTCTGAAATATTGAGACTCCGGGAGGAAAGATTTAGCATGGAAGGCAGGAATGGCATGATGAGCAGCCAGAGGAGGTTTTCCAGGCAGGGCAACAAAGAGCAAGAATCCATCTAAAAGTAAACAGTGCAGATGTGGGGACTGCCCATGCTCACCACCACCTCTCTAGGTACTTGGAACATGTCACCAGCCAGAGCAACAATGCATGAAACTTACCGTCACTTTGTTACATTTGACTTACTAGGAAGATGGCATGTGCATACCACAGCCTGAGTGTGGATGTCAGAGAACATCCTGTGGGAGTCAGTTCTCCCCCTCCACAATGTGGGTCCTGGTAATGGAGTTCAGGTCATCAGACAAGTAATTTTACTCATTGAGCCATCTCACCAGCCAGGAACTTATGTCCCAGTGGAAGAAGAAAAACAATAAAAAATAAACTTTTGATTAAGTAACTTATTTAGTACACTAAATATTAATCTACTCCATTGTGCCGCTACATTCAATGAATCCCAACAACATTCTGCTATATTCATAGATCAGTACATTGTTCAACCATCATCAGAGAAGCTTCTTTCTACAGGAGATGGGAACAAATACAGAGACCCACAACTGGACAATGTGTAGGGAATGAGAGACCTTGGGGAATTCATTCCTCAATGGGATGCCTTCATCAAATCTCTCCCCTCAGGGATCAGGGAACTCTTCAGAAGAGGAAGCACAAAGATGTTAAGAGCCAGTGGAGATGGGAGACACAAAGGAAACAGGGTCTTCTGGACACAACATATCTAACACACATTTGAACTCACAAAGACCAGCAGCAAGGACAGGGCCTGCACATGTTCAAGTCAGATAGAGTCGCTGAGAGGGGAAGCGGACCCCAATGTCCATCCTAACCCTGAAGCTATATGCAATTGATAGCTTCTAGCAAAGAAAAAACAATTAGTTTTTTCCAAAATAACCTCACTGGGTATACAACCACTCTAAGGCCAGACACCATACCCAGCAGTAGATGGCCAACACAAAATGAGCTCAATGGTATTTTTGAAGGTTTCTTTTTCTGTCTCACAATACTTTGAACTTTTTTTCTTACAAATCTTTTGCTTATATATTATATTTTCAAATTTTGTTTTTATGGGTTTTCTGTGTTTGTGACTGTGTATGTCAGTATCTATATGTATTTCTTGTGCCTTTTGGCTATTTTTTTCTGTTATTCTGGTTTGCTTGTTTTTATTTTGTCTTATTTTAATTTTTGGATGCTTGTTTGTATTCTAATAAGAGAGAGAAAGAAAGGGTATGGATTTAGGTGAGTAGGGAAGAGGGAAGGATATGAAAGGAGTTGAGAGAGGAGAAGCTGCAATCAGAATATACTATATGAAAAAATCTATTTCAGTTTTTTAAAAATTAACCCACCCCACAAGAGGGGAATAAAAAAAAAAGTGAAACACAGTAAATGGTTTGGGGAAAGATGGCTCAGCCATTATGAGCATGGCTATTCTTCCAGAGAATCTAGGTCCAATTATGAACACCCAAATGGAAGCTCACAATCATTTACAACTCCAGTACGAGAGGCTTCAACCCCCTCTTCTAGCCCTCCACAGCCTCCATGAGCACTAGGCATGCAGATGGTGCACAAACACACACATGCAGGCAAAGCACCCATACATATAAAATAAATTTTTTAATTAAAAATATACAGTAGGTGATTTGATTTTAAATAGGACAGGCAAGGAAATATTGGCTAAGGAAGGGCGTGCAGTAAGTGCTGAAGGAAGTGATAGCTGCCAAGTACATCTGGATTGTCTGGATTGCACGTTGTTCTCATCACTATGACAAAATCCTGACAGAAGCAACTTAATGGGGAGTTTATCACAGTTCACAGTTTAGAGGTTGTGGTCCATCATGGCAGGGAAGGCAAGGTGGCTGGAGTGACTCTCTCTGCGATACTAGAAGCCTGCCTGTGGCTCTTTATTTCTTGGGACATCAGGAAGCAGAAAATATGGACCTAAAACCTTTAAAGTGCCCTGCACACACACACACACACACACACACACACACACACACACACACACACACACACTGAACCACCTCTGCTAGACATACCCCACCCCCACCTCAAAAGTTCTACAACCTACCAAAACAATGTCACCAACTGGAAACAAAGAGTTCAGAGAAATGAGCGAAGATGTGTGTGTGATGATGGGAGGAGCATCTCCCGTTTAAACCATAACACAATCTCAGTAGGGGGAACCTTCCAGAAGATAGGTACAGCTATAGAAAATGGCCCAAGAGTATGAAGGAAGCCAGAATGCCTGGAGTTGAATGAACAAGAGGCACAATGGAGGGGGGTTGGGTGGGATTTAATGATACAGTCCTTGCTAGCTATTGGGTGGACCTTGGTTTCACTCCTGAAATGGAAGCTATTGCTAAGCTGTGGGCTGAAGGAGTGCCACCATCTGGAGTGTACTTTAAATGGACTGTCCTATTTGCTGAGAGCTGATTTGTGAGGACAAGGGTAAAGAAGCAGAATATCTTAGTGAGCCTTGCAGTTCAGCCAGGACAATCCACTTTGAAACCATATTTTAAGTTCTCAGTTTCCCCAATTCCATACAACAAACAAATCCAAGGAAAAGGTAATTGAAAGCAAGTATGTTTGGTGGCCCCTGCATGTGTGCTCACCCATCCAACACCCACAGGCTGCCTTTGCCTTAACTCCCATGATTCCACAGAAGACACCTGCAGCTAGATTGTGAATGATCCCACAGTCCCCTGCAGAGCCATGCTCATTATCTCATATAGTTTCCTCATGCCACCTCCTACTCCCTCACCCCCTCAAAACATGTTCACTGGAGATCTGATAAACTGACACCCAAGAAAGTGTAAATGAGTCTGGGAAAGTTTTGAAAATATGTTCTCTGGGGGGATAGTTGCATTTTTAAGTAGCCCAAGCTCCAAACCTAAGGACAGAATAATAAAAGATCAGTCCACAGCTTAAGGTAATTTAAGGGCCAGCATCACAGCTTGAAGGAATCTTGATTGTTCCATTCCCACCTATTCAGACTGGAGGTCCTCATATACTGCATGCTTGCCCACACACCATTAGGCTTGCAGGGAGAGGCACACGCAGTGACCCTGCCGAGACAATAAACAGTTATCCAAATGGTCTCATTATTATTAACCCTACACTCTGTGTCAACTTCAAAACATCAAGCTTCTGGACTGAGGCTGCAACTTGGTGGTAGAACATGTATGTAACATGTACAAGGCCTCGTGTTCAACCACCAAAGAAGGAGAGGGAGAGAAAAGGAAACAGAAAAAAGCCAAACTACGAGAATGGCCAAAGAACACATTGTCTGGCCAAGCCCAGAGCTCAAGTATCCTGCTATACTCCCTGAAATCAGAGCACAACCACTTTCTTGGCTATTTTAACAAAACCTCCAATAGATTGTGTGTGTGTGTGTGTGTGTGTGTGTGTGTGTGTGTGTGTGTGTGTGTGTGTGTTGCTTCCAAAGTCCTTAAAGCATATGGCCAGAAGGATCCCCCAGACAGCAGGAGCACAAAGGAGAAACACCTCTCCTGCTGAGCCAGCAGGCACCCCCCAGGGGTCTCCCAGACACCAGTCACTCACTCAGCAAGAGGCTGACAGCCACCTCCAGCAGCAATTACAGCTCCTCCATGCTTCTTCTTTTTCTTTTCTTTTCTTTTCTTTTTTTTTTTTTAGAGGCTGTAATGTTAAATCAATCAATCAGGTATGCCATTGGCAGAAGCTCAAGCTGCCAACTCACTTGCAGGGTGCGAGGGAAGCAATCACCACACACACTCCTGCTTCTTGCCGCTCTGTTTGACACCAGTGCACTTTGCAAAGTCATGACACATCAGTCTATAGAAAAGTTTGCCCTCCCCTCTGGGGCACTGCACTGTGTACTTGGTAAATCTCTGACTCCTGGACAAGCCATGGACATTCAGAAACACTCCCACACAGAAATGCATGAAATAGAGAGGGAGGGACATTTGGAAACACTCCCACACAGAACTGCATGAAATCGGGAAAAGGGAGTGTGGTCTATTAGACCTGCAGAAAGAAATGCACATGGGGAAGAGGGCTTTCTGCATCCTTAGCAGGCCAGCTAAGTGCTCAGGACCAATGGCTTCCTAATCATCATTCCCAAAGAGAAGTGATGGATGCCAGTGTCCATCCCCCATGGTTTGCTTTTGAAGTTATGCTGTGTGTGTGTGTGTGTGTGTGTGTGTGTGTGTGTGTGTGTGTGTGTGTGCGCGCGCGCATGCTCACGCATGGGAGTACAGTGTGATTTATGTGTGGTATATGTGCTTACATGTATACAGGTGCATGTTCCTGTGCATGTTCAAGGACACCAGAGGAGGGTATTGGGTGTTTTGTTCTATAACTGTCTGACTTACTACTTTGAAGCAGGACTTCTCTCTGCATTTTGAACACATGTGTTTTGGTGAGGCTGGCAACCATCAAGCCCCAATGATTCTTCTCTCGCCTCCCCTCAGGACTGAGGTGGCAGATTTACATGAGCACTGGGATATAAATTCTAAATGCTTATACAGAAAGTGGTATTACCCAATAAGCCATCTGTTCGGTCTTTGGTTTTATTTTTTATGTTTAAAAGAAACAGGTAAACCACAGCAGTACAGTGTTTCAAAGTTCCTCTACAGTGTGTTATACTACTCTATTACCCATTGCCTACTACTAGGCTCACTCCTAGTCCCATCTCTAGTCTTTTTTTTTTCTTCCTTTCTCTTTCTTTCTCTCTTCACATTTCTATAATACTTATTTTTATTTTATTCTATTTATATGGGTGTGTTATCTGCAAATATGTCTGTTCATCATTTGTGTGCCTGATGCTCATGGAGGCCAGAAGAGAGCCTCCTAGAACTGGATTTTCAGACAATTGTGAGTCACCATGAGAATGCTGAAAGTTATTCAGGCCCTTTAGAAAAGCACAAGCGACTTTAACTGCTAAGCCATCTTTCCTGTCCTCTTTATTTGTTTATTTTTTTTAAACATGGGAAGGCTAAGATATGATCTGCAATGTAGTTCAACTTCAAACCAGTTATCATCCAGACAGTTGGGATTACAAGCATCTAACACCCACTTTTGCTGATGCTAACTAACATCAAATCTTGGGGTTTTCTTGCAAGTCCATATTAATGACCTAATCTCTTAACCATCCTACCCACCCAGTATATATGCTCTTAAATTTTCCCATACTCCCAAGAGGGTCCAGAGATCCCCAAACCTGTGTCCTATTTCACTCTCCACTGATAACAAAATACCAACACTGGAAACAACTTGGAGGAAGAAAGGGTTTGCTTGGCTTTCACTACCCATTACAGTCCATCACTAAGAAAGTCAGGACAGGAACTCAAGCAGGAACCATGGACAAACTCTGCTTACTGACTTGGTTACCATGGCTCGTTCAGCTTGCTTTGTTATACAACCCAGGACCTCTCATCCAGAGGTGACACCACCTACAGTAGGCTGGACCCTCCCATATCAACCATCAGTCAAGAAAATATCCCCACAGACATACCCACAGGCCAATCTGATGGAAGCAATTCCTCAAAAGAGGCTTTCTCTACTAAAAGGATTCCAGTTGTGTCAAGTTGACAAAAAGAAAAAAGAAAAGAAAACTAACAACACATCTTATAAAAGTCCTCTTAACTCCACTGAAATGCCTGGGAAAAAATCAATGATAGCTACTGTGCTGGTAGAAGTCTGTAATCCCAGCACACAGAAGATGGAGACAGGAGGATCAGGAAATTGGCTACATAGCAAACTAAAAGCTACCCTGAACAACATGAGACCTTGTCTCAAAACAAAAAACAAAAAGCAGGGGCCTGGGACTCAGTCACTAGAGTACCATGCACATGGCCCTGAATTCAATCCACAGAACCACATTAACCCTCAAAACTTGGTATGATAGCAAACATGTAATCCCAGTACCCTAAAGGACCAGGAGATAAGTTCAAGGTCATCCTATACTACATAGAAAAGACAAGTCCAGCCTAGATTAAATGAAACCCAAGCTTTAAATAAATTAATAGAGAAACATGTTTTTAGTAAATGATAAAAAGAATGCATACCCAACACTGGACACAAAGAAACATCTGTGTAGGCTGTGTACAAATAGGCTAGACGACATATCTGTACTTCAAAATTAGGAACCACAGCAAACAGGCAAATGATATGTCAGGAGTCCAGTGCCCATATTTAACTCTCTCACACAGAAGACATCAGAGGCATCTCTTGGAACTGAATACATCAGTATGATTTAAACGGCTACCACTTAATGTGCTGAAGAATCAATTGTGCCCTGAAAACAGACGACAAGGAGGAGCGTCAGCCTGCCAGTTTCCTGGGAAATAATGAGCTCTATTAATAGAAGTTAACATGAATCAACGAATCGCTCCTCTGTCAGTGGCAGGCAGGCGGGCCCTGAGTCAATCAGTGAAGAGGAAGAAAATTGACAATTCAGTAAAAAGCCCAGCAAAAGAATATACAGTGCTCTAGCGCCTCCTAACCCCTGCCATTTTCACCAGCTCTGCTTAAGGACCAAACCAGGGCCATGCAGAGATACACAGGAAGTCCCACCCCAGAAGTGGGCGTGGTCACCAGAGGCATGGCTTCCTCCCCAAGGCCTGTTGTTGGCTGCAAGGATCAAGGGTTGGTTTGACCAACTCCTCATCAAGCATGAAAGCCTGGGCAAGGATATAGCTAGTGAAGACAGTATTGACTAAAAGGAACTAAAAAAAAAATCTATGAGGGTGCTAACCATGTGGTTGACCAGAATCCTTGAGAACTAATGACAGCTTGACGCCAGGACTTAACTGATGACAGAAAGCACAGGAAGACCTTTGGGATCCTCCCCAAGGTGAGTGTGTAGAGATAAAACCCTCAAGGGAGAAAGGGGTTGAAGGTGTCGCAAAGATTTATGTTGGAAAAAATTTAGGAGTCACTATAATTCTGAATGCCTTATTTGGGGGTTTCATCCACATGAAAAATCATTGGCACAAGCCTTTAATCCAAGCACTGAAGAGATAGAGGCAGGCAGATCTCTGTGAGTTCGAAACCTGCCTGGTCTACAAAGTGAGTCCCAGGATAGCAAGGGCTGTTACACAGAGAAACCAAGTCTTGAAAAAAAAATCATTACACAAAACACAGAGCAACATCTTTGACAAGATATAAGTAGCCTTAAAGATTAAGAGCTTGTGTGTAGTCCATGAGATGGAACCCATACCTAACACTGCTTGAGTAACCAAGAACCAGAGACTAGATAGAACAGGGAACTAGGGTAATACTACTGGTCTAAAACAAAACAAACCAAAAAAAAAAAAAAAAAAAAGTAACAATAAAATGATTTCTAATGATACTCTGCTATACACATAGACAGTGTCTTATTTAACCATCATCAGAGAAGCATCCTTCTACAGATGGTATCAACTAAAGAGAGACCCACAGCCAGATTTTAGGCAGAGAGAGAGAGACCTGAGAACACACAATTCTACACAAGATGTCTCTATCAGACCCCTCTCCTCAGAGCTTAGGGAACCCCATGGAAGAGGAGGCAGAAGGGGGTGGGAGTGTAGAGACAGAGGGGACAGAAGATACCATGAGAACAAGGCCCTCTAAGACACTTGGGCAAAGCTCATATGAACTCACAGAGACCGCATCAGCAATCCAAGGGCCTACACAGGTGTGTCCCAGGTGTGTATCTTCTGTATATATACTATAGCTTTCAGTTAGTACCCTTATGGGACTCCTGATTATGTAAACAAGAGGGCATCTGATTCTTGTGCCTTTTCTTGGGGCTCTTCTACTTTTCTGTTCGTTTGTCTTGTCCAACTTCAACATCATGGTTTTTGTTTTACTACATTTATTTTGGTTTTTATAACAAAGCTTGTATGTAAACTCTTGCAAATCAAGAAAAAGGAATCATTAACAGAAAATAGTATTGCCAGGCATGGTAACTCATACCTATAACCTCAGCCCCTGGGAGGTGAGGCAGGAAGATTGGTATGAGTTTGGGGATACCCTGGGCTATATGGTGAGTTCTGCATAGCACAGGCTACAGATTCAGACCCTGTCTCAAAAACTAAATTAATAGTATTTGTGAAATACTTTCAGTAGAAGAGATGGCTCAGTGGTTAGGAGCACTTGCTGCTCTTCCAGAGGACTGGGTTTTTGTTCACAGCACCCACATCAGGCTCATAACTACTTGTTACTCCAGTTCATGGGATCCACAGCCCTCTTCTGGTATAGATACATGCAGGTACTCACACATAACATAAATTAATATATCTAAAGAAATGAATGGAGGAAAAAACAAGAATGAAGGAAGGGAGAGAGGGAGGAAAGAAAAGAAAACACGTTATATGAAACATGCCAGTCTCAAGCTAAGATCTTAATCTATATTATTTCCTCTAACTCATTTAACAACTTTAGGGAATGAATTATATGCCCACCTAACAGACAGAAAACCCAAGGCTAATTAAATTACACTATAAATTTGGCAAATGATAAAACAGTTACCCAAGATAGACTTTTGCATGCCACATTATGAAGTTTTCATAAGAAACTCACAGAAGAAGAAACACAATTAACCAAAAAAAAAAATCTTAAAAATATTCCATTGTGATAGTGTGTTCGATTTTCTCATGAGTCTACAAACACCTGAGATGGACAGCATGAAAGAAGCAGGGTTTCCTTTGGGTCACTGTCTCTGTGGATTCAGTCTATTATGGCAGAGAGACTATGGCAAAGCAAAGTTGTCACTATTGTGGCAAGTAGCAGAAGGGCAGGAAGTTACAGAAGGAAACTAGATAAGACAATCTGTAAAGACATGACCCCTGTGACCTACTTCACCCATCTTGGTCCCACCTTCTGCTTTCTACTAACTCCCAATAATGTCATCACATTATGAATTCATCAAGGGATTGGTCCATTGATTAGGTCACAGTCTCCTGAACTAATTGACTCCAAAAATGGCCTCACAGACAAACATGAGTGAGCTTCACTAATCCCCAAGAGCCTTCTCACCCAAAGTTGACAATAAAGATTAACCCCTCATAATAGTAACCAAAAATCAGAAACAAAAATGCAAGAACCTCTTAGACGAAGAGTAAGAAGTATAACAGAAAGCAATATTAATGAATTTGTGCAAAGCAGATCCCTAATGTAAACAATGTTATACTATATATAAAACAAATGACATATATAAATATATACTACATACCCTATTGCTGTCATTGTAAGTTATAAAACCAGGGAAGGTTTGCTTTTAAGTTCTAAATTCACCTGGGGGAGCAGCTCTTTCAAAGTACAGGCAAGTGTGCTTTATGCATGCCCAGAGAGGTCTGTTTCCAGGAAAGACCTAATGGATGCTCCAACAAGAAGGGAAGGTAAAGGCATCAATCACAGTTTTCTTACAAGAACTAAATGTTGGAAGTGGCATTATTGTCTATTTATGAGAATTGCTTACATTATAAAACGTCCATATGCTGAAATATTACTCAGTCACCCAATGATGTTGATCTCTACTTATGAACACACTGATGCCTATGAAAAAAACAGTCATCTAGTCCAAAAAGCAATCACAGAAACACACATAAAAAATGTAAATCTTCATCGTGGATACATGCAAAGCAAATTTTCTGGAAGTTTGCTTGTAAGCATTACTACTAGGCCTGGTTTTTAGGTTATGAAATTTCTAGAGACTTTTTACTTTCTTCTTTGTGTTTTTACATATTTCATTCCCTTTGAATAAGATCTATTGTCTTGACAACGATATGGTTATTTTCAAAAGGAAAAAATGCACATCTTCCATTTGCTAATTTAAGTTTGTGTATGATAGGGCTGACTCCAGGAACACTTTAAATGATGAAACAACATAATGGAGGCAGATGTGAGCTTTAGAGTAGACTATACCTGAGGTGCAATTTGGCTTTTATTAGCGTTGTGATGTTAGCTTTCTACTGCTGCTCTGGTAAATTATGACAGGCTTAGTAGTTTAAACAACACAAATTTATGATCTTGCAGCTCTGTGAGTCATACTGACAAACTCATTGGCCTAACATCAAGTGCAAAGCTCTGCACTCTCACAGGAGTTCCAGGGAGGGGGGACCCCTTCCTTGTACCTTGAGCTTGCGGGCAAATTTTAGTTCTTGTGACTATTGACTATGGTCTCTAAAACAAGATGTTGGTTATTGCAAAGGGCTGATCACAGCTTCTAGAAGCCATTTGATTAATGGTTCCAACTTCAGTCTTCAAAACCAGCAATGTGTGTCTGACCTGTCTCCTGCCTCCCTCCTCTATTTACAAGGAATCACATGATATGATTGAATCTGCCCAAATCATTCAGGACACTTTCCCATGATGCACATTTGCAAGCTCCTCGGTGTCTCATGAGCTAATGGAATCAGAGCCAGAGATTGTGACAGGGACATCTTTGAGGCATCCTTTTTGTGTTCTGCCTCCCACGGTGACTAACTCAAGTGCTCTGAAGGGGATATGGCAGGATGCTTTTCACTCTTTGTTTTGTCATTGCATTGTGTGCCTTCCCATTCCTCGCTTGGGTCTCCCTTACCTCATTTATGGTGGTAGAAGACTGCATCTCTTCTTTCATTATTTTTCGAAAAAGCTAACCTGCTGAGATTGCTAAGAGGCTGGGGTACAAGAGAGGGAATTACTAGATGGCATCACAGGCATGGCCTTAACCACTCCCATCCCCAGTCTTGAGAAGTATGTGTCTAACAATGAGTACACTAGCTGTAACTGAAGTGCTCTTTCTAAAGTTTCTGGTTGAGTTAGACCATTAAGTCTTTTCTCCTATCCTCTGGAGCGGTTTGGGGACCATAATCTCAATAAAGATTATAGACTGAATTTCTGGCCCCTTCATGGGACAAGGGCACATGGAGTCATAATGGTTTAATTTAGAGAAAATATTATGCAGTCCTCTACACCCAACTTATGAATAAGATTATCCACCTGCAGGAATTTGAGAAGGACAGATATGTGTGAAACAGTTGGCCAGTACTGGGCCCTTAAAATGATATGCTGGTAACCATGAGTCTAAACATGAAAACACTAACCTATGAAGAGCTATAAACAAAAAAGGGAATGCTATGGTAACTTGTACTTCCGAGCCACACTCAGTTCTAGCCTGGTAAAAGATTCTTCATGTAGTGTTGCGTTTTAAACACTCTTAAAACATTAAAGAATAGAAGAGTCCTGCCTGGCAGTGGTGGCACACGCCTTTGATCCCATCACTCAGGAGATAGAGGCAGGGGGATTTCTGTGGGTTCCAGGACAGCCAGGACTGTTACACAGAGAAACTCTGTCTCAAACAGAAAAAAAAAAAAAAAAGAGTCCTGCCATAAAGAAATGTGGAGTCATCTGCTCTGCTTTCCTCTTTCTCTTCTCCTCCATCCAGTTGGCCATCATGTATGTCCTGTCATTCCTACTTTAACAGTACCTGTCACATCTGTCTCTATTGATTGCTCTTATCAGTGAAATATCCCAGTTCTTCATCTTCTTTCTTCAAAATATTCATGACAAAAGCTTCCCAGTGGGTCTGCTCACTTCCCAAGCATCCTCTGCTCCCTCTCTTCATGTTAGTCAGAGAGATTGACTCACAATGCTTTCCAAACTCTGTTATTCCAGGATACTTATTTCCACTCCTCTCTCTGGCTGTAAAGCCAGGTCTTTCTTTCTGGGATTTCCCATCAAATATTAACTGTAACCCTCTAACCCTAGCCCTTTTCGTTTTACTGTGATGCTGGTCATATGTGTCTGCAGTCAGGAACCACAGAATGATGAATAATGATGCCCAACTATCTTAATATTCTCTACACAGTCCTGGTCTTAATGTGGGGGATCAGTGACCCCCCTCTTCTAGAATGGGTCTACTCACTTCTATTAACCTAATCAAGATAATTTCTCACAGAGTGTAAACGAATGGTAAGAGAGGGCGCCAGGTGTAAATGAGTGGTAAGAGAGTCTCAGCCACAAGTAGCGCCTTAGAATATGCTCAAAAGCGCCAGTATCCCAAAAGCTATGGGCTGAATGGATCCCCACACCAGAGGCTAACTTGATTTAAATAATCCCTCACAGGTGTGCCTGGAGGCTAGTCTCCTAGGTAATAAAAGATCCTGCTAGGCTGCAACCAGCACTAACCATCAAAACCACCTTGAGACCATGAAGAAGACACATCACAGTGAGATGTTGGTTATGAAAAATAACTGTTGGAGCCCAGAGTATTGGTTTAGTGCCCCTGATTCCAGCACTCGGGCCTCTGAGGCAGGAGGATTGCCACAAATTCAGGGCCAACTCCCTGATAAGCTCAATTCTACCTTCCTCAGTTTTATCATGGTATAGTAAATAATGCGCTTTTCCACAGTTTTCTTGATATATATATATACATATATATACATATATATATGTATATATATATATATATATATTCAGTAAGCTGGAAATTTTTCAAGTGCATACTGTAACTTGTTCAATTGTGAATTCTTAGCCCTAACCCATTATCTGTCATATAATAGTTGCTCTCAAATATGTTATTAAATGAAAACCAGGAAAGATACCGTTAAGTTGTAAGACTTTTTGGGTAGCTCTGATAAAAAAAAAAATGTAAAGGCCAAATTATGCCAAGCATATTGCCTTCTTCCATTTAGACTCCTCAGGGAACAAGATTCCTGTTTATCCTCATCTATCCTTAATGTGCCAAAACAATAAAAAGACGCTTTTGACAGAGAGCAGCCGTGAGCAGATGAAAGGAAGGAGAGTGAATAGTCGGAGTACATACATTTTGCTAAGTGCCTGTGTTGTGCCTGGATTCTCACAAAGGCTGGGGTGAACACTCTCATTGCATCTATCTCAGGTCTTCCTCGGGATCCAGGCACAAAAATCCCAGACTACAGTTTGGACATAGAATTTCCCCCAAGGGTTCTTGTGTTAAAGGTTTGGTTCCCAGGGTGGTTGTTACTAAAATTCCTTTCCTCAGTGAGACATAAACAATACCTACCTCTCCTCCTAAGGTACTATTCTACCAAAGTTCACTCTGAGAACAAATGAGTTCATTGGGTTTCCTTACAGAATCAAGGTGAGCGGTTACCTTCAGGAATATGGGTGCACTTCCCCCCAAAAGGCCACACTGGAAAGTGTCTAGCAACCAGGAAGCAGAGAGAGAGAGAGAGAGAGAGAGAGAGAGAGAGAGAGAGAGAGAGAGAGAGAGAGAGAGAGAGAGAGAGAGAGAGAGAGAGAGAGACATGTTTAAGGCAAGCTAACCCCCAAGGAGATGCCCCCAGGGGCCTACTTCCTCCAGCAAGAGCTTGAATCTTCTACAGTTTTCAGAACATTCCAGAATAGCACCACCAGTTGGGTAGCAAGCTTTCAATACACAAGTCTTTTAGGAGAAGACTTCATTCCAAACCATAACGCTATGTATATATTCCCATTTCTTCAAGCAATGAAAGATTTTCTTTTTTAATTCCACAAGGATAGGATTTAAGAATTGACAAAAAAAAAAAACAAACAAAAAAAAACAAACAAACAAACAAAAAAAAACCTAATAATGATTTTTGAACTGGGCTATGGGGGCAAATAGGAGTTCTGTAGATGGAAGTTTCTGTCCTGCTAGCTGCTTCCAAGAAACCACACACAGAGGCTTAATATTAATTATAATGCTCAGCCAATAGCTCAGGCTTATTACTAGCTAACTCTTCATTAGCTGAAGAGTTAGGAAATCTGACATAAGCTTGCATTTACTATTTATCTTTTATGAGGCTTTAATGTCTCACTATAAAAGATATACCATACACTGGGCTGAGACTCTCTGGAGAGCCAGAGAGGCTTTCTGAATTAAAGAAAGATTAAATGCCACTGGCAAAGCTAGGCATGGAGGTATGTACCTGTAATCCTGGCAGTTGGGAGCTATAATCAGTTCTGGAGGTCAAGGTCAGATCACCTTCATCTATATAAGTCAGTTTGCGCCAGCTTAGGCTACAGGTTAAAGAGTAAGGCTTGAATTATTCCAGTGTATGAGTATTATCTAGCCATTACAATTGAGAAATGGAAGAATAAGAAGAAATATGAAAAGGCATTTAGCATTCTGTTTCCTTCACCTTACACATTATAACCACAGCCTGAATTATACTTATGTAAATCCACAGACACAAGAAGCAGGGAGGCAAGTCAATACACTGAATCAAACATCACTGCTGAGTAGTTATGGGTGGTTATGGGTTATATTTTTCTGTTTTTAATTTCATTTTGTGGTATTTTGTTATTTTGTGACAATAAATTAGAACACGAAGGGAAATACACTCCTCTCTCCTATATATTTATCTCATGGTTTCTTGACTGAATAAATGCTCACAGTCCCTTCCCATTCCACTTTCCACGGTGCTCAAAGGCTTTCCACCTGGAGGCCCTTGGGTGCAGAGGGCAGGATTTGCTTCTAGCAAAGACAAAAGTTTACACTGAACAACTGGAAGATGCTCTAAGGCCCCTTCAGGGTAAAGAGCAGCTACCTTCTATAGATGTGTGACTCTAGGCTCAAGGGGACACTAAGGGCACAAGAAAAGCCATCAAATTGTGTTTGGCCTTGGGCTCTGATTCAAAGACTGAAGCTTCCAAGGCCATTCTGAAAGACAAGGCCCTTGTCATTCCCATCTGACTCCCACCAGCATCAGCAAGCCTCATTTTGATTGCCCGAGATGCACTGAATTAGTGTGGGAACATTATTTCTCAAAGCAGGGCTTCCCCATCAGCCTTTCCAGGCAGGAATGGGCCATAAACTATTTGGGCTGCTAAGCTCATAACTAGCTCAAGGAGAGAAACTAGGATTGGCAGGTTGATTTTATGGCTTCGTGCTATCTCTCCAGTCTATCAACCTGGAGAACCAACAAGCATTAGCACCCCTGACATACATCAGAAGCCGCAGCCTATAAAAAATGGAAACAGAATCACAGAGACATCTCAATTTCACTGTGTCCCTAGAAGGCCACTCTCACCAGCAGAGAAAACCATTCAGCTGTACCTAAATAGCTGTGCCTTTCATCCAGAGCCTTTTGTTTCTACAGTATCAGAACCCCTATTCCCAAAATGGAAATACTGTGTGCATTATGTAGCTGTTTATGTAGAAAAGCACCTGACTAAGGACAGCAGGGAACAAATGCCTGCCACCCATGGGACGCTGGGCATAGGAGCTGCTGCCTAGAGTAGTGGTTTGTAACCTGGGAGTTGCAACCCCTTTGGGGCTGAATGACCCTTTCATAGTGGTTTCCTAAGACCGTTGGAAAACACAGATATTTACATTATAGTTACGAAGTAGGAATGAAAATAATTGTATGGTTGGGGGCCATCACAACATGAGGAACAAAATCAAAGGGTCACAGCATTATGAAGGTTGAGAAGCAGTGCTCTAGAGGAGCCAAGCACTATCCAGATCACAATCTGAGTCCCCAGTCACAATGTGGAGAGGCAGAATCTGCCTTGAGGTCTACATTGTCAACTTATTGGGTTAGGGACTGTCTGAGAGGTTAGTAAAGCACACTTCTGTGTGTAGAGCATTTCCAGAGGTGATTACATCATAAGATCAGGTGATGAAGTCAAAATCTGAATAAGCTACTTGAGAGATGGTAGAAACTATGGAAGGACAGGCCTTGCTGGCGGAAGTAAGTCATAGAGAGTAGGGGGTCTTTAAAGCCATCTATCTCCCCCCTTCCTTTTCTTCTCCCTGCTTCCTGTCTAACATGGGGAAAGCAGCCTCTACCACATTCTCGCTCTGCCGTGATATTCTTATTTTTTTTCAACTATGTTTTAAAGGCTTGAAACTACAGAAGAGATAATCTATGCATGTGTTTAAATTATTAATTCCACAGAATGAGACATTGTGCACCTGTAGTCCTGGGGTTGGGGGGATTGAGAGGGGGGTTCAGTCTCAGACTGCAGTGAATAGGCCAAGTATGAATGACTGTTTCAGAGGACAGCTCCTTTATTGAAGTAACTGGGCTAGCTTATATAGTTCAAGTCAGGAGGGAAGGGAAGACAAATGATGAAGGAAGGAAATGTACCTAATTTGCATATATGGACCTGATTGAAGACTGGCAAACATTAATGAGGCACCAATTCAAATAGCAAAGTGCAGCAGAGGCAGGGACTTCCCAAGGTTAGCAGATTGCAGGTCACATGATTCCGGAGGAGCCAGTTCTCTGGCAAAAAAACAGAAGCTTAAGTGACTCTAATATAACCTGGCCTTTGTCTCTGTGCAGTTGAGTGAGCCCAGGCCTGATCTGGGTAGGGAGCAGCCCCACTCCTGCCATGCTTTCTGAGAGAAGTGCAGGTATGGACAAACCTCTACCACCATCCCTTATCTGGCCAGGGAGCCCACAATAAATCTGCTATCTGAGAGGGATCATAGCCTCCATCTGCTGCAATTGAATCATTTGAAAGGAGATTAAGCAATGAAGGGTAGAAGGTTGAGTTGCTGTATGACCTGAATGTTCCTGTGACCCAAAATGTGTGTGTGCTGTCACCTGATTCTCAGAATGGTAGATTAGGTGGAAGGCTGGTCATGGAGACAATGCCATCATAAAAGGGGCCATTGTCCATAGAAGAGGATAAGAAGATCAGAGCTAGCCCCTTCTGCCATGTTGAGTGTAAAGAGAAATGACTGGAAGCTGTTGCCTACAAAAAACCCCTCAGCAGAACCCTAAACATGCTGCCACCTTGAGTGCAGGCCTCACAGCCTCAGAGCTTGGAGACATTTCTGTTATTCCTAAATCACCTATTATGATATAAATTGTAATTATGTCTTCTATTGTACTAATTTTTTCACATGTATATTTGTGTATGTATGTGAGAGAGTGCTTGTACTAGTGTATACAACTAAAAAACAGAAGAAGACAACTGGTCAACTAGTGGGACTCTATTATCTGTACCACGTGGGTCCCAGACACCAAACTCTTGGCAGCAAGTGCCTTCGTCCACTGATGCATCTCACCGGCCCATTTTATGATTTGTTTCTATCAGCCTAAAGAGTCTGAGATAAAGACTGAATACATTTTTTTTTTTGTTGCAAACAGAAGACTGATAGAGGGTAGCCCTTGCCATCAACTGTCAACCAGAACCTGCCTGCACTTAGCCACTTACAAAAGGAGGACCAAGCTTCTGAGTTAAGAAATTGTTCCTGAAGTTTTCAAGAATAGCATGATGTCCAAAGGCTCATTTAGAAATTCTCCTGATGATGCCCAGTGTTTTGTCACAACTGTGTTCAGGTGGATGGTACTAAAGACAGTCCAGACTTCTGTCCCATTTCTCACACTTGGCATCACCCAGCACATCTGTAAATATTCCGGGAGGAAAAGACAGCCCGTAAATATGAAATTTCTTAGTCTACTTCATTTAAAAGCCACGTAGTAATTCCAGGATAATTGCATATTAATTTCTATCTTGTTATAGCATCAATCAGCCATACATTTGATGGGGGAGCCTGCTGTGGAGATCAAGTGCTGAAATGGCTCTTCTCCAACTGTGTTAGTGAATGATTCCTGACCACTCCATATCACCAAGCCTTCCAAAAAGCAACAGTAAATCCATGTAACTGCTTTTTCTAAAATCTCAGTAATTACTCAGTCTCCAACTGCAGTTCCTCCTACCACAGGAACAGAAAAAGAAGCAAGCAGAATCTCCTACCATTGACACCTCTTCTCATAACCAGCCTCAGCCTATTGACCTCTTTCAAGCTGATTACTTAACTAGCTGCAGCATCTTAAGACATTTCCGAGGTCCTTAGCTCTACTTTCTTCTTAGTCTTTCAGGGGTTAGTCAACCTTTTCCACGTTGCTCCATTGAAATACAACCCTGAAAAATAAGTCATGGGAAGCCCAACAGAATTTCTTTCTAGAGAAATTATGTGTAACAAGATGGCTGGCAAGGTGATATTGCTCCATGAAAGCTGCAATTTCCCTCAATTGATTTCCTAAAGATAACTCACTGTTTGCGTGCAGTGAAAGCTAATTTAACAAGAAAGATGAGTCTCTTCAGAACACCTTGATTGGCAATTGTGATAAATTCCTATAATTACTATTGACTCCAAGGGGGGTTTTCATTTGTTAAGAGGCTACTGAAACGACAGGTCAGTGATGGCTTTACAGCAGAAACAGGAATACAACGGGCTGTTTCATTATTCACAAAAGAGATTTGGGGCACTGATGTGGTTACAGCTATTTCAAATATCTTAGAGCCCCCCCACCTCTTCTCTACAAGTCTGTGCTGATGACTGGATCTTCTCATAAGAACTATAACTCATGGAGAGTTGCTTGCTCTCCTGATGAAGATGTAGAATCGGATCTAGATCAGAGAGGTTAACGCAATCTTGCCATTTATGGTTTGGTTTTGTTTTTTTGGTTTTTTGTTGTTGTTGTTGTTGTTGTTTTTTGGTTTTGTTTTTTAATGGGGGATGGTGGTGAGATGGCTCAGATGTTGAAAGCACTGACTGCTCTTCCAGAGGATCTGGGTTCAATTCCCAGCAGCCAAATGGCAGCTGACAACTGTCTGTAACTCCAAGATCTGTCACCTTCGCACAGACACACATCCACACAGAACAGCAAAGCACATAAAATAAAAATATTTTTTTTAAAAAGTGGGTAAGGTAAAGTAATTGTCTAAGTCGACTAAAATATACCCAACATATATTCTACATCTACTAATATAACTTATGAAAAGTTAAAGACATAGGAGAATTTCTACATACGGTTTTACATGTAAAGGCTGGCATGACAAATTCCATGTACAATATTACATTAGTCAGCTTTCCATTGCTTTAAGAAAATGCTTGAAAAATGGCTTAAAAATAAGAAAGGTTTGATGATGGAGGCTTCAATCCATGATCTAGTGATTGCTTCTGAGGCCCTGGTATGGCAGCATCTTATCACAGAAGCCTGTAGCAAATCTCTCAACTCACAGGCAGAGCATGACTAAAGAGAAGAGGGTTACACTACCATGATATGCCCTACAGCAGCACATCTCTCCTGTCCTAATTTCCTACTACTAGGCCACACCTCGTAAGGTCCCACTGTCTCCTGGTAGCACCGCAGTGGCAAGCAGGCCTAAAACACCTGAGCATTTAGGAGACATTTTAGGTCCACCAACTATAGCAAATCTGATCCCTGCTATATAAGAAAGTATGCATAAGAACAGGAGGCAAGGGTCTCCCCAATTGTTAGCGGCCATAGTTCTGAATCTCTGAGTGGAGAGGTGAATGAAACGCGAGCAGAAAGGAGGAAACTTGACCCTTCAAAAAGTCCAAGCTTATAATAAGGGATTACCCCTTGATGCCAATTTGGGTTAACTTATATGTGAGGGTCAAAAACCAGAATCGCTCTGTTAGAAGTAAACACTGTCCATTCCCACTCACTTCCTGCTTGTGGACCTACTTTCTAACATCTCTTAACTTAGAGTGCCTATTGTGGCAGAAAGCATAGACGTTGTATAAATGTGTTGGACAGACATCAAGCAGTAATCACTCTGATCAAATTGTATAATAAAGTCATTAGTATCCCTAAGTGTTGGTTTGCCATTGTCTTAGTCACTGCTCCACTGCTGTGAAGAGACACCATGACCAAGGCAATGCTTATTAAAGAAAGCATTTAATTGGGGCCTCGCTTACAGTTTCAGAGACTTAGTTCATTGTCATTATATACATGGTGACATATGTGATACTGAGAACTATATCTTGGTCCACAGACTGAAAGACAACTGACACTGGGCATGGCTTGGGCTTCTAAAACCTCAAAACCCACCCCCGGTGACACACTTACTCCAGCTATCCATGCCTGCTAATCCTGTCAAAGAGTTCCATGCCCTGGTGACTAGGCACTCAATATATAAGACTATGAGGACCATTCTTATTCAAACCACCATAGCCATCAACTCAGATAAGCCATCCAACAACTCTGAGGGAGACACTAGGATTCTCATGCTTATGGGTAAGGAAGCTAGGTCTCTGAGATGTGGGGTGGCTTGCAGGAGGTCTTGGAACATAGTAATTATTTAAATTCATGTCCTTCATTTTCTAAGACCAGCTCTTCCTACAGTTCCATAATCACTGTAAATGTTTACAGACTAGGAGAGGTGAAAATGTTTTCTCTGTATTCATATTTTTTTTCTTCCATTTGAAAACTGCTGCCGGGTATGGTAGCTGAGGTTTATAATATCAGCAAGCAGGAGCAGAGGCAGGGAGAATCATGATTGGGGAGATAGCCTGGGCCACATAGTGAATTTCAGTGTGGCCTAGAGCAAATAGTGAGACCTTATCTCAAAAACCAAAAGATAGAAAGTAAGAATAAAAACTGCCTATCAAAACTTTCCTTCTTAGAGGCTTTGCCATCTCAAATACAAACATGCACACCACACACACACACACACACACACTAACACACTAACACACTTACACACATAGTTGTTAGGAACATAATTGCATAATTGTACTTTGCATGCTGGCTAAACAAATAGGGTTTTAGTGTGCTACAAGTCTTGATACAATTTTAACTATAAACCAAATTTATCACATGTTTGAGTGACATAAAGAATATATATTTGTTTCTCTTGACCAAGTTTTTTTCTTAGTTATTTGGGGCAGATAGGGGTGTGTAGGTTTTTGTTGTTGTTTTGGTGGTTGTGGTTTTTTGGTTTGGGGGGGGGTGATGGTTGTTGCACATTCTTCAATGAGTAATTCATTTGCTTAGCCTGGCTGACAGCCCCCTGAGAGGAGAGAGAGCTTAGAAGGCAAGAAAGCTTTATAGAGGCCAAGGTCTGGGTGCTTCTTTCTTGCAGATTTATTTTGCTTGGAGGTAAAAAGGCAGCCACTGAAGAAAATGATCAGAGACTGATTCCAACAGGTCACTCTAGCATATACTCCAGGTATAGGCTTGAAGACTCCCTGGAAGTGACAAAGGCAGGCTGTGTAGCACAGAGCACACAGGCATCTGTTACCCTGTCCCCTACTGCATGCAGAGAGTGCTTACTTACTTCAGCGTGAGGGAAGGAAGCAGGCAAAGGAACCATCTGAGAAGAGGCTGGCAGCGGGCCTTGCTGTGGGTTAGAGGACCAAGCTCCTAAAGAAGCCAGGCTAGGAAAGGCTTGTCCAGAAGGACAAGAAGCCTGCAGAGATGGGTAGCAGCTGGGCCAGAAGAGCTGAGAGTAGGGAGCAGGGAGCAGGACAAGCTGGTGCAGGGTTCCGGTGTGGCCCTTCTGGCTACTCCTTTTGCAGGTGGTCCCTGGAGAGCTGGATGGAAGGAGCCAAGCAGTGGCCTGCAGGTCTTCCAGGGTCTGAGGGGAGTTGATACCATGTCTCAGCAGCAATTTTGGAAGAGCTGTGAAGAAGTCATTAGCCTTCCAGATTGGGAGAGACTATAGGCATGGAACCTGCCACACTAAAGACCTCAGAGCACAGGACACACTAGCAACAGGACCTGACTCTCATCTACTATCATAGGTAGTGTACTGCAGCCTGTAGCTACTGCTTTCAAGTGCAAGTGTGTCAGCCTGGGCCTTCAGGATGCCAACCATAGGCCACCACTGTCCAAACCCTCTATTTTTAATGTTTAATTATGACAATGATGCTAACAAAAAAGCACCCTCTCAACCAGTTTTCAATGCACATCTGAGTGTTCAGAATATTTACATAGATTCATGAGATTTTTCTAGAGTCTATTGAAGCAAGCAAAACAGAAACCCTATCCTGTAAACAGCCTTTCACTCCCCCTTTTCCTAAACCCTGCTAGCCACCATTCTGTTTTCTGTTTCTAAGAATTTGACTACTCTAGAGACCCCAGCTAAGTGGAATCATGCACAATTTCCATAATGAGAAAATAAGACATTTTAAATATATGAATGTTGCTTTGTATCAGCTTTTTGAAAACAAAATGTTTAGCACTCAGAGGAATATAACTCCCATCTCCCCAAAACGGCTGGCTATGGGAAGAACTCAACATCACTATTTCACCAAATTTTCCATCAGAATGAAGACCACATGAAGATTAAGATACAAGTGGCTACTCTCCCAGATCTCATAGTTCAAAGATTTATATGTTCTGTCCCTAACTAGGGACATGGTTAAAAACAAACAAACAAGCAAAAAACACTTACCAAATATTGGTCACTTAATAAAACATTTTCAACTGATATGAAAGAACTGAGACAATAAACTACACAAAATAATAACTTCTTCATCTGAAAACAAACAGTGAAGATACAGCCAACACAACAAATGTTTCCAGAGTATATCTTGCCAAGGTTTGCCACGAATCTTCATCTGTAAATATAATTGAAAGATTTATTTCACTGAAGGCAAGAACTCAGCAAATGTCTGTTTCTGTGTTCGAAAAAGCCACTGTACACTGCTAGAGTCTTTGCCTGTACTAGAAGCGCATTGGAAATGTAAAGTGATTGTAATAGCAATAAGAATAGCCTTTCTCTCCCTAATGAAATTCTGAAAAGCAACAGACCTCTGCAATACAAACAAGCTTGTCTGCCTTGGTACATTCACCACACAGATGCAGCCAACCATGTGCTAAGCAGGATTGTGGTGGTAGCACTGCCGCCTTCTGTTCAAAAGTGGAATCGTGTCCCTCTGAGGGAAAGAATTTAATAAAACAAAACAAAACAAAACAAACAAACAAACAAAAAAAAACATCAATTGCCTTGACAAATCGGTGCTGTCCTGTCTGGATAAATAGATCTATTATTCTAGAAGCGCTGTGCATTATTTTAATCCTCTTTTACCTAGCCAAACTCACGGGTTGTTTCACCAAACTTGTCTGATTAACAATTTCACTTCCTTATTATGTGGTATATTAGTTGCTTTGACAAACTACATAACAAAAGTGAGCTAAGGAAGGAAGGGTTTGTTTGGGCTTATTGTTTGTCTTACTTAGGGTTAATATCGCTGGGATGAAACATAACTAAAAGCACACTGGGGAGGAAAGGGTTTATTTGGTTTACACTTGCACATTGTAACCCAGCACAGAAGGGAGCCAGGACAGGAGTTAAAGCAGGAACCTAGACATAGCAGCTGACTCTGAGGCCAGGCTGCTCTCCATGATGCCCTTGTACCTTCAAAACCAGTACCACCATGCCACCTGGGTGGCTCTTACACATTGCCAAGTTTGGCTGCCTGTGGAACACAGCTTCTGTGTGCTGACTCTAAGGAAACACCTCCCAGGAGATTGCACCTCAGTGATGCTGGTCTCTTAATCCCAGTTGATTTCTTAGCTCATGCCAAACAGCATCTACTATCCCAGTAATGCAAAGGTTTCACTTCAATGGCATTGGACTCTTGTTAACCACAGCTTGTTCAGCCCCAGCTGACCACAGCGACAGAATCTTAATTCAAAATAGCAAATGGTTCTATAGAGTCCATAAACTTCCCGAAGAAACTTCACAACCTGGATCTCTATCATCTGAATTGCTCTCAACATTCTTATCTTCAAAGCTCTGACAGAGCAGTTCACTAAGCTGTCAACGCTCCATGGCTTTTCTAGCCCAAAGTTCCAAAGTCCTTCCACAATCTTCCCCAAAACATGGTCACGTCTGTCACAGCAAAACCCAACTATGCTAGTACCAATTTCTGTCCTAGTTAGGATGACTATTGCTGTGATGATACACCATGACCAAAATCAACTTGGGGAGGAAAGGGTTTATTTGGCTTAAACTTCCACACCATAGTCCATGACTAGAGGAAGTCAGAGCAGGAACCTGGAGGCAGGAGCTAATGCAGATGCCACAAAGGGGTGCTGCTTACTGGCTTGTTCCACATGGCTTGCTCAGCCTACTTTCTTATAGAACCCAGGACTCCAGCCCAGGGATGACCCCACCACAATGAGCTGGGCTCTCCATCCAAGAATCATTAATTAAGAAAATGCCGTAGGGCTTGCCTAAAACTTGATCTTATGGAGGTATTATTCTCAGTGGAGGCTCCTTCTTCCTGGTGACTTTAGCTCATGTCAAGTTGACTTAAAGCTATCCAGTACACTGTTTGAAATGAATACAGTCTGTCAGGGTGGAAGGGCATAGTGATGAAAGGGTATGGTGGTTGCCATATTGATGCAATCAGTAAATAAATAGGAATTCTGGTCCTACATTCATTTTCTTTCACATTATTTCTTCTTATTCAGTGTGTGACTCTGGCAATGGAATGGGTCATCTGTATTCAGGGTGGAACTTTCCAATACAGTTAAAACAAGCCCTTTCTCACCTAGGCTTCATTTAAGAACAGAGCATGTGGGACTGGAGAGACAGATTAACAGTTAGGAGCACTAACCACTCATCCAGAGAACCTGGGTTCAATTTCCAGCTCACAACTATCTGTAATTCCAATTCCAGAGCTTCTGACATCCTCACACAGACATACATGCAGGCTAAACACCAATGAATGTAAAATAAAACAAATTAAAAAAAAAAGAACAGAGTATGAAAAATAGAAACACAAAGGGAAGAAGTGTAGATAGGGCTTGCGGCACATAAACCCTGTAATGAATGGACTATATATTTTGTGACCCAATGCTTGGGGTCTCTTCCCTTAGCTCACCCCTCCAGACATGCACAAAGGACTGTCAGATGACACCAAAACCTGTCAAGCTGGTCATTAAGATTAATCACCATATAAGCAATATGGCCTACAATTTTCTCTCATTTCTTTTATTTAAGATGAATTATGTAATGGCCAGCCACTATTTGCAGTGTCTGATTTTATAAGACAGCCAGTCCATGAGATAATGAATACAAAAATCCCTCTTTCTTCTGGAAACACAAATGTTGTGCCACCTATTATCTCTCCAATGTGTACAAGTACGAATGCATTCGTGTAAACACACACACACACACACACACACACACAGCATACTGACAAATTATTTTTTAAATAGACATAAAAAAGTCTACTCAGTTAAGTAAATATAAGTCTAGATCCTTTTGTTCCCAGAATGATAAATGCTCACTTAAGCACATTATTGTTGTTGTTTGTTTAAGATGGCTGAATTTCAAGAAAAAAAATCATGCTATGAACAATGTTGATCTTTAACATTCAGATCACCTTTTGGAGATAAATTTCCCCTTTCTCTTGATTTCCATGTCTAAACCTTTATTTTTTTAAAAAAACAAGACTTAATTGTTCTGATTATCCCTTTGAGACACTAGTGAAGACAACCATACACTTGCAACCTTCCAGACTCAGGATCACTCCTGGCTCATTCCTGTCCAAAGTCCTCCTACTTTAACAGCAAACTGTTTATGGAAAATTGTATGGATTGAGCATATGACTAATTATTTAATAGAGGAACTAGTCTCAAACATTCGCTTGTTGACAGAGGTCCCTGTCAGCCATAACTCAATTACAAGCTTGAGCAACTCACAGAACTGTATCCTGAATATTAATAAAGTCAGGAAGGCAGCAGTTCTTAGACTGTGGGTCACAACCCCTTTGAGAGGTCAAACGACCCTATCACAGGGGCCACCTAAGACATTCAGAAAACACTGATGATTGACATTATCACTCACAAAAGTAGCAAAATTACAGGTATGAAGTAGCAACAAAACGAATGTTTGGTTGGATGTCACCATAATATGAATAACTATATTAAAGGGTCACAGCAGAGAACCCTGCAGTAGAGGGAGCCATTAAATGATCAGATAATGGAACCCCTATACACCACACACACACACACACACACACACACACACACACACACACACCCTCTACATATACAAAGCCACTCACAAGGACAGAAAAGTCTCCCTCATATAAATGTAAAACCCAAACCTCTCCAGACACCAGAAAGGAGGAAACAGTGACAGAGTGCGTGTTCTTCCCATGAGTCTTTGGTCACTTCACACACATAGAGCCCAGGTAACCAGGTAACTTTAGGCAAACCTAGATTATTCATGGCACAACACATCAGGTGGGCATTTTCACCATCCGGGGTTGACGCTCTACAGCCTTTTCTCAGAGGGTCCTTGTTGAGAGGAGACTGGCCCTATATGTCACAGTGGTCCTGTTTGAAAGGCGTGCCATCCAGTTGAAGCAAGTCCTATAGGAAAAGAAATCCAAAGTGTAGTAGAGAAGCAGGTAACAGGATCTGTTATTAGATGACATCTCCCTGCAGGCAGCCCCGTCAGAGTTCCAAAAACTGGTATCTCTGCTCAAAATCATGCCATGGCAAATGATTCAAAATTCATGTTCCTAAGTTTACAGACACATTACCAATGTATTAGCACTCAATATTTTTCCTGGCAATTACCTGTCTGCTCACCAACTTGGAATATATAAGAACAGAGCTCAGAAAAGTTTCATTATGTGGTAAATAAATAAAATTGTGTGTTCTGTACATATCCTTTATGAACAGAAACACTCAAGATGGCTGTGCAAGGTGACACACATTTGTGATGCCAGCCAGCACCTGACGGCTGAGGCAAGAGGAAGACTACCAGCTTAAGACCAGCCTGTGTGACAGAACCCAAACAGGAGACTCAAACATTAACATTAGTATATGAAAGACAGTTTGCAGAGGAAGACTTCAAGCCCTTTCTCCCCTAGGCTTCATTGAAGAACAGAGCCTACAAAGAACACCAACACCAGGAGTTATGTGTGGACAGTGCTTGTGGTACATAAAGGGCCTAAAATGAATGGACCATATATTTCATAGCCCAGTGCTTAGGGACTCTTCCTTTAGCTCACCCTCATGTTTAGGAGTGTTTTTAACAAGCAGTCTCTGTTTCTATTTCTGTTTTTCTTTTCTATTCTATTCTATTTTATTTTACTTTTTGGTTTTTTTTTTTTTTTTTTTGGCCTTTTGAGACAAGGTTTTTCTGTGTAGATTTGAAGTTGTCCTACATAGCAGTGATATCTAGACTCACACAAGTAACATCTTGACCTCATAGTAAGACCCCACCTCAAAAACACCAACAAACAGCTTGGCAGTGGTGGCGCACACCTTTAGTTCCAGCACTTGGGAGGCAGAGGCAGGTTGATTTCTGTGAGTTCCAGGCCAGCCTGGTCTACAAAGCTACACAGAGAAACCCTGTCTCTAAGAGACAAAACAAAACAAACAGAAAAAAAAACCCACAAAAAAAGGTAAAGATATATTTAGGAGAACATCAGTATGAACACAAAACAAGTTCAGTCCAATGTAACCACTGGCATTACTCACTTACTAGTACACACTCTGGTGTTACAGTAGATACAGCGTGGATAGGGGAAATCATTTCAATATGTGCTATGCATTGTTTATTTGTATTTCATGTAGGGAAGGAACACGAGTAAAAGTCTATATGCAAAGCAGTCAGATTTGGTGTGGTAATGGCCTTCCTGAGTCCCGATCCAGCTGAAGTGTAAAATTCCAGCATCACAGGTCACAGTCCTGAGTCATTGGTCCTCCAGAGAAGTCAGGGCCCAATGACAACCCTGTTCCTTCAGAAAAGTCCACATTTTCACAGCCTTGACAGAAAAGCACAACTGATCCCAATGGCTACAAAAGCTAATTGGCAATGGAATGAAAACCCTAGAAGAGGATGGAGGGTGGCTGCTGGAGAACTTGAGAAGATGAAGTGTTCCCCTGGACAATCCATCTTGTTCACGCTCGTAGAAAGTTTAGTGAACCTTCATGTGCAACTTGCCATAAGATTTAAGTGAAATGTGCACTCGTTCTGTATCTTGTCAGCTTAAAGCTGAGTTTCTATCTAAGAACATTTACCAGGACTGGAAACCACTTTCCTGCAATATTGAAAAATGTATTTTAATAGACCCAAGGATTGACTTCTAATTTGATAGCATCTGTTGTAGGATATGACACTTATTAAAATATTTCTGTAGTAAACCAAATTGTTCATAAAAGTTGTTTTTAATCACAGACACTTGCTCACTTGCTTTAGCCTCCAACCTTGGGACAATTTCAGTCTCTGTGACATTTTAGACCTTGCATTAGCTAGCTGCCATGCCCTATCACTCAGAACTTGTCGACCTTCCATCCAGGACATCCTTGTATTCAAATTTTCAAAAGCATGGAATGTGCACACACGTGTTTGCAATACAGGGTCAGGCCCAAGTGCTTGTTATAAAAATTATACTTGACTTTAACCAACACATAATTTAAAGTTCTGTCCATATTGATACATATTGCCTTCGATACATCATATCTGTGTAGCCTTTGCTTCTAAATACCATGTAGTGCTTGTTACGTCTTTGACATTAACCAATCTGTTTTTACTGTAAAACACACTCAAATTATCTTCAACTCCCCACCTGTTCTAGTTATCAGTTTATTGCCTGTCAGCTCCAAATTTACCCTGCACTGCCTACTCTATAAAAATAAATCTGGGCCCTTTTAAATATTTTTGTCTTACCAGCTGACAGCAATGTTAAAACTCTAGAATCAGATGGAACAGCAGTTGAGGAACAAGGCATTTCTTTGCCTGAGCTAGGGTTTGATGCTTTGTTATGGTTCTGAACAGACAGCTACCCCACAGCAGCCAGTAGCAGCCAGCGACCACAACCTCCCCTGAGAGCACTCTGTTGTGATTGCAGAACTTTGCAGCTGTGTCCCATATGGATCCCCCTAGTTCCTGGTGCACAACTGGGACTACTCACAAGTTTTCTCTCGCACTTGTCCTTCATGCAGAGTGTCCTGTAGCAGAGTGTCTTGAGAAACACATCCCCATGGACAGCTTTCCCTTACATGCCAGAGCACAGATTTTTGCAGAGTAAACTGACATGACTTGTCTGCCAAACACACACCTCTCCAAAAAGGCAAGCATGTGAGACCTGGGAATGGGAGGGCTTGCCTATGGCTTCTCTATCTCAGAATGTGTGGTGTGACAATCCCCTAAACCTGTCATGCCCATATTTGTCTGTGTTCTCGATTTCCAGTCACCAAGAGCACATTTCTCTAATGCCCTGTTATAAACTATTTTGTTCCAATTTGTATTTGGTTTCTCTTTTATTGATTTGACTTCAATATACCCTCTCCCCAAATGATACAGCCCAAACATCCTCATTCATGCCCTTTTATGAACTTGAAATTTGGGTATATGTACCCCCAAATAGGTTTACTAGGTTCTTGCCTATGAATTAACCAACTGCTTCTTGAGTGCTCTACTAAGTAAGAACTCCTATCTATAACAGCTGGTATTTGACTCCTCAATAACCATCAAAATCTGAACTCCCAGCCTCTGATTTTTCCTCTTCTAACAATGGGTGCATAATAGTCATTTTAATTATTTATTTTACATGTATGGTGTGTTGCCTGAATGAATGTTTGAGTACCGTATGTGTGCCTGTTACCCAAAGATTCTAGAAGAGGGTATCAGATCCTCAGGGATTGAAGTTACAGACAGTTGTGATCCACAATGTAAGTACTGGGGATTGAACTTAGGTCTTCTGAAAGAGCAGCCAATTCTCTTAACCACTGAGTCATCTCTCCAGAGCCACAGCAGTTATTTCTAAGACATGTGCCTCTGATGCAAATGTCTGCTCTTACACTTGCTGGCTTTTCAAAATCTCACTCCCTACAAACTGCCTTTCCCTATCTCTTCCCATTCCCTTTGTCGGCTTTTCTAGTGTTCACTTGTAAATTTGCAGATTCTTGAAAATACTCCATTGCAGATTTTAGATATTGCAGATCTTCTCCCAATGTTCTCCTCCTTCTCGGAGCTCTGTCCATGATAGTCTTTATTGAAAATATATCCCCAGTTTGTCCTCTCGATTCGAAAATCACAAAATATCTTGCCACCTGTCTTTGACTGACAAGGTTTTAGTTTTTAGCCAGGTCTTCACTCAAAATGCACTCTGATTATGGTGCTTGAAATGATCCAGATTTTTTTCTTCCAATTAGTATGCCAAAAATAAATATTTTAAAGAAG
Source organism: Cricetiscus sungorus (assembly GCA_030556225.1). Classification (NCBI taxonomy): domain Eukaryota; kingdom Metazoa; phylum Chordata; class Mammalia; order Rodentia; family Cricetidae; genus Cricetiscus; species Cricetiscus sungorus. Next base: position 20,240,496 of record JANBXA010000180.1, on the reverse strand, counting down.
AAAATTATTCTGTTAGCTTTTGGGAGGAACCAAAAAGTAGTGTGATACATTATAGTCTAAAGTAAAACTGAATTGTCAATGCCAAGAAACTTCATGAACTAGAAGAGAAGGGTAAATTCCTAGATGCATACAGCCTGCCAAGGCTAACCCATAAAAAAACAGGAAGTCTAAACATATCTAGAACTCACATAGAAGTTGAATCACAAACCTACAATGAAAAAGAATAAGACAGATAATATCATTGTTAAATTATACCAAACATTTAAAGAAAAATTATGTCAACCAATAAAAAATTAAAATCAGCATTACCTAAATCCTGAAGTCAGACACAATAACAACAAGAAAAGGTTACAGGCTATGTCTTAGAGTTTCTGTTGTTGAAAAGAGACACCGTGGCCATGTCTTATCAAGGAAAGCATTTGATTGGGGCTTATAGGTTCAAAGATTAATCCATTATCATCATGGCAGGACATGGAAGCATACAGGCAGGCATGGTGCTGGAGAAGGAGCCAAGGGTTCTATATCTGGATCAGCAGGCAGCAGGAAGAAAGAATGAGCCTGGGCCTGGCTTGTGCTTCTGAAACATCAATGCCCATCCCAGTGACACACTTTCTCCAATAGCGCCAAACCTATTCCAACAAGGCCACATATCTCAATCCTTTCAAATAAAGCCACTCCCTGTGAGCCTATAGGGGCCATTTTCATTAAAAATACCACAAGTCAACATGCCCTGTGTATGAGAAGCTTCCACAAAATATTGTAAAATCAAAAGCCTTAGTTACACCATGACATAAGATTTATCCCGGATGGCTGGCTCAACATAAGAAAATCAATTAATGTGATAAAAAACAGTCACATGAGCTTTTCAAAAGACACAGTAAAAGCATCTTGAAATCTTCAATAAGCTTTCAGGATGCAAATCAGGAAACAAAGGAAGCTACCCAGCATATAAAACTAGACAAACTCTTCAGTAAATGGAACAGGGATAACAGGGGTGGGGCAAGGAACAAAGAGGGGAAGGGGAAGTAAGGAAGGGAAGGGAGGGAGGGAGGGGAAAAAGAGAAAATTGATTGATTGATTGATTGATTGATTGATTGATTGATTGATTACTAATGAAGTTGGTCAACTGGCTAGCACTAGCTTATATGTTCACAGTGACTCCTAGATGAGGGAGTGCTAGGGCCATGACTAGTTCAGGAAAACTCCATTGTTCCAATTTCAGTTGAGTCCAAGATTTATGTAGGAGTTCCAGACATATGCACTGTTTTAAGTTTGTTTCTATTGAAATTAGGTATAGAAAGTTGTTACACTGCAGTTGTGGAAGATTCCACGTGTAGCCTGAGGGCCCAAATGGCATGGAGATAGACAGAAACAGATTCCTAATGTGCACACATAAGCCAGCTTCACCTTGGGGTTGTCTCCTATTTCTCCTATATGTACTGAATTGTTGTTTTGTTTTTGCTTTTGTTTTCCTTAATGGGTTTCACATTATTTACAATGTGATTTTCCACATAAAAGTAAATTATGTGACCTACAGGTGTGGCTCAATGGAAGAGAGCTTGCTTAGTATGTATAAAGACCCAGATTTAACACCATCACCCTGTCCCCTTAGTTGCAAAAAAAAAAAAAAAAAGAGAGAGGGAGGGAGGGATAAGAGGGAAGAAGAGTAAGAGAGAGAGACAAGAGAGACAGAGAGAGACAGAGAGAGACAGAGCAGAGAGAGACAGAGAGAGAGAGAGAAAGAACACAAATTAGAGGCTTTACCAATCTTTTATTCAAATATCCTTCACACTGAGTAGAAAGGTACATCAAGAAGGAAGGCATCAGCCCTCCCTTGACATAAATGTTGATCCACAGAATAAGGCTACCCCATTCTCCCATCACTCAAGGCCAATCAGTCTGTAACAGCATTTCCTTGGACTTGAATTTGGAAGGATCAAAGTATACCACTATAGAGAAAGGCTAACAACTCATCTGAAAGTTTTTCTTGATTTTTAAACTCTCTCCTTTCTCTCCTCTTCCCTCTCCTCTTTCCCCTGTTTGAAATTAGTGAAAAGAGCTACTGCCAAGAGGGACACTAAGTAAAAGGAAACAGAAAAGGCAAAGAGGGAAATCAAAGAGAGAAATTTAGTGCAAGCAGCAAAGGCCTCATTAGCCTCACAACAAAGACCGGCTCGATTTCTTTCTTATTGACATTAAGGAGTTTGATGTGAATCTAACATAAAAGCCTTGCGAATCTGCTCTTCTTCCTGGGGTCTTGGGGTCCTGGCAGCTGCTTGCAAATTGTTTCCTTCCAATAAAGGTCATCTTTCTTGATTGGTTTTCATTCCCTTCTGTGTCCAACCAATCAAGAGCAGGCCAAGCAGATGGCTGAAGCTAGTCCAGACTGTCCAGGTCAGCAGCTGCATTCTCACCCCGGAACTCATCCGTCCTGTCCATCACAGAGGTCTTTCTTTCTGTGGGCTTTTAAAAAGAAAAGAAACCACAGGAACCCATGGATACTTCTTGAATGAATAAACTCTGAGCCCAGCACTATGTGAAGAGCTGGGGTTGAAAGAAAGAAATGTCACTCAAGGATCAAATGAAAACATCTTGTACAATTTGAAAAACTATCAACAGGATGAAAGTTCCAACTCCCATCTTTGTGTTTGTAATTCTCTATTCCATCACTATGTCTTAGATGGGAAAGAAGGAAGAAACGAAAAAGGGAAAAAGAAGAGAGAGAAAGCAGAGACAGAGAATGGAGTGTGAGCTTTTCTTATATGTTGAAAGTGCTAAAGCCACCTGCTCCATTTTATCCTACTTTATCCTTACAGCACTTGTAAAATTAAACCATCCCTTTTCCCCCTCAAGTACACCAGAGGCATATGTGGGTATTGATCTTACAATAAAGACCAGATTTTGTGTTCCATTCTTATGTTTCTTAAAATTTTAGAAATGTTCTTGCAAATGTGATCTAATCATAACAAAATGGATACTTATCAGGATTCACTTGCATTCTGGATACGCATCACTAAGTCAAGCATTCTAAGAGCCAAGTATTCTATTCTGTGTTAGACACGTGCAAAGACAATTAAGACTTGATCCATTCCCTCCAGGAGCTTGAGGCTACTGAGGAAAATGGGCAGAGAAACAAAGATAATGAAGCAGTGTGTTTGCTGCCATTTAGTTTAGAAGTCTATACAGGTTGCCAGTGAAGCACAGAGGGAGAGAAATTAGTCTAAACTGACTGAAGACATTGGGGAGTATTTCTTGGAAGAAGTAATGTAAGAATTGAATCCAGATGAAGTGGGGGGGGGACAGAGAAAGCATTCCAGACAGAGGGAATGTTGAGCCCTGCAACCTAGAGACAGTGCACTGCATGCTGGGAAATTCAGCATGAAAGCATGGTTTCAGCAGCTCTTGTTTCTAGGAAACCATCAAGGGCACAAGGGCTGGGGCTAAAGAACAGTTAGAGGCTTCAGATGTATTTTGGAAGATACAGAATCCCATTGAAGTTATGAATCAAAGGGAAAGCAAGATCAGATTTGCAACTGACAAGGATCGCTTAGTGATCCCTTAGTGAAGCCTTAGTGAAGAGTCGGCATCAAGGAAGTGGTTTCAGAATGGAATCCTCTAACCCCTTGCTGTCCATTCCGCAGTGTCTTTCTATATGAAAGTGACATGAGGCACAAGTACAAGATAGAAAGAGTGATAATTCCAGCAAGCTGTCTATCTATAGTGATCACACTATAGATCAAAACACCTAATGTAAACCATGTAAGGGAAGAAAGGCTTATTTGACTCACAGTTTCCAGGACTTCTATCCACCATGGCAGGAAAGGCATGGTAGAACAGCTCGTGTCACAGCAGACAAGAAGCAGAAAAGAAACAGGAGAGATCAAGAACAACATGCAGCCTTCAAGGATATTCCCCTATAACCCACTTCCTCCAACTAGGATCTACCACCCACATTTCATTATATTCCTTAGTTTTGTTATGAATCCACCAAAGGATTAGCCCATGGATTAGGTCAGAACCTGCATGAACCAATATTTCACAAAAGCCTATCAGCTGGCAAGCAAGTTGTCTATTGCCGAGTCCATGGGGGACAGTCCCTATTCAAACCACGGTACTCTGTCCCCTAGAGGATCTCAAAGCTGAGATAAGTTCTCAAACTCCTACAATTTCATTTTTTAATTTGACATGTGGCTTAATAGCAGTTCCTTGGGGATGGGAACTTAATAGCAGTTCCTTGGTGCAGTGCTTGACAAGTACACACAAGGAACTGGGTTTAACACCCAGGACCATGACAATCAGAACAAAGCCATGTCAACCAAGAGTTGTAGTGAGTCTAAAAATGAGAAAATGCATGTGAAATATCTGGTGCAGCGACACATTGTAATATCTCAGTAAATGATTAAATATCATTTTCATAAGTTATGGTTCAATGAAGGAAATTTTGAATAAAGGGGAGAAAGATATGAAGAACAAGAAAATAGGTCTAAAGACCACAAGTGTTTGACTTAGGGGTCAGGGGTAGGAGATGTGGTGGTTGTAGCAATTGCAGATCATCAATAATGTATTGTTCACCCTCCCTCCCACCTTCTTCCTTGGGAATAGAATAAAAACATCTTCCAGTAATGTTCATGTCCCAGGAAGCATCAGCTGACCTGCCTACTGTCCTGAGTCTTGCTGCCTGGAATTCAGGACAGTGGCAGAATGCCTGGCAGCTATCTTAAACCACAAAGTGAATTGAGGACAGATTCTATGCATGGCAAGACTGTAGCAGGAAAGTAGAAGTAACTTGTGTGGGTGATAACTAGGAAGCCACTCACCCAGTTTTGTTTGTCTGTCTCAGAATTTCATCCATGTGAGAGTAGAACATCTATCTGAATTTGTTCTTATTTGAGGATTAATCGTGTTCATTTATACTCTTAAATAATGCAGGGTGGATGGTGGCACCTCTCACAAAAGCAGCAACAAAAGATAATTCAGTGGTGAAGGTATGGAAAGAAGGTCTTCACTGTGGTGAGGTAGTAATACCTATGTCAGCAGCTACTCGCTTGGGGCACTGAGAATGCAGGATCACAAGTTCAAGGCTAGCCCAGAATATAGAAGGGATTTCTGAAAGAACAAAACATCTGTGGGTTAAATAGAGAACATGTGTTAAAACACAACAGTGGTAGGAACAACAGATCAAGTCTCAGAAGGGGTGTGTAGGGGCCATCTGATGTGTATCACCTTGACAAAAGGATTTTTTTTAGCAAGGACAATTGAACACCAATACAGAAGAATTTCTTGCCCTTCCTTTTCCGTGTGAAAGGCAGGATACAGATTTCCTCCCTATGTACCCATCTCCCCTACCAGGGGGAAGAATGACTATTATCATAGATGGAGAGTTGGCCTCAAGGTAAGTCTGCATAATTCAGCCTGCTATGATAATCCTCATTTGTCTTTAGTTTCTCCAGTAAGTTTTCTAGTTGCTTCCCCACAACTTATTATCCTTCCAAGTCAAAGCCTACCCTTTATAAATTTATTTTAAGAGGCAAAGAAAATAAATAATTTAGAATGTATATAAAATTAAGCAATTAAAAATGGCATATAAACTCCAAGTCTAACCATTCAGATTTGCTTCTTTTCTATAAACTCCTGTGACTATCAATATTAATGAAACTTATACGTGGGGCAAAGGTGCTCGCTGCCAAGTCTGACGCCCTGAGTTTGACCCCTGGATCCACAGGGTGAAAAGAAGAGAACCAACTCTTGAAAGTTGACATCTGACCTCACACACACACTCTCTGGCTGGTGTAAACATGTGTGTACAACACACACACAAACACACAAACACATATAAATATAATAAAGAATTTTTTTAAATTATATGTGGTCCAGTATGATGGTTTTCATCTTCCGGACAAACATGATAGATAGAAGAGAATAGAATTCTTCAAGTTGACATCTGACCTCCACATGTATACCAATGGTATCCCCCAACACACACGAAGTAAGAGTAGTTTTTAATTATGTGCTTCATCTCTTCGTAATGTTTTTTGTCCATTTAACACATTGGGGCCCCAATCTAAGAAAGTGAAGGAAATTTTCCTGTGAGGTAATTTCCTCTATTATGATGTGATGAGAATCAAAAGGAAGGGAAGAGGACAGGAATTTGAGGAAGATAGGGGGATTGAGTCTAGGAGAGCTTATGGGGAGGAGTTGGGGTGATTATGATCAAAATACCTTTTAAGAATTTTTTGAAGAATTAATAAAAATAGTTTTAGGTATTTAAAAAAAACCAAGTTCAGTGAAGAAGATGAAGAAGGGAATGATATGTGAAAGAGAAGATGGAAGACTGGGGATGGCAGAAATTTCGGTGACAGAAGGAAAGGAAAACTGAAGGGACAAGAAGAGTGACAGAGAACAGGAGAGCATGGCACCATGGAACTCAGAGGAGACCAAAGTTGTAGGAAGTCACATCAAAGGAAACAGAGATTGGATAGGCAGGAATGGTAGCCATTTGATTTGACTTCAATCTATAATGAAAGCTGATTTCTGGGATATAGCTCGATGCTACAGCATTTGATGCTACAGCATTTCCTATTCTGTGAGGGGCCAGCATCACATTAATAACAATTAATAATAATAGATATATGGTGGTTTAAAGACGAATGGCCCCCAGGGGCTCATATATTTGAATGCTTGGGGAGTGGCACTATTTGAAAGGACTAGGAAGTATGGCCTTGTTGAAGTAAGTAAGTGTATCACTGGGGGAGAGCGGCTTTTGGAGTTTCAGAAGCCAGACTTAGTGCCTCTTTCTTCCTGCTGCCTACAATCCAGATGTAGAGCTCTCAACTCCTCTCCAGCACCATGTCTGCCTGCATGCCACCATACTTTCTGCCATGAGGATAATGGATTAAACCTCTGAAACAGCAAACAAGTCCCAATTAAATGTTTTCCTTTATAAGAGTTGCTGTGGTCATAGTGTTTCTTCATAGCAATAGAACATTTACTGAGACAAGCTACATCTCCAATCCTAGTAGTTTTCAGTAGCAATGGAAGGGAAACTCAAAATGGTCAGCAAGAGCAGCTGGAGCAGAAGGACACAGACTAGGGGCTTGCTGCTGTTCACACAACAAATCACTCCAAACTTTCAGGCTTAGAACAGCACATGCTGGATGTCCCACAGTTCTGCAGCTCAGAAACCAAGTGGCTGCTCTCTGGACTCTTGTCTAGACACTGTGGAAGCAGCCTGTCTGCCCAGCTGTTCACTGAATTCTGTTCCATGTGGCTGTTGGGCACAGATCCCAATCTCCTTGCTGACTGCCATCCCATCCAGGGACTGTTTTGAGCATATAGAAGCTGCATAAAAACCCTAACTCCTTCTTCAAGGCCTGGAATGGTGCATTTGCTATTTGTTTTTTTGTTGTTGTTGTTGTTTTGTTTTTTGTTTGTTTGTTTTCCAGGCTGGGGATCAAACCCATAGTTTCACACATGAAGAGCAAAAATATTCTACCACTAAGCTATAACCTGAGCCCAGGTCAAAATCACTATGATTCATTTCTGTTATTGCCTTTTTTGGTTTTTCAAGGGTTCAGGTGATCATGATGAACTAGTCAGATAATCCATCTCAATCTCCCCGTGTTAAATTCCAATGATTAGTCACCTCAATTTCACCTGCAAATTGTTTCACAGTAGTATCCAGTTTAGTGCTTGACTGAGACACTAGGAACAAGAATCTTAGAGATGATACCTGCTAAGGCTCCCACTATGACTAGTTAAAAAAAAAAAGTATAAGAATGCTTTCAAAAAATGGTCTTAAATATTCAAGAAATCTCCAGAAGGTGTGCTGCCAAGGAACAGTTATCTGTTTGTTTGTTTGTTGTTCCATATACAAAATAAAAATGCCTTAGAGGTATGTGCACCCTCAGGAGGGAAATCCAATAAAGGAGAAACTGATTGAAAATAGAGAGAGTGAAAAATGATCTGATCACATCTGCAGGGTAAACAGAGTTGAGACTCAGACCACAAACAATAGCAGCTAAGCTTCTTCTCTTACAAGAAGAAAGGAAGAGAGATGTCAGTGTACAGGGATGAAGTGCCAAACAAGCTGAGACAAATTTGAGCAGACACTATGTTTTGATATACACCATTGTTCCTGAAGCAGGACCTCCGAATGCTGACCCTAGAAGAGCGTCATCAGCAATGCCAGAGAACTCACTCAAAAGTTGGGCCACGGCACCATCCCAGATCTGCTGAGGATAATAACGCCCAGCACTGTGTGGTTTTCATACCTGCTACAGTGTCAGGATCAGTCTTAGGTAATCACCAGCTCATGGGCTAAGACTGAAGATGACAGGTAGACAGTGGAGGAGAATGTGAAGGTCTGAAAGAACAATAGGAAGAAAGAGGTTGATGGAGAGCCAGTGGAAGGACACCCTAACTAAGGTGTCAGCTTAACTAACACTCAGCTCCCAGAGGAACCCCACACCAGCTCTAGATACTAACATGGCATCAGAGGACACATTCATGACAAAAACTAGAGGGGCATTAGCTGAGCACAATGGTATACTCAACTATAAACAGAAGAGCAGAAATGGCTGGTGATGGCCATCATGACAAGGGAAGGAACACTGATTTCAAAAGTGTTCAACACAATCTAGGTTCATTTCCCAGCTCTACCACTTGTAGCCCAGGGAAAAATTCAACTTTATTTAAGCTCTCTAATTCCATTTCCTCAGTATGGACAGAGGTGTGGTGGCCCCACCCATGTGAAACAATGCATGAAGATGCCCTGCCACAGAATCTGACACTCCACATAAACTATTATATAATATAATATACGTAACATATATTATATATAATAAATGAATGTCTACTATTTTAAACCTATGTTTCTTCAATTCTGTTGGGCTAGGCTGGGCTTCACACGTCTCTTATGTGGGGACCCAAGCTGACAGAGGCACTCAAAGATGACATATGCTATCAGCTTGTGTCAGTAGGAGAGTACAAGGTGAATGCACTTATAACCATGACATTCAAAGCTTCTGTGTGTTGCATGTCTGTCAGAGCCACCTATGCTCCATTGTTCAACTCAAGTTACAGGGGCCAGATTCAAAACCAGCAAGCCAAGATAATGAAATAAATGATTTGGACAAATAACACATTCTGTTATATATGTAATACAATGACCCTGAATGATTCCAAATGAGAAATGCTAGGTTGTTCAGGATGGAGAGGTAATTAAAAAGCAAGATTCTAGGAACATTCCAAAGCCAACCACCCCTGACAAAGATAAAAGAGGCTTTTGTAAACTCTGAACCTTTAATTACCTTAGCAATGTCCACATGTCTGTTATCTCTACTTTCCACGGTCACTTTTCATTTGCTGGGACTGCCATGACAAAGTACCACATACTGAGCAACTTCAACCATAGAAGAGCTATCTCATAGACCTGAAAGCTAAAAGTCTAAGGACATAAATAAATTGTCTGGCCCCTCTGACCAGGGCCTGAGGGAAGGTGTCCTCTGGGCATCACCCTGGGCTTGTGAGTGGCCTCTTTATATTCACATGGCATTCTTCTGGTACATATATGTGTCCCAAACACTATCTTTATGTATGAGTACCAATAATATGATGTTAGAGGCCACCTGCCACAGTATGATTATATCTAATTGCATTGGCAATGATTCTGTTTCCAAATAGGATCACATTGGAAAATAGATATAGGGACACTTTAGTTAGCTTGTCGTTATGACAGATACTAAAGGTAATTGGATTAGCTTCCCTTCCCTGTAATAAAATACCTGATACAAAAAGTGATAAGGTAGAAAGATTTATTTGGGCTCAACATTTCAGAGATTTTGATCCAAGATTGGCTGGTTCCATTGCTTTGGGCTTGAGTTGGGGCAGAATCACACAGTGGAAGGAGAGAGTGGCAAAAGAGGCTGATCACCTCATGGCAGCCAGGAAGCAAAAAAGGAACAAGTTAGTAACTAAGGATATGACCTTCCAGGCTATGACTCTGGTGAGGTACTTCTCCCATTAGGCTGAACTTCCTGAAGTTGCTGCCACCTCCAATGGTGCCATCACAGTACAAAGTCATCAGTAGATTGATCCCCTGATAAAGTTGTCATGAACCAATCACCTTCCATTTCTGAACACTGAAACAATGGGGACCACCAGTCTGTGGTGACCTTCCAGATCCAAAGTGTAACACAAACCAATTTCTAAAGAGAAAAGCATAATTTTGGCTCACAGTTTTGAGGTCTTAGTCCATAATCAGTTAGGCCAGCATGTGGTCCAGGCATAAAAATCAGAGGAAGAAGTGGCTCTGTGGGCTAGAGAGACAGCTTAGTAAATGCTAGAGGATGTTCGTTAGGATCCCCATACCCACATAAAAAGCTAAGCATACCAGTGCACACCTCTAACCCCAGCATCTGAGAGGCAGAGACAGGAGGATCTCTAGGGCTCAGTGCCCAGGCAGTCTGCACAATTGGTGAGCTCAAGATTCAGTGACAAACTCTGACTCAAAAAATAACGTGGGCAGTGGGGCAGTGGTGGTGCACACCTTTATTCCCAGCACTCAGGAGGCAGAGACAGGTAGATCTCTGTGGATTCAAGGCCAGCCTCGTCTACAAAGCAAGTTCCAGGACAGCCAGAACTGTTATACAGAGAAACCCTGTCTCAAAAACCCGCTAATAAAGTGGAGGGCCAGCAAGATGATTGAGTGTGTAAAAGATGGGTTAAAAAAGAAAGACATGCCTCCTTTCCCCCCAAATGGTGGGAGGAGAAAATCAACTCTGAAAAGCTGTCCTGTGACCCCCACACACTCACCCTGACACCCATGCAGGCACATACATGAGTAAATAAATGTATGTAAAAATACTGTCTCAACAAGTTGGAGAGGAAAACTTCCAATATCCAATACTGACCTCTACCTGCCACATGCATGTGCATGCATTCCATGCACATATATAAACACACACCTGAACACACACATTCATATGGAAGATGTGAAAGGCTACCACCCCCTCCAGTGGCACTCCTTTTGTGACCTCAGGTCCTTCTATAAAGCCACACTATTGAAAGTTCTCATATACCTCTCAATATCACCACCACCTAGAGACCAAGGTTTTAGCACATGTATCTTTAAGACCAACTATAGCAGGAAACAGTTCAACACAGAGTCAATAATAAAAATCCTTACTTATCTTGCTTGTTTCTACGAATAACCAAAGAACTGTAATATAGCAAGGGACTTAGCATTACAATAACCTTTCTTGGAAAAGGAACTCCAAATGTGCTGGTTAATTTTTGTCAACTCAATACATACTAGGGCCATCTAGGAAAAGGAAACCTCAGCTAAGAAAATTTCTTCTTCAGTTTAGCCTGAAGCCAAGTCTGTGGGGTACTTTCTTGATTAATGATTGATGGGAGGGCACCCAGCACCCACCTCTTTGGGTGATATCATCCATGGGCATGTGGTCCTAAAAGGTATAAGAAAGGTAGATGAACATGAGAAGGAGGGTAAGCCAATCTGTAGCATTCCTCCATAGCCTGTGCTTCAGTTCCTGCCTCCTACCCTGATTTCCCCTTCAGGATGGACAGTGAAGTATAAGCAGCCATATGCCCCTTTCTTCCCACATTGCTCTTGGTCATGGTGTTCATCACAGTGTTAGAAAGCAAACTAGACACTAAGTAGTGAGGTTTAATAGTAAACAAAGGAGAAGCTATGATCAGAACCGTGCACAACATTTTACAGAGGCAACCATACTGTATGGATTCCTGACCATGTTGAATTCATCATCCAACCTGAATATTTATAACTTACCCAAGCTCCTTCACACAGAGCCAAAAGAGATTTAATGCTGTATGTTTCCATTAAACTTAAAAGGAACATAGCTGGCTATCCATCATGAGGAGGCTGGCACAGAGCATCAAAGCTCACTGAGTGGTACCCAGCCAGGTCTCACAGAAAGCAGTTACAAATGGCTCTAGTAGCCAGTAGGGAAGAAAGCATCTCTTCCTTGGAACCCATAACTGACTTGACTAGAACTCTACCCACTTTCAACACCTGTCTCTTTCGACCTTTCTTATTTTAATAAAAGTGACATTCTATCTGGGCCTGCAAAGTGCAACACCCTGCCTACTGGTCCCTGTGTCAAATCCCTTGCTCCCTAGAAAGGTTACTCCTTTCACAGACATACAATGTTAGGTATCAGCTGACACCTCCCTGCCCTTTCCTAAGGTAAATTCTTGTTGTTACTGTAGATATGATGAACCTTTGCTGGAGCTCTTTTTCTGTCTCTCTCCCATCCTCTTAATTCTTTTCATTTGCTTCGAATTTCTGACCTTCTTCTATCTGCTGCCCACCCCCTGCCTCCTCCCAGGCCTCTCATACTTACTCATCTTTTACCTATACAGGCCCAGCTCCACTATGAACAGTCTTTTATTTCCATTAAAGGTAATAATCTAAGTATAACACTCCAGCCTTTGCCTCAAAGCAGAAGGCAAATGCAGATGCCCTTCCCACACTAAGACTTTCTCAGCATCACAGGATGCCATGGTTCTGCCATGGCAGCCTCAGAATTTCATGAGTTCTCCATAGAGGTCAACTCAGCAGTGACCACATATCTTTGTCAAGCTCCTCACAGCAGAGCTGCACACCTGGTTCTGTGATAGTCACAAGTATTCCATGACCTAGGACAATGCCAAGAAAGCTTGAGACTAGGAAGATGTTCAGTGTTGAAGGCACTGCCTGCTCTTCTTGAGGACCATGGTTCAATTCCTAGCACCCACATGGCCATTTAAAACAGTCTGTAACTCCATTCCCAGGCTATCTGAAACTTTCTTCTGGTCTCCTCGGGCACTGCATGCATGCATGTGGTACATAGCGATACACGTAGACAAAATAGACATACACATAAAATACAATAATAATTTTAATTTTTTTAAAAAAAAGCACCTTGAACATCCCCTCAGACTATTTCAAGTTGTAGAGACAGCAAACCTAGAAGGCACACCCTGTACTCAAAGATGAGAGACTGGCTTGTGATGGATTAGATATCAAATTGGAGGTTTTAGTGAGAGGTGAGTCTAGGACAGTCCTGCGGTGATTTGAATGAGAATGCCACACACACCATGGACTCAGATGTTGGAATACTTGGTCCCCAATTGTTGGTGGGTAAGTTAGGTGTGGCCTTGCTGGAGGAAGTATGTCAGTGGGGTCAGGCATTCAGGCTTCAAAGTCACACACCATTCCCAATTCTTTTTCTCTGCTTGCAGTTGGAGATGTGAGTCGCCTGCTGTCTCTACCACCACCTACCTCAATTTCCTACAATGATGGGATATTTTCTCTCTGAAACTGTAAGCCCAAGCAAACTCCTTCCCATGTAGGTTGCCCTGGCCACAGTGTTATATCACAGCAATATAATATGCCTCCTTCTCACCCAAATCCACTGCCAGGAAATTCCTCCAACAAGCTTGTCAGGTCAATCTTTTGATATATCGAATTGGTCCTTTGGTACTTTCTCATCCCCTTAGCTCTGTATTATCATAGGGACCCAGGAAATAAACTGAAGCCCCAAGCAGACATTATCATTTCAGCATACTGTAGCACGAGGCATCCAAAACTATACTGACTACCATCCCCCATCCACCCAGTGTGCAAGTACCTGCCTCATACACAGCAGCTGCCCTGATCAGGGCTTCCAACCGGCTTCCTTCTCCATTCCACCATGTTTCAGGCTTCTAGAGCTGCTCTTTTAGATCAGATTAACAACCCACTATAATAAGATTGGAAGGCTAGGCTGAAGAGATTGCTCAGTGGTTAGGAGCACTGGCTGCTCTTCCAGAGGACCTGGGTTCAAGTCCCAGAACCCACATAGCAGCTCACAATTATCTATAACTACAGTTTCAGAAGATCTGACACCTTCACACCAGTGCACATAAAATAAAGTTAAATAGAAAAAAAAGTTTTAAAATGTTAAAAAAAAAATATTGGAAGGCAATATAACAGGTAACTTGCACAGTTCTTCGGAACAAGGCCACAAACTCATTAACAGTTTTCTCACATCAACCACACCACCTTCAAAAGATGGTCTAAGGAAGCCCAGCATGGTGGCATAGGTCTGTAATCCAGGCCTTTAGGAGATTTAGCTGGAGGAGTAGGAGTTCAAAGTCAGGCATAGCTACACAGTGAAGTTAGATACTAATCTGTTCTCAAAAAATAAAGCATCATGTAAGGGTGTGATGAGACAATATAAAGATTATTAACTCTTTCTGACTTCTGGATTTAGCTGCTCTTCCAAAGCACAATGACCTTTGGCCTTTTGTCCCTTATAAGAATATGGCACCTCAGCACTAAGGATGAAGCTCAGTGGTTGGGCATTTAGCACCTGGGGAGAATGACATTTCATGCCCAGTAGCACTACACCTAAATGGAGTTCCAGAAGCTTTCTTAAGATACCTTAGAATTGTTAGGCATGGTAGTATATGCCTTAAGTCACTCAGAAGGTAGAGGAAGATAGAGGTCTTTGAGTTTGAGGCTGTCCTGTTCTACATAGTAAATTCCAAACTAGCTCGGGCTCCATAGTGAGATCCGGTCTCAAAAATAAAATGTTTTCCCTAAAATTATTTCAACATTTTACTAAATCTATGATAATCATTTTATCTCAAAAGATACTGCTTCAGATCAATGTATCTTGAAATATTATATAGGCACAGTTTAACTTCTCCCATTTAATAAGGTTCATATTAATTTCTCATTTATGCATAAAAGTGTTTTTTATGGTTGAAATAAATTCCAAAGTTGCTTCATATAACCATAACATTTAAACTCTGAATTTATATCAATGTATGCATCAAGTCCACCCTCCATTTAGCCAGTTAAGCCTAGGCAAAAAACTACCTTCATTACCTAAACCTCAGGGGGCATATATTTTATATTAAAATATTAATTGTATTTTACCTAAAATATAAATGGCTCACTTTAATATTTGAATGCTGTATTTCTAATAGACAATAAGAGAGATTTAAAGTTGGTATTTGCAAATTGATTCTCTGAAAACACACACTGTGATGTGGGTAGAATTTACTTGCACTTAAGCAAGAGGAAGTGAGTATAACCACCAGATATTTCCTCTTTCTGACCAGAAATGTTGCATGTTTGGCAGATCACTCACGCCAACTGGATAGAAACCTAGTTAAAGCGAATTTTCAGTCTCAACATATCCCAACCAGATACGTTTAAACATCTGTGTCCCCTACACTCCCTTTCTCCAACAGGTGGCCCATTATATGAATATATGAAAGCATCATTAAGAGTAAAAATCGCCAAGTTTATAAAGATCACCATGGCAGCTAATGGTGCTCAGCTGCGTGGTAATTCCACCGTCGTGAAATTGCCAGGCGCTTGTTTACAATACACCCATGTTGCTCCCTTTTAAAAGGGTAAAAATGTTCAGCTACCATCCTGTACGTTTTTCAGTAGAAAGTGGAAGCTGCTGCTGCTGCTGCTGCCGCCACCTCCACCGCCACCGCCACTGAGGCCTTTGATGATGTGGGCACAGAACACCTTTACAGACAACTTACCAAGGAGCCTTCCCAGGCATCAGCTCTCTCTGCTTGCTTTCAGCTACTCAACAAATGTTTTCCACGCATCTATCCAATCTAAAATCTAAATGTGACCCCATCACTCCCACTTAAAACTCTTCATTAGCTCCCCCAGAGAGTTTAGAATAAAATCCAAATCCCCCCAAGGCATACATAGCACTGCGCCACCTATTGCTCTTTTTTCTAGGAAGCATTCTCCTTCGTACTTCTTTAGTCAAGCATTTCTTCACACCAGGATGTTCCACTCTTGTCCATGTCACCAACACCTTCATTTTCTTCTAATTACGAAGTTCGCTCGTGTAAAACCTCTTTGACCAAAATGCCTTTCCTCCCTCCAGTACATTCCTCTAGTCTCCCACACGCTTCGTTTTCTAAAAATTCACTCACAAAACCACTATAATTCTTGTCTTCTCTGAAGATAGTTGCAACGCGATAGAAGTGGCGCCCTCCTACCTTTTCTGCACCTCCACTTAATTACACGGCTCCCTGGGAGCCAGCAGTCCCAGAATCCTCAGCTGTCAGTGCGCCTCCATGTAGTCAGCTGTGGCTCTGCTCCTTGCATTTAGGTAGGTATGCCTACATGGGGCATACTATGGTCTCCTGGACCAGGAGAGAATTCTAAGCCCGGAAAACACTTTCCCACCCTACACTGGTTTGGTCGGTATTTTATCACAGTGACAGAGAGCAAAGTAGAGCAGAAACTAAGTTGATGAGATCAATAGAGTAGGGCTCCCATTATAGAATTAATGCTTTGAAAAAAAAAGGAAAAGTGGTTATTAGACACCAAATATGCTGGATCTTGAACTTCTCAATGTCCAGAACTGGAAAAGCAAAGTTTGTTGTTTATAAACTATGTGTGTTACAGCTGCATGCCACTGTACCCAGTTTGTCCCAGTTTGCTAGTGAGTGCTGAAGAATGAATTCCATGCCCTCCTGCCTGTATAGCAGATGTTTACAAACCAAACCGTCTCCCAGACCTGTATTTTTTTTTCTTTTAATCTAAATTCCACAAAAGAAAAAAAACATGTGGTATTTGTCTTTCGAAATTTGGCATAACTCAGTCAACATAGCAACCCCCACCTGTTGTAATTTAAGAAAAGCAACACGAGAAAGACAACATGGAACAGGGTTCGAGCAAAGGGGCTTTTTATTAGGGAAAGGGATCATAAAAAGGGAAAGGGAAGCAGGGAGACTGGCCCCTGGGGGACAGGAGGTAGGAAGAGGCAGGACTGACCATGCCCATTGGGGGTGGAAACAGGAGCAAAGTGACCTGGGGAACTAGGGCTGAGGAGGACCCCAGGAGAGCTCTCTTGCTAGTGGGACGAGGAGAGAGAGCCTGGTGTTCTACCCTGTAAGTCCTCCATCTTGAATCTCCTCCCTACTACATCCTCTCTCCTCCTAGTCTCACAGTCCAGCCTATCTTGCTTTCCTATTGGCCAACAGTGCTTTATTTATTAACCAATAAGAGAAACAGATTTACAGAATGATATGTCCATCAGAGAGGGATGGAGGGAAGGAAGAACAGATAGAGGGAGAGAAAGAAAGAGAGGAGGATGGGAGGTGGGCAGAACCCTTTTAAAAGGGCACATAGTGAATATGCACAGGTGGTGCTCTTAGTGGCTGCAGCTGAGTGTGTATTCTATCAGAACCCCAAGGACAGGCCAGTACAGAAGCCTGAATACTAACATCCCCTCTGTCCATATACTTCCAATCATGTCAAGATTCTTTACAATAGCCAAAGGCAGTGTTAATACCATTTAAATTATCGTTATACCATATTGTTTTGTAGGTGAGATTTTCTGTCCTGTCAGTTCTGTCCTGCCAGCTCCCAAGAAACTATACAGAGTCTTATTATCAATTATAAATGCTTGTACAATAGCTTGGACTTGTTACTAACTAGCTCTTACATCTTAAATTAACCCATATGTCTTATCTATAATCTACCACATGGTGAAAACTTTTAGCACAGCCTGGTTCAACTCCTGTTTCCTTTGCATCTTGCTGGTACATCCGCCCTTCTCCCCAGCACCCTCTCTGTTCCAAAAAGCCTGCCCTGCTATTGGCCATCCAGCTTTTTAGTAAATCAGTCCGGAGTGACAGATCTTCACAGTGTACAAAGAGATTATTCCACAGCATTGTTTAGAGAACAATAAACAAAAATAGGCCTGAATGTATTTAGCACAGATGCATGTTTTTTCCAAACATGTTTTTTGATCTATAGTTGCTCCAGTCAGAGGATGTGGACCCTCACAAATGCAGACACCACAGACCCAGAGACCCCACAGATATACAGGGGTTACTTCCCATTCTTACATCTCAGTTACTATATTATAAAGATCTAATGGGCAGAGCCTTCTCCCTTCCCTTCCTTCCTTCTCCAGCGCCTACTATCACTCTTGCCTGTCAGCAGTTGGGGTTAGGACATATCCATGCTCACTGCCTGCCCAAGCCTCATCAAATCTGACAACTGAGTATTTTTGCCAAGTACTTTTCTTTACAAACAATTGCTTTTAATCCACTTTATTTACTGTAATCTCAGCTGTTATCAACGCCTACTCCTGCCCAACACAGCCACACATCACCATGCAGACCCACAGCAGAAAGGAAGCATATAAAGGACATGAAAATGGTGGCAAAGGGAGCCTGTCAGTAAGAAGGCATTCTGAAAACATCCAGAACACAGCTTCACTCAACATAGGAACACAGACAACTCACACGGGTCCTGTGCTCTTGAGGAGCAAATTACTGTGTTTGCTCAAGAATCCTTCAATTATCTGGCAGCGATGGTGCATACCTTTAATCCCAACACTCCAGAGGCAGAAGCAGGTGGATCTCTGAGTTTAAAGTGAACCCTGGTGTACAGAGTGAGTTCCAGAACAGCCAGGGCTACACTGAAAAATCCTGTCTCAGAAGACAAACAAAAAAGAAGATTCCTTCACTTGCAAGAGGGTAGTTGCACTTGCCTTTAATCCCAGCCCTCAGGTTCAGAGGCAGGCAGGTCTCTATGGGTTCAAGCCCAGCCTGGTCTACATGTGAGTTCCAGGCCAGCCAAGACTACACAGAGAGACCCTATCTCTAAAAAAAGAAAAAGAAGCCAGGCAGTGGTGGCACATGCCTTTAATCCTAGTTTTTGGGAGACAAGGCAGATGTATTTCTGTGAGTTTAAAGCCAACCTGGTCTATAGATCGAATTCCAGGACAGGCTCCAAAACTACACAAAGAAACCTTGTCTCGAAAAAAAGAAAAAAAAAAGGAAAAGGAAAAGAAAAGAATCCTTCACTCTAAAGAGCTCCCAACTGCATGCAGAATGGCTTTCTCACTGCACAAGGATAAGGGAGGAAGGGGTGATAATAACTATGCACCCCACATGTTATCTCATTTAACTTTATATCAGCTGAGTGAGTGACCTTCATCTTGGTGGCTCTTTCTCACTTCCTCTTAGCCTCTCTTGTAAATCTATGTCCATCACTCTGCTTTCCAGCCATGCAGAGCTACTCTGAGTTTCCTGAGCCTGGGCGTTATCCCCGTAAACTGTTTTTCCTGCCAGAGCACCACCAACCACCTCTCCCAGCATTCTTCTAGCTAACGCCTGCTCATGGTTCAGCCTTCATCACAGAAGTCTTTATCCTGAAAACTTTCCGTAGCATCTCCTCCATCCCAAGACTGAAGCAGCTGTCTGCCCTCCAGGGCCCCATTAGGACCAGCTCTGATGACACTGTATCAATGTTTTCTCATTGGTCACCTGAAACAAGGAACTTAAGGAAGAAAATGTATTTGGTCTCCAGGATTAAAAAAAAAGATTGAGTGCATTGTGGCAAGGATAGTAGAAGCATAAGGCAGGTAGTCACATTTCATCCAGTCAGGAAGGACAGAGCCCTGAATACAGCTACTCGGTATTCCTTTGTTTCCCATTCAGTCCCATTTGGAAATCCCGCCATAGGATTCAGAATGTGTGTGTCTTCCCTCCTCAGTTAAACCTTCCTGGGAACACACTCACAAGTGTGTTTCTATGATGTTCCTACATCTGTTCTACATCTCTCTCTCTCTCTCTCTCTCTCTCTCTCTCTCTCTCTCTCTCTCTCTCTGTGTGTGTGTGTGTGTGTGTGTGTGTGTGTGTGTGTGTGTGTGTGTAACCAAGTTTCTCTGTATTGCTTTGGAGCCTGCCCTGGAACTCACTCTTACACACTATGGTGTTTTGAAATAAAATTGTCCCCAAAGGGGGTGGTATTATTGGGAGGTGTGGCCTTGTTGGAATAGGTGTGATCTTGTTGGAGAAAGTGTTTTCCTGTGGAGGTGGGTTTTGAGGTCTCATATATGCTCAAGCCATGCCCAGTGAGACAGACTACTTCCTGTTGCCTGTGTAAGATGTAGAACTCTCAGCTACCTCTCCAGCACTGTGTCTGTCTGCATATTGCCATGCTTTTCACCATGATGATAATGCACTGAACCTCTGAACTATAACCCACCCCAATTAAATGTCTTTCTTTATGAGAGTTGCCATGGTCATGATGTCTCTTCACAGCAATAGAAACCCTAAGACACACATAATACAAAATAAATCTTTTAAAAAGGATAATATTTTGCTTTTGAATTGTTTGCCTCCCTAATTAAACAGTTTTCATGTTATCTCTTAGAATCCTGTTTGTTTTCTAAGGAGAGACAGAAAGGGTATGGCTCTGGATGGGAGGGCAGTGGATAAAACTGGGAAGACTTGAGGGGAGGTGAAACTGTAATCAGAATATATTGTGTAAAGAAATCTATTTTTGACTAAAAAAAAAACTGTTTTGAAGACAAAATAAAATTAATATGCCCTGAGTAATTGATGTCCATCCCCAAAGTAAACTATATTTTTAAGGTTTGATGTCAAATAACAGGGCAGGAACTTTCCTGGAAACCTCCATTTATTCTGATATTGAATAACAGTCAAATCTAAGATCTGATTTAGCACCCACCTATTTATTCTGTGCCTGGAGCTCCCTGGGGCCCTTGGCTACCTATAAAAGGCCCAGTTATACTTTCAGGTGACAGTATTTTCATTAGGACCGGAAAAGTATCAAGTTTTGAGTTCTTATTGTTGCCTACCAGAAATCAGCCATGCTCCAGCAGATGGAGCCCAAGTCATCTTTGCCTTACACTTGTGTTTATGTCTACTGGGTTATAACAGACACTCCACAGTTAAATTTAGGCCAGCAGACTTTAATTACTTTCAAGTGTTCTTTGCAATGAATCACTGGTCCTTCTTGAGGCCTCTGGCTTCTGCTAACCTATTGGGCACTCACTAGGACTCGTCTTGGATATCCTATTGTTGCCTTGTGT
Organism: Cricetiscus sungorus; assembly: GCA_030556225.1. Lineage (NCBI taxonomy): Eukaryota > Metazoa > Chordata > Mammalia > Rodentia > Cricetidae > Cricetiscus > Cricetiscus sungorus. Next base: position 20,219,590 of record JANBXA010000180.1, on the reverse strand, counting down.
CATGAAGATCCTGTAGTTTTGGATCTGCAGGTCCAGCCCCTTCACATGCTTAAGCAGTTCATAGATGAGGTAGATGTTGGGGTGGGCTACCTCATAGTCCTGGTTCTGCTTCTGGGCTGTAGCTGGTCAACCCTCAGCTGTCACCACCCAGGAGAGCTCTCCAGCACTGCCCCAGCTAGATCACCCAATGAAGCAGGCAGCAGGAGCAGGGCCAGGTCTGCTCCCACGCAGAACCTTGAATCCGGTTCTCTGGTACTCACATCACCTGGGCCAGCTCTGTTTTTCCCAGGTGAGGTATATGGCCCGCTACCCAGCTGCTGCAGTTGGTGAGAGACAGATCAGCTCTTCTGTTGTCTGGTTCCATGGCCAGCTCTTGTGCCTGCCACAATTGGCAAGGGGTGGGAGGGTGGGGCATATTTCCCCTACCCATGCCACCATATGGCATATGAGAGAGGTGGCAGGTGCAACTCTCTTCCTCTCACATCCACAGGACCTTCTCAGTGGCAACAGCCCTGCCCAAACAGTGCATCAGCTCTAGTGTGCTCCCCAGGTGAGGTGCAGGGCCTGCTCACCTGTGTTCTTAGAGGACTCACTTCCTGGCTGTGATCTAGACAGCTCAGTGTCTTACAAACTTGTGACAGAAGGTCTCAGTTTCTTACCATCTACTTATCTCTTGGGACTGCTTGAGTATACTCACAGCAAAGTCCCTGGTTTCCTTTAAGTACAGTGTGTGTGAGAGGGGGGGGTATCACTAACCCATTTTGGAAGCTACACAACACATTTCCGTCACATTCTATTTATTTAAAAAACCAGGAAGTATAGCCTACATCCAAGGGGAGAAGTCTTTATTTCCACTTTTTCAAAGGATCTGTGAACCTATTGCAAAGCATCATACCCTTCCACTATAAGAGAATTAATTCATAAAGCTGAAGGTGGCTGCTCCCTATTGTAATACTAACTCTCAGAGATTAAGACCAGCCTGGACTACAGTAGAAGGACCCAGGCTTAATTTTTATTTTTTATTTACTTATTTATTTATAAATACAACTATTTCTCATAGCAAACATAGACCTGTGAAGTACCCTTCCAGACACTCTTCCAGACACTGAAGTCCTGAAAAGTCCCACACTAATGCTTTACCACTTGTCAATGGTGTGAGACCTCAGTTCAAGGTGTTATGTCATTTCTCATTGAGTGATATATGAGTGATCAGTGTCCCCAGCACTTAGCCAAAATGGGGATGCAGAGTTAGAAGACATTGCTCCTGCCTGCATGCCCAGCCCTTTCTTAGTTACCTTTCTTTGCTGTGGAAAGATGCCATGGCCAGGGCAGCTTGTAGAAGAAAATGTTTATTGGAGCTTACCGTTTGAAAAGGTTAGCATCTTTGACCATCATGCTGGGAAGCATAGCAGCAGGCATGCATGCATGGCAGGACAGCAGTAGCAGATAGCTCACATCTTGAGAAAACGATCACAGGACAGAAAGAGCTCAATGGGAATGGTGTAGGCTTTCAAAAGATCACCCCCAGTGACACACCTCCTAACCTGTCACTAACAGGACCAAGACTCTATAGAGTCATATATTTGTCATCAAACTACCACAAACTCACTAACAACATAGCATACATGAAGTCCTGGGTTCAATCCTCAGTGTATACACCACACACACACACACACACACACACACACACACACACACACACACACCAGAGTGTACCGTGTACCTAACCCAAATGGCTCATGATTTAAGACACAATGAACTGGCATTACAATGCAGTATAAACACTATATAAGAATGGCTTCTCAGGTCAGGAAGAGCACTTAAAGAAATAATTATTATGCTAGACTGGAGAATGGGAAGAGGGAAATGCCAGGAAAGAACTTCAGAAATGAGTTTAAAATGAAGGCTAGATTTACACAAATAAAGAAAAAAAAGTCATGGGCAGTGGTGGCACATGCCTTTAATCACAGCATTTGGGAGACAGAGGCAGGTGAACTGAGTTTGCAGTCATCCTGGTCCTCAGAAGAGTTCCAGGAGAACCAGGGCTACACAGAGAAAAAGTGGAGAAACCCTGTCTCAAAAGAAATTTGTTTAACTTTCAAAAATTGTTTTAAAAAGAAAGAAAAGAAGCACTTAAAAAGCAAACAGGGACTAAGAGGTCCTGACCTCGAAGGAAGGTGTGAGGAAGAGGATGAAGGTCTTAGAACTTTTGCACTGTGTCCTAGAAGTGGCATACAGCAACACTCAAGGTGGGAAGCAGCCAGGATGGATTTAACCACAGGCTACAGAGTTTCCATTTTCTCTAAAGTGGATGGAGAGCCATCAGACTACTTTAAGCCATGAAACAAACAAAACATTTCATTACTATAAACAATGTGTTTGGTGGTAAATGAAAACTGGAATTGTGTGGTGGTTTGAACATAATCACCCCACCCCACCCCATAGGCTCATAGGGAATGTCACTATTAGGAGGTGTGGCCTTGTTGGAGCAGGTATGGCATTGTTGGAGGAAGTATGTCTCAGTTCACTTCCTGTTGCTTGTGGGTCAAGATGGAGAACTTTCAGCTCCTCTCCAGCACCATGTCTGCCTGTGTGCTACCTCACTAATAATGGTCTAAATCTCTGAACTGTAAGCCAGCCCCTAATTAAATGTTTACCTTTATAAGCATTGCCATGTTCCTGGTGTCTCTTCATAGCAGTAAAACCCTAACTAAGACAGAATGAGAGATCGGTTGGAGGTCCGTGGGATAATCAGCATGAGAAAGTAAACAGGCTCAGCCCAGTGTGGCTCAGCCACAGGGTACTTGTGGAGAAGATGCGTGGCTGAACCACAACCAGAAGGTTGAAATGAAGAAGGCTCTGCCAAGAAGCAACAATGATATCAGAGAAGAAAGGTGACCTGAAAGAGTAAATGTAGTGTTGCCATAACTACTAACATATTGAATGAGACTGAGGGAGTTCAGATTTAAGCTTCAAGATTGAGAAACCCAGCAGGACTTGGTACTAAGCATTTCTGGAGGTAAAGAAAGGAAGGTCAAGAATTCAAAGCTAGCCTGGGCTACCTGAGCAGGAAGTACACAGCATCAGTCTGCTCCAGCTACACAGAGAAACCCTATCTCAGATAATAATAATTAATAATAATAATAATAACAATAATAATAATAATCCCTTTCTATTTGGTTACATGAGAATGCATTCATACAGCTAATCTGCAACTGTTTAAAATGAAAATACCCCTACATAAAAATAGGGGGCAAGTTACAAAAGACCATGGACAATGATTTTAATCTTCATTAAAAATGTGTATTGAGTGGTGGTGGCACACGCCTTTAATCCCAGCACTCCAGAGGCATAGGCAGGTGGATCTCTGAGTTCAAGGTCAGCCTGGTCTACAGACAGCCAGGACTACACAGAGAAACCCTGCCTTGGGGTGGGGGTTGAGGGAGTGTATTGGGGCGGGAGTGGTGACTCAGTGGTTAAAAGCACTTACTGGCCATCACAGAGGACTCAGATTCATTTCCCATCACATGATGGTTCACAATCATCTGTAATTCCAGTTCTAAAGACTCTGACACCCCTGTACCCTCTTTTAAGCACTCTGAGCACCAGGCACAATTGTATTACACATATGTGCGTGCAAGCAAAACATTTAAAATAAAAATAAATGACCTTTGTTTACAAGAGTATAGGTGAGGGTTACTTAAAAAACTATGGGTGACCCAAAAGCAACTATAGCATCAAAAATGCAGAGTATCAAATTTTGTAATATAAAGAAGTAAATGAATTAATGTAGCACTTTCCCAATTTTTATGATGATTCAAGGTTTTGTATTTTAACATAGTTTCCATGATGATTATGAGTTACAGTTGTTTTGAAATAAACAACAAACATTTTAATAAGTATTAAAAATGCATGTTTATGCACACAAAAGAGAAGGGAAGGTAAGACAATGAAGGACCCTTCTGCCATCTTTACATATCTGCTAAGGTCTAAACAATAAATATTTGATAGGCTAGAGTTTAAAAATTAATATTGTTTCCAAATATTTTGTCTTATGAATTTATTCTACATTCCCAGTGTCAAACAGAAATGAATTTATTCTACAAGCCTAGTAAAACAGAAAATAAATTCACCAATTCAGCAGAATTTATCTTTGGATTATAGGAATAAGAGTAATAAATCTTCTCCATAATCCTTTACATTTCTCTTTTAATAGAAACATGGGTGATTAGAAACAGGTTTTCAGAAGGAAACAGACTCTTTTCCTGCCTCTGCCCCTATCAAAGTTTGTTCTCAGGAAAAGCCCTGATGTAAGTCATTTGCACCTCAGTGTGAGTCAGATAGGTTGTCCCCAGAGGCATTCACCTTCCCTTGATGCTCATTAATTAGAGAGAAAATGAATTTCTAGGAAGTTCATGTGTCACATGGGAAGCCTACCTACTGCCCCGTGCAGAAATAGTTTTGTTTTCAGAGGAGAAGCCTCTTCTTGTCCCATTCCTGCCTTGCCAGGACCATGCTGCCCCCTTTCCTTCCTCCATGTCACAGTCCCCTCCTGTGTTGGCTTCTTGTGTCTGGTAAAACTCAACTTGCTGTGTACAGCTACTTATACGAAAAACCAGAGCAACCTCCAGTGGCTGCAAAGTGAATTCCCGCTCCGTCTCTTTTCTTTCTCCTAACCACAGACCGGCTCTTTCCTTACTCCCCATCTACCTTGCTACATAGCAGAGATTTTTCTGAGGCTCTTCCATGTCAAATGCCCTGTCCCAACACCCCTGTTTATACTTCTGCCTTCCTTTACACAATACATTCTGATTCTCATTTCAGAAAATGTAGCCAGCACACATGACCTCCTCAGATTATCCATGATAACTTCTCTGGGTTCTTTTGTGCCAACTTGGATGAGAGAAAATTCAAATTGTACATAGAGCTGGGTTGCAGCTCAGTGGGGAAGTGTCTGCTTGGCTTGTGTAGAAGTGCAATGCCAAAAAGGAAGGAAGAGAGGAAGGAAGGAGAGAGGGAGGGAGGAAGGAAGGAAGGGAGGGAGGGAGGAAGGAAGGAAGGAAGGAAGGAAGGAAGGAAGAAAGGAAGGAAGGAAGGAAGAAAACACGGAGAAAAGAAAATGATGAAAAACACACCATACACAAACCATGTGAATACAAACAGAATACAAAGGGATGAATAAACAAACACCTTCATGGGAAGCTAGTATGCAAATCTTTACACATATTACAATGGTGCAGTAACTCAGCCTCACTATGAACCAGGTTCTATGACTAAATTTGCATGCCTTATCTTTATTCATCATTTAAGAAGAAATAATGATCAATTCGCAATATAAATGAGCAAATGAAGATTTAGAGGCACTCGGGTGATATTTCTCTGTCAGCTTAGTGGCTGCACATGAATCTACTGATATTTTAATTACCATCTACAGGCCTCATGACCTTCACAGTGACATGGCCTGGGGACCTTCCAGCCCATGTCCCGGTTTGGCCTTGGCTTCCATGGATAGATTTAAACTAAGTCTCTGTCCTTCTATTTACCAACAAAGACTCAGAAGTCAGATATGGGGTAGGGGGTGAAAGCCTGCTAGATCAGAGAAATTGAGAAGCCATCAGCTAACCTTGTTTTTTGGCCAAAGACACAGCAAGAGACTCATCTTATCTCTTATTCCAAAACCAGAAGGAAGCGCCAAGCCTTCCCCATCCTTTCCTTCCTGTGCATCTTCTCCATTCAAAATACTAGCTTCTCTATGGCTAATTCTGGTCAGCTAGTCTCTGGCTCCACCCCCTGATTCAAGGTAAATTGTATTGAACAGTCTAAGAGTGTCACACTGCAATCAAATATCCTGCAACACTAAGGCAAAGAATCAGCAACTAACTCTGCTTTAACAGCACACATGTCTTCTGCCCATTCTGTGGGTCTCAGCACAGCCCTGTGAGGTCAAGGCAGAATAGAATATTAATCCTTTTTAAGAAGACTATAGACTCAATAAAATAGTGGCTTGTCATAGACAGTGAACATAGAGCAGATGCTAGAACCCCATGTTTCTTTATTTATTTCTACTTTCTTGGTCTCTACTAAGCCAGAAATACAGCTTTTCTTTTACCTCACAACTGGAAAGAAACCCGGGATGCCAGCTGGACTTTCAGACGGTGTTTCAGTGTAGAGAGTACATGTTCCTTCTGCTTCCTTCATCTTCTGTCTCCTCCAGCTCCCTCAACTATCTATACACCATTTGACTGACTTCAAACATGAGCCACCATGTCCACAGGGCCACACTAACTACTGAGACAAGTGCCCTAGCAAAACACAACCCATGAGGATTAGCAACTCAATCCAAAGGGCACAGAGCAACAGTCAGCTGCATCTACATTTCTCATGGATCTCGGGAGGCATCAGACTTATGTATCTCCATATACTCTTCACCCAAAATGATGTAAACTATCTCCCTTTCATGGGAATTTATACTTTGTATGACAACACAAGAATGATAAACCTAAGATGAAATATTTGTCCGGTCCCAATTACTTTGCATAGATAGATACATGCATTAGCCAGCATTAACTCGTGCATTGAAATATTTTGCAACACCATGGAACAGCAATGCCGGGGGGGGGGAATCATGAAGTATTTAGAATTAATTATGTCTTCTTTCAAGTTTTTAAGTCTTTCCCTTTTTCCAGCTCTGTCCCTTGTTGTTAGGCTGCTAAGCACCATAGCTGCAGATTTCTGATTCACTTCCTTTCATTTCCTACAGATCTAGAAAGATAAACTAATCGTGTTGGAAATATATCTGCTAAAAGGGGGTAATACTCTGATAAGGATATGAGAGTAGAAATAATCCATATGTGGTATCCAGATTTAAAAAAAAAAGTGCTCTATGGATTGGGTTTATTGCTTTGGGGCAACAGAGATAAAGAATCAATTTTTGTGTTGAAATATTTCAGATTTACAACAAAGTTGCAAAGCCTCTTTCAAAGTATTTCCATATCGCCTCCAACTTTGCACTAACACTGGCTGTGAGCATCCTAATGGGCTCATAAGGTACAATGTCTCAGGGTCACTGGTAAAGAACACATCCATTATAAGGATCTTGTAATCTGTTAAACATTTAGTCTGTGTGTATTATATGCTATAATGGATACATTTAAATTACCTTGTCCCATCTTATTTTATCTTCTCTATTTATATGCTATCTTCTTCTGTCTTTTGTTGAGTTTATCTAGTGCTCCTTATTCTCTCCATTAAGCTCTGCTGATTTGAAAGTTAAAGTCTAAATTTAAGTGGCATTTTTACTCTCTCTGAACAAGGTAAGAACTTTCATTTTTTGCTTTTGTTGTATTTATTTTTGATGTGGGTTTTTGCTATGTAGCCACAGCTGGCTTCTAATATGTAATCCTGTAATCTTAGCCTTCCAAGAGCTGGCCCTTCAGATGTGGAAGACTATGTCCCATTTTTTAAAACAAGCAAAAAGACATTCAAGGCATATTATATCTAGTATTATTATAAAATACTTCAAATATAACATTAAACACTCTTACATCAATCTCATAATACACAGTTTAAAGATGCAATGGACTCTGCCACACCTACTACATAAAAGAGTGACCTTCTGCCTCCTCTCCCCATTTTCTACCACCTAGAGCAGAGAGACTGAGGAATTGTAGGTGTTCTCTCCGTGTTTGTTTAGTATTGTATCTCTCTATATGATCAGATTGCTCTTTCTGGATTTTTCGTTTCTAAATACTGTGAATTTCTCACCTTATAGTGAGCTGTTATAAGCTAAGGATTGGAGCTGGAGAGATGGCTCAGTGGTTAAAAGACTTGTTGCTCTTGTAGAGGGCAGGATTAGTTCCCAGCAACCACCCACCACCTTGGTGACTTGGGACCCCCATATGTCCAGGTGAACCAGCTATCTCTCCTAACCTCCACGGACACACACACACAGAGGCATGTGTACACACACACACACACACACACACACACACACACACACACACACACACACACACACACACACACACACACGTGAAAATAAACCTTTTTAAAAGATAAAAATTGATTGCTTTTGTTTAATATGCAAGCAGAGCCAATGAGATAGCTCAGTGAATAAAACTACTTGCAAGAGAGCTTGACTATGTGAGTTCAATCCCAATCTCTGGTAGAAAGAGAAATCTGAAACCACAGACTTATCCTCCCACTTACATATATGCACTGTGCACATTTGAATCTCTTGCATATATCATTGCCCTCATCGTCATCATCAAGTAATTTTTATATGTATTTATTTTTTCATTTTATATATGTGAATGTTTTGCCTGTATGTGTGTCTGTACATCGTGTGCATGTGATGCCCTTACAGGCCAGAAGAGATATAGTCAGGTTTGCTTGCCAAAGTCAGATCCTTTGGATCAATTTATAGGTTATAAATGGTTAGTAACCAATAAATACTCCCTCCAGCCCAAATAAAATAAACTTTAAAAGCAAGTGCAAGCATACATCTTTCTCTATTTTATTATAAAGCCATATCATAATTTTGTATGTTTGCTAGGTTTAGGATATTGAAAGTGTGTGTTATTATTCAGATTTGAACCATATCCTGTTGTTACTTTTCTAACTTCTCTGCTTCCCTTCAGTTAACCATTGTTTTTTGTTTGGTTTTCTTAATTTTCTGGGAATACCTCACTAACTCAGACTTTTCCCTCTTTTCCAGTTGCCTATTCCTCCACTTGCTCAACAGTTATTACTCATTATTTCCTTAGAATTAATTTTATAGTTTTTGTCTGCATGTACATTTGTGCACCATGAGCATGCTTGGTGCCTGTGGAGGCCAGGAAAAGGTGTTGGATTCTCCAGAACAGGTATTTGTTTGTGAAGCACTATGTGGGTGCTGGGGATTGAACCTGGGTCCTCTGCAAGAGCAGAAAATGCTCTTGACCTCCGAGCTAACTCTCTAGCCCCCGAATATTATTTTTAATAGTAATCATTTAATAAGAGGCTGATGTGCAGAGCTATCACCCCAGGGCCTCCTTGAGTCTCATGTTAGAGATTCCTTTTCCTTTTGGATCTCGTGTTACTGGATATCCTTTGTTTTTATTTTATTATATTATGGTGTATTGTACAAAGTAATCAAGTTGTTAACAATAACCTTTGTGTCGTGATTTAAATATGAAATGCCCCAGACAGACTCATGCATTGAAGGCTGGATTTCCAGCTGGTAGACTTTGAGGAAGTGGTTAGGGCTGGGGGCTCTGGTCTATTCACTGAAGTAATTCCTTGATGGCTTCATAAGCTAATAATATTGTTGGGGGGTACTGGAGACTTCCAGGGTAGGACCTTGCGGTGTTCCAGTCAATTATCTTCAACAGGCTCTAGCTTTCCAACTTAAGTGAAGGGAATGGGTTCCTGGGGTGAGGAGGCATGCCCCCTCCAAAAGCCCTGCTGCCTTGATGTTCCACACCACCATTGACCAGGAATCAACATTGCCTGGAGATATTGTTCCTCACACCAGGAGTCAGCATTGCCAGGAGCTATTATGAACTGACACCTTATAATATTCAAGCTGGAATCAATCTTTCCCATCCTAAGTTGTTTATTTGGGTAATTAATTGATCATAAAGTTGAGACAGTCTGACTAACCAGTTCTATTTTTAGAATGACCCAAGATGCTCAAATATCCCTGGCTTTGCCCCAGTCAAGATGTCCTCCTTCAAGGGAGATGCTGGTCCAGTGGGAAAGAGAGTGGTGATGGGAGAGCTGAGGTCTTACCTTGAGCAGACCTTCCAGTCAGGACAGTGCATCCTCATGCTTATTCCCAGGGGCTTCTAGTGCTGCCATTTCTCTGACCTTTTGCATGTTCTGTGGAGAAAAGCAGATTGTCAGTATGTCTGACTTGACTTGCCTCCTGCTTTTTAGTATCCAACAGTTCATAATTATTTAAAGTATTTCCTGTACTTTAATTGAGTATGTCTCAGGCTTTATTATTCTTTAATCTATTTTCATTTTTGTAGGGTTTTAGAATGAAGCAGAATTAAAATGCTTATTTTAATCTACCATCTTTAAGCAGGCCAGCTGGTTTTTTAAAATATGTGAAAGTGATTGCTATTCTAATTTTTATACTCGATATTTATTTAAATGTACCAGCAGCATCTTTTAAACAATCATTTTGCATATTCTTTCTTCTTTACTAGTTCCCCCTATTTTTCCCTTCTTTAGTAGTTCTTCTAAGAGACTATTGGTAGAAAATGTCTAAGTGTTTGGTGCCTTTTAAAAAGCTATAATTTTCATTGACTTATAAATGAAATTTTGCCTGAGTTTAGAAATTTGGGTTCCCAAATTATGTTTCTTCAGCGCATGGATGATATTATCTCATTGTCTTCTAGCATTTATTTTGCTGATGAGGTTTCTTTCTATTAGTTTTTATAATGAAATCTGGGTTCTCTCTTGGCTTAACAGTTTTTTCTTAGTGATTGTAGAATGACACATTCCCAGATGTCACCAGGAAAAATAAATCATGAAAACACAATGCTCAGTTCATTCCTTGTCACAGTGACAGAAACTACTAACATGATAGACAATGTCCCCAAAAAGGCAAAACAAGGCCAGACTTACTGAGATTTTTCAAATTTAGTTAAAATGGATCTATGTAAGGGTTTGACTTCATCACGACGTAATAGAGACATCCGGAGACGTGGACGTAAGCTATAAATTGACTCTTTGTAGAGTTGCTGGGTCTTTGATGAGTTCCTAAAATAAACAATGAAGCCATCAGACAGTTTGCCTTCCTGGACAACACCCCAGGATTGTGAAGTCATGCTACTGAGGACAGTGAACTGGTGGAGACCTGTCAGCACACAGGAAGCTGTGGAGTAAGTAGCTTTGGGTTCTCTTGTTCCCTTCAGGCCATTCCTTATCCTGAGCTAAAGAAAAAAAACGTCAATATCCAGGTTATGACCCATCCAGATCTTGGCTCCTAGTTGAGCTAGCAGAATCATATATCAAGTTCCTGGGGTCTGGCCTAGTGGCACAGGTGGCTAAGCCAAGTTCAAAACTGCCTGAGCTACAAAGTACGCTTGAGCCCAGAAGGAGAGAGGCCAGGCATATAGTGGTTGAGCACTTATCTAGCACACATGAGCCCTTGGCTTAATTTCCAGCACTACAAAATCCACAGAAAGTTCCTGAGAAATAGCACTTACCCTCCAACAATCTGATGTTACCTGTTGCAACTTCCCCAAGCATCAGAATTTCTTGTTCTTGCTGTTGGGCTCTCTGTTGCATTGTTTTGTGTTCTCTGTTCCATAGCTTTTGTTCTTCAACATCCTAGAGATCACATATCTGAACATGGTAACACAGATAAACATGCTAAGAGAAGAGCCATGTTTATGGTTGCAGTCCATCTTCTCCATAGGAATCAAGTGCATTGCAAGTAAACAAAAGCCTAGGTCATATTGCTAATATGAAGAGCCTACAAAACCAAATTTGGTGTTCCTAGCTGAGCTATATGATTTTTCTTAAGACTTTTTTTGTCTCTCAGATATCTTTTTGTATTACTGAGAGCATGTTCCAGAGGAGTACAGGAACATGAGTTCACACTCTTCCCCTTTAAAAGCATCTCATATGAAGGAAAGGAATTAAACCCATGGCATTGCATGCTGTAGCATTGCCTGCCAGAGCCCTCACACTTCCCGTAGGAGACTCCTACAGCTGGTGGGCAGGAGCTAACTAGGCTGCTGCCTCCTAAGGTGTCTTTACCTTTCGGGACTCCTGCACAGCATTTGAAGAGGAAAGAAAGAAAGCCATAATTCTCCTCAAGTGCATGAGATAGAGATTTTAAAAAAGAGTCAAGACTCATTTTTTTCTTGTCCTTGACTTAAGTCATCTAGCGACCTCTTTTCCATAGTGGAGAAAGTAAAAGGTCAAACTAGGCCCTGGTATTAACAGAGACTTTTCTGGATGCAGCAATGGATTACTTATGTAGCATGTTCCTGTCCAGGTCACAGAGAATGGCCAGTAATTTTTTTGTATCATAAATTCAATATGGCCACCAGAGAGACTGAGAGACCAGCGGTTGATCAGTATATGAGGCTGGGTACAGAAATTCTAGAGGATTCCTGAAGACCACTGGTCTTCATTCCACACAAGAAGGCTACACAATCTAGGCTCTGATGTCTGGAAAATAAGATATCAAGAAGGAAGGGGAGGGTGGCAGCAGCAGCAGCAGGAACAAGGTAGGTGAACTCACCATCAGGATTCAAAGGATTGCAAATGGAAAGCAAAATGTGCTTCCTAATAGCTGGGTGGTGGGAGGAAGGGTCCACCTTGAGGATGTGTCTCCCATTTCAATTAATGTAATAAAGAAAATTCCTCATAGACATGCCCAGAGGCTAACCTGATCTAAGTAACCCCTCACTGCTGTGTCCAGGGGCTTGCACCTTGCCAAGCTGGCAATTATTACTAACTACCACTTCTGCCTTTACAGTTTCACTGTGGTGCTAATGTGTTTGCTGTACTTGAGTGGCTTGTCCATCACAACTCCAAGGCTTTCATGCTGCTACTTCTAGAAGAACAAGTTTCCAGATTTTAAATCTTACAGCTGTTGTTTAGGAAGATGCCAAGAAAAGGCTACTTTTACCTGTTGAGAAAGGACTGGGTATATCTCAGGAGTCTCTTTAAAATGTTTGACTTTGTCTTCTCATGTAAAGTGTAGATTTGGAGGTGGTATATTCGGGCACCTGTGTGCCAGCCAGTTATTAACTCATGTTCCAAGTCAGTAAGGCATGGAAGTAGTTATCTTATTAGTAAAACCAATGCCATAGGTCATAAAAAGTGAGAGTCTCAAAGAATGTTTGAATTTTGTATTTCTGAACATTGGACACTGAGTATTCAAGTATGATGAGCTTTGAAAAGATCTTTAATACCAGTCCCAGTAAAATGTGTGCCCCAGACACTGGAAAGATGGGCTGTAATTTTCCACATTAGAAACACCATTTCAAGCAGTTCTTTTTTTCCCCCTCTGCAAATTTCTCTCTATCCCGTGTAGGTTTTCTAAAGCTTTTGACACTAACTCTCCACTAAGAGTGAGATAAGAGCTTAAAATCAAGTATAAAGACTTTTCTTTGTTGAAGGAGCAGTTTAATTTTAAGAGCAATTGATCTTTGAGGGTTTCTGTCCATGCAGGAGGGAAAGAGGACAGATTAGAGGGAGAAATGGGGACAGATGAAAGTTGTGGAAAACAGATGCAGGGTGATGATAGGATAAAGGCTGTCAGGTTTGTGGTTGTGGTTTTGGGAGATCTGAAATCGATGTGGAGCCAAGGGTGTAGCCCCTTGGTGAAGAGCTTGCCTTGCAAGTAGAAAAATGTTGGATGTAATGATATGCCCTTGTAATTACAGGCAGAGAGTACAAGGGTGGCAGAGACAGGAGGATCCCTGGGGTTCACTGAACACCAAATCTAGTCTACTTGGCAAGTTTTAGACCAGTGAGAGGTCCCATCTCAAAAAATCAAGCTGAAGAACAACGCCTAAGGCTGTCCTCTGGTCCTACCACATATGTTCACACCGACACACATGAAAAATTTGTAAAAATTAAGAGATTGTTTTGTTTTTTACTTTTTCTTTGAACTTTGGCTTGAGGAAGAGGTTTCAGAATCTGATTTTTTTTTCCCTAGGGCCAGAGGACAGCCTTGGCGCCACATCACTGATGCTTTCTAACATGCCTGGGTCATTAGATATATTCTCAACAGTAAAAACAAGATGATGTTTTTTCTTCCACGAGTCTCCTGGAATGGAAATGCCACGTTAATTAAGACAAAGGGCTGTATGGATGGATGGTTTAGTTCTCAGGGGCAGAGCTCTGTGAAAGTAGATGACTCAGGTTCTTGTTTTTGCTGTTCTGTAGTCATACAAAGAAAAGTATGATCAGGTAGAGTCCTGTGTGACTGCCCAGATTCTGCCAAAGCCAGATTCTCCTAGAGGATAGAGAGAAACAGAGAAACCCAAAATGAAAAATAAATCACTTTTATAACCTAATATTAAAAAGCCTATACTGTTAACCTCTGAAATTTCTTTCAATATCAAAGTAAATAACTCATGTGAATTTCATGTATTTAATAACAGTTTAGTTCTAATGAGGGAATAAGAGCTAGACAGCCTGACAGACAGGAAAAAGGGCCACACATAATAAAAATGGCAAATGTCCAGTTTCTTCCTCTCCTTCCTGACCTGAGACAAAGGCCTGGCAGGCTTTTTCTCCCACCAGGAGCCCCTTCCCCCTCCACTTTACAGATGGTCAGGTAAGTTCAGGGCTGGTCTTGAATGTGTTTACCTGAAACCATGGCCCTATCAGCTTTCGTGTCTCTGGTTAAGTTCACCAACCCAAAACAAGGGGAAGGGGACCCATCCCAGAGCACCAAAAACATTTAAATCCTGAGCACTCCAGTGAAGACATGTTCTAGGACTGGAGAGATGGCTCAGTGGTAAGAGCAGTGCTACTGTTTCAAAGATCCTGAGTTCAATTCCCAGAAACCATATGGAGGTTTATAACCATTTGTAATGAGACCTGGTGCCCTCTTCTGGCATGTAGGCATACATGCAATCAGAACTCTGTATATATAAAACACACACACACACACACACACACACACACACACACACATACATATATATATATATACATATATATATATATAATCTTTTTTAAAATGTGCTGTGCTGGAGAGATAGTTCAGAGGTTAAGAGCAGTGACTGTTCTTCCAGAGGTCCTGAGTTCAATTCCCAGCAACCACATGGTGGTTCACAGCCATCTGTAATGAGATCTGGTGCTCTCTTCTGGCACGCAGGCAAACATGAAGTCAGAACTCTGTATACTTAATAAATAAATAAATCTTTAAAAAAAAAAGAAAAAGAAATGTGCTCTTTGTGTCTCTGCCTCCCTGTGCTTTCTTGTGTCTAGGTTTCTGTGTGTCCTTCTTTACCTATAACAGCTTATTGCAGTGGTTCTAGCCTACCTAATGCTGTGACCCTCATGTTGTGGTGACCCACCCAACCATAGAATTATTTTTGTTGCTACTTTATAACTGCAATTTTGCTACTGCTATGAATCATAATGTAAATATCTGATATTTCCAATGATCTTAGGTGTCCCCCAAAGGGGTCACAACCCGAAGGCTGAGAACGGATGGCTACTTGCTATGTCTGAGATTTTTCCTGTCTTTTGATTATTTAATCAGCAGAGAAAACCTCTGGGTGGTAATAATCTCCCAACCAAAAATAAAAACACCCATAATGTTTTGAATTTTCACATGGAAGATATGATAGAAATCCAAAAAGAGATATTTTATATGTATATATGCATACATATTCTTTTCAAGCATGTATGACTCATTTATTAAAATTGACCACATAGGAAGCCAGTAAGGCAGTTTCAAGCTACTTCATAAAACTGACAATTAACACTGGCTACAGACTGTAGGCTGAATTTTGGGATTGTAGTTCCAAGAAACAAGATAAAATTGAATCTGTAACTCCACTATAGCTAGATTTTACCCCTTTCTATATTTGGCACACTTCCTTTCCACATTTTCCAAAATGTTTATTACACATGCTTTTGCTAATGCTGAGGATGATTCACTATTACGCTGTTGTAGTTGCAAACAATAATTCTGGTTGATTTCTGCTAGAGGCACATGAGTCTTGCTTACAAAAGGTGTGCTAACATGAAATGCTCTTTGCGTTAGTGTTTGGTCTTTAGAAGGTCTTAGGGGGATCAACTGGGAGGAGGAGAAAGATTGCATGGGAAAGGCTGGAAAGAAGGAAAAGAGGGGTGATGCAAGACCAGCTTTGACTTTTTAGGTGAATGTGTCCTTTAAACCTGTGGCCATTTCAGACTTCACCCGATGGGCTGGACTTAGACGTAGCTAGAGAGACTCCACCACGACCTGCAGATCCAGCCACTGGGAAGCCATGCCCAGGAAGCTGGAGAATGATTGAAAACCTCCAATTTGTTTGTTTGTTTGTTTAATTATTTGTTTACTGTTTTTTGAGACAGAGTTTCTCTATTGCTTTGGAGCCTGTGCTGGAACTGGCTCTGTAGACCAGGCTGGCCTCGAACTCACAGAGATCTGCCTGCCTCTGCCTCCTGAGTGCTGTGATTAAAACCTTGCACCACCACTGCCCAGGGCTCATGCTCTCTTCAAAACAGGCTTATGATCACAGGTTAGGACCCGTTTCCTCGATTGTAAAACATAATTAGTACCATTTAAGAGAATAAATTAGCTAATGTATGTTAAGATGCACCTACAGTCAGACAACTCAGAAAACTCGGAGGTTTTCTGCCTCTGAGCACATGCGTGTGTGTGTGTGCGTGTGTGTCTGTTTGTGGTGTGGTTTGTGTTGTGGGTGTGGGTGTGGGTGTGGGTGTTGGTGTAACAGTCTAGTCTTATTGACCTTCTCTGTATATAATATTTAAGTATGCAGGCAGGCAGATCATTTATGTCAAGAACCTTTTAAAAAATCTAGTCCTTGTTTATCTATTCAAGTACTGGGGGGGCTTTGTTTTGTGTTGTGTTGTTCTTGTTTGGTTGGTTGGTTGGTTGGTTTGGTTTGGTTTGGTTTTTCAAGACAGGGTTTCTCTGTGTAACCCTAGATGTCCTAGAACTCACTCTATAGACCAAGATGGCCTCAAAGTCAGAGATCTGCCTGCCTCTGCCTCTGCCTCCTGAGTGCTAAAATTAAAGTAGTGAGCCACCACTACCCTACAAGTACAGGGACTTTTCAACACAGGGTCTCATAGCCCAGGCTAGGATAAACATACAATATAGCCAAGGACTGTCCTGAACTCCTTCCTCACCCTTCCACATCCAAGTGTGAGCCACCAGTCCTGGCTGAGCCAACACCAGCCCCTATTCCTTTCCCAATAATCCCTGTTTCACCTCTGTTCTCTTCATACACTCACAACCTGCACTATAAGGAACAGGGATTTAAGCACATGAAGTAAACCTAGGTCCTTTAATGAACCAAGGAAATCAGGAATAGAGCAGATCTGGAAAGGTATTAGCAAAGAAAAAAAGGGGGGGTTCCATTTAATCTTGAAAAAAAAATACAGTTTTAAATTAAGATGGTCTGGGTTTGAACCTGTGTTCTAGCACCAACTAGCTGTAAATGGGTTACTTAGCACAGTTAATATCAGTCTCCTGGAGTACTCACTGAAGATTATACCTGCTTAAAATGGGGGTGGGGTTAAATGAACAGACATATGTGAAACCCAAGGGACTGACAGATAACTCATGCTATTTCTCTTACCTGCCCCTCTTCCCCCATCCCACCTTCTCTGTTATCTTTTCTTCCTAGCCCTCCCTTTCCCTTCCTCCTCTCCACTCTTTCTATAGATTGGTGTTACCCAAAAGCATCACAGACCATCTGATTACACAGAAACCACCAAACCGTCTGGATTGACTTATGAAAACCATCTTCATGGAGATGCTGGTCCATGAAGAGCTTCTCTGGTGACTTGTACCATCAGATGCCCTGGTTGTCCCTGCTGTGCTTAAATCATATGTCAGAGGACAGTGCAATACAAAGTTGAAGCAGAAATCTTGTAAAACAAGTAAGTAAAAAAACAAAAAAACAAAAAACATGGGGTCAGGGAGCCAGGCATGGTGGCATACACCTGTAACCCCACACTTGGGAGAATGGGACTGGAAGCTTTGAGGTTCAAGTGTAGCCTAGGCTACACACAAAGCAAGAGCCTGTATGAGAACAAGCAACAGCAACAAAATTGAGAACAACTTTATCCACAAACACCTAACGTACAATGGAGTCAAAATCAACCCCCTTGACCTTCTGATCCTACTGAATACTAGGATTATATGCAGGCCAAGGAAACACTCTACTAACTGACCTACATCCCTAGGCCATCATTGGGGGGGGGCAGGTATCATGTAGCCCAGGCTGACCTCATGATGTGACTGAGGCTAGCCTTAAACTCCTGATCTTCCTGCCTCCACCTCCTGAAATTAAGTGCCCTTTCACAAGTCATTTCATGGTAACTCTCGGAATGCTTTCCTAGACTCAATAATTAAAATCTCAAACTTTTCAGGTCAAGAATTTCAAACGATGAAGAGTTCATCTCTATGAAAAATGCATGGCAAAAAGGGGCCAAGGAGAGATGGAGGAAGTTGGAATGGAAGCCTGCTTCTTTAAAGAAGGACTGGACATACACTCCCTGCAGGGTCAAGGGGCAGCCTGTGGAGGTGCCCAACTGTCCCCAAGACTTGGGGTGGTTGGTGATGTGTCTGACAGTGCTTCCTTTGGCCCACAGACACAGTCTCAGCTATTCCCACTGCTGGGGATGTCCCAGCTCCTAACCTCAACCATAATTCAGACTGCCTTCATATCCTACCTGCCCTGCCCCTGCTTATCTGTCCCCTGTCTTCCTTCCAGCAGGTAGCTAGAGCTCTGCCTGCTTATCAAGGGCGCCATCTAATCACAGTCATCCTTGTTCCCCATTATGGGTCTCTCCAGTCAGTGTGCTGGGGTGGTTTCATGTCAGCTTGACACATGCTAAAGTCATCTGACAAGAGGGAACCTTAAACGAGAAAAAGACCCCACCCATAAAACTGGGATGTAGGCTAGCCAGTAAGTCATTTTCTTAATCAGTGATTGATGGGGGGGAGGCTCAGCCCATTGTGGGTGGTGTTGCCCCTGAGCTGGAATCCTGGGTTCTATAAGAAAGCAGGCTGAGCAAGCCAGTAAGCAGCGCCCCTCCATGGCCTCTGCATCAGCTCCTGCCTCCAGGATCCTGGCCTGCTGGAGTTCCTGTCCTGACTTCCTTCAGTGATAAACTGTAGTACTGTGGAAGTGCAAGGCCAAATAAACCCTTTCCTCTCCAACTTGCTGTTTGTGTGGGGGGGGGAGTTGTTGTTGTTTTTTTGTTTTTGGGGGGTTTTTTTGGTCATGGTGTTTCATCTCAGCAACAGAAACCCTAGGATAAGCAGTGAAGGAGACGTTTAGGAAAAGCAACACGCACCTTGACTTTGAATGTTTCAGATCTTGGTGCTGGCCATAGAGAAGCAGGTGTTGGTAAAACCACTAAAAGACAGCTTGTGAGAAGGAAATGAAAATTAATTCCTTCAGGGGTTAGCGGGGTGCACCATAAGCTGAACATGAGGAAGCAGCATTTTGAATGAACCCCAAGATGTATACTTCTTGTGTGGGAAGCACGGCTGGGACAGGTCATTGCATGGACTTCAGAGTCTCGCTGTCATCGTCTGAAGCTACCTAGCTGGGAGCCTGGGCTTAGCCTCTCTATGCTTCGGTCTCTTCCTTCGTAAAATGCAGATGAAGATGCCCACCTTCTGTATCTCTGATGAGCATAAAACTCGCTTAAGACAGGTAAGGCATTTAGCATATGGCAAACGCTATTAATAGTAAGGGTGGCTGAGGATTGTTCCCTAGAGTGGGTGTGCAAATGAGGAGAGAAGGCCCTGTCTGTAATTCATTAATTCTGTCTGGGAAGACCCTGCCTGAGAAGGCTCTCACAAGGCTTTGCCATTGGCCTGCAGCTGGGCAGTAGCCCTAGCGTGCAGACGAGGCGGGGCTGCGGGGCTGCGCGGGGCTGTGAACAGGGGCGGGCTGTGTCGCGGCGGTGTGGCGGCTCCCACGGCAGCGCGAGACGGTGTCCCTGGGTGTCACCAGGGCGCACACCGATAGGAACCTGCTTCCATGTGCGTGTCATGGATTAAAAATAGCTGCGATCCACCTGCACGCCGGGGCGGTGGCGCAGCGGCGGGGTGCCGCGCGGGAGCCATGGGCGCCGGACTGCGGGAGCCTGCAGGCCACCTCGGGATCTAAGACCCTCGCGACCAGGAGGTAGAGGCGAGTGGGCGAGGGGACAGGGATCGGGACGGGACAGGAACATAGGGGCATTGCCACGCGCCTCACTACGCCTCGCTTCGCCTCAGTGCCAGGCTGTCTGGGTAGTCACAGGGCTAAGGCGACAGCCACGAACCTGTTACTACCACGACAGCAGACAGAGGGAGGGGGAGGGGCAGGGGCCAGAGCCTGTGGCGGCGGGTTAATGGGATTGGAGAAGGCCCAGGGGTGTATTCCGGACTGAGCCAGGCTCCACCATGCCAGGAAGACCACGCCTGAGGACAGCTGCTCCCTGCTTCTGCTCGCCTTCCTGCTCCTTACCTTTCACCATCACCAAGGCAGCAGAATCTTTTCCGAGCAAGGTTGTTGGAGAGAAAGGATGGGTTTTTGAGTCTCGGGAGGAGGGTAAGTGGTGGTGGTGGTGGTGGTGGTGGTGGTGGTGGTGGTGGTGGTGGTGGTGGTGGTGGTGGTGGTGATGTTAACTGTAGTCCTAGATTTTGGTGCTTCTTCTAACCCAGCCTTTGAACTCATCCTTCACTAGTTGCAATCCCACTGCCCTTGTTTGTGGTGTCTTCTGAGAGACTGGTGTCTCCCGACCCTAGGAGAAGAGAGAGCTAGGCCTGGCTGGGAGTGTGGGATGGGATCACTGTACAAATGGCCATGAGCCAAGATGGCTTCTTATTGCTGGACATTCAGTTGAGGTCCCTAAGGCAAACAGCAGCAAAGGGGATGGGAAGGAATTTTGCAGGTTAGCCCACCCTCGCAAAAACACAGGACCCTATCTGGAAGTGAAGACAAGGGGGTCTCCCATAGTTGTCTGCCTGACCAACTGTCCTAGGGCAAGTCTCCAAGGGCTCTATCTCTACAGGTACTCTGAGACACACCCGCTAGGCCTCTTTAGCTCTCCCTGCTCCATGTATTGTACAGGTTCAGTTGATGCCAACAGCAACAGAGAGGACAATTCTGAACCTCTCAGCTGCCCCTATGCCTGTGGGATCTCTTAGCCGCCCCCACACCTCCCCTTGCGGCTCCCACTTCTGCCCCTCCCCCACCAGACACAGACACAAAGCTCCAACAACCCTGCTTTGACTCAGACTTCTCCCCTTAGGGATGAGGTTTAGTCAAAGGAGAGGCTCACTCCTCCCACTCACAAGCTTGCTGGCTCATGTGCATAGACTGAAGCCTTCTTCCATCAGCTCTTACCTTCAGCAAACTCACTTTCCTCTTTTTATCATTAACCCACTCTCACCCTCCCAATAGCCTCCACACCACCACTCCCGTGGCTACATACAGGGCAGGGATGGGTTAAGGTACTTCATCTCGCTGGCACCCAGGAGGCATATCTGGCATATGTCATGGTCCCAGCTGCTGTTATCTTCCTGGTAATTCTCTCTGGATGGCTCCATAGCTGCTTTCATCCCCATCCTGGCTCCCTGGATGCTCTGTCTGTAACCCCAGCCAGATGAGACCCAGATTCGGGCTGGCAAGTGTCCCAGCAATGTGTGTAGAAGCATCCAAGTGTCCAATGTACGTGTGTGCGTTTGCGTGTTTGTTGGCCGTGGGGGGTAGGGCGATGGAAGAGAAACAGCAGCTGGCCAACTCCTTTCCGTAAACAAGGACATGTGACTCCCACCTCCTTGGGCACCAGAGTCAGGGCTTAGTGGAGGGACCCACAGGCATACTCTTAGGCTAACCTTGCCTTCTGTTGCTTACGGACATACTCCCCAGGACCCACCCTGCCGGGAGGAAAGAAAAAGCTCTTTTGAACTCACTCTAGTATGCCTGACACCCCTGTGCTTCCAGCAACAGCTACCTGGTGACTGAACCCAAGACACCCTTCAGCAGCCACGGTTCCTGCCACCTTGAAGATGTGCCCCGGTAACTGGCTCTGGGCCTCCATGACTTTTATGGCCCGTTTCTCCCGCAGCAGCTCACGATCCCCTGTTCGTACTAGAGGGGGCCTGGAGGAGATGCCCACCGCCCATCATCCCTTCCTCAACGTCTTTGAACTGGAGAGGCTTCTCTACACAGGCAAAACAGCCTGTAACCATGCCGATGAGGTCTGGCCAGGCCTCTACCTCGGAGACCAGTATGTAATGGATTGGGGGGCGGCAGGGGACCATGCCTGGGTGTGTCCAAGGAGAAAGGTGGCAGGCTATTCTGCCGATTCCAGGTTGAAGACTGAAGGGAACAGATCCATGAACAAAGAGTAGAAGCCAGAGGGTTTGAGGGAATCAGGAGGAATTATTAAAATACTGAACTCTGGACAAAGAAACTCTTGAGGAAATTGTGATACTCCGGTAAGCACATATGAAGTGCCAACACTGTAGGCTAGGCACATTGTTCTGACCTTCCAGCTGTTGGGATGTGGCTTTGAGAAAAGGTAGTCACTAAGATTCCTATAGGCAGAAAGCTGAAGGGAGACCAAGCGAAGCCACCAAAGTCCAGAGTAATGAAGAGAGAGCCATCAAAGGGGGCTCATTCCCTAATATGTGAGGGTTTGTGTTTTGGTTTTGGCACAGCACTTTCTTAATCCTCTGTGAAGCAACTCTGTGAAGTAAGGGGTCACTCTCCCTGGGTTATTGATGGGGAGAGGGGAGCTCAGCAATGTTGTGTTTGCACCAAGGTCACACATCCTAGAAGCAGAATGCCAGTGTCTGTGTATTGGGTTCAATGGCCTTTCAGGGTAGGGAGATTTCACTAGATGGTTTGTCTATGCTAGTATGAACATCATGTCCTAGGGGTTTCTACCACTAAGCTGCTAGGGTGTGGACCAGATAGATGTCTGAAGGTGACTATAGATCTCAAATAAGAGCCCTAGAGTAAGTAGCAAACAAAACAGGTTCTAGATGTCAAGGAGAATGTATATAGCAGTAGAAGTTTGGGGATTGAATATTGGACCAATATAATCTAGAGATTATCAGGGACCTATTTATTAATTAATGTATTTATTTCTGTATTTTATGTATATGGTTGTTTTGTCTGCATGTGTGTCTGTCTGAACTCCAGAAGAGGGCATTGTATCCCATGGAGCTACATGTTATAGACATTTGTAAACTGTCATATGGGAGCTGGGAATTGAACATGGGACCTCTGGAAGAACAACCAGTGCTCTTAAACACTGAGCCATCTCTCCAGCTCCCGCATTCATTTATTGGTTCTCAGAACCAAATCCAGAGTACTGCACAAACTAAGCACACACCCTACCATGAAATTACATCCATACACTAGCAAAAACCTGAAATAGGAGCGGGTCTCACAACTCTCCTGATGTACACAACCCTCCACAGTTCCCGGGCGCTCTCTCTCTCTCTCTCTCTCTCTCTCTCTCTCTCTCTCTCTCTCTCTCTCTCTCTCTCTCTCTCTCTCTCTCTCTCTCTCTCTCTCTCTCTCTCTCTCTCTGTCTCTCTCTCTCTGTGTCTCTCTCTGTGTCTCTCTCTGTCTCTCTCTCTCTCTCTCTCTCTCTCTCTCTCTCTCTCTCTCTCTGCCTGGACACCTGGTGTCAGGAAAATGATTTCCTTGAAGTGTTCTAACCTTCCCCCAGCTAGCGGTCTCTCTCAATATACACTTTCCTTGTGGAAATCAAGATTTGTTTTCTGGATCTTGAGTTCTTTCGTCCTAGTTCTGCCCTTTAGAGCCATACAGATCAAGGAAAATTCCACTTCCTCAGAGCACTCCCAATATTTGATTACAGTCATCTTAACCCCATGCCCTCAGAGTTCTCTTCCCTAGTACAATCATTTCCAGACCTCTCAAACACTACTCACAAGATGAGACCCCAACTCTGCCATCTTTCTCTGTTGTAGGCCATTAGTAAATACAGTGGATGTACATAGCCAACAACAAGCATCTAGGATAAAGTTTCCTGGCATCTTGGCTTCCCTATTCCCCTTCTAACTTCTATTTAACACAGGGATATGGCCAACAACCGCCGTGAGCTTCGTCGCCTGGGCATCACCCATGTCCTCAATGCCTCGCACAGCAGGTGGAGGGGCACCCCTGAGGCCTATGAGGGACTAGGCATCCGCTACCTGGGTGTCGAGGCCCATGACTCACCCGCCTTTGACATGAGCATCCACTTTCAGACAGCTGCGGACTTCATCCATCGGGCACTGAGCCAGCCAGGAGGTAGGAGAGAAAGCAAAAAGGGAGATGGGGGAGCGGGGGTTGACAATGGGTGTGGCATTCAGGAGTCACAGGACTCAACAATGGAGCAAAGGCTTAGTGGTAAAACAAACTGCTTAGGAACTAAGGAGCTAACTTAGGTGCTAAGGGAAGGAAAATGTTTTCACAATCATCTTTTTCAAGGTAGTATTTTGAAAGGTGATGAGGGCATCATTTAAAATGAAAAGATACTCCTAGATACTGAAGTTATGAATAGCATAGCTTTTATATTTTTAAACCTATGTCCATACTTTTCCTGTCACTGAAAAACATTAAATATGGTTTTAAAATGCTTTAGTTATCAGAGGGAAAAGTGCAGTTGGCCCTCTGTACTGTTGAGTTCTGCATCTTTGGATTCAACCAACCACAGATTGAAAATATCTGGGGGTGGAAGTATTATTCCATGGACAATATTATTGTCACAAGTATTTACAGAGACTTTACTTTGTACTAATGGACATAAATAATCCGGGGATGATCAAAGGTGCACGAGGTCGTGTGGAGGTTTTATGCAAATGCTATATCATTTTATATGTGGGAACTGAGCATCCACTGGTGTTGGGAATGGGGAGGTTTTCTTGGAATCAACGCACACCAAATATCAAAAAACAACCACATATGTAGATAAAGATACAGTCAGTGGTTGAGAGAAACAGCAAGAGAGAAGGAAGGGGAAGTAGGGTGTGCCCATAGTCCCAACTACTCCAGAGGCTAAAACAGGAGCCCTGATTGAACGAAAGGTTGAGCTTAGCCTAGGCAACATAGCAACACCAGTCTCAAATACCAAATTTCAAGCATCCAAGGAGTTAGGGAGAAACTGGGGGTAATGAACACGTCATATGCAGGCACTGTCTCTTAACACTGGGGAGGCAAAGCTTAGGAGACTCCTTGGGGTTTGCTGGCCCACCTGTCTAGCCTATTCTGCAAACTCTACATTCAATGAGAGAGGCTATGTCAAAAATAAATAAATAGATAGAGAACAGCCAAGGAAGCACCCAACATTGACTTCTGGCCTTCACAAGCACACACACACCCTCCACAAACACATACACATGCATTTACCATACACTGGTACACAAAAGACAGGATTAGGGAAGACCTAAGACAGGCTAGATTCAACATGGAAGGACTCCTGTTCATGCACTCAGCCAATGTCAGTGCAATCCCTGTTCAAAGCTCAGATTAGCAATAGGAGTGAGACTGCACCCTTCAGCTCCACTCAGGTTCATGAGCACCAAGCTTCAGAATTCCTGCTCCATTCTATGTTGCCCAGTCCTCAACCCTTTGCCAGGTTCCTTCATTGTTTATTGTTTGTTTGAAATACTGGGAAATGAACCCTGGGTCTTTCTCATGCTAAGCACGTGCTCTGCTACTGAGTAGGCGTGTGTGTGTGTGTGTGTGTGTGTGTGTGTGTGTGTGTGTGTGGTGGGGGAACTACATGTAGAGTCAGGTCTCTCTGAGGCTGGACTTGAGGCTGGACCTCAAGTCTTGTGTGGA
This sequence comes from Cricetiscus sungorus, assembly GCA_030556225.1. NCBI lineage: Eukaryota > Metazoa > Chordata > Mammalia > Rodentia > Cricetidae > Cricetiscus > Cricetiscus sungorus. The sequence continues at coordinate 20,194,058 of JANBXA010000180.1, read as the reverse complement.
AAATCCCTTTGCACACTGAGCCATCTCACCAGCCTAGGATCTGCATTCTAAACACCACTCATCCTTACCCATTTGCTCATTCCTGCCTCTGTGTGCCTTTGTTTACCTTGGTTTACTTGGCTATTCACTTGGTATTCACTTGACTATGCCTATCTCTTCCCAAGCCTCCTCTAGGCCATCGATTGGCAGTCTGTCAGATGTCTCTTTGTCTGCCTCTTCACAGGGAAGATCCTGGTTCACTGTGCTGTGGGAGTGAGCAGATCGGCCACCCTGGTTCTGGCCTACCTCATGCTATACCACCGCTTCACCCTTGTGGAGGCCATCAAAAAAGTCAAGGATCACCGTGGCATCATCCCCAACAGGGGCTTCTTGAGGCAGCTCCTAGCCCTGGACCGGAGGCTGCGGCAGGGTCTGGAGGCATGAGGGAAGGGAAATCGGGCCAGGTTCCTGGGTAGTTTCCTGGCTCCCAGATGGGAAGAGGAGACCCAGGAGGCAGGTAGTAGAAAGGCCATACAACCCATCCTCCCCCAGTGGCAGGATCGGGAAAGGCCCCAAGGCCACTGTGACTCTTTGTGAAGGGGACGGAGAGTCAGGTTGGGCAGCATAATAGGTGGGGGCTGCTGACCGGTGAAGGAAGCAGCTGGGGCTGTAAGATGGTTCTGTGATGAGGACAGCACCAGATTCCAGCAGGGTGTGCCCAATGACTCAGAATCCCTTCCCCTCATTGTGTTCACGTGTTCCCCTCTCTCACTTTCCAAACAAAAGGACCACTGCTGTGCAGGACCTGAGCAGTGCTGGGAGGGGGGCAGATGTCAGGGATGCAGCAGCAGGACTGTGAAGGAAGGTGTACACGGTGCAGAAAACAGGAGAGAAAGAGTTGGTGATGGAGTGGTGTGAGAGCCACAAAGCCAGAGGAAGTGTGCAACACTACAGGTGTGCAACTCCGGGAAGAGGTGTGGGAGGACTGACATGACACCCCAAGAGAGCTGCTCAGGGACAAAAGGACTGACTGGTGAAAGACATCAGAGTCTTTAGGTGGCCATATTCTCACTGAAAACCATGCGTCTGGAGCAAAAATTAAAGTTGTGAAAAAGAGGAGAGTGTCTTTGCATTATTAACAGTTTGACTCCTCTTTTCTGAGACCAATTCTTACATAGATAGCATTTTGAAATATTGAGCTGTTATTACTAACTTGTCCACAAGGAGGCAGCAGAGGACAAAAACCTGAGGTCTGTAGCCACTTAGCGATGCTGCCCAGAAGAAACATCTTACATCTTCCCAGGATAGGGCCCTCTGTCCCCTCAGGCTGACAAGACGGCAGAATATTAATCTTAAGTCAAGATCAGCCCCAAGTGCCCTGCTTTGGGTGCCAAGGTATTAAGGTACGGTTGTTTTCTCTTCTAATCCTTCCAGGTTCCCCTCAGAGGAATGTAACCTTAGTAAGCTTCATACAAAGGTTAGATAACCAGGAAGAACAGGATGTTATCTCAACTGCCAGACTGCCACCACAACTCTTGCCAAAAAAATGTGTGCTCAATATCTGTCAGAATGGGGAAAGAGAATAGAAAGAAATACAAGTGAAAAATACAGGGGAAAATAATGAGCCAGCAAGATAGCTCAGCAGCCGATAAAGGCACATAGCACCAAGCTTGATGACCTCAGTTTGATCCTGGGACCCACATAATGGCAGGAAAAAAAAAAAAAACAAGTCCCACAAGCTGTTCTCTGACATTCATGTGCATGCTATAGCACATGTGCGCGTGCGTGCACACACACACACACACACACACACACACACACACACAAATATACGTCCTAAAAATTTTCAAGTCACTTACATATCAAGTGTATATCCCACTAAGAGCATAGAATTCTAAGGTTAGAAGGCACCTCCACAGATTGTGTTTCTATTCTGTAAGTTTATTTATTTAACTTTATTTTATGTGCATTGATATGAAGGTGTCAGTCCCCTGGACCTGGAGTGACAGACAGCCATGAGCCACCATGTGGGTGCTGGGAATTGAACCCAGGTCCACTGAAAGAGCAGCTGGTGTTCTTAACGAGTGAGCCAGCCCTCTACTCAAAGGTTCTACTCGCCTTTTCCATACTTGAATATCTCTGCTGACTGGAAACCATGTCATCCTCCCTCCACTTCAGCATCTCTAAGTCCTGTTTACCCGAAGTAGTTCTTTGGGATTATTATGGTCATTTAACAGGTAAGAATGGAGACTGGCACCTAGGGAGCTCTGAGGTCTGTCACCTTCTGTTACTCACACTTACCCCAACTCTTGAGGTATAGCGGGAGCTCTCTGATTTCAATCTCGTTCTCTTCTGACCCGGTTCTTCCACACCAAGAGCTGTTTGTTCTTGGTCATCTGCATTTGCCATGTTTCCACTCACCCTACCCACCTTGCCGATACTGGCATCTGTCTCTTCTCCTAGGAAGCAGAATTCTCATCTCAGAGTTTACAGACTCTGAACCTGCAGGGAGACCTGTGAGATGGGGAGGAAATCAGGCTCATCTTCAGAGGACACATTTGTCAGAGGAACAGAGAAGTCTTCATAAGCAGTGCTGGTTCTAATCAAAATGAGTTGGTTCCCTGATAGAGCCACACACCAAAGCCAGGTATGGTGGCTCACATGCATAATCCCAGCACTCTAGACATGGAGATGGAGTTGAGAGCCCCCCCCCCCCCCCCCCCGGCCAGCCTTGTAACACAGAACTCACCGCAATCAATAAAGAAAACTATGTGTCAAAAGAAATATAAGCCAAATGTGGTGGCACACCCCTTTAATCCCAGCACTCAGGAGGCAGAGGCAGGTGGATCTCTGTGAGTTTGAGGCCAGCCTGGTCTACAGTGAGTTTTAGGAGATCTAGGGCTACACAGAGAGCCCCTGTCTTGAAAAAAAAAAAAACAAAAACAAAACAAAACAAAAACAGCTTGGGCTACACAGGGAAACCCTGTTTTGGAAAGAAAAAAAAACATTTCAATTATAAAAAGAATTAAACATACTTAAAAAGAACTCAGGGGATGGCATCATGTCAATGGTAGAACACTTGGGTAGATTTTTATTTGCAAGAGGGCCTGTATTCAATCCCCAACACCACAGATGATGACGATGGTTATGACAGACAATGATGACTGAAAAGTAAGTGAAGCTCATAGAAGGACTCACTATAACTAGGACTCCAGCAGTACACCATGTGTGTTACTAGTAACAAGCCCCAGTGGCCACCACCATGTTTGTTCAGTCCAGATTGGGGCCTAAATTTTTTTTTTTCATGATGAATAACTTGAGAATTTGACTCTAACTTCTCGCAGAAAAACATCAAGAGTATACATAAGTAGAGAACAGGCTTCAAGATTATCCTACATAATATATTAGGTTATATATTATATATTATATATATTTCTATTTGCAGGACCTTGGGAAGGCTCATTAACTTTGGCCTCCCTGTTACTGTACAATGGCACTCACACTTACTTCACAAGGGTTAGTATCCGTAAACTAACCCTTATATATTGTCACTAGTTAATGCTAGCTTTATTTCTCTTGCTGTGATAAAATGTCTTGACAAAGCACAGCTTAGGGGAGAAAGGGCTTCTTCGGCTTACCATTCCAGCTCACAGCCCTTGATTCCCTGGGAGTCAAGGCAGGAACTTGAAGCATCGTGCCCCTAGTAGTCAAGAGTAGAGAGAGGATAAACAAATAAGTCCTTGTTTGTTTGCTCTAGGACTCAGTCCAAACTTTCTCTATCTTCCAAGGTTCAAAGCCCAGCACAGGTAACAGCGCCTTTCATAACGGGCTGAGTCTCCTATGATTTTTGATGTGTCCACAGGCCAATCTGGTCTAAATGATCCCAAATTAAGACTCTCTTTTGAGCTAAGTCTGGGTATGTCAAGTTGAAAACTAACCAATGCACTGCTGGGAAGTAGGCTCAGCAGTTAAAATCGTGTATTGTTCTTACACACAACTTGGATTTGATTCCCAGCACCCACAACAGGTAGTTGTGTGTAACTCTAGCTCCAAGAGGCCCGTATCACTCTTACCTTCTCCGGCATGTATGTAACACAGACACTCATGCACCCACAAACAAATATTTTTTAAGAAATCTAACCAGTATAGTTATCAAAGCCATGTGAGGGCCGTGCAGAAGCATAAGTCTGTGTCTACGGATACTAACCCTTGTGAAGTACATGTGAGTGCCATTGTATAGTAATAAGGAGGTCAAAGTTAATGAGCCTTCCCAAGGTCCTGCAAATAGAAAATGGAACAGCTATCATTTAAACCTGGGCTCTCTGGTTCTAGGGCCTATGTGTTTAACAACCATACTGCTATGCTTGGTCTTCAGTTTCTGTCCTACACCCCACCCCCTCCACCCCCCCACCGCACCCCCTGTGCTCCTGCCATGCATGCATGTGTGTGTGTGTGTGTGTGTGTGTGTGTGTGTGTGTGTGTGTGTGTGTGTGTGTGTGTGGTCAGGTGTAGGAAGAGGAATTGCTACTGAAAAACTGCCCCAGTGTTTAAGAACCAGCAGCCTGCTCTTACTGACTTGGCTGTATGTCTTTGGTAGCTGTTAGTCAAGGATCTCCCTGGCTTTTTTAAAGATTAAATCTTCCCCCAAAAGGCTGATCTGACTCAAAGGTAACAAGAGGGGCCCATAGCCTCATCATCACACAGTCCCATCCTCTAAACCAGTCATGTAACACCTGTCATAGGTGGTCTGGCTCCAATCTACAAAAACAGGTTCAGTCTCCAATGTCCTCCATCCTCTCCTTGAACAACTGCCCATTTGAACCCCAGGGGAAAAAAATGTGTTAAATATAGCAGGCTATGCCTCCAACTGACTGAGCCACAGCCCTCTGGAGTCCTCTGTAACTGGTTCCAGCCTGTCTAGTCATTGTGCTCCTTCCCTAGTCTCCAGCCTCCTCCTCTGCAGTATTGACTCAAGCCCTTGAAGCAGGCCTAGGAGACCTGGCTGCCTCTGGGGAAAAGGAGGGATGCTTGCCCAATTCTTCACCCTTGTAACTAGTCCCAGCTGGGAGGTGCCACAAAAGTACAGCTCAGAGCAAACTGCTGTTTGTGAACCCAAGGAGACAGGTGCATCTGGAACAAGACAGGTAGCTACCTTAGAATTATGCTGGCTCCCAGAGGGCTGCATATTGCTGTACCCAGGGGCCCCTGCTGGAAACAGAGCCTTTGAAATCTCTCAGACATGTGACTCATCTAGCTGTAAAATAATCCCTGTGTGATGGTTTCTCCAACAAGACAGTGTTAGCTCTACAGCATTGATAGGAAACCAATAGGAACATGGAAGACAGTGGTGCTGAGAATGATTTGAAATGTAGGGGGCTGACTCAAGGAATTTCAGAAGAGAAGAATTCTAATATGTGGCCTAGAGACCATTCTTGTGACATTTTGTTGAAGATGGTGGCTGCCTTTTGTCCTTGTCTGAATAGCCTGCCCGAGACTAAAGTGAAGAGTTTTGGATTAATTCTATTAGCAAAGGAAATCTCTAATTAGCCTGGTATAGACTGTCATGTGGTTATTAGTGGTAACTCTCAGGAAGATTTGTAATGAAAAGAAGCAAGCTGAGCAGAGCAAATTACAAAATGTAAATCTTGAGGAGAAAAACAGCACAAGGATGTGGAATGGAGTTAAGTCCTGTGCTCAAGGAGGTAAGTGGGTTAAGAAACAGAGTAAAAGAAGTGGCGGCCTCAGGGCAAGACCTACCCAGCTAAATTGACAATTTTTGAAAAGAAACTAAAGAAAAGACTAGAGCTGGTGGTGGGACACATCTTTAATCCCAGCACTGGGAAAGCAGAGGGTGGCAGATCTCTGAGTCTGAGGCCAGCCTGGTCTAAAGATCCATTTCGGGACAGCCAGGCTTCGCAGCAGTGAAGGACAGAAAGCTGTAATTAAACAAGGGGGCCATTTTCCAGCCCCATCAAGCAGCAAAACTTGGCATCTTCTGCACCCATGTGGTCCTTTTAGAGTTAAGGAAGAAACAGGTTAAGGAATTTGCCCCCAAGATTAACAACAGCCACCCAAGCCAGGCATGTGTCAGGGATGTCCCCAATGGAGGCCTAGAGAGGTCATTGACTGAAGCTGTGAAGGCAAAGCCTGAATTGCCCCGGAGAACCAAAGATGCTGGAGATAATAAAGCGGGGGGGATACCTGATAAGCAGAGCTGCTAAGGGAGTAGAACCAGCCCAAGAGAAAAGAATGTGTTGCAGTCAACAAAGCTGAAAGCTGTTGGGAGATCTGAAGAGCATTTTGAGATGCGTATTTGAAGTTTGCTCTGCTGGATTTTGGTTTTACGTGGTTCAATATTTCCTTACTATGCTCCCTTCTCTACATTTCGGAAAGGTAATGTATATCTGTACCATTATATGTTGGGAGTATGTGATCTGTTTTTTATTTTGATTTTATAGGGGATGGACTGCATTGTTTTGTGTGTCAGCTTGACCCAATCTAGGGTCATCAGAGGGAGGAGCCTCAGCTGAGGAAACACTTGCATGAGATCCAGCTGTAAGGTCTTTTCTCATCTAGTGATCAATCAGCAAGGGCCCAGTCCATGGTGGGTGGTGCCAAGACTGGGCTGCTGGTCCTGGATTCTGTAAGAAAGCAGGTTGAGCAAGCCATGAGAAGCAAGCCAGTAAACAGCACCCTACATAGCCTCTGCATCAGCTCCTGCCTCCAGGATTCTGCCATGTTTGAGCTCCTGTCCTGACTTCCTTCAGTGATGAATAGCGATACTGCAGTGTAAGCCAGATAAACCCTTTCCTCCCCAACTTGCCTTTTGGTCATGGTGTTTTGTTGTAGCAATAGAAGCCTTAACTAAGACAGAGTATTACAGCTAAAAGATTTCATGAATCTCAGAAGAGACTTGGAATTATGGACTTTTAAACATTTGGGAGACTGGGATAGACTGTGGGGGATTTTTAAAGTTGGACTAAACGCATTTTGTATTATGATATTGTTACAAGCCAGGGAGTGGAATATAGTAGTTTGAATGTAATTGGCCTCCATAAGCTCATAGGGAGTGGCACTACTAGAAGGTGCCACCTTGGAGTAGGTATGACCTTGTGGGAGGAAGTGTGTCACTGTGCTGGGTGGGCTCTGATGTCTCATATATGCTCAGGTCATACCCAGTGTGGCTGTCCACTTCTTATTGTCTTATTATCAAGATGTAGCCAGCACCATGTCTTGCATGCTGCCATGCTCCCAGCCATGATGACACCGGACTGAACCTCTGAACTGTAAGCCACCACCTTAATTAAATGTTTTCCTTTATGAGAGTTGCTATGGTCATGATGTCTCTTCACAGCAATAGAAATTCTAAGACAGAGACAAAACACAAAGACATGAATGTGAGAAAGGAATGGGAGTTCCACAGGGGTGGGAGTAAGAGTAACAAGAATGCATTATACACATATATTCAAGTATCAGAGAAGAAAACTAATAAGCATTGTGTATATATATGTTAAAAAAAAAAGCTAGGTAGGTGTGATGGTGAATGTGTGTTAGGAAGGTTGAGGAAGAAAGATCTTGAGATAAAGGCAGCTTGTGCTCTACGGAGAGATTTAGTCTTGAAAACAGAAACCAGGGGCTGGAGACATGGTTCAGCAGGGAAAAGCACTTGTTGCTCTTGAAGAGGACCTAGGTTCGATTCCCAGGACCTACACGTCAGTTTCCTACCATCTGTAACTCCAGTTCCAGGGCATCTAACGTCCTGGGCACTGGGTACATGTACACAGTACACAGTACATGCAACAATAATTAAAATAATGAACATGCCGTGTTCATGAGTGTAAAGAGGTAGAGATACAGAAGTATAGGACAAAAATTCACCTGGCAAAGACAGGGGGAGCTAGGAACTTAGGAACTGGAGATTGAGCACACAGCCCAAAAGCCTAGGTATTTTGTTCACTGTTTTATGCTTCAGTAACCGAAACTTTCTAACATTCGGGCTTCAACAGTTTGTGTTAAACTGTTGAAGACAAGCCCACCTTTGCACATGACAACTATGTAGGGCACAGTTGTCACTTTGAAAGAGCTGAGAACTCCTGTTCTCTTGCTACACTCATCCCTTTCCAGTTTTCTGACACTAGACTTGCTTTACTCCTTAAGATCTTGCCCCTGCCTCATAATTTAATCCCAGCATCCCAGAGGCAGGCAGATCTCTGTGAGTTGGAGACCAGCTTGGTCTCTAGTGAGTTCTAGGCCAGTCAGGGCTACAAAGTGAGACTCCATCTCAAAAACCAACAAAACAGGTTTTAAACCAGGTGACATGATGTGCACCTTTAAACCCAGGACACTAGGAGGCAGAGGCAAGAGGATCTCTATGTATTCAAGGCCAGTCTGGTCAACATAGTTAACTTGTTCCAGGGTTAGGGTTAGGGCTGGGGTTAGGCTTAGGGTTAGGGTCCAGCACAGCCAGGACTATGCAGAAACCACGTAAAAGATAAATTGCCTGCAGCCTCTGGGAAAAACCACCTACACTATGCCCAATATCTTACCCAGAAATATGAAATCCCTGAACCCTTGCTCCTAAGACATCCCTATTAGCTGCCCTTTCCAGATTTTCTCCTAATTCCTGTCTACTCTTGTCAGGTTTTGCTTATGGGCAGTGGCTTGGAGCTTTCTATATAGCCTGGGATTTCCCCTGCTGATTTGACAGACACATTTCCAAGCAAATCCACTGGGAGCCAACTGGGAGAAGGTGGCCACCACTATAAGGTTCTCCAGCAGAAAGCTTGGAGAGGAGCCCAGCCCTGTCCCAAGGGAGCAGGGAGTGTTTCTCAGCTCACAGGCCAACTTCTGGTGTTTTGCAGACAGCAAGACACGAGCCACCACCCTGCCCAGGTAACTTTCCCTGATCAGTCTGTTGTTAATAGACACAGGGATTAAGGCCAGCCCCTCCTCCCTTACAGAGTTTACTCATAAACTGGGTCAAAGCTCGGTGAGGCAGTAGTCTCAGCCCATTACCTTGAAAGAGTCTGAGCTCCTAATCCAAGACGAGACCAATGACCAATCCTAGCCTGGAGAGGACACATCCAAAGGGTAAATAAAAAATATTAACCTAGAGACGGAGCACAGTCTGCTCTGAGAATGTCTAAGTCCAGGCCAGGAGGGCTCTACCAGAGGCCCAGGGACACTGACTCCTCACAAGGCTCCATCCCAGCCCCATGCATCCGGACCCTTGCACCAGGGAGAGAAGGGGCCCTCACTTTATTAGAATTAAGAAGAGGCATGTCCCAAGATTTGTCACCTAAGGAGTAAGAGGAAGTGAAGCCAAGCTGGACACTCAGGCAGGGGTTCATTCCATTTTCTTTTGGAAATACCTGCCTGGTGCAAAAGTCTCCCTGCTAGCTGGGCATTGGTGGCACATGCCTTTAATCCCAGCATTCGGGAGGCATTGGCAGGATTCGAGACCAGCCTGGTCTACAGAGCTAGTTCCAGGACAGGCTTCAAAACAATACAGAGAAACCCTGTCTCGAAAAAAAAAAAAAAAAAAAAAAAGTCTCTCTGCTGCCAAGCCAGAAGAGGTTTTCATCCAGGTGAATAATCATAGTAATACCACAGCTGGAAGGAAGCCATGAGAATGTCAAGGTCAGTGACTCTCTAACCCTCTTTCTTCCTTTTTTTTTTTCTTTTTCAGTTTTGTGCAGGAGACTAACAGCTTTATTAAGGATTCCACCAAAATTTTGGCAAACATTTTAAAAACGTATTTGTAAACATTATGCTTGCCTTCTCAGCTGGCAGTGCTTAAAAAAGATAATCCAGGGAAAACAACCATCTGGAACCAACATTATTAGTTCAAGATCCTTGTATATATCAGGCCACAAAATGTATAAAATGTATGCTCCCACATGCTAACACAAGTGAGAGACTCCTAGTCAGCATCAACAGATAAACACCATGGCAGGAAGTTTATGCTGGTGGATGAGTTGTGGTGTGTTGTGGTAAATACATCTGCTCTTTTTCAAGACATATTTTTATTGTTTTGATTTATGTGGGCATGTAAACGTATATCCGTGTGTACCTGGGGAAGACAGACAAAGGCTCCATATACTCTGGAGCTGGAGTTATAGGAGGTTGTGAGCACTTGATGGGAATGCTGGGAACCGGAACTTGGATCCTGTAACAAAGCAGCAAGAGTTATTGATGCTGTGCTGATGTCTGTTCCTTTCTTCCATTCACGGCAGCCAGGATACAGAAGAAAGCAATATTTAAGCATATATGTCATGTAGACATTAGCCTCTTGCTTATGTATACATATCTGCATTTTTTGAAGAGAGATGTTAAGTCAATGATTTTATTATCATTTGTTGAGTTAAGGTTAGAAGCCAGGAACTGGCACATGGTACGCCCCCAACCCTGAGCCCTGCAATTTCAAAAGCACAGGTAAGGGAGCCCACTCTGACTTAGAGAAACAGTTCTGTTTTTGTCTTATACAAAAACAGATTTTGAACTCACAGAGATCTGTCTGCCTCTGCCTCCCAAGTACTGGAATTAAAGGTGTGGGCCACCAATGCCCGGCTATCCACACAGGTTTTATTTCAGTCTTTTTTTTATTACAAGAGATTGAAAACTCATGTGTGCTAAGGACATACACAACCCCTGAAGCATACCAGCCATTTATTTTCAAAAACTTGTAAACTAGTAGTCATATCCAACCCTTCACTTTAGAAACAAGAGAAATGAGTGACTAGAAGGCAAAGAGATATTATATAGAAGCCAGATATGGGGCAACCAGATGGCATGGTGGGCCTGACACGGACCTGACAATCTTAGTTCAGTCCTAGGATTCAACAGAGAACCAACTCCTAAGATTTATTGTTGTGCTTTGTCTTCTACATATATACTGTGGCGCATTGTGTGCCTGCACTTACACACACACACACACACACACACACACACACACACACACACACACAGGCACACATTAAAAGTGTTATTCCAATGCTTGGGAGGTAAAGGCAAGAGGATCAGGGGTTCAAGGCCATTCTTGGCTACATAATGAGTTCTAATTCATACTGGTCTATATGAAGCTTTGTCAATAAGGTCAGGATAAAGGAAGGGAGGGACAAAAGGAGGAGAGGAGGAAGGGCTCAGGTGGGAGTGTTGCCAGGCCATCACTAGCATCTTCCTCACACTAAAGAAATGGCCCTGAGCTTAAGCCACATACATCATTGCCCAGCTACAGTTTATGTTCCGAGTAATTTTGCAGAGAAGCGCAACCATGAGACAAAGTTCTCACCTGCAGGAGAATGGAAACAAGGCTCTGTTTCTTAGAAGGAAATGACTGTCCCTTCCCTCTTGGGTTTCTTTCCCTTGGGTGATATCACAGGGCACATGGCTGGCAAGGATCTATTGCAACAAACTAACAAAAGCCATCTATTGCAAGAAAGAGGGAAATGACTGAGGGCACAGCCAAGGGACCTGGGATCAGCTTTGCTGAAGAAACAGATCCCACTAATCAGGAAGCAGATGCAGGAAAAGCTTTGTGAGGTTGAGGCTGTGGCTGCATTGTAAGACCCTGTCTCAAAATAAGTAAATTAACAATCAAAACCCAAGTACTGGTTATTGTTTTGTGATTTCCGTGGGTTGTTCATGTCTCTTCCATCTGCCTCAGGATGTCTCAGGAAGTGGTAGCCAGCTCTGTGGTCACTGCACATCTACTCTCAAGCTCATTCTCAGGCTGTTGTCTCAGAGCCAGACCTAGCTCCTCACTGTGTGCCTTCTCCACAGGCAAGTCTTTATTTTCTTTCTTTCTTTCTTTCTTTCTTTCTTTTCTTTTTTTTTTTTTTTTTTTTTTTTTTGAGACAGGGTTTCTCTGTGGCTGTTCTGGAACTAGATCTTGTAGACCAGGCTGGTCTGGAACTCACAAAGATCTGCAAAGATTTCTTTATTTATGTATCTGCACGTTCTATCTCCATGTATGCCTGCATGCCAGAATAGGGCACCAGACCTCATTATAGATGGTTACAAGCCACGATGTGGTTGCTGGGAATTGAAGAAGAGCAGCTGCTGGGAGAAACTCAGGACCTCTGGAAGAGCAGCCGGTACCCTTAACCCCTGAGTTCTCTCTCCAGATCTAGGTAAGGGTCTTTATGACATGGTAATGATTTCCCTCAGTGCAAGTGACCTAAGAGCCAGAATGGTTGAGAGTTTGACTTTTTTGTTTGTTTGGTTGTTATTTCAAGACAGGGTTTTTCTGTGTAGCCCTGGGTGTCCTCCAGGTTGACCTTGAACTCAGAGATCCACCTGCCTCTGCCTCCGGAGTGCTGGAATTAAAGGCACGGGCCGCTATACCCTACCTGTCTTTTAAATCTATTGTTTCCTTTGCTACACCAAGGCTTCTTCATTTGATAAAACCTTGTGCTTTTGCTTTTGTAGCCTGTGTCTTTGGGGATTTTTGCATTGCTGTGTTGTGGGGTTTTGTTTTGTTATTTTGGTTTTGTTTTGTTTGGTTTGGTTTGGTTTGGCTTGGGAACTAGTCAATAAGGAGAGGTCTACTTCTTCTACACACAAAGTTTCCCTGACATTGTTTCCCTGACATTGTTCATTGACTCTTTTTTTCTCCACTGTTCTTGACACTTTTGTCAGAAACCAGTTGGCTATAATAGCCGGGTGGTGGTGGCACACGTATTTGATCCCAGCACTCTGGAGGCAGAGGCAGGCAGATCTCTGTGATTTCGAGTCCAGCCTGGTCTACAAGAGCTAGTTCCAGGACAGCCTTCAAAACTACAGAGAAACCCTGTCTCAAAAAAAAAAAAAACCTGTCTCAAAAAACAAACCAACAAGAGCTGTAGAGATGGCTCAGTGGTTAAGAGCACTGACTGCTCTTCCAGAGGGCCAGAATTCAACTCCCATTATCCACATCATCCACATGGCAGCTCACAACTGTCCGTAACTCCAGTTCCAGGGGACCTGTCACCTTCATACCAATCAATTCACATCAAATAAAGTTAAATAAAAAAACAAACAGAGGAAGCAGTTAGATCTGCCTGTGACACCACACCTCAGCCTAGCTCTGAAAGCACAGAATTGTTAAGGAAGCAATTGATAAACTACTGTGACCCTCCACATGGTCAAATTATGCAAATATTAGGAGGGGAAAACGATTAACATTAAGGCATGTATAGCCTGTGAACACCATGTTGATATGCCCACAAGGGGAGATACAAAGACTGCCTTGGTTCCAGCAGCTCTGCGGTGCTGAGCAGGACATATGATACTTTGACAACTCTTTGAAATGGCAAAGCTCTCACATGCCTTAGCTTAGTTAGGTGCCAGGAACTCCCCAGAGTTAGGGGAAAGCACTGCGATCCAAAGGACAGATCAATAGTGCAGCACACTTTGTTTTCTTCGTTGTGGGTCTGTCTCCTCACACAAGGCCTCTGACCCTGGATGAGGCTCCGGTACCAAGGTACTCTGAATGATACTGTACACTTGATGGCAATACTTTAAGTGGAAAGGTGAACAAAAACAGAAAGAACCCAGTTGGGTGAGGTAGCCTACGCCTATAATCCCAGCAATCAGGAAGCAGAGGAGGGCAGATCTCTCTGCGTTGGAGGCCAGGACTAAATAAATTTTTATTTAAAAAATAAAGCATGAAGCTGGGTGGTGATGGTGCATGCCTTTAATCCCTCGGGAGGCAGAGGCAGGCGGATTTCTGTGAGTTCGAGGCCAACCCGGTTTACAGAGTGAGTTCCAGGACAAGCTCCAAAAGCTACAGAAAAACGGACTATCAAAAAAAAAAAAAAAAAAAAAAAAGAATAAGTTGATAGATAGACAGAACATGAAATAAACGATGAAATGTCATGCAAAATAAATAATACTGCACAGAGAACTGAAATTGTCTTTCCTCCATGTGTTGTTCATTCCACACCAACACAAGACCCCAGACAAAGCCACAATATGGGAGTCTGGAACCCTGGCAAGTGATGGTCTCTCGGCTTTAGGTCTTAAATCCTTGTTTGTAAAAGAAGGCACTGTCCTGAAGTGAGGTGAGAACAACAGCCCTTTTGAAGATCCCAGTTTTGAGCTTCATCTGCTTTGCCTTCTTGTCTCAGTTCCCTCCTTTCCGCTGTGGACCTGGGAATGCGCTAGCTGCCACGCACAACCCTCCAGGGCTGGCTGCTACAGAGCTATAGAAATTCGAGACAGGCACGGATCTGTAGGCGGAAAACAAAAAGTGGCACTAATCGTCGAGTCGTTCCCCCTACCCTACCCCTACCCCGCCCTCCCCCAGCCCTAGTCCTGGGAGATGGCGGTCCCCGCCCACTGCGGGCCTCGCCCCTGCAGACCCGGGACTCCCCAGGTCTGGCTAGGAGGCTGGGTAGGAGACTGCCCAGCACAAAACTCCCCTTTCCAGAAGGGGACCCGCCTGTAAATAATACTGGGGGCAGGAGAAAGGCTCCCATTGGCCACAGGGCAGGTGACGAACTCCTGGGGGCGGGCTCCCAGGAGGGGGCAGTCATAGGGAGGGGGTGTGCGCCTCTCCGTGTCAGTTTTAGGAATCCCAGCGCGCACTCCTCAGCGCGGTGGGACCCCATCCCGGCTTCGTGCCCCGGCAGCTGCAACCTCAGCCTGGCGTCCTGGCCCACTCCGCAGCTCTCCCGGCCCGGGCCCTCACGACGCCCCTCTGCTGGGCTCCGCTCCGAAAGACTTTGTTTCCTCTTCTGCCCTCTTTGTTGCTCTGCAAACCGGCCTCTCCGCAGCCCCTGACTCCTCCAGGAGTTGCATCTCCAGCCCGGCGACCGCCGTTCACAACCCCAGCAGGTCTCAGCACCCTGTCTCCGTTTGCTCTGGGAAGCCGACCTTGACTTCATTGATGCACCCATTTCAGTGGTGTAACGGTGAGTTCCGGGACAGGCGGATGAGTGGACACCACTCAGGTCCAGGTCCTGAGCCAAGTTTCCCCATCTCTGGGGTGGCCCAGAAAACGTCCTGGTGTCCTGCGGTGCTCTCGTAAAACGACCCGTTCTCAGTGTATGGGGATAAAAAAGGGTCTAGAAGCGAGTGGAGGGCCAGCGGCATGTGCGCCGAGGGCTTCCCGGCCTTTGTGTGGTGGTCCGGCTCTTCTACCCCCTTCGCCAGCCTTTGTGCGCTCTCAAACTCAGTTCTTTGTTGTGGTGGTTAGAGAATTAAATCCGCGCTCCAGCTAGATCTCCTCCTAGAGGGAGCTCAAGTTCCGGTTCTGAACTTTGCAGGCTCTTTTAAATACGTTTACCGTGCAACCTGCGGGACAGGGAGCTGGGTGACTTTCCTCCTCTTTGTTGGCTCCCACCGGCTTCTAAGGGCAAGATTCTCGTTAAAGAGCATCGATACTGAATAGATAAGCCTTGCAGACTGCTGGGCCCCCAGCTAAGGGCTGGCTTGGCAAGAGCTTGGCTTTCTGGCAAGGAGGCCAGATCAAGGCCAGACCATGGGGTCTGCTTTCAGTTTAGGTGGTGACAGTGCCTCCAGACATAGCCACTGGCCACCAACTCCTATCCATACCTCATGGGGTAATGATGCTAACTAAGTTAGTTCACCTGAGGCTTTTTTGGGTGGCTCAGGTGTTACGGGTAAGGAGCGGATCTGGATTTCCCGTCTAAGCTTTCTGAGTTGGTCACTTAAGCTTTAGATGTTAATACCACCCACCCTTCCCCACAAGGGTTCCCAGAATCTTGGTCACTTTCTGACATGAAGAGTTGGGCGAGGTGGAAAGCAGCTGGCACTTTTTTTTTTTTTTTTTTTTTTTTAATGGCTGGCTGGTTACTTAGAGGGGGGAAAAATCCATTCTTGAGTAGGTTTCTGCCAGATCTTGGATTAATTATTTCAAGAGTCTTTTGTTTTAAATCAGGGTTTGGGCCGCATGAGTATGAGTGGCCCCCATCCCCCTCCTTCCTCCTTTTGCTAGTCGGATCTAATTTCCTGAAAATGAACCAAGCTGTGTGTGATAGGCGGGTAATGGAAAGGGGCGGGGGATGGGGGTTGAGGCCTGACGGTGTATCCTAGCATCTGGGAAAGATTCCCTTTGGCTGAAAGAAACAGTTCCCAGATCCACTGGTCTTGGCCAGACCTGCCCTGACGTCATTCCTGCTTGTAGCCTGCCAGCTGAGAGGAGACATTCTGGTGTCAAGTCGAAGACAATGGACCAGAGACTTAGGGAGGACTAAGCTGTCAGTAACCCCCGACCTTCTGGCAGCTCCCTTTGGGAAAGGTTTTATCTTTCCCTGCTTCTCTGCCCCACCCCTCGCAGTGTTGGGACCCAGGCCTTGTTCATACTACACATACTCCATCACTGAACTGCAACCTTCCTTTATCTTGCACTTC
The DNA here is from genome assembly GCA_030556225.1 of Cricetiscus sungorus. Lineage (NCBI taxonomy): Eukaryota > Metazoa > Chordata > Mammalia > Rodentia > Cricetidae > Cricetiscus > Cricetiscus sungorus. The sequence continues at coordinate 20,177,723 of JANBXA010000180.1, read as the reverse complement.
CTTTTTTGTTTGTTTTGTTTTGTTTTAAAGACAGGGTTTCTCTGTGTAGCTTTGCAGACAAGGCTGGCCTCAAATTCATAGAGATCCATGACAGTCTCCAAAGCTACATAGAGAAACCCAGTCTCAGAAAACCAAAAAGATAGATAGATAGATAGATAGATAGATAGATAGATAGATAGATAGATAGATAGATAGATAGATAGATAGATAGATAGGTTGGCAGATCCTGTCTCTTGATTCCAGAGGGGATGCAACTCCATATATGCTCCCTTGAAAATCCTCATAGAGACCCCATATCTGGGATGGGTATTCTTTGACCTTAAAGTTTTAAGGGAAAACTCTATTGCCCAGTTTAGATAACGTTTTTTTTCATTTCTCTTCAAGAGTACAAGTTGAACATTCCAAATCTGAAAATTAAAAATTGTGGAAAGTACAAATTGTATAAAATTCAAACGTGAAATCAAAAGAGATAATTTCACACCATTAAACTTTGCTTCATGCACAAAGGTACTTAAAATGTATAGTGTTATCTTCAGGTTGTGTGAATAAGGTGCATATAAAACATAGGGTGAGTTTTGTGTTCAGACTTGAGCTCTATCCTAGAGATATCACTATGTACAAATATTCTTTTTGCCCCACCCCTTTTTGCCCTGCCCCCAAATATTCTAAAGTGAAAATATTTCAAATCCAAACCAGTTTTGTTCTCCAAAGTATAGAACGAATGCAACTCACTCACTGTAATAGAAGCAAATCTCTTGCTTTGTTTTAGGAGTTTTCGTGGTCACCCATGCTGGCCTCAGAAAAACTCATTGCTCTTTCTGAGCCTCAGACTACATGGGTCACACACATGAGCTTCTGCTGTGACAGCAGGCTGTTGTGTGACAAAGCTTTTTCCTGGGGAGGTGCAACTCATGTCTACTCACCCCAGCTAGAAATTCCAGGACAGACCAAAGTATGGATACCACTGAAGTCCAACTTGAGAGAACCAATGAGTTTTATTGGGGTTACTTACAGGAATATGGGTGAGGAGTTACTATTCACAGGAACAGAAATGAATGACTCTGATAACTATCACCAAAGCCCACCCCAGCATGGGTGACTGCTCACAAAAACTAGGAACCTGGAACACACTGTACAGACTGCAGGTTGGAGAGTACTCTTTCCAAGTGACTGAGTCTGGTTTTAAGAGTCTTCTTTGCAGCTTAGCTTCCTTCCATCTGAGTTCAGATTCTCGGCTCTTGTTGTTTCCTCTGACAGGAAGGGACCTGGTAAAACTGGTCAGCTTCAGGGACTTCCTGAAGTTATTTGAGTTTACCTTCCTGCTTAAGGAGCTTCCTGCAGAATGAAATCTTTGAATCTCAGAGGAAGCTATTACACAACACAGGCTGAACATCTACTTTTGAACCTGCCTCCTTATAGATTATAAATCCCAAGTTCACTGATTCAGTCCTAGAGCCCCAGAGAAAGCTTGAAGATAGGAAAAGATGGAGATAAACTGATCTGGGACTGCTGGAACCAAAGTGCCTGCAGGGTGCAAGTGTATATCCTTCAAACAGTTCTCGTTTGTTTTTTTTTTTTCCCCAGAATAGAGATATGAGGTTCTTTAGGACCCAGTAGATACTAGGATTCTTCTTATGTAAGATCCTGCTTTTATGTAAGGTCCATAGAGGAGCCATAGTAAATGTGGAGACGATTGGGTATTTTTGTGGCAGGATGAAGGAGGCTATTGGCAGTAGAAGGTCCTGTTGGTCCTGAAGGTGCAGTTTTCTGGAAGAGAGTCCCTGAGGCCCTTTACTGGTGCAGAGTGAAGGATTCTGGGGCAGGTCTAGCATGATCTCTTAGTAGAGAGTTGCTCTGTGAAAGGCCCACAGAAAGCAAATCCTCAAGTGGGAAACAGTGATGAAAATGGTATTCTTTCTAACCCTCCAGTATAATCTAGAAGCAAGAAACATCCTATTGAGCAAAGCAAACTTTAGTAGCTAATTGCTTCTTTAATTTCCCCTAATTGAAAATGCCTTCAGAACAAGAGCTTCTTTTTGCTTTTTGTTTCCCCACAAGGTCTAGGTCAGTGTATAAAGCACACCCAGAACAAAACCTGTTGGCTGACTGGTGATTTATTAGCTGAGGGCAGTTTCTGGGCATTTTTCCCAAACATCAGTCTTCCCACTTTGAAGTAGCTTTTGCCAAGGAGACTTGGTTGTTTTGAGAAATCAGGGAGCTGTCTGTTAACTAGCTGTGTAGACAGACCAAGCACTGGTGCAGGGTGATGCAGTGTTTAGGACTTCAAGTTGGTATTCCCAGGCTGAGAAAAGTTCAGGCTTGTCGGGACGTCTACACTTACTCCCAGAATTGTACTCACCTCCATTGTCGCATCTAACTTTGCTAAGGAAGGTGCTTGCTTGAGTCTATCTCTTTCCTGTCCTACATGGAATCCAGTCATTGCTTCTCTTATTATTCTCTCAACTGTCATTATTATCATATAATCGATGCAGAGTGCAACAAGAATCAAATTAAGTTTATGCTAGCAACATCAGGGTAACAGGAGATGTTTGGAGCAAAAACCATGGCAAGTGATGCAAGTCTTTAGCATTGTAGAATCCCAGAGAAGTCCCTGGAATATCCTAAAGAACATGCAGGGGCTGAGGATTCAGCACAGTAATAGATCACTCACTGCCTAGCCTATGTGAGGTAGTAGTTCAACCACAGCCCTGGCATTGGAAAGGAAAATTATCACAAAGACCAAGACTAGACTTCAGAAAGTTGAAAGAATTCTAGGCAGAGAAGGTGACATAGACTCAGGTGGGGACAGACAAGGACATGAGTGGGCAAGATATAATAAGACTGGCCCAAGTGGAGAAAGCTCACAGGATATTGCAAGGGGGTGGGGTGCGTGCTCATATAGACTTGAAACCAGACAAGAGTTTGGAAATTTCATGGTAAGTGGAGTTGAAGGATACTGCTGGACATGGAGGATAATTAGAGAAACTAGAAACGGTGGTGACATCAATAAGACCGATGTAGGTATGTAAAAAAAAAGGATGGGGCATGGTCTTAGACTTTTGGGTGAAGGCTTACATTTTCCACTTATAAGATACACAGAGGAAGCCGGTGTTGGTGGAGCACACCTTTAATCCCAGCACTGGGAAGCAGAGGCAGGCTGATCTCTGGGCTCAAGGTCACCCTCCAAAGCAATACAGGGAAACCCTGTCTCCAAAACAAAACAAACAAACAAACAAAAATGTACCACAAAGATACACAAAGGAATGGCATGTATCATGTGCAGCTTTTAGTTTTGTCATCACTGTGACAGACTCATACATGACTTAGAAAACTTTAGCTCATGACTTTTTGAGGTTTAAGTCTAGCAAGTAGGGAATATGTAGCTCATGGGGTTCAAGAAGCAGGGATGCCTCAAGTGCTGACCATAACAGTGTCACGATTGACTGCAGTCTTGGAACTGGTCTACTTGCAGAGTTGTGGTAGCATTCAGTCATGGTAATTAGCAGGTAGAATCCTGGATCCTTACCAAAAAGCTAGGAGAGAGCCTAGCCCCCAAGGTCTGGCAGGTCTTAGGAAAGTAAAAAGGTAAGGAGTGTAGAATGCGGTAAATCGGGGATATCTATTACCCTTCAATGCTTTTGGCTCTTTTCAGCTGTGTCTTATCTATACCGTCCTAGATGTCTGAGGTGACAAAACAAGAAAATATTTCCTTTAAGGAATTTGGTTCTTTGTTGTTTGTGGTGGAGTGGGGGGGGGGGGGGAGGGGAGGCGAGGCGGGTATCACTGCATTGCTGAGGCTGGCCTGGAACTCATCGTTTCCTTGTTCCAGCCTCCTAAGTAGACACTCCTCATGTAAGTGTGGTACAGACCCAAGACTGCACATTTCTAACAAGTTCGTAGGGGATATACTCAAGGATAGTACCCTGAGGCTGTAAGAAGAAAGGTGACCATTCAAGGAAGACATAATCAGTCCCTGGCACCAGTCCCCATCAGCACCTTCCTGAATGCTGGCCTGGACTTCTAGTGAACAATTTCTTTTCTGGGTTCTGACACAGTTTGTCTTCTGGAATGGGTGGTTTTATTAGTGTCAAATGACCTTTGCAGGTTACTATTTCTTAAGCCATGGTTTCTTTTTCTCTATTTTGCTAGTTTTCCTATGATGAGGTTAATTCTATAGTAATAACTCATTGAATGCCACATAGCTAGCTTAGGAGGCATAGATCGAGACTTAATATATTTTCTTACTAAGTAAGCTCTTATTTTTGCTATGTACTCAATGAGTGTCTCCTACTTGGAGGCAGTTTTGTTTTTGTTTTTTTGTTTGTTTGTTTCTTTCTTTCTTTTTCTACTTTCTGCCCTAGCCTAAATTCTATGTTTGGTTTTTTTTGAGACTGAGTTTCTCTGTGTAGCTCTGGCTGTCCTGGAACTTACTCTGTACACCAGGCTGGCCTTGAACTCAGATCTACCTGCCTCTGCTGCCACAGAGTTCTAGGACTAAAGATATGCACCACCACTCCAGGATTCTAAATTCTGAATCCATTTACATACTTTGCTTAGCATTCAATTTCATACATTGGCTGAGTAATTTACTCAGGACCATGTAGTCAGTATATAATCTTAAGCTAGTACCTGACATCCCTGCTAACACAAAGCCCCAGGCCCCGGTGGTAAAAAGTGTCTAACTTTAATATTATTTGCTTCTTGCTTTGCAGGGTGTTTCTGTGGCCTGGGACTGGTTAGTACCAACAAGTCCTGCTCAATGCCACCTATCAGTTTTCAAGACCTTCCCCTCAACATCTACATGGTCATCTTCGGTACGGGCATCTTTGTCTTCATGCTCAGCCTCATCTTCTGCTGCTACTTCATCAGGTTGGTTGCTGGCTGGCTGGCTGATCTGGGGAGGGAAATGAAGAAGGAAGGAGAGTAGCTCATAGAGGATATTGAGCAAGGCATTCAGACTCAGTGAACACACACACATCAGAGTCTTGTGCTGGAGCCTCTGATGGAGGATGTGCATTAGCCTGCCCTTCTCTGGACCCTGGTGTTTGAATTTGCATCAGTCCTGTCAAGTTATCCCAGAGCACATAAGGTCACCAAGGGTTGGACTGCATTCCACCTCTCAGCCAGTTATTGGAGGGTTGTCTAGAATGATTTAGCTAAGCGATAAAGCCAGTACTCTTAACCTGCTTCCCAGTCACAGCCAGGGAGAGGTAGGCAGGTTTCAATTCTCTTGTTCACCTGTGAAATTAATTGCCAGTTCTCCCAATGCTGATGTTAGCAAGTTCACGCTAGAAAAATCCTTGTTTATTCTGTCTTGTAAGCTTTTATTTGTGAGAGTGGGAAGGAAGAATGACATTCTTACTTAGTTGCTTAGGGATGAAGGGAAGAGCTTGAGCTTGTCAGGGTAGCTAAGTTCCAGGAACTATTTCTCCTTATGGTGAAGGATATAGGAGTTTATGGCTGCTGTCTACTAAAGCTGGGGGGAGATGGTTCAGTGGTTAAAGTGTCTGTATTAGTAGTGGAATTTGAATACAAGAACCCATGTTAATGCTGGGTGAGCATGGAAGCCTGAGGTAATTCTAGCCTGGAATGTGGACATGGGATCCCTAGAATAAGCTGGATATCTAGACCAACCACATCAGGGAGCTCTGGATTCAATGGAAAGAAGCTGTCACAGTCAATAAGGTGGAAATAAGTCAATAAGGTGGAAATAAGTCAATAAGTCAATAAGGAAGACTGCCAGTGTCAATCTCCTACATATACACATGGATCCTTATACACAGGAATGTGAGTACACATGCACATGGGGGAAAGTGTTGGGCATGCTTGGTGCTTAGAGCAGAAAGCAAAGCAAAGCAGAGTTCTAGTGGGGTCTTTGTCCCATGGTCTGCTCTGTACATTGGAGAGGGTGGGACATTTCAGGTCAATAGAACATGTTCATAATACTTGCAGTCCTTGTGACAACTGCCCCTACCCTGGCACACACATTACCAATGCCTGGGGAGACATGGCGTAGGGTCTAATCGGTTTAGAAAATTAAGAGACAGGAGTCTTGTACTTTCTTGGGATTCCCTGCTGGGGGATGGCTTCTGCCTTTGAGGCAGATGCTTGGAAGTTCAGGAAACAAGCATTGCTCCCACAGTCTGTGCTGCTGTGGAGCGCTTCAGAACTTTGCCAAGCAGGTCTTTCTGTTTTGTTTTGTTGGTTTTTTGAGACTGGGTTTCTCTTAACAGCCCTGGAACACACTCTGTAGACAGGCCTTGAACTCACAAAGGTCTGCATACCTTTGCCTCCCGAGGGCTGGGATTAAAGGTGTGTGCTACCACTACTTGGCCTCCCAAACAGGTCTTTAAAGCTTGAATGTATCCACCTAAGTGTGCAGAGAAAATAGTGCTTGATTTTTTTTCTCTGATACAACTAGTGCAAAATCCACCCTTAACTGCTAAGTGGGAGTGAATGTTCTATAATCCCTATGCTTCGCTCCCCCAGACTATTCTTATTCACTGATCTTTTCCCTCAACTCTTTTATCAGATAATTAACTAAATTCTTGTGAAGGGTAAAGGTGTGCATGTTTCAAGTATCACAGATTTATTTAGGATGAGACTGATAGAAAAGAAATATAAATTTAAAAAACTAGGCCAGGTGTTGGTGGGCACGCCTTTAATCCCAGCACTCTGGAGGCAGAGGCAGGCAGATCTCTGTGAGTTCCAGGCCTGCGTGGTCTACAGAGTTCCAGGACAGGTTCCAAAAACAATACAAAAACAATACAATACAAAGAAACCCTACCTTGAAAAACCAAAATGAAAAAAAATCATAAAACTATATCTGGTTCCTTTCTATGCACACACACACCAACCAAGGACCAAAGATGATAAACCACAAAAAAAAAAAAAAAAAAAAAAATTCAGAGGTGACTGAGATTTTGTTTCCTAATTGCCACTACCAGGCATGACCTTGTGCTTTGGGCTAGTCTTTGCTAAGGGCTTTGTCGTGCCAGGCATTGCAGTGAAGCATTTAGCTCACTTAATTCTATAAACAAGCATCCAATGTAAGGGTTAGGGAACTGCATAAATGTAGACATTCATGTCCAGACAGTTAAGAATTTGTCCAGGAAGATGCTGAGGTGGGTTAGTCTGACAATTTAGCCTTTCATGCTGTCCTCCATGTTTGTCTTCTGCGTGTCTTCCTTGTGTGGGAAGTAGAGAGAGCTGCTGAGACCTGCATGGCTAACCCCTTCCAGCTGGGTGTCAGGGCTCTACAGAAGACAGGTTGTTCTGTTGCTTACTGATTTGCTTTGTTTGGGTTGCAGCAGAAAAAAAACAAAGTAGTGACCACATAATACTAAAAGCCATCCCCACTGTGGTGCCATCTGTCCTCTCTGCAGTGTCTAGCTCCTTCACCACCCCACTCTGTGTCCCATAGTCTGTCCAGAGCCAGCTGACCCCTGGGTCTCATGACTCCAAAGGCTCCCTGGCTTGTGGTATCTGTCTATATATAGAAAGACACACAGGCACAAAAGCCACTTCCTCTCCCTGCTTCTCAGTTTCCACCTCAGCCAAAATAGGTCCATGACTGCCACTCCTGACCCGGTGAGCTCATGAGCCAAGGACACATCAACTGCCAGCTGCCTCTTGTTTCTTCTCTTTTCCCTCAGAGCTGGCCTCTGCTTACACAGGATGGAGGGGCTAGTGGAATACAAACAGGCAGGAAAGGAACAATTATTTTCAGGAGCTGGCTGCATTGTCTTACTCTCAAAGGGAAAGGAGGGAAGGGAGAGCCTGCTGGCAGTGGCTTGCAATGGTCTCATTGAAACCGTGGTATTTTTAGTTGCTTTGCTCAGCCAACAGCTGAGAAAGCCACCTGTCTAGAGTCCTTGGCTCTCCATCCCCATCTGGGACAGCCCAGAGCATGAGTTTTGCTGTTTTCTTTCCAATCATTTGAGCCCTATCTCCTCAGGAGCCAAAATAGCCATGCAGGACGAAGATGCAGTTGTGAGGGCTCTGGATCCCTGCATTAAAGAGAGCCTGCCATACACAGTCGGTGAGAGGACCCCAGGCACTAGGACCCTGTGATCATAAAGTGTAGTACAACTGTATCAGTGGTAGAAGAGGAATTACAGATTGCACATGTTAGATTTCTCAACATATCAGTGTTGTTGGTGAGGCAGTTGGACATTTAAAAATGTGTGGCATTCTCCTCTTTAAACTTCTACCCCGCACATGGTTGGAATGTAGCTCAGTGACCTAGCAAGCATTCAGTGGGTCGTTAGACCTCTAGGGCAGGGGAAGAGTCAGATCAAGAGTGCAGACGGACTGGGTTATAGCTAAACTGGAGACTGCCTAGCTAGCCCAGAGCTCTCACATAATTAATCCTAGCATCTCAGAGATTGAGGAAGGAAGATCAGAAGTCAAGGTCATCCTTGGCTAAGCAGCCAGTTTTGAGGACAGCCTGGGTTACATAAGACTCTCAAAAACAGGAAAGAAGGCTGGGCAGCTAGTGGCGCAGGCCTTTAATATCAGAGCTTGGGAGGCAGAGGCAGATGGATCTCTTTGAGTTCAAGACCAGCATTGTCTATAAAACAAGTTCCAAGGCAGCTAAGAGTGTTACACAGAGAAGCCTTAAAAACAGGAAGGAAAATGAAAAGTTCTTCTAAAGAAAGATCAGACACAGTATGGTCAGGTAATAGCTCATTTGTGCTTTGGACACACCCTTCCTTGCCCATCCCCTTTGGAGGCTGAGAAAAAGACATGCTTGTATTATATACGAAAACCTTTCCAGGACTGGAGAGTTTTGCACACTAAGGGTTTTTAGTCCAGGCCTGAAAGTGAGCAGAAAGCACTCGGTAGAAGGGGGTGGGGCTGGGGCTGGGGCAAGCAGCAATGGCAGTGCAGCCTCAGCCCCAGGTCCTGGCAGGAGGCCACCTGGCAGGGACTTTCCCAGAGGCTCCAGGAACATTCAGCCTTGCCAGGCCACGTGACTTCCTGTCAGGCAGGATGGAGGCACCTGGTGGCCAGATCTTATCTATCCTGACCCACCTCTCAGACATGCCTATGCACTCTACTGCAACCACTGAAATGAGGTGTTCTGTTTGTCACTTAGAGCAGCAACCTTTTTATTCATGGGCTTCCTGGATTATAAAGTCTCCATCACAACCACCCAGCCATCACAGCCAGTTCCAAAGGAAATCATACGCCAATGCATAAGCTGATGGACCAATGGCATTTAAAAAAAAAAAAAAAAAAAAAAAATGGATTTCAGTGGGAGCTCTTTCTTGGACCCCAGTCTGAAAGCTGGGAAACCAGCATAGAACCAACCCAGACAGACCCCCTGAATGTGGGTGTTAGGAGGACTGGGCAGTCTATGGAGCCTCTGGTAGTGGATCAGTATTTATCCTTAGTATACGAATGGACTTTGGGAGCCAATTCCACATAAAGGGATACTCCCTCAGCCTAGACACATGGGGGGGGGCAGGAAGGGGGCCCTAGGCCCTGCTTCAAATGATATGACAGACTTTGAAGATTCCCCATAGAAGGCTTTACCCTCCCTGGAGAGCAGAAAGAGGATGGGATAGAGTTGGTGGGGGACAGGGGAGGAAGAGGGAACTGGGACTAACAAGTAAAACAAGCTTGTTTCTAATTTAAATGTAAAAAAAGGAAAGAAAACAAAACAAACAAACAAACAAAAAGAATAAAAGCTGTTCTTAACTGTCGACCCAATAAGAATAGGTAGTGAGGTGTAGCCAGGCTTCCCTCTCATACTCCAGCCAGATCTATGTTAGAAAGTGCTGGGTGTATAGCTCAGAGGTGAGGCATGTACACAGTAAACATATCATGTATATCAAATATTCTTTTATCATTGCTCTGAAAGGTACCTGATTTGATTCGTGGTTTTGGAGGGTTTCATCCATGGTCACTTAGTCTCAAATGCTTAAGCAGAAAACTGGTGGTGGCAGGAGCTTGTGACAGAGGCTATTTATCAACTCTTACTAGACAAAAGACAGAAAGGGCCCAGGGCAAGATTTCCTCTTTCTACAACCTTACAGAATGCTATTGTACCCTGAATCCATGGAAGACTAGGTCAAAACTCATGGTTGGATTGTGTCTGGAAATGACATCATAGACTCACCCTGAGATATACTTCACATAATACTGAGATATTAAGGTATTTCTTATTTGGTTTTTGGTTTTTTTCAAGACAGGGTTTCTCTATGTAGCTCTGGATCCTGTCCTGGAGCTAGCTCTTGTAGACCAGGCTGTCCTTGAACTCATAAAGATCCACCTGCCTCTGCCTCCCAAGTGCTGGGACTAAAAGTGTGTGCCACCGCCACCCAGCTCAAAATATTAAGGTATTTCTTAATCAAATTAACTTGATCATTATAGCATGCCCAGGGCACTAGGGTTAATTCCTAGTCCTTAACAAAAAAAAAAAAAAAAAAAAAAAAAAGGAGTGAGAGTTCTGTGCCCATATATAGGAGGCATCTATTCCTACCTGCAGCTGGGCACAGTAGCACATGCTGTGATACCACCTTTTCAAGAATCATGAATTTGAAGTCAGTCTGGGCTAATCATGCTTCCAGCCATCTGCACAGTGGGTTGCTCAAAGTCAAAGGCTTAATAAAGCATTCAATGTATCTCAAGATGAACTCAGGACTCTGATGCATATCCCATCTGATTACTACGGAGGCAGGTGGATCATGTACTGTGGTAAAGATGATGGGCTCCATAACCACAAAGACTGACTTTTTTAACCCTGAAATTGCTCCCCATCAGCTCTGTAAAGTTTGGGCAACTTGCTTGATTTCTTTAGGGTTCATTTCTTATTTTTCATCTATAAAATGAAAAGTTCCTTCCTCTTGGAATCATTTGGATTCAGTGAGACAATGTCAGTCTCCAGGGAACACACAACATAGCCTAGAAGAACTATTTATTATGCCACTGCTATGAGTAACAACATGCTGTGTTTTGGCTATTGAAGAGTGGCTTTATGCAGGCAACCAGTTGAAATAGCTCTCTCCCTCTGCACATGGTAAGCATACTCTTGGTCTACATGGTTTGAATATTTAGAGGAATTTACCTACTGGAAAAAAGACAAAGAAAACAGATAAGCCATTTAGGATGCCCTGCTGGAGAACAGCTCAGAATGTAGCTGGGACCTGGTAATAAATCCTTAATCCTTATCATTTCTGGTTGGCCTGCATACTTCTGAACTATACCTGGTTGGCATTTATGAAACAAGTACTCATCTCACCTCCAGAAATATGTTCAAGCAGTCATATACTGTCATTAACTTGTGTATCTTACTTAAAAAACAAAACATAGTAATCTGCCTTCTTCTCTTTCTTTCTCCATCTAGTAAACTCCGGAACCAGGCACAAAGCGAGCGATATGGCTACAAGGAGGTAAAGTACCACTATACTTCTCCTTTACCACTTGACCTGATAAGGAGAGCAAGCCCAAGCTTACATAGCCTACATCCCCTGACCTCCTGGACATCCTGGGAGAGTTACCACTCCTGCCACTGTTCTCAAGATGGGTTTGCCCTCCACTTTCATGGAGAGAGAGAGAGAGAGAGAGGAGAGAAGAGAGAGAGAGAGAGAGAGAGAGAGAGAGAGAGAGAGAGAGAGAAAGAGAGAGATGAGCATCATTGGATGAACTTCCCTGGCTTCTGTGGTTGGTACCTTCAGACATCAGCTGTCTCTTTCTTCCTCAGGTGGTGCTTAAAGGTGATGCTAAGAAGTTACAGCTCTATGGGGTAAGAGTCTTGGGATAACTAATATTTGGGAGGATCCTGCTTAGGCATCCTTCTCTAGCTCTTGGATTGGACCTTTTCCAGATTCTTTAGTCTCTGCCTTCAGATTGCCTATGTCCAAACAGAAGGAATTCATCCCAGCAGGTAATACATATTGTGTAGAGTCAAGTAGAGCAAGAAACAAAGGGATCACTGAATCTGTAAGAGTGTCACAGACTCTATGCCATAGGCAGTATGTTGTACAGAACCTATACCTATAAGTGTGGTCACAGGCTGTATGCCATAGGCAGTGTGCTGTGCAAACTCTTTTAAGGGTGTCATAGGCTCCATGCCTTAGGCAGTGTGATATGCAGAATCATCAATAAGAGTGTCACACACTCTGTGCCATAGGCAGTGTGTGGCTAATTTGGTACCTATGCTTTGGTCTGTGACTAAAGAAAATAAGGTCCTTTTACTCATGTATATTACGTTGTCCTAACAGATCAGTAACTTGTATCCTCTCCCCCCAATAGGGTCTCTCAATTTTGACCTTTTTATTTCAATTAAAATATAATTACCTCAGTCCCCCCTTTTTTTTTTCCCCTCTACACCCTCTTTTAATGGACCATTTCCAGGTCAGTCCCCTCAGCCATTGAGGTCATCTAACTCATCTCCCAAGGTTTCCACCCATAACCACAGACACCCTAACCAGAGAGTTGGCCTTTTGTGGTTGTCTGAAAGTGAATATGATTCCAACATCACCAAACATGAGACTCTTTGGATGTGGCCTCATTTTACTCTTGTTTTTCATGTTGCTACTACACCTCAGGTTGTTAAAAAAAAAAAAAAAAAAAAAAGTTTGGGTGTTTCCTAAGCCTTTTGGAGTAGTTGAGCTGAGATCTTAGAGTTTCATAAATGGGGATAGAAGTCTGCGTTTAAAGAATGTAACAGTGCATATATCTGTATTAGTCCTGTTCTCTAGTGGAACAGAACTTACAGGATGAAATATATATATATATATATATATATATATATATATATATATGATTTATTAGAATTGCTTACAGGCTGTGGTCCAGATAATGGCCATCTCCAAAAAGGTCTAATTCATGAGGCTGTATGTTTCATTCTGCTGGTCTTCATTAAACAGTAGAATCCCAAAGAAGTGGGTCTCATGCCAGTGACAGAATGGGCCTTCCAATGAGAGTGAAAGCAAGCAGACTGAGAGCACACTCCTTCTTCGTTGTTCTCTACATAGGCTGCCAGTAGAAGGTGTGGCCCAGGTTAGAGGTGGATCTTCTCACCAAAAAGATCCAGATCAGAAGTGGGTCTTCCCACTTCAGATTTATTCAGATTTAATTATATTTAATTAAAATCTCTCACTGCCAAGCAGTGATGGTACACACCTTTAATCCTAGTGTTCAGAGGCAGGCAGCTCTCTGAGTTCAAGGACAGCCAGGGCTACACAAAGAAACCCTGTCTCAGAAAAGAGAGGGAGGGAGGGAGGGAGGGAGAGAGAGAGAGAGAGAGAGAGAGAGAGAGAGAGAGAGAGAGAGAGAGAGAGAGAGAGAGAGAGAGAGAGAGAGAGAGAGAGAGGAAGAGAGAGAGAGAGAGAGAGAGAGAGAGAGAAAGAGAAAGAGAAAGAGAAAGAGAAAGAGAAAGAGAAAGAGAAAGAGAAAGAAGGCAGAGGCTAGAAGATGAGAAATTCAAGGAACAGCTTGAGTCTGAGGCCAGCTTGGGCTATGTGAGTCTGCTCCCACCTCAAACAAACAAACAAAAACAAAACAACAATAGCAACAACAACAAAAAGCCTAAAATAAAACCAGAATGTTGAGCAGAGAGATCCATGTTTCCTCTCCTAAGGACCATATCACTAACAGCAAAAGCCACCATGCATTCTTTATTTGGGGCTTCTGATTGTGGTGTGGAGGTTCCAATTTAGGATCTCACGGATGATGTACAAAAACCCTACCACTGACCCGCATCCCCAGCCCACATTTTCATACTGAAATAGACATTTGAAGAAATGTGGCTAGCACTTCTGATCCTTGTTTATAGTGTCTTCATTTGGTTGGTTTCAGTTTAAGCAGCCATATAGGCTGCTGCTACCCTGTCAATGCAGTTTAATAAATATGGCTGATGCTGGAGACTGGGCTGCAGTTTGGTTTCCTTGTTTGAAAATTTTATGGTGGATACTTGGGATGGATGAAGACAGCCTCTAACTCACAGATTCTCTCCCCCCCTCCCTTTCTCTCTCTTTCTCTTTCTCCCCTCCCACCTTCCCTCCTTCCCTCTCCATAGCAGACCTGTGCAGTGTGTCTGGAAGACTTCAAGGGGAAAGATGAGCTAGGTGTACTTCCATGCCAGCATGCCTTTCACCGCAAGTACGTGGGGATGTGATGGGGCGGGGCGGGGCGGGGTCCTGTAGGGGAGAAATAATTAGGGGATGTCTTTAAGAACCTTCTAACCTCCACAAATGCTGTTCAACAGTGATGCCTAGGTTCAGCACACCAGAGGGGTTAGCTAAGGGCAGGCACAGGGGCACTTTGTTCTCAGACGCAGCTGGACTCAGAGACAGCTGGAGCCATCTGGAATGACTCCTCAGAGATAACAGTCCTCTTGTTCACAGGTGTCTGGTAAAGTGGCTAGAAGTGCGTTGTGTCTGCCCCATGTGCAACAAGCCTATCGCTGGCCCCACAGAGACCTCGCAGAGCATTGGAATCCTGTTGGATGAGCTGGTGTGAGCGCTCCTTGTATGTGGACACTGGAGAAGACGGCTCACTCTGTGGGCACCAGGGTTCCTCTACACAATGAACAAGACTTCTGAGTGTTAACTGGGCTTTCACCAGCAGTGCCGGACCAGTACCAGACTTGCCTGTGCTCTGCCTCCCAGAGTTTCTTTCCCTGTTACACAGTTCCAATGGCTTCACCCAGCCAGACTACTCCATCCTGGTACTACACTATCCACCTGCCTCATGCTTACTCTGGGAAAGAATCAACCCTGTGACTGTGAATGTGGACACTTCCCCTTCCCCTTTGGAGAACAAGCTACTCTGACCTTGAAAGGATCAGGTGGCTATGTCCACCCACATCCCTCACTCCTGCCAGAGCCTTGGAATGATTTAAAGAGAAGGAAGGAAAGATCAAACAAACAAACAAACAAACCGGTGAAAGACTCAGCATGAAATAAAGGAGGGCAGGGACCTAGAAAAGGGAAAAGTCAATGTTTACATGGGATGTAGAAACAAAGGCCAGCCATGTCCTGGCTGACTGCAGGGTGATGGGACCAACCATCCCCTGTTAGATTCTTAGGTGCTATCCATTCTCTCCCTGCCCTGGGTAATCTCAGAGCTTCCAATAATTCCTTGTTGGTTTTGAAGAGACCCCACTCTATAGGAAGGGACTTTTTCTATCCTCATCACATTTCCGGGAGCTTTTTTTTTTTTTTTTTTGGAAACAAAAAGGACCCTGGGACAGGGTGTCTGGAGGTTACAGTAGGGCAGGTGTAACTTGTATTTTTATACTATATCTTCACCATCTCAGGCTTTACATATGCAGCCCCCAAGGATGGAGGGGGTGGGGTCTCCCCATCCTCAGCCAGGGTGGCTGAGTGGAAAAAGGTTATGTATTTAAAGAAAATTAAATTTAATGACATGTTTCTCTAATCAAATTTGACTTGTGGTTGTGGCTCTGGCCAGGAGACACAACAGCTCTTCACCAGATTCTTCCTCCTCCCCAGGTCAGAACACACTTGACATTTCTAATCCTTAAGAGCTAACCTTTTAAAAGAAAATCAAGCACTGGGCATGTTGCTCAGTGATCCAGTGCTTGGTTAACATGTTCGGGACCCTAGGTTCACTTTCCTTGATGACAAAGAAAAAGGATCACCTGTTGAACACCAATGTGAAATAAGACCTGATGAAGCCAGGATCAATTGTCAGAATTTTTGGAACGTTTTTTAAAGTCAGTGTTTTCAAGAGCCATTCACCGACTAAGTCTTAGAACTGATACATTCAACCTTTAAGCTGATACCTGTGCCCTGCTAACCTCAGGCTAACCTCAGAGGTCCCATGTAGCTATACTGGTGCCCCATCTCTCCTCTTTCTGTGTCACTGAGAATTCCTGGGTGGCATATCCTAGCCTCCCACACCCCATCTAGAATTCCACATGGTGGCAACTCACATCCCTGTGTGTATCCAGATTGTCTACCTATGTCATCCAACATAGCTTTGCCCGTCCCCCAAGTGGCTGCTGCATCAACAGTTAATGTATACAGAATAGAATGGTGTTGGGGACACCTTTCTTAAGCATAAAATAGCTAGCCCCTGGTTGCCCCATGTGTGGTAGGTCAATGCCAGTCAATCAGGCAATATTCCTTGGGTGCTAATATCAGGGATGCCATTTGCTGAGTTCACTATAGTGTATTGACACCAGCTATATAGGAGCTATCCATTGAGTACCAGCCACCAAGAGTGGGTGTGGTGCCTTCTTACCCAACCGTTGTCTTTGGTGAATGACACCAAGATGAACCTGGGTACCTGAGTATGGGGTTCTCTGCAAGAAGGTGCCCTTATCCTTCATGCTAAGTAATCCTGCTTGCTGCTGCCAGCATTGCAGAACCAGATCAATCCACTGGGTCACTGCATCCTCTTCTAACACCGTCAGTGTGAAAGTATTGAAAGTATTTTCTCAGCCCATTTCAACCTCAGCCTCCATCTTGGTACTGGTGTATGCACTGCTGGAATATGATAGGGAAACTGATCACAGCTTTGCATCTCCTGTCTCACTATCTCTCCTTGCTTTTGGGAGAATTCATCAGTGTTAGCATCTGAATGAAAATGTTAGCACTAAAATACATGTTTCACAGATTTTTTTAAGTCAGTATCCTGAGGTCAAAATTGTGTGTGTTGGGGGGACACTTTTATACCCAGTACTTCCATTCAGTTATATTGAGCTAGAATAACATGTATTAGAGTACAGAGAAGGGAAAATGATGCTGTTCAGCTGACTGGCTGTGAATTGGCAGCTGCAGAGCTCAATTAGGTAATTACCAATTCAGACAGTCATTGATGAAGTCTTGTTACCTTTCTAGAACACTTGGTACCTGGATCAACCTCTTAACAGGAAAATCTTGACCTTGGGTAAAAGGTGTGAGCACTATGTTTGGGTAAAACATATTGCAGGGGCCTCTACTCAGCTCCAGCATTAGAAGGAGTGTATGGCAGGACACGGTGTCCAATCTTGAGAGAATTGTAATGTGGCCATTTACCATGATTAACCAGACTATTTGGAGCCTGAGAGTGCATTCTATATGAAGCTAATGTGAGGAAGGACAGTGGGGTGGGATATGGTGGGGGGGTTGAGGGGGATAAGTACTGTGTGGAGGCCAGGAACAAAGGATTTGATACAGTAAGCACCCTGAAGTTTATGCAGAGAAGACTTAAAACAAGCCACTAAGTATCATCTGAGAACTAAGCTAATTATTTTCTCCTCCTAGTACTACACAGTCATAGGCAGATACAACATGCCCAGTCCTATTTAAGTCAACAAAGAAATTATACCCTGGATGTATCTAAAAAGGAAAAGAATCGAGGAAAGTTGTGTTGTGACCACACCTACCAGCTTCAGTAACCAAGAGTTTTCCTTTTTCCTCCCCCCACCCCCAACAAAAGATGGGGTGTGCTTGCTTTTCTGAATACACTGAATTTAGGATTAGGATGTTAGAAACAGTGTTCCCATAATTAACCACGAAGTGTCAAAGCTAACATGAAACCCCAGACAATAGATCCAAGTTCAATGTCAGCTTCATCACCCCACTGTTGTAGAAGCAGATGAAGCGAAGACTTTCAGAGGACAAGGTGCTTTTGAGCCTGATTCACCCAGAGAAGACAAAACCCCATTGTTCCCTTGATCTTTGCCCTGGCCATTATTAGGGGTGTGGCAGTGTTTTGCAACTTATTTATGGTCTTTGTTTTTGTTTGAATTTGAGGGTTTTTGTGTTGTTTTAATTCCACAGTGGGTGTCTTAAGCCTTAAATAGAACCATCACTTACAAAATGGGTAACTGAAGTAAGGATTTCAGAGCTCTTTTAGGGCAGAATTTGAAATTCAGTGAAAGAGTGAGGTGTGCCACCCTGGACTTGGCGTGGTGCATGTCTTTAATCCCAGTACTTGGGAGGCAGAGGCTGGCAGATCTCTTAGTTCAGGGCCAGCATGTCTGCATAGTAAGTTGCAGGGCTGCTATGTACACACCTAGGGTATATAGATAGACTCTTGTTCAAAAAAGGCACTACTTTTCCTCCTTGAAGTTTCTACTCAACCCTCCCCCGCCCTGACCAGGGCTTTCCCCATTTTCCCTGTCTTTTATTCCTCAGTTTGGTCATTTTCCTCTTACCCATCGCCTGCCCTCCATTCCACTGTCTCCTATGTCTCTGAGCAACAGACTAACATCTTTACTGTCCTGACCATGTCACTCACAGCTCAGTCTTTCATTGATGCCATTTGCACAGGTTCCAAGGGACAAATGTGACCAAGTTGGAGACAAGAACAAAGTGACCAGTTTTATAAGCTTGTACAAATTTGTGGAACATGTTAAGCTGTTTATTGTTCCACTCTGTAGCATTGGATTACAACCGATCCAATGTAAGAAAGTAAAAGCCACACCCATTTCCTTTCTGATACTTTGATTTTTGTTTTCCCCTCTGTGACAGCGCCTCACAAGACCATCATTTTTGCACTGTAGAGGAATAGCTGGGGTGGAGGGTGGGGGACATCAGTACCAGAAGATACTGGGGGACACTTGATGGCTACTGAGTGTACTAAGTCATGACCTCTTACAAAGTAGCACATTTTCCTCATCTATGCCTATTGTCTAACATTACTAAGAATACCATATCATTGTAGAATTCTCCAGATGAGCTGCTTTTGCCGAGAAAGGAAACCAAACAGCCCCCCCAAAAAAAACAGTAATTGCTAAGGGTTTGTGCCTAAGTGATGGCATGACTCCTCACAGAGACTGTCTCTTGAGTTCTAAATGTTCAATAAATAAGCGTCATGTCTCAAGGTGCTGATGTCCTCAAAGGCATGAATAAAATTTGTGGTAACTGGAACATTTTTTAAAAATTGAAGCATGAAGAGGCCAATAAGAAGAGAAACTACTGGAACTCACATCCAAAATGCAATAATAAAGCAAATGCCAGGGGTTGTTTTCTCTGCCACTTTCCACATTTAAATCTCTGTTGGTTTGACTCTGGTTTTATGTCTATAGAAAGCCAGGCAGGGATGGCTTTAAAACTCCTGCGCAGGGCTTGGGGTTGTCCTTTGTTGTGGAGCACCTAGCACAGGACACGTCTTGAGTCTGTCTCCTGTGCTCCCCAAACAAAAAGGCCCAGAGAGAAAGAAACTGAAAGATCGTGTCTGGACGGATAAAGACCAAAGAACAAGCAAGACGCTCGTGGCCTTTAAGCAAGCTGCTTTTGCTGTAAGTTCATGCCCACTTCCTTTCTGAGAGCATGGGAACACATCCTGTCTGTGTTTCTATCATGTTCTCATTGCTGAGACCAGAGCCCTGCAAGACAAATCACAAAGGAGGAAAGAATGACTCTGCCCCCATAGTTTGAGGAGATGCAGCCCATCATTGTAGGAAAGGCCCGGTGCTGAAAAGCTGTGTGGTGCTAGCTAGCAGTAGGTGTCAGCTGGTTCCGTTAAGTCAGCATTGAGACAGGAAGCAGGTACATGCTATAAAACCTCAAGGCCCACCACCTTTCCAGCCAGGTCCCCATCTAAAGTTTCTATAACCTCTTCAAACAGCAATACCAGCTGGGGTATAAAATGTTCAACGTGGGAACCTGTCAGGGACATTTCACTTTGAAACTGCTACATATCCTTCAGGGATCAGGGATCAACACCCTCTACTTCATCCTTCTGTATTTGTTAACTTTGGATTGTGTGTGTGTGTGTGTGTGTGTGTGTGTGTGTGTGTGTGTGTGTGTGTGTGTGGTCCCAAGACCTCATTATTACCACCAGCCTGTCATCTGGGGCCAGGTTGGAAGGTGAGTTTAATGACATGTCTAAAGCTGAAGACATCTAGGGCCCCATAACTGCCCTGTCTGGCAGGCACCAGCTTTGTAAGGCACCTGGGAAGGGAATCTGGTCTCAACTATGTGTGGTACCTGCATGAACCATTTGAATTATTCCAAGAACATTTTGCTACATCTACTTTATGACTTATCTTTCCATCATCAATATGTTTTTTAATGCATTTCAAAGCAGGCTACAGATAATGGTATATTTCTTGTACCAGTTTGTACAGGGGGCTGCTGCTGCTTTTTTGTTTGTTTGTTTGTTTGTTTTGTTTTGTTTGGACAGTAGACTAAAGATGACCTGAACAATATCTTAGATACAAAGGTAAGCAAGCTAGCCACCCTAACATACCTTTGTGAATCAGCATTCTTGGAGGCTCATGCAGAAGGATCAGGATTTCAAGGCCAATCAGCCATACTAATCGGCCAAAAGCTCAAAAGCTGGGAATGAGATTAGCAGGAGGTGCTTCCCTAGCTTTGCCTAGCGCCCTGCATTTGATGCCCCCCTGGAACCACAAAAATGCCGAAAAAACTTGCTGATTTTGAATAATGTCTCTAACGTAAAGGCATTTTTCAAGGATAATTCAAATATGAAATCATTTTATTTACTCATTTATTTACTTCTTTATACTGGTAGGAATTGAAGCCAGGACTTAGCACATACTAAGCATGAACTGTACCACTATATCATATTTTATATGTAAAACTGCCCTCGTTTTATATTTAAAATTCAGTGGTGGTGATAAAGAACTTGTTACTGGCTCAGTTAACTTTGAATCTTGTTAAATTACATGTTGTATGTCAGAGAGGGAGGGAGGCAGGAAAAATAATCCGGAGTTTGAAATACCCTCCCTTGTCTCACATATTAACATTTCTTGCACAATTACCAATGGACTATTCTCACTTTGGACTTTATCCACACCCTAAATTTAGCAAGCTAGAATTATCTTTTAAGCACCACTTTGAGCAACCTTTCTGAGAGGAATGCCAACGGGGGGGGGGGGGGGGGGGAGAGATTGTGTTTCCTCATGCTTAAAAGGCAATCCCTAACTTGGTCATTCAAGCAAGGAGTGAGAGTCTTATTATATATGCCGACTCAGCAAAGACAGAAATCCAGGAGATTCATTCCAGGTGTGTAAGAGTCAAAAGTTACATTCAGGTTGAGACACAGACTCCACCAGGCGATGAATCACATGCTATATAATGGCCTTCCATGCACCACAGGATTTTTCTTAATATTTAAAGAAATATTACATGGAAACTTTTGAATGCTAAAGCCGTGTTTTGAAAGACAGTGCTGGTGAGCCAAAGCCAAGACCTAGGCCATGTTTGGCAAGCACCATTCCCTGAACTGCATCCCTAGCCCTAAAACATCCTCTGAAGTGGTATTCAAAGTCTTGAAACTTTAAAATCTGCATACAAAATAGTGAGTTTGTTTTCAAGTGGGGCATGTGTATAAAAACAATTAGAAATTACTTCCTCGAAGACTTAGGAAGAGACAATCACAAAGTTCTAATTAGTTTTGCTCAACAATCACTTTTAAAAGGAGAGAAACTCCCAGCCCTGTGCTGAAACATTCTCAAAACTACCATTTCTCCCACCACTTCCCAGAAAGGCAAGCCTTTGAACTCACTATTAAACTGCCAGATTCCACAGCTGTGACATCTTGGATGCCACAGCAGGCCTTCTGCTAGTTGTAGGAAGATGAAGCCTTCACTCTAGGCCACATCTAGCTCTGCCCTCCCTCCCTGCCCTTGAGGGGAAGGGACTGCCAGAAATCTGACCTAACTATGGTGCATGGACTCTTCTTGATTATACTGGGATCTTAAGGCAGAAATTAGCTTTTTTGCTGGTTTTGGAGAGAGGATCCCACCATGTGTAGTCCACGCTAACCTTGAACTGATGGTCTTCCTGCCTCACCAGCAAACACAAGATAGCTGGTTCTCAGTATTTTATTTATATATTTTATTCCAACTGTATTGAAATTCATTGAGTTGTATAGTCTTTGCATCTGGTTTCTTTCCATGTATGACTTTTTTATTTGCAGCATTTTATTTTAATAATAAAATTTAAAATAAAAATATTTTATTTATGGGTATGTGTTTACTTATGCTACATGTGTGAGTACCCATGGAGACCAGAAGTAGGTGTCAGAACCCCTAGAGCTGAAGTTACAGGCAGTCATGAGCCATCCATTATAAGTGCTGGGAACTGGGTCCTTTTAGAAGAACAGCAAGTACTCTTAACTGCTGAGCCATCTCTCCAACCCCCAAGTTCCCAGTATTTTAAAAACAAAAAGTCCTCTGCCAAGAATCGGTGATGACATGTGGCTATGTTTTAGGAAAATATGGATATTCTTCTCTCCTCGTTATGAGATGTAGAGGCGTAAACAAAGCTAAGACTGGAATCTGAAGAGTGAGTTTAAAGCCAACCTTCCCTCACCTGGGAATTCCAAGTCTAGCTCCTCAATTTTTTTCTTTCTTTAAAAAATATTGTGGAGGGTATCTCATGTACCCTGAATCTGCCCTTGAACTCATTATGTATCCAAGACAGACCTTAAACGTGTCTCATCTTGCCCAACTAGTTCCTCAATCTCTCTAAGCCCAGTTTTTCCCTGTGGGCAGTCAAGGATGCCTGGGTGAATGTGTCAGGAGAGAACAAAGTCCTGAGTGGATCTGTATAGTAGATATACACTAGACTCACCTGATTCCAGATTTTCTAGACATGAGTCTGTGTATCTGTCCCTTCTTTATTTCTTCATCACACCAGTCAGGTCAAGTCCTAAGCTGTGCTGAACACATGGTTCCTGCTTTATCAATGGGAGTAATAGGAAATAATGCAGCTAAGAAAAGCATACGCAAGAATTGCATTGAAGTCTTGAAGTCATAATATTTATGAGATACTCTCACATCTGAGGTCATAGAGAGCTATGTAAATAAGCGAGGATACTGGATAAACAGACTGTAGGATGTAACAAAAATGCACTGGGTGTTGGGTCAGTGGGTAAAATGCTTATCACACTCGTGTGGAGACCAGAATTTTGATTCCTGGAACCTGTGTAAATGCCAGGAGGGTGTGGTGTTCACCACACTGTGTAATCCAAGTACTTAGGAGGCAGAGACAGGAGACTCTCAGGGAAAATTGGCAAATTAGGAAAATTCATGAGCTACAAATACAAGAGACCCTTCCCCAATATAGAAGGTGAAGAGAAATCAATGAAGACATTTAGTCAACCTCTGTCCTGCATATGCAAACATTCAAATGCATGTGTATCTATAAACACACATTCACTCCCACTCATACACATGATGGGGGCAGGGGAAGAAATCATAAAGTGTAGCTGGGTATGTAATTCCAGCAGCCAGGAAGCAGTGACAGGAGGATTGCTGCAAGTTTGAGGCTAACCTGGTCTACATTATGACTTTCAGACCAGCCAGGTCAACATAGCAACACCCAGTGTCAAAAGACAAAACAATTGAATAACCACCTAAATAGCCATCTGGATGCATGCAGCTGTTGTGTTCCTTGCTGACCATAGCTGTGTCACAGGACTCTGGTCAGGACTTGCTCTACTTCAGGGGAAGTAGTTGACATCTACTGAATATGCCATTCATAGAGAAGTCTGATGTGGGTAATCTTACCCTGTCAAAGCTTTCAAATGTATTCAACAGCTAGCACATATTAACTGTGTGCCCTGTAGACACCAATACTGTTCTAGTGACCAAATGTTAAATAATTCCTACCCCGCCCCCTCCACAAGGTATTAGGTCCTGATAGGCATGGATATTAAACAAGCATGCATATCCACAGCCACAACCATAGTCAACTATGCAGTGTCTTGTCTGCACTAAACTGAGCTGTGCATGGGTAAGGCCTTTCTGAGCAGGAGGTGTCTCAGCCCAGAACAGAAGCATGGCATGAAATTGAGTCTAGGCAGAAGGGCAGATAGAAGAACTAAGAGGCCCAACAGAACTTAGAGTGTAGAACAAACTCCGTGTACTTGGGGCATAGCAAGACAGGGAGAAGAAAGGTACAAGATGAGAACACAGGAAGACAGGAAGGCCACATAGCAGCCATATTAAGGAGTTTCAGTTATGACAATGAGACTTAAACAGAGAAGTGAAAGAGTCTGAATTTTTTTTAAAGAATTGAAATGTATTTATTTATTATGTATACAGTGTTCTGCCTGCATGTATCCCTGTGGGCCAGAAGAAGGCACCAGATCCCATTATAGATGGTTGTGAGCTATCATGTGGTTGCTGGGAATTGAACCTCTGAAGAAGCAGCCAGTGCTCTTAACTTCTGAACCATCTCTCCAGCCCCCCAGTGTCTAAATTTTCAATAGAAATAAAACTTCTGATATGAATGGGGAAAAAAGTCAGTTGTAAGTTCTGTAAGTGGGCTTGGCATGAGACAGGAAGAGAGGGCTGGGACCGTAGCTTAATGGTAGAGTAATTGTTGAGCATGAGGAAACCCTAAGTTCAATCTATAGCACTGGATAAGGAAAGGAGGAGAAGGAGAAGGAGGGAAACAAGGAGGAGGAAGAGGAGAAGAGACAATGGAGGGGAAGAAGACTTCATTATATATTTGAGAGATAAAAATCAATAAAATTTTTTTGATCGATTGCATGTGGGAAGGGAAGGAATTAAACTCAAATTAGTTTCTGATGCTCAAGTCTGTATTTCCTAGGGGTGTCCACAAGAAAGAGTAGTGAAGCCAAACTGAAGAGGGGACTCCATTGGAACTCTCATAGAAACGGCATTTCCATGCTGAGCTGTAGCCTTTAAACAATGTTCCTCTCAAAAATCCCGGGGCTCTTTGGAGAAATGACTGATGCAATCTTGCCATCTATGAAAGTCTGGGAAACATTCCAAGATTACGTGACAGGGACATAGTAGTCAGAATGAAAAGACATCTGTTGGCAAGAGTCTGGGCAATCTGAGTATAACTTTTGGGAAAAACTCATCACATCCACAGAGTTGCTAGGACCCGATGAGACAGGCAGGAACAACAGTGAGTAAATGTTGGGTGTTGATTGAAGGTCATCGGGGTGCTGCACTCATTACTGTAAACATTGGTACAGAAAGGGGAAAGAATCAAGCATTTTTCCTGCCTTCTCTGTGCAAGCTGTATTCAGGGTGATCAAATAACTAGCTGCAGATGGAAAGTCCTGCTTAAAAAATAGTTCCCATTAAAAGAATGCCAAAAGAAATAAAATTAGAAAATTCCCATTTCATAATCTTAAGGAAGTAATGAAATTAAGCAACAATCACGGGCTGGTTCTATTAAAGCCACCAGAGCAAAGAAGATGTGGAAATTTGTAACAAATCAACCTCTCAAAATATCTGTCCTGACAAAAAGCCTCAACCTTCAGTTTCTGATGGGGTATAACCTTCAGAGTATATGTTTCTCCTATTGGTTGATGAATGAAACACTATCTGGCCAATGAGGCAGGAAAGTAGGCAGGACTAGGACGAGGAGAATTCTGGGAAAGGTAGGCAGAGGGAGCCCGCTAAGATAGTCTCCATGTAAAGGCAGGGAAGAAAGGATGCACCACACATTCTCCAGTAAGATAAGATCACGTGGAAATACATAGATTAAGAGAAATGGGTTAGTAATTAAGACAGAGCTAGCCAATAAGAAGGCCTAGTCATTGGCCAACAATTTCATAATTAATATAGAGTCATGTGTTCATTTGGGGCCAAATGCTATGGGAAGCAGGCAACACCACCACCCAACTTATTTTTAATTTAATTTTTTTTGTGGGGGGAGAAAGGGTTTATTTGACTTGCACTTCCACATCATAGTCCATCACTGGAGGAAGTCAGGACAGGAACTCAAGCAGGACAGGAACCTGGAGGCAGGAGCTGATGCACAGGCCATGCAGGGTGCTGTTTACTGGCTTGCTTCCTTTGAGTTCCTTATTTTTAATTTTAGTGACAGGTTTGGTGATAGAATGTAGTAGAGGTTGGCCTTGAACTTCTGATCCTCTTTCATCAACCTCTCAAGGGATGAGATGACAAGCTTGCTCTACTGCAGCCCCAAACTGTTCATGATACAGTCCCTGGATGGCTGAGAAATTTTCCTGCATGTTTATTCAAGAGATTCCTTCGAGTGACTGTAGTCTTCTGTTTCCCATCAGAGGAAATATATAAAATGTAATCACTTTATACATAAATGCACTTGACACCTATTTTAGATAAATACACACGTGTGTCATATCATGACTTGTAAAACACAAGGTTGTCTTTTTCCTGGATGTCTCCTTCTTCTCAGCCCTTCCTTCCCTTACATCAACACTGTCCTCTCTGCTCCTCAGGGTCATCTATGAGTGCTGTAAATCTAGGCTTTGCCTTTGATATTTGCATGAATCTACACAAGCCTGACACTGATTTTTTTTTCAAGCACAGTCATATACGTGAAGCCCCATATTACCTTGTGAATTGTCCATGCATCATTTAGCAAGTTTACTTGACTTAGAATTTGTTAAAACAAACAAACAAACAAACAAGCAAGCATGACTGGTGAATGCTCAGCTAGTGTAAATGCAACATTGAAGAGCCTACACTTTGTCCTGGGGTTTTTGATGTATGAACTAGAAGCTACTTATTTGTCCTTGCAGTCCAGAGCCCATATCTTTACACATAATAATTTGCATATGATAGTTGTTTTTGATTCTTTTCCCACATTTACATGGATCTCAGCGTGTTCTACATCTGTGGAGACATCTTGCTGACCCTTAGCACCATTTAACTGAAATTTAATGTGCAAACCATAACATTCCATTTTAGGGTATATAACTCACTAAATGTTCACAAGACTAGGAAGTCACTAGTCATATCCAGGATATTTTTAGCATCCTAAAAGGAACCCCTGTAAATGTTTGCAGCGGTCCTCCATTTCTCCCTTCCATCTCCTAGGAATCACTGGTCTATGTTGTGACTTTATTGATACATGTACACTGGAAATTTCATGCCAGTAAAATTATATAACGTGTGCCTTTATTGCTGGCTTATTTTACTTTGGCTAGTGTCTTGAAGGTTCATCCATGTTGTAGTATGCATCAGAATCTCGAAGCAGAGGGCACAGCTCAGTGACACAGCATGTGTTTGGCATGGATGATGTCACAGGTTCAATTCCCAGAACTGAAAACGCTCACCAAACAAAACAGAACAAACCGAAAACTTTCATTAATTTTGGCTAAGCAAAATCCCCTTGCATGTATCTATCTCACTTCATTTACTGTGTTAGTTTTTATCATCGTAACAAAGTAGCTGGTGTAGTCCAATTATGAAGAAAAAAAGGTTTGTTTCACAGTTTTGCTGATTCTAGCATATGATCTATTGGCCAGGTTGCATTGGGCCTCTGGTGTCTCATCCAGTGTATTCATGCCAGAGCACAACCATTTACCTCATAGGTTTGATTGCATATGAACTAAAACCCCAAAGGCCCATGTGTTGACAGCTTGTTCTCTAACTTGTTCTCTACTGCAAGGTGGCAGGACCTTTAGAA
This sequence comes from Cricetiscus sungorus, assembly GCA_030556225.1. Classification (NCBI taxonomy): domain Eukaryota; kingdom Metazoa; phylum Chordata; class Mammalia; order Rodentia; family Cricetidae; genus Cricetiscus; species Cricetiscus sungorus. The sequence continues at coordinate 20,150,403 of JANBXA010000180.1, read as the reverse complement.
GCAAGGCCAGGTAGAAAGTGTTTGGATCAATAGACGGCTGCCTTCATAGGAGACACTAGAAATGGCCCTAGTCATTCTCTCCCTCTGTCTGCTTGTGTGTGTGTCTCTGTGTGTGTGCCTGTCTGTCTCTCACTCTCTTTCTTCCCAGATACCACAAGGGGAGCAGCTTTTTTTCCGTTTCCTCTCATCACGATCTACTATGTTACCCTAGACCCAAAGACAGAGAACACCTGAAACCATGAGCCAAAATCTTTCCCTCTTTATAAGAACAGTCTCAAGTGTTTGTCACAGCAATGCATGCCTGCTTGCCTCTTACACTTTCAGCTCTCTCCCAACAGGACCACAGTGGGGCGGGGTTCAGGACACAAGCCTTTGATATGGGCCTGTGTGGTGAGACAGAAACTTTTGATATGGGCCTTAGGGCGATGTTCTACCTGTGAGCTATAGCATTTATCGATTGTTTCCTGTTGAACTGATTTCACTGCCTAAGAAGATTGTAGCTGTGAACACTCATGTCCAATTTTTTTGTATCAGTTCAAGAATTTAGTTATCTTGGCTATATATCTAGGGAGAGAATTGTTGAATCCTGTTCATCTCTGTGTTAAGTCTGTTTAATTCTCAGGGAAATTGTCAGACTGTTCCACAACATTCGCAAGGCTTCATTCACTGCCATGTGGGCATTTCATATTATTTCTCAGTTTTCCAAAAGCCTTGCCAAAAATTTTCAGTGCTTTTTGTTTCAAGCCATTCTAGTGAATATGACTTTATAATTTCCTTCCTTCCTTCCTTCCTTCCTTTTTTTCTTTCATTTTCCTTCCTTCTTTCTATGTCAGGGCTTCGTGTAGCTCAGACTGGCCTTGAATTTCTGATCCTGCTGCCTTCCCCTCCTGAGTTCTGGGATTACAGGCATGCATCAGCATACCCAGTTTCATGTGGTGCTGGGGGTTCTAGTCAAATAGTCTAGGCAAATATGTCCCCAAATGAGCTACATTATTATTTACCCAAGGATCTTGGATCTTCCTGTCTTAGCCTCCCAAATGGTGGTATTATAGTTGTGACACTATGCCTGATTTATTGAAAATAACTATGTAAGGAATTCACATGATTCCAAAGTCAAAACTATTGAAGTGTGTATAGAGAGGTCTGGCCTTCGTTCCTATTCCTTTCATTCTACTATTCCCCTGTGGTAGTTAGGATTTCTTTCGCAGTTAAGGAATATCATGACCAAAAATCTGTTGGGGAGGAAAGGGTTTATCCAGCTTTACCCTTTCACAACACTCTTCATCACTGAAGGAATAGGGCAGAGACTCAAAATGGGCAGGATCATGGAGGCAGGAGCTGATGCAGAGGCCATGGAGGGGTACTGCTTACTGGCTTGCTCCCCATGGCTGGCTCAGTCTGCTTTCTTACAGAACCAGAGCCACCAGCAATGGCACCACCTACAATTGACTGGGCCCTCTTCCATTGATCACTAATTGAGAAAATGTGTTACAGCTGGATCTCATGGAGGCATTTCCTCAACTGAGGCTCCTTCTCTCCAATGATTCTACTTTGTGTCAAGTTGCCACAAAACAAGCTAATACACCCTAAATATAATAATTTTTTATTACTTTGTTATTTAGATTCAATTTCTACATTGTTAACATACATTTTGCTCTCTGTCCCCCCACCCCACCCCCCCCCCCCCCCGCCGCAAAAAAAAAAAAAAAAAAAAAAAAAAAGATAAAATCACACTGTATCCTCTCTACTCTTTTGACCTATTAGTACACTCTGGAGTTCCACAGCATTGCATGAAGGTTGTTCTCTTTTCCTCAGTGCATCAGTAATGAGCTGTATTGTGTGGATGCAGAGGCATGCAGCTGCATTGTGTGTGGACATGAGGGTTCAGGATACATTTCTTGCCTGACTAAATTGTGCCAGGCACTAGGAGTAAAAGCAAGGCTAGCTCTGGCTTCAGGATGCTCAACAACAGATCTCTACAATAAAGAGCATTCCTTAAGTCCAAGAGCATGCCTGAATCCACTGAACACAAGGGGCACATGTTATGGAGAAGAAACGTCCCACACAGAAGGGACACAATAACCTCTTATTAACCAGCATCATGCTGCCCGTGGGCCTTTGTGTAGGACGGTTCCCTTGGATGTGCTTAACAGTGATTGAGCAGGAGTGCCACCAATTGGTCAGAGCGGGGAAAGCCAAATGAATGAGACCCCAAGTTAGGATTCTAATGACCACATTTCCTTGGAAAGAAGAAATGTAAGTTAATACTAGTGCTGTGGCATAACAGTAGGCGCTAATATTTGTATGACCTTTATGCTGATCAGATACTGTCTTCAGCATTTATATACATTAAATTTTAAAACAAAAATCTCCCAACAGTCCTTAGAAGTGGGGACTATTATCTAAAAGATTTCCCCAATACAGAATAAGACACAGAGATTTGAGTTATTGTATTTAACAAAAGGTCACATAGAAACAACAAAACAAAACAAAAAAATGAACTGTGTGTGCGTGTGTGTGTGTGGGGGGGGGTGGGAACTGACAGGTTCTGCAGAAAGAGTAATTGCAAATAGTGTACTAAGAAGTGTGTGTCACCGAGGTGAAGAGGTGACTCAGCATATCAGAAACTAAAACTCGGTGAACTAGATATTCCGCAGGGACCAAGCACACTCGGCGGGACAAGGATACGAAAGTGGACAAAACACTCATAAAACATAAAATAGAAACTAACAAACAACAAGCTTTATTTTACTTCTTGGTTTGTTGAGAGAAGGCTTCTCCAATAAAAAGCATGCAAACCTGTAGATAAATACATAACTCATACTCTGCTCTCTTAAAGGAACAGTCCCAGGATGCCCTGTCAAAACAGCACAGAAATATTACTAGGTAAACTCAGTATTCTAAAAGAAACAACTAAAACACAGTTGTCTAACTTAAGACACGGTACATATCTGGTGGATCCTTTAAGTTCACGTCAGACGGGTAATGTGCCCACGTCGTAACAAGGTTTAATGGGCGGCACACGTCACGCAGAGGCGTGAATCCCCAATCATCACGCTTAATGAACCAAAAAAGGATCAATGGCCTGGCTGCGCAGCGAAGTATCAACTCACTCCTACCGCTTTAACAGAGAGGGTGACTATCGCAGTGCAACTCTGTTTAGTTCTTACACGCAAAAATCTCATACAATTCAAAACTACTGCTGCGATTTTGTGAGCGTGCTCCTGTTTCTGCCTGGAAAATAAAATAAGAAGCAAAATTACTGAGAGGACGCTCAATTATGCAAATATATTCTTCATAGCTCCACCTTTTACTGCTTCCCTCTCCTCCAGGCTCCACCTTTTACTGCTTCCCTCCTCTTCCTTTTCGTCCGCAAGACGTGAAAAGGAGCGTTGCGGCTCCGCTGCCGGAAGTTAGCTGTGCACTTTACGGCAACACAGTTACCCTGGGGACGGAAGTTGCTGGGTGTAGCGGCTGTACAGGCTGAGCCGTGGATGCCCGGCGCCTTGTCGGTGTCACGGCTCAGTCGTTTATCTTTACAACTTAACTCTGTTTGTCCTTGAGTCCCAGAGAGACCGACTCCTCCGCGTGTTAGGAGTTTGAGGCTCCCACCGCAGCAAGGCCCCTTCTCACACCCGCTTCCGGGCCCAGCCGGTCCTTGCCTCTGCAGCTCGCCTCTTCGCCGTCTATGCTTCCCGTTCTGCTGGTTGGGGGACACCCGGCCCCGGGGCGCCCGTCCCTCCGCGCGTCGCTGTCGGTCCCCGCGGGGAGCCCGGCACAGCCAGGCCCGGTCAGGAATGAAGCCTGGCGGCGCTGAGGACAAACTCCCGCGGGACGCCCCCTCCCCGCGCGCGCAGGGCTCTCCCGGGACCCTGGAGCGAGCCTTCTCCGAGATCCTGCGCGGCCTGAGCCGCCAGGAGCCGGGCCAGGGCCGCGCAGGGAATGCCGCCCTGGAAGACCTCGCTGCTCTGCTAGCAGCCGCCGAATGTGACGAGTTGTTTGAGGGGACGAGGAGCGGTGAGTCGCCCCGGGGCACGCCCGAGGTCCTGGGGCAGGTGGCGAAGGCCCTGGAGAAGCTCGCAGCCCCAGCCGAGGAGAAGGAACAGGGAGGTGACGGGCATTCCGAAGTGGCCGGGAAAGCAACCGAAGTCGGGCTACTCTTTGTTAAGCTGTTGGGGAAGGTTGAAGCTGCCAAGAGTTCTCCCGCATGCCCCGCCGCCTGGAAGGCGGGCCTCCGCCACTTGGCAGGACCCGCGTATGTTTTTGCCACCACACACAGGCTGAAGCAGCCGTGGACCAGTCCCAGGTCTCAGCACGTGGCTGACGAGGTGCTGTCCTCACTGCTTCGAGTTAGTGGGTGCAGTTCCGTGGCAGGATTCCTGTGCGGAGAAAATGAAGACGATCCAGGGAGATTTGCTGTGGTCTTGGGGCTTCTTAAGCCCCATTTGAATAAGTGAGTACTGTACCTTTCACCATTTACCAGGCAGGTAATATGCTGGCATATTAGATCTCTTAAGGCCCAGAGCTGTTGTGACTTGCTAGAAATGAGGTAACCAGATAGAAAGCAAACTCCAGAATAAAACTGAAGTCTTCAAGCTCCATTTTCTTCACTGAATGACTGACTGCCTCCGGAAATTGGAAATTCTGACAGTAGCAATAGAAATTGGAAATCCTGCCCCTTCTATATGGAATCAACTATCTTATGCTAAGTACCCATGAGCATTTGGAAAGGATCCATACTTTCAGGTTGAATTTAAATATTGGGGCCTCTAACTCTAATAACTCTAGTTATTAAGTTAGGGTGGTTATTATATAAGGAAGTGATAGTTGTAATAAAATAATGAACCCCTTTATTATAAAGTGGATTGGATTAAAATACTTGCTGTGGGTTTTGACTTGCTACTTCTAGTATTTTGTTTTGAGGCAGGTTTTAATTGTTTATTTATAATTTGTTTATTTTTAAGATAGGGTCTCACTGTGTAGCCTTGACCATCCCGAAACTGTTATGTAGATCATGCTAGCATGGAACTAACAGAGTTTGGTCTACATCTAATTTCTGTGTGTGCCATCACACACAGAATTCTGTTCCAGGCAGAATTTGTTTTTCTTTTTTCTTTTTTTTTAGGATCTTGTTATTTTTTTAATTATGTATAGGTGTGTGTGTCTGCATGAGAGTGCAGGTGCCTGAGGTCAGAGGTGTCTGATCCCCTGGAGCTGGACTTAAATGTGATTGTGGACCTCTGGATAGAGTTGCTGGGTCCTTTGTAAGAGCAGCAAGTACTCTTGAGCACTGAGCAGTGTCCTCACCCCTTCAGGCACGTTTCCCCTGAGTTTGTGATCCTTCCTCCAAGTGCTGGGATTGCACATGTGCCCCACAGGCATGGTGTGCCCCACAGGCATGCCTCACCAGGTGTATGTGCTGTCGTGGATTGTGCCTAGGACTTTGTGCATGTTAGGCAAGCACTTCACCATCTTGAGTAGATCCCCAGTCCTCTGGCACCAGTATGATGAGACAAAATAAACTTGGAGTCAAAAGGCTTTGAAACTAGTCCTTTCTTTTTTAAGACATGATTATAGGCTGTCTTAGACTCACTATCCTCCTGCCTCAGTTTCCTCAGTGTTTTTTTGTGTTTCTTCTGTGTTACTGAGGTGCAACACAGTGCCCAGTTTAGTGTTTCTTTGTATTGTTTTGAGTAGGACTAAGTCAGGTAGCTACCATGAATCTTGTTTTATTATTTGTAAGTAAAGGTGATACATCTATTATATGATACCTCTATTATTTTGAGGAGATTGAAAGATGTGCACACTTGTTTAATAAAAGTTGGTGGACACATAGTGTGAGACACCTATACTCTTCTCTTCCCTTGCCAGCACATGTCACATGCCACATCATCCATCAACATGACCACCACTGACCCCACGGGACTTTCACATAGCTGTAGTTGTGAATGGCTGCTACTTACTGAATAAGCTTTTATTACCCAGAGTTTGGGCAGTTGCTAAGTGTATATAGTGTAAGTTATGTAAATTAACCCAATTCAAATCATAAAATGTATTGGACAAAACAATAGTTGTATAAGAAATATATATAAATATATACATACATATATATATATATTCATACATGCACATACATGTGTAAACCTGCTAAAGACAAAACAGGAAGCTCTTGTTAAGCTTCACCAGATTTCTTTGCTGAAGCCATGTCACTCTACTTAGTGTGGTGTTCATGTGTCCTGGCAGGGAGTCCTGGAAGAATAATCCCGCTGTCAAACATGTTTTCTCGTGGACCCTGCAACAAGTCACTCAGCCCTGGCTGAGCCAGCACCTGGAGAAGACTCTTCCTCCGTCTTTGCTCATCTCAGATGACTATCAGACTGAGAATAAAGTCCTGGGTGTGCAGTGCCTCCATCACATTGTGATCAATGTGGTAAGCAGCCCATCTTTGGCCTGTTACTGATTGTGCAGACTGAGTTACTCATATTCTTACTCTATGTTTATGTCTTATAAGTAGCTTTCTTTTCATGTTGTCATTTAATTCACTTATTTATATATATATATTCTCTCTACGTGTGTGTGTGTGTGTGTGTGTGTGTGTATATATGTGTATATGTACCTTTCTCTTCCACCCTGGTAGAAATAGTACCTCATAGGTAATATAATAAATAAAATGGTAATTTTAGAAGAGACAAGGTCATGCTTCATTATAAAAATGAAAACTTGCTTATAGAAATTAACAGTTAGATCTCAAGTTAAAAAAAAACTCAGAACTCCAAAAGGGTTCATACCAAAGTGTGCAGGGTGTTACTAAAGGAGACTTCTATATTGTGGAGCTTTTACAATGTGTACAGAAGAGGATGGTTTACTGAGTCTGCATATGCCCATGCCTCATTTAAAATCATTCACATTTTGCCTCTCTTGAGAAACCTTTAACTGGATAACTTGTGTGTTTGCAGCCAGCTGCTGATTTGCTGCAGTACAACAGAGCCCAGGTCTTATACCACGCCCTTTTCAATCACTTGTACATGCCAGAGCACGACCTCATTCAGGTATTGTAAGAGCTACTCCTAACTGTCTTGGTTCTGGTATGAGTAGAGGGTGATGTTAGCAGGAGCAATTTAGAGCTGTTTTCCGCTGGGAAAATGAGGGCACCTGAGAGCTGCTTCCTAACTGAGAGCATCAGTGTTAAGAGGGCATCCCCTCTGCTGAGCATCCAGAGCAGCAGGGTTTTATCTTCATGAGTGTCAACTATATGCCGCCTGTGGGTGGGTCTGATTTTATTAAGTTAAATGTTCTTAGTCTGTGCTGCTTCATGAACACATGTGTTTGCAACCTCTTGTATGTAGATACTTAGTGTCATTCTTCCAGCCAACAGCCGTTAACTGATAGCTATTTTGTTCCATGCTAAGCTCCAAGAATAAGTGACTCAGAGTGTTTCTGGCTTGAAACCCTTTGGAAGGCTTTTATGTAAATACATGACTACACACATAATGTCTGAATTTACAATACAGCAATACCTATATTACAAGAGCTGTAATGTGTGACCAGTAGCAATAGGCAACTAGCAAGGCTTTAGGGAATGATGGGACAGATGTTTATGAATGGTAAAGAGTGATTTCTTAGGAGGGAGAACACTGTAAAGACAGAAGAATCAAGCTATAGAAAGTTGTAAGTAGAGATATCTTGTTTTCCTTTGTGCTGGGACTGAATCCCAGTCTTCATACATGTAAGGAAGGAGCTCTATTCTGAGCCGCCTCTTCCACCTTTTGTTTTTGTTTTTTTGTGACAGGGTCTGATTCTATCCCAGGCTGGCCTGGACCTGCACTGACCCTGGCTACTAAATGCTGGGGTAGCAGGGGCATAACACAGTACCCAGCAGCTCCTCCTTGCTTCTGCTTTGTGCTTTTGCTACAATATTTTGAGTACTGAGAATCCACTTGCTGTAAAATTGAAAATTTATTAACATGGTGAAGAAAGGGATTTTAAAATCATCAGACACCTAGGAAAGCCTGAGGTCCCCAGGGTGCTAAAAGGGAATGCCTGGACACCACAACTTCAGATAAAGAAGTGCCCATGACTCATGTATCACTAAGACTAAGGGGTGCTAAACCTAGATTCCTGGGTTAAGTAGGGCCTGAGTTCAGCCATTCTTTCCATTTCACAGATTACTAAAGAACAATTCTGGAGAGGAAGTTTGAAAATTTGCAATAATATGTACCTCATACATTAATTACAGGTATCTTTTAGAATTCTGTTACATATCCCAGGGACAGTAGGTTAATGAAGATCTTAGAAAAGTCAGAAATGCTGTGGATGCAAATGAACGAACTATGGTTTCTTTTTATTCATTTATCCTAGGCTGTGCTCCTGTGTCTCCTAGATTTATTCCCTGTCCTAGAGAAAGCTCGGCACTGGAAGGGAGATGCAGCTCGAGCCACTACACAATGTCATGACGTCCTACAACTGATTCTCACCCACATGGAGCCCGAGCATCGCCTTCTCTTACGTAGGACTTATGCCAGAAACCTGCCAGCTTTTGTGAAAAAGTGAGTGCCTGGGCTTCTCTGGTCATAGACGCCATGTTCAACTTCTTAGCATCTCATTTGCTCTTTATTGTTTAGGTTGGGCATCCTAACTGTCCGGCACTTGAAGAGGCTGGAGCGAGTTATCATTGGTTATCTGGAGGTTTATGATGGACCAGAAGAAGAAACTAGATTGAAGATACTGGAAACCCTGAAACTTGTCATGCAGTATACTTGGCCCAGGTACAGCATCCAAGCTGACAGGTGTGCTAAAAGGGCATGCTTAGGTTAACTTTCACTTCAGAACTCGTCCAGACAAAATATTCAGGACATGTGTATCTGAATCTCTTTTTACTTTATTCATTTCTAGTATACACAGCTACTTCAGATATTCATATTTGAACCCTTTTCATCAGCCAGTAGTTCTAGGTTTTGACACAATTAAATCACTCTATTCCTTAGATGTTCTGAGGGTGGGCACTGTGGAGCAGCCCTTTAATTCCAATACTCAGGAGGCAGAGGCAGGCAGATCTCTATATGTTTGAGGCCAGCCAGGGCTACATAGACCTTTCTTAAAATTACAAAACAAAACAAAAAATCTCACAAAACAACAACAAAAATTCATATGGTCAGATAAGTTGCAGATTGTCTTACTTTTCTATAGCTGTGGTAAGATACCATGACCAAGGCAATTTCTAGAAGAAATATACTTCTCTATATACTTAAGTATATAGAGAACAAGTAGACGAGTAAATAAAATTGAATCAAACTGATTCTGTAGTGAGCCTTTAAAGGGTAAAGACTCCAAGAAGGGAGTGAAGAAATGTAGGGAAGTCAGGGTAGGAGCTTGTGTGTCTCTGTGTAGAGGCAGAGCATGGGAAGTCTGAACATAGTAGGTTGTGTTAGAGTGAATGGTTACAGAGAAACATAAGCTATAGGGAAACACTCAACAGTTTGAGATGAAAGGATAGGAATGCTTTTGCTAGTCACAGTTCTATCCAGAATTGTGGTTTGTTTATATATTCTCACACAGTATATGTTATTTTCTACCTTTCATCAAAGTTTAGTTTGTAAAATTTACCAAGTTAAGCTGGGCATTGGTGGCGTATGCCTTTAGTCCCAGCACTCAGGAGGCAGAGGCAGATCTCTGTTAGTTTGAGGCCAGCCTGGTCTACAGAGCTAGTTCCAGGACAGGCTCCAAAGCTATACAGAGAAACCCTGCCTTTAAAAACAAAAAACAAACAAAAACCACCACTACCACCACCAACAACAAAAAACTTACCAAGTTAAAGGCTATAACTTAATGGCATGACTTGCAGTCAGAATGTTACATAACCATTAGTTGTGTTCATTTCATTAGGAGGATGAATAAAGACTTAGAGAAAAGTAGTTAATAGAAGAATAGAATAGGCAAGTGAGTAGCCAGTGACTGCAAGTACATATTGACACTTAAGCATTACCAGTCATCCTTATTTCTCTTTTAAAGCAAGGTTTTTCTCTGTAGTAAAGCCCAAGTTCTAGACCCTCCTGTGTCCTAAGTGCTGGGATTATAAGCACATACCTCACTTTATTCTTAATGTCTCAGGCATTAAGTTACATGACTGGGCTGTCTTATCTGGGTCTTTAAAAGGAGAGATCTTGGCCCATTTCATTCTCAGCCCATAATGGGGCAGTTTCCCTGAACAGGATCAAGCATTGGCAGGAAACAAAGTTGAGTTTTCTGTTGGTTTGTTTGAGACAGAGCCTCACTATAGCCTTGGCTGCTCAAAAACTCACAGAACCCACACGTTTTTGCTTCTTGACTGACATAAAGTATTCTTGAGCAAGCCAATGAGTGTACATAGGCTAGGTACAGTAAAAAGGAACTTTGAGGCTAACAATCTACAGTCTCTCTTTGGTCCTGTTTGCAGCCCTTTGATAACAAACAATGACTTCAGTTTTCCCATGTTTGGACCAAGTCTTACCCAAGTTTAACTTTTTAGTTTGCAATATGAAGATTTTTTGTTTCTGATTCCAGAATTTACTGCAGAGTTGTGGTCTTGCTAAAGGCTCTCCTGAAACTGATATGCGATGTAGCAAGGGACACAAGTCTCACAACTGAAGCTACTAAGTGCACCCTGCTCCAGGAAGCCACAGACTGCCTGGTTCTCCTGGACCACTGTTCTCATGGGCAGGTGAAGGTAAGGCAGACTCTGCAAGTTGGTTTCAGTTGGCCTCTTGCTTCCTAGGTACTTGTAATTTACTATATGTATGCCCAGCCAAGTTTAGACATGAGCATGGAGGGCGTTAGGCCCCTCCCTGCCTCTTTACTCTCTGGTCTTGGACTGTGTTCAATACCTTACCCTATTTATTTTTGGTGCTAGGGCCAAACTCTAATACTATTCAAAACCATTTAGAGCAAAAAAAAAAAAAAAAAAACATTCAGAGCAAAAAAAAAGAGATGTTACTGGCATTTAGGACAAGAACAAACTAGCCAAGCCACCAAGATTTCATAAAATTAAGTGCTGAGATTGACATGACACCTTCTGTGTTAGGGAGACAGATACCTTAAAGTTCTGTTCTAGACTTCAAATTAAAACCAGTACCAAAAAAGCTCAATAAAATGAGGCTGTAAGCTGCCAAGGAGTAATACTATAACTGAAATACCACAATGTTCCCATGGCAGGAGGGACACCTGAGATGTTTGTGTCATGTGTGCATGTGCAGGTAAAGGTGACATAGGGTGTCATTCCTTAAGCACCATCTCCACTTTTCCTTTTAGATAGGATCTGATGGGGAACTCTGTAAGCAGGCTTGGCTGGCTGGCCAAGTGGCCAAGTTGTCCCTGAGGAACTGCTTGTCTCCTTCTCTTACTCAATTATGGGTGTGCTCCTACTCCTGACAAGCATAGGATTTAACCATGGGACTGAACTCAGGCCCCAGTGCTCATCCCACTGAGCTATTCACCCCAGTCCCCAGATATTCAGTTTACCAGCAGGAAATTCTCCTTTAGTTTCATATTCCACAAAATTCTCACATCTGTAGTTTATGGTGTCTATAATGTGTATTTATTTACATATAATTAAAAGAGGAATTTCCATTTTTATCAGTTAGAAATCTCTAAAGACTAAAGGAACCTGAGAAGAAATTCATGCCCCAAAATATGTACAGCTAGAGTATGATTTGTTATTTTTTCAGTTTATTAAAACATTCTATTGCTGCCCTTTACTGGACAGTTTTCTTGTCCAGCTTGAGTTGTTTTGTCTAGGATGAAGCAAGCTCTTGAGAGCCAGTGGGTTACTTAACAAGCACTGGACAGTTTTTAGCTAAGACCTGATGGAGGTACTTTCTCTTAGTGCCATGCACTCTCATTGAGTATGTGGGGGAAAAAAACTGGGAAAAACAGGTCTTACAAAAATTAATGCCTGTTTGGTTTCATGTTTCAGGATCTTCTGTCTAAAATTGGCCTATCGTGTGAGGACAGCACAGTGGTGAGCTGCATCAGGAGAGTGCAGCAGAGCTCTGCAGCTGTTCCCTGTGATGACACTTAGATGGGCGCTTTTCCTATCCCAGATCTTATGGACAGAGTTTGGAAAAATCTATTTTTATACTAAAAATTGTAAGTTAGAACTTTGTTTCCTTCAATTTATCCTTATGAGAGAAACTGAACAAGAAAGAAAATAAAGAAGAAATTGAAGCCTGGTGGTGGTGGCACACCTTAAATCCCAGCACTTAGCAGGCAGAGGCACAATGGTCTGAGTTTGAGGCTAGGCTGATCTATATAGAAAGAGTTCCAGGATAGCCCGGGCTACAGAGAGAAACCTTGTCTTGAAAAGCCAAAAAGGATAAAGAAACAATGACTTCTTTTTCTAAGTAAAAATGGGGAGGGGAGAGTTTAGCATTTGTAATTTAGAAATATTTACAGGCAAAATGTCATTCCAGTCCCAGGAACTCATCTGTTAGGCTCCTTGGGCTCAAGCTGTTACAGCACATGTTAGAAAAATACAATTGAGAATCTCCAGTCACTCCAGATTTTTGCTCCACTGAAGTGACATAAATATTAACAATATAAATACTGTGTGAAATATAGCACAAAAGAACACAGTGGACTTTTTTGGGATAAATGTGAAGGGAACTCATGTAGTTTTGGCTTTGGTCATGGGCTCTGTTTCCTGCTCATACTCTATTTCCACATAGGCTCGTTTTTTCCGCAAAGGTCCTTTCAAGGGTGCTTTGCCTTTGTGCTTAGCCTTAAGCACCTTTTCTTCTTCACTGGAGGATTCTTCATCCTGTTCTTCGTCACTGTCAGCATCCAGTTTATCCATATCCTAATATGCAGAGACACAAGTCAGAGCAGGAAAGTGCAGGGTTTCTCCAAACTCTCCCGCCTCTGCCAGTTCAGGAGAGACCACAGAATTCATCGGCTCTTGTGTGTTCAGATCCTCCTGCTTTCCCCACTTGTTGCAGGCACAGGTCATTCTTTACCCCACAGAGCTCACCTCAAAGTCACTCAGGTCACTCTCATCTACCTCATCATCTTCTATAAACTCTCTTTTCCCCACATCCTAAAATAAAACAATTATCAGGTTAGGGGGGGAAATCAATGAAGATCCAGTTTAGGCATCTAATTTTACCTCTTTTCATGAATGAGTGAATCAGAGTCTACCTACATATTCAGTTACAAAAATCTACTATCAAGCTTAACATCAAAAAGAAAAACTAAGGATGTAAAAGTCAAAGCATAGTTTGTTGGCTGAATTCTGCTAAACCAAACTTAAACAACACATGATACAAAAGGGAGTGTAAATAATGCTTCCTCTGAATTACATGAGGATGTCATACTAAAGATTACTTTGTTCGAAACACGATGAACCATACTCACCTCTTCATCTTCCTCCTCATCCTCTTCATCTTCAGAGTCACTCTCTGCTTCCTGTTTCTCTAGGGCCTTGTCGAAGGCATGGATGGGGAAGTTGTAGATGTCGCCATACTGAAGAACAAACAGACTGCCTTTAACTATTTTTGAGAATTACATTTTTTCAAAGTTCTTCTGCCTGACAAGCACATTATTCATCTACAAGGACTAAATAAGAAACCTGTGATGAACAATAGTTCTGTGGTTTTCCAACCTAGGTACAGTATGTTCACATTTAACAATGCGTGGTTGGTATTAAATAGATGGCTTCTATGGATAAGAGAACCACATCATTTCAAACTACTCATTTATGGGACCACATGCATTGGGACAAATCTAATTTTGCTTAGAAAGGGAAATAACGTTTTAATCACCTTTCCATTTTTCTAAATGACACTGACCTTAGTCAAAAGGCTAAGACATCTTAAAAAAGATTTTTTAAAAACTCATTTTAAAGAACATCAAAATAGAGTAAGACATAGAAGCTAAAACTCTATCAGGATTAAAAATGGAGCTTGGTTCATATACAAATTCCTGGTTCAATCCCCAACATCATATACACCTGCATGGTGATAGACACCTATAACCCAGCATGTGGGAGGTTGGAGGCAGGAGGATCAAGAATTTAAAATTATCTTTTGTTTCACAGTGAATCCTGAGGCTATCATCAGTTATGTGGGGTATCATGAGATTACAGTCTCAAAACAACAAATTATAGGAAGGTGCTGAAGTGTGTAAGTTTGCTGATGACAAGGGCATGGCCTTGCCAAGGACCCCAGAGCATCAGACCCATGGAAGAATGGCAAAGCTTCAAAGCTGTCCTCTGGTCTGTATGCACATGTTGACAGTGTGCAGAAAATGTCTACTATAGCTCTGCATCCTCCAACATTTATGGTCTGAAGAGGTCCCCACTACAAAGACTGCTCCAAATGAAATTTAGCTAAACCTGTCCCTGCTCCCTTGTTCAGCTGTGTGTAACAACCCACCTTCCTGTTTAGCTCTCTATAGTAAATATGCTGAGATTGCAAGGTGCTCAGGTTTCTCATCTAAGAGCCTAGTCCATCCAATCGCAGCTTTCTGCCAATCTATCTTTTTATTCTTCATTGCTGCCTGGAGTTAGGTCTGTCCCTGGAGGCTGTGCATGGACAGGAAAAAAAAGCCTATGACTATTTATGGTTTTTGAGACAGGGTTTCTATGTAGCTTTGGATGCTGTCCTGGACTTTTATGTTTTTATACAGAACTGTTGATCTTGGGAATGTCAACTGGAAATAAAGGAAAAAAGTCTCTCATCAGAAACACAGGCCTACATGAATTTGTTTTATTCCATGGACAGATTACAGTGGGAAGGCCATTTGTGATATGCTTAAAAATAAATACATTAGGGGTGGTGGTGGTGCATGCCTTTAATCTCAGCACTTGGGAGGCAGAGGCAAATAGATCTCTAGTTGGAGGTCAGCCTGATCTACAAAGTGAGTTCCAGTTCTAGGACAGCCAGGGCTGTTACACAGAGAAACCCTGTCCTGAAAAACCAAATAAATAAATGCGTAAGCAAATAAACAGTTTGGGGGAAATGCACTTTCTGTACTTCCCAGCATGGTACTACTACTTAAGAAAAACCTGCCCCCAATACTACTAACTTTCTCACCGTATCTTGTTTCAGTCTTTCCAGTAATTCCTTCTCAATGGCATTGTCCAGCTGGGCAGCTATTAATGCTTTTTCCTATAAGAAAAAAGAGCAAATCCATTACTCTATTAGGACTCATTTTCTCATCTGTACAAAAATAATTACCAATTTTTAATAATAGTATGATATATGTGGTTACGGAAGTAATTCCTACTGGCCTCCATTAGTGAGGCTTTTGTCTCTAGCCAGATACAGTTTTTCTTCCCCCCTCAAAGCCTCTTGGGAACAATTCCCTTCTATAATTTGCATAAATGTAACAATTAAATCCTATGGCTTTAGCAATAGTATTCTGAATTTTCAATAAGCCCTTGTTAGACAAGATTACACATATATACCTACATACATTTAAAAAATATCATAGGGGTTGGGGGAGCTGGCTCAGTTGGTAAAGTGCTTGACCTGCAAATATGAGGACCTGAGTTTAGTCCCAGGATCCATTCAGGAAGTCAGGCATGATGGCACATACTATTATTTGTGCCAAGAGCAAGGGAGGCGGCAGATAGGTTGACCCCTGGAAGTCTGTGGGAAAGACCTTTGCTTACAGAGTTGAGACCAATAAAAGATCTCAAACACATAGTAGAATGAGCCTGGGGACTGTCAGCCAAGGCTGTCCTCTGATTTCCACACACATGTTATGCCATGCATGTGTGCCCTGAACACAATAAGTAAATACAGAGGATTAAAAAAAGTGTCAGAAAATCCTTTTGGTGAAAAGAGGAGGCCTCTGAATTCACAAGGAGAATGTGTAAGACACTCTGAAAAGTTTGTTTGAACACGGGAGACTCGCTAGCTGGACTTGAAAATAATGGGTGTATTATGAATGGAGAATTAAGAATTCACAATGATTGTAGTCTCCAATCACATAAGGTATGTGCCGTACACACCTGTAATTCCAGTACCATGGGGTGCTGAGGAAGGAGGATCATGTATGACCAGTTTAGGTCACATAGTAAGATGGACAGCAATGAGATGATAGATTAGAGAGATAAAAGTACCAGAGATTATTGAAGGCATTCCTTAAAAGGACAAAGGGAGGAAGAAGTCATTTCATGAAAGAGAAAGAAATGTAAATGCCAAAAATGAATGAAAACTGGAGCTTGTACATGTGTACATGTCTCGAAGATCATGGAAGCTCAGCTCGACTCAGAAGTATCTGGACAAAATTTGGAGAGTCTAGAACAGACTATTCTCTTCATGCATGTCATCACCACCCCTCTTTACTTCAGAGCAGTGTGTCCTGGTTTTTTTTTTTTTTTTCCCAAGAATCCCACAATCAAACCTTTCAATTTTCTAAGTAATATAACCAAAATAGCCACAAGGGTGGCTTAAAGACAGGGTTTAAACTCTGCTGCAAGTAATGTATGAGACAGGCAATGTCAAAATTCTAAATTCTGAAATGTTTAATGACTTGAAGAATATTAGACAGTTACCTAAAATACCTTTTCACTGTTTTCCCATTATATCCAAACACCCCAAAGTATCTATTTTTACCCTTCAGTGAAAATCATAATAATCTGAAGACATGAAAGAGATCATATGTCACTGACAATAAACTAACCATCAGTGACACTCATTATGAGTTCCATGCATCCAACTCCATTTTCACATGAAAATACAAACGCTATGTAAATATCGAACATGTTACCTCTCTTCTTTTTTCCCTTCGTTCAACCTTCTTACTCAAAGGAACAAGTTTCTTCCTAGAAGAAATCAAATACATTATATTAGAAAATTCAAGTTCATTTTGAATTAGAACTGATTTTATGTGGCTAACCTCCATATGGCAAGATATAGTATGTAAGTTTCTAGATACTCAGGCTGCTCGTACAGTTCAGTGACCGAACATCTGTCTATCACATGCAAGGCTCTACATGTACATATGTGCATGAACACACAACACCTACAGTTGAATTATATGAAAGTCAGGAGCCCAGGTAGTGACAGCTCACATCAGTAACTTAGCACTGAGTTGAGACCAAAGGATCACTGTGAGTTGGAAACTACATAAGTTTCCAGGCCAGTTTGGAGGGCTTGATGTCTTAACCCTCTACCAAAAGATTTTTCTTGTTTTTATTTTTTGAGACAGGGTCTCTCTGTGTAGCTCTGGCTGTCCTGCAACTTGCTTTGTAGACTAGGCTGGCCTTGAACTCAGTGATCAACCTGCCTCTGCCTCAAGAGTGCTGGGATTAAAAGTATGTGCAAATGCCAGGAAGTGGTGGTGCACGCCTTTAATCTCAGCACTTGGGAGGCAGAGGCAAGCAGATCTCTGTGAGTTCGAGACCAGCCTGGTCTACAGAGTGAGTTTCAGGACAGGCTCAAAAGCTACACAGAAACCCTGTCTTCAAAAAAAAAAAAAAAAAAAAAAAAGTATGTACAACCACATCCAGGTATAAAAGTCAGAGATTTTAACATGTATTTTAATGTGGTTACTTTTGTTTTCTTTAGGTTCACCATAATAAGATTAATCCTTCAAAGAAAAGGGAATTTTCTGGAAAATGTGATTTTTAACATTCTCTGCTGATCTCGATGAAAAGGCCTTCATCTCATACACCCTCAGAAGGTATTCTATTAGTCTTGTGGGTTCCACTCTGACTCCACAGAGTGGAGTTCATCACAATTGTAGACCATTCTGAAACCTTTCATTTCAGCCTTTCTGAGGGACCCCCACAGAACAATTTCCAGGCAGGCAGGATAACAGTCACATATGCTGCTTTAAAATCCTGCAGAGCCACTGGACACATCTTCATCCCAAAGTTTTTTCTTGCCATATCATAAGATTAGTCATGGTTGAATTTAGTATAAAACACTATTTGTGACCTGGTCTAGGAAAAGGCGCTAGGCCGAAAGTGAGTAAAGGAATGAACTTGGTCCTTACTGTCGCTTCAATGTAAGTTTTCTAATTCGAATCAGGTACTGGGTAATCTTGGTAAACCTCTGCTTACACTTGTGCCGAATGAAGCGGGGCCAGTAAATTAAATTTTCATCTATTTGTTCCAGTGCTTTCTCATAGTTTTTACTAAGTCGGACCTGTGGAACAGAAAAGGGAAGCATGACAGGGAAAGGTTAAATCAGGTTAGGTCAGTAACAACAGGGTATAATGAAGATGGCTTCAAATTCTAGAGATGGCCCAGGGAAGAGAGAAGCACATTGCATTCTTCCTCTTGACCTGTGGTCACTGCAGCTTTCTCACTGAGTCTTACCCGTTCCCAGAGCCGCCGAGGAAAAGCTGCTCGTTCTATAACCTTCATATACAGGAAACACTGTCCTGAGGAGAAGTTAAGCAGCCGTGTTATTACTTATAGAGACTAGGAAGAACCTGTTATAAACTGTTGTGAAGTTTTCATACCTTTCTCTTCTTTAATTGTAGCATACTGACTATTTGCCAGAGGACAGGATGACCGATTGCACAGCCCAGTCAGACTATACTCATTTCTGCAAAAGCCCTGAGTCTTGGTTCTAGGATGCAAGGAGAATAATGATTACAACCAAGGGGGCAACTAAATGTTGGTCAGTCTAGACTGCAAGATACTCACCTTATTTTGAAAGAACAAAACTGTCTGTTTCCCAGTGTATTCCAGATAACCTGCAAGACAAAATAAAAGCCCTTTTGCTCTGGCCCCAGAGATGCTGTTGAATATAAAAAGAGGCAGTGTTCTCCAGGCTACAAGCAGTGCTCACTGGTATAATTCTTCCCAGCATGTGCAAAGTTGTTGAGTCTCCAACACCATCAAAAGATGAGAACCCTGTCATAGCCCAGTGCTGCAGCACCTCAATGAGGAAAGGGCTTTTAGGGAATGAAAAGAAGTTTTCTTTTAATAAGTTTGATTTGTTTCCTTTACACAGTAACACAGACTTGTAAAATACGACAAACAAACAAAAAACCCACCTAAATATAGCCAGGCAGTGTTGACAAACTTTAATCCCAGCCCTAAGAAGACAGAGCTTTGTAAATTCAAGGCCAGCCTGGTCTATAGGACTTACTACTTAGCAACAGAATTTCATTAACAGTTGGCAACTATTTTCCCTAATTTTTTCCAGTATACACATTCACTCTACCATCTATAATATGTACCCCTGTATAGTGTTAAAATTAATCATATCACATATACCTTGTAACTTTTCACATGTCTCCATTATCCATTTACAAAGGCTGAACACTAATACTTAGATATATATGCCACAACTTTATTACCTTTTACTATCTCTCACTAGTTAATGAGTTCTTTATTCTAATGCAAAAGCACTGACATCTCCATAAACTCTTGAGTGTTTGTTGGATAAAAGAAAGAACAGTCCTTCAAGCACCATCTATAGTATATAAATGATGCATCAACAAGTTGCAGTCAATTTAAGAACTGTATATGGGAGTATGAGACTATAGAAGTCTTTGGATGGACTACCTTCAGGAACTGAGAAATTCAAGGAATTAAACACATGTTGGGGGTTTAATAGGGATGTCTGATGGGGAGGAAGGAAACAAGTAATGAAATGGGAAAGGGGGATACCATTCAAGCTTATGGTTTAAACATCATTGGGTCAGACGGTTTTCCTAAGCACCAGATTTGTCTATTCATCTAGCTGCCCACTTGGCATCTCTAAAAGGATCCAGATGATAAACACAGCCAAATGGAACTCTGAATTCCACACTCCTCCAAAGAATACAGCATCCCTCCCAGTTCCTACTAAAAGAACCTAAAAACATTTCCTCCAGGATTCAACTTGACCTTGCAAGTGTATCAAATTGTCACCGGTCTCTCTCCTCATCTTGATTTCTGTAAAGAGTTCCACCGGTGCCCTCTATATTCCACCTTCCCCATCTCCAGTCTTTGTACCTTTCTACCCTCCTTCAGTAGCTGGCTCATTCCCATTTTTCTTTTTTTTCTTTTGTCTTTATCCAAATGTCTGCCTGGCCTTATCTGCAGTCTCTCCTCTCCACCCTTGTCCATTACTCGTCTTTCGTGGTACCATTTACCATGCAAACGTTCCATACGTTTATTCTCCATCCCCAGAGGGCTGTCAGAGCATAAGTATTTTTGTCTGACTGGTTAACCAAATCCTCAGTAATTACTACAGTGCCTACACACTGTTGGAATTGATAAGTATTTACAACTCCTGTAAACAGACGAACGTACGATACAGGCAGTAGAGCAAGGAAAAGGAAATCCTAACACAGGAAAAGCAGACTTAAAAGGAACGCTCATGGACGATCAGGGCTCTTAAATATGAATTCTAAACTTCACACCTCTCCCGCCTTCCAAGGCCCAGGACAACTGACTTCCAGGCTGTATTGGCACAGGGGCCTTTACTGCTAGGCACCAAGGACTAAATGAATCGAGCCGATGGGCCGAGGTTGGGGTGTCCTGGACTTTTAACCGCAGTGGAGGCGCTGAGATAACTCGACTGGGAACCCACTGGAAAAATTGGGGTTCTGGAAGTCTCGCAATCAGAGAAAATAGGAGACGAATAAGCCATCTAAGTATGCGGACCTGAGTCCTAAACAGCAAATGTCCCGCACAAACCCCGGGACCAACGGTGGGGAACTCACATCGTCCGACTGCATGGTGTTGGCGGGTCAGCACGCCGCGTTAGGCAGGACCAGGAAAGCAGACATGCTTCTTCCGGGGAGTCACTTCCGGAGAGCCTGGTCTAACATATCGCGAGGAATCCTCAATCTCGCGGAAGCCCTTGGTATCTGCTAGTGGACTGAGCGTGCGCGCTTCCGCGTCCTAGCGCAGGGCCGGTTCTGGGCGTGCTCGCCTCCCGCGTCCTTTGCCATAGAGACACAGGCGGCGGCGCACGCGTCTTCTTTGCTGTGTGTTGGAAGCGCTCGCGCCTGGCGTCTTCCTCAGTGACAGGCTATGCTGGCTGCTCTTGTGGACTCGCTCCAACCTCTAAAGAGCGGGACTCCCTTGTCCTAATTGAAGGCGCCCTCTTGACCCCCCATCGTGTACGCGCAGGGACTTAATGCCACCACCGTCCTACTTCTGGGCTGTGGCTGCGAACCTGTCCTGCTTGAAGGTGTCAGCTCTTTTACCATCCTGCTGCGACTTCTAACAGCCATCTCGGTCCTCACGTTGAAATACACACTGTAGAACGACTTTGAAGCGAAACAACAAACAAAAACCTGTGTGCAAGCGACCCCAAACTGACAGATTAAATGTCTCATCCTTGCTTCTCCCATAGGAGTGCTGGGATCAAACTCAGGTTACCAGGCACATACAACCTCCAGAATCACCATCCACTGAGAAAAATGCTTTTTAAAGAACACTACGTAATTCATCAAGTAATTTTGGAGCAACTGCCATGTACCAGATACAGTCCTGGGATCTATCTAGGGAAACAACAGCAAAGAGGATTCTACGCCCTCAAGGTGCTTACTTAGTAACAGGGTTTTTAGAAAATAAGTAAATAAGACATGCCATGTACTCTGTAATGTACTATTTCCATTCTAGTAAGTGCTGTAAAAGCAATGAAGCAGTTACAGTACCATATACAGCTCTCAGCTATTTGGGAAGCAGAGATAGGAAGATTGCTTTTGTTCAGGAGGTTGAATCCTATAGAGAGGCCACATCTCGATGATGATGATGATAGCTATAATGATAAAGCAAAGGAAGTTAGTGGAGATAGAGGAGGTTTCTTAGAAAGGGTTACTGGGGAACTCCATAGAAGCGATAACTAAATAGGGAACACCAATGAGGGGAAGCTCTACTAAGTCATGACAACATGAGTGCCAGTGAGGAAGGATAAAGAGTAAATGCAGAGTCCCACAGGTAAGTAGATGCTCGGAGGAAAGACTAGCAAGGGAAAATTCCAGCCAGAGAATGGAAAGCAAGAGGAAACACAGTAGGAAATGAGATCAGGAGGAAACAGACTCAGAGTATATGCAACCTTCACAGTAAACTCTTGGGGTCTTAAAAAAAAAAATCTAGGCACATAGATTGCATCTCTGATCAAACAGCAATAACAGAACATAGCATTGTGGTATTGATTCTCTCACAGCTAACCATTGAAGAGAGGTTACAATAAAAAATATGATAAGCCGGTCGTTGGTGGAGCACACCTTTTATCCCAGCACTTAAGAGGCAGAGGCAGGTGGATCTCTGTGAGTTCAAGTCCGTCCTGGTCTACAGAGCAAGTACCAGGGCAGGCTCCATAGCTACACAGAAGAAGAAGAAATAAATGACAGCTTGGTGCAGCAAGAATACTTCCTAAACCATCAAGATCCAAAACTCAATCAATGCCAAGACATTTGGGGAGTCCTTGAAAGCCCATTTGGGGATGGTGGAAAGTTATTTCTCACTAACTAATGGGTAACTGTACCCTGTTTTTAATTGGGTTATTTGCTTCCTTGATATCCAGTTTTTAATTATAGTGAACCACTATCAGATGTGCAGTTGGTAGATATTTTTCCCTCATTCTGTAGCCTGCCACTGTTCCCACATGATTGTGCCCCAGAAGCCACATCTGTGGGTCAGGCAGAAATTGTAGACAGTTTTATTTCCCCAAAGAGAAATAGCCAACGTTCAACGTTCTGGCATGAGCTCTCTCTCTCTCTCTCTCTCTCTCTCTCTCTCTCTCTCTCTCTCTCTCTCTCTCTCTCTCTCTCTCTCTCTCTCTCTCTCTCTCTCTCATATATATATATATATATATATATATATATATATATATATATATATATTAAGCTTTTGTATTAGTGACTCTGAATACTGGGCATCTATCTGAGTGAGACTTGTTAGAACAGTATTATTGGGGATGAAAAGAACAATGCTTATGTTTTTCTCCTCCTTGTGTTTAAGAAGGGCATTGCCTGCCCTTCTGGATTGGTGGAGTGAAATGATTCCAGGGACAAGATTGGAGGAATATCTGCTTTGAGACTCAGGTGTACTTCTTGAAGCAAAGTGGGAAAATGCAGAAGGCGGAAGAAAGAAGCTACCAAGAGCTTCATTTTAAAGTAAAGTGATTTGAGCATCTCCCACTTCTCTCTCTCTACATTTAGCACAGAGAACCCTTCGACCAGGGGCCCTCAATTCATTTAAAGGATGTGGAAAGTCTGGCTGGCAGCATTCACCCAGCTGTGGAGTGGTTTTGAAATAGCAGGGCTAAGAGTCCTCTTCAACTGACTGTTTGATCCTCTATCCTTGATCTCTGTCTTTGAAAGCAATCTCCAAGAGAGTCTTTTTTGAGACTTCTTCAAGAGCTTATGAGCTGAACAATAAAGGAAGAAAAGCATGTTTTTGTAACCCCAAAAAGCTTATATTTTTCATAATGCACAAATTCCCTAGTATAAGCATTATATTACATATGTATTATATTAATATATCAGACACTAGGATTCTGCAATATTTGATTGCCTGGAAATAGGCTGCATTTTAAAAATGTGTCTGAATTTTGAAAATATGACCTCTTACCATCTTGCTTTCAGAACACTTGAGAGTCTGATGGGGCAGCAAACAAGATGAACAGATAACATGTCATGAGAAAAGCAATTAGGACAAGGACTGGGGAGTGGTAAGAAGGTTGTTTCAAACAAGGCATCAAGCAAAACCTCTCTTAGGAGAGAAAGCTTGGTTGTTAAACCCTAAGACTTAAAACCAATGCCTGGCAGTGGTGATGCACACCTTTAATCCCAGTACTTGGGAG
Source organism: Cricetiscus sungorus (assembly GCA_030556225.1). NCBI lineage: Eukaryota > Metazoa > Chordata > Mammalia > Rodentia > Cricetidae > Cricetiscus > Cricetiscus sungorus. The sequence goes on along the minus strand of JANBXA010000180.1, from coordinate 20,126,662 downwards.
GCAGAGGCAGGCAGATGTCTGTGAGTTCGAGGCCAGCCTGGTCTATAGGTCTATACCCTGATCTATATCCCCCACCTTGGATGCAGCTATACCATCAGGCACAGTATGTCTACCTGACATCTAAAGGTATACAATTTCAATGTGTGTGCTTTATATGTGGGCAGTGGCTAGAGGGGAGAGTTTACCACATATTTTCATAACTATATAAGACTTAAATATTCTAACACTTGTTACAACAATTGTCTTTCTTTTTGTCCTAGTTTTCTTTCTGTTGCTGGGATAAAACACCATGACCTAAAGTGATTTTGTGAGGGAAAGGATGATTTCAGCCTACAGTTTATGGTCTGTTGTGATGGGAAGTGAGGGCAGGAGTTTGAGACAGGAACTGAAGCAGAGGCCATGGAGGAATGCTGCCCACTGGCTTGCTCTTCATGCTCCTATTCAACTACCTTTCTTATATCTATTTCCCAGGACTATCTGCCCAGGGGTGATACCTCTTACCATGGACTGGGCCCTTCCACATCAATTATTAATCAAGAAAATGACTTCCCCCCCCCCATACTTGCTTACAGGCCAATATGGTGGAGGCATCTTCTCGGTTAAGGTTCCTCCTTCCAATTGACTCTAGTTTATGCCACCTTGACAGAGCAAAACCAAAACCAACCAAACAAAAAACCCAATCAGGACTGAAGGGGAGTTCCATACAATGGGGGCTTCCTTCTGGCCCCTGGATTAGTCACAAACCACAGGTGTAAAGGGGAGGTCTGTATCAGAATGGTCTGGGGTGCAGTGGTAAAGGAGACAGGGGACAAGAGAAAGGGGTCAGAGGTGTCTGTCCCTGAGGAACAAAGGACTGTTTCTGGATAGAGGGTAGACAGACGTGGCACACATCAAATGGTGGTTTATAAAAGTAAAATGGGAATCCCCGTGCTAGGGTGAGGTGTTTGATTTTAATTGGATATGCTATTTAGGTGAACTAAAGGGGGCGTCTGGCTGCTCAACTTTGGTAGTCAGCCTATAGACCTTGGTGGCTAGCTTTAGGAATGAAATCTAGTAGTTCTCTTTTTTCTTTTTGTAAGGCAGAGTGAATTAGGAAGAAGGGCAAGGCCTGCAAGAGCCTTATCTAAAGTGGGATAGTGTCCCTTCAAGTACACATTTAAACATTCTTTATTTTAGATAGTGTCTCACTATATGGCCCAGGCTGGTCTGGAACTCATCCTTCTATCTCAGGCTCCTGAGTGCTGGGATTATAGACATACTTCTCAAGAACCAGATGCAATTTTGTTTTCCTTTTTTCTTTTTTGTTGAGTACACATACTTTTAAATCAATGAAATACTATAGCAAATATAAAATATATACATGTAATAAAATGTCATAAATGGAGTTCTTAATTTGGCAAACTTAAAAACCCAGAGTCAGATATAGAGGAAAATGCTGAGAGATCAGAGAGAAGGAACAAGCCACAGCACACCTTACCTCTTTAGTATCTCAACAGATAAGAGCTTATATCTTGTTTCCCTGCTTATATCTTGTTTCTGCCCAGCTACCTCACTTCCTGTCTGTCTGTACAGATCTCCAGACCTCTATGGTTAGCTAGTGGCAAGATCCATTCTCCGACCATCAGACAGACTTTATTTGTACAAGCAAGGGATCACCACAAAATGTTACTTAAATATGATTAAATATTAAGTATTTCAAAATAAATAATGAATCTTCTTTTAAATTATTAAAACAGATGCATTTTTTTTATTACTTTAATGATTACAAAAAAAAACCCTCTCAATTTTAGATCCCCTTTGGAGTAAAGCAGGTTTTTTAGACTTGGCTTTGTAGACTGCTTAACACAATTTCCATGTGTTTAATAGCACCACAGACAGTAAGACATATTTTTCATTATTCATAAGGTTATTCCTCAGGATCAGCCACCTGTCCCCTGATGTTCCCATTCAGCCTCTGGAATGACTGATCAGTCCTTGGGACTCAGCATATAGTAACTAAATTGAGCAAATAAATGAAGTATTACTGTTCTTCTCAGCCGTTGTGCACCTCCCTGTCCCAAGGCAGTGTGCCACAGTGCTCTTGTTAAAACTACCAGCAGCAGCAACAACACAGACCACTTCCACTTCAAGCCCTGCAGTGTAAGCCTTTAAACCCAGTACTCAAGAGGGCAGAGGCAGGTGGTTCTCTGAGTTCCAGATTAGCCTGGTCTAAGGAGTGAGTTGTAGGAGCTTTGTCTCGAAAAACAAAAACAAGCAAAAACAACATCAACAGACCATTTCAGATGTTGTTGTTGTTTTATTTCTCTCTATTAGCCATGGCTGTGTAACATACCTCTTAAGATTTGAATGTGTATACTCTTAGTGTTTGAAGTGGGCACCCTTACCCTTTTCATAAGGGGTCGAATCTCATTAGCGAGGACTGACTGAGACACCTTGGTGTCTCCATTCCCATGGGCACCAGGAATGTGTGGGAATCCAAGACACTGAGACCATAGCAACCCTTTGCTGGGAGCCTTGATTTAACTTAATTGAAAGTTGACTTTGTGCTTCAGTCCTACAAGAGAGTGAGCACAGTGTCTGAGACTTAAAAATATTAGGTTGCAAACCTGGGACAAATGGCTGAGGTGCCTATTAAACATACAAAGCAAACCTAGCTGCCAGGTCCTACCTGCATACGTCAGTCCCTACCTGTTACAGGGACCACCTCTTTGGCTCACTCAGTCCCCTCTCCTAAAACTCTGCAGGCTCACAGGGCTGGGTTGTTCTTTCCTATATAATCCAACCATTTTGTTTGCCCTCTTTTTGTACATTTGGCCCTCCTGGCTGCTGCACCTGCTCCTCCTCTTTCCCCTCTCCCTTCCCCTCCCCCCTCTCCCTGCATCTCTCAGGGTCACCAAGAGTCTTCCTTTCCTGAGGGCTTTGTAAAATTGTTGTGCCTACCGGTTTTCCTCAGCCTCCAAGGAAGTAACTTCCGACTGCAAAAGCAAAAGGTTTTTATTGCTAAGAACCAAACAGTTGGGACCTCACTCTATCAGAAGAGTAAGGTGCCCGCTTACAATTGCGAAGTGTTTTTAAAGGAAAAGGGAGGTTTTGAGACTACTAGTCTCAGCCCATAAGGTTTCCAAGTTACAGAGATTTCATAAAGTGCAAAGTTTTTACAAGGCGAGATTGTTTAGTGCACCTGCAAGGTTAGGGGGTTTTCTTTCTCTAGGACCGGAGGGCTCAGTGGCCTTGTCCTTAAAATTATGGGGAGCAGGGAAAATGTACTCTCCATCAGGGAGTTATCTATATCTATTGGCAGAAGCACTTGTTCTTTCTGGTTTTCCCTTCTTGCCATGAGTCCTGTATCTTTCAGTTATTAATTTTCCCTCACAGAAAATATTAATGTATTTTTAGTGTTCTATCTGTGTGAGGTGTTGGATCCAGGAGTTACAGATAGTTGTGCACTGCCATGTGGGTGCTGGGAATTGAACCCGGTTCCTCTGGAAGAGCAGCACCGGGAGGCTTTTATAGTTTAAAGTTTTACAAACTTTCTAGGACCTGATGCATTGTGGAACACATGGGTGAGGGGCGGTCCAAAGTTTTTTTGAAGCCAAGACCGCTAGCTTTTAAACACCACATCTATGAAAACCTGGATCCCGGATTTTGCAGGCTGTCTGCTGGCGGGATGATCCCGGAGCTGCACTTGCCATTCCATTTCTTATTTTCCGGGTCTTCGGGGGAGCTCAGGGGCGTAAATAGAAAAATGAGGACTCTGGGGTACGCAGTGCGTCCGGCACCCCAATGCTGGTAGAAGTACAGGGATGGGCACTTGTTCTGATGCTCGCAATCCTAAGGTGAGTCTTCTGGGCGGCTGGAGACTGGGGCGCCTGCTGGAGCTAGCTGAACCATACCGCCGCTCTGCGCGGAAGCGGGGTGTAAGAGGGAACAGTTTGCTGGGCCGGGCAAAGAACCCGCTTACGCTGGAAGAACCCTGGCAACGCCCTTTAGAGCGAGAAACTGTGGTGCAAGCTGAGGTGGCCCCTCAAAGCACAGATGGGAGCTTGTGACCCCGGAGGGGGAGCAGGGAGGAGGAGCAAGATATCCAGAGGGTGTGATTTAGTGCTTTTCCCAGGGCGGCAGCTCAGCTTCCTTTGCAAGGCCCGAGGCAAAAGTCTTACTGACCCGCTAGCTTGGGAACTGCCCCTGGTACCTGGGGCACTTGTTTATAGAATCTTGTGCCCCAGCGAGGTGGAAACATTGAGCATTTAGTATGTACTTGGGAAAAGCCGCTGCAAGACCTGGCTTTGATTATGCACATACACACAAGTTGTTTTTGTAGGGTTTTTGTACCAACGTGGGGCACTCAATATGAGATTCATTTTGTATCATAAAATACAAAACTTTGACTTTTAATGACACTTGATTGGGACTTCCCCATCTTTGGTTAATTGCTAGCAAATGTTACACAAAATTACTTTTTCTTAGCATAACAACTCCCAACATATTACCCCCTAACCACTGACATGATGCTCTGAAGTAGCTGGTGGACTTGGCCATGAATGAAGTGTCTTGTGTTGGGCAATGCACACAACCCAGCTAGGTCCAGTTTTGAGTAAGGCTGGCTGATGTTCAGGATCTTAATGCCTTCAAATGTAAATTCCCTTCTCTCAAATGAAGGGCACTACTCCTCACATGCTTAGGCCCAAACTTAGGCCTGCTAGAAATGTCATACCACAATAGAGTTTTGGGTCTTTTTGATCCACCATACTCTCAGATAAAGTTCTTTCAGGTGGGGCTTGGAATGGTTTTCTGCGTTGAATAAAGTAGCCCAGGTGTTTGAATACTGGAGTTGCCATCCACCAATACAGACAACACCACACTTTCTCTCTTCCTCTCTTAGAACTGTCTCTCAAATGCTTTCCTAGAATGAAGTGCACTATTGGCTAACTGAGGTGCTCATCAACATATCAAAGCTGATGCTGGCTGCTGGCTAGGCTCTCCCTGCATCCCTCAGTCCCACCCCTACCCTAAACTTTGTCCGTTCTGGGGGACTGGGCTAGACTACCCTCCTTCAGCTGCTTTTTCCTATACAAGTCAGCCCATTTTGGCTATGCCAGCCCTTGTGACCTCTTGGTCTCCTGGTCTTCTATCTCTCCCTGTCTTCTCACATGGCTCTTGGCTCAGTTTGTCAGTCATGTCCACTCTGGACTGTCCCAGATGTCCCCGTCTCTGGCTAGCCTCTCCTCATGTCTACAGTAAACCTTCTCCACTATACCTAGGAGTGGCCGTGTCCTCCTTTTACTACTACTACTACTACTACTACTACTACTACTACTACTACTACTACTACTACTACTTCTTCTTCTTCTTCTTCTTCTTCTTCTTCTTCTTCTTTTCTTCTTCTTCTTCTTCTTCTTCTTCTTCTTCTTCTTCTTCTTCTTCTTCTTCTTCTTCTTCTTCTTCTTCTTCTTCTTCTTCTTCTTCTTCTTCTTCTTCTTCTCATTCTCCTCTTCCTCCTTCTTCCTCTTCCTCTTCTTCTTTTCATTCAGCAGCCTGTATCACTAGCACTCATTCTGGAGTCCAAGGCAAGAGAAGGTGATTTAGAGGCCAGCCTAGGCTATGTAGCCAGTTCTTGTCTTAGAAAAGAAAAAAACAAGATAACCAAAACCCATCTCTTGCCTATAGGTCAAAGATGACCACTAAGTTATGTTAAAATTCTAAAATTGTTCTAACTCATCTGCTGGTTTCCTGCTAGATGGCAGTGTTTAATAGTGAATCAAAGACTTCATTGTTACTGTGTTATTTCTCGTTGTGCATTCTTCCAGGACAAAAGTATAGCAGTTTTCAAGTTTGTTCTTAGAAACAACATTCAGAAACCCCTCCATAGGATGATACCTAGGAAATAAAAGAAAATATTATAATTTGGTCAATGTATGCATAAATACGGCATTGTACAAAAACCTTCCCATATATTTAAATGCTTTTATACTTATGTAGAGTTGATTTTCCCAAGAAACATAGCATCTTACTTAGCTTTCATCATTTTACACCAACCACCCTCCCCCTAAGGCTCATGTTTGCCCACTTGGTCCTGGGCTGGTGGTGGTGTTTTGGGAGGTTGTAGAGCCTTTAGGAGGTATGGCCTGGGTGATGGAAGGAGTGACTAGGGATGGGCTTTGAAGGTGGTGTTCTGATTTGTGGAAACACCCACCACCTGGTGCTCCTACCACTTTGGAGGGAGCTATTTTGTCCATCATCCTTCTTCAACAGGATGGATTGAAATCCTTTGAAATGGAAAGGCAAATGTTAGAAACCTGCAGACTCACCCTGTTGGGCCATGCCCAACCCCCACCTTTTTTAATAGTAATAAGAGGTGGGAATGTTGAGGCTTGGCAGTCTGTGGGCCCCGCCTCTAACGGGCGGGACGTATAATCACTAAGTCAGGCCTTACCTGGCTGGGCGGAGACTGGGTTATGCAAGCCCCACTGCCCAAGCTACCTGGCCGCAGAGACTGGGTTACGCATGCGCAAGCTCCCCCTTTTAAAGCAAGCGCGCCAAGTGTCCCTCTCTCTCTTGCTCTCTCTTGCTCTCTCTTGCTCCTCTTGTCCCTCTTGTCCCTCTTGTCCCTCTTGTCCCTCTTGTCCCTCTCTCTTGCTTCCCTCTCTTGCTCTCTCTGGGCCCCCCCTTCTCCCTCTCTCTCCCCCCGCTTTCGGTTGGCCACCAGCTACCCCCTTTCCTCTCCCCTCTCTCAATAAACTCCACGTGGGCGCTCAATCTCGTGTTTGTGTTTCTTAGGCCCTAGCAGCTGCATCACAGCAGCTGTATCAAAAGAACAACAGCAAACTTTCCCTGCCTTCTGTAATTTGCTTTAGTCAGTTTTCTTTTTGTTTGTTTTATTACAGTGATAACAGTAATAAAACAGCATTCTTGAAGTAGGATTTGGAAAAGGTAAATGTTAAGTTTATTTTAATTTACATGCTTTCTAAATACTTTTAAATATTTTTAAAAAAAGGTTATGTAAAAACTGCAGTTTTCAGAAAGAAATGCTGAATTACTAAAAAGGAAAATGGAGCTGGGACTCAGTGGTGCACACCTTTAGTTCCAGCTCCCCGGAGGCAGAGGCAGTCAGAACTCTGTGAGTTTTAGCCCAGCCTGGTCTACAGAGCAAGTTCCAGGACAGCCAGAGCTATACAAAGAAACCCTGTCTGGAAACAAGATAAGATAAAACAAAAACAAAATCAATAATAATAATAATAATAATAATAATAATAATAATAAAAAAAACCAAAAAGGAAAATGGGTTAATCACAAAGCTCATTAGTAAGTCCCCAGCATCATCCCTCCTCCCATCAAAATGTCTTGGGAGATGTTTAGGACAATGCAAGAGGTACTGGTCTTCAAAGTTGGCTCAGCAGTACAGAAAACGTAAGTTATATTCCGGGAGCATCAGGAACACAGACCTCAAGGAAGGGACCAGGGAAGGGAGCTGGAGAAATAGAGTGGGGTACACATCCATGTTCTTTTTCAGTGTTAGGGATGGGGCATAGAGCTACAGCCCCATACCCTGGCCTCTCTTTAAGCTGATTTGTAGAACTTCTGCAAAGGCATGCACAGACTTAGTCAGAGGCAAGACACTGTTTGCATTCTAGGACATTATATTTAGCTGAGTGGAGAATACAAGGGGATGGGATTGGGAAAAACTCCAGTTTTGGGGCTTTGAGAGCAACCACTGTAGTGATAAATGAGGAGTCTTGATGTGGCATGGTTGAAAGGAGGCAGTAAAACATGCTTAAAATATGACACATTCCTGCCAGCCTGCCATTGTTATGAATAGTTTTTCCATGTCATTTCTTTCTAAGGACAGCACAGTTTAAGGGGTGTACTGGAGATTTTTGCTTGTTTTGTGATGTGAGAGAGCCTTCTATATGCTGCAAATATGTGTTGCTTTTATTGGTTGGTGAGACAGGGTTTCTCTGTGTTGTTCTGTCTGTCCTAGAACTCGCTCTGCAGACCAGCCTGGCCTCAAGCCTTCTGCCTCTGCCTATGGAGGGCTGGGATTAAAGGCATGCCCCACCACATGGAGATTTATGCAGTATAAACTGACAATGTCTTGGAGAACCAAGCCTATTTGAGACATTAAGCATTACTGTGAGTAATTTAGGTTTGATGATTAGATTCTTCAGAAACCCCTCCCTGGTGTTGTTATCTTTAGCCCAGTAAAAACAATTGCTATTGACTCTCCAATTGCTAAAGGAGAACCCATCAGAAGAGTCTTCTTCCTCACTTCCTACTAGTGGGGAGAAGGAGGAGGAGAGGTACACATTGAGTATCAGAATTTGTCATGGTGAATGTTGATTGTGAGAGTCATGGCAGCATGATTAGAAATGTCATGAGGGTGTTTCCAGAAAGGCTGAGTGGAGAAGGGAAGCTTTACTCTGAGGGCAGCAGCATTTTTTGTCCTGGATAAAAGGGAGGAAGTGACCTGAGTGTTAGCATTCATCCCTGTTTCTTGATCAAGGATACAATATGAGCAGCCACCTCACACTGCTACTTCTGTGCCCACCTGACTATGATGGGCTGTACAGTCACACTGTGAGCCAAACCCAATCATCCCTTAAATTACTTTTGCAACATTGTTACAGCGACAAGAAAATTAGCTATTCCAGAGTTAGATGACTCAGTGTGTCAAGCACACCAGTGGTCCTGGTTTACCATCATCAGGGACATGACAGATATCATCCCTTGGTTCAATTGCCAGCCCTGCACAGGCAAAATTTGAGGGTAGGCACCCACAATCTGCTAACTTTCTTTGAGTTACTTACCTTCTGTAGAAGAAAAGAGGAATTGCCTTGAGGTGATGGTGCTGCTGGTTTTGGTAGAAGAGAACTCATAGATGCTCCACTAATCCAGGCCCTTTCTGCACAGCAGATGGGCATCCCTGGATAGTGTACTCAAGCCATGCAGTACATTGCAGAAGCTCGGATCTCAGAGTCAGGAGTTGGTTAGCCAGAGAACATTTCAGATATTATATACTGTGACCTATAAACAGATACAGAGTCCTCTGTTTTGGGAAAGAATATTATGGGGCATTGTCCTGAATGACTCAGGTTCACCCTGTAGGCAATGATGAAAGAGAAACAGGGGGAAGCCTCCCCCTCTTGGAGTGCCATTACATCGGACTTGAGGGCTTTTTGGTACTCTCTGTGGGTCCACCTGCCTTCACCAGTTGGAGAACTTCTGACTTGATGACATGCTCCTGGCTAATTACTAGCATGGGTTAGATTGAGTGCTACTATTGTAAATGTACCCTAAGGCCTGGTGGGTTGCAGCAGAGTGTAATTCTCATACTGGAGTCTGCTCTTCAGTGGTGAATATTTAATCACAGCCTACTTCCCGACACCTTACTCCACTCTGGATTTCACAGTAACCTAACTTGAGGTTCCTACATCCAAGGGAATTTGTACTCTTGAATTCTTTGGTAGTTGATATGACTGAATAAAAATTGCAAAGGGCCTCCAACCGTACCGAGACATAAGCTATAACTATATCCCACGCTAGCTTCAGAATCTCCCTCAGCCTTCTTTTTTCCTTTCCCCTTGACTTTCTGTCCTAAAACCGCTACTGTTTTGGGTGTTTCTTTCCTTTCTAGTGATCTTAGAGTCAGGTGACCTGATTTCTAGAACTATTGCTAAAAATAGGACCTCAGGCCAATTTCCTAAATTTGGTAAGGCCTATTAGTTTTATTTTTGTAATAACTAGAATTAATAATACCTGTCTTGTCTATTTTTCCAAAGTGGTTATAAATAATATTGAATGAAGTGGTCAATTTAAAACTCTTTGGAAAATGTTAGTCTTAAATTCACTTTTAGTGATTTATGTGATTGTCCATTTGTTTGGTGTGGGGTGAATGGGGTGTCATGTGCCAGTGAGTACATGTGAAGGTCAGAGGTCAGCTTTATGGAAGCTGTTTCTAGTCTTCCACCATGAGTTCAGGGATTAAACAGGTTGCTGGCTTTGCCTGACCTTCTTGCTGGTCTGAAAGTGGTGGAGTTTTATCCCCATCTAAGATGTTAATATTTCACTCCCTAATCTGGGTCATATTAATTATAACTATGGTAAATTGCTTTTGCACATAAAATGAAAATTTAATAATCTTTCTGTCATGCAAGGGAAAGGATAAAGTTTATTACCTATAGTGAATTCACTAAGTATTAGAAATATTTAGTCATCCATCCCGAGTGAGGTAACCCCAAACCAGTAAGACAAATATAGTATGTACTCACTCATAAGTGGAAACCAGATGTAAAGCAAAAGATACACAGCCTACAATCCACAACCCCAGAGAAGCTAGACCCTCTTCTAGAAACAGAGGGAAGCAGATGCAGAAACCACACCTAACCATTGGGTCAAGCTCCTGGAGTACAGTCGGAGTGAGGGAGTAGCGATAATATGAACAAAGGAGTCAACACCATGATGGGGAAACCCACAGAATCAGCTGACCTGAGCTAGGGAGAGATCACTGACTCAGGTCTGACAAATGGGAATCCGTATAAGATTAGACTCTCTTAATATAGGTGACAATGGTGTGATTGGGACAATATGTAAGGCCACTGGCAGTGGGTCCAAGATCTAACTAATGCACAAACTGATTTAGTGGAACCCATTCTATAAGAGAGATACCTTGCTTAGTCTAGACACAGGAGTGTGGGGGTGGAGAGGTGCCTTGGTCCTGCCTCAACGAGATGATGGGATGGACAGACTTAGTAGATTTCCTAGGGGAGAACTTACCCTCTCCAAGGAGCAGATGGAAGGTTGAGGGAGGGAAGAGAGGGAGTGGGAGGAGAGGAGAGAGGGGAAACCTGGATTGGAATGTAAAACATAAATTAATAAAAAAAATTAAAAATATAGAAATTGTCACGTTCCCCAAATTTATGTTGCTTGAATGCTAGAATCTGGAACTGGGATTTGAAATGCTAGGTCCACATTTTATGAAGTTAATATGCACTGAGTAGAATCTTGCAAGGTGCTTTTGAGGTTCTCAGAGTCTTTTGTTCCTTTCTTCTTTGACCCACAAGATGACAGCTGCTCTACACAGGCTTGTTTGTTCTCTGAGTTTGCACCATTTAGTGTGGATTGTATAGTATTAACATTAAAAAGTAGCAAAGAACACATGAATTTTAGAGCTACATTTGGCAGTAGTACTTAACAAAGTTATGATTTTGTAAAATAATTAAGTTTTTTTGAGATTATAATATGATTACATGTTACATAATTACACTATTTCTTCCCATCCCTTTCATCCTTCTAAACCCTTTCATGGATCCCCTTGCTCTCTCTTAAATTCATAACCTCTTTTTAAAAAAATTGCTGTTATATACAACTCTGTGTGTGTGTATGTGTATAAATATATAAATACAATGTGCTCAGTCTGTATAATGTTACTAGCACAAATAGAGCTGACCACTTGGTATTGTATATACAATTTGAGGGCCCGCCCATGGGGAACACCTGTTCCCCATGTTCCCAGAATTCCTTGTGTGTGGTTGGGGCCCTATAAGATTTCCCCTTCCATGCTAGTGTGTACATTGGTGCTCTGTATCATATTTTGATAGGTAGACTTATCAGTCTCATATCATGGCCACAGTAACTCTGATTAGTTGCCATTACTATCTGCAATCAGAAGTGGAAGTATTGAGAGGTTAGGTTAAGCCAAGTGTGATGTCATCTGGCATGATGGCTCTGGAGCCTGTCCACTTAGCTATTTTACTTTGGTAAATTACTTGGACGAAAGAGGAAAATATATATATATATATTTGGTGGTTTCTGAGAACAAGAATCAATGTGCTATTGAGGAAGAAGAATATCCTAAATTTAGAAGTCAGTTAACAAAGGGTCTGGAGACATGGCTCAGTGGTTGGAAGTGCCTGCAGTGCATTGGAATTAGTTTTGAGCTCCATCATTAGGTGGTCCACAGCCTGACCGTAACTATAGTTCCCATGTGCTCAGTGCCTTCCATGACCGCTGTTGGTACATGCACACATACACGCCTTTTAAGAGATTTTAGTTTTTCTCTCCTGGAAAGGCTGGGAAGGTAGCTTAGTTGGTACACTGACCACCTCAAATACCCAAGGCCCTAGGTTTCATTCCTGATATCCCATGAAACTGGGCATGTTGGTGGACGCCTATAATACTAGCAGTTAGGAGGTTCAGTGAGGAGTGGGGAAAGGCTCAGAGGTTCAGGGCTGTCTTGGGCCACAACAGTGAGTTTGAGGCCAGCCTGGCTTCATGAGGACCTGTCTCAAAAATGACAAAAAGAGCAGCCAATGCAAATGCATGAAGATCTTGCCCGAAGCTTCCAGAAACACTTGTTGCCCATACAACCCTCTGATTTATTGTACTTTCCACATAAGACACAGCAGATAATCCAGTAACAGAGCTCCTCTGTGAGCTGGTTGGTTTCTTTAGTCGATCACTATCCCATCTTTAATCAAAACCTGAACCTTTATTATTTATCCTCCTAGCCTTTTGGAAGTGGTCATGTGGTCTGGTTCTTTATTCCTTTGAGACTTGTTAGGAAGTAACATCATCTAAGTAACCCTGGAATCCAGTCTTCTAATGGGGGAGAAGTTAGGGAGCGATTCGAGACACAGGAGTTGATGGGGCTGTGTGCCTTGAGCAAGTTAGGTAACCTTTCTGGTCTTAGTTGCTGCTGTGGTGTTAGGTATGTGTCTGATTAGGAATTGTGAAGTATATGATCTGAAAGGTTCCTTTTAGTTTAAGACTTCTGTGCTTTTACGTAGTAAACCTATGTCTATCAGCTCTGCACTGTTGCTAAATGATTGTTCATTCATTGCAGTGTTTTTGAGTGGCACTGTGTCTGAGGACCCCTGCTGCTCTGATGATGGCCTAAGAAGACCTCATGCTGTTCCCTCCCAGCACCAAGCTGGGCCCACTCAGAACCTTGGATTTCAGTCCTTCATGGAGACTAGCTCCCAGCAGGAAATTGGCACCCAGATGGTTCCTCTGTGTGAAGTTGTCTCTGGCTGTGGGCTGACTGGAGGATACCTGGAGGTCAGACCAGCCCTTTCTCAGTCATCCAGGACAGGGCAGCATGGTGCGGATTCAGAGGAGGAAGCTGCTGGCATCTTGCCTGTGCATGACAGCTACTGTCTTTCTGATGGTCACACTGCAGGTACTGGGAATCTGGGCTGTGGAGAGCAGATTCATTGTTAGGCCCTCATCATCACTTTCCTCCCCAGATCCTTTTCCTCAGAGAACTGAGTAATTGATGTCTGCTTAACTTTTCAGCAACATGAGCCCATGCTACACAATACAAAAGGAGGACACCCTAATTCTATTTTTCTTCTTTCGTGTGTGTGTGTGTGTGTGTGTGTGTGTGTGCGCGTGTGTGCATGTGCTGTGCGCACGCACGCGCATGTGTGCTTGCTTGCATGTGCATGCATGGATGTGTGTGTTTGTGTGTGTCTATTTTCTGCTGTATGGACCAGCATTATCTGGAACTCAAGATACTTCTGCTTCTGATTCCAAGTGTTGGTATTAAAGGAAGGAGCCACCATGCCCATTTGGGAAAATATTTTCTTTTTAGCATTATCTCACGTAGACCAGGCAGGCCTTAGATTTGACACATATTCAAGGATAACCTTGAACAAATGATCTTTCTGCCTCTCGCCTCTCAATGTTGTGACTATAGTCATGTTACCATGTGCAATCATTCTTAAAATTTTATTTAAAAATTGCCCTCATATAGTGTTTTTCCTCTCCTCCGACTCCTCTCCAATCCTCCCACTTCCCTACCCATCCAACTTTATGTTCTTTCTCTTAAAAAAGCGTGAAAACACAAAACTAAAAAAAAATGAAAATAAGACAAAACAAAACAACAACAACAAAATGCCAAAATGGAACAAAAAGCCCACAGAAAAAAACAGAGCTCTTTTTGTGTTGACACGGAGCCTGCCGTGGGATGTGGTTGATATACCCAGTGCCATTCCATGGGAGAAAACTGATTCCCCCCCCCCCCATTGCCAGCTTGTATCAATTCTAGATAGCTTCTTGGATAGGGATGGGAGCCAGTGCCCAGTTTCCATTTACTTGAATCTATGCATGTCCTATGCCTGCTGCCGTGGTCTCCGAGAGTTCATGTGTGCATCACTATTATTGTGTCTGGAAGACACTGTTTGTTTAGAGTCATCAGTTACCTCTGGCTCTTACAATCTTCCTGTCTCCCCTTCCATGAAGATGCTGATTCCTGAGAAGAGAGGTTTGATGAAGACATCCCATTTAGAACTCTTTGCATGTTGTCCAATCATGAGTCTTTGAGTTGATTCCCATATACTGTAAGAAGAAGCTTCTCTAATCTGTGCTGAGTGAAGCACTGATCTATGGATATAACAGAATGTCACTAGGAGTCATTTTACTATTATGTTCCTTTAGTAGGACAACAGTATTTATAGTTTTCCCCTTAGGCCCATGCCCTATCTTTCTATACAGCCTTGTCCTCTCTGTTTTTGTTGGTTTTAGAGGCCAGGTACATCAGCTGAGACACAGTTGTCAAGCCAGGAACACAGATTCTGGTCCCAGGAGCAGCCCAGGCCCAGATATCACCTTAGCCCTGGGTGGCAATTGAGCCACTCACCTCAGCCTGCTCCATTCCTCTCTTGCCTCTTCAGATATGCCTGTCCACAGAATATGAACCATCCTGTCTGTCTGTCCTTCTCCCTCTCCCCACCTTACCACACCATACCATACCTCTGCTCAGTCTAATAGTGCCCATGTGGCTGGTGCTGCAAGGTGCTTGGGGTAGATAGCCCCAGAGCTATGTTTGGGTCTCCTGGTCCCACTCAGTTTGCCATGATGCTGTGCTGGACCATGCTTCCTCATCACGAAGAGATCATTGTAGTGCCGGACCACCTGGTGCAGATAGGCTCTTGGTTGGTGCATTTGGTTGAGTTCCACTGACCCCTGCCACATGGCGAGGGATAGGCATGCTGCTGGAGTCTGCTGGAGGGCTGGGGTTAGAATCCCCCAGGATGTTTTGCTAAGAAATATAGATCATTTTTCTTTTTGAGACTGGGTAGATCTGTCCCTGTCTTTGTCTCTCCTTCCCAGGCTA
Source organism: Cricetiscus sungorus (assembly GCA_030556225.1). NCBI lineage: Eukaryota > Metazoa > Chordata > Mammalia > Rodentia > Cricetidae > Cricetiscus > Cricetiscus sungorus. The sequence goes on along the minus strand of JANBXA010000180.1, from coordinate 20,111,550 downwards.
ACTTCAAACTCACTGTCCTCATGTTCTAGACTCCTTGTCCTGAATGCTGGAATTGCGAGTGTGCTTCCTACACCAACCACATAGACGTCAAATGATTTATTTAGTGTGTGTGTATGTGTGCAAGCACGTGTGCATGTCTGTGCAAGTGTGTCACATTTGTGTGGGTTCCTACAGAGATTAAAAGTGGGTTTCAGATCCTATAGAGCTATAAAGGCGGTTTTGGGCTGCCTAATATGGGTGCTGGGGACCAAACTCAGGTCTTCTAGAAGAGCAGTAATTGCACTTAATCACTGAGCCATGACCATATAACCACATGATTGCTGTCTCACCTGCTGCAGTGAACCATGTTTCTCAGTTCCCTCTATAGTAGACATGTTCGATTTCTCACAGAGAAGCCTTTTACAGTGGGATTCTGAATGTGCAGTGTGCTAGGCTTTCTTTTGGGCCACCAACCAGCTACCAGATCATGACACAGAGACTTAATATTAGTTTTGAATGCTCAGCCTTATCTTATGCTTGATTTTTGCTAGCTCGTATAACTTAACCTGTTTCTTTTCATATATGTTTTGTCTTGGGGCCTGCCTGCCTGTCTCCCTCCCTTCTTCCCTCCATCCCTCCCTCCGTCCTCCCGCCCTTCCCTATGTTGTGCTCTATCAAGCTGTGTGGCAGCTGTCTGTCTGTCTGTCTGTCTGGCCTTGGGTGTCTTCCTCAATTTCTACCTCTTTCTCTCCTCCTCCTTCTCTCCCATTCTTCTCTCCTCTCTATTCTCTCTGCTTGCCAGCCCCACTTATCTGTCTCCCAGGTCTTTCAGCCTTTATTAGACCAGTCAGGTGCCTTAGGCAGGCAAGGAGAAATCAATGCAACACATTTTTACGTCATTAGACAAATGCAGTATAAACAAATGTAACAAACCTTTACATAGTTAACAAAGGCAGCATAAACACATGGAACACATCTTTGCCTACTTAAAATAATATTCTACACCACTACTGTAAAAACATCCCCATACACTGCATTTGGCTGGCAGATCTCAAGTTTTGCATTTGTATTTTATTTTGTGTTGTCTGGGAGGTTTCTTCCACTTTTATTCCATGTCTTGGATATTTTGAAGAAACTGGTGTATTTGTCCTTTGGATGGTGGATTTGGCCGATCTTATCCTTAAGGTTTTGCTTCATGTCCTTCTACCTCTTATATTTCCTACAACCTGACAATGACATTTAGGCATAAATACATATTAAGAGCAGAAACAGCTCTCCTTAAAACTGCCTCTATTATTTATAAATAAATTTACACTTCATACAGGAGGCATGGGTGAGACATGCATCGAAGTTCGATCTCATGGAGTTTTGATAGCCTTTTTCTTTTTGCACATTAGTAGGAAGGAAGGTCATTTACGGCCTGGAGCTGTAAATGAACTTGCTCCCATGAAGCTTTCGGGGAGAGCCACATTATGACATTATAAAAATGCCGAGGAAGCTCTTGGCAAGGGCTGACTTAGTGTCAGTCACTTAAAGCTAATATATATATATATTTTATTCTCCTGGAATAGCAATTGGCTTTCATAGAGAAGGTCTTAACATCTTAGTTGGCATGGGTACTTTTGAGACTCTAGTTAAAGTTTTACCCTTTCCTTAGGGAGTTATAGACTCCAGGTGATGCATGGTGGTCAGTGGCCCTTTTCTCACACCAGGAATAACAAGCCCATTAAAAAGGAGCTGCCCTTGGCTGCTGGGTGTGTGTCCGCTTTTAGAGGACTTAGTGCTATTGTAATGGAACTGGGCTATCTTAGGGGTGAGTTGCTGATAAAAAAGATGTTTCTCTCTTTTCTATTTTGGGATAAGGTCTCACTATGTATCCCATGTTGACCATGAACTTGGTATCTTGCTGCCTCAGCCTCTTCAGCACTAGGATTGCATGTATATGCTATAACTCTGGCTCTAAGATAATCTCTGGTGGATGGCATGTGCCTGGATGAAGCCCACAGCTTTGAGTGCAGTGGGCAAGCATACCAGCACTAAGTTACACCCCAGCCCCTCTTTCCTTTTCCTTCTCTTGGTCTCCAGAACTATGAGAAACACATCTTTATTCTTGAAGATTATCAACCTGGGGTATTCTGTTATAGCAGTGCCTGAGGAACAGGACAGAAGATTATCCAGAATCATCCACAGGAGGCAAAGGCAACGGCACAGAAAGCAGAGAACTTTCCCTGGATGCTGTCACAGAGAGGGACAGGGTCAGGAGTGAGAGAAGTGGTATTGATAGATATAAAGATTGGAAATGGGTCACAAGCCAAATAAATATTGTGAACTATTCCTAAAAGCAAGAGGGTGGGCTGTCCCTTAGGGCCTGTAGAAGAGTGTCGATATGTTGGCCCTTTGATTTTAGACTGTCCTCCCATGCCTAGCTCCTGACTTCCAGGGCAGAAGACTGGAAGCTAAATTCATCATGGCAATGGGAGTTATGCCAGGGGAAATGGAAAAAATTTCTGATAATGGTTGTCTTCACTTTCAGGTAGTGGTCGAGCTTGGAAAATTTGAAAGGAAGAAGCTTAAAAATGCCAATCTACAAGATGGACACAAGAAAGTCGAGGAAGAGTCTAACTATCTCAATCCATTTCCTAAAAAGGAAGCACTAGCCTTAGATATGAGGAATGCGGTGGATATTGGGAGCTACCCGATTGTGCTGTGGTGGTCCCCCTTGACCGGAGAGACTGGCAGGCTCGGCCAGTGTGGGGCAGATGCTTGCTTCTTCACCATCAACCGGACCTTCCAGTACCATCATATGACCAAGGCCTTCCTCTTTTATGGTGAGTTGGGCTTCTCCTTCTTCCTTTCACCTGTTAATGTCTTGTTCAAAGTCGAGATACTGCTCACCACCAGAGGCCAGAGCTCTCTCTGAACATGTGTTAGGACACTTGATTTCTTCAGCATTGGTTATGTTGAAGGCCTGAGGCATTTAGCAAATATCAGATAATCCTGGCCAACTGTGCTGGTTTGCATGAGAATGGCCCCTGTAGGCTCATATGTTTGAATGAGTGGTCCCATTTGGTGGACTAGTTTAGGAAGGTATGACCTTGTTAGAGGAGGTTTGCATTGGGGGTGGGCTTTGAGGTTTCAAAAGCCTGTGCCAGGCTCACTGTCCCCTGTCTTTGCCTGATGCCTGCAGGGCAGAATATATGCTCTTAGCTCCCCCTGCAGCACCATGTCTACTGCACCATGCCACTGTACTTTCTACACTGATGGGCATGGATTAACCCTCTGAAACGGTAAACAATCTCCCAATTAAATGCTGCCTTTTATAAGCTGCCAGGGTGTAGTTGGTTGTTTTTACTCTTTACTCTTTGGGGAGCTTGCCACCCAGCTCCCAAATAAATACACACGGAGACTTACTTAGGAATGCCCAGCCTTAGCTTGGCTTGTTTCTTGCCAGCTTTTCTTAAATTATCCCCTCTACCTTTTGCCTCTGGGCTTTTACCTTTCTGTTTCTGTATATCTTTACTTCTTACTTCATGTCTAGCTGTCTGACTAGGTGGCTGGCCTCTTCTTGTCTTGTTCCTTGATCTTTTTCTCCCCAGATTTCTCCTCCTATTTATTATCTCTGCCTGCCAGCCCCTCTTATCTTTTCTCCTGCCTTGTTACTGGTTGTTTAGCTCTTTATTAGGTCAGTCAGGTGTTTTAGAGAAGCAAAGTAACACAGCTTTACAAGTTAAAGAAATGCACCATAAAATAGTACAACACATCTTTGCATCATTAGACAAATGTTCCACAGTATAAACAAACGTAACACATCTTAATATAATAGTCTGCAACATTGTTGGAAGTCAAAAAGCTTGGACTTGGATTTTTTTTTTTTTTAGATTAAGGATGCTTAATCTGTATTTAACAATCCTGACCTTGCTGATGGATTCTACACTACATGTGGATGTGGTCAGGTCCAGGCTGCAGCTTGCTTGTCCAGAGAGTAGACCAAAGTCCACAGAACAGTATTGAGTGCTTGTTCTGAACATCATCTAATTGCAGATCACACTGAAGGTGTGATATAATTTAGACATTAAGCTATATTTTTAAAGCCCTTCCAAAATCCAAATGTTCTGAATTCAGAAACCCATGCTGTACAGGTATTAATGAAAAACTCTGATTGCCTATTTGTGTGGTGTTTCAATATGAAGCAAGGTTAAATACTGAGTTTAATTAATTTCCTTTTCTGTTTTTTTTTTTTTTCTTCTTGAGACAGAGTTTCATGATGTGGCCCAGGCTGGCCTCCTCCTGCTTCAGTTTCTTGCCTGTTGGGATTGTAGCCATGAATCGAAACACTTAGTTTAATTTCCATCAGATTTAACAACACTGTAGCAGTCTTCCAAACTTGATCAAGAAAACATCATAATTTGAACTGTATGATTCTGTAGTGTGTGTTGAATATGTGTGTGTTTATGTGGGCATGTATATATGCATGTTTATATCTATGTGTGTACATGTATGTGTGTGTATGTACCTCTGCATGGAGAGGCCAGAGATCAACCTTGGATGTCATTTCCTCAGGAACCATCCATCTTGAGTTTTGTGTCAAGGTCTTTCACTGGGACCCAGGGCTTACCAATTAGACCAAGGTGGCTGGGCAGTGAGCCTGTATCTTTTTGTATCTGTCTCTGGGATTACAAGTATGGGTCACCATATCTCTCTTTTTCATGTGGATGCTGGGGATGAACCTCAGGTCCTTTTGCTGAATCTTTATTTACTTATTTCTGCTGAGGGCTGAACCCAGAGCCTCGTGTTTGCTCAGTAAGTGTTTCATCACTGACCTCTGACCTCTGCCTACAATTTCTGAAACATAAAAAATACTGAATATTGTGGATGCTATTAGGAATCACTAGTAGATATTTATTTAAACACACCAGTGCCTTCTGCCCAGGGAAACAAATTGAGCACCTATATCTTCCAACACACACACACACACACACACACACACACACACACACACACACACTTCCATTGTGCATAGTCTGCTTTTACCACCTTCTCCCCTCTCAGGCAATGTATGGAACCTTCTTGCTTTTATCAGTTAAAATTAAGTAATGATTGCTTTGGTGGGTGACTGTTTTGTCCCATTGTGGAAGGAATGAAAATAACTGTGGCTGGTGGAAGCCGGTGAAGTAGGACTCTGCTTGGTGAATATATGCCCCACACATAAATTTCTAGTCAGGCTGGGATCCGTGGTTTTTCAGGGGTGGCCTTACCGTCATCCAGCTTCCTGGCATGCTACAGTATGCATCCACTATGACTGTCATCACATCTTAGATCTCTAACTTGCCAATACTCTCATTGGAAACCAAGTGCTAAGTGTTTATTGTTTTTGTTAGTGTGCCATTCAAGGCTCCATGGTCTTTCATGCTTTCAGTCTTTCATGCTTAATCATTGATTCTACTAGCCAAACATGCGTATAAAGGTGAGCCTGGAACAGCAACCATCCTGGATGAACATCACAAGTGTTCTTGGATTGAATCATTTGTTCAGTCTTTGTATCCTAAAGCATTTGTCTGTATTTCTCTTGTCAGAAACACCTAGTGCATAGCCTGTATTTGGTTGGCAATGTAGACAAACAGTAGTTTTGATGTTACCCAGTATACAGAAGGCTGGTTGACCCATGATGGGAGATGTTATTCTGTATATATGTTTCTCATACTGGTTAATAAAGCCCTGTGGCCAATAGGAAACAAGATAGGCAGGGCTAGGAGCCCAGGAGAAGGAAAGAGGAAGTGGGAAGGAGGAGTCGAGATGTAGCCCAGAGAAGAAGCAGGACTCCTGCCGCAGCTCCCCGATAAGACGACCACGTGGAAATACTTAGATAAGTAGAAATGGGTTAATAATTAAGACAGAGCTAGCCCATAAACAATAATGGTAACTGGCCAACAGGATTGTATCAAATACAGAGTCTCTGAGTGTTATTTGGGGCACACGTGGTTGTGGGACCATGGCGGCAAGACCCGCTGCGGCCGGCAGGAACAACCTGCCGTAACATTGCGATTTAATAAGGATCAGGATAAAGAATTAGGCCGAACAGAAGTTTATTAAGGGAGAAATAACTCACAACATAGGCAGATGTACGCGGCGGGTTCCAGCAGATCCTGAGCCTTCCAGTGTCCACCACCCAAAAGGGGCGGCCAGACCCTCTCCCAACCTTTTCTCCCAGCTCCCATCCGGCCCTGTCTCCGCCCCAATGGGCATGGCCTAAGCCACAGGTGCAGACAAGGTGAATATCTCGCTACAGAACCATGGTCCCTTAGAGCAGTGGTTCTCAACCTGTGAGTCTCAACCCTATTGTGAGTTGAATAACCATTTCACAGAGGTTACCTAAGACCATCCTGCATACCACACACTTACATTATGATTCAAAATCATAGTAGCAAAATTACAGTTATGAAGTAGTAACAAAAATTTATGGTTGGCGGCCACTATAACATGAAGAACTGTATTAAAGCCTTGCAGCATTAGGAAAGTTGAGAATCACTGTGTGTTAGAGGACTGTCCAAAGATCTTGGGGTGTTTCTGAGGCAGGAGAGAGCATCCAAAAATGTTTTCTGAGACTTCCTTCATGAAATAAGAGTGGGGCGAGGGACAGATCATTAGGAGAACATGTGCTTTGTGTATGTGAAGCTCTATGCATCCAATCCCCTGAGGAGAACCAGCACTCCCAGATGAAGTAGGAGGAATCTGAGGTTGCCCTTGAGGGATTGTATTAGGGTTCCTATTGCTGTGAAGAGACACCATGACCACTGCAACTCTTATATAGGAAAGCATTTAATTGGGGCTGGCTTATAGTTTCATAGGTTTAGTCCATTATCTTCATGGTGAGAAGCATGGTGGCATGCAGGCAGACATGGTGCTGGAAAAGGTGCTACAAGTTCTATATCATAATCTGCAGGCAGCAGGAAGAGACTGTGAGCCACTAGGCAGGCAGGCTTGAGCTTCTGATACCTTGAAGCCCACTCCCATAGTAACACGCTTCCTCCAACAAGGCCATACCAACTCCAATAAGACCATACCTCCTAATAGTGCCACTCCCTATGGGTCAAGGGTTCAAACACATGAGTGTATGGGGGCCATACCTATTTAAACCACCACAGGTGTGTTAGGATTTGATAACATGGGGTGTGGAGGAAGAAAATGGAGTGTATTTTCTGAGACATACAACAAAGAGGTCTAGATAAGGAAGAGGTAGGATTGAAGGTCACAAAGGGACAAAGAAAGGTGTTGGTGAAGATTTTGCATCCAGTAGGAGGGTGGGGGTGGGGAAATCACTGACAGCTGAACATCCCCTGTAAGAGTCAGCTAAGAGGAACAGATAGAAAAACCCCAGCTAAGATTTGTGGGTGTGGCTCACTAGTAGAGCACTTGCCTTGCATGCACAAGAATCCTAACTTTAGTTCCTATCTGCTCAAAAGTCATTTCAAGGAGAATAGTTATTGACCAGCCCTGGTTCCTCTCTATTAGGGGAACTTCTTCCTCTGAATGCCCATCTACTATCTTCCAAGCACAGTGCTGTATGTAGCAGAGAGGGTGATGGCAAGGTAAAATAAAACATAGAAAAGATGGCTGTAACCAACTGAAGACTATATTCTGTAACCCATCCCCATATTTTAAGTAGACTTTCTGTATCTATTCAGACAATTAGCTGTGTAATGTTTAATGCATAGAAATGCAGCTGTGGAGCTTTGTTGAGACTTTTCGGTGATTCAAATCTCACTAAAATCTCAGGTCTTGGAGCTGGAGAGATAGATGGCTTAGCAGCTAAGGACACAGCTGTTCTTGGAGAGGTTAGTGTCAGGATTTATATGAATATAACCCAACAGCTCAGTTCACAGCGAACTTAAAACTACATCATGTCACCATTACACAGGGTTTTCTCTTGGATTGGCAAATTTTCCAGTGAGCATCTGTGACCTAGTCAGCTTTAACCATCAACTTGACATAGCCTAGAGTCACCTGAGAAGGGTGTCTCAATTGAGAGAGTGTCCAGATTAGACTGGCTTTTCGGTATGTCTGAGGGGAATTATCTTGATGGTAGGGTCGTAATTGGTGTAGGAGTGCCCACCTCACTATGGCAGCATCATTCCCATGGCAGGTGTCCTGGTTCATACAGAACCAGTAGCAGCAAGCAGCATGGGTGAATTCACCCACTCACCCATGGTTTCTGCTTCAGGCTCCTGCTTGAGTTCCTGCATTTAACTTCCCTCAACAAAGTTGCTTTTGTTCAGAGTAGTGTGTGTGTGTGTGTGTGTGTGTGTGTGTGTGTGTGTGTGTGTGTGTGTGTGTGTGTGTGCGCGTGTGCACGCGCGCGGGGGCGCATGTGTTTAATCACAGCAATAGAAATCAGACTGGATGAGGATCCTCAAAGGGTAACACGAGAATGACAACCTTCTGGGACTTGAGTTGGAAAAGGCAGCTGGGCTGTAAATATCTAGTCTGTAAACTAATTATTTTTTCAGTATGATACTCTGATCTCAATTAAGCTCTGTGTCTGCAGCCCAAATACCCCGTTGTTTTCCTAGGAGTTATGGAGGGAAGGAACCCTTGCTTATCTATGTGGTCTGTCTGACAAGGAAATAGAAACTGACACTCAAGTCTTGAAGGGGTAGTGATCTCTGGCTTGTGGCAGTAAGGTGGAGGTGGGGAGGACACCGATGTCAGTGCACTGCCTGATAAAACCGGTGTTTCATCATTAAAGGCCCGTAATTTAATTGGGCTTAAATAACACTGTAATTGACAAAGCCATTTTGTCTTTAGAGATAGCTCAGCACAAAGGCAGTAACAAAAGTTACAAGCAAATTAATAGCTCCCTGGCTTCTTTTACTTTTAGGAATAGCGTAACATGGAAAGGATTTAGTATTTCTAACGGCTAAGAAACAGCTTTCCTTTCATTAAAAATGGAACAAAACAAAAAACTATCTGTTAATGTTACTTGACTTTTAATCTTCCTAGTTAAAGAAAATCACCGTCAGTGATATGAGGATATAACATCATTCATTATAAGGGTTGACCAGCCAGGAAGGAGTCCCAGCTTCCTTCTGAGCGAGCATTCTGTTCTGGCCTGGCACGTCAGAACTGGAGAATGGAAGGAAGGGCCAAGCTGCCTGAGAATCTGACCATGTTTCTTGAGTTAACTTTACAATTCTGAAAGAAAGCAGAGATGAGTGCCATCCCCGGCTCTTCCTGTCCAATGGCAGTGGGAGGCAGGAAAGTCGATGGCTTCCAAGACTGCAGGTCAGCAGTTTGGGCAGATGGAAAGGCCGGCTCCTTTAGTTCTAGGCAGATGCTCAGAAGTCTGGGAGGCCCCCGAGACAGGCTGGGGGTTCTGTCATCCGCACAGACAGACGTTTGTAACACAGATTACAAGTGTAGCATTAGCCTGTTTCTCTTCTAAGAGAAATCATATTAGAGATCTGAGGAGATGGCACTAACTGCTTTTGAGGACTTGGGTTCAGTTCCCAGCTCCCACGTGGCAGCCCATGCCTATCTGTAACTCAAGTTGCAGGGAATCCAACACCCTAGTCTGGCCTCCCCAGGTGCATATACTCATGCAGGCAAAATACTCATACAGATAAAACAGGATATATACATTTAAAATCAAAACTCAGCATAGACTGATAGAGTAGGAGCAGCAGGGCCTCGCCTTCACAGGTTTGTGTTTGCAGTTGGATTTGTCCTGCCTGGATTATTCTGCAGTGTAGATTCCAGGGGCCTCTGAGAAGTGTGAGTGCCTGGAAGCAGAGTCACTGCTGTGCAGGCATGGTCTGCCAGCATTTGTCACAGTGGCCTTGTGCCATACACTGTGGCATGTGCTGGAACTCCCTTGAAATGCTGAAAAGTGTGATGATCAGTAAGAAACACCACCCCTCTGATGCAAGCAGCGATGAGTCTGACCCTGGAAGTGAAGACAAAGGTCAAATGTCTTAAGAGACAGTAGTATGGATGGACTTATGGCTCAGCAGTTACGATCATTGACTGCTTTCCCAGAGGGCCAGGTTCAATTACCAGCAGCCACATGATATGTTTGCAACTGTCTAACTCCAGTTTCAGGGGATCTGATGCCCTTTCAGGCCTCTGTGGCACCAGGCACACACATATGGTGCCCAGACATGCACACGGCCAAAACATCCATACACATCTAGAAAAGAACAAACGAGTTATTATGCAGGCCCCAGCCACTTTAAATAATAAAGAGTAGAAAAGTGAACTATGTTAGTGGTCTGGTATGGATGAAATAGTCCATGGAGTTCTAATTTTTAAGGAACTAGCAGACAGTGATATTTGTGTCAGGTGTTAGTCACATAAGGTGAAGTTTATGAAACATGAGTCGGGTGCCACCAGATAGGGGGTTCCTGGGGTTGTGCGTGCTACAGAGCTACATCTTAGAAGTCTGATATGTTAAAGATGCTGTGAGAAAGCATCAGCGTTTTAAGCAGGGATGGCATGATTGGATACTTACTTGTTCATGTAATTCTTTTGTTTTTGAGACAGGATCTCTCTGTGTAGCCCAGGCTAGCCTGACACTCATGATCTTAGTCCTGTCTCCTAAGTGTTGGGATGTACAGCACCATGACCAGCATTTTATTTTGTTTGGCTGTGATTTATGTGTGAAAAATTGTTCACTTCTTCTTCCTGGAAAACAAACTGAAATGTGGTTCAAAACAAATGTTGGTGAGGGATCCCTAGATGAGTGTGATGTCAGTGGAGAAAAAATACCGAAAAGTTTGGAGATGTGAGTGGAATTAGAATTTATGTCTTGATGACGAGTTATCTGTGTAGAAAGAGAAAAATTAACAGCTTATTCATTTAATTCCTTGGCTTGCTAGGCAATCTGTTTGTCCTTATCTTCCCAACTTACCATAATCATGATGTGTAAAAATGTCGATTCAGGGAGCTGGAGAGATGATTCACAGGTTAAGAGCACTGGTTGCTTGCTCTTCCAGAGGTCCTGAGTTCAATTCCCAGCAACCACATGGTGGCTCCTAGCCATCTATAATGAGATCTGGTACTCTCATCTGATGTGGAAGTGTACATGCAGACAGAACACTGTATACATGAAAAATAAATCTTAATAAAAAAGAAAGGCGGCCAGGCAGTAGTAGCACACTCCTTTAAAAATGTCAGTTCAGCTATTCTCCTCCTTCCTGGCAGGTAAAAATGTCAATAAAGCATCAATCATGAAGTATTAATTTTCTGTAGGCCAGTTCATATTTAATCTATGAAATCAAGGAGATAGACCTTCTCACCTAGAGAGGAAGAGCATCACCTGGGAGAATGGTGATTCTCCCAGTTTTCTTTTATGCCTAGTGTATGGGAGCTCTTGGGAGAAACTGCACTGATTTCCAGAAAGTGTCCTTCCTTTCCTCTGATAGTTGAGTGTCACATGAGCAAATCTGACAGCATCATCTGCACACAGATGCCTTTTCTCTGGCTACTCTGCATCCTTGCCTGCATCCTTCCAAAGGTATCTCAGGCTATTTAGACAAGACTATTGCTGAGCCTCACAGCTGACTGGTAACATTGCTTATAAAAATACCCAGCAGCAAATGGAAGGAGGTGCTCCCCACTGTGCACTCATTTTCATTTTCCTACTCACCCAGTACTGTCCACACACAAAGGTAATCATTTATGGTCAGAATCCTTTTCTTGTACCTGTAAGACTTTTGTAGCATGCAGAAGGCACAGTGAACACTTGTATGGCTGTGTGAAGTCATTGATGGGGACCATGGGTCCTTTACAGAGACTCCGGTGTGGACAGCAGAGAAATGCCATATTGACATTGAGTTCCATCAACACTGATAGAGTTTTTTCAACTGAGGAGCACATTGGGTAGATACTCAACAGCAGACCACTTTCCCTTTAATTTATACAGCCCTACATTTTCCTGGAAAATTCAATATACAGTCCTGGAAAATTGAAAATAAAACTAGTCACATTTAATTATTTTTATTAATTCTTTGATAAATTTAAATTTACACAATGTATTTTTTTTCTTCTGAGACAGGGTTTCTCTGTGTAACAGTCCTGGCTGTCCTGAAACTCATTTGGTAGACCAGTCTGGCCTCAAACTCACTGAGCCACCGTTCTACTGATGTGATGCATTTCTATGTGGTATTTTAAAAACAGCTCTTTCTTTTTTGTCTTGACAACAGGCTGAGTTGGGCAGATCTTGCCATTTCTTAGCTGATGATTTGCTCTTGAGATACTAGAATATGAAGGGTTAATTTAGAAACCATAGATTGGATCTTAACTTTATGAAATACAGTAAAGTCAGCCTTATGTGTCACATAAGTCACCCCGAAGTGTCACATACTAATTGGGGACCGGACCAAATTGTAATCTGGATCCCTCTTTCCAGTGCTTCTGAGATGGCAGCTTCTCTTCCTCACTTGCTAATATAGGGAGTCTAGAGAATTAGTTCCTGCCGAAAGAGGGAAGACCACACTAGTAAAGTGTGTATATAGTCTTTTCCTTGAAGTCACAATTTCCAGTTCATCGTCCCATGGCCACGGGCAATTCCTCTTTTATACTCAAAGTTCCACAAAAGTGTGCCACAGCTGAGGTGTCTCTAGCCTCTTGCTAGTCTCTACTCAACCCTCAGCATTCCTTGCATTCTAGATCTTGCCGATTTTCCCCAGACTCCCCCATTGTAAAATTGCCCATACTGCTGAATAAGATCATGGTGTCTGCTGTGCCCATTCTAGTGTTTAATGACAGTGATGAGTCTCCACCAACCCAACCCAGAATTCCTGGCTTCTCGCCTTTTTTTTTTTTTTTTTTTTGGTCTGACTTGCAAGGCCACCATTGTCTAGCTGGAACTGTGTTGGAATTCATCACCACTCACTCCAAGGCTTGGTTTCTCAGTCTAGTTGTCCTCCTTAGGATGGTGAGTTATGACCCCATTAGGCTAAATGCCCACTCGGTACAGCAATTTAAAATTTATATTATGCCCTTCTGACATACAAGGAAAAATAATTTGTATCTGACAAGTGTTTCAATGTTTGTGTGCTTGGGCATGTGGAAGGTGTAATAGACAATTGTGTGCATGTATGGAGTCACTGATAGTGACCGACTGTGGGTCCTTTACAGAGTCCCCAGCATAGATAATAGAGAACCATTGTGTTCCCATTGGTGCTGATGTGATTTCCTCATGTGGGAGTAGTGATGGGGAGATACTCAACAACAGACCACTTTTCTATCATTTATGCAATCCTACACCCCTGGAAAATTGAATATAAATTGAAAATAGGGAAGGAGTAGAAGCCTTGGAGTTGATACATAAGATTAGGTTAGATTCCAGGCTCAGCTAATTAAAAACAAACCTTTTAAGCATCCTCCATGCAATTGGATATGGGCATTTATTTTCTGGGTTGTGCTGAGATTTGCAAGATCTCCCTGGACCTCTTGCATAGGTGACAGTAGCAACAGTAAATCACTGTAAGAAACATGGTCCCATTTCACCACTTAAAAAAAAAATCTCACAAGCTGCCCAAGGAGTCTCACTCCTTCAACTCCTAAGGGGCTCTCTGAGGTTCCTAGTGTTGGAGGTGAGGCTTAATAAACAGTACTTAGAGCATGGGAGCCCTGCATAAGTGTGTAATGTCCTCTCTACAGGAGAGGCTTATTTGAGAAGAGAGTGTGTTATAAAAGTGGGCTCCTCCTGTCTCTCCTGCATGCCCTCACATGTTTGCCATGATGCCCTTCACTATGTAATGAGCAAATGGGCCCCTCCTTTTTAAACTCCAAAAATGTTAGAAATACGTTTATTTTCCTCATAATTTTCTAGTTTGGGTATTCCATTATAGCAGCAGAAAATGAACTAAGGCAAGTTCTTGCTTAGTGTTGAGAGTTATAGATGACCCAGGCTGACGGCCCAAGTACAACCTCTTTACTGCAGATATCTTTTCTGAGTGCCTGCCTCCCTTCCTTCCTTCCTTCCTTCCTTCCTTCCTTCCTTCCTTCCTTCCTTCCTCCCTCCCTCCCTCCCTCCCTCCCTCCCTCCCTCCCTCCCTCCCTTCCTTCCTTCCTTCCTTCCTTCCTTCCTCCCTCTCTCCTTTCCTCCCTCCCTCCCTCCCTCTCTCTCTTCCTTCCTCCCTTCCTTCCTTCTTTCCACATTCCAATCACTGTTTCCCCTCCATTGTCTTTTTCTAGTCCCTCCTCTTCTCTTTCCCCCTCCCCACCCCCCATCCACTCCTCTTCAGTTTCTGTTTGGAAGAGGGCAAGTCTTCTGTGGGTATCAACAAAACATGGCATATCAAGTTACATTAAGACTAAGTACCTCCCCTTGTGTTAAGACTGGACAAGGCAACCCAGAATGAGGAATAGGGTCCCAAAAGCCAGCAAAAGGATCAGAGACAGCCCCTGATCATACTCTTAGAAGTCCCTTGAGAAGACCAAGCTATACAAATGTTAACACATATACAGAGGGCTTAGGTCATTCCCAAGCAGGCTCCCTGGTTGTCAGTTCAGTCTGAGTGTCAGTTCAGTCTCAGTGTCCTGTTGCTGTGAAGAGACACCATGACCATGACAGCTCTTAAAGGAAAACATTTAGTTGGGGCTTACTTAAAGTTCAGAAGTTTAGTTCATTATTGTCATGGTGGGGAGCATGGTGGCATGCAGGCAGATACAGTGTTGGAGAAGGAGCTGAGAGTTGTTCGAATCTGCAGGCAGCAGGAAGAGAGAGTACCACTAGGCCTGGCTTGGGCTTCTGAAACCTTAGAGTCCACCTCCAGTGACACACTTCCTCCAACAAGGGCACACCTAATAGTGCCACTCCCTATGAGCCTATGGGGGGCATTTTCATTGAAACCACCACAGTGCCCATTCTGTGATAGTCCATTCTGTGCTTGCTATCCATTTTAAGGGCCACACAGTCAACTCTAAACTCAGAAAATGACTCATGAAATCTTGAAGTCATCCCTGGGCCTCCTCTTTTTGCAGGAAACCAGCCCATCATAAGCTTCCCTTGCTTCCCCCATGTTTCCTAAACCCTGAAACTGTTTCCTTGACCTTGCCCCTTACCAAATTGCATCCCTTCTAAGTTCTACCTTAGCCACTCCCCTTAAGTACCATGACCTCATCCCTGGACACTACACACTCCCAGCAGTCTCTAGTAGACATACCTGCAGCTGCTTGCCTCCTCTGCTACTCCTCCTTCCAGTTTGCAGCTTCCTCTAAACAGACTGATTTGTTTTCTTCTCATGTAATTACTGTATTTCCGCAGAGCTGCTTCCTCTACCCCCTCATCCTCCTTATTCCACTCATCCTTCCATCGAAGCCCCTATATCATTACTGTAGGAGGCCCCCTCTGATCCCTGACAGGGTCATACCTGCTCTTAAAACATTTCCTAAGCTCCACAAAACTGAGGGCATTTGTCATTTTGCTCTCTATTGCTTTTCTAGAACTGAGCATAGTTTTTGGCATGCCAAGCACCCTAGAAAGAGCTGCCATGGCCAAAGTGATTTTCAAGATTTCCTGTTCTACATGGTGGCAAGAGGGGGCAGCAGAGAGCTGTCAGAGTAGGCGCCACTGTGAGGTTAGCAAACCAAGTTTGTCAGGCCATTTAATTAGGAACAGACTAGGGGAAGGAGAAATGTCAATTTGGAAACCGAGAAGCCAGAGAACAATTTGTTCAGACGAAAAATGGGGTGAGAGTGAGAAGCTTCTAGTTGGAGTTGGGCGGGGAGGGCTGGCAGGATGTGTGAGCATGCCTCCGTCTGTAGCTGGGTATCCTTCACAGGAGTCCTTCCAGGCCTGGGGAGGATCCCACCCCAGTCAGTAAGCCATGCTGTAGACTGGTTCGTTTTGTAAGGATGGGGGCCACTTTGTTCTGGCCAGCAGCTGCACATATATAGTGGCAGTTCTGTCCCTCCACAGGATCCAGGACTAACAGACTGGACCTCGAAACAAGGAAGAGGGTAGAAATAAACATTTCCAAGTTCTCTGTGTTATACACACAAAACAGCCTGGGGAGATCCCCCTGTAACTCACTGGAAAGATGGATGTGCCTTGCTCTGTGAGTTACAGTCACAACTGTCAATCATTCTCACACTAATCAAATTCTTAACCCTAGCCTTTTGCTTCACAAAATTGTCTCTAATATACTCAGACGATGAGAAGATTCTGGCATTTTTTTTTTTTAATTTTGTGTGTGTAAAGAGACACATGTGCTTTTCAATTCTATGTTACAGTAGGATCAACACTTACATAAAAAAGGTGGAGAATTCAGCTTGGTGGGGGAGAATTTATTTAAGTGAACTTGAAGGCCCTGGATTCCATTCCCAGCTTCGAACACAGAAAAGTTACACTGGAAACTGTTACCCTAATTATGTATTTCTTAGTTCCAGGGAAGTAATACTGTGTTTTAGGCTGGTGTCCAAGTGCTGTGTGGCTGGACTGTAAAGGGGAAATTGGTCAGGATTGTTCTCTTGATTTTATATGGAAGCGAACAAACTTTGTTTCTTGGTCAAAGCTGACACCAGTATAGAGAAGCGAGTGGTTTATCAGCTCATAGCTAGGAACCAGCATTAGAATTATTTCGGAGACACCAGATTTCTGACCTTGAGCCAGAAGGATTCTGTGAGATCCTCTGAAGAGAATTCCCCTTCAGGGGAGGCTCTCACCCACTGTTCTCACTGTCCTCACTGTCACTGTCCCCACTGTCCCCACTGTCCTCACTGTCCTCACTGTCCCCTCTGTCCTCACTGTCCTCACTGTCACTGTCACCACTGTTCTCACTGTCTCCACTGTCACTGTCCTCACTGTCTTCACTGTCCCCTCTGTCCTCACTGTCCCCTCTGTCCTCACTGTCCTCACTGTCCCCTCTGTCCTCACTGTCCCCACTGTCCCCACTGTCCTCACTGTCCCCACTGTCCTCACTGTCCCCACTGTCCCCACTGTCCCCACTGTCCTCACTGTCACAACTGTCCTCACTATCCCCACTGTCCCCACTGTCCTCACTGTCCCCACTGTCCTCACTGTCCCCACTGTCCTCACTGTCCCCACTGTCCTCATTGTCCCCACTGTCCCCACTGTCCCCACAGTCCTCACTGTCACTGTCACCACTGTTCTCACTGTCTCCACTGTCACTGTCCTCACTGTCCCCACTGTCACCACTGTCCTCACTGTCCCCTCTGTCCTCACTGTCCCCACTGTCCTCACTGTCCTCACTGTCCCCTCTGTTCTCACTGTCCCCACTGTCCTCACTGTCCCCACTGTCCCCACTGTCCTCACTGTCCCCTCTGTCCTCACTGTCCCCACTGTCCTCACTGTCCCCACTGTTCTTACTGTTCCCACTGTCCTCACTGTCCTCACTGACCCCACTGTCCTCACTGTCCCCACTGTCCTCACTGTTCCCACTGTCCTCACTGTCCCCACTGTCCCCACTGTCTCCACTGTCACTGTCCCCACTGTCCTCACTGTCCTCACTGTCCCCACTGTCCCCACTGTCACCACTGTCCTCACTGCCCTCACTGTCCCCACTGTCTCCACTGTCACTGTCCTCACTGTCTCCACTGTCACTGTCCTCACTGTCCTCACTGTCCTCTCTGTCCCCACTGTCCCCACTGTCCTCACTGCCCTCACTGTCCTCACTGCCCTCACTGTCCTCACTGTCCTCACTGTCCTCACTGTCCCCACTGTCCTCACTGTCCCCACTGTCCTCACTGTCCTCACTGTCCCCACTGTCCTCACTGTCCCCACTGTCCTTACTGTTCCCACTGTCATCACTGTCCTTACTGTCCCCACTGTCCTCTCTGACCTCACTGTCACTGTCCTCAGTGTCCCCACTGACCACACTAGGCTTTAACTTGCTATGCCTGAGCACCCCATCCCAGGGCCCTGACTTCATAATTAGAGCCAGTGTGGGTAGGAGCTGTGTGACCTGGGATGACAGAGCATCATCTCAAGACGCTGAAAGCCAGCAAAGTCAAGGCGGTGTAGGGCACTTTCTCTGTCACCTAGCAGCATAGAACTGAACATGAGCCGGTGTTCTGGCAGGGAGAAATATACAACTTTATCAAACAGTAAATGACACTAAGGAAGAAAGCACGTTCTTCCCAGTGCACAGGAGTGAGTGATAAAAGCAGTGGTTACTGTTGAATTTGTACATTTTTTCTTCCTAGAAGGGGTGGAAGGCATCAGTGTGGCCTGTTGCTGTTGACTCTCCCCATTTTCACCTGCAGAAATGATATAGGTATTTTATCTGTGTTGCCTTGTCCCTCTTAGGTAATTTTGGTCAAGCAGTTACTAATGGTGACAGTATAGCTGCCCTTTAGATGCCTGCAGATGTCAATATGGGTCTTGGAAGCAGTTACTAATGGCAACAGTATCTTCAGATGCCTATAGACCAGTATGATCATGGAAGCAGCCACAGCCACAGGCACTTCCTGTTCTCCCTGTGCACACCCCCTATCATGGCAAGCTTCTGTCTGACTCTGCTTTTGATTTGGAAAGCACCTGTAGATTCAAAAGGTACTGGCACCAGTAAAAGGCTTTTTTTTTTTTTTTTTTTTCTCTAACTAAAGAAACAGTTGCTTGTAACATATTTCTCTCTAAATTTATCATTAACTAGGTTCCATGATTATCTAGTGCAATCTCTAGAACAAGACCACATTGAAGCAGTGCTATCAAAGAAATCGTCCTAGCCAGATTCAGGAGACTGAGCACATGAAGGAAACAGAGGATTTAAGAGTGCATTAAGTACATTTCATTTACAGATTTCAGGATGGTTTCCCGTGAGGTGACACTAGAGGGCGCTGTGTATCGTTAAACCTGGTAATGGAGCAGGGCATCTATGTTTATTCCTCCAATTATGCTTTAAAATGTTTATGTGTCAGTCTTTAACGCTTCATTTCACTACACAAAGGGAAAAAAAAAATCAGTGTTGGAGTTATATATTAGCTAAACAAAACCTATTTTAGGATAAAGAATTTAGATAATTTTATCAAGTTAATATTTAAATTTAATGTTCAAAGTCAATGAAAAAAATCTCTCTCTCTCTTTCTCTTTCTCTCTCTCTCTCTCTCTCACACACACACACACACACACACACACACACACACACACACACACACACACACACACACACACGTCCTCTTAGTGCGGTGGTCCTTGCCTTTAGTTGCAGAACTCAGGAGGTTGAAGCCACAGGATTGTAATGCAAGACCAATTGAAGGCAATGTAGGAAGGAAGGCCTTATCTCTGAAAAATTAGAAACAAAATGGGTAGTTCTTTTCCTCTGTAATTACTCATCCTGAAGTTTTCCTCTGGAATTTATGTTTGTATTTTTGCTCTCTCTCATCCTTTCCTCTTATTTTCAGACAAGGCTTCATGGAGCCAGGCTGTCTCAAATCTCTACAACTGACGATGACCTTGAACAGGGGATTGTCCGGTGTGTCACCTTGCCCCAATGCCCCCTCCCTCCTGCTTTTTCTCCTCCTCCTCTTTGGGATGGGGGTATGGTCTAAGAGCTTCATTAGGGATGCTTACAGAGTGACAACTGTGAGGTTATTTATAGGAGCACGGCCATCTTACCAGTGACCACACTACAGGAGAAAACATCTTCCTTTTCCTCAGCAACTTTCCAGTAGCTCTCCAGAGAGGTTTGGAGCCTCAGGAGCCCTCCATCCAGGCTATCGCCTGTTCATACTCAGGGAAGGGTGGGGCCTTCTCATTCTCTTCTCCATTCAAAACCTTATTACATTTATTTATTGGGAGTGCGTGTGTGTGTGTGTGTGTGTGTGTGTGTGTGTGTGTGTGTGTGTGTGTGTGTGTCATGTATGTGTATGTATGCATTGTACCATGGAGCACATATGGAAATCAGAGGACAAGTTTCAGAAATTGGTTCTCCCACCATGTTGGTTTTGAGGGGTCAAATTCAGGTTGTCAGGCTTGACAACAAGCAAGTTCAACAACTCAGACATCTTGCCTGCCCATGACAGATACTGATGGGTCCAGTGTTGTACAGGTCTTCTGCAAGCAAACCTAGCTGCTGTGAATTTGATAGTGCAATACCATGTGATGCCAGGAAGCTAGTATACCACAGCACTCCAAAGTCAAGCTCTGTTCTCTCTGCCTCCTCTTTGATGTTCCTTACCCAAGACTTGGAGCATTCAACCATCGCTTGTTCTCATAACTTTATGTTGAAAAACTTCTTTGCATGAGGTTGACAACAGCACTAGTCTATGGATGTTAACATTATTATTTAGGAGGCACATTGTGGGCACTTAGAAAAACAATGGCTATAGCTCTCCTACTAGGGCATATAGCCTTCCCAGCCATGGGCTCTTGTCCAGGTTTATAGGACCAGATATGTGAATTTCCTCTTGAGGAGGGATCAGAAAGCATTTAATTACCCCCATAAGTTGTTTGCTATGATTGAGTCAGTGAGAGTATTTTGTCTGGCTGGTCATTAGCATAGCATGAAGGGTTCACAGCTGAGTAGGACAGTATATGACATTTCTCCCTTAGCATCCTGCCTGCCTTCTGTCATTCTGAGGGCTCCCCAGTAGGGAAGAAGCTTCCTCTAGGTCCTGCATTGAAACCAGTGCATACCACTTCTAAATAATATGTGCATTTAAAAATAATGATTTTCTTATTTAATTTTGATGTATGTTTGTGTACATGTATGGCAGGAACATTTGTATGCAGGTGCCTGCAGAGGTCAGAAGAGGGCATTGTGTCCTCTGAAACTGGAGTTACTGTTGGTTGTGAGCTGCCTGACATGGTAGCTGGGCACTGAACTGGGGTCTTCTGGAAAAGCAGCAAGCCCTCTAAACCATCCAGTCTTCTTTCTAGTCTCTCATAGAGACAGCTGTTAGGTGTTTTTGTTCTGCTTTTTCTTTTCTAATTTTATGTGCATTGTTGTTTTGCCTGCGTGTATGTCTGTGTGAGGGTGTCAGAAATCTTGGAACTAGAGTAATAGACAGTTGTGAGCTGTTATGTAGGTTCTGGGAACGGAATTCTGGTCCTTTGGATGAACAGCCAGTGCTCCTAACTGCTGAGCCATGTCTCCAGCCCCTGAGAACCTAGTTTAATCAATAAAAAAAGAACTATTATTATTGCATGCAGTGTCTATATAAGGGTACATATGTGACATGGTTTATGGCAGGAGGTCAGAGGACACTTTTGCAGAGTTGGTTTTCCCCTTCCACCTTTATGTCAGTCCTGGGAATCGAACTCATGCCATCAGGCTATGCAGCAAGTACTTCACCTGCTGAGCCATCTTACTGGCCCTGTTAGTTTCATATTTGTAAATTTCCCTAGACGCATATATTTTTCCATCCCAAATCTAATATAGTTACATTATATTACATCAGAAATCGATTACAATATAATGTTGTAATTTAACTTTTCCTCATGGCGCATTTCACAGGAGACTCAGAGCGCATAGAATGAACAGTATCTCCTGTTCTTTACCCTCTGCAGCAGCCGTCAGCTTCCTGTTTGGGTTTGATTGCTCCCAAGTCATCTTTTTCATATTACTGTAAATAGATCCCAGATCATCATTCACCAGCATTGTTTATGATACTGTCACCATGGAAACCTTGCTCAGAGCCAATGACTCCATTTCTTCTCTCTCTCTCTCTCTCTCTCTCTCTCTCTCTCTCTTCTCTCTCTCTCTCTGTGGGGGTGATACATTTTATTTAAATCTTTAAAGTTTGTGAAATTTTATTAATTACATATGGTTTATTTTTGCATTTCATTAGGCAGATCCAACCATATAAAATTATCTGTAAATAAGTTTTAAATTAGTAAAATTGAAGTAAATGGTCTCCTATTACAGTGACCTGTTAATCTGATTTTCTCATAGGGAACATTTGTTCCTTTTTTTTTTAATATTGCTGAATATTCTGGAATATTCTCATTTTGGATTTTTAGATAGCTTGAGGGTTTTTCTCCTCCCCATTTTTGCTGCTTTATGATAGAGTCTGTCCTATTGCCTGGCTACTGTGTTTTGTTCCTCCTGAGTAGCTTTTGCTCGTTTTCTAGTCATTTCCTTCCCATGAAGGGTGCTGTGGTGGCTTGAATAGTTATGGCCCCCATAGACTCAAGTGGTTGAATGCTTGGCTTATAGGGAGTGGCACTATTAGGTGGTATGTCCTTGTCGGAGTGGATGTGGCCTTGTTGGAAGTAGTGTGTCACTGTGGGGGTAGGCTTTGAGGTCTCATATATGCTCAAGCCACGCTCAGTGTGGCAGTCTGTCTTTGCTGCCTGTAGATTAAGATATAGAACTCTCAGCTCCTTCTCCAGCACCATGTCTGTCTGCAAACCACCATGCTTTCTACCATGATGATAATGGACTAAACCTCTGCAGATAATGAACTAAACCTCTGAAACTGAAAGCCAGTCCTAGTTAAATGTTTTCCTTTATAAGAGCTGCCGTGGCCGTGGTGTCTCTTCACAGCAGTAGAAATCCTAATTAGGACTTGTGTGAAGGGAGTGCAGAGTTGAGTCTAGACATGATTTTCCCAAGAACTGAAACCTTTGCCTCTGTCTTTCAGATGCAGCTGTGGTTCTACCCTTCTTTCCTAAGGAACTCTTGTAACCAGTGAGTCACACAGGGCAATTTCCTTACAGTTCACCATGTTGTCATCTTCCAGTGGGTGACTACCCCATGTTTTATCTTTGAAGAAGAGGTGCCATGCATTCTAAGTTGCTGTCTAGAATCGGATTGACTCTTAGATCAGTCCCCTGTAGACCTGGAATTGTATAATTTTCCTTCTTTTATAAATAAGATTTCAAGAATTTGCACAGATGTGGCTTGTTATGGGCATTTTCCCTTCTTCAGAATGGTCACTCAGCAAACCTTGTAGTCTAAGGCTGTCACTCATTCTGAAAAAGTTTGTCATGGTGTTTTCTCAGTGGTGTCCTCTGATTGCAACTTTTGAAGCTATTGTGAAGATGACACTGAAATTTTCAATCTTTCTATTTTTAATTTTTTTCCATTACTTTGTTATTTTGTTTTAAAGTAGTTTATTATTTTTATTGTGTGTAAGTTGTTGGCCTGCTTGCATGTAGGTCTGTGTAACAGTGCCAGATCTCCTGGAACAGGAGTTATAGACAATTGTGAGCTGCTGCGTGGGTGCTGGGAATTGAACTCAGGACCTCTGGAAGAGCAGTTAGTGCTCTCAACCACCAAGCCATCTCTCCAGCACTGTCATTTTGTTTTAATTTCCTTTTGGACATTGACTTATTTGTGCATGCACACATAGGTGTATGCTCATGTCACAAGCACACATGTTGAGGTCAGAGGGCAGCTTGTGGTAGTCTGTTCTTCTTTCTCCATGTGGGTGCTGGGGAGGGAGCTGGCCATCTACTCTGGTCTTTACCTGCTGAGCTAGCTCTTTAGCCCTTGTTTAGCTTTCATGGCGATTTCTGTTTCATCTTCAACTGTATCATCATAGTTTATAACATTTTGTACAGTGCTTTTGATGTCATTTTTTCTTTTAGTATTTTTGTCAGATGGTTGCCCTCACACATCTTAAGCTGTCGGTTCCATTTTCTTTCTGTCTGCTGCTTCTGTCTGGTGGGTTGTAGGGGAAGCTGATTGGCCTGGTTTCCCTCCCAGGGGATTATTAAGCATCAGACATAATGTGGGTCATTTTTATTAAGCTGCTCAGTTTCTGAAGAGAAATGTTTCCACCCTATAAACCGGCTACCAGAATCATGGGACCAGGGATGGTGGGTTGTTGCTGGGGCGTCAAGTTTCCTCTTAGGCCTCCTACTTTTAGTCCATCTTTTCTTGTACCATGTAAAACCAAGACTGTTGATTTTCATTTCAAAACTAGAGAGGACCCTGTTTTTCTACGTTGGAGCTCGTGAGTCACCTGCTGTGTAGTGTTTGATTTATCTGTAATTAGACTTTTTGCCAGTCCCAACCTTTTTACTCCCATCCTCCAAGGCTTGTCTTATTGGCATGATACTGCAGTTTTCAAGAGAGAGTAGAACCACAGCCCCTCTTCCTTCCTCCTTGGATCTTTCATCTGTGTCTTATAGGGTTACTATTGCTGTAGTAGACCATGGCAACTATTATCAAGGGAAACATTTAATTGAGGTGGTGGCTTAAGGTTTCAGAGGTTAAGTCCATTATCATGATGGGGAACATGGCAGCAGGGAGTATGGTGGCATGCAGGCAGATAAGGTACCTTCTACAGGAAGTGAACTGAATCACTCACTGGGTGTGGCTTGAGAATGAGACCTCAAAGACCACCCCCCACAGTGACACACTTCCTCCATCGAGGCCATACCCACTCCAACAAAGCCACACCTCCTATTAGTACCACTTTGTATGAGCTTATGGGGGCCAGTTACATTCAAACTACCACAATCTGTACCTTTCACACTATGCATTTAAATCCCTGATTGATTCAGCCACTTCCTCTAGCTTTATTTTGTAGGTTTCTGTTTTCCTCATTTCAGTGGTGGTTTGGGGGTGGGGAAAGAGCTGGCTTGTGTTTAACCAGGAGATTGAGGAGTATGTAATCCAGTGAGCTGAACTTTCCTTTAACCTGCTTGAGAGCTTCCAACTTCACTTTGTGGCATTTAAAACACACACACACACACACACACACACACACACACACACACACACACACACACACCGGGGCGGGGGGAGAGAAATGGACAATGTATTCAATATATTCATTTAGGAATAAAAGAAGGAAGACTATGGCTAAGGTAAGAGAGTTTACATTGTTAGATTTTGGTTGATAATTTCAGATCTCTGTGCTTTTGAACTACTGTCATAGTTTAGATCTTAGGTGCTCCCGAGATGTCCATTAGTTTACCATGTGGGGCTACTTGGAGGTAGTGTAGCCTTTAAAAGGTGGTGCCTAGTGGGAGATTTTAGGTTATTGGGAAGCATGCTGCAGATGGGGATATGGAGACTACAGCCCTTCCCATTGTATTTCTTCATGTTCCAGCCATGAAATAATCAATTTTGCCCATCATGTGCTCTGTGCCACCATGAGCCTAAAAGCATGGACTGGAAGCTCCAAAGCTGAGTGCCAACATAAACGTTCTCATCACAAGTTGATTTAGCTGCATGTTTCTTACAATATTAAAGTCGGTGCATATACTTACTAAATTATAAGTGCAAGCCATCTTTATACTAAACCCTTTTTATTTATTATTTATTTATTGTTTATATTCAGTGGGAGTTGAGCCCATGACTTTGCACGTGTTAAACATTCAGTTGTTCACCTTATTTTAGAGCTTGAGATGTACTTGCATTGTAAGTGTTGGAATTGGCTTGCTTTTTTTGATAAGATATTATGGCATTGTACACACACACACACACACACACACACACACACACACACAAATATATATATATATAATATATATATATATATATATATATATATATATATATATATACACACACACATACACACACTCACCATCATCACATTGTTCACCTAATCTCTTGCTGACTTATTTGGTGAAATAGGGTACTGAAATTGGATAGAGTAACTTGACAATAGTAGAGGCAGCAGAAAAAGGAAGACAGACATGACGTTCTCCAGCGTAGCTCCAGGTGGCAGTGTGTCTTAGTTTGGGCTGCTTTTACAAATCCCATAGCCTACATACTTAAGGAACATTTCTCACGGTCCCCAACCTGGGAAATATAAGATCCTGGAGCTTTGAAGCCTGCACTGGGTAAGCTCCTCTTCCTGGCTTATAGATAATTTGTTTTCTTGTCTACACTTGGTGGAGGTAGTGAGAAGGTAGTTTCTCTTCCTCTTGGAGGGACACTAGTCCCCATGTCTCATGACCTCATGACACCTTAAAATGTCAACAAATTAGGGTATGTTTGTATTTTTGTAGGGTATGTTTTTTTAAGACAGGGTTTCTCTGGCTGCTGGAACTCACTCTGTAGATCAGAGTCTGGCCTTGAACTCACAAAGATCCTCCTGCTTCTGCCTCCCAAATGCTTGTATCAAAAGTTTGTGCCACCAAGCCTGGCTACAAATTAGGGTTTTAACAATTAAATTTTGGGGGAAGACAATGTTAGCCTTTTCATTTTTGAAGATAAATATAAAGAAATGAAAAGAAATTATTACGGCATTATATACCTAGGGAGTACACTTTTTCATTCTCTAATTCATGGGCCCTTACCTCAGTAAACAAGGTATTAAGATGAAAAAATAGAGATGCAGTAATTGCTTGGAAAGGTTTAGGTACAGAATACATCTTTGTAAACAGCTGGGCAGGTTTTACATGGTGATTCTGCTCAGACCCAGAGCAACACTCATGGAACAGCCTGCACAGCTCGCTAGGCTGTGACACCATGGTGAGGTGAGGGAGTGAAAGAGGTTCTGACCCTTGCCTTCCTGTGCCTGTCTCTGTAGTGGCAGAGCGAATGGAACAGAAGCAGGTGCAGCCTGTCTGCGTGCCATCCCTGTCTATTCTGGAGGCCTTTATACCAGCTCACAGTTGACTTACTCTTAATTCTCAGCGTGTCACTTTCATTTCCTTTGGCATTGTATCTAATGTCTTTAAAGACATGTTGAGGCATCATTCAAAACACAGTGTTCATGGGTTAGCTCTGACAATGCCTCTTGTTACTGCACAGTGCCTAAGACTTGATTCTTCGTGTGCAGTCTGTGAATCCAAACTCAGGAGCCAGCAAATTCATGTGCATTGAGAGATAGAGTGCTGGATGCCTGAACAGCCATCATGACTGAGTTGCAGGGCATTCTGATGTCATCTGGTGACACTCACTGGGCTTGGTGTATAGCTGGTCCTATGATGGTGTTCTAGACTACCCCCTCCTAGTTTGTCATACAACTCTTTTAAATACAAAATGAATAGTCAACCATCTAGAGTTCACTTTGAGATTATGTGTGTACAGCCATGTCTGACTTTTGTTTTCTTATTAGCTATAGGTTTTTCTCATTGATACAGTCATTTAATAAATTGAAATCAGCACACCCTCTTTACCCTGTCTGTCAGAGAGCAGGTTCATAAAATGTGAAGATGTGATTCTGCAGTTTATTTTGGCCCAGGTCTAGCCATGCTGTAGATAAAACTGCCTCAGTGTTTCCCGCCTCCCGTTCATTCTACCTTGTGCTATTCTATCTTAATTTTCTCACCTCGGATCAATACACGTGGTTCTTTTCTCATAACGTCATTCACCCGTTCTAATCCTCTAACTCCTTTCATGCAGACACAGTGATATCTCTATAGTGCCATTATTCTCCCAAGCACTAGCTGCAAGGTACTGGGGGAGGATTTATTTTCACCATTTGGCATCTAAATACCCCAGCCTGTAACACCCTATGGCTGTCCACTGCACATTATTAGGCAGAGGGGACCAGCATGTGGTAGGAAACCTGAGCACAGTGGCTGTTAGGGGTGGTCATCAGGAACAGGCTGCCGTCCTGAAGGATCCGGCTTGTGCACACGGCACTGTGTTGGGCCCCTGAGTGCCAGTTCGACTCTCAGGTTGCAGAGGATCCAATTGGCTCTAATGTTTTACTGGGCCAGGATCTCCACTGTGTACTACACTTTGTTACATACCATTAGATGGAAGAGACTATCCAGCAACTTTCCATTTCCCAACCGGGAAATAATTCCAGGAAGATGTTTGGCTCAATTGGTGCAGCGCAAAGAGCCGCCTTGTTGGCTAACAGAAACCGTCAAGACTTTTGGCACATAGAAATGTATGTGCTTGCACACACCCGCATGCTCCCAAGCCCTTTTTCCTTGCCAAATATGTATCAAGTGTGAGACTTCTGGCTGTTGTGCTGGAGACATTTTCAGTGCAAGTTCACGGAAAGGTCCTTGAGGATCATTTTAAGGGTTGAGCAGCCTTTCTCTTCTACCATCATCAGTGGCAGGCAGCACTGCCCCTCCAGTCTGTGGTTGCAGTAGTATGGATCCATCTCAACTTGCTCCAGAATCAGGGAGGCCCTTCATTACAGGGTTTTCAGTGGGAAAATAGGCATTCTGGGTAAATTGGGATTAACTGGCCATTGTCACCTCCTTTTGTACTATAGAGAACACAGGGGACAGGGATAGGTGCTTGGAGAGGTTCTGTTTGGGAGCCAAATCCAGCTAGAGTATTTACTGGAGGCATAAGCATCACCTGATTTCTACGAGTTAAGTTTAAAAAACAAAAAAACTTCTTTTTATAACCTAGTTTCTTTTGAGAATGTTTGTACATGTTATGCTTTATTACTTTTCTGTCTCCCACCATGCTATTTTAAAAGCACCAACTTCACCAACATAGTTTTTAAATATACTGAAAAGTAGTACTCAATCAAAAGCATTAAGATTAATGCACAAAACTCCGAGGTATTGTTATTTCAAGGTAAGGTGCTGGGTTTGATAGGCTCCAGTTTGGTTATTTTGTTGTCAGCTTAAGTTTTAACATCTAGCCAATTTTTTGGCTGAACTGTAGGGCATTTTTCTATGATGTCTTCTCAGAGGGTATGTATTGATCATCTGCATCTGCAATAATTCACAGGGTGGAAATTAGTGGAGTGCTTCACTTGCTGATGTTCAAGTCTAATCTGTGCTTTCACTCTCTGAGGTAGACGAGGTTTACTGTACCACATAGTTTCCCATATAAATTATGACCCATGCTACTCTTACAAGCAGGCAGGATGCCAACGGCAGTATTTCTTAGGAGCAGAGAGGACCATGTGGCAGCTTTAGGAATACGTCTGAGCCT
The DNA here is from genome assembly GCA_030556225.1 of Cricetiscus sungorus. Classification (NCBI taxonomy): domain Eukaryota; kingdom Metazoa; phylum Chordata; class Mammalia; order Rodentia; family Cricetidae; genus Cricetiscus; species Cricetiscus sungorus. The sequence continues at coordinate 20,082,844 of JANBXA010000180.1, read as the reverse complement.
TTCCACACTTTACTAAATTTCTGAAGCTTTCTTATGCTTTAGTCTTTCTCTATAAATTTCTGGTTTTGAAAATTAGACAAATAGTGCATGGATATATATCACTGTAGAAAAATTTAAGCCATAAAGAAGTCTCCCAGGAAACAATGAAATTTCATCTTTTACAAGCCACATTCCAGTCATATTAAAGGCTGTTCTTCTAGAATTTTAATGTAAAATTGTTTGGCCTGTAGTTTTGTCCACTTTATTGAGCTGATTCACACATACATTGTACACACACACACAGAAATATATATGTCTATACCCATACTTTTAAAGTATTTTTCACACTTTGTTTTAAAGCTATGTTGACTCCTTAGTGTACATGTACTTAATTTTATTTACCATTTGTGCTATACATTTGACAAAATACTCAAGGTACACAAGAGAAGGAAATGTATCACAGTGTCAGAGCATGGCCCTTGTGTCACTGTTTTCCATCTGTACTGACACAGCACAGGGTATTGGTGGAGACCCTGTGATGGAGTAAATCTGCTGGTCTTTTGACAGCCAGGAATCAAAGAGGAGGGGAGGACCAGGCTCCCACCATCCTCCATGGGTATTTGCTTTAATGTCCCGAGTGCCTTCCACTAGGCCCAGTGTCTTGAAGATTCCACCACTGCAGACCAATGGCAGGCTGATTACCAAGCCTTTAACACATAAGTCTTTGTAGGGTACCTCAGATCCAATCTGTAACAGTTACTATGAACATATTTGTTGTCCTTTGCTCAGGTGTGTTATTAATTCCCTGTCTGAATTGTTAGGCCAATAGATATATCAAAATGATGACACATACTATTGAATTGGCCTCTGAAAAAAGTACCAACTTTACATTCAAAATTTGAATATTTTTAACAGTTGACTAATTTTTGCAAGACAAAAAATGGATAGTGAAAAATTTCAAGCACCAACAAGTCAGGAATTTTCCCTATTTTAAACAAAATTTCATTTGTTGCTTACTTATACATCTGACCTGTATTTTTAAAACAATCTTATTTTACAAACCAATCCCAGTTCCTTCTCCCTCCTGTCCTCCTACTCCTTCCATCATCTCCCCACCCCACCCCCATCCACTCCTCAGAGAGGGTGAGGCCTCCCATGAGGGATCATCAAAGTCTGTCACATCATTTGGGGAAGAACCAAGTCTCTCCCTGCTGTATCTAGGTTGAGCAAGGTATCCCTCTATAGGGAATGGGCTCCAAAAGGCTCTTATTCTTGACATAGCATTAACAGAATAAGCAACGGCCTGAGTTTTTAAGAAATAAGAGCTCACAATACATTTATTTTTTCCTTTGAGTACCTTTGGATACCTACTAGATTGCAGTCACTATGTCAGGTTCTTCAGGCAAAGATAAACAAACTTGTATTTTTGAAGTGCTTCCTGACTCATGGGGAGCTGGCTAAGAAATATGCAATTATAGTTGAATATGGCAAGTGCTGTTGTCAAGATACTTGCAAAAGGCCACGTGGTACATATAGCGTACAGCAGAGAGTTGGGCAGCTTGAAAAGTTCTTCCTGGGCAAATATTTGCTTCCCAGAGTCTCACTGTCGGAATCAACTTAAACTTAGAAAACTGGGAAGGGTCCCATCTACACTGCTTCTTAAACTCCCATGTGTAGTCCTCCATATATTAGACCACACTCTAATGTCAGTGTCATTCAGGTGTACTAGATTACAACTGTCAAAAGCCTGGCCAAAAGTGGCTTAGTGATAAGGACCTTCATTTATTTATTAACTTAAGCAGAAGTCCAGAGCAAGCAGATGTCTTTTGTTTAGTAGTTCAATGCCATTGAAATATATTTTTCACTCTGTCATTTCTCCACATGTTGGTGAGGCTTTCCATGGGACAAAACGATGACTGTGTCAGGTGGAGTTATGACATCACTTATTCAAGAATAGCCAGCAAAGCCTAAACTTTGTATAATGAACTCCACCCCTGAGAAGTTTCCGTGTGCTGTGCTTGTGCCTCGGTGTATCGGCTTGCCTGCTGATTGCCTCTGTGCCCAGCTGCAGACATTCACTTCCAGGGGTAGTGGTGAATGAGCCAGGAAGCAGGGAGCTTTGCCTGTTAGGTATTCCTGTTATATGACCAGAGTAGCAGGGATTGTCATTTCTTATTAGAAGCCTTTTCTATTCTTTCTTTGAGTCATAGTTACAGAAAAGCTGCTATTTGAAATGTGTTTTCTGTTGTTTTACACACTTTTACCACCTTGCTTTTTGTTTGCTGACAGAGTTGAGTCTTGTCTATAGCATTAGATCTGAGCTTCTAAGATGAAATTCATGGAGATTCTTAATGTGTATCTCAGATCCTTGATCAAGTCTTGGCTGGAGTTATAGATGTGATTGACATGGGAGGGCAGTGCTTTATAGTGCATTTTTTCCATTAAGGAGAGAGAGAGAGACTTTACCATGATTAAATGGAGTTAAAACCACAGGTTTGGAGAATGAATTAATTTTTGTAAGTCTTCTAAATAAAGTTAAGAGTGGGGTAAAATGACTTGGCACTTTACATATGTACCTGTTGGATAGACTTGCTTTGAAAAAAGTGAGTCATTGATTAGTATCTTGATTAGACTGCATACTGACTCAGTATTGGGTTTTGACTTAAGTAAGCTATACTTTTAACCAAGGGTCTGTGATAGATACTGCACATTGAAAATTTCTTTGTGATTGAAGATAACTGCTTATCGACTGCCTTAGGACTCTGCCTAAATTGTGAAAGAATATTTTTTTTTTTGATCCCGCTTTCATACCACTGATCTATCCTCACAAGCTGGAGATCTTGGGGGACAGTATTGACATGACTGCATTATACACGGTGGAATAATGCCATGTGACAGTCAAAAGAACAGGACAGCTCTGTGTGCACCAGTGTGGAAATTCACCCTGCTGTTTACATGGATGATGCCAGGTTTACAGCTGTTCATGTTTCACTTTATGTTAAAAAGTTTCCTTGTTATAGAATATTTTCCCTTTTTCCGTGTTATAGAACATTTTCCCTTTTTCAGATTTTCATATTTCTGATCAGTATGTGTATGACAGTTGATAGTGTCCTGTCATAATTTCAGTATTAAGCATAGTCCAATGACTTCTTGTCTTACAAGAGGAGCATTCATTCATTCATTCATTCATTCATTCATTCATTCATTCCCCTTATTTCTGTTGACACCCATTCTCAGTCTTCCTGTATTCCGCCTTCCTGTAGGTTAATTACCATGTGTGGTAGATCAATAGTCACCCCTTACATTATCATCATGATGATGCAGATTACTACATTCACAGCTAAACCAGAGAAGACAATGATTGCTTCTCTTGTTTGTCTTGTGCTAACAATTGAGCCTAATTTTCTGATTATTAGATTTTCTGTATACTTGTTAGTAGTTTGGCACAAATCTCTTGGACTAGCCAGACATACTCTTTTCTTTCCTCTGCAATGACAGCATGTATGCATCATACTCTAATTTAAATTTCAGCTAATGGCTTAACATTTACATCATCATCATAAGATCCCCTGAGGCTCATTTTGTTCCTCTTTGAAGTTCCAGAGTTTTAATATCCAATTAGTAGGAACCAGCAAATCTGTGCTTTTTGGGAGTGGTTGTACCTCTTTCAGTTAGTACTTCTGACTCCATATGTGATGGCTGCATATATGAGTAACAAGAATGTGCTTCGTGGAAGGATGTTAAACATGACTTTAATCTTTTTTCCACGTTGGTGTATGTGCATGTGTGTACATGTGACTGCATGTGTGCAGGGGGAAAAAGGCATGCTTGTCCCATGGCACACACATAAATTAGATGACAACTCCTGGGAGCCAGTTCTTTCTTTGCCCCAGGTGGGACTAGGGGATCAAACTTAGGTCCTTAGGCTTGGTGGCAAGCACCTTCACCTGCTGAGCCATCTTTCTGACTCTGATAAAGTTTTCCTTTGAAGTTTTTAAATCTGTCTGTTGCTACATGCATCTTAGTGTCCTTATGTTTTAACTCACATCTCAAAGGAGAATTGTGATGGAGTCCAGGAATGAAAAATGTGAGATTTTTGTTTTGTTTTAAGTAATTTGATAATTCTTTCATAAAGACATTTCTTTTTTATTTTTATATAAAAAGAAGCATGCACTTTTATGTTTCCACATTTAACAGATATACTAAGGGAAATAAAAGGCCAATGGTGCTGACAAGGTGTTAAACATGCGAATGAAACAAACAAACAAACAATATTCCCAGAAAAGTGAGGGAACAGAAGAACAAGAGGAAGTTTACAGTAAATTTTGAGATGAGGTAGAGATGGGCCTTATGTCTCTCATAAGAAGGCAGAAGTTGGTCTAGGTGTGACAAGCAGTGGAGCTTTGTTAGAGGGCCAGTCCAACAGTCTTGAAGCAAGAGAGCAAGAGAGAAGGATGCTATGAAAAGGAACCATTATAGTGAACCACTGCAGGCTGGTGAGGCGCGGGGGCAGTGGCTTCTTGAAGAGTGACAACCTTGGCTGCACTTTTTGAGGCTCTACTGAGGGACGTTGCTTTTCACTCTCTGACCCATTGGCCAGACCTAATTTCAGGCCAGTTGTTCAGTGTTTCTGAGAGAGCCGGTTTGCAAGATGAAGTCCCATGTAATACAGAGCATTGGCACAACATCATATTCAAGAAATAATACTCTATCCAACATCATATTCAACAAATAGTACTCTATCCAACATCATATTCAAGAAATAGTACTCTATCCAACATCATATTCAAGAAATAGTACTCTATCCAACATCATATTCAAGAAATAGTACTCCACAATTCCCTGCCCCAAAGGCCTAGTGTCAGTGTACTTCCAGAATCTACACTGGAATTTCTCCTGGTGTGTAGTCTCCAGGGCAGGCTAGTGTGTACTTAGGGCTTGGTGCTTAGCCAAAGGGTGATAGCAAATTATGGGCCATAAAAGTTTTGTGCTAAAAACTCACTAAAAAGCGAAAGACATTTTATTTGCTTTATTACAGTAGGGGATAGATACTTTGCCATAAACCTGAGCTCAACCACGAATGTAGGAAACAAAGCTGGGGTTTTAGTTAACCAGTAAGGTGGGGATAATGGAAGGAAAATGACAGACAGTAAATCAAGAGTATGGAGGCAGGCAGGGATCTTAGACATCAAGTGTAGGAAATTAAGATTCCCAGGTAGGAGGTTCTTTTGTTTTTTATTATTTTATTATTTTATTTTTATTTTACATACTGATCTCAGTTCTCCCCTCCCTCCCTCCCTTCCTTCCTCCCTCTTTCCCTATCTCCCACCCTCACATGCACCCCGACCACCCTCTCCTCCCACCCACCTCCAACTCCACATGTAGGGTGATGCCCTCCAGGAGGGGTCAGGTAGGAGATTCTTATTCACCGGATATAGCAGGATTCTTTGAAACACCTAGACTCATCAGGATGAGCATAGGATCTACCTGTGAAGAGCTCTCTGGGGAACTTGACTGCAGTTTGGTCAAAGTGGGAGATTTTGGTGCTATGAAACCTGAGATTGTAGATTGAGGTAGTCATATGCATACTCATAGGTTGATATTTCATGGTGTGGGACAGGTCCAACTGCAGGAGGAGTCTTGCTTGTACCCTTGAGGATCTAAACATTCTAAACACAAACCCCATCTTCCCTGCTTTTAATTGTTTGCTTTGACTACATTAACCCACTGCTACCCACTGGTGCTAGCAGGGATGGATGTAGGACAGAGGTTGTCTGTGGAAGAGAAGCTGGGAAGAAACCTCAGAAGGCACAAACTGAAGTGCTTCTGGAATCCCCCCAACAGTGGGAGGAAGAAAACAGGGGTAGTCAGTGTATTAGTTGCTGCCTTCGTTGCTATAACAGAAACTCTGACAAAAGCCATTTAAGGAAGAAGCAGTTTATTTGGCATCCAGTTCAAGGTTACTGTTGTGGTGGTGAAATCACAGGGGCAGAAACTTGTGGCTGCTGGCATCGAACTTGTGAACATTGAATCCACAGTGAGAGCAGAGAGGTGAACACCATTGCCCAGCTTCCTCTCTGTTTTGGACTCCAGTCCCTGGAGTGGTGCTGCTCACAATGGTCCCACCCGCTCAACCCAACCCAGGGACTCCCTCATAGACACAGCTAGAGGTTTGTCTTCTAGGTGACTCAGGATTCTAGCACATTGATGATGTTAACCAGAGAGTTCTGTTTTCTTCACCTTGTGCCAACCAGCCTCTAGAGAGAACCATCATCGTTGACACAACCAATGTTTCTGAGACAGGATCTCACTATGTAGCCAAGGCTAGTCTTGAATTTGTGGTCCTTCTGCCCTAGCCTCTAGAATGCTGGGATAACAGGCATGCCTGACTTTTTTTTTTTTTTAAAGACAGGTCACAATATATATAGCCCAAGCTATTTTCACTTGCTTTGTAGCCTAGGCTGGCCTTGAACTTTTGATCTTCCTGCCTCAGCCTCCTGTATTGTGCTAGGCTTAAGGGCATTTAGTACCATACTTTAAAAAAGTTTGTTTTAAATACATGACATTTACTGCTTTACACACATGCATGTGTGTGCACATTAGCAATCATAAAGTTACGCTTGCAAAGGCAGAAAGGAGAGAACACTGAATGGCTTGTTAGATTGATCTTTAGCCTTTAAAATATTTAGGCATGTGGTGTGGCAGGCTAGATTTTTCTTTTGCTTCAGGCTATGCACATATTAGAAAGGGGATGCAAAGTTACTGACTGACCCTCAGCACAGTCTCCAGAAGGAGATTGAGAAGTTTCAACATCAGGTAGTGAAATAGGCATGTTTAATGAGCGTGTGTAATTGAGAGAGGGTGGCTGCATGATGGTGAATTGGTTAAGGGCCAGGCAAAGGGAGCCTCGGAGACAATTTAGAGGGAGAAGGAGAACCAGTTTGTTGGAGGACTCTTTGAGTCAAGTGTCCTGTCAGAGCCCCTCTGAACTGGCTAGGGTGTCTGTATAGGTGCATGTGGCTAGTTCAGAATTGTTCAATTTAGCTTTAAGTGACAGGATCCTCTTCCAGATGTCATTTCAAAATGTTGATTACTGCTTATAACACTGGGAGAACTAAATAACCTGATGGAGTTGTGTGGCTAAGTCAAGAAAATTCACAGGAAAAGGATTTAAAAGCAGCAGCGAATGTACTCACCAAACAACACACCACACTTCCCTTTGTTCTAGGAAGTTTTAATTCTCCTTGTTGAGTATTTTTGATAGGACTGGGTTTTTATAGGCTATTCAGCTTCATGGTAGGGATATTTTGTTGTTTTTAGGAAGACACTTTGGGAAGCACATCTCTCTTTAGGCTAAGCTGTGCCTTCTTTTGAAGCAGACTGTATCTGCCATATTACCAGAGTGCTAAAGTTGTTGCATATTTTTGTGGGAGCACTTGAGGGTGCTCATATTGATTCATTCATACTCATTCATTTATCCATTCTCTAGAATCAGTGTCACAGTGGGGCCAGTGGTTATTCTGGTCTCCCGCCGTTGGCCAGTGTGACTCCTGTTCCTCATCTGGCTTTTTAGTTCTAGATAAGTGATTCAACCTTTGTGGTTTAAGTGTGGCCGATAATCCAGGTTGTCTCCAGTTTGTGTGGGGTTGGTGAAGGAAGAAGGCACATAAACACGTCCCGTAAAGCATGCCACTCCTCTCATTGCTATTGCAAATCAATCTCTGTAGTCTGGCATGATTTGCCTGCATCAACTCTGTCCCAAATTGCATTTCCCTTTACAGCGCACTTTAGTGTGTAAGTTTTGCTCATCAGCAGCTGTTTAAAGGAACTAAGAAATGTGTCAGTGTTCAGTAAACACAAAATAACTCAGAGAAATGAAAGCTTTGAGTCCAAAGGTGTTCCATGCAGAAGTTTCTGTATAAGCTGGTGAGCATACACAGTCAGGTTTTTGTGCATCACCCTCTTCTCATTTCCATCCTTCACTCAGTGCCTCTCTTGTAATACACATTATCCTGGAGCTCAAGTTAAGTCATTCACTTGGTTTTTGGGTTTTTGAAGTCACTCCCCATTAGCATGGTCCAGCACTGACACTCTGCTGTAGGCTGTGCCCAAGTGTGGTAGTAGAGATCTTTGGTGGTTTTGCTTTTCCTATTTCTAAGTGTTTCCTAACTAATGGTTAAGTCTATGACAGTAGCTTATAGGGACAAAGTGACATTTTTTAAAACCTGTTTCCTGGAGGATTTTAGCTTGAGGCAATTAACAGAAGACATAGTTAATGTGATATTGTTAGTGCTTAGGGATTTAGGGTTGTGTTGTATTTCGTGTATGTCTCAGGATAGATATCGAGAAATGCTTTTTTGTTTGTTTTTGTTTTTGTTTGAGACAGGGTTGCTCTGTGTAGCCCTGGCTGTCCTGGAAGTCTCTCTGTACACCAGGCTGGCCTCGAACTCAGAGATTCATCTGCCTTTGCCTCTGCCTCTGCCTCCCGAGTGCTGGGATCAAAGAAGTGTGGTACCACCCCCTAGTGCTGGGAAATGCTTTTTAAAACAGTAGTCATGTGAAGTATTTCTGGTAAGTTAGGTCCTTTAACTTCTCTCACTATTAAAGTGACACATCTCACTAATGGGGACATTCTCCTACCCCTGCACACTCAACAGAATTTAGAGAGAATGGGAACTCCACACTAGAACATTTAGCTTTTGGGGGTGGGCATTGAACCTATATATATTCTTGTGTGTGCTAGGCACAATGTTCTGCCATTGAGGTAAATTCTCAGTACTTGGCCTCGGAGACAGAGTCATGCTGTGTTGTTCAGGCTGTAGTCCAGGCTGGCCCTAAATGCATTCTTTCTCTGCAGCCCCCAAATTCTGGGATTAGTGGGGTGTGCCACCATGTCCAGCTATGTGTATTGATTATGAGTAAACAAATATAGTTTTGCTTAGACTCTGCAAGGTATTGTTTTGTTTTGATTTTGTTGTTGTAGATTCTATGTGTGAGGGTTCATCATCTGCTGTCCTTGTGACACTGGGATTCTATAGCTGCTCACCTAGGGGCACTGCACACTTAAGAACAATAGGCTCTTTTCAGTCCCATTCATGTTACTAACACACAACATGACTGGATCTTCACAGTGGTTGCAGAAACCTTGGTGTGGCTGTTTTTTCTTCCTGCTGCACTTTACTTGTGTAGACAGCGGAGGCATAGCTCAGACTCTTTCCACTCTGTGAACATTGGAGGATGTTTGTGGTTTCTGTGTCCCTTCTCTGCTGCACACAGTAAGGCTCCAGAGATGTATTTGTCTAGGTGGCGAGGGAATAAAGGAAAAAAAAATAGACAGATGGACATATGATTTGCTGGGATTGGGTAGTCTTAGCTCTCTGCTGAAGAAACTGCAGCAGTCCCAAAGCTCATTGTGTTTATTGTATTATATAGAGTTGAACAGCAGGGCTATTGTATAAGTTGAACAAGGAGGGAAGAATATTGTATTTAGAAAAACAAGGAGGTGAGCTTTCAGGAGACAGGGTTAGCCAATTTCTGTAGACACAGTCTCTGTAGGGGAGCAGTCATCCAGCCATATGTATTTGAGGAGAGAAAGCTATGGAGGGTGTTTTCTGCACACACTGTCAACATCTGCCAACATCTGCATGTGGATCATATGGGATGTCTTTGCCATTTGTCCCTGGATCTGATGCTAGGGTCCTTAATATGGCCAAGCCAATGCCAAGAGTACCTCACAGACTCAGGGCTTCCTCCAATCCCTACACTGTTCTGTAGTTCAGACTTTTTGTTGTGCTTTTCCATCATGATCTGGATTAAGAATCTCCTATGTACACCAAGGAGTTAGTTGTGGGCAGCCAGTGGGTAGGAATTCCTTGCTCAAAACCCTGGTGACTGATCCAGTAGTTGATTCTAGCCACCACCCCCCCCCGCCCCCGTGTTTAAACAGGGATCTCACTATTCAGCCCAGGATGATCTCAAGCCCTTGATCTCTCTACTTTAGCCTCTTATGTACTATGTAGGATTCTTTGATTTTCCAAATGCTAGGAAGATATCCACTAGATAGGATTCCTCAGCCCCACAAATGCTGGGAGTACAAGTATGACCCCCATGTGTGTCTTGGGCCTCGTTTATTTTAATCACATCCCTTTCAGCCTCCAGGGCTACAGATTTGAACTATTCCTCTACTTTCTCCGAGCAGGAGTTTAATATTTTCTCCCGGGTACATGGCCCCCACCCCCTGTTGTGCCATAGATAGAATCTTGATGTTCAGTTGTTACGGGTTCCCTTTCCCATCATTGGTCTCTGCCAATCTAGACTCTCAGAGCTGCAGCGGGTGAATGCCTTTCTTCCCAGCTTTCCCTTCTTGTCCTCCTGCCTTCCTGTGTTGATAGCTGTTAACTTCTGTGAACAATCCCATCACACTCTCTTTTTCTTTACTATGTATGTTATATTTCAATCATGTGGATGAGAATTCTTTTTGATGTTTAATATCAAATATAGCCAACATCAGCTAAGCACACACACACACACACACACACACACACACACACACACACACACCGTATGCATGCATGCACGCACGCACGCATGCACACACACACATGTTGCTCTTGCTGGTGATTGAGAACACAAGCCCATCACTGAGGTAGAGGTGTCTTTTTGGCAATTTCTCTGTGTTCAGTATGCAGCCTTTGACTTAATGTAATGTCACCTGTAAAGATTTAATTCCCCCCCCTTTTCTTCTTTGTCTTGAGTCACAAATGAGAAAAATACATGTGCCATGGAGCTCAGGAACACTGATCAGTGTGTCACTGGGTTGAATTGTTGTCACATGTGACGGAACTAATGAAGAAGAAAGGATTAGTGAGCAACATAGGTACACACACTAACAAAATGCCAAGGTGGTTATGTCTCAGTCCCCTCATCACCTAGCAGCATGTATGGGATGTTCCCTCATTACTCTGAGTATGTATGGGATTGTGCACTGATCGGAAACAGATCACAGATTCTGGCTATTGCAGCGACCCTCTCGCATGTTTATCCCAGCAGTGTGTGGTATGTATTGTCAGAAATGCTCTGTCATGCTCACACCTCATAGTCAGCAGGTATGAGCTACCTGCTGCCTCTAGAAGCACTAGTCCCTCCTCTTTGGATATTATGTAGCTGTGAAGTTGGGCTTGAATTCCACATAGTTAATGGGGACCTTGGACTGTTGGCTTGGAGGTACAGTGTGACCCACAGGACCCTCACCCTGCTTACCGTGTGAACACAGTAGGTTTTGAGTAAGCAATTTCTGGATGCCATGTTAATTCTCATCAATTTGGACTAAAAGCCCTTTTGATTACCTGACTTCTTGCTGATATACTGTTAGCATCAAATAATTTGCATTTATTTGAGAGCATTTGAGCTAACATTAACTAATTTTTACTAGCCCATGAGAGGCTATATAGTCTATGCTGCTATAGTTATTTGGTACATTTTAATCCCCCAGTAGGTGGTAGAAAGTAGAGAGAGAGAGAGAGTGTGTTTTGGTCTTGCTGTTTCCTTGCATTAATGTTTAGCAACCTCAAGCCAGTGTTCACGGTATCATTGACAGGAAGGAGCATTCAGAAATTCCATATTGTGATAAAGTCTTAATTTTTCTTCCGTAGGCATAGAAATTAGTTCTTCCTGAGCGGATCTCTACCCACACGGTCAGGAAATAACTGCTGACCACATCCATCATGTCTATCTGCATATTATCATATTTCAGAGGTTTTTCCAATTAATCCTGTGGAAACCAGAATCACTCCTAATTATAAGCCTGTTATGTCTCTTTATTTTTTGATGTACTTGTTAATTCATGCCTACCCCTGCAGCAGTCTGAACATAGTGCTGTTATCAGTGCTTTTGTCTTTAAAAGCCTCCTGTCTGCCTTTGACCAAGACTGATCAACGGCACTCTGCTGAAATCAATCATTTTGGATTAAAATTTCCATCCTGCATATTTCTTAAGGCTACTCTCTCACAGTTCCTCCCTCTTAACCCGATTAATCAATATGCCTGGTTGATTTTCTCCATTTGGGGCTTCCTTTTCCTGCTTTTCTCTTCTTAAGGAACTGTCTGTGTACCTTGATGTCTTTATTTCTCATGCAATCTTTTAGACAATGCCTCTGGAATGAAGAACCATCTGTAGATCTGTAGAAGGCAATAGAATAATGCCTCTGTTTAAACAGGAACTCCTCCCCGGACTTTTTTTTTTTTTTTTTTTTTAAAGAATGAAAATGACAATGCTTATATTTGGTGATTTTTTTTCTTTGTTCGATATTGGGGTTCAGGCTTCAAAATTGGCTTCTAGATGCTTATTACTTATAGCATCTCACTCCTTTATATTATGATCTTACACTGAGATCCCAGACTTCCTTTGGACACATTTATTCATATTTTATTTTCTCCTTCTAGGTACTGACTTTAACATAGACAGTTTGCCTCTGCCTCGGAAAGCCTATCATGACTGGGCCCTTTTCCATGAAGAGTCCCCCAAAAATAATTATAAGCTCTTCCACGAGCCGGTCATCACCTTATTCAACCATACAGCCACATTCAGCAGGCATTCCCACTTGCCGCTGACCACCCAGTACCTGGAAGGTGTTCAAGTCCTGAAGTCACGCAGATACCTAGTTCCTTTGCAGTCTAAAAACAAGCTAAGACAAAAGCTTGCTCCAGTGGTATACGTACAGTCAGACTGTGACCCACCGTCAGACAGGGACAGCTATGTTCGTGAGCTGATGGCTTACATTGAAGTTGATTCCTATGGTCAGTGTTTACAAAACAAAGAGCTTCCTCAGCTGCTGAAAAATCCAGCCTCCATGGATGCCCACAGCTTCTACAGGATCATCGCCCAGTATAAGTTTATCCTTGCATTTGAGAATGCAGTCTGTGACGATTACATCACAGAGAAGTTCTGGAGACCATTGAAGCTGGGGGTGGTGCCTGTGTATTACGGATCCCCCACCATTGCAGACTGGCTCCCAAGTAACAAAAGTGCCATTCTTGTTTCAGAATTTTCTCACCCCAGAGAACTGGCAAGTTTCATTAGACAACTGGATCATGATGATAGATTGTATGAAGCCTATGTAGAATGGAAGTTGAAGGGCGAGATCTCTAACAGGCGACTTCTGACAGCTCTCCGGGAACGGAAGTGGGGAGTGCAAGACATCAACCAGGATAACTACATTGATACATTTGAGTGTATGGTGTGCAGCAGGGTGTGGGAAAACAGTAGGCTACAGGAGCAGGTGAGTGAAGGGAACTTTGGTGTGTGTGTGTGTCCTGTCTCTGCCTCTCTGTGTGGTGTTGACCTTCTGTCTGTGGCTGCTGCCTGCCACTGTTCTCCATTTCTAGCAGAGAAGGTAGAAGAAGGCTTTATTCTTTGGGGACACTGTCATACTTACAATGCAGGACCTTCTGAAGCTCTCCAGTTCTCCTTGTTTCTTCTGAAGGATACTTTTGCTACAGGTGCTGGGCATTGACATATGGGGCTGCAGAAGAGGGGAGAAGGTCTCCAAATCAGAAACTTAAGATATCTGCCTGCCACCTACATTAACAGTGCTGTAGTCTGCCATCAATTCTGTTGTTAGGGACCTTGTGATTTGTGTCAGCTGCCTTCACTCAAGCCCACAGCCTGCTATAAGGAAACTCATCTTGTATGTGCACGTAGCTACCTCTGTCTCCATTCTTGATCTTGTTCTCTCTGGCATACACTCAGGCTTGCTAATATAATTTAGTTCTCCTAATCCTTAATTCTTGGGATCAGGAGAATTTCAGATTTTGAAGTTTTTCCATTGTTAAATTATTTGCATAGCCTTCACCCATTGAACATTTCTAATTCCCAAATCCCAAGCCTGAAATTAGAAAATTTTGAGTGTCAGTTTGTTGCTTAAAAAAGTTTCAGACTTGGGAGCATTTTGGATTTCAGATCTTCAGGTGTCATGTGAGGGATGCTCAACCTACATGAAGATTTCAGATAACAATGAGGCTAATGTCACAAAGCAAAGACCGCAAGGACCACCCAACAAAACAGGAGTACTCACTTGATAGTCTTTATTAAGCTGGCTGGCGAAACAGTTCTCACAGAGCAGCCTGATCTGTGGGGAGCTTTTAAAGGCAAAAACCATATTCAGGTTGTCAGTTGCCAGTAGAAGTAGAACAAGCAAGCTGTTTAACAGGAGCAAAAAAGCAGCAGTTGGGGGGCTGTTTTGGTCTAAAGTCCCAGGAAAAAGATTGGGTAATTTTTTAAGGAACTTTCCCACAGAAGGGGTTTAAGCAGGGGGTCAGCTCTGAGTCAGCCTTCAGATACCTACAACAGAGACAGGACCTCACCAAACACTGAGATTTCTAGCTCCTTGATCTTGTACTACCCAGACTCCAGAATTGTGAGAAACACCTAGTTTATAGTGTTCTACTACAGTAGAATACTTAGTGACTACTACCCTAAGGTAGGATATTAAACAAGGGCTATGTACAAGAAAAATGGCAGCATTAAGTTGTCAACTTAACAAAATTGAAGTATACAAAGCTTATAAAATGATTTTTCTATATTTTAGCAATAAACAATTAGAGAAACAAATTGTTTAAAAATACTATTATAGTACCATAAAATATGACTAGTTAGACAACATCACACACCAGAAGTGAAAAATACTGTTCAGAGAAGCTGAGGAAGAGCTAACTAAACCAATGGTCAGATAAATCATGCCAGTCCTAAGATTGATAGGGATTTAGCATAATCTTAATAGAAAGCCTACCAAGTATATTTTTGTAGCAATTGGCAAATGAATATAAAAAAGAAACATGTGGAAAAGTAGAAGACCTAAACCGACATGAAACTTGCAGGTAAATGGATGGCGCTAGAAATAAATATTCTTTGTGAGATAATCTAGATCAAGAAAGACAAACGGCATGTTTTCTCACATTTGTGGATGTTAACTTTGAATCTTTTAGATATTTTTGGAATTTCTGTAGAGGCCAAGAAACTGGTAAGAGGCTTGAGGGGTTCAATGTAAGGGATATAGAGTACAGGTAACATGAAGGGGGATGGGAAATAATGGAGCAAGAAAGAATAAGTGGGATTGCTAGGGTAGAAGAGGGATTATGGGAAGGGATAACTAACACTTGAGACCTTTGAAAAAGTCCTATGGAAGCCTACTACTATAGAAGCATATATATATATATATATGTATGTATGTGTATATATATATATATATATATATATATATATATATATATATATTAGATGGAGATACCCTTTAATATGAGGATAGTACCCCTTCTAGACCCTGTAGGCTAGGGATGAGTTACCTCTTCTTTTGGAGTTGTTGGTCCCATGGATCCCCTCTCCCACCCCCCACAAAAATGTTATAGACTATTGCCATCACTGTTGATTACTTTCCAGAATTTGGGTAAGAATCTTGCTGAAGACACCATATGCTCAAGCCATAGAACATGGAGAAATCAAGCTGGCACTGACCTGGAAGCTTTATTTGTATTGGAACAAGCTGTACATGCTCCTTGAGGAGAAAAGTTACCCACCAGTCTTAGATAGCTGTGAATTATGTGATGGCCTGTCAAGATATGCCAGTTGGTACAACAGTGGCATGAATGTTATGGGAGTAGTCAAACACTTTCTGATTGGATTTAAGGCCTTCCTCATAAGATAGTGCTTACACCTGGCACCATTATAAGGGCCAAGAACACATGCTGTGGCTAGATAGACCCCATGCCCTAGGGGAAAACCTACTACTGTTAGTTTGCTAAATAGACAGTATTAAACAAGCCCTAATGACTTATCATTATGTCCATAGATTAGTGTATCTCTCAACCATATTAGAGACACTCTTTTTGTAGTTTATGGTGATTAACAGAGACCCCACAACTGCTCAAGGAGTAGAGAATAAGAGCCTTTGCTCTCAGCTCTAAACGGGATGTGCTATCATACTTCTCTTCCTAAGTCCCAGGGATCATTGCAGAAGAGGAAAGAAAAAGGTAGTAAGAGTCAGGGTTAGGGTTAGAGTTGAAATAGTGTTTTCTGAACACAGCAGGACACCTGCATATCACAGATTGTGACTGCACATACAAGACTTGGGCAAGCTCAAGACAGACAAATTTCAGCATGGAGGGGGTGGGGTCAGGAAGTCTCATCCTAGCTGAAGATCTATTGAAGGTAGTTAGTAGTTGCTGGGAGTCAGTTTTCTTTAAAGGTGTGACTCCTGGCAGGTAGAGCCATACTCCAATGGATGACCCCCAACCCAGGAGTATATGCGTATATGAGCAGCACATATTGGACTGGATTGATTATTTAAAAAATAAAAGACTCATGAGTATGTAGGGGGGCAGAAAGGTAGGTGTGGATCTGGCAGAAGTTGAGAGAGGACTAGGGGGTAAATTTCATCAAAATGTATTGCATTAAAATCTCAAAGAATTAATTGAAATTTAAGACTTCCTATATATTTTTGGCAAAGACTTCTAGGAAAAAGACTGCCTATTCAGTAAATTTTGCTGGCAAACTGGATATCTACCTGCAGAAGAATGAAATTAGACCCCTCTCACTTACCCTGCACAAAAACCAGTTCAAAGTGGACCAAAGACCTTAATTTAAAAACAGCCAAAACTCTTAGAGGAAAATACTTCAGGGATAGGAATAGGCAAGAACCTTCTAAATAGACCCATATGAGCACAGCTAATACCCTCAAGAAATGACAAATGAGATTTCATGAAATTAAAAAGCTTTTGCATAGCAAAAGAAACCACAAGCAGAGGCAACAGACAGCTTGCATACAGAATGGGAGAAAATTGTTGTTGACTATACTTCAGGCAGGGATGTTGGTGTCTGAAATATATAAAGAACTGCAAATATTAATACTAGAAAGTAAAGCAATAAATGGGTCAATAAAGTAAACAGACAAGCCCTAAAAGATGAAACACAAATAAATGGCCATAGAAACATGAATTTAAATAAAAAGCTCAACCTCATAGTCATCAGAAAAAGATAAATGAAAACCATAAAATTCCATCTCCATTAAGAATGGCAGGCATTGTGAAAACAACAAATGATGATGAGGTTATGGTCATAACAGAACCCTGGTAGGCATGTAAATTAGTTCAGTCACTATGGAAATCAGTATGGAGGTGCCTCAGGAAGTTCTATCATCTGATATAGCTGTACCACTTCTGGGTATTCATATATAGTGCTGCAAATCAGTGAACCTCAGAGAAACTTGCACACTGATATTTGCAGCACCATTCATAATAATTGCTATGGAATCAGCCAAGTTGTCCAGCAGTAGAAGAATGGAGAAAGAAAATGTGGCTATAGACACGGAATTTTTTCAGCTCTAAAGACCATTAAATTGTCAGCAAGGAAATGGATGAACTGGAGAGAATCATGTTAAATGAATTAATTCAGTCTCAGATAAATGTCTCTCATATGTGGTTCCTTGATTATATATATTCATAAAACCACATGTGAACAAATAAAAGAAAAAAAAACTGTCTAGGAAACAAAAGGACTTAATGGAAGTGAAAGGGTTTAGGGGAGAATAGTGTGATATGGAGGGAATGATAGTCAATGTGTCATATATAATTGTACAAAAATGCCTATATGTAACACAGGAACAGCTACCATAAATATATGTGACAACATAGTTTTAAGAAATATATACTGTAGGGTTGAGGCCTCATGGCTTTTTCTTGTCCACTATGGTATGTCCATCGGTGTCACCCTTGTTCAGCTCACATTCGGGTACTCATCTTGGTGAGACTTTATAGGAATAGCTTCTGATGTTACTAGGAGGTACAATCTCAGAGCAAACTCGTTGACCCTCTGGTTCTGACAGGTTTTTTTTGCTCCATCTTCTGCAGGGTTCCCTGTGCCTCAGGCAAGGGAGTGTTTTGTGTATATGTAACCATTGGCACTGGGCACCACATAAAGAACTGTGGACAGTCAAGGAATGCTGGGAGTAGGAGAACTAGTCTTCTCCAGGGTAAAGCACACCAGTTGGTTGTCCTGTGCTAAATAGTCAGCCCTGATACGTGCATACAAGTAAGATTGTATAGTCTGAACAGGTTATATCTAAGAATATATATGTATAGACATAAACATATATATGTCATGCATGCCATGACAATTGTGAAAAAAGAGACCATGAATTTGAAGGAGGGCAGGGAGGGGTTTATAGGAGGGTTTGGAGGGTGGAAAGAGAAGGGAGAAATGTAATTGCAATCTCACAAAAGTCATATTGTATGTTTGTTATTATTTAAATGCAACATTATGGATCTTGTGTACAATTAATGTAAAACGTAGTCAGGCCTCTCACCAGTGCTTTCCATATTGATATCATAAGGGGGATGTCTTCTGTCACAGGGATCATAATCACATGGTAAAAACCTATCCTAGCTTTTCCAGCTCCCAGAGTTTTTGGACCACCTTGCTCAATATTACACCAAGGAAGCTTGACATCTCTATTTACAGTAGGTTGTCAGCGCAGCTGAGTGCAAGGAGCCATTCAACATGTCATTAGCAACAGCTTCAGTTATCCTTGCTACAGCATTGAATTTCATGAGTGTGTCCCCTTCAGGTCTGTGAAAGCCATTCTATGTTTTACCTCAGCCCACACACCTCAAGATGGCCTCCATATGCTCCCCCAGTTCTGCCAGCACAGCCTGCTCAGGTCTGCTAGAGGATTCTCACAGTTCATTCAGGCTGTCGCTCTCGGAGCTGGTGATGGGTAGCAGCTACCCTTATTAATACTCTTTATCACAGCTGTGGAGCATTTACTGTCATCAGGTAAAAAATGCCTCCTGGGACTGCTCTGCCTGGTCCCCACAGGAAGCAAAAATGGAAGCTGAGTCTTAAGGACTGTGGTTTCATTAGGGAGGACAACCCAAGAGAGGGGGAGGGGAAGCAGTGGAGGAAGGTAGGGTGGGGAGGGATGGGGGGGCTGGAAGGGTGGGGAGGAGGGGGCAGATAGGAGGTGACAGGGCCAAGTACTTTTCTTTCTTTCCCTTCCTTCCTTTTTATATTTATTATTTTTTCTTATTTTACATATCGATGCCAGTTCTCCCTCCCTCCCATCCCATCCCCCCCACTCCACAGGAAGGGTAATGCCTTTCAGGAGGGATCATCAAAATCTGTCAAGTCTTTTGGAGTAGGGACTAGCACCTCCCTCCCCCAGGCTAAGGGAGTATCCCACCATGGGAAATGTGCTCCCAAAGTCCTTTCGTGCACCAGGGATACATCCTGGTTCCATTGACAGAGGTCCCTTAAGCTGCCCAGGCCTTCTAATTGAGACCCACATTCAGGGGTTCTGAGTCAGTATAATGCTGGTTTCCTAGATATCAGTCTGGGGGCCCATGAGCTCCTCCTTGTTCCGGTCAGCTGTCTCTTTGGGTTTCTGTAGCCTGGTCTTGACCCCTTTTCTTATCAATCCTTCCTATCTGCAACTGGATTCCAGGAGTTTGGGTCAGTGTTTATCTGTGGGTGTTTGCTTCTGTTTCCATCAGCTACTAGATGAGGGCTCTATGATGGTAGTAGGTAAGTTAGTCATCAGTCTCATTATCAGGGAAAGGCATTTAAGGTAGCCTTTCCACTATTGCTCAGATTGTTAGTTGGGGTCACCCTTGTAGGTCTCTGGACATTTCTGTAGAGTCAGTTTTCTCTTCAAACCTATAATGGCTCCCTATATTATTTATTTTCCCCTCCCATCTTTACAGCCATGCCCAGGGATCCCATCTGTCATTGAGTTCCAGAATATCTTGTGGTACTTGCTGCTTGCTGGAATTGGGCTTTCTTTACTCAGCTAAACCATTTTTTACAATTTCCAAAATTTGGTTATTGTTTTCTTCATCATTTTAATTTTTCTTTATGAATCCATACCATAACACAAAGTGTATTATTTTCATCTTGTGGGAATTCAGGAGAGAATGGAATTAAACTATGTGTCTAGTCAATACTGTTTTACTTGGAAATCTCCATTTTATTTACTGGAAAAAAATGCTGTAAAACTATTACTAAGGGAGTTCCCTCATCTTGGACTGACTTACTTCGATAATGGTCGTCAATAAAAGACATTGCCTTTGTCATATGCTTGCAGTTTGAACAGACAGCATTGAATAATTATGGAAATAAACTTTGATGGGCTCTGTGAAGGAAAGATTCTCAGATGGGGAACATGAATATTTACAGTACAGATTCTACTAGAACCTTCCAAAGGGCCGTCCTCATTATTGGCAGAAACTTTTTAGTACAATTGCCACAGTACTGAGGATCCCAGCTGTTAACAGTGACTCCATTAATTACCCAGAGACTGCATACTCTAGTAATAAAAGATAGAACTAAATGGAGTTGGAGTCACACTTCAGAATTTTCTGGCAAGATACAGCTATTGGTACTAAGTAAGCAGCTTCATCACAACCGTAAGTCATCAACTGGACATTTGCCCTCAGAGAATGAACTTATCTATCTGTCTATCTATCTCTCTCGCTCTCTCTCTCTCTCTCTCTCTCTCTATATATATATATATATATATATATATATATAGAGAGAGAGAGAGAGAGAGAGCGCATGAGAGCACGGCTGTATGTGTGTATGTTTACATGTGTGAGTATGGGTATGTGTACCACAGAGTAGGTGTGAAGGTCAGATGACAGCCTCAGACTGGTTCTCATCGTCTACCATATCTGTAACAAGGCCTTGCTGTGTGGTACCACTGTGTACACCAGGCTAGCTCCCAGTTGTCAGCAGCACTGGGTTTATAGGTTTACACTATCACATATCCAGCTTTCCATGGCTTTTAGGTGTTCCAACTCAGGTCATAAAGGTAAGTGCTTTTGCTCCCTGAGCCCTCTCCTCAGCATTTAGTCCTTATTATTTCTATCTTTTATCTAACATCTATTGAATGCATAAACTAGTATTTCCTGTATTATAGATACTAGCTGTTAAAAGTTATCCACGATCATACCCTAGGTCAAATGTCTTAAATGTTAAACAATATTTTATGTAGTTGGGATGACATTGGAGGGTTTAGAATGCTAAATGCTATAGAAAGATAGGGGATATTTCTGGCCTGACTGTACAAGAGAATTTAAACATTTCCTATTCCTCCTATTAAACAAAGCAGCCTGACTTCAGGCTATAGAATTTACTGTAACAAGAGTTGCCTGGAAATTTCTCTGCTTTTTATGTTATAGATAGAAGATGTGAGGGGACAGTTCCAAGTTGGAGACTGTTGGTTGCATCACAGCTCCCACATAGAAACCACGCATGTCCTTGTTTGCTTTGTCTTCTCTCCCCCTCTTGAAGTGGTGGTTTTAAAATCATCGGCAGATGGGCTGGTGAGATGACTCAGCAGGTAAATGTGCTTGTTGCCCAAGCCTGGTGATCCGAGTTAGAGTCCTTAGGACCTATGCCGGGGAAGGAGTGGCCTGACTTCCCAAAGCGGTCTTCTAACAGCCAGGTGTGCAGTATGGCATTCCCTACACTCCCTAAGCAAATATGTGTTTTTTAAAAAAATCTTAGAACATGAATGTAAAGTAGCAGAGGCCTCACTGGATTCAACATCATCCCTTCAGCTACTGGAACTTAGTGTTTCCATTTGACTCTCAATAAAATCATCCTAGCATGCCTACTTTCTCCATTATCCTCTGAGGATACATAGCACATCACTGGCAATCATTTTACATGCCCTCCCTGAGAGTGTCTGAGTCATCTCCCGTTCTGTCTGCTTACTTAGCTGTTGCCTTACTTTCTATGTGCCCCATGGTCCTTGATTGATTGCTTGTGCTGCAAACAACAGGACAGACATGGAGATAGTCTAACATTTGTATTTAAAAGTGGATATGCTTCTGTCACTCACTACCTGGATTTAGTCAGTCTGGTTAAAAGTGGAAGTGGATTTTGAATTTATGTTTATCTCCCCCCTCCCACTCTGCCCCCAGTGCTATAGATCACCATCTGGCCTTTGAGCATATCGGACAAGTACTCTACTATTGAGCAATTGTCCCAGACCTGTGTTCCTTTCTTTTAATTTTCCATAGGTGATGGGAGATGTTATTCTGTATATATGTTTCTCATACTGGTTAATAAAGCACTGTGGCCAATAGGAAACAAGATAGGCGGGGCTAGGAGACCAGGAGGAGGAGAGAGGAAGTAGTTGGAGTCGAGATGGAGACCTAAAAGAAAGAAGAGGCTGGCTGCGGCTCCCGGATAAGATAACCACGTGGAAATACTTAGATAAGTAGAAATGGGTTAATAATTAAGACAGAGCTAGCCCATAAACAATAATGGTAACTGGCCAACAGGATTGTATCAAATACAGAGTCTCTGAATGTTATTTGGGGCTGGTGCGGCTGTGGGCCCACACTGGCGGCAGGCGGGATGGAGCCGGCGGGAAGGAACAACCTGCTGTAACACATAGGCTTCATTGTTTTCCCTCTTGCCATATAGTAAACTGCTGTGTGGCTTTTGATGTAGTACACTCTTGGTGTGCCATGCTGGGTTCTTTGTCCTGGAAGCCTCAAACTCAGGCCAGCTCTGGTTTCCTGGATCTAGGGGCAAAGCTGTGTAGACTTTCCTGCATCTCCTTCCCATGACAGACTATATTTTGAATTTCCAGGTGGTTTGAATGGGAGAATTCCATGTCTCTCACCAATGGCAGGTGACTTTAGTGTCACCATGGCCTGCTAGTCACTAAATCATTTCTAGATTTTCCTCAACCGTTAGAAAGACAATTTTCATTTTGTTTTCCCTGTGGAAGTGGACCCAGGGGTAGAAGGGTTTTCCTAGAATCCTTTAGTGGCTCAGGTAGTTTTCTTTATAAGAAAAATCTGGGATTCTTGAGCATCCATCACTCTTACACTGTACCAAAGAGGGGGACTCTTTGGGCTTTAGTTTTTACTGCTCCTTGGGTATTTAATGGAAGCCCACAGAGAAAAACAGACGGGCATTTCACCTTTATTTGCCCTTGGACCTCCCCACTGTTCCACACTGATAACATAGGTCATCTTGACCTTTAGGAATTTGGGGAAATTTTTTTTGCTGCTTCTTTGTTAGCTGTGTAGTAGCCACCTCTTTCCAGCTTAATGCCCAAAGCTACAGTTCACACTTCATCTTTCCTGGGAAGGTGTTCTCGCTCTTTGCCATTCAGTTCCTAATAAACTATGGAAGAGTTCAGAATCTTAGGACTCTCAGAATCTTTTCTCTTTGTTGGCCTAAGAGCCATACTCTCTTTGGAAGCAGAGTCTTTTAAAATCGTATTTTAGAAACAGCTGTTTTTTTTTACTCAAGTCCTCAGCTGGAAGGAGATGCAGAAACTAAGTTATTTCTAAAAATGCCATAACCGTTTCATCAAACACACTTCAGATCATGTTGTGAGATGTTTCTGGTAAAACTTAGACTGCAACATGGACATATCATGTGTTTCTTTTCTCTGTAGTATTGCTGTCAGATGGAACCTAACACTACACCATTCAGTGGACCCTTCTCTTGAGTGGCAGGAAAGTGCACTTATTACCAATGGCCTCATATAAACATCTGTGCTAGGTCCTGATTGAGGAGGACTCCCAGTTATGTGGCCAGTTTCTAGCTGGCTGATGATTAAGATTAGGCAAGTTGTCTGTAGTGAATTTGCAGACCCGGTGGTGATTTTATTACTTTTTAAAGACAGCTTAGTTTATCAGTTTGGACAGTTGTGTGGTGTTTAGTATGCATGCGAGTTCTTAGTTGCCTGCCTCTGGTTCTTTCTCTGCTGACAACATGAACCACTGCCTCTGGTCATCACTCTGGTATCCCTTTCACAGCATCTGTTTAGCTCCTGCCCAAGTGTAGACCAATACAATGCCTGGCCAAAACAACCCCAATCTTGAGTCTAAGTCTTCTCAGCATTTCTTCATGGTCTGCAATTTGGTTATCTGCTCAGAAACGTCTTGGTAAAGAACCCTTGCTGTAGTATTATGAGGGTAGGCCAAGAGTTAGGGATTTGGGAGAGGGGGCCTATTGTCAAAAAGGCCACTTGCAACATCTAGTTGCTAACATTTCAGAAAGCAGTCTGCAAGCTGCTTGTGACTGCTTAGTGAAAAAGAAATCGAAAGAGAAATGTGGGCTCTTAAACTGACCACAAAACGAACAGGTAAACTGGAAGGAGTAGGTGCTCTTCACACCCTTTTTGCCACACAGTGGACAGAAACTAATAGGTAAACCCACTTAGTAAATTCAGTTAGCTGTCTCCTTTCTCACACACACATCTGGAATCTTAGGTCCCACAAACGACATTTAACTGACCCAAAGTTAGAAACCATTAGAATAGAGTGATTATTTATTTTTTTCTCCACTGGTCCTAGGGAGTGAAATACAGTCTTCATTTTATGTCCACTCTAATAAAAACCTCAGCAAAGCATCAGAAACAGCATGTGACTGTCCCCACTCTTTTGTCTGCCTTTGCCCATTATTGCAAAGCTCTGCTCTCCTACCCTGTACTCTGGTTTTGTTAAAAGCCCCCCCCCTCCAGTTTCCCTTCTGGTCTCTACTTCTTCATCTAAGGAGATGTGCTGGGAAAAGCACTAACGTTAGGCCACACCTTACTGGAGACAGAGATGGTGCTCCAGTAACAGTGCCAAAACTAATAGAAACCAAATTAATAGGAGGAGGACTGGGGGAAGGCTTGCTTTTCCAAGTAAACTAATTCATACTTCCCTTGATGGTCCCTTCAGATGCTTAAGACAAGTTGTTCACCCATAGCCCTCTTCTTCCTTAAATACCCCAGTGTCTTCTCATATGTTTCCCATGAACAGTTTAAGGAAAAGAAAGTATATTGACCTGACCATGGATAGCTTCAAAATTTCTATTGTACATCTAACTTTGGTCTGCTTTCCAAATTTGAAATAGACTAGGATTATAATAATTACAGACCTGATACATTACGGCTACTGTTTATACCGGACAACTCATTTTTAGAAAAATATACATTTAAAACAAAGCCAATTATCTTTCTCTTCCTTTCTCTTTTTTCTTCAGCAGCTATCAGTTTAGCTGTATAGCATACTGTGCCTTGTCCCTTATGGGTACAGCTTTTTGTTTCCTTCTGGCTAATAATTATTTTTTATTGTTGGATGACTTGTCACTAAGCCTTTGCTGAGCCCTCTCTGAGGAGTTGCTGTGCTCTGGGTATGATAGCCAATGGAGACTGTCAGCCTGGCAGTCCTGAGATGCCTAGATTATAAAGCACAGCTGGTGTGTCTGTGAGGACATTTCCAGAGTGAGTTAGATCATGAGGGCTCTCATAGGATCAATGGCTTAACCTTAAGAGTCTATTGTAAAGTGGTGGGAGTGGGTGAAGGTCGCTGACGGTGTATCTTCAAGGTATAGCTTGAGCCAGCAAGATGTCTTGGTGGAGAAAGATGCTTTTATTCCTGACACTCTGAGTTTACACCTGCCCCTTTAATAAATAAATGTCTTCTAAAGGAGAAAGTGCCTATCTTTCTTAGCTTCTTCCTGTCTGCATTCAGCTTCTCAGCTAACTCTGAATTCTGTTGCACCATGCCCTGTGTCTGGAACCTCCAAAGGCACGAGCTAACCAAATCCTTAAGTTGTTCTCTGAAGTGCTTGCTCACAGTAATGACAAAGTCTGAGACGTGGATGTTGTCTAGCCTTGTGACGGTGCCTGTGGGCACTGTTGCTGTCTACTCTGTATGTGGATGCTAGCCTGCTGTAGCCTTCAATAGACCCCTAGGAATTCCCTTCTCTCCCATGTTGACACTGCTTTGTGGTTATCTCCATTCACTCCCTCTTTTTGGTTGGTCACAGTCTCCAGTGGCTCTCCTGACAAGTGGTGGGGTATCTTCCTTCTTTGATAATGTTTATGACACAGCTTAGCCAAATGTAAACTATGGGAACATCAATTTTCCTGGGAATTTTAAGGCATTTTGCTACTGCCTTTAATTTTTTTTTCCTGGAGGGAATTTTATTCACAGAAGAGTTACAGTGAAAAGCTGATGGCTGTATTCACTTTACCTAGCTTCTCCTGATCCTAACTAATATTTTATATAACTACTATACACATGTCAACACTAAGAAATTACTATTGGTATATCACTTCTAACTGAATTACAGATTTCAGGCATGTTTCACTGCAGATAAACTTTTTTTTTTTTTTTTTTTTTTTTTTAAATCTCTCCAGTTATTGGCAATTGCCAGCTGGTGGAAGAAAGAAAATCAGTTTTCTCTAATGGAATGGTATGTCATCCACACTCCAGGGCAGGTCCCAGGAGTAATTGGCTAACACAAATCAGGCTGTTTAGGTTTTTTTTTTCTTTCCAACATAATATTTTTATTGATTATTTGGGAATTTCACACAAAGCACCCCAATCACAAGTGGTTCTCATTCCTCCCAGGTCTACCCTCTTACCTTTATGCCCCCCAAAAAATAAAAATAAAAAAAAATACATCAAGTCCATTTTGTGACCAAACTCACAGTGGCCAGTCCCTTAAAGATTACTGAGTTATTTTAACTCCATTTAAGTTTTTTGTTTTGTTTTGTTTTGTTTTTTTTTTTTTTTTTTTTTTTAATTTCAGGAGGGGTTAGGGATCCTGGATCCTGGGTTCATATTTTGCAGAAGGGGTGGGGAGGCTACAGGCCTATTTGTGATTTTTGTTTTTGAGACAGGGTTTCTCTGTACAGCATTTTGGAGCCTGTCCTGGATCTCTCTTTGTAGACCAGGCTGTCTTTGAATTCACAGAGATCCTACTGATTCTGCCTCCCGAGTGCTGAAATTAAAGGCGGGCACCACCACCACCTGAAAGTTTTTTTATTTTTTAAGAGACAGAAAAAGCATAAAGTTTCATGTATGTGTGATGGGGAGATGTGAGGGTGAGGAAAGCGTATGAGTACTTGGTCCCCATTTGGAGAAACTTTGGGAAGAATTAGGAGGTGTGGCCTTATTGGGGGAGGTTTACCCCTCAGGACAGGCTTTGAGGTGTCACTCACACCATTCCTAGTGTGCCCTCTCTTCCTCCTACTTGGAGATGAGAGTGTGAGCTCTCAGCTGTTCCTGTTGCTGTGCCTTTGCTACACTATCAAAGAGTAACCCTTTGAAACTGTAAACCCATTAAATACTTTTTTCTTTGTAGGTAGCCTTCATCATGGTGTTTTGTCACAACAATAGAAAAGTAACATTACATCAAAATTTCAAGAGCTATCTTAATCTCATTAAAAAGCTTCCCTATGTAGAGGAAGATGGGACCCTGGCATACAGGAGAAAAGTAATTAATTAAATCAACAAGCAGGAGAGGGAAGAGGACTCTGGGGGAGAACTAGGCTTTGTCTTATGTGTGCTGATATATTGTTTTAGGACAGTACTTAGAATGCCACTACCCATCTCTGTAAAATATGGTGGTTGTATTTGTTTCATTTGATTGCGAGGAGAATGAAGTGAGACTCAGCTAGGACCTGTAGAGTGTCCAGTGCATAGAATAGTCTCAATAAATGTTAATACTGTCCCTTTGGACACTTCAACCACATAATGGCCGAGACTGTGGAGGGAAAGTATTTGCTTTATGAAAAGTGTGCTGTATCCTCCTATCAAGTGGCAGAAATATGGGAACTGCATTTCCTTATCGTTATATTTGAAACTCTTTTTCTCCTTCTCTCAATGCAGGGTTTACCACCCAAACAATGGAAGGCAGACGTTAGCCACCTGAGTTGCCCAGAGCCTACCTTGTTCACCTTCTCATCTCCAGCATCTCCGGCCCTGCATGGTCGATCGTTGAGAGAGCTGTGGTTGCCCAGCTTTCAGCAGTCTAAGAGAGAAGCCCAAGCACTAAGGTGGCTGCTGGATAGGAATCAGAATTTTTCATCTGAAAACTTTTGGGCCCTAGTCTTTAAGGACTGACTTTAAAAGGTACTATAACGACAGAATTAGATTGTTTCTTGGATGCCTTAATATTTGAAGATAATAGCTATTCCGTTGAATATCCCTTAGATTAAGAATTAATTGCAACAGTTCTCACACAGAGCCTTGTCAAGTAATATTTGTAAATTATTTTTAGAGGTTGCCTCTGTATTTTTATACTAAAAAGAAAAATGACTTTTTAGAGTGGACACTGGTTGCCTTGGGTTTATGTGTTTGGACCCATGTACTCCTATCTTCTGTGGAAGCTGACCTAGGGTCAAGTGCTTTCCTAGCTGCAGCTCTTGCTGTGGATGTGCTCCTTACTCACCGCCCTGTCAGCCGCTCACTGGTACTTGCCAAGCCCAGTTTCTTGGTGCTGAGAATGAATGAAACGCATTAGAACTTGGCAATGAGAGATCCCATCTGTTGTTCTCAGCGATGTGAGTGAGTAAGAAAAGCCACGCCGCGTGTCTCTGTTCTCCCAGTCCAAAGGACACATGCATGTCTTCCTTCGTCTCTATACCCCCAAGCCATCTCACTTGTGACAGGGCTTCAGCTGGCCCAAGCATAGCTTGGCTCTGGCAGGCCTCGCCCTTCCCCCATTCCCTCCTCCTTGCTTAACTGTTAGATCATTCCTAAAGCTAGCCTCCAAGGTCTGTTCTCCTATTTGGCCACTTCCTACCTGAGGATTGCCACCAAGGACCAGCTATCAAAGTTAAAGTCCAGCAATCAAAAGCCCCTCTTTGGCTGCCCTAATTTATATGCCCAACCAAAATAAAAAACCTCATCCTAATGTGGGTTTTCTCTCTCTCTCTCTCTCTCTCTCTCTCTCTCTCTCTCTCTCTCTCTCTCTCTCTCTCTTTTTTTTTTTATAAACTACCTTTTGCCTATGGGCTTCTCTATCTAGAGGCAGTCTTTTGTCCCGATGGGCAAATATCCCTCCCCCTCTCCCTTGTTCTTTTTCCTTCCCCCGATTCTCTATCTCCTGTCTCTTTCCCCTGCTCTTTGTCCTTCTGGGACAAATAAGTTTCCTTTGTACTGAGAACCTGCCTGGTCTTGGGTGTCTTGTGCTGACTTCGATGTCCTTTCAGCTAGCTTAGTCTATATTTTCTTTATAAGACCCGCGAGAGCATGGTCCCTCGCGCTCCCACTCAGGAAGGGCAGCCCCACCCCCCAAATCACTCACAAGAAGCGGTCTTGATGCAAATGCATAAGGTCCTTTATATTCCAGTATACTGGGGCCATCAGCCATACGCCATGCAGGGTAGAGGGCTGGGCGACCCTCGGTACAGAATTGAGACAGCTTTTATAGGTTTACAACAAAGCCCGCGCATCATGAACCAATCATCTCGTAGCATCCAGTGCAGACCAATTAATTTAAACTATCCAAGCCTGTGATTAGCCCAGGAAGTCTGCTTTCACACAGGCTTCTGGGTGTGGCGACAAGGCTCATTTCCTGTGTTCATTCACTCACAGGCTGATGTAAACATTAAAGTAGGTGACTGTCAGCTTGGGACTTAAGACTCCCAGCTTTCTGGAGTTACTGGAGAATTAGGCTATATTTTTTCATTTTAACATCTTCACCTGTGACTTTCTCCCATTTCTCTTAGAAGTAGAATTTTCTATAAAGACATGACTCCTAGTTTTTCTGTCAGCGAGATGTCATTAATTGTTTCTTATACTATGAAACAGAAGAGGAAGAATTGTCAGATTCATGGTGAACAGTCATTTGCTTTGGTCAAGGTGAGGGAAGTGAATGTCCTGGGCTCTTCTTTGGGCTGAAGCCAATTGTCATTAGGATGATGATGTATGCAGCCTGTCATGGTAGGCAGGCAGTCTGCAGATGAGCATTTCCTGGTTTCTAATGCTATCAGAGAAGGTTCAGCCATATTGTCTGGCTACTTACCAGCTCTCTGAAAACAAGGAGAAACAACACTGGTCAATACAGAAGCCTGTTGATAACTGTTGATAACTGTGGGTTTTTTGTTTAGTTTTTTTCAAGATAGGGTTTCTCTGTGGCTTTGGAAGCTTTCCTGGAACTAACTCTTGTAGACCAGGTTGGGCTCTAACTCACAGAGATCCACCTGTTTCTGCCTCCCGAGTGCTGGGATTAAAGATCTGAACCAGTACAGCCTGGCTGGCCTCTGTGTTCTTAACTGTGGGAACACATAAGCATTGCTCTCCAGCTGTGGCAGCCAGTCTGTAAGAAATGAGGATTAAAACCAACACATTTGTGATGAGCAGTAGGGTCATCTCACTGGCGGGTGAACCTGTCTGTGGAGAGGGTCTCCTCAACCTTACACCCGTCCTTAAATCAACGTGATTTTAGGCAAGCCTCTGCCTCCCTGGGCCTTGGGTTTTGTACCTGAAGAAGTGATTGAACTGATATTTGAGGTTGCAACATTCTTTAATTCTTGTGCTCACTCATGTAAAACCTCCTTCTGAACTCAGATCTCTGTAACTGGAGATTAGTCTAGCTGTCAGACACTAAAGAGATGTTTCTTTGAGCAGTGGATGGTAGTCAAGACAGAAACCTCACTTTAACACTCCTACCTCGACCAGCAAGGAAGATGCAACTCCGGGAAGATCTTCTTCATGCAGTTTTATTCAGGATCCTTGAACAAACTTCTTCTGACCCTGGGGAAATGCCCGCACAGGCTTAAATCCCCTTGTGCGGACCAACCCCAGTGAGCTATGTGGACCCTGCAGATAGGCTGCTCCTATGCGGAAGCAAACAGGCTGAATAGACTTAACCAAATAAGGACTTGTTTATGCCAGAGAGCGCTCACCATCGGGAAGGTGGAAGGTGGAAGCCAGCACCATATTTAAGGCGCGGCACTTCGCAGCTCTCTACACCTCACAAGTGGTCAAAGTGCAGAGAATGAGTGTCAGAGGAGGGCTGAGTTACAGATGGGTCATACACATCACACCCTTCCCCAGGACCTCTGAGGAAGAGGAGGCAGAAAGCTTGCTTGTAAGAGGTGGAGGTCAGGGAGGGTGGCAGTGGAAAATGGTACCTTCTGCACATTACAGCACTGTTGCACTCATGAACTCATAGAAGCTCTGCTTGCCAGAACAAGATCAAGCCAGTCGCTCTAGCGTGGAGAGGGAACAGGTTCTTGAGCCCTGACCAGCAACCAAAGAACTGTGGAGAGTTGATGTATTCCAGGGAAGAGAGAGTTGTTTTTCTTCAATGGCTTGCTCCCAGTAGGTTAGCCATGCTCATGGGGGTCATTCCACACCCAGGAGTATTTGAATAGCATTATTTGGATTCTGTGGGTTATTAAAAAACTGAAAACAAAATGGGCATGACATTGTGGGACATAGGACATCAGGGGTAGATATAGGGACAGGACTTGTGGGTAAATATTATCAAAGTACATTGTATGAAGTTCTCAAAGAATTAATAAAAATATTTTAATGGAGTACATTTATGAAAATAAATGTGATAATATGGTACTCTTACATACCCACAGATTTGAGACTTACATGCTTCAAGACTTATTTTTGTTCCTTAGCATATGCTTCTTCTGTAATTAGGTTTTCCTTAATAAGAAGCCTTCTTGCTTCTGACAATTGCTGTTATAATGTCAGAAATGTCTCCTAATCGAACAGGCCTCATGTCTGCTAATAAGATCTGCACTCTGAATGCCTAAGTGTACTTTGCCTGTGTCTGTGCGCTCATGCCACACTTCTCTTTACCTCAGTCCCCACGAACTGCCTCAAAGGGCCGCAATAAGGAATGCCAATGCAATAGTCACTTCAGTGCCTCAATGTATTTTACCTAGTTTATTCACAAGAGCAATGTTTCCAAGCAGTATGGAAACAGTGGACAGAGAACCTACCAGAAGTTTTAGGAAGATGAACGTTTTTACTAGTGTTTGCAAGTAGTCCTTACTTCTGCCCCTGAAAATGGGGACAACTTTGGTCATGTAACAAATCTGAAATTTTAGAACTTAAACTAGTCCTTTCTGGCTTAAGGACTAGTTTCTAGTAGCTACAGTATCCTCTAGTATTAGTAACTAGATGCATACTGTGTTGCTCAGAAGAAAAAGTGAAAGTGAGCATCATTTCCCAGTCATATATTATGTATTACACATAGGAAAAGTCAGCTCAGTAGCTGTAGAACACAGCACAGGACAGAC
Source organism: Cricetiscus sungorus (assembly GCA_030556225.1). Classification (NCBI taxonomy): domain Eukaryota; kingdom Metazoa; phylum Chordata; class Mammalia; order Rodentia; family Cricetidae; genus Cricetiscus; species Cricetiscus sungorus. Next base: position 20,050,803 of record JANBXA010000180.1, on the reverse strand, counting down.
CTGAGCTTGAAAAACCTCACATGGTCTTATGCATGTTTCAAAACCATTACAGTTCCTGCTAAATATAATCAGGGATCTCTTCTAGCCTTCCCATTCCCCAGTTCCAAAACACTTAACACATTTTGGGTCCTTGTTCAGCAGCCCCACTTCTGTCTCAGTCTCTCTTTCTTGTTTTATAGAATATCACAGGTGTGGCAACTTACTAATAGCAAAGGTTTACTTCTTATTTTTTTGGAGGCTGGGAAATCAAGGTACCGGTCCATTTGGTGTCCAGTCAGTGACTACTTGGCTCACAGAAAGCTGTCTTCTTCTTGTAACTCACATGATAGTACATGAGTGAGTTCTCTGAGATTTATTTTCTAACAACACTGATCCACGCATATGCCCTACTTACTTCCCAAAGGCCCTACCTCTCTCCCAATTATTTTTTAAAACAGGGTCTCATTATGTATCCCTGGCTGGCCTAAAACTCTGTTTATAGATTTGGCTGTCTTCAAATTCATAGAGAACTGGCTGCCTCTGCCTCCCAAGTGCTGGGATTAAAGGGGTGTACCACTACACTTGGCAAATGCCTTATATTTGACATTAAAATTTTAGCAAATTTAGTTCATAGCACCAGTGTAGAGTAGGTTGATTACCCTAGGGCAGGATGGGCATAATTCTGCAGAAGTAATGTGTCTTAGAATCATCGAAGTATGTAGTATGGTAGCTCAAAGAAGAACAGTGGTGATTAGTTTATGTTACAGAAAACTTTGCAGTCTTGAATATTTTATAAAATGTTCTTACAGTAGTTTAAATTTCTTTTTTTTTAAATTTTTTATTAGTGGATATTTCTACTGCATATATTGTATTATCAACGTATATGCACTATACCTGCTATATAGTATAATAAACACACACTATATAGTATAGTACATATAGTATAATAATAATTTATATTGCCAAAAATGTTGGAAAAAGTCAGGGGATATGGAATTATGCATTACAACATTTGAGTAAGAAAAATATATCCTGAGTGGGTTCTCTCCAATGTATTATCAAGTTACTTGATTTTCCACCTGTTCAGCCATGCACCTGCTGTACTACCTAACCTTGTGAGACAGCTGTAACGATTAAATAAGCAAATGTCCATGCTTTGTATTTCTCTTTTATTTGAGAAAGCTGTGACTAAGATTTGTCCAGTAAGACAGAGTGATGAATGATGGTCTTAGGTGAATGCTCTTGTTTGTTATTTGATATGACTTTGTTGACTGTTGTGAAATAGGCATTGTGACAGGCAATGTAATGATGTAAGACATGTGAGAAAGATAGTGAAGATTCTGGGGAGGGCTTTGGATTTTATGTTGCTATTAAAATCAGGGACTAGGAGGCCACAGAGATGGCTCAATGATGGGAGTCCTTGCTGCTTTTGCAGAGGATCCAAGTTCAGTTCATAGCACCCATGTCTGGCAGGCTGTGACTCCAGCTCCTGGGAATCTAATGCCTTCTCCTGGACTTCAAGGACATCTCCACACATATCCGTATCCCCCATGTACCTCCTCTCTTACTCACACAAATGCACGCACAAATAAAAATAAAATAAATCATGAAAATATAAACACACGGGTACTGAAGAATGCCCAGAGTATTCTTGGTCACCCCCATAGGATTTCTGATAGTTTTGCACACAGCTTCAAATAACATAATGACACTGAACCCATCCCACGATATATTGTAGGTGAAAAACCCTAATAAACCTTCCTGCTTGATTGATGGGTACAGTTCAGACCTGAAACCCAAGGAGTATCTTTGGTTGCCTTTCCATTACCTTGTCCTGAATCTTGAAACCAGGCTATATAATGTCCCTGGGCCAAGAAAGAGGACATAGACATGACTAGGTCTGTAGAACTGGATCCTGATTACTCGTTCTCAGAAGATCAATAGGGAAAAGAAAAGAAGAGAAACCCGGTAAGTCTTCTCTGAGCAGACCTGCCCTCTCCTGTGTTCTTCGAGATGTGGGCATGAGACTGCAGGTGCAACACACAGGAGTGAGCTTTTACTCCCTACTGACTTCTCTGCCTGCAACTGTGGCCTTGTCAGTTCCCCAGGCTCTTACACATTAACTTAGTACTGTAGTGGGGCTGGAGATAGGGCTTAATGGGAGATGGGTTTACAGGGGTCACAGTGTGAGCAGGAGTAGAGGTGACTCTTAAGATTGTATCCTCTCAACCTTCGGGCAGAACAGCTTAATTGTAACAGTTAGAGGTAAGGCCATCCCTATCCTGAACAAGAGACGCCTGTATTTGTCTTCCTGGGCTTTGTCCCTTTACTTTCCTTGGAACAGTGATTTGGCAAGTTCCTTCAGTCCGTGCCACTGAGGTTTCTGATATGAGTCAGGACTGGACACCGATGAATACTTCTGAGGACATTGGGTATCAGACCATAAGTGTGCCCTCCATGTTACTTAACATGAAAAATGAGAACCACACCATCCAATCTAGAGCATGAGAAGAAATTTTACAACCAACCTACAAGGCTGTTATGCATATTCAAATTTTAATACCATAGACTCAATTCTTCAGCAATGATTGAAGTGGTTAGCAGACTTAAAGACCATTCCTGTAGTTGTAGTTGATGGGCTATTAATGATTTTGAGGCTGGGTGTATTCTAAGAGCCTTTGAAATGAAATCAAGTTGTTTTTCAAATACACAGAATAAACTCCTTTGAGGAATCCACTCGAGCAGGGAAAAAACAAAACAGTTTTGTTTAAGAATGCCCTTGATAAAGCAATAAAAAATGATTAAACCACTGCATGTCTTTTTACACTGTGTGACTGTCTTAGGGTTCTCGAGAGACCAGAAATTATGAAATGGATGCAACATTAATAAATAAAAGACCCAGAGACAGATATTGGGGTTCAGGCTGAAGGTCAGGGAAGCAAAGCAGCTGGCCACTAGCTCTAGCTGAGGCTGAAAGGGCTGATCTAGGCAGGAGCTCTTCACCAAGTCTCAAACTGCTGCCTCTCCTCAGTGTGGCCAGGGAGAACGCCTCATACTATTCTCTCCTGTCTTTTCTGTCCATCTAGTGCTGGGATTAAAGGTGTGAGCTATAATTCCCTTTTAGACTGATTCAATCTTATGTACATCTGCGTGGGCTTGGACTCACAAAGATCCATCTACCTCTTAATCCTGACTCCTATGATTAAAGGTGTGTACCACCATCTCCTAGCTTCTGGCTGCTGGGATTAAAGGTGTGTGCCTGGCTTTCTAAGGCTTGTGGCTGACTTTGCTTTATGAATCTTCAGGAAAGCTTTAATAAATCATAAATAATATATCACTACAGATGGATATGTATTTGAATTTAATATATAAAGAATTTATTAGGTTAAGTTTACCTTAAAAGAGTAATAGCAACCGAATCACACTCTAGAAGCTGAAAACTGTAGGTGCTCAGCGAGTGGTCCCGCAGCAGCTGTATTTCCCACGAGAGACCAGCCACATAGCAGTTGCTCAATGCACAAGACTGGGTGCCTGTGCAGTCCCAGTCTGACACCTAAAACCTGGGAGGTTACTGGAGAGTTGCTGGTCATTAGTCCACGAAGGCAGCCTGGCAACACTGGATTTGGTATCAGTGAAGAAATCGGCAGCAACTGAAATCAGCTCACCGAGAGAGAACTGAGGTGAGCAAGAGGCGAGGAGTCTTCTGCTGCCCCTTTTCTTTCTGCACTGCTTCCAGAAGGTTCTGCTCACAATCAGATGGCGTTTCACACAGAATTAAGGCAATCTTCAGGTGAGGTTTCCAATGCAGATGACTCTGATTTGTGGAAAGCTGATACTAAAGCCAACCATAGTGACGAAATTGGAAATGCACACGAAAACGTTGCCAGGGTTGGGGAGATGGGCTAATCAGTAAAGTGCTTGACACATAAGCCTGAGGACCTGAATTTGGATCCTCACCACTCACATAAAAAAGTATGTGCTATGTCACGTCTGTAATTTCAGTGCTGGGAGGTAGAGACAGGAGGATCTCTGGGCTTGCTGGCCCCATGAGCTCCAGGTTCAGGGAGAGACACTGTTCAACAAAATCAAGGGCAGCATTATTGAGTAAGACACCCAACTGCAACCTCAGGCCTCCACATCCATGAGCACATATATGCATACACATATGCATAGGCGAACATGCACAGGTACATATACACACACACAGAGACTTCAAGTAAAGACAGTTCTGTTACAGATTACAGCAGGACCTGGGGGAAAAGTCCTGTGTGGTGGAATGTGAGCAGAGAGCTTTCTGTAGAACATTATGTGTACTCAAAAAGACCATCTGGAAAACGACACAAATGCAACCTTAAGTTTTTGTCAGTTATTTTCTTGAAAATAAAGTGAAATTGCCACTTTTAAAAGATGGTTAGAATTGGTTGTCAGTGATTCAAAACAAAACAAAGCAGCCTCCAAGTGAAAATTGAAATTTTGGGAAGCTAGCATCTACTTGTATTGAACATGATAATTGCCTAGTACAGACTTTTCCATGGAGATGTGGGAGGGAATATTAACAAATGTTACGTTTGACACAGAATGAAGGTAAGATGATGGGGTGGGGGACTGTTCTTCACTATTGGTTTCTATAATTCTAAAGAAGAGAGAGATAATGTGGTGGAGAAAGAATTGTTCATTCATTCATTCATTCTTATTTATTTTATTTGAAACATGCCTTAAGTGAGGTTTCAACAAAACTGATAGAAATACATCATTGATGACTCACCACTCCAATTGCAGTGCTCAGTGAACTGCAGCAGGAGGATCTCAACATCAAGACCAACCGAGGTTACAACTCAAGACCCTGTCTCTAAAAATCAAACAAATAACAAAACCAAATATTGACTATTTGAAAATTACAGTAACGTAAGTAACAGTTATAGGTATGAACGAGGAAAAGAAGGTTTTTAGTTTTTTTAAATTGGGAAACAAAAAATTTGCACTAAGGAATAAGAAAAATGTATGTATGTATTAAAACAAGAAAATAATTATTGTTTTGATAAACAGCTCAGAACTTATTAATACATTTAAATTTTTTATTGAGCATGCATGAGTGAGTCTAATGGTTGCAAACCATGTTCTTAATTCTAGTAGGGAGATAAAGAGTTACAGTACTTCAGCAGAACATAAAACATTCAAGGAAGCTTTTATTTCTTTTCATAAGAGCCTGGTGAGATGAAATTTACCTCTGGGTCCCTACTACTCCATGTGAAATGTGATATAAGTGTGCAATATTTATGGAATGTATTAAATGGGCTATATTTATAACAAGAAGAGTTCAGTTCTACAGCTGGCAAGTCTAGAAGCAGTCATTTGTGGGTCTTTTTTTTTTTTTTTTCACTTCACTCTTTACCTCAGTGTTTGGTCCTGTTGCCTGAGAGTTGGATAATTTTTGACAAAGACTCAGATGGGGGTGAGGGTGGAAACAACAATGTTGAGTCCATGGAAGCAAACAATGGTCCAGCCTGTGCACATCTGTTGCAAGGCCCTGGTGAGTCAGTGTTTACTTAGCCATAGAAGCTCCAAAGAGGCAAAGTTTTATCTTACAGGCCACATTCACTCAGATTCTTCATAGTTCACACACCATTAATATGAAGACCCCTTGGCCCTTGAGTCAATCTGCTGGCCAGAGAGATGGCAGGTGACTCAGATGAGTGTCCCTAGGGATCAGAATTAATCACAGGTGTGATCTACTTCCTGTTCTCGTGGATGCCAGTCTTCAGTCAGCCTCAAAGTGATAGAGCAGAAATGATGGCCATCTTACAGATGCTCTGTTGCACAATACCAGAAATGGGGAAAGTATTGAAGAAGAGAGGAATATTTTGGTTTGTCATTCTGTTCCAGTGTGGAAGGGCAGTATCTGGTGGTGGCTTCTCACTGTTTGAGTCCCAGGGTTGTGCAGGGCACTAGTTGTAAGAAATAGGGAAAGTATATGTATTTATTCTCTGGCCTTTCCTCTCATAGTTTCTACCCAATTTGGGAATTAACTCCAGAGTTTCACGTTTTCTGGGCAAATGCTCTAACACAGATGCAGCCCCATCCTACCCCCGTTTCTTATAAAGCCACCAGTATTCAATTATGGAGATCCTACCTTATGACCTTCCCTAAGTCTAATCCCTTCCCAGAGGCCACACATCTAGACAGCATAAAGGTCCCATTCTTAATGTCTCATCATTGTTTAATTTCATCCTATTTTGAGGAGACAAAGCATATTCAAATCATTGTATAAAAAAAAAAAAAAGCAATAGTCTCTACTCTCAATTTCCTGTCACCACGATGATGCAGCAGCAAGCCACAGAATGAACAGCTATCCTCTCAGAGCTGGCTGCCCTCAGTGTCTCCTTAAGGGGATGACCTTGGAGTAGATGAAGACAAACAGGAGTTCGCTACATCAGTGGCAGTGCCCCACTGGGCGGTATAGCAACTCTGGAGACTTTCTGGTGATGATGGTGATGGTGATGATGATAGAGACAGCAAGTTCAACTCCTGCAGAAATGGCTTAGAGATAATAGAGACTCCACAAGATCAACCCCTTTAGAGAAAGGCCATGACTATCAAATCCCTTTGAAGAGGGTACCACAGTCGCCACACCCAGTGGCACTACAAGTAAGACAATGAGCCTGTCAGGTGTGCTGCTTTCCACATTCATGCACTGTAGGTCTTCACATTGACTTAAGTATCAAAATGGAAAGTTGGTTTTCAGCCAAGAGAGCTTATTGAAGCTGCATAGCTGATACACATGGCACAGCACATGCCATGGCAGATTGCAGTCCTCAGTGGTATGTTATAGGGAAAGGTACAGGTGAAGCTCTTGGGTAAAGTTAGCAAATTATTTATAGAAAGGTCTAGTGTCTGCAGTTCCTTGAAATCACAAACCTCTGGTAAAAACTGTAGTTGGCTCTTGGTTAAACAACGATGAAATGAATCTCTTCAAACACCCAGTTTCTAAGCGGTTTCTGAGGCAGTTCTCAGAGGTTCACAAGTGACCCAAGAACTGTTATTTGAGTGACAGTACCAAAACTATTTCTTTTCATGTAGAGTCTCTCCTGTTTCAGTCCTCCTTCTTTCAGTAACTCCCATGGAAAGTAGCACACAATCCTACCATTTAAGAACAAATTCTTGTGGTTTTTAAGACTCGCCATGAAGAGTGTCTTCCAACATTCAGATGTCATGACTGAGCCTGTCCCATCAGGCACACCGCAACACTGTTTCTTGTCAAAGTTGACCCATATCTCAGTGCCCACACAACCAGTGCTAGAGCAAGCACTAGTAGGTATTTATGGCCTACTTACCTAAGATCCAGTTGAATATCACACATCAGATTAGATTTTTATAGTCATATATATATATACATATATATTTTACAATTTGGCTGATTATATTGCTTTGTTTTGGCCCTTTATAATCTTGACATTTATGAAAGGTCAAAACCATTTGCAGAATATTTCACAGTATAGGTTTATCTAATTGCTGATTCATTATTAAATTCTTAGGCTCCTTGTCTTTTAAGCTTACTATTATTTAGAACATCTTGATGAACTAAAGAGACCATACCATGACTGAGATCTCTTATTCTCCCCCCCCCAATAGAGACTTATGTGATAGAAGGCCAGGGTTGGTAATCCATTATTGATACCCAGGTCAATGGAACAGTTGGTTGTATGCAATGGTATATAAGTTCTTGAGTATAAGACAAAGAAAGGGAGTACATTTCACCTCTATGACAAAATAGTGAGTTAGAATAAAAGAGGACAGATTTATTTCATTGAATAATTATGTAGTTTTCCATACTTATAACTTGGGACCATAATTTTGGGTGTGCTGATTTCATGGTCCAAGAAGGCAACAAGGGGTAGGGAGTTAGAAATGATTGATATAGAGAGGGAAATCCAGGGATTCAATAGACTGTTCAAGAAACAGGTCACAAAGCCCAGCATGGTGGTATGTATCTGCCATGTTAGAACTGGGGCATGGGGACAGAGACAGAGACAGGCAGATCCTTCAAGCTCTCTAGCTAGCAGTCTAACCAACAGTGACTTCCAGGTTCACTGAAGACCCTGTCTCACAATTAAGGTGACTCAATAGGTAAAGCTCTGACCATACACACAGGACAACCCTCAATGAAATTGGACAGAGAGAATTGACTCCACAGAGTTGTCCTCTGATGTCTACTTATGCACTGTGGCATGTACCTTCCCCCACATTACATGCATCATTACATACATTATGCACACACTACAATAATAGTAATTTAAAAAATAAGCCATAAGATTATAAAGGTAGAAACTCAGTGCTAATCTCTGCTACATTCACATGAAGACACACATACACAAACACCTCAAGGAATGAGTCCCAGTCATTTAATCTCCTGTAACTTGTCCTACTTTATGAAGTTTTTACCTACCCACACAATACCACCCAGCAGTGACCAAGTCTTTCACAAATGGCCTTTGGGGACATTTCAATCCATATAGAAAAGAAAAAAAAAAGATGGAAAAAGTCATGAGAAGAAAGAGGAACATATGTGTATCTGATAGCAAATGAGTAATGCCAATTGAAAATGGGGCTTTCCAGAGAGCAAGTTATTCTCCAATTTTCTCTTTGTAAAGCAATAATAACCAAGAGCTAATAATCACCGTTATTAGACTCATTAGAATAGTTATAAAGGATAACAATTGAGATTGGAAGGATAGACACTCATATTAAAAGAAATGTGAGGCCTAGCAAGGTGCATCTCCTTGCTCTTCCTAAGCCAGAAGTCCACCTCTTCTCCATAAATGGGGATGCTTTGGGTTTGGGGCCTTTGGACTCAGGTTGGAATTCCCCTGCCATCCCCACAGCCTGCTCTTTCCAGTCTTTATATGATTTCAAGATCAGGAATTATACTCAGGGCTCCCATAGTTTCTAGCCACAGATGGTAGGCAGAGGGGTTTCTTGGAAACTGTAATCACATGAGGTAAATCCCACAGTAAATCTCGTGACATTTCTTTATCTATCTATATGCCCGTCTTCATCTAAAGCTCTATCAATATCATCTATTTTTCCTACTGGTTCTTTCCCAAGTTTGTATTCTCATCCATTTTTGAAAAATAAATATTCCTAAATATTCTTTACTAAACAGATGGTCCTTGACTTAGAAAGTACTTTCCTAACATTTGTAAGTTAAAAATTTCTTCTGCCCATCCAGAGTGCCGAATTCCACTGCAGCCAGAAAGTACTCCACACAGTTCTGTTGTTTGTCCCCTGAGGATCATTGGTGGCTGACCTGCGGCTGCCACCCAAACTCACTAGAGAGTCTCAGATTTCATGAACCCAGTGTGGGAAGAGATTGAAATTCAAAATTTGAAGTACAGTCCCATAAATGTGTATTATTTTCATAACATCATGAAGTTGAAAACACTGTAAATTGAGCCATCATAAGTCTGGGACCATCTGTTATAAAGAGACTCTCAAATTTTCCCAAACTTTGCAAGACTAGCAACAAGGAACAGACAAGTATGGAAAATGTAGAAAAAGTTATAGAAGCCCTTTCTGAGGTGACAGAAGAGTGTTAAACTGCTGGGGCAGATACCTCGGTGAAGTTGATGCGCAGCTAGTTCCAGAAAGAAAAGCTTCCTGTTGTCCTTTTTTATTTTTCTCCCCCACAAAGCCTACACTTCATTTGGGAGAAATTCCCAAACAGGAAACATGATGTTGCAAGCTTTGGGGACACACTAATAAGAGAGACAAATTTCAATGGTGTAAGAGGGGTCCTGTGACACATTAGCTTCTAAAGGCATGCCTCTGAGACAAGGAGAAGTTACATTACCTGGCTCCAAATGTGGGAAGCTCAGGTACCCTGAGCATTGCCAACCATCACTGCAGATTGATGATGTTTGATTTACAAAACCATCAACCCCACAACCTCATATAGCCCCTGTTGAGGTTGCACAATTCTCTGGTGAACTGGAGGGTCAGTTGTGGGAGACATGGAAAACAAAAAGAGAAGCATCCGTGGTGATCTGGTGTGGACTAGAATCGGTTTGGCTGTGTTGAGAAGGGCCTTGCTGGAGAACTCTGTTAAACAGTGATCTCATCTCTGGCAGCCTCTGAAGTGACCTTGGAAAAGACTTTTTAGTCTGTGTCAACTTGATCAGATCCTCTAGACGAAACATGCAAGTTCAGCCAAACCATGTGTTCAATGTTTGTTTGACAGCATTCAGGCCCAGCCTTCATTGCACTGGGAAATCTCAAAAGAGCTCTACCTACACTCACCCTTCTTTTCTAACACCCACACAAACATATTTTGGGGAAACATCTGACTGCATACCCATAATATGCTGTTATATGGCAGTTTGGGGTTTGGAAAAAATTGTAGATGACTGGAAAATGATGCTAAGGACCAGTGGCCTGACTGTGTCTACCCGAATTGACTCATCATTTGAAATGGTTTGTTATATTCTGTTTTGCAGGGAAGTAGAGCTCTGGCTCAGACCATACCCATCTTCTCTTGAGTTTACATATTTCTTTTAGGTACTGCCCACTGGAATAATTGCCTAATTTAAAATAGCCAGTACTTGTTTATGGCTGTTGTGTAGAAGGATAGCATAGATTACTAATATGAGAATAACTAGGGATGAGTGACAGTTCTTCTACCAATCATAGACTCCCATCATTCAAAGTCTGCTTCGGCAATTATCCAAGAAAGAAAGCAGCAACATGTGGCTCTCCCCAATGGGGGATTTTACTAGTTCATTTGGGACCCTATGTTTACTTAATTTCAAAGAAACCATGACAACCATAGTTTTCTCTGTGTCCTCTCCCCTACATGTTTCTTGTTCCATCTGTTAGCTATTCACTGATAAAAATCTATTTTTCTTTCTCCTCTTTCACTGTAAACACAAGAAGAGTTATGAAAAAATTAAAATTTGAACATACTTGGCTTGGTAAATTATTGAATGGGGGGGTAATAGAGATGGTTCAATGGGTAAAGGAACTTGTTGCCAAATCTGATGACTGAGTTCAAGCCCCCATATCCAAATGGTGAAAGAAGAGAACTAATCCTACAAGCTGTCCTTTGACATCCTTACTTGTGCTCTGTTACATGTGAGTGCGCACATGCGTGCACTCACACACACGTAGTGCTTAAAATATATATTATATAATATCTCCATGTTTTATTTATTAATTCTTGAGAGACAATTTTATGTAACTTAGGATAACCTTGACTTCACTGTGTAGTAGAGGCTAGCCTTGAACCACTGAACCATCTACTGTCACCTCCCAAGTACTGGGATTAGTGGGTCACTGTACTTGTCTCCTCTTAATCTTCACTGACATATGAACGTAGTCCCTTGTTTGCTTTGCCAGAAAGTTCTTGTGCAATGTGCAGAGATGTATTACCACAGAGCAGAGACATTTCCATTTCCATACCACACACTTTGTCTCTGTCACCAAAGATCCCTCCCTGTATTTCAGGGAGTATGTGAGAACACAGGATCCTAAAAAACGGATATGGCCACATTGGTTTTGGGTCATCTCAGATGGACTTAACAGATAAGAGACAAATCTCACATTTAAAATGTCCCACGGAAAACATTCAGGGCTCTTGTTAAAAAGCCAGAGGAAGAGCAGCTGGCAGGACTGTTTTCTTGGGAATTGCCTGTGGCCACTTCAGTCCTTGTACTGGCCCCCTTCTCATCATGACAGTACCTCCTCACTATCCCCCTTGTCATCATGACAGCACCTCCTCACTGCACTCACTACTTCTAACCCTCAAGGACAGAGTATAAAAATACACTAAAGATAGGGGACATGGGAGGAGGGGAGAGAATGGGGGAGTTGATATGTAAAATGATTGTTTATAAATAAAAAAAGCCACACTAAAAATATATCACACATGGACATGAATGGTCAGAAGAAAATTACCATTGCCTTAATCTTGGACCCGACTTCTAAATGGCACGAATTCAGTAACTTATCTCACTCTCAAACTCCTTTGGATCTGAGGGTCTTAATCACTCTGTGGCAATACTGCTTTTTCTTTTAGGGTAATTTAATAAAAAAGATGAAATTGCTCCTTGCTCCGTGTACATTTTAATTACATCTTTACATAAAATAGGTTGATGTAACATAGTCTTCTCTCCTGAATCAAGTGCAGATTTGATTTTAATGCAGACCATATTAGTTCATAAGAAATTACTGGAACAACAGAATGCTCACCAAAAGGATGTCATGTTGCTTTAATGTGACTCTCAATTGCATTAGGCAATTTCACATCCAATCCTTATTTTGATGTCTTATTATGGTGCTCTGTTTATTCCTGAGACCCACACAAGGTGTCACAGTAATAAAAATGCCATGATGAAATTATTTTTATGTAAAAATAACTTGCCTGTGTCTAGAGGCAAATTGCCATGTTAGAATGTATATTGATCAAGGGATTTACTAGACTGCCTCCCAGATAATTTGGCAGCTGCTATCTTGGGTTGCTATAGGCCTTTTGGCTATGTGTCAGGAGTCTTTGAAACACCTTAGGTTTAGCTGAGGCATACACTCTATGGCTCTAGTATGAGCTAATTTGTTTTCCTGCATCACAGCCTTCATGTATGTTTTTGTTTTGTTTCAGCAAACGAAGGAGAAAATCCAAACAACAATCCCACTCTCCAGTAGAAAGATGCGTTACCTCCTTCATCCAATTAGCCATTTTAATTTGAAGCTCATAGCACTGCCTGAGATAAGGTGGGATATTGGCAGCAATTAAGAGCAAGGAAGTCTTTTGGAGGGCACAGTAAGCTGTTAGCATGAATTTCACTCCAGAGATCATGAGTCAGAAGACTGGTCCTCAAACCTGCAAATATTCATCAATCATAGATACATGGTTACTAAGGGACCTTCCTGCAAGGTGTAAGGCTGTAAGGCACACAGGACCAGAGTAGCCAGTGATCAATTCAAATTCCTGAGCTCAGCTTGTTCTTAGCCATGAAGGATTCAAGAAGCTGGCATCTTTCCCACTTTGAAAATCTTAAGCACATCAAGACATGGACAGTTTAATGCAACTCCATTTATTCGTTCTTAGTGATCTTCTCTTTCATCTTAACAGACCCAGGGAACTAACAGATAAAAATAAAATCTCTTAATTCTTGAAGGCTGAAAAGCTTATAAATTCCTAGCACTTTGTGATGCAATCTGTGTAGGTGGAAAGATGATTAAGGCATGTGGGCTAGGAGGGCCAGGAGGGCTGAGCGTCCCATTTTGCCTTTTTACCACTTTGCAAACGATGCAACACAGACACTTCCTACCCTAAATACTTTATTCTGATGGATGATGATGGTGAAAAAGTATCTCTTTGAAATTTTGGAGTTGCATGTTTTCTCAAATGATCATCAATTTTATTTTTTTTCTAGCAAACACCAGAATTGAGATATTTGTGGTGAATGATTGGACAAGTAGGATGTTTATGATGGGTGGGATAAGTAAAATGCTTTTACTCCAAAGGAAAACTCATTGACCTGAAATAATAAGTTAGGTTTTATTTTGTTTTGTTTTTAGTCTCTCTCTCTCTCTCTCTCTCTCTCTCTCTCTCTCTCTCTCTCTCTCTCTCTCTCTCTCTCTCTCTTTCTCTCTCTCTCCTCTCTCTCCTCTCTCTCTCTCTCTCTCTCTCTCTCTCTCTCTCCTCTCTCTCCTCTCTCTCTTCTCTCTCTCTCTCTCTCCTCTCTCTCTCTCTCTCTCTCTCTCTCTCTCTCTCTCTCTCTCTCTCTCTCTCTCTCTCTCTCTCTCTCTCTCCTCTCTCTCACCTCCCTCTCTCCCCCCCTCCATCTCAGGCTCATGATCGTCTAGCTTCAGCATCCCCAGTGCTAACATTGCAGGCATTACCACACCTAGCTTAGTATTGGTTCTGGAAAACAATCATGGCTGTGCTGTAATAGAGAGGTCATATAGCAAGCACAAGGTGTTGCTTGCTTCCTCTTCCTTCAGTTTCCTTGTTGGTACTTCATGATTGTAGGTGCTACTTTGGTGTGAGTATTAGTAGGATATTAACCAGACATAGCCTGAGGATATGATACTCAATTCTAGATCACAGCAGTAAAGCAAATGAAATGACCTACATGAATGTTTTCAGTTCTCAGTACATACAAACTTTATGTTTATATACTATTATAGTCTATGGAATGTTCAGTGCAGTTATATCTAAAAAAAGCAATGTATATGCCCAAATTTAAAAGTACCTTATTTAAAAATGTTAATCTTGAGAGTGTTCAGTGACTCTTTTTGTATGTTACAGGATCTTGCCTAGATGTTTGCATCTGATACTGGTTGTTAAAGGTTATCGAGTGATAGTACAATTCCCTTGAAGTCATTTTGTTTTTTGACCATTTCATTCCTATAGTGTGTTATGATTATTCTCCCAACCCTTTCCTATTCCCCTTCTACCTATGTCAACTTCCTTTCATTTCAACTAATATCTTCTATAATCAAGAAGTGCGCTTTTATGATCCATTGAGTTTAACCTGGGCCATCTGTGTGACTGTGGGTTTGGAACTACCCACAGGAGCCTTATAGGTAGGGTCACTGGGTGGGTAAATGACTGAAGATAATGGCTCCTCCCTCATCCAGAGTCTGTCAGAAGTCAATAATTCAGCAGTAGGGGGGTGGTCCCCATGAGCCCCTTCCCCTTCCATGACTGATTATAGTTAGGATCAGACTTGTGTAGGCCTAGTGTTGGTAACCATACTGCTGTGAGTTCATGATGGCAATGGCTGCTGTACTGTGCCCAGAAAATGGCATTTCACAAGACTTATGTTGTCTTTGGCTGTAGAAGTTTCCAGGTAGAATTCTTAGGGTCACTTATGTATCATCTACAAATAAAGATACTTAGACTTCTTTTTCAATTTATGTCCCCCTGATCTCCTTCAGTTGTCCCATTGGCCTAGCTAAGACTTCAAATACAATATTGAATAGGTATAAAAGTTCTGGAGAGGAGGAACTAACTGGCCCTCAGACTGATAGCTGGGAATCCAGCATGGGACAGACTCAGACGCCCTGAACATGGAGGATCTCAGCTAGAAGGCCTGGGCAGTCTAAGAGACCTCAGACAGTGGAACCAGGATGTATTCCTGGTGCACAAAAGGACCTTGTGGGCACATTCTCCATGGAGGGATACTCCCTTAACCTAGAGACAGGAGAGAAATCCTAGTCCCTACTTCAAATGACTTCACAGATTTAGATGACCCCTCCTGGAAGGCATCACCGTACATGTGAAGTGGGGGGGGGATGGGAGGGTGGTAGAGAGGGAAAGAGGGAGGGAGAGGGAATCAATATGTAAAATAAAAATATAAAGTACACACTTATGATTTTTTGTATTTCCTTGGTTGTTATGTCCCTCATTTTATTTCTAGTCTTATTAATTTGGATATTGTCTCTCTGGATTTTGGTTAATTTGAATAAAGTTTGTTAATGCCATTTTTAAAAAGGAACTAACTCCTCTCTCTCTCTCTCTCTCTCTCTCTCTCTCTCTCTCTCTCTCTCTCTCTCTCTCTCTCTCTCTCTCTCTCTCTGTGTGTGTTCCCTCTTTTTATTTACTAGTCTGGGATTATTTATTCTTGACATTTTCATATTTTCATGCGTGTGGTTAACCTCTTTAGGTTAGAGTTTCCCTTTTATCACCTTTGTAGGGCTAGATTGTAAATACATATTTCTTAAATTTAGTTTTAGCATGGAATGTCTTATTTTCTCCATTGATTGTGACTGATGGTTATATTGGGTATTGTAGTCTGGGCTGGCATTTGTAGTCTTTTAGAGTCTCTAGTATATGTCTGAGCAGGCCCTTCTGGCTTTTAGAGTCTCTACTGAGAAGTCTGGGTTTATTCTAATAGTTCTGCCTTTATTTGTTACTTGGTATTTTTTTTTCTTGTAGCCTTTAACATCCTATGTTCTATACATTTAGTGTTTTGATTTTTTATGTACTGAGGATACTTTCTTTTCTGGTCCAATCTATTTGGTATTCTGTATGCTTCTTGTACCTTGATAGGCAACTCCTTCTTTAGGTTGGTGAAATTTTCTTCTATGATTTTGTTTAAAATATTTTCCGTAACTTTGACCTGAGTTTCTTAAATATAGAACAATGTTGCTTGCAAAATTGGAGAATTTGACTTATTTTCTTATTCGAATCCCCCCTTTCTCTTTAATTTATTGCTGTAGGTAATAAAACATTGTTGAGAATTATATTTGATTTGAGTGGAGAAAATGAGTACCCATGTCCTCTTCTAGTTGTTGGGGAGAATGTTCTCAGATTTTCCTCCATTTAATATAATGACTATAGGTTTGTCATAAATAGCCTTTCTCATATTGAGGTTCATTTCTTCCATTCCTAGTTTCTTTGAGAGGATTGTTTGAGGGGAAAATCTTGACCATTGTAAAAGAACTTTTCTGCAGCAATTGAGGTAATCATGTAATTTTTGTCCTTAAATCTCTTCATAGATTAAAGTACACTTTTTGGTTTGTGTAAGTTGACTTTGCATCCCTGGAGTGAAACTAACTTGTCCACGGTGTGTTATTTTCTTAATGTATTTGTGAATTCAACTTGTAAGAATCTTATTGATAAGTTTTATATCTTAGTAATACAAACAATATTTTGTATTCACTAGAGAAATTAGTGTATAGTTTTCTTTCTTTTCTGTGTCCTTATATAATTTTAATATCCCAGTAATTCTGGCTTCATATAATGACTTCAGTAGTGTTCCCTAAAAAATACAATTATATCATCTCCCTCTGATTTCTCCCATATCCCCACACTGCTTCTTCTCAAACTCATGGCTGTCCACAACCATTTAGGGGGCTCATCTCCAGGGAAAACAAATGCTCTCTCAGCGGATGTTAATTGCTTGAAGTTCATCACTTAGATTGGAGACCCACGTGATTCCCCCACCCTCCATCCACATTGGCATGCCAACTGGTGTTACTGTTCTTGTTTAAGAAGCCATATTGATAAGACCCACCATTTTTTATAGAGCATTTTAAAGAGCATGGATGTTAGCCTTCTTTAAAAGGTTGGGGAAATGGTCAGTGAATTCATCTGGTCTTGAGTTATTCTGTGTTGGGAGACTTTTAGTGCTGCAGTCTCAGTGAGTACTATGGATTTAAATTGTTTATCTCATCTTTTTGTTTAGCATTTGCTTTTGGGGCATATACAATAAAAGTAAGATTGTTTGGTTATGTAGCAAGGCTATGGCTGATTAAAAATAAAATTAAAACTAGACTAGGATCAAGAACTCTTTTGTGAGATTCTGGCTTCTAGAAATGACAGGGAAACTACACTAATGATAGCTTAGCTATATGGTAATGCATGGGAATCAAGATTCACTGGACTCAGTATAAGTTACATGAGGTTAATTTGGGGAGAATTCACTTACACATGAAACAGATGGCTGTGGCTGGTTCCTGCTCCATGGATGCCACTTTGATGCTCCCCGAAATCTGAGCAGGAAGCAAGAGCGAGCTTGGGTCTAGGACCCCAAACCTAGTCTTCACCCATCACATCTATACTTGTGATCACAGCTGTTGGGTGTGGTCAGTGCAACAGGTGCCAGCAGGGTGGATATCTCATTACAATTCCCCCTTTATTCTAAAGAGAAGATTTAAGCTTGATATGAAACTATATACAAAGACAGAAAATAACAAGTATGCTCTAAGAGAAGGAAATGTAAAAACATACACACCGAAGCAACCAGAGCAAATGGCAAGAACTTCAATATGGCTCTTAAACAGGATCTGAAAAATGATACTAGTAGACATGCTATCATGGAAGGGGGAAATTTCACAGGGCCCCATCCCTAAAAGAACTACAGATGAATATCAAAGAATTAGTCTTCCCAGGGATGAGACCCCCCAATTGATTATCCAATTCAAAGTGATATTCCCCAAAATCATACACATGTAAACACTCAACAGACTCATCAGGTTTTACTTATGTACTTATGCATTTACACGTATATATAACAATAATGAAGAAAAGGGCCATAACTTTGAGAGGAAGCAAAGAGGGGGGCACAGAACTGACTAGAGGGAGGAATGGGGATGGAAGTAATGATGCAATTACATTTTAATTTAAAATATATTTAAAAACAAAAATTTAAAATTTCTTTGACAGTTTTACACACACACACACACACACACACACACACACACACACACACACGGAGAGTATGTGTTCTGTTAAAGGGTGATTTTAAGTATCAATAAGATTCTACTGGTTGATGGTTAAATTTTCAGTAGCTTTTATTTTAATCTAATGCTCTGTCAATGTTTAAGCATTATTGCTATCTTCATCTGTGACTGCTTCTGTCTGTACTGTCTGTCCTATTATCTTTTGTGTCACATGTTTTGTAGCTCTTCCATTTGGTACTTCCTCAGGATTGCTATGTTTTTTTTTTTGGCAAAATTTGATCATTCTATAGTCACCCTCTCTATATGTGGTTGGCTTTGAAGTATACTTATTTCGAATTAATGTAGGAGTTAGTGATTGTTCTTTGATTAATATTTACATGATATCTCTTTATGTTATTTTATATTCAACATATGTTTATCATTGCCTTTATAAGTATTTCTTTATAAGTATTTCAAATAACACAATTTGTAGTTTGGAGTACATTTAGATCTTTGGCTTTTAGTATAGTTTTATGTGTACAGTTATGTATGGAGCTAGGGAGATTGCTCAGTGGGTAGAGCTCTTGTCTTGCAAATGTATAAGCCTGAGATGAATCTCTAGAACCCACACAAAAAATAAAACCCCACATGGTGGTGTATGCTTATAATTCCAGTAGTGAGGAGGTGGCAAAGGCAGAACTTTGGAGCTTGCTGTTGAGCCAGCATGGCCTATTTATCAAGTTCCAAGCTAGTGAGAGTCCGTGCATCATACAACAAAACTCAAGCCTCTAAAAAATGAGAAGTAGACAGAGCCAGTGTTGTTGATTTGCCAAGTTGAGTGGGTAAAGAAACAGATTTTACTTTTGTCCATCCTTTATACTTCTTAACCCACAGTTGCATTAAGCATCCGCTCAGGAGGCTTTTAGAGCCTCATCAGGCCATGCTATGACTAATACTAAGGTGGGCAACTTGTAAAGTATTTATTCAGTGTGCTCTTTATTTAGTGGGCACTTTCTTCCCAATTTTCTAGTATTTTTTCTTTGATAACTTACTTTATTTGCAGCGAAATTGTCAAGCCACGTTTAAAAGGTGGTTTTTATGTCAAAACATTATTTTCTCCACCTGAACAGATCTTCAACTCTTCACTCCTCAAGGACATATCTGCTGGTATAGGAGTCTGGGTGATACTCCTCTCCTTTCATCTCTTGGCATCTCTCCTTTCTTCTGGCTGCCATAGTTTCTTGATGAAAAAAAAAATTAGTTCTCTTTGGAGCTGTTTTTCCTGAGTAAGGAAGGCATCACTTCATGGTGCTTTCAAATATCCTTTCTTTATTATTAATCCTAGGAAGTTTAAAAATGACTTATTTTCTTGCTTTTTATTCATGTGTATGGGTATGTGCCTGACTGAGTTTATATGTACCACATGTATGTAGGTGCCCATAAGGGTGCTGCCGGTACATTATTGTGGTTATGAGCCATCTGATCTAGGTGCTGGGCACCAAACTAGGATCCTCTACAGGAGACTCATAGCCAGTGAGCCATCTCTCCATTATGACACGTTTTGATGTGGATTCTCGTGTCTATTTTCTGTGTGTTCACGTGTGTCTCCTTGTCTGGAATCTGTCAGTTTGTCTTTCCCTGAGTTTAAGAGATTTTTCAGCTTATTATTTTATGTACATTCCTAGCTTCCTGGCTTTGTTATCCTTTCAGAACTGCAAAGATAAATGCTAACCTTCTGCTGTCTCTCAGGCCTGTATTCTCTGTGTTTTGCTTTACTCTATTTTCTTTGTTGTAATTTGGATAATTTACTCCCCCCTTCCCAGCTTCTATTTGATAGATTCTTTTCTCCATCTCCATTTTATTTTCAGTGAATTTTCGAAAAATTTCAACCATATTTGTGCTATATCTTCCAGATCTTTCTTGGAACTTTGTAGTTCCTTTGTTTAAACTTCTACTTCTTCAGTTCTTTCAGTTGCGTTACTTTGAGCATCAGGAATGAAAAAAACATCACATTTACTTTAATTCCTGCCCCACCCCGCAAGAATCCTGATGTTCTTCATTGTTATATTCATTGACTTTTTCCCTCCCTCCTTTTTTTCCTTCTTCTTTAGTTAGTTCGAGAGCTTCCCCGCTCCTGTTATAATGGACCAAGTTTTAAACAGAAACATGGCCATATAACAATCATGCCTTAATATCTGGACTTGATTTAGTTTTAACTGACTTCATTAACACCTCTCCAGCAGTGGAAGAGAAGACATACACTATTTTATTGCTGACACTTAGGGGTAAACCTTGGCATCTCGTTTTGTTTTTGAGAGCACTTGTTATCGGTGGGGAGGAATGAAGGCTCAACTTCCCATATGGTATGCAATGATACTTGTGTGTGTGTGTGTGTGTGTGTGTGTGTGTGTGTGTGTGTGTGTGTGTGTGTGTGTCTGTCTGTCTGTCTGTCTGTCTGTCTGTGTGTCTGTGATTTCCTTTTTGCTGGGCAACGATGGGCATTGTGAGTATTCACTATATCTTCTCTGTATTCATCTTGTCTTTGTCTAGCAATGAGGAAGTCTATGCTCTCTGTCTCATGTCCTTGTTCTCTCTGAATGATGAGTCAGTCCACAAGGATAATAGCCTCAGCTTCCTATTTTACCTTCTTCAACAACATTCAAGCATAGATGCTTGCTTGAACTCTTATATAGTTTTATAAGAGTGAGGGTCTAGGTTCCTCACTCAACCTCTCCTTGAGTAGAGGTGGATTCATGGTCATTTCTTTGTGTTTTCCCTTTGTATATGGGGTAACATATACATTGTCTGTTTTAGGTATATAGTCCACTAGCATTAAAAAACACCCATATCTGCCTCCAGAAAGTTTTATCTTCCCAAAGGAAAACTGTGAATGAGACCCGTGTTTTCTCCTTCTCCCAGCACTAGGCAACCATGCTTTTGTTCTCTGCCTTGGAGTGCAATTGCTCTAGGTACCTCATAAAAGTAGAATGTGGAATATTTTCCTTTGTGTTTGGCTCGTTCACTAAGCATGTTGTTTACAAGTTCCATCCATTTAGTGGCATGGGTCAGATTTTCATTTGTTTTAAATTTGAATATATATTACCACATGTACATATTACATTTTCTCGGCTAGTTGGGTTGCTTGTATCTTTTGACTAATGTGAAAACTACTACTGTTAACAACTTGGTGGAAAAGTATCTACTTTATTCCCTGCTTCATTTCTTTTATGTAAATACATAAATTATATATATATACACACACAATTGGAGTTGCTGGATCCATTTTTAATTTTCTCACGGACCATGGTACTGTTTTCACAATGGGGATACTAATTTACATTCCCATCTGCAAAGCATAAAGTCTCCAATTTCTTTTCAGTTTTAACAAACTCTCGTCCTCTCTCTCTCACACACATAAATACACACACATTCTTCCTTAAAAGAAACCATTTGAATAGGTGTGAAGTGGTATCTCATAGTTTGATGGCAGGACCCTAACCATCATGCTAAGCATCCTTTCATTTTTTGTTTTTAATGAAATGGTTTTTATTCTAAAGAAGTTGAAAAATGCTATACACTTGGGTTGGATTTGTTGTTTTGTTGACCATCTACTCAAGAAAACATGAGAAAATGTTAACATGGATTAGATTTAAAATTTGTGTTGTGTCAGAAGCTGTTTTTTGTAAATAGCCTCCAAATTGAAGAAAGTCTTCCAGTATTCAAAATCGTTATCAAGTCCTATGAAGATGCCAGGCTGGCTGACGAATGAGTGAAGTTTTAGCATATACTTGTGTTGTTTTCCTGTTGCCTTTTGAATGCAAACAAAAACACCAGTCAACATCAGTATCAAAGCTGCATTCATGACAATAGTGACTTGGGTGGTTTCTTTGATAAATTACATGCTAACCAGAAATTTAGGTGTTTTTGTTTTTGTTTGTTTGTTTGTTTTGTTCTTGTTTTCAAGACAGGATTTCACTGTCCTGGAGCTCCCTCCTTAGACCAGGCTGACCTCAGACTCAGAGATTCCTTGTGTCTGCCTCCCAAGTTCTGGGACCAACACCTAGCTGGCATTTAGTTTTTATGTCTTTGTCAAATTATGATTGGACTGGAATTATAGGTTGGGAACCATTACATAAATTGGTAAGCCATTCTATGAGAACCCAATTCTGTACAGAGTTATCATAATGTGTTGTATGTTTCGTTATTTGTGAATCACATGCTATAATCAATAGAATTTATAATTTATATGTAACTCCCCTAGCCCCCTGCCACTTCAGGCAAAGTCTGAAGTGTGTGTCCTCTCTTGATGCAGGTTTGCTCCCGAACCTTCCTATAGCATCGATTTTAAATGTAACTTATCAGTTGACCAGCAGGTGTCACTGTGGTGTAGGGTCACAGTCAGAATGGCTTCAGGCTTCTGGAGGAATGACCGGAGTCACGTCGCTTCAAAATAAGTTAAACATCTTCTATGTCCACTTGGTGGAAAACATGTCATATTCATGTACTATAAAACTAGAGAGCAAAGTGACAGGGGCATAATGAATTCTCTTTGCTTGGTGATGCTGGGTTTGAACATCTTAAGCATGCTAGGTGAGAGCTCTACCACTGAGTTTTAACCCAAGCCCTTCTTGGTGTTTTTTTTTGGAGATGCCATCTCACTAAGTTGCCCAGGATGGCATTGAACTTGTGATTCTCTGACTTCTACCTTTCTATCACTTAGGGGTACAGTCCAATACTTTTGGGCCAGATGTGTATTTTAAATTCTTTTAATTGCATTCAGAAAAAGAAATTGCTGTCTGTTTCACTCTACAACTGTATGTGGCCTTGGTATTTGAGCTGCAATTTACTAACCAGTATTCAGGGGATGACCAGAGAGCATGTTAATATAGAACATTGTGGGCTCTGCCCCAGACCTGGGAATAGACAAGAACCTGCCTTTTAAAATGGTACAGGAAGCAAATATGAGAATAACTAATATAACTGACCCATGTGTTGACAATTACAGTGCAATGAAGAGTAAGAGTTTTAAAAAGCAACTTTCAGCCTTGTTGGTCATCAACAAGGAAGTTAGTTGAAGAGGGACGTATACTTCCAAGGTAGGTGTCAGTATAGTTTACTGCTAAGGTATTGCTAAACCTTCCTCTTCTTCCGTCCTTCCTTCCTTCCTTCCTTCCTTCCTTCCTTCCTTCCTTCCTTCCTTCCTTCCATACCTCCTCTCCTTCAGCAGTCTTTTCTATCATTGTGCCCTCCATGCTGTTACCTAACAACTCAGCCTTCTTGAAACTTGAGTCTGATTGATTCAGTCTGCTGCTGAGCGCTGCTGAGCGTGGCTTCTGGGTGTCCCGTGGACACGGACCCAAGTCTGTGCTTCGATCCACAAGGACTCTTGGTTCCAGCTGCCGTGCTTCCCAGCCTCACTTCTCTGCACTCTTCTGCTCCCATGTTCGTTTATCAAGCGTCCACTACTCTCTCTCAATGCTTGACCTTTGTCTATTCTGTTTCCTGTCCAGGGAATGTCGTTTTCTTTTTTCTTTAAAACAAGAACCTGGGAAGCCCTTTCTAAAGCCCACAAATGCATTCCCCCACCTTCATTCTTTGCAACTTTGCATTTTATGCATTTTCTTCTTCCTTCATTTCCTGCAGTTTTATTTCACAGTTCTTCTGTTGCCGATTACTTCCTTTTATGCCTTACTTCCTTGGTATGGTGTAGAGAAAGGCAGTGAGTGTGTCTGTTCATCCACAGATGTTGTCCCAACTGTCAGCTTCCTGGGTGGTCTGATGCCTATTTCCCAGGGGCTCTGGGCTCCGTGCTTCCAGCTCTTCTGACCAATCCTGCCCTCACTTCTTTAGTTCATTGTGTAGGTCTTAAATTTGTATGTTCTTGATTTTCCTTTTCTTAGTTTTGTAGCAAGCCTAAATCTTTCCTTTAGACTAAAAGGGGAATTGTAGTGAGATATTCACTTTGTCTGCACCTGTGGCACTGACCACGCCCATTGGGGGGGTGGGGACAGGGGCAGATGTTAACTGGAGGAACAAGTTGGAGGACCCTTTCCCCCACCCCCCTGCCTAGGAGCTCTCTTGCTTGCAGCATGGGGGCAGGAAGTAGATCCTTGGGACCAGTAACCTTCTGGTGTTCATCTATGTTATGTTATTTCTCTCTGAATAAACATCTATTCAGCTTCTTTGTTTCTCCTGATCCTTATTAAACCTCAATATCACTGTTTGTCTTGTTGTCTCTCAGTGCTCTGTGTAAGTCCATCCTGCACCAAGCTTGGCTGATTCTTCTCCCTAGGGCCTTTCCTCACTTTCTGGGCCAACTCCCTGTCATATAGTAGAGGCAAACCTCTTGGGAAGTTCGGTGGGCTAGCCTTGGTTTAAGTCCATTTTCCTTACTTTTCAGTGGACTTTTGTCTTGCCCATTTGAGTTGAAAACAGGTGAGCTGTTATCAACATAATACTAATAGGTGATTCTGGTAAAGTCCCACAGGTGTAGGTTTCAGAGTTGACTTCTACATGAATTCATACAATGAGATGACTCACCCAAAAGATGGCTGTTGTGTAGTGAAGTGCTATGCCTATTATGGAGTGAGTGAGTTCCCTTTGGGCTATGGGAAATAATGGTCTGGGGCAAAGGATGTTTGAATGAAGAGAGAGGGATTTAATGTCGGTAAGAGTTATTTGTAATTTGTTGGCTTATCAGTCCAACAGCTCAGATCCCTTCCTTTCCCAGTGCTCATGCATCAATATAATTGATGCAGTGGAGAAGCTAAAATGAAACCAGCAAGCCGACTTCCTTTTTCTTCCACAAAACAAATGTGTTGCTTAGATAATAAATGTATGGCTTCCCTCTTCCCTTCTGGGGAGTCTCCTGTCTCTGTTTTCCATTTCCAGGCAAGAGCATGCTGGGATTGTAGACAGGAGCTACTGTATCTGTTTTGACAGTGGGTCATGCAAAGCACTTTATTCATGGAGCCATTTCTCCAGTCTTACGTTCATTGTCAGCACCCTGGTGACAAAGAGCATTTGGAATGCAGCAAACATCTAAGGAACTGTAATTTCCTCTCTGTTTCCACCTTGCCCTACCCCAAAGCATCTTCCTTCTGTAGATGCTCCCTCCTTCTTTCATTTCTCCTCCCTAGTGTAAAGCATCTTCAGGCAGAGGTGGATGAGAAGGTAAAAAGAATCATTATTCTTTTGTTTCCCCCTTCAGCTATGCATTTGCTTAAGTGAATCTTTGGATGGAAAGCAACTAAAAACCACTCTGAAGAGGAAAGGCCCATTTATAAAAATAACCATGGCCTATTATTGCATCAATGACCGCCTAGAAATATATTAAATCTTGCCAGAATGCTTCATTATGAGTTCTCATAATTCTTGGCTGTCCATATTTGCTTAAAGAGTGAAATGCAAGTGCAGAGATTGGGGAGTGGCATTGTTTGGAACACTGGGGACTCCCAGTCACATCTTGTGATGAATGGGAAAACAGGCTAATTTCCCTTTGCAATGTTAGGTAATTTGTCTCAGAAGTAATAGCTGTGAGTTCAGTGTTGTAATAAGGAGAGGAGAAGCATGATGGCAGAGACTCTTACTTTTCTAGCCCTAAATAAAGGTATCAGATTTTTTTTTTTTACAAAAGACCTTGTGAAATTCAGCTTTCACCCTCAGAAAGTGATTGTTCCAAACTGTGATGGAAAATCATCTAAATGTCTTGGAACAGTTCAAGTTTGTTTGCTTTTGGTTTTGTTTTTTGAAACAGTGTTTCTTTGTATAGCCTTGGCTGTCCTAAACTAGTTCTATAGACCAGGCTGGCCTGGAACTCACAGAGACCTGCCTGCCTCTGCCTCTGCCTCTGCCTCTGCCTCTGCCTCTGCCTCTGCCTCTGCCTCTGCCTCTGCCTCTGCCTCTGCCTCTGCCTCTGCCTCTGCCTCTGCCTCTGCCTCTGCCTCTGCCTCTGCCTCTGCCTCTGCCAGGATTAAAGGCATGTACCACCACACCTAGCCTTTTTTTTTTTTTTTAAATAGAAAACTTTGATAAGTCAAGGGGTATACAGAAATTTTCCATCTGTTTCATTCTTAATTCCAAAATTTTTTCCCACATGACTCCTCGAGATAGGAAAGGAAATAAATCAGTTGGAATATACAGTCACATTCTCACACTGTATCCCTCCTGGGTCAAATTCTGCCTCTACCTCTGTATGGTATGTTTTTTTGGTTGGGGGGAGGGAAACAGAAGACAACATTGTATATAATTCCTAGGTATGAAATTCACAGTTTAACAGTCTATGGAGAATATATTCTGACATTCTGTCCAAATGATTCTCTAAACATAAGAAACACAAAAGTCACATGGAATACCAGAATAGGCAATGCATGAATGATTGGATTTTAAAATAGGAATTAAAAAGTGCATGGAGGTCTTTTCTCATGGACAGATGTCTGTCTAGTAGCACTGATTCCTCAGGAGCAACCCCTTCCTTGCCCTCAAGTCTACAGGTGCTGCTTTGTCTTTCATTGGGATCTAATGTGGCCATCACAGTCTGTCCAGCCTATGTTCTAGGTCTGCCATGGTAATTAGTGGGTACAAATCAAATGTCACCAGGGAACGAAGAATTGTGGCTTCTATTTCTCTACCAAGGAGAACTTTAGGCCTTAGACAGTTTTTTTTTTTTTTTTTTTTTTTGAATCATGAACGTTTTAATACCTGAAGGTGACAGTACACATTGGTACCCATGGTGTGAAAGATAGTGCCAACTCACCCAATGCTTCCTCCCTAGGCCTGTTTCTGAAGGCCACTCTCTATCACATATGTCTGGAGCCACCTTCCCATGGAGAAAACTTCTTGTGCAGACTTTCGCTGCTCGCCTGTCTTGCTTTCCTCTAGAATTTAGAAAAGACGGACTCTATGAAAAGCAGGAGAAAAGATCTCATCTACCCTGTGCTCTGAGTAGATGGGGGTTAATGAGGACACACCTCCAGGGCCTAGGGGAAATACTTTATTAACCCTGAATCACTTTAAGGTCATCAGCTATCACCACAAAAGCAACCCCTTCTCTAACAGCCTGCCCTGGAAATCCATCTCACCAAGAAACATGTGAACTGCCTTGAATGAGTTTATCAGCCTTGGATCCACTAGAAAGATATGAGAGCAGAACCATCAGCTTTCCTGGAAAGGAATAAAAGACTAAATGAGAAGTTATTTATACTGCTGGCTGTCACCTGCAGTAGGCCGTTAAGACTACCCTATCGAGTGGCCTCTGCTTATTAATAGAAGGAGTGAAGGCAGAGGAATGGAGTTAGTGTTGCAATGAGACATGACACAGCCTCTCGTTTCCAGGATTGGCCTGAAATGAATTAAAGCCAAATTATACCAACAAATCTGTCATGCTGCCCTGAAAACAGGAAGTCTGGGCTGAGCCAACATTAGTCACGGTGCACACTGGCAAACTCTACCAGATTAGGGAATGAGAAATGTGCTTCATCTGCAAAAATTAACTTTTGGAATTTGTAGAGTGTTTTCCATTACCACTCTCGACTCTCCAAAGGCTAGTCATCAAATGTGCTTGGCTTGCTTCTGCTCCTGCAGCACCATTAAGTGTATGAATTTGTATGAGAAATGGAATCCCAGCTAGCTGTGTGCCCTTGGATAAATGACCTCATCTTTCTGGGCCTGGATTTCTTCTGAAAAATGAGGAGCTTGGCATCTCACGATGCAGGGGTTTTCCTTTAGCTTTGTTGGGGATTAGGAAAGAATATAACAGACATTGATTGCACACCCACAAGATGGTTCAGACCATGCTGAGAAATGAGATAGAAAAGGAGGAGGATGTATTCCTTTAAAGGGTTTTTAGTATATGCAGGGATCCACATACTTAAAAAGACATTCTGTATATTCTATAATATATATTATATATTCTATCATATGTATATATACACACACATATATAATGAAACAGTGACAAGATACACAGAAGTCTACATCTCTACATAAAAGATATTTAAAATAGTTGCAAAACACTTTTCCCAGTGCTATGACTGTATATAAGATAAAGCTGAAGAAGAAAGGCCCTAAACACACAATATCTCACGTCCTTCAGTACGCAAGGCCAGCAGTCCTCCTCCAGGGATTCCTAGAGAAGGCAGAAAAGTGTATGGTGAGGCTATTGTCACTCCCCAGCCTCTTCTTTCAGCAGATGAGCCGAGGAAGGAAGGGGAATCTTGGCTGAGTGATCAGTGCAGTGCTCCAAAGGAGGAGCTCATGAGTCTCATCCCCAAAGCCAAGCCAGAGGGAGATGTGAAAGAACCTCATCCAATGCCTGGAGGCTACATCAGGAACTGGAGAATGGTATCCCAAGCTTTGAGTGAGTGAATGCTAAGCCACCAACCCTCTAGAGTCATAAAGATGTTCTAGGTAGTCAATGTTTGGAGGGCGTTAGAGGAGCATACCAGAATCCTGGAGCAATGCTATATCACCCTTCGAGACCCATGCTCTCATATGCTCTCTGAGGTCTGGAGGCATACTTAAACCCCAAGAATTCAGTTCTAGAGACTTTTTTTTGAAGAGAAAAGGACCATCATTTAGGCATACTAGATAGATTATAATACAAAGTGGGGAATCGAGGCAGCAGTTTATAGCTCATCCCAGTTCCCAAGAAGTCACATGCAGAAAGGGTAAGGAAGTAAGGGCCCATCACTCTCAGAAGTTCCATGAGAACATCACCTCTTGGGCAGCTACTGCAGGTATACTTCCTTGTGTGATACTGAGCATGACAGCACAGTGCTTACCCTGGAGGTGTATTTGTGGTGGGAACAGATAGGGAGGCCCTTCTGGGAGAGGCTCTCAGTTGTAGATGGTATTGAGTTGAAGCTGATCTTCTCTGAAAACACACTATTAATTGAAGCTGTCAGACTTTGATAGAACTGGATGGAACCACAGTGAGTCTAGGAATAGCCTCCTGTGGTTATATTTTGTTTGTTCCTCAAATGTTTAAGCTCTATAGCACTGACTTTTAGAAGAGTGACCCTGAAGATTGGCAGGAGCATGGAGGGAAATGATGAGACCACAGGCAAGCTATCTTTTTATTGAATTGGTGCAGGTTTTCCAAGACCATGTTGAGTTTACAAGAGGTCAGACTGTAGTAATAAGGTCAAGACTGATCCCTTCTTGTTCTCATTGGCTATTTGACTCAGTAGAATCTACTGAGCACATGATCTCCTGCTCACAGATGTTACTGCCACAATGCCATCTGCCTTGTGGTGATGCAGCCAAAGGGGCCCTTACCTAAGGCAAAATTGATGAGGCCATGTGGTCTCAGACAAAGTTTCAAGACTGAATGAAATAAACTTCTTTATAAATTGCCCAGCCTCATGTATTTTGCTTTAGCAATTCAAAACCATGCAAAAGAGATTCTGCTTCCAGCATCATTTTTTTCCTCTTCATCCTAAAGGATGTTCAGTTAGCAAAAGGAGGAACAGCTATTTTACATCCAGATCACAACACATTATAGTATCTAATAGCTACTGAACATTGGTCACGTCAGCTATGATGTTATTAAGAGGCCTCTGCTTGGTTGTAAAGAGGGAATTAATTTAGCCCTGTTGAAGGCAGTTTTCTGGCATTTCAAAAGGGAAAGTTTCAGTGTTTTATGCCTTGGTGATCTGAGAAACATAAAAAAGAAACATGTTAAATATCTCGTGTTGACCACCAACTCCTCGGGCACATTCAATGAGTCATAATCAAACAGAGATAGGCTCCTCACAACTAATGAGCATGAGACAACTGATAGGCCAGGTGTCTTTCTCAGTTGCTCTCCACTTTATCTTTTGAGTCAGGGTCTCTTACTAAATCTGAAGCCATGTTAACTAGGCTTGTTGGTCAAGCAACCCCAGAGATCCATTTGACTATGTACTAGGGATCTAGAGCTGGATAAAATGATAGAGGAAAAAATGGTCCAGATGAATTCTCTTTGGGGTAGACTGCTACATCAATACACATAGAAATGGAATTTCTAGATACAAGAACCACAATCAAGAAGATATGGCGAGTAAGATGCGTGAGAAGATGAGTGGTTGGGATAGGGAGTTTCATACTCTGGCTGGACCTGCATTCTCATCTTTGAGAAGTATGTAATTTATGGAATTATATGAGAATATACCTTGTGGAGATATCTACTCTGGTGATCGTGCTGAGAGGAAGTTACCAGAAACAGAGACCAGAAGGATCAGTATTTAAAGAAGTTTTGTGAATTATTTTCCTTTAGAAGCAATGAGCCAATGTGATACTAGGAATGAGGATCAGGCACCTATGCTTTGGGCTGTTTGTAAATGGAGGGAAGGAGAGAATTGCTGAGGAAGGAGGAATGGTGAGGTTTGTGGATTAAGCTGTGATGTGACTGCTCATTGCAGGACTTCTCATAGAGCAATTTAGATCTTTGGAAGACACTAGAAAAGACTGATTTTCTCATATATAGCTCCAAACTTCTAACACGGTTATAGTCATACTTTGTTACTGTTACATTTTTGTTAGAATAGAAAGTAGTATGCTTCCTACATGCATCTCGTACTTTATAGATGTTCACGCCATTTCCTTCCTTTGTCCCTCCACCTGCTTTCCCTTTTCCTGAATTAGGAACAGGGATGGAGTAAATCCTCCTGTTGCAGGCAGCTGGGACTAGCTGATAGCTTCTGCCAAGGCATCTGACTCGCACATGCTCCATGCTGCGCAATAGGTCAGATCTCCTTTCAGCCCAGGTGCTACGGGAAACAAGGGTCCATCAGCACACAGTTGTGTTGAAAGCAGACTTCATTACCCTCTGTGCCTGCCACCTGATATCGGCTGAGGTATCACGAGCAGAAAAAGCTTAATGCACCCTGCGTATGTGCAATGCAGTGGGCTATCATTACCATGGAGAATGTCTGAGAACCTTGTTTGAAAGGGAAGCCCCTTGCCAATAGCATTTTGCGCAGGAATATTATAATGGGATTTGCAGTTGTGAAGCACACACCCCAGATCTTGAAGAAACAATTCGAATATAAATATTTTCTTGGACCAGCTGCTAAGTCAGGATTCAGACATGTGTCCTAGTACAAACTGCAGCTGAAGTCACCCCCCCCTCCCCGTATGTGTGTGTGTGTGTGTGTGTGTGTGTGTGTGTGTGTGTGTGTGTGATTCCCTGCAAGAGTCCAAATGCTGGACAGGAAATATAATACTCTGAAGCATCCTTAAATAGACCTCACTCATAAAATTGGCAGCCTCATCACCAACTCAAGCCTGGGAAGCAAATGATTAATTGCTATTTAAAAACAAAACAAAACAAAAAGAAGCTCCACATATTAGGAAAGCCCACCTTGGAAACAAAATCTAATTTCCAGTGTTCTCCAAAGGAAATAAAAAGGAATTGAATGCACCCCACCCCCTCACCAAGCATATCTGAGAGACAGTCAGTCCCGTAAATTTCACATCAACTTAGTTTGGCCTCTAAACCAAATCTACCTTAATGCTATTTGTACGTATAGATTGCTGTCTTTTTCATTACCATTATCAAATGATGCATTTGTGGCTCTGCTCTGAGCTTCTTGCCCCATTAAGTGGATTAGATTGCCTGTTGCCTTTGTCCTTCTTTTGGCTTTTGCTTTTGCCCTAAATATTCGATCCTTCCACGGTGCTACTTGTATAATCTGTATGTATCATTATGTATGATATGCACATGCACATGTCTGCCTTGCCAATTAGCCTGATAATCCTAGCCCTCTGTATTATAAGAGGACTGTGTTCAAATCTCCTTCAATGTCACCAGTCTTCCCCTATAGCAGCAGTTGTAGCTAGAGCCCTCTGGGAAGTGGCCTGTTACAAGCCCCACTCGGGGCTCCTTGCAGAGCTATACTCAGCAAATCCAAGATCATCTTTCTTATTAAGTTAAGCTCCTGGTTGGTGCATCATGGTAGATTCATTTCCAGAAGCAACTGAGGCTCCTCCCCTTTTAGCTTGTGCGTGATAATCATTCCTGTAGTCCACAGGAGCTAAAGCAGAACAAACGAGTTCACGATCCCACCTCAGGAACCAAAGGATAGCTCCATGTTGGTTGCAGGCAAGTCAGTTTCAGCTTCCCATCCATAAAGCATCCACTGAAGGTTCATCATGGGCAGTGTATCATACTAGGGATTGTGGATGCAAAGGACAACAAGACAGATGCTCACATCAGCAGCTAGTCAAGGAGACACATCATTAAGGTGTGTTAGTAAATGGAGCAGGAATGGGCATGGCAGGCATGCTTACTGCAGGCACAATTAGAAGAGACACTGCAGTTTTCTAGGGGGATCAAGGCAAGTAGCATTAGGATGAGCATTGGCAGCCAAAAACATATTCCTAGGAGAGTCCCAGGCAGTTGAGGGGCTGTGCTGGCATAGATAGTCTATGTCAATTTGACAGAGGCTAGAATCAACTTAGAGGAGGGAACCCCAGTTGAAAAAATGCCTCCATAGGCACCACCCTCCCTGTGGAGTAGAATGGGATGGGAAGATGGTGGTGAAGGATGGGAGGGAGGGAGAAAAAGAGGGAGGAAGAAAGAGGGAACTGGGATCAATATGTAAAATAAGAAAAATAAAGAAAGAAAAAAAGAAAAGAAAAAAGAAAAACTGCCTCCATAAAACTGGGCCAGAGGCAAGCCTGTAGAGCATTTTCTTAATTAGTGGATGATGTGGGAGGGCCCAGCCTATTGTGGGTGGTTCCATCCCTGGGTTGGTGCTCCTGGGTTGTATAAGAAAACAGTTTGAGCAAGCCACGAGGAGCAAGCCAGTAAGCAGTACCTTTCCGTTGTGGCCCTTGCATCACCTTTTGCTTCCAGGTTCCTGCCCCGTTTGAGTGATGGACTTCCCTCAGTGATGGACTATGGATGTGGAAGTGTAAGCCAAATAAGCCCTTTCCCCCAGTTTGCTTTTGGTCATAGTGTTCCATCATAGCAACAGTACGCATATGAAGACAAATTGGTACCAGGATAGTGGGGTGTTGCTGTTGCATTTGGGAGGATTCTGGAAGAACTTTGGTTGTTTGGGCTAGAAAAGACATTGAGTGGGCTCTTCTGTAGGAACTTGGAAAATAAGAATTGAGAGTAGGCAGATGATGGAGGGCTAGCTTGTGAAGTTTCAGAGGGAAGGAACTATTCTACCTAGCTGTTTTTGTAAAGACTCTGTGGTAGCTTATCAGCTGGAATTGAAGCATCAGCTGTGATGAACAAGAATCCAGAACCACTCAAGTCAAACCTGTGTTTTGTTGGGACTGTGGATGCTGGTCAGCTGGGGGCTGAAGAATCAGCTGTGATTAATAAGAGGCCAGCATCAATGAGGTGAATCTTCTGAGAAATGTTTCCTCAGAGTCATCACATGCAAGCTGTGTTCATAGGTGGCCAAGTCTGTATGCACCTTGTGCTGGCTGTCAAACTTTGTTGGGTGTAAGAGTCTCTCAGGTGCTACCTGCTTTGAAGGCATGAAGAGGTCATGGAGAACAGCCGAAACTTGGTGCCGTGAGAGCTCAGGAGAGGCCACCGGTGAAGGTACAGCTGGAGTAGCAATGGAAGCCCCAGGATTGAAAGGGTCATGCAGAACAGTTGAGACTTTGAACCATGAAGAGAGCCCAGCAGAGGCTACTGGTGTTTTCTCTAGTGCAGCTCGGTTGCAGGAGAAGATTCCAACTTTCTGGAGATGCCAGTACCATGGCATTACTGCCAGGAATAGCAGCAGCAGTGGAGTGGGGATGACCCACGCTTAAAAGACAAGCTGTGTGTGTTATAGAGGGAAGAGCTGAAGAACGGACCCGAATCCCTTGGAGGAGCCCAGAGTGTCTGAGTGAGTCCTTGTATTGAAAATTGAGTTAGTTACACTGATGCAGCATTGTCTTGCTTTGTTCAGATTGTGACTGTGCCCTGGTACTTCCCTCTTGAAGAAAGGAAGTATTTAACATATGGTTGACTTTTATAGGCACTCATAGTTGAGAGACTAAATTTTTAAGAGATTTTGGATTTTAAAAGAAACAATTTTTATAGAGACTGGACTTGCACGATGTTTGCATTGGTATAATATGTTTTATACTTGTGATATTATCAATCTGAGATCTTGAGAATGGATAGAGAAGGGGGGGTTATGTCTTAAAACATGTGTCAAGCTGACAAGGGGTCAATTGGTGCTGTTTAGTATTATGTCAGTTTAACACAGGCTAGATCATCTGAGAGGAGGGAACCCCAACTAAGAAAATACCTCCATTAGATCAGGCTGGAGGCAAGTTGTAGAGTATCTTTTTAATTAGTGATATGGGAGGGCCCTACCCCACTTTGGATGGGGCTATCCCTGGGCTGGTTGTCCTGAGTTCTATAAGAAAACAGCCTGAGCAAGCCATGGGGAGTAAAAAAAAAAGTCAGTAAGCAGCATCCCTTAATGGCCTCTGCATCAGCTCCTGCCTCCAGGTCTGCTTGAGTTCCTGTCCTGCTTCCTTCAGTGATGGACTATGATGTGGAAGTATAAGCCAAGTAAACCTTTCCTCCACAACTTGATTTTGGTCATGGTGATTTGTCACAGTAATAGAAATCCTAACCAAGACAGCAGAGGATCAAGAAGTGAGAAATAAGGCTGGAAACACCTAAGACTCTTTTAGAGGAAAGGAAGTCAGGCAAGGAACTCAAGTTTGGTGTCTGGGTGCTGCAGACAGAGTGGGAGAAACGAGAAGACGTTAAACCCTTACTTTGTGAACTTGTTCAGAAGTTGCTTCCAAATAGAGGCTCAGACATTAATGGAAGTGAATATCTCACCCCAGGGACACAGTTCAGTTGGAAGGAAATGGCAGAAAAGGAGCTTTACTTTACTCCCTTCATAAGAGTCACAAGCATGGCTTATTTTTGCTCTTGAAACCAGTTATGACACACAAGCATGGTTTTGTTTCTACTCAGTGACCATAGATGACTTCAGGGAGAGACTTCCCTTAGCTTCCATGTGTCTGCCAAGTTAAGCAGTGGAGATTCTTAGGACTCTTTCCTACTTCATGATCCTACTCAGTGCCATAGGAATAGAAAGGCAACTTTTTAAGTTCACATCCAAGGGTCATGATTTATCATATTACCCTATGATAAATTATTCTGTAGTATATAGTAGGACAGAGGTTCCCAACCTGTGGGTCACAATCCCTCTACTCAACCTCTATCTCCAAAAATATTTACATCATGATTCATAACAGCGAAATTACAATTATGGAGTAGCAATGAAAATAATTTTATGTTTGGGAGTCACCATGACATGAGGAACTGTGTTAAAGGATTGCAACATTAGGAAGGTTGAGAACCACTGTAGTAGGAGAAATAGGGGAGCAAGCCTGCCGTTGGGCATCTCTTCTCTATTAATGTTGGCTGTGTTTCTAGGTGGTACAGGTGTTCTAGATCTTTGGCATAAGTGGTAATTTCCCTACTCACTGCTAGACAGTCTTGAAAAATGACAAGATTGCATGTATCATAAATGCCTCATCTCAGTTTAACTATAAATAGGAGGAAAGCATATATTATTTTAAAGAACCAAATAGGAGATGTCATTGAATTTTCACAATCCACCACGAAGACAAGTCAAAAAAGAAAAGATATCAATGCTAGGATTTTTCTTCAAAGCCAGTTCCTCTCTAGGATTTTCTTATTCAAATCATGGGGATCTTCCCAAAGTTCTAGGTCAGAGTTGCAGATGCACTCCAGAACAGTGAGCATGAGGGATGAAGTTCGCCACAGCCATCTCTGATTTATTTATTTATTACAGTCATTTTGCTCTCATTTTATCTCTAACATAGCCTTTTTCCATGTATCCTGGACTCTGTTCAGGAAATCAGTGTTCAAGTGCTTGGGTGTTAATGCATGCACAACAGAAAGCTGCTGAAGCATGTATAACATGATGCTATGAGACCATTTCTCAACAACTCAATGCTCCTCAACTCCCATTTAGGGATCCCTTTGTCAAAAGCTTCTCAACGTAATTATAACTGAGACTTAAAATCCCATTAACACTGAAGTGTTCTTGCCAGACCCATCTGTCACAGTTGCCCACACTTTTTAGTTTCCCCTGCTCTCAGAATGATCTGACCTTCACACCCCTCTTCAGGAACACTACACTTCTCTCAGCTTCCCACTCCATGCTCCTGGAACTATGTGGATACATTTTAGTTATCAGCAGGCACCAGGATCACTCTATAGTGCTTAACCACCCGTGGAAACCATTTGTTTAGGCAATTAGGAATGTGGAGTTAGGGCATCTCCAGCAGTTACAGACCAGGTGGAACATACTGACTGCCTATACCCCTGATAAGGGCTGTTGGTTGGCAGGAAATGACCTGCTTCAAGGTAGCTCATGACATTTACCTGGAACATTAGATACACGAGCCTAAAATGCATTCAGAATGGTTGATCAAGGATGGCAGACACATTTTGAGCATGGTTTTCTTTAAATGTGTGGAGCACTTTTGCTTTGGTGTGAAATACGGTTGTAATCTGTTTTCCTTTAAAGTGAACAATCTGGGTTTGAGTAACAGAATGAGAAAAGTATGGGATACTTAGAACACTCATTGAGGGGGCCGAGTCTGAGGTTCATAAGGAATAAGGCATAATGAAGTAGAAAGAACGATAGAACAAAATATAGCCTGGTGTGGCAGACCCTATCGTATCAGTAGCAGAAGAGCAAAGTCAGGAAAGTTGTGAGTTCAAGGCCAGGTTTGGATTCCATAGTAAAACCTTGTGTCAAACAAAACAGAATGCTAGCTAGAGCTAGCATTCCTTCCCTTTGTGGCCATGAATAAGTCATTCACAAGCTTATTCATGCAAATGTGTGACATAGAAGAAATGATCCTGAAGGTAAGTCTAACTTTGCTATTTTCTGAGTAGAACTTTAAGTTTTCCTGTGTAAAACATCTGATAGAAACTTGATACAATTGGAAACCATGCTCTGTTGGTATTATGTGATTTTTCTCTGACAGAAAAGTCCCGCACACACAGGCTACTTGGCCACTTCCTTTGGTGAGTGGTTGAGTTGCCTTTGAAGTGCTGCTCTTTCCACTTTCATTGGCAGTTGCTTTAGTTTCCAATGTGCCCATCGTAGTTCTGATTTTCCGTGCATCTTGTTCAAGGAAAGCCTTTAATATTAACAAACCACAAAGGGTAACCTATTAAGTCCATAATCATTGGGAAAGTCTTTATGGTTTCAATAATTGCAGCCATATTTAGAAGATAGTTTTGAATAACAGACAGGACCTTGACAAAGGGAACCAATTTGGGGATGATTGCCTTGTGAAGTCATGGGGCTGGAAGGCAAAGCATACAAGGATTGAGACTGAGGACTTTTTAAAACCTGCTGGAGAGACAGTGCAGCTTGGATTAACAGAACAAGAGTATGGTCTCTTGTTAGAAGACACAAGTCAGAGTCTGGGGATGTAGCTCATTAAGTAGTGTACTTGCTTAGCATTCTTGAAACTTCTAGTTCAGTTCCCAAGCACCATGCAAAACTGCCATGGTGACACAGACCTGTAATCTTCCTATTCTGGAAGCTGAGGTGTGAAGATCAGAAATTGAAGGTAATCCTCAGCTACATAGCAAGTTAGAGGCCAGCCTGTGCTATGGGAGTCTATAAAAGGCAAGCCGGTGTTTTGGGAGTAAGAATGCACTTTGATCTTTGTATATCTGAAGCAGTAACACTCAGTGTCTATGTCCAACATGATCACTCCACTATCACATCAGCTCTATGACATAGGATATGTTGCTACAGTTGTCTAGGATGCAGTTGAGGCCCACCTGGGAAAAATACAATTTTCAATGTCATGCAGCTAAATTCAGACACTACTGCTTGTCTGTCTGGCTTGAGTACCTATTACACAACTGTTTTCTCAGAGGAAATCATGGTACAGATAATCTGCCTTCAAATGGTTGAAAACAAAGTGAATTTAATGCATTTAATGCATTTAATGAAAGGTAACTTTTCAATGGTGATTCCTAAAGGCAGGTTCCTACCTCAAGTGCTTTGGACATGTGGATTCATTTAATGCTTACTGAAAGCATCTACTGTTATTAGCTTCATTTTATGGGGTGGGGGTTGCAGGTAAAGCTAGTGTAAAGCTGGGTATTGTGCCCAATAGTCCATAGCTACTCACTAGTGGGTTTAAACCATCAACACAGATGCAGTAGGTTCTCTTGGTGCCTTTTTGTTTACTTCTTTGGATTTTAGAAGGAATGAGTGCATAAGAATACATTGGTGTTGAGCATGGGAGGGTTAGCCTCTTCGATACTTGGTTTAGCTGTCATAATTGGAGGAGAAAGTGTCAGGCAGAGAGGAGAATTTAGATGTTTCTGTGACTTTACTAGTAACTAGGGAGACTTTAGAGAGATGCACAGCCTGCTCTCACTTGGGAATAGCAGGATTCACCTTTGGCAGGGATCAAAGGACAGAAACATGAGCTGCTATTGATTGATCTCTTCTAAAATAGAAGGGAATAGGCACTTGTAATTCAGTGTTTTGAAGATTTAAGGTGGCATTAGTCAACTCTCTAATGAACTAGACAGAATTATAGGGAGCAGAGAGAATGCCTAGAGGTCACTACATGCTGAGTGTCCCAACTGCCACAGCCAGTGTCTTAACTCATTTAATTTTTTCTAAAGCTAATAAAATGAAGAGGAAGGAGACCTCATGGAGTAGAAAGAGCCTGGGGTTGAAGAATTGGAAAACAAACAAACAAAAAATTCCTTAGCAATCTAGTAGACTCTGTATGCATCAATAGTGTAATATTATTACAAAAAAGAATGGGCATGGTTACATGTGAACCATTAGACATAAAGTATGCAGAATAAAGAATAGCAGAGGTCCTTTTTACTGTCATAGAGTTAATGTGGATTAAGGGATATCAGTTCTATGCACCAGGGTCAGAGAGAGCACATCTGGCACAGAGCCAACAACAAGATTCCAAGTATCATTCCCAAAGGGAGGGGAGTGTTACAACTATGCAGTGATGAGGGCTAGAAGAGAAGCCTCCTCCAAGAGATGAGAGCAAAAGTGATGCTCACAGCATCTGAGGGATGATGCATCCTAGACAATCAAGAGGATACATAGCCATTCAAAGCCATAAATAGAATTTGTTGTACCAAGTGTCCTTGGTAGTTGTGTTTTGTTAACCAAGAAATGCTTATAATATATTGCCATCTCAAAATGGCACCTGCTCCTAAACCTCTCAAATATTCTATTTGATTCTCCCTTAAAGTCTTTATCAACACTTGAGTTTAATATATTCACTTATTTTTCGAGAGTGTTCCTTATTCTGTTTCAACTTGATATAGTCTCAATGCTTAGAGTAGTTTATTATATAAAGCACATTCTCCATATGTATTAATAATAGATATCACTGGCTAAATGAATGGATTGGTGCAGCATCTGCAACAGATGGAGGAAGATTGAGAAGAGAGGGTGGTATTTATGTTGCAGAAATCTGTCCAGGAAACTGGATGGCTGTTGGGTGGAGGCTGTGTTGCATGACCAGTTTTAGACTAGTAGCTTTATGAACACTAGGCGATGGAGAGAAAGCATCAAAAAGGCTTTCTAGCTCTCTTAGGATTTGATAGATATTGTGGGTCAGAACTATTGCCATGAACTGGGCAGACAGAACCCTAGAATCAAATCTGGAAGTTTTAAATTTATGGAAGAACATTCTAGATTATTATAAATTTCATTTTGGTGGAATGATATAGAGATATAGACAGAGATATAGATGATAGATGGGATAGACGATAGATGATGGGATAGACGATAGATGATGGGATAGACGATAGATGATGGGATAGACGATAGATGATGGGATAGACGATAGATGATGGGATAGACGATAGATGATGGGATAGACGATAGATGATGGGATAGACGATAGACGATGGGATAGACGATAGACGATGGGATAGACGATAGACGATGGGATAGACGATAGACGATGGGATAGACGATAGACGATGGGATAGACGATAGACGATGGGATAGACGATAGACGATGGGATAGACGATAGACGATGGGATAGACGATAGACGATGGGATAGACGATAGACGATGGGATAGACGATAGACGATGGGATAGACGATAGACGATGGGATAGACGATAGATCGATGGGATAGGACGATAGACGATGGGATAGACGATAGACGATGGGATAGACGATAGATCGATGGGATAGACGATAGACGATGGGATAGACGATAGATCGATGGGATAGACGATAGACGATGGGATAGACGATAGATCGATGGGATAGACGATAGATGATGGGATAGACGATAGACGATGGGATAGACGATAGACGATGGGATAGACGATAGACGATGGGATAGACGATAGACGATGGGATAGACGATAGACGATGGGATAGACGATAGACGATGGGATAGACGATAGACGATGGGATAGACGATAGATGGGATAGAGATTGAATAGGAGAAAATGAATTGTGTCCAGAAAATGTGAATGTGTAAATGGAGAAAATAATTTTCAGAAAATATGAATATGCAAATGACCTCTAGTCAGTGCACATAGGTCTTTATAACTACACTGAAGACTGGTGCATATATAGTAACACATTGAACAAGGAGGACATCAGATTTACTTTCTAGTTTCTGCAAAGCATATCCAACATATCTGAACAAGGACATAATGTCCTGCTGTTGATGGTAAGGACATCTAGCCCCCAGGTAGACACTAGCTGTGTTCAGTGAAGCCAAGAGAAGTCACCTTGGCTCTCTGATGACAATGTTGATGATTTAAACTAGCTTACAAATGCTTTAAGAAATAAGTTTTGAAAATGAATACTGAATTGGGTTTGAACTGTGTGCCAATTTCTGCATGTTAAATGATTGAATGTATTTGTTTTGAATTATACATTTCCACCCTAGTTTTGTTTTCAGTGGCTTCAGTTACCTACTGTTAACTTAAGATGCTACACAGAAATTGCAAAAATAATTCATACAGTTTAAACAATTTTGATTATAATATTTGTTATCATTGTTACATTTATGTTTACTTCTGTGCCTAATTCATAAATTAAACTTCAGTGCAGGTATGTTTGCATCTCTGTATGGGAGCAACCATAACATCTCTACAGAGTTAGGTACTGCCTAACAGGATTGCAGACATCCACACAACAGCTTGTCCTACATTTGCATTTACCACTCCTGTCTAAGGGGAGACTTCTGTGCTTACGTTCTGAATTATTTCAAAGCCACAGGTGAATAAGGAATGTGGCTTTATGGTGTTTTCTTTTCTTCCTTCCTTCCTTCTTTCCTTCCTTTCTTTTTTTCTTTCATTTTTTTAAAATTTATCTGTTCTTGAATGCCCAACTCTCTTGCTTCATTCTCTTACATACCAGGAACATAGGCATAAACCATTGTCTTAATTGGAGTCACATTGCTGTGATAAAACACTATGACCAAAAGCAACTTGGGAAATAAAGGGTTGATTTTTCTTATATTTCCATATCATAGTTCCATCATTAAAGGAAGCCATGGAAGGAAATCAAGCAGTAACCTGGGGGCAGCAACTCATATAGGCTATAGAGGAACACTGTTACTAGCTTGCTCTCCATAATTTGCTCAGACTGCTTTCTTATACAACTTGACTACCTGCCTTGGGTTGGCATCACCCACAGTAGACTTGGTCCTCATGGTTGCCTACCATATGCCTTAGCCACTGAAATCATCTCCCCAATCCCAATGCTGCCCACTTGTAGAAAGAGGGTAGGTAGGAAAAAAGAAAATCTATGATTAAAAAGAAAAGTATGTGAAAAATTATGTCAAAATAAAAATTATTCTTTCTTCTGATGTTATATATGACTTAAAATTATCCATGTATGGTTATTTAAAAGATAGCATTTTTAAAAAAGGGAGAATATGCTAAGCAAAGGTTTAGCTAGCTTCTTTATTTTTCTGTATTTTAGTATTCTCATATTTGAATAGAATATGTAAAGCAGATATAGGGTATACAATTTCTTGGCTACTTTAAGTTTTTTTTAACACACCATGCAAAGCTATTATCTTTAGCATTCTGAATAAATATGTTGCTTTTATTTAGTCTTCTCTGACACACACACCCAAATTAGCCTTCACACATTATTGACGTGCCTATAATACTTTCTACAGATATTATTTATCCAATAACATTTTCACAATACTTAAGATAATTAAGCAATTATGGGACACAGTGGTTCTTGGCATGGCAGGACTTCTGTTTTCTTCAGTTTCCTTTCCCATAACTGCAGTCACCCCCTCAAGCTCTAAATAGTTCTCTATGACAAAATAGACAGATCTTATGGCTTACATACCCACACTGTGGACGAACTTCCAGGTGGTTCCTGGGTTACTCTGACCTTGTGTTACAGGTTGGTGAGATGGGCTTCTCTTTGCTCTGTGGCATGGACACTTCCTGTGTCCCATGTCTAGGGCTAGCCCCTCTTCATCAGCAGCTGGACTATTGCTGCTCTCCCAAGAATGAGCCCTTCCATGTAGAAGCAGCCTTCTTAAGCATTGCTAATATACCCCCTACCCCCATACACCTGGATTTCTGTGTCTGATTCTTAGATATCCCAGTTTAAATCTCTGATTATTTGTTGGACACTGTAGTACTCAGAGGGGAACTAAGGTATTCAGTACTTGCTGGTACTTCCCCTACTATAAAACATCTAAACTGATAATTTTCTTAAGAACTAGCTTTGTGACTTGTATTTTAAATCTTTTTTCCCTTGTCTACAGTCCTGTATAAGCAGTGCTCAATTTCAGCCACTTGAGATAAATGTATCTCCCCATCTCAACAGCAACATAGCTCTTGGCCTCCCAGTCACAGGATAGGCAATGGTTAGATGTTTGTATCTCTCTGCTTTGATCTGATTATCTGAACCTTCTTAAGTTCATATATTGAAACCTAATCACCAATGCAGTGCTATCCAGAAATGAGGCTTATGGTAAAGTATTCAGTCTTGAGAGCAGAGTCCTCATGTGTGGGATTCTTCTTTTAAAAAGGGCCCAATGCTTATGAGGTGTAGGCAAGAGTTCAAGGCCACCATTAACTACATAGCAAATTTGATGTCAGCCTGGTATAACAAGACCCACACCCACATCCCAAATAAAGGATAAAAATGGCCAAGAGAACTCTACTCCTTAAGAGGACTCCCTCCTGAGAAGAAAGCAACAAGACACATCTATGAACCAAGAAAAAAAAACCCTCAAGAGACATTAAATCTGTTGAATCTGTTGTTCTCTTGATCTTGACCTTCCCACCCTCCAGAACTCCGAGAAATGATTTGTTTATAGACTAGCAGCCTCTGTAGGCTTTTGTTTCTGCAACCTGAACATATGAAGAAAGAAAACGGATGCCAAAAGTGGAGGTGTTACTTAACAAAGACCTGAAATGTGGAGTAGCTTTGGAGCTGTGTCAGAGGTCAGAGTGTGGAGGTGAGTGCTAGAGGAAGGCTACATAGTACTAAATAGAGTAATAAGGGCACACTGGTGAGAGTTTAGTCTCCTCAGTCTCTTAGAGAAGATCTAAGCAGTTGGGAGAAACATGTATGTTACTGACGCTAATATATCTTCGTGTTCTAGTATTTACAGAAGGTAGAATTTTTAAAAATTTATTTAGTTTTCTTTCTTTTTTATTTATATATATTTTTTATTTTACATATTGATCCCAGTTCTCTCCCTCCCTCCCCTCCTCCCATCCCTCCCTTCCTCTCTCCCACCCTCCCATCTCCCCCTCCCCCTGGCACCCTCCCATCCCATCCCCCCCCACTCCACAAGGAGGGTGATACCTTCCAGGAGTGGTCACCTAAATTTGTCAAGTCATTTGGAGTAGGGACTAGGCCCTCCCTCCTGCCTCTAGGTTAAGGGAGTATTCCTCCTTGGGGAAAGTCCTTTTGTGCACCAGGGATACATCCTGGTTACACTGTCAGAGGTCCCTTAGACTGCCCAGGCCTTCTGAGACCCATGTTCAGGGAGTCTGAGTTGGTCCAATGCTGGATTCCCTGCTGTCTGTCTGGGGGTCCATTAGTTCCTCCTTGTTCAGGTCAACTGTCTCTGTGGGTTTCTGTAGCCTGGTCGTGTCCTCCCTCTCTGCATTTGGATTCCAGTTTGGCTCAGTGTTTAGTTGTGAGTGTTTGCTTCTGTTTCCATCAGCTACTAGATGAGGGTGCTATGATGGTGGATAAGTTAGTCATCAATCTCATTATCAGGGAAGGGCATTTATGGTAGCCTTTCCACTGTTGCTCAAATTGTCAGTTGGGGTCAGTCTTGTAGGTTTCTGGACATTTCTCTAGAGTTAGTTTTCTCTTCAAACCTATAATGGCTCCCT
This sequence comes from Cricetiscus sungorus, assembly GCA_030556225.1. Taxonomy (NCBI): domain Eukaryota; kingdom Metazoa; phylum Chordata; class Mammalia; order Rodentia; family Cricetidae; genus Cricetiscus; species Cricetiscus sungorus. Next base: position 20,006,296 of record JANBXA010000180.1, on the reverse strand, counting down.
CTGTTACAGTCTCTCTCTCTCTCTCTCTCTCTCTCTCTCTCTCTCTCTCTCTCTCTCTCTCTCTCTCTCTCTCCTCACTTATTCCTCCCCTGACTCAATCTTCCTAGTCCCACGTGCTTTCTTCTCCTCCCCTTCTCTTTTTGTGAGTAGCAATTTTGTACATTTGGCTAAGAAAATTTATAAGTGAATTATAGTTTTGATCTTTCTAACTGCTCTTGGTCAAATTATAGAGAAATGAGAAGTGAATGAAAAGACAAGTAGAACTTTACAATTTGTAATAATAGCCTAATTATACCAGAAAAAGGAGATGGGAAAGCCTTTTAAGAGCATAATGGTCTGTTCAATGACCAAGGGAGTAATATATCAACAAAAGCCTGGTACTATTCACCAGCATAGAGGGAGAATGACCCTGGAGCATGACAGTGATGATGGGAGCTGCTTCTCCTGTACCACAGACTGAGTGAACAGACCCAGGGAACAAAACAAGTTAAAACTCCATTATTTTCTTTCTGTGTTCCTCATCTACCCTAAGTATGGGGTCATTGGGACCAAATGTGATGTTATTGGTAAACATCTTTACAGAGCTACAGATGCAAACCTTGGTAACATCAATGATGTGCTATCTTTTTTGTGTGTGTGTTCATAGGACATTGGCCAAGCTCTACATAGACTGAGCTGTCTTGAGCCCTGGTTGCTTGACTCAAATAGGATTCCCACTTGGGTGATGGCTCCTAGCACCATGAGGATTGGACTAATTCTTAATACTCAGCTTGAAAGAGTCAAGTACACACTATTATTTAGCCTTGGACAGTTGTTGACATACACCTCCACTCTGAGAGCTGTGTGAAAGGCTATGTAGCAAAGTAATGGGGTTGGGTCTACTCAAGATCTTCAGGCCAAAACCAAGTCTCAATGTCTAGAAGGTAGGATATCACATAAAAGATTCTTCTAGAGTTGTAAAAGTTAGCTATGCTTTCCCATTTGTTATGATCCTGAGGTCAGACATAGTTATGAGCACTGATCTCAGGCTTTGTGCTATCTTTGCTCAGTACCAATGTGATCAGCCCTCTGGTGATTGTTCTCTTAGATGTTAGTTTGCTTCAGTCACTTCTAAAAAGATAGAGAATCTTTCTAAAACAGCCAAAACAGTTAAAAAACAACAAGATTCTTTGCTGAGAAAACTTGGCTCTAAGCCATAAAAATGAAAGTGAGTATTGGAGCCACAACACTCTGAGTTAACTTTGGGTTTCCACCTTAATAAACCTGTCTCAGCCCCAGATTTCTATTCCTTACAAGGATTAAATTAGACAATGTTTATATTTAAACAAACCCTCTTCCAGCACCAGGTTCATATGACGTTCCTTACCAATGGTCTTGCTATATTTACCCTTTAGAAAAATTTGTCTAAGTACTTATTCTTCTTGAATTACTGATAGTTTTGATTGAAAGGTAGATTCAAAATGGATGGACCTGAATGTGTCTGATTTTTACCTGCCATTAAAAATGCAATTCTAAACAGAACTGCACTCATAGACTGATGTTTCTATTTTCTTTGTGTCTACTTTGTATATATTATACTCTGGAAATTCTACAGTTTGGAGTAGGTCTTTTATAACTTATGTTTCCCCCTCCCACTTTAGCATGTTCATTGGTGTCATCTTTGTTCAGCCCTCATTTAAACAGACATGTTGGTGAGACCTTTTGGGTGTAGCTTCTAATGTTAGTATGAAGCACAATCTTGCAGCAAACTCCCTGGTCCTCTGTCTCTTACAATCTTTCCTCCCCGTCTTCCACAGTAATCCCCAAGCCTTACATTAGGGCGTTGTTTTATAGCCGTGTCCCATGAGACTGGACTGCACGCTCTGCATTTTGATTGGTTGTGTTTCCCTCTAATGATCTCTGTTGCAAAGATTCTTTGTTGAGGTCTATACTATTATACTCATGAAAAATAAAAGAAATAATTTTAAAAAGCTGCACATTTACTCCCTCTGAGGCAATAGCCTGTATCCTATTTTTGCAGACATTTTAGAAGCTGTCAAAAAACATCTTTCAACATTGGCTTTTTAGGCAACACTAGTACAAAGCACCTGTCTCTATAAATTGGCCATATTGGCAAAAATAGGGTAGATTCTACCACAGTATTGCACAGAAAATGATCCTCAACTCTCATATTTACATTAACTTAATTTATACTGTTCAATATTTATGTTCTAGTATTGAATGTGAGGTTAAAATGTTTATTTTTTATTTTATTTTTGGCAAAAAAAGTGATGGAGAACATTGGAGGCAGCTGTGAACAGTGCTTTCATCCAAAATATACCTGGAACAGAAAAAACATGAAAACATGCCTACACATGTTTGTGACGGCATAAATACTGGCAAATATGGTAAAACAAGAAGTATCTGTCTCTAGTGTTAGAGTGCTAGCAGATGAGTTGAAGTAAGGCAACTCAATGTCTTTTACAGTTTTGATTTAGGAGCCTTTAGTTGCCAGTGTATTTTTGACATTTTTGTTGTTTTATGTTTAGTGTTTAATGACTGAACCATCTCTCTAGCATGTTGAATTTTTTTTTAACTGTTATCAGGATGACTGGTGTATTGTTGACACTCTTAAAATCATTACATTGTTAGTAGGCAAACAGTGTGGTGAATGAAGAAGGAGATGGTGATATGCCTATGTAATCTCCTATATCTTCATAATTTCTCTTTCAGAATATCCAGCGTCACTGTTTTGTCAATTATCAGATTCCTTGTTGTCTTTAAAGAGGTGTTTCTTCCAGAACTCTTGTCTGTCTGGGCTTCAAGGTGTCCTGTGTGGAGGATCAGATTATACCACTAAAATTGTCTCCACAGTTAGCAGAACAGCAACATCATAGTTAGACTATAACATGCTGAACTATTATTCTTGACAGGAGAGTTGCACAGGTACCAACTATAGTCAAATAGGATCTCTAGACCTCTTCATTTGCTCCATATTTTCAGAGTCAGGCTAAAAGTTATAGGAAATGCTAAGTTAAGTTAGCATTTTTTTATGTCAAGAAACTCTTTAATATATCCATGTCTTATTGGTCGAACATCTAATAATATATGGCAGACGCTGTACCAGTTGTTGGTGTTCAGAGATTGGATTCATTGTCAAGTAGGGATAGAATGGCTCATAAGCAGGTAAATAAATCCATCATTACCTAATTATAGGATTACAATAAACTGCAAAGGAAACAACTATTATAAAGTATGATGTGGGAAGATCAAAAAATGCATGCCTTTATTGGTAAAATTGAAGGTGCAACTTCAAGGGATTTACTAAGAGAGAATTCCTAACAAAGAATAGCAAAACAAAGGTGTAAGGAAGGGATAATCTCGGCAAGGGCCAGGAACTAAAAGGATGAAGTTAGTTAGGATGCTGTGATAGGGGAGGAGTGAATCAAAATAAGCAGGACATGAACAAGGGGCAATGCCAAGCATAAGCTTTCTGCCTGTGGTATTGAGTTTGAGAATGAACAAGGAGGAAGGGAAAAGTGGATTAAATGTATATCAAAGAGCACTCTTCTCCCTCTTTCTCTTTCATTTCTCCTGTTCTGTCTTTCCTTCTTTTCCTTCTCCAGTTATCTTATGAACACTCACATCTTCTGGTGATAGTGAACTAAACAAGAGAGCAAGAAATTCAGCCTTGTTGTCTGTGCTGGTTAGTTTTTGGTTAGCTCAACACAATCTAGACTCTCCTGGGAGAAAGGACCCATACTTGAGTGTCCTGTAGGCAAGTCTGTGGGGGCCTTTCCTTGATAAATGATTGATATGTGGAGACCCCCTGGGGGCGAATCATCTCTGGGCAAGAGACCTTGGGTTATATGAGGGAACATTGAGCAAGCCACAAAACAGTTTCTTTAGCTCTCTTGCCCTATTCTCCTCTACTTAGATATCATGGGATTTCATGTCTCATCTCCCTAAAATATGATGATGAGAAAAGCAAGAGGAAAGATGTAAAGTGAAAATTATTGTATGAATTATAACACAAATCAAAGGAGAGGCAAAAAATGTTTATCAAGAGAAGATGGCAGAAGGCCACCACTAGGGTGCTTTCTGATGAAGAAATAGATGGTATCTTAAGGATGAATTCACATGATTCATTGAGAAGATTAAATGTAAGACTTTATAAACTCAATTTCGCTATTAACTTTCAGATTTTGATACTGTCAGTGGCTTGAATGTTGGACCTTCTTCTCTAGTTACAATGGCTTTTATTATAAGGGTCCATCTTAATCTGAAATTTTGGTTCTAAAAAGACAAAAGAGAGCAGGCAACTCTCCATAGGATTCCTTTCTCCTAGTCACTAGCTTTTTATGGCTCTTAGCATTTATTAATATGTTTAGTTGAATTGAACAATACTACAGTTGTAGCATACACTGGAGTTTTAAAGATATCTCAAGAATATAAACTATCACACTTAAGGTTTTTATATGATTCTATGTTGAAGTAATATTCTGTGTTCTTGGGCAAATAATTAAAATTAATATTTCATATTATCTATTATTGTAAATATGACTGCAAAATGATAAAATTATATGCATGACTCATATTTATATTAGATGGCACCACTATAATAAGTGACTCTAATTAAGCACAATGTATTTATGTCTAAGTTTAATTAGCAAGCTTTAATGTACATACTCAGCATGTTTTCATTAAAAAGTGACCAGGGTATGTAGAGAGAGAATAAGTAAATCTGTTTAAACTCATATAATTGGGTGGAGGCAGAGTTGGTTTTCCATCCTGCCTCCAGAATTCACATTCCTGATTACTCTATTTTCCTACCTCTTGGTATCATTTTGAGAGTTGCTAGGCAGGCATAAGGAGATCAGCACAGCAAAGATTTGGTGACTCTATTAGTTAACAAATTTGGGTTATAAAATAAAAGCTAAACTCACATTACACAGAATGGTAGGAGTTGGGATAGAAAATGAAGCAGAAATCTGGCAATGCAAATGTTGGGTTTTATGGATATTTGAACCTCATGATTCTACAGCATGGTAGTTATGTTCTACCCAATGGTGCTTTGATCAAGGGACTACATAAGCAATGGTGGTGCACAAGGATAAGAGAGAGTGGGATCATTTTCATTTCTTAGTGATGTTCCCAACTCCTGTAGCATCATAGCACAATACATTACCCACATTTGTGGGGTTGCTGGTGTGTTACGGCAGGTTCCTCCCTGCTCTGCTAACAATTCATTGGTGTGTACAAGAGCTGCAATGAAGGTTTACACTGTGTTTTAAAAAATACGCTGGCTTGGGAGAGAAAAAGAAAGGGGATACAATGGTTTAAAAAAGAAAAAAGAAAGTAGAATGGATGGATGTAGTGGCACACGCCATTAATCCCAGCACTCGGCAGACAGAGGCAAGTAGATCTCTGTGATTTCAAAGTAAACCTGGTATGCACTGAATTCCAGGACAGATAAAAGTTACACAGAGAAACCCTGTCTCAAAATATGTAAAAATAGAAGTAGAAGAAATAGAGTAATAAAAAAGCCACGTAAAGATGGAAAACACAGAGAAATTTTGGATACTATACGTGCTTCTGTTGTCTTTAAATTATTTAATTGCTGAGAAAATAACAACTACTGATAAAAGAAATGCTGCTGGATTAATTCAATTTATATATTTTAAAAATGCTTTGACTCAAAAATTTAAGCCTAAGGACAAGTTACTGGGGAAAAGGATTTCTATTTTTGTTTCTACAGAAAATGAAAAGCTATGGATTCTTTCTAGACTTATGTGGTTTGATCAAGCCAGACCCCCTGAAACAATGCCCCAGATGATCCAACATTCAAAGCAGTTGAGATAAAGCCTTGCAGACTACAGCCAAGATTTCTGCGTCTTCTTTGGAACCCCATGACAGCGCCCTCTACCAGCAGGAAGTAGTTTGGAAAGAACGACGCCCAAATTCCCAAATATTGTTTATAAATGTTTGTTTTCATTTAAATGGGCTTGGTTATAAATGGCTATAACCACAAGCAATATTTTTAAAGGTAAAAAAGGAATTATGGTATAGATATGAATACTTTGCTTTGAAATGGATTTTCTTTTATTGATACAATTTAAGGTCAATTTTGTAACATGTATATTTCTCCTCTTGTTTAGGTATTGTGTTTATATAGCTCATTTAGAAATGTAATGTATAATTTAGTACAAATTAGATAATTACCTATGATAGTTAAAACTTGGAGTTAAGTTAGTTAGGATTTCTAGATATGCAGAGATGTATTTGAGATGAATAGGCATTCTTCAAACCTTTCAAAGACCTACAGAATATGGCATTTAAAATGATTTAGGGTTTTTCTTGACAATGAGGCACAACTGCTCCTGGTAATACCACCTGCATCAGAAAGGAAGATGGACATCAAAGAAAAACATTATGGAGTTTGCTTCTAATGGCAAGACTAGGCATTTGAGCAAGGTACTTCTCTTGTCAAGACAGTTTGACTTTATGTTGTAGAAACTGGACATGCAGGACCCACAAAAAGGTGACTGCTGATTCAAGATGGACATTGCTACAGGATTCCTGCTTCATGGAAGAGGCGGGCAGACAGCCAGATAGTCTACAGGACACAGAGGAAAATGACTGACAAACTATCAATACAAGTGGACAGTTTAAAGTTTTCTGCTTTGTTGAGGAGTCTGGACACACACTATGGCCTATGGGCTGAAGATGGAACATTACAGAAGAACTTCGGGTGACTGACCAGGCAATGAATTGTCTCTGTCATTTCTAGAATTTATATATTATCCTTCTGTGGTCTTTGATGGAGTTGAAGACAGATAGTTATGGTTATAGTTTTCCTTAATTAGGATTAAAGATAAGTTACATATAGGACTTTAGACTCACAAAGATAGGATTGATAATATTTTCTTTAAGTCTTACAAAATGTTAATGGACTAAATATTGTTAACTGTGATTCTTATTTGATAACTGTTGAATGGTATATTTTGTTATGTTAAGGTTAAACCCCTTCTTTTACTTTAGACAGAAAAGAGGAGATGATGGGAGATGTTATTCTGTATATATGTTTCTCATACTGGTTAATAAAGCACTGTGGCCAATAGAAAACTAGATAGGCGGGGCTAGGAGACTAGGAGGAGGAAAGAGGAAGTAGAAGGCGGAGTCGAGATGTAGTCCAGGGAAGGAGCAGGACGCCAGCCGCGGCTCCTCGATAAGACGACCACGTGGAAATACTTAGATAAGTAGAAATGGGTTAATAATTAAGGCAGAGCTAGCCCATTAACAATAACGGTAACTGGCCAACAGAATTGTATCAAATATAGAGTCTCCTGAGTGTTATTTGGGGCACACGTGGCTGCGGGACTGGCAGCAGGATCGGGAGGCCGGCAGGGAGGAACCTGCCGTAACACTGGTGTAATCAGATGTATTATGCTATAGTGGTATAAAGTACAACATATATAGTTACACACATAATGCTTGATAATGATATAACTGGGGGCTGGAAAGACATCTCAATAAAGTACTTATGGCAGCATGAGTCCATTCCTAGCATACACATAAAAAGTCCGGTATGATTGTTCATGCATGTAATCTCAATGCTGGAGAGGGAGTAAGCAAGGTACCTAGTGATCATGGGCCAGCCAGCCTAGTCTAATCAATGAACTCCTTGTCCCTGTGAGATACCCTGTCTCAAAAAACCCAAGGTATTTGGCATGTAAGAAGAAATGAACCTGACATTGTCTTTTGATATGCACACACATGCCTGTAGTGCACCTGCATACCCACATGTATCTGCACCCACATGAACAGGCATACATACACCTGAACACATGCACATATACGCAAAACAAATAGCTTATGCATTTATCATGCTACATTTTATCAATAATTTAAAGCGTACATTTATTTTTAGGAAATTGTTTACTAGGTAGGCATGGTGGTGCATGGCTATCGATAATGCTTGTACTTTGGAGGCAGAGGCAGGAGAATAAAGCAATCAAGACCAGAATGAGATTATCTCTAGAAAGGTTCTTTGTTGTGACGCAGTATGCTTTTTGCTGTTTGCAGTAGCCTATATAGTTTGTGTTTGCTGCATCTCTTAATTGGATCTCCTACTTGATTCAATCTTGTGGTGTTTAAAGTATATCCCCTAAACACACACACATACACACACACACACACACACACACACACACACACACACACACACACACACACACACACACAAATCTAAGCTAGCAAGAAGCTGTGGAAAGTGGAAATAGAATTATATGTGTTTATGAAGCCCGACAGAGGTAGAGAATCAGCTGGTGGTTGCTCACCAGTCAGGTTTGTTTCATTTTGTCAAATTCATCAATATAGAATGACAAGGAGAGATCTACAGAAACTGTTAAGAGATCTGCTTTGCTGAAGTAATGACACTAACAAAACTTTTGAGAAAGGCCTGTGTAAGACATGGATAAAATTCTAATGCTGGACTGAAGACTGATCCCACACGGAAGGCTCTGTGCTCTCATCACTGTCCCCACTGCTTCCAGTGGGAAAAGCTTGCTAGCAAAGTTGGATTAAAAGGTTAAATAGGATATGATGTGGATGTTACTGCTAGTTCTGTGTGTTTGCAACGGAATCATTATTTATCACATAACATAAAAAGTGCATACCGAGTCTCTAAGTGCTGAACTGAAGGCGGCCGAAGAATTTCTGGCAACTCCATACACACTGTTTGTGGAGGGAAGTACTTGCCAGAACGTATCTGGTGAGAGTAGTCTAGCAGAACCAGCAAGATCAATCTGCTACACTCTGCAGTTGAGGTGTGTATGAAACTGTTCAGTCTAGGTCTGTGTAAGTATTTTCCATGGTGTTTGCACAAATAATGACATTGCCTAACAGCACATTTTGCAAATGAGTTCTGTCATTGGTTGATCCACTACAGTGTAAAATAGAACTTCCAAGCAACCACTTTTGGGTCTTAAATTATTTTGCCTCTTTCTTAATCTACAATAGACTGACAGTTTTGTGGCTTTTGTTTGCTTATGACTTTGACTAGGTTTCTTCTCACAGCATATGTCTGATTTGGCTCCTGGGCATCTTGCTGTCTATGATTTATATTCTGATTGTGATCCAGAGGCAGCTGGATTGGTTGAGTCAGATGAATTCCAAGATTCTAGTATGGAGGCATTTCTGCCAACCTCCCTCATAAGTCATTGACCTTGTGTCTAGCTACATTTGGGACAGTATCCATCACTATTTGACTGCTATGGGCATTACAAATTCCCATGACCCACATCACAATATGATAGCAAGATTTATTATGTCACTAAGTCCATCTGGTCATTTTTTTTTACTGAGTGTCTACTATGTGTTAAACACTGTTTATGACATGTAGAAACCAGTTAATGAAAACAAGAGCAAAGACTGGTTCTCTCATGGAGCTTATACTCTAACTTGGGAGACAGACATGAACACACAAATATGGTATAAGAGTTCTTAGAAGGTTATAAAAGATATGGAAAAGAAATTAAGATAGAATAAAGAAATTAGTAGTATTGTTAGAGAAAGACAGTAGCCTCATTATGGCTGGTGCAGGTGAATCTGGGGATAGGGGGAGGTAGAATTGCAGGAGCAGAATGAGATGGGAAAGAGAAATAGAGTGTGGGGTTCAAATAGTGTTTCTGAGGATTGTAAACTTTCTTGTGATTTTATACTGAATGTGTGTGTGTGTGTGTGTGTGTGTGTATACCATATACATGCCCGGTAATCTTGGAGGCCAGAAGAGGGCATCAGATTTGTTGGGACTGGAATTAAAAGACAGTTGAGACCTGCCACATGAGGAGGCTGGAGCTGAAACCTGGCTCCCCTCGAAGAGCAGCTAGTGCTCTTAACCACGAAGCCAACTCTCCAGCCCATAAGGAAATCTGTAGTGTATTCTTTTCTGTATTTGAAGTTTGTTCAGTTCTTGTTTTTGAGATATATGTGTCTCTGGATGTCCTAGAACCCTCTACATAGATCAAATTCGACTTGAGCTTATAGAGATCTTGCTGCCTCTGATTCCTCAGTTCTGTGATTAAAGTTGTGTGCCTCACTCCAGGTAACCTAAAAATTTTAAGAGAGAAGCAGTGTGCTTCTCTCTTAAACTTTATGCTTTACAACAATCATGGATGCCAGCCAGGTGCTGGTGGTACACACCTTTAATTTCAGCACTTGGGAGGCAAAGGTAGGCAGATTTCTGTGAGTTCAAAGTCAGCCTGTTCTACAAAGTGAGTTCCAGGACAGCCAAGCTGTTACACAGAGAAACCTTGTTGTGAAAAACAAAACAACAAAACTGGACCAAAAAAACCACACACAGACACACACAAAACCAGTCATGGGTACAGGGAAGCCTGTACAATGGCTACTCAAATACCTCAAACAAAGGATCATTGTTTGCATTTGGATATTAGGAATGAATTAAGGATGCCAAAAGTAGCTAAATTCTAGATATATTTTAAAACTAGAAGCAAACAATGTGCTCATGTATTGTGTGTGTGTGTATAGAGTAGAATAAAGTGTGATGTCAAAGATAATTTCAAAACTAGCTATTGGCAGGTTGGAGTTACCATGGAGATAAGATAGAGTATTGGTCATTTCCTGGGAATATAAGAACAAATTTGGGTTACATTGACTAATACAAATGTAGGCATGTAGGCAGAAATGCAGAGGAAGTCATGGAGTTCTGGGTTTAAAATGTGTTTTTATTTTTAAATGCATTTTTAATTGAAAAGGAATTACATCTCTTTTTTGTCTTATGTTCAGCTGCTATGAGGCACCCTCCCTCTCTCTAACCCTCCAATGTCTTCTTCCACTCAAATAGATAGCCTCATTTTTACCCTCTCGTCTTTTAAACTGATGTCTCTTAAAGTAGGCCTTATAATCACAGCTTTAACAAACCCAACCCCAAGGAATAGAGACCCACATCAGCAACTGAACTCAGCTACAGACCCAGCAGGGTGACACAGGAGAAAAGCCATCATTTTCCTTAATGGGATAAAATATGCCAGCTTGCTTGTTTGAACTGTCAAATTCAAGCCAAGTTGGGGCTGTTGGCAAGGAAGGAAAAAGACAGATTCTTAAGGGCTGAGCCAGATCTAGGCATCAATTATTAAAATAGGAAGGTAACTTATCTCCTTAATTATACTTCTAATAAGTGATTAATTGGGGGTGGGGTGGGGAGGGAGGGAGGGGGAGAGAGAGAGGGTGGGGAGGGAGGAGGAAGGGAGAGAGAGAGAGAGAGAGAGAGAGAGAGAGAGAGAGAGAGAGAGAGAGAGAGAGAGAGAGAGAGAGAGAGAGAGAACCTGATAGGCAGTCTGAAAGACAGAGACCGATGGGGTGGGCGATGTCATCCTGGCTGTAGCCTGCCTGGTTGATTCTAGAGGTAGGTTGAATAGCACTCTAGCGATTAAAGTGTGAAATGAAAACACTCTCACACCTGCAGGCTTCTTGGATTTAATTTTATTCTCACGTTTTGAGATTCTATTCCCTTTATATAAAAGAAACAAGTGAAGACAAAAGAGTCAGGATGAAAGTAGTGAAAATAACATGTGAGAATAGGGTGTTTGCTCACTGCTGACCTTTCGTGATACAAACCTAACAGCAAAAACCTCTCCTCCAAAGACTTGATTTTAAGTAAGACACAGTAGTCTCAGAGGGCTCGGGATTGTGAGAAAACCCCACTCTAATCTATTCCAGAGAAAACAGGTGGTTCTCAGGTACCACTTGCTTGTGGGAGTTAATGAAATCACACTAGGTGATTGCAGTAATACAAAGATGTCAACATATATCTGGGAATGAAGGCATAATTATAAACATGATGCATTAATCAAATATTTTAACCAACCTTTTTGCTTAATTTCTTAAAAAATACTTAATTGTATATATAGTAATATACTTTACATATTAAATAGCACTGTAATAGAATGGTTTATTACATATTTAGCAATGTAGTTCACATATTAAATATAGCACTATAATAGAATTGTATAGTTTTAAACAGAAGATAAAAGGGAAACATTTTAGGTTACAAAAGCCTTCTGTTAAAACAAATGAAAACCAGGTTTCCTATGTTGGTCACTGTGGCAAACATATTCAGTGACTAGTCATGACTAATCCCAATTGCACTAATGGTCAATGAAATTAAAAAGAAATCCCAACTTTCAAAACTTTAAAAATGCCTTTGTTAATACAGATCGGGATTTCCTGGCAACATTTTTTTGTTTTTAGTCTTCAGTCCTGTTCTTATAATGATGTGCTAATGTTAAGATTGGGGGAGGAGAACTTTCTGAAGTCTGAACGCTTTCCCCTAGATCTAACATCCTGTCCCACACACTAAGGAAACCCATTGTGCACCTTGTTCTGTATTGCCCAGCAAAGTATCTGTTTGCCTGGAGCAAGGATTCTGCTCTAGTTAAGGACATTTACTGATGCCTCTGAGTGCCCTTCAAAGACTCCGTGAAGCAAGAAATACACCAGAATGACATTTTTTTTCTTTAAGCATTCATTTTAAAAAAATGCTGAAATTTATCTAGAGCTCAAATGAAATGAAAAGGTACCACGTTTCTTAACTGTGTTTTTACAAAAAAAAAAAGAAAGAAAGAAAGAAAGAAAAAAAGGCCCATCTTCCACTATGCATCATGACTTCTATTTATTAGTCACCAGGATTATTTCAAATTATATCAATATTGTTACTTCTGTTGAAACTAGATGTTAGGTAGGGACAGTAAGAGGACCACTCTTCAGACAGAGGTTGATTTAGCTGGAAATGAGAGGTTGCTTCTAGAACTAACAGTAACAACAAGCACACAAATCATAATTCACTTCTCCAGTAGTGTAAATCTGTTAGAGAAGTTAAGTTCATTTGCTTGAGCTGGCATATTCATTCTCTGTTAGTATATTTAAAAGTATAAATAAATATCTTCAAAGGAAGAGTGAGCTCTATTTTATGCTTTTCAAACATTGTGGGCACCAAGAAGGAAGAAGACATACCTGGAAGTTCCTTACAGAGCACAGTGAGATGATTAAGGAAAAGCATCACCAAAGAAGGCTGGGTGGAGGCAGATATCTAACTTCTGGTATTGATTAGGTAGAAGAAGAGCAGTCTGAGCACAGGAAGAAACACACACACACACACACACACACACACACACACACACACACACACACACACACACACACACACACACAGATTTTTATGCATACTATAAATCAGCATTTAATTACTCAATAATTCGAACTAGGGCTACCCTTTGACCAAAATCAGTTCAGTTCTTTTTAAAAGGCTTTTCTAGATCATCAGGACCATGCTCAACTTTCAGGGATGCTAAGAAAGACAAGGGGTTGAGAACTTGAAATAGGGTCTGGCTTCACTATTTTAGGTTCATCCTTAGGCAGAGTACTCTGGGAACCTTGGCTTCCAGTCCATGAAAAGATGGTTTGGTGGGACCTGGACATTTGAGAGAGTTATCCTTTACCACATCTTTTGTCTCTCAAATTTTAATGAATGATAAAAGTAACACTTTGGTGATCATGTTTTTAATATTTAATTGATATGATTTGATAACTTTGACATATGTCTACCTGTCTGCCTACCATGACATTTATTTTCTTCAGAATATTAGCATGTCCTTTTCCAGTCACTTTCTTATGACTCCCCTAGCTTTAACCCCACATCCTATCCACACATTAGCATTAAAGTTACCTTTCAGGTTTTTTTTTAATCAAGGAAACAAATTGTATTGGGGTGTAGGTGTTGAGCAACTAGCTAAGCTGATACCACTTTAAAGTTCATCCTGGCCACATTATTTTGTTCAAGTATAAGTAGTTCAAACATATAATTCAGGGGAATCCAGAATTAGTCTATATCATCTATCTTCCTTGCTATTTGTGACAATCTTAATAGCTGACTGATAAATCTAAAAGTGCCTTTCTATCTAACCATGGATTGTCTCAGAACAAAAGAAGTGATGTATGTGAGGTCTTCTTATAGCAATGGTATAATCTATTAAATCAAAGTTCCTTAATATTTTTTGTTACATTTGTTTGTTTGTGCATGGAGGTCAGAGGTGACTTTTGGGAGCTGGTTCCTTCCTATTATCATGCAAGTCCCAGGTATCTAATTCACATGGTCATGCTTGACATGGAGTGCCTTTACCCACTGAACCATCTTGCTAGCCCCTAAAAGTCCTAGGTGGAGGGAGTAGTAGTAGAGATCTTTGCAGGAGCCCTGTGATATTCTTTACATAGTGAGACTGCTTTGCATTGGCCTCGAGAAAGTAATCACAGGGAACTTGTCCCAGGTATTTTTGCTCAGAGAGCAGCCTTTATGTGTCATCCTAATAATACAAGAGCACAGATCAACCTTGGTTGAATATAATCTTGGGCAGCTCCCCTGATTGGTATTGTCATAAAGAATTTTCCATCTCAGGAGGTGAGGCAAAACCCATTTACAGCTCAAATTGTATTTCATGGCTTTCTTCTTGGCCTAAGAAAGTAATAATGTGTGAAGTGCAGAAATCTCTCCTCAATCGTCACTGAATTGTGGCCACACTTAACTGTTGACTAAATCAAGGCTGGGGAGTTTATGGGGGAAAAGATTCAGGGATTGAAAATTCACCCAGGGCAAATAATATTTCTAAAGCTTTTATTAATTCTTAAATATATAGATAAGAAGGCAAGGTCATATAGAAAGATATAAAAAAACTTATAAGAGCAGAAAAATGTTGATTAAACAGTAACTTTGAATCCTGTGACTTTGAATCCTTTCTTATAGGAGATAAGAAAGCTATCTTCCTGAGAAAGAACATGGGTACAGGAGGCAAGAGGAGGAGGGAGGCAGACTAGGATTGGGAAAAGCACACCCCTCATCCATCTCCTGGATGTCATACACTAAGCCTGTTCTGGAAGGTGATTGCCATGGCTCTGTTTTAGCTGTGGGCTTGAAATAGTAAGGGCTGGTGCTGGGTGAAGTCCTTGGGGGCTCTTGGCAGCCTTTTCTTTGTGAAGATAGTATGTATGTTGGGCAGGATGAGTGGACTGTTGAAAAGATGGCTTAACTCTTCTTGGTAGAGTATGATCAGTCTTTCAAATGTAATCTGTCTGGATTTTGCTTTTTACATATGTCAAAAACGGAGTCCTCAAGTATTGCTTTTTAATCCTTGATTTGTTTGGAAGGCCATGTTTCCTGCCAGTGTTCTTTAAGAAACATGTTTCCCATTGGTGACAGATGTCTCTAACATGAGACATCTGCCTGGAGGTCTTGTCATTACCTTGTGTCAGCAGGTTGAGGTGACAAGGTGAGCACTTTAAAGCCCTTTTGTCAGCGCCTCTTCTAACACTTGTGGAATAATGCCAGAACCTTCTTTGTATTGCTTCTTAGGTACTAAACCCTTGGCTACAAGCTTTCATATGAGATTCCACTTAACAGTCACTTTCTGAACAGGTAGTATTTGCCACGATCTCAGATTGATACAGGGTACAGAGAGCAAAACAGCTTTGGCTCATACTGAATGGCAGAATAGGTCTTTACATATGGTATTTTTGTTTTAAGCCCTCCTTTTCTTGGGTTTTCTTGCTTGATTCATTGTCCTCGAGGTTCACAAAACCCATCTTCACCTTCTACTTTAGCTGCTGTCAAGTAGCAACATTTACCAGGTGTTATTATTTAATTACTTCTTCCCAGTGCACCACAACATCTCACAGTTATCTCCAGTCATGAGATACAAAGTCATTTATGGCCCAGGGAAGAACTGGAAAAGGAGGAGTCTCCCCAAAGATCCACCTAGTTTCACAGGATCCATTCTCTCTTCAGACATTGCAATAATTTAGAATGACTCAAATGCGGCGATCCATCATTCAAACAGTTGAAGAAAATGTGTTCAGATGTAAATCTGCAAATGCCTCAATCTCTTAACCCTTTAAAGAAGAGTTGAAAGGCTCTGTTTAAATACTGTAGGGATCCATTTGAACAAGGAAAAGGTGAACAGCTGCATTCTGGGAAGCACTTATGGAAAATACACAGAATAGTATGGTAAAAGGCAATCCTCCTTCTAGAAATTATTTCCCTCTAATGTGTATGTAGCATTTTTTCTCTAATATTCCATGATATTTGTTTAGATTTTAGTTTCTTCTACTTTCCCAGACATGAATGTTGATTGTTCCATGATTGTCTGAATGTATATTCATGTGCACGTTTGCTTGTTTTCCATTATTACATACTCCCCCTCACCCCCTGTATCTGCTCTGCTCTTTAAGATCATAGCCTATTCTTATTTTCTGGTATCATTCAACTTATCCTCTGATCTTTCTTATTCTACCAAAGAGAAATATTTGATTACACTTTAATCATTTTATCTCCATTCATTCACAGACAATTCAGCACTACTTTTCTGTGATCAGAATGTAACTGGGTTTTCACTCTTTGGCGGTTCAATATTGTTGGGAAATTGTTTTGTTTATGAGATAGTGATGGCAGAATGCTTCTCCATTTGTGCAGTTCTCAGAGAAAAGAACTCAATAGGGCCATCCAAGTTGAGAAAGCTCTCTAATAAACACATTTTTCTCTTTATCATTCATGATTTTTCAGACTGAGTAACATAGTGTATCATTGAATTTCAAAGGAGATGAACTGCAGGGTGATTCCTCATGCAGGCTGGAAAGCAGACACTGTTCTGTCTCTGGTGGTCAAGTGTATAAAAATGATGAAGGGGTTTTATACTTCTATCTGTATCATCTTAATGTGAAATACTTCTTAGCTTCATAAGAACTTCAAAATAGGTAACACTACCAAATAATAAAATATATTTGAAATCGATGCAAATGTTTAAACTTTGGAGTTTCTAAATGAAACTTTCAAAGATCTATTATATTCAGCCATGGATTTATTCCAATGCCCTGACCAAAATGCTACAGGAAGACCAAGAGGAAAAAGTGCTGGTAAATAAATTTCCACCGTGGACTCTCCTCGGCTATAGATGAGCTGCAATGTCAGTTGATATTTCTGAAAGTGTATACATTTTATTACAAAGTCACAGTCAGCGCTAGCAAGGTTCTTTTTCAATGGAGTGATAGGAACTTGGATCTCAAGAGTTTAAGGGATTCTCATTGACCGTACATTTATTTTCACTAAAGTTAATTGATGTGTCGGCAAAGCTAAGCTCCAATAGAATTTCTAGAAACTATAAAATGAGGACATGGAAGCCATCCAAAGCAGAACATTTTGGGGTTTAACAGCCACTGCCTCTCATCCCCTAAATTTTCAGTTTTTTGAGGGTATTTATCCTCCAAATGGAAGGAATAAGGAGCATTTCCCAGCCAGGCTGATGGGAGTGTAACAGACAAGGTGGCTCTGGCCCTTTTAGAGGTTAGGGAGGGGTAGGCTAAGCATTGGACTGGCATCATATAACCTGGCTGTGGTAGGCAGGTTGTGGGAAAGCTGTTCTAAGCTGAGGAGAAAGGAAGTCCCACTTCTTCCATCTGTGAAATGAAGCCCAGAGCCCAGTGCTGCCATTTTGTACTCCTGCATGTCACTTGAGCTTCACACTTTCATCCCGTCCTCTATGAAAGCATACACCAACAGAAGCAACTCTCAGGATTGCAGTGAGAATCAGTGAAAGAACCAAGTGAGACTTTTAGCAGACTATTTGGTGTTCAGTGAGGATTCACAATTAGAAATTGCTACTATATAATTAGGATGTTCTATCTCTTTGCTGCTCTTGGGTGAGGACCTACGTCTTCACCAATATGATCCTGTGCTGTTCATTTTTGAATTGGGGGAGACAGCTCTTCCACTGGAGTTCCCATAACAGCTCCTCAATAGAGTTCACAGTGTCAGAAGTTTGCAGACCTCTTTAAGAAGTATGCACACTATATGCATGCATATGTGAATACTTATACATATATACATGTATATATGCATATATATATGTATATATGTAGAGTTTTTTTGTTTGGTTTTTGTTTTTTTGAGACAGGGTTTCTCTGTATTGCTTTGGAGCCTGTCCTGGCACTCACTCTGAGGACCAGGATGGCTTTGAACTCACAGAGATTTGCCTGCCTCTTTCTCCTGAGTGCTGGGATTAAAGGCTTGTGCCACCAACAACCAGCTTATATGTGGAAATTTTAGAACCATCTGTCTCTTTCTACCAACTTATACCCACCATTAATCATGTGTCTTAAATTTTCCTTGTAGGAATATTTGGGTCTTGTCCCTTTCACTGTAAAGTCATCAAGATGCTGACTTGGAACGGACACTAACCATTGGGGTGTGTTTATATTTAGGTACTAGAGGGCTCCTCCTAGCCTGACATGTGCTGGTATCATTAGTCTCCATACCCCCCTCACAGAAGGAAGGCAGAAGGAAGGAGGGGACAGTGAGTGACAGATACTTCTTGGCATAGGACAAACTCTAGGGCCAGTGGTATCACAGTGGGACTGGGAACACAGAAGGGACTGCTACAGTTCCTTACTGAGATGGACTTGATTTGTGATAACAAAGAAAGATTGACATGAACAGCCTAGGCCACACTCGGTGGTCAATAAGCATGGCTTTAAGGGGCTGAGCCAGTCCAAGGAGTCAGAGTGGAAAAGTGACACACACACACACACACACACAAAGAGTGTGTGTGTGTGTGAGTGAGAGAAGTGTGTGTGTGTGTGTGAGAGAGAAGTGTGTGTGTGTGTGAGAGAGAAGTGTGTGTGTGAGAGAAGTGTGTGTGTGTGTGAGAGAAGTGTGTGTGTGAGAGAGAAGTGAGTGTGTGAGAGAAATGTGTGTGTGTGTGTGAGAGAGAAGTGTGTGTGAGAGAGAAGTGTGTGTGTGAGAGAGAGTGTGTGTGTGTGTGTGAGAGAAGTGTGTGTGTGTGAGAGAAGTGTGTGTGTGTGTGTGAGAGAAGTGTGTGTGTGGAGAGAAGTGTGTGTGTATGTTAGAGAGAAGTGTGTATGTGTGTGTGTGAGAGAAGTGTGTATGTTAGAGAGAAGTGTGTATGTTAGAGAGAAGTGTGTGTGTGTGAGAGAAGTGTGTGTGTGTGTGAGAGAAGTGTGTGTGTGTGAGAGAAGTGTGTGTGTGTGAGAGAAGTGTGTGTGTGTGTGTGAGAGAAGTGTGTGTGTGTGTGTGAGAGAAGTGTGTGTGTGTGTGAGAGAGAAGTGTGTGTGTGTGTGAGAGAAGTGTGTGTGTGTGTGTGAGAGAAGTGTGTGTGTGTGTGAGAGAGAGAGAAGTGAGAGAGAGGCAGAGAGAGGCAGAAAGGGTGGGGGGAGGCAAAGAGAGGCAGAGAGGGTGGGGTAGAGGCAAAGGGGGTGAGGGGAGAGGCAGAGAGGATGGAGGAGAGGGAGAGGGGTGGGGGAGAGAGAGATTGGTTTAAATAACTTTTGATCTCTAGGAGCAAGGATCAAAGTAGTGCCCTGGCACCTACAGATGCCCAGGGTCAAATGGTCAGTCATACAAAGAGCTCTGTGTCCTTGGCTGTGGCAATAACTTGCAGGAGATGAAACTATGCTCAGCCATGTGAGTCTTCCAAAGCTTCTCAGTATGGCACATTCCCTGCTCCTCTCTTGCTAACCCACCATTAGGGTTTTATTGTATCATGGTCTATAAACATTATAGTCATATTAAGTATTTTCCATGAGGGAGTATACATTGTGCATAATGATGATGATGGTGATCATGATAAAAACAATCTGGCTTGGCATTTATTATAGCCCTGGAGGATTTACTACCTTGGCAAGTCTTTCCTCTTCCACCATACTTTCCATTTGATCCTCTCCCAATTCTCACCGCAAGGTGGCTGTATCGAGGCCTCCAGCATTGGAACTGAATGTCCCCTCATTGAGAACTAGTTTTTATGGTATCAGTAGTTGCCATTCAGGGTTCCAAAGAGGGGGGCACCCAGTGGTCCTCCCTAGATATTATGCCAATGAACCACATCAATGACCAGTGTGGCACGATCGCCTTATAGGTACAGAAATGCTTGCTATGGGACTCAAATGCTATCTAGTTGGACCAAAGATGTGTTCAACATGATGAGAATCAAAATCATGCTTGATATTGGAAACCTAGTTAACTAATTGGTTCTAGTGAAGTCATGGTTATTTGGGGGAGAATCTACAACCACTAACTTACTAAACCAGCATAACCCAAACAATAATGTCTAAACATTTGTCCTAAACTAACCACCAAGTGTAGTCTTAACTACTCACCAAGGAAACTTCTCTTTGCCACAGATGGAGACCATTACCAAACATACAAACAAACACACACACACACAAGAAAACAACAAAACACAATAACAACAATAAAACCACACACCAAAAAACAAAACAAAACAAAACAAACAAGTCCCAGTGGCTTCATCTACAAAACACTTCCATACCTAAAGCCCAGGGGACATTGTTAAAAGGGGGAAAGAAAGATCAGGGTCAGGGAGTTTGCTGTGAGATTGTCTCCTAGTAACAGTAGAAGCTATACTTGTTAAGTCTCACCAATATGACTTCCCAAACCTGAGCTGAACAAGATGACACCAATGAATATATCAAACAAGGTGGGAAAAGGCTCAGGAGGCCCCAACCCTACACAAAGATATAGAAAGAAGCTTGGAGTGGGGGTTAGTCCTCACCAGGGAAAAACACACCAATTGGCTGCTTGGAGTCATACATACAAGTAAGAGTATATTGACTCAATAGGTTATATTTAGGATTATATGTATATGATATAATATAATAACAATTAATGAAAAAAGAGGCCATGCCTTTGAAGGAGACCAGAGAAGGGTATATGCAAGAGTTTGGAGGGAGGAAAGGAAAGGGATAAATATGTTGTAATTAAAATACAATCTCAAAACAAAAAACCTCCAGCATTTGTTAAATGTTTAATTGTTTTATTTTCTTTTATCATTAGAAGATTATACCTGATGACTTTTTTAAAAATTAGTATCTGACATGGGATTGAGTACTTGGTAATGACTGAGAAAGACAGTATAAGTGGTCCTGGTAACCTTACTTGAGCATGGCCTGGCTCCATTACTGATGGTTCCTTCTCTGTTTACAACCCCTTAAAAATGAAGAACTTGGTTTTTGAGTTGGTTTTCTATCACTGTGATGAAAAACCCAACATAAACAACTTAAAGGGGCATAAATTAGCTCATGGCTTCAGAAGTTTCAGTACACTATATTGGCTCCTTGGTTGTGGAAACATGAAGCAAAATATCATGACAGGAAGTTCATGATGGAATGAGAATTAGGTATCTAATGGTGAAGTCAAGAGAATGGGGTTGAGGTGTTAGTATCCCCTTCAGGGGAATGCCCACAATAACCTAATTTCCTTCCCTAGGCTCCAATTCCCAAAGGTTCCAGAATCTTCAGACAATGCCATTGGCTAGTAATCAACACAAAGGGCCTTGGGATTGAAATAATAGCTAGTTAGCCTCTAGAATCAGGTCTCAGAAAGACACTAGATGAAGGCACAAGCCTCTTCATGTTAATTCAGGAGCAGAGGTATACTGGCAAATTAAAAAAAAGCAATTAAAATGAGTTACATAGACAAAAGTAGAACAGAGATACAGGCACCATTAAAATCTACCCTCAAATTTTGTAATACACCACTGAATGCAGATAGCCAAATTATTTTCTCTACTTTAGCTAGTTTGAGTTGTTAATAGCATTTTTGCATTTGCTTTTAAATCATCCATAATGAGTTAAATAAACATTCAAAGTAATACTACCAGGACCACTGGTGATTACTTGGGTGGGAATAATCACAGACCGGGGACAGGTCTCTGCTGTTTCATATCAGGCCATGGCACCTATAACTGAGAAGAGACCTTTGAGAAGAAAAAAACCTTGACCTGGAGTTCTCTTGGGGAATTGGTTCTGAAATATGTGAAACCTAAGACACATACTGACTTTTTATTTGATATTTTTCCTCAAAAATGTCAGTGTTTCCCTTTTGCTGGACTGATGGTGTGTGTGTGTGTGTGTGTGTGTGTGTGTGTGTGTGTGTAATAATTTTCTTAATTTTAGAAAAAACAATGTGGTGTTTGCAAAGTTATAGCCCAGATCCCATGTTAGAAAAGAGACTTAGAAGCTAAGCTGCTCTGCATGGCTGCGTCCAAGGCTGTTTTTTTCCTGGGTAAAATAGTGTCTGGGATTAGGTGTGAGACAAGGCTGATGAATGTGATGATGAATAAGGGAAAACTCAAACTCAAACTTGTTTGTCCCTGCCTTGATCTACAGGACAGATGACAAAGGCAACCCACCTGGTTTGAGTCCCAGTTCTGTGGCCTTATCAGTCATAGCCCAGACAGAAAAGAACCTTGCCAGGTACACAGATGCATAGAATTTCAATAATTTGAATGTTAATCATGTAGTTAAAGGTTTCTCAGAGGCATCAACTGAAAGAAGCAGTGTGTGTGTGTGTGTGTGTGTGTGTGTGTGTGTGTGTGTGTTGTGTGTGTAAATATATATATGTGTGTGTGTGAGAATGTTCATAAGCATGCATGAGTGTGGGCATCTATGTGATTATGTACATGCCTGTGTGTGTATGACTATGGGTAGTAGCACAAGAGTATAAATGCTTGTATGTGTGCATAAATATTTATGTGCATGTGCATATGTGTATTCACATAAAATGTGCACATACCTTTGTGTCTATGTGTGCATGTATCTGTATGTATGCATGTACATGTGCATATACATATATGTATTTATACATATGATCATGTGTATGTACACATGTGTGCCTACATTTTAATGTGTGCACAAATGGGCCAATTAGTTTGTGTGTGTGTTTGTTCGCCTATGTCTGTACATGTGTATTTGTGTGTGCAAGAACACATGTCTTTGAATATCTGCCAAGTATGCATGCATGTGCATATTCATATGTATTCATGGGTTCATGTCTACATATGTGTGCATATATCTGTGTGTCAGTGAACATGTGTGTGTGTGAGACTATGATAAAATGCAGATTGAAAATTGAAAATACTACTAAATAAAATTCGTGAGAGGCAATTGTTTTGAACTAGGTTAGTCTGGCTTCAGCAGGCCAGACTAAATCAGATGGAATCACTTATGCTACATGTCATGCAGACATGAGGGTTGATGTCAGCCTGTTTTTCCTCTACCAGTATATTCATAACAACAGTTGAAGGGATCCATCTTACCCAAGCCAGCATGCTTAGGAATCTCCATTGCTTCTCTTCCTTTAAGGGAATCATTTTTGAATGACCAGCCCTCTTTTTGTCATGGTATTGCTTTCTTTAATCATTTTCTTGCTGTAGAGCCAAACTCATCACACCACCCACTGCGATTTATAGGACAGAGTTTTTTTCCAGCATTAGAATCATCAATAAAAATCATTTAGTCTTTAAATTTGTAGAAACTTTATATTTTCATGCAGTTACTTAATACAAATTTGAACTACATGGACGCCTTTGGAAATGACACAAATCATCAAGGAAACTTAAGTGGCTTTCATGACAAGGGGACAGCAGCATGATGTCGAGGGCAGTCATGGGGAAGCATGGTTGGACAGTGTATGGTGTTATGAGAGACTGGATCCTTTCTCAAAACACTGCAGGTATCTATCAACCACAGTCAGTCTGCCTTACACCAAACTATTTTTTAAAATTTGGAACTAAACCTTTCTCTAGGGGAGGAAAAGAGGAGGAGTGAAGGGAAGACCGAAGGACACGCACTTACTTGCCTTCATACTCATGTAAGTGTGTGTATCTTAAGTTGACAAGACCTTGAGGAAACTTAGACAGATATCCAAATTTTATACACAAGAGACGCAATGAGAAACATTAGTCCTCCATGATTAATGGAGAGAAATTATAATGTAACTGATGGGAAATTTACAATATGCTTTTAATATAATTAAATGCAATATCTGTATTGGCTCTTAACTCTTTTCTGAAGAGTTCTGGCTTCTCTCCAGAACTAACACATTTCATCCAGCAATAGGAGAACATACTTAAAGAAAAAGAGGAATTCTTTCCATCTTTGTTTTTAATGTTCTTTTAACCAAAAAGTAGTCTATGCAATTTAGTTTCTATATTATGAAAGAATCACTAGATTGTTCCAGTAATGTTTTAAATCAGAATGTAGCACACAAGTTCATTAAATCTTGTCTCAGATTGGGAAACTGAGTCCAGAGAAGTCACACTATAGCTAACTACTAATTGTGCGATTTTGTTTTCTTTCATTCAAAACTTTTGACCATCTGTTATGTTTCCTATCATATAATAAGCTCTAAGGGATTATAACACAAAAGCTTTACTTTATCATGTCCTGTCCTTAATACAGAGAAATTCTCTCCTTTGGATGCTAGGTTCAACTTTAAACTTTTAAGGGAAGTGAGTGGCACTACCAGTGAAAGGCAGTCTATAGATAGAAACCAAGACCTCCCTCACAATGGGTCTCAGTCAAGTGTGATGACATCCCTTCCAATCCTGGTGTAAGTCTTGCTCTTCGACACTACTGTCTTGACAAGCTGATTTAGACCTATCCTGTGGTCACCAGCTAGTTATGCCTGGGCTTCTGAACTGGTTACTGCATAGAAAAGTAGGGCTTGGTTTTGAGTCTTCATCTAGCATAGTCAGTGATGCTTCTGTCTTACAAGGTAAACATTGCTAACCAAGAAGGAAGAGGTGGGTGCAGACAGATTGGGGAGCTGTCCATTATGAGTGTCAAGGGAAGAAAGCTTTGAAAGGAATGGGTGGCCATTCCCACCAAAATCTGTAGTTGAGATCAAGCAGAATGGGTGTTACAAAGGGCTCACTAAATTTGTCAATCACTAGTTCAGGTGGCCAATGATAAGCTTTGGTAAAGGTTTTCAGAGAAGCCTGGATGGCTTTAAGTATTATTTTTTTTTTTTTTTTTGAGACAGGGTTTCTTTGTGTAATTCACTCTGTAGACCAGACTGGCTTTGAACTCACAGAGATCTGCCTGTCCCTGCCTCCTGAGTGCTGGGATTAAAGGTGTGCACCACCACCACCGGGCTCCTGGATGACTTTCATGAACATTCTTGAAAGGGATCTGTGGCACACACACATACACACACACACACACACACACACACACACACACACACACACACAAACCCCAAAACAACAAACAAACAAACAAAACCAGAAGAAGAAATGCCAAAAAGGGCTACGGTTGACAGTGGTGGTACTCACCTTTAGTGTCAGCACTGAGGCAGGCAGATCTCTGATGTACATAGTGAGTTCCAGGACCTCCTCGGCTAACTAGTGATCTGGGTATGGTAGTATATAGGCAGGAGGATTAAGAATTTAAGCCAGCCTGCACAGAAATACCTGCCTCAAAACAAAACAGTCAAGTTAAAACAAAAAAGATATCTCCCGAATGTTAGATTGGTTGTGGTCTGATGAAGCTTACAAATTAGAACATATTTATCCCATTTCATTATTAAGTTATTTCCAGCTCTGTCTCCCATGTGAAGAATATGATAAGGTATTTAAGGAAAGGGAAAAGATGTAAGCAGCATGAAAACGAGCTGGGGAGCAGGGGCAGTGTGACCACTCGAGACATAAGAAATGGAATTTCTGTCTACATTTCACCAACATTGAAATCATGTAAAGTTTTTTTGTATGCTCTGTTTAGTTTCTTGGCTGTGATGAAAAATTGATATGTTTAATTTATACACTCAGCCTTAGCAAGATGATATGCACTTCGTAATTGTACCATAATTACATTAAAAGGCAGAGGCAATTTTCTCCTGAGTGTGGCCACCCACTCAGAAGATTGGTGTATAGAAAGCAATCGGGCACATTTCATCAACGTCAGGCCAGATTTACAATGCTCAGTCAAAGTGTAAAACAAGTTCTCAAGCCCGAGGTCAACAAGATTTAAATGTCACACGTCCTGCGATAACAATAACAGCGATGTTAAAGATATCCCCCTGTGACCTGTGGAGCTTTTCAGTTTTCAGGGAAAGCCACCTTGTAATACTCCCATTCCATTCTGTTTATGCAGTGTGCTCCATGATTCATTCCATGTCCCCCAAAGTCACAATGATCCAGTGATTTAAGAATAGCTGGTACTATTTTTATTTCCTAGATGGGAAAACAGAGTCCTGGAAGCATTGCTAAGTGATTGGCCGACAGCTGCCCCATACATAGTAAACGGAGAGGTAGCAACAGATAAAGTGGGGCCATGTTGAAGCCGGGAGAGGATTTCATGGAAGGTTTTCACTCAAAGTGAACTGCAGACTTGGGCCAGGGGAAGGTTTCTAAAGTAAGTGGGTGAGCTTATGGTTCCAGGCTCAGGCCAAATATAAACTGTGCAGAAAATTTATAGAGGGTCATATTTGCGAATGCCTTTAAAGGCCATCCTCACACCTTTTTATTTTTTGCCATGAGAATGCCAAGATCCAGAAAATTACTAGATGAGTAAGGGACTCATAATCCACTGTTCTTCCTACCTAACCAGAAACTTGGTGTCATCACAAGCCACACATCTGAGAGTACAAGACCCAAAGGCAGGTGGAGTAATTTGGTTCAGAGGTTCACGTTCTTCAAAATTCACAGGCGTTTGGAAGAGTTAATAGAGTAGAAGGACTGTCTTACTCTAGATACTGCGTGCCCAATACTACCCAAACTAAATAGATAGATACCCCAAAACATGAAGGAGTACATTTCAAAATGCAATGTGCTATAAATAGGTTTGAATTATGAAGTTAGGAATTGGAACATACCATAAATGCTTAGCAAAGATCCTAAAATATTTGAAACATTTTCTGTAGTATTGATGCAATTTGTCTTGATTTTTGGGCTGATCTGTCAAATATTTTAAATTATAGATTCTCTCCAGTAATAGATAGCTCTCTTATGGGAGGTGGGGATGGTACATTAGGGAATGCAGCTACCTTTGGGCTGATTTATTTCCCTCAGAGCAAGCAGCAATAGCTTTGTTTATTATTGGTCATAGTTATTACACTATTCATAATCTGTTTCCCCAAAAGGATAGGATTGCAATGATGAATGACAGCTTATGTATGGAGCACAGTGAATTTATTACAGGAAGAATTTTCAAATAACTTGAACAAAAAATTAGGTCTGCAACATGGTCAGGTTGTGCTGGGCAGCTGCTATTTTGCTTCAAAACTCATCTTTGTAGCATACTAGTTAAGTAGATACATTGCTAACTCTCATTCAAGTGCAAGCTTTGTTTTCTAAGACAGGCTATGTCTTACTTACTTTTAAATTTCTCAGAATCTCATTCATGTTATATGATAAAATAAGCACAGTGTGGAAAATGTTCAAATGAAAATGATGTTTATATTGTGATTTTCCCCCACCACAGTGATTAACAAATGTTGAGTGTTGACCGTGTACTGGAAAATGTTTTGCATGCATTTACTCATCCAAGCCTCATAGCAAATTTGTGAGGAAAATTCCTTAGTTACCACCAGTATTTTTAAGGAAAAATAGTCACAAAGATATGGTACAACTTGCAAAATTAAATGATACCACCAACTAAATTATAGAATGGAACTGAATTCCAGGCTAACTTTGCTAAGTTATAAACACTACAAACTTAATCATGACACTCTCCCAACCCTTATTTTTCCCATGTACACATGAATGTATGTGTGTGGTGTGGTAAGGCTATATTTTCTCCAAATTTTACTAATATTTTATGCTATTATAATTAATGTTTTATACTATTCACTAAATTGTATTATAAATACTAATTTCATTTATCTACTTTATTAACCTGTGTTTTGTTTTATTCATATGTTTTATTGTGCATGTTTGCATATATGCAGGCAATATGATTATGGAGTGTACTATATGTGTCTATAGGTGTATGTGCAGCCCGAGGGACAACCTTGGATGTCATCTTCAGTAATGCTATCTAACTCCTTTGTGTCCATATCTCTACCGGACCAAGAATTTACCAATTAGGCTAGATGGACTGGCCAGTGAGCCCCATGGGATCTTACTGTGTCTGCCTTCACAGCTTGGGTATTTAAATATGCACCATCACACCTGCCACCTTTGTTTGTTCTGGAACTCAAACTCAGGTCAGCATGTTTACTTTACAAGCACTTTGCCAATGGAGCTATCACCTCAGATATATCTCCACAAATAATAGTTTCAAAAAGTGTTTATTCCATCAATATCTGTTTGTGCATGTACCATGTTGGATCTATACAGGTCTTAATTCCCATGAATTTCATCCCTTTTAAAGTTGTACCCTGAGTTCAGGAAAAACTCTAATTTCTTTTTTTTGGCTGTATTTGAATAAAAATGATAAACAGTTGTGTAATTGCATTATGTAGGATGCATTTTTAGATTGCTTTAAGCAGGTCTGGTGTGTGCCTTTGTTTCACTACCTGAATATTATTTACCCAGATCTATTACTTAAACAGCTATAATACAAAAGAAAAAGTTGTAACGAGTAGCTAATCACTCACTCTTGTACTGTGAAAATGGTCTAAAATCTTAGACCCTTGAGTGAACACTCAGGATTGGAGTTTGAGGAAAATTTATTTGCAAAACTAGACATTGGCCAGGTTGAGGTTGTCAACTGCACTTGTTCTCTTTCAGTATCTTATCTTCTTCTGTCACCTAATTTGATCTTTGGTTAAGCTATTATTGTTCTCATCCTACACTGTTGTTTGAATATGATTTGTATCTTCCAAGTCTCCATTGTGGCTAAAATCTAGGTCCCAGGGTGGCACTGTGTAAGGTGAGTCTGAGGTGAAAGGTCAATGTGGGCATGCTCTGAGAAGGTTCTGGAGGCATGTGGTAGTTCTCACATCAGGGTTATTGTAAGTCTCTGCTTGACCCCACTCAGCTGTGTCTTCTTCACAGCTCAAGAGGGTCATGATTCTTGCCACCTGCACCTGTATTTACCAGGAAATTTTCACCAAAAAGTGGGATGGTGTATATGCTATGGTCATCTAGGGCCTTTCAAAACTGTACACAAAATAGCTAACTTCTTGTGTTGAGTAGATTTATGTCAACTTGACACAAGTTAAAGACATCTGAGAGAAGGGAACACAATTAACAAAATGCCTCCATAAGATGGGGCTGTAGGCATTTTCTTAATCAGTAGTTGATAGGAGAGCGCCCAGTCCATTGTAGGTGGTGCCATGCCTGGATTGGCGATCTTGGGTTCTATAAGAAAGTGGGTTGAGCAAGCCATGAGGATGGAGCCAGTCAGCAGCACTCCTCCATGGCCTCTGCATCCGCCCCTGCCTTGTTTGAGTTCCTGTCTTGATTTCCTTCAGTGATGGACTACTGATGTGAAAGTGTAAGCCATATCAACTTTCTTTTAGCTATGATATTCCATCATAGCAATAGGAACCCTAACTAAGACATTTCACCTCATAAATGACCCGCGTGAACTGTTTTACTATGATGTTAAAAGCATGGTTCCACAGAAGGATGTGACTCTTGTTTTCCCTTCCCTTATTTCTTTGCCCTCCTGCAGGAGGGTGAAGCTCCCTCAGCAATGCTCCCTTTCACATTCTCAGCTTCCCATTTATAGCAATTTGATTTCTATCTTCCTTGCCTTGCCAGGAACCTCAGGAGATAGGAAGCTATGTCTTACCTCAAGAACCTAACCCTGGACTTGGCACAGAATAGGTGCTATAAATAGGCGTCCATACAATGGGTGACTGACTACTAAGCACATGCTATTAACCGCCACCTTCAATATTCAGAGCTTGTGGAAAACCATCCTTCCTTCCATTTATGTCTCCTATTCCTCTTTGTCTTTTAGTCCCTGTACTTAATAGTAGGAAAGGAAAGCAAACTCACAATTGTGTAATAGTTATTTTCTTCAATGGAGCAAATGCTACAGAGATATTTACCCTCAGACACATTTCTTTGCTCTAAATGCTCACCTTGTTTCCACCCGTGTCCTCCTTAAAGCCATCAATTCTAGGATATTGTTTTCTAGAAGCTGTGAGTTGTCACAGCTCTGGCAGCTAATGCACCACTCCGGGCCCCGTAAGCAGGAAGGAACTATTTCCGAAGTCTTGTTATCTCATTACTTTACCATCTAAATCTGCAAAGCTTTCTAGTGCTATATCACAGGTAATATTGGGTGCCTGGATTATTCCAAGTGGTCGATAGAGTTTTATTGTCTATGGAGAGAGAGAAAAAGACAGAGACTGAGAGAGGCAGAGAGAGAGAGAGAGAATATGAGAAAGATGTGTTTTATTTTCAGGACAAAGAACTAATACAATTAACCCATCAAGAGAGAAGTCTGTGAGAGTAAAGCAAAGCAGCTTATGTGGGTAAAGTGAGAGCACTTGTCACTCTGAGAAGCTTTGGTTTTCTCTGACAGAATGTGGAGGCTGAAGAACTCAAATACTCTCAATGGCAAATTCACAATGCTGCAGAATTGCTAGTCTCACTCAGCAATAGCTAAGTAGTGGGCAACACTTTTGAGTTCCAGTTTTTATTTAGCTTTGTTAAAATAACTTCAATTCCCTCTTTATAACTTAATAGAAATCTCTACAAAACAGGCTTTCCTCTCTAGGTGTATATAGGTCCTCTCAAATATTGTTTCATTTATTGCTCTTAGGGATCCAGGCCTCAGTAACTTCCCAATGGTATTTGCCAACCTTGGCAGGTTTAGTAATCTGGAAATGCCCAAAAGCATTCTACTTAGAAGGCAGCTTCATGTGTATCTGTATTGTGTGGTCATGGAGACTGGGCAAGAGTTTATACTCATCAGTTGTGTGGCAACTGCTAATGAGAAGTCTTGCAGGGTTTTAAGACATTGATGTCTTCTGGTCCAAGATGTAGTTTAAGAATTTGCTTAAATATAATCTGTTTTAGGGGAGTAAAACAACACAGAGGAAAGCCTTGTAGACTCAGACTGGAAGTTCATGAGTGGGTATGTGGCTTGACTTCCATCACATGGATAAAACATCTCCCCCACCCACAAACACAGCCAGTCTGGTTGCTGGTACCAGCTATAATTGACTTCTCACATGGGACATTATAAAAGACTTCTAACTGAATTGTCATTGTTCTGTCTTGGAATGCCTCGTTGTAGTGCCTTAAATATTTGTGAAGTATGCGAATGATGAATGGCCCTTGTGAATGAAAGAGATCCTCTCAGGATAGCAAAGTTAATATTTGGTGCTAATCATTTATTTGATGTTTATTCTTGATACTGTTTCCTATCTCAGCTATGGTCACATTAAGTGGATTTATAAGAATGATGGACACTCTGGCTGGTATTACTTCTGCTTGTCTTTTTGTGACAGTAGCAGTTTGTAGTATAGGCCAGGCTGGCATGGGACTTCCACAGCTTCTGGGGTTCTGAGTCCACAAACTTCTGCCATTGTAATAGGTCTTGTGCGGCATTTTACATACCTTATTTAGAAACACATGGCTTCAGTTTTCTGAACATTTTTTGTTTGCTCTTGCTGGCCCAGATGCCAATACTAAGCAACCATTGCCTTTTGATTTTGCATGGGTAAGGCACCTATATGTTTGGTGTTCTGTTCAGCCCTCAGCACACTGAGAACCCATCTTAATTTTGAACACAGATAACAATTAAGAGACTGGGTCAGTTAGATTTAAAATGAAAATCTTCAAATTATGCCTTCTAATGGAGCTCAGTTTGGTCATCAGGAAAAGCAAACACATTAGGCATTCCAAATAGATGCTGAAAGAAACTTTGTCTCTGCTCTGCCATTTCATCTTGCAACTGTGAGCACCATGGCTTGCTATAATTCTCTGCAATAGCATTTAATTCTTCAGCTGAACTGCTGTATCAGACATATTTCAAACTAATTATCTGGCATTAGAAGATTGTATTTTGTTCTCTAATGGCTTCTTAGCATTCTCTTTTATTAGAACGTAGTGATTTATAGGGATGTTTTTTAAACGTAAAAGATAAACAATGATCATTTGGCTGGGTTGTTTGGTCTCATCAGGGCGTGGAGCTATAGTGGGAATTTGAGAGACTCATCTTGAACCAAACTGCTCAGATGCAGGTTTCTACTTTCTCTGTCTCTCTATCCTTCCGCCATTCCCATTCTCCCTCCCCCTCTCTCTCTGCTTAATCTTTTCTGTCCTTTCTGTTATAAACACTTTTAGACTACAAAGCAGTCAATGTAAAAACTGACAAGTCACACTTTCAAATGAACTTCCTATCTGTGTATACAAAACTCTTGAAAGTGTAACTGGACAGAGCAAACCTGTCTGTGTCTCAGTCTCAGCTTCTCTTGCTCCCTGACAACTCCCCTTTCCTGCTTTGCAGGAAGTCCCTTCCATCCCATCAGGACTCCAGAGGCCACTGTGCTCTTCCTGATGCTGGCTCACCATTCACTTTCAGGAGCAGTTCTGATCAGTGATCAAGACAGGCCAAAAGTGACACTTGGAAGTCTCTAGCAGTTAGTAGATCTTAGTTAGATTTATAGGGCTAGATTAAAGCAGCCTTTATACAAGGAAACAAGAAATCAGATGATGTTTACCTATAGTGACATTGCATGAACTCAAAAATAAAAAAAGGAAGAGTGGCTGCGATTTCCAATAGTCTTTCATGCACCAAAAAGAGGAAATATTATTGCCATCTTATAGTTTGATAAACAGACTATTTGAAAACAGTGAAAGATCACCATCTCTGATGGTCAGATTTCAGACACAGCTGTAGCAACAGTAGACCTGTTGTTAAGAGTGAACAGTCTGGGAGGCTGTTGCAGGCTTACTAGCTTTACCCCAGCATTTCATATTTTCCGTAGGACTGGAAAGAGGGGAGCACATGCTGAGGATGGGTTGGTCATGGCCATCTTTCCTGGCCAGTGCCTGACCAGAGAGCCTGCTCCAGCTTGCTTAATGGATGTCACTGATTCAGCAGACATTTGCGCAGTAAGTATCTGTGATACAGTCCATGGCCACTGGGCATTTGAGCCACTTAGAGATCAAAGAGAACCATCTTCTAGGCTTCTGAGAGCTGCTACATTCATTTGCAACCCAACAGAGTGGGACAAAGATGTCTTTTGATTGCACATTAATGTGGGACCATCAGAAAACTGGTGACATTCAGCCACAAAAGACCAGGAGGAGGAGGGACCTCCAAGTGACCTTGATGACAAATAGCACTTCCGCAGAGAGGCACAGATCTCAGGCAATTTGGCCAACAGTAAGCAAACTGTGCTAGCTGACATTTCATGTGTGTGTTGTCCCTTAAAATATTTGGAGCTGGGGCATTCATCCCACTCCTATGGAAACCCCCAAGAACTCTCATAAATGCCTGCTTTCACTTTGCTTTTGTTAAAACAACTAAAATTTCCTTCTCACAATTGTTGGGACATCCCAACAGCACAGTCTTTTCTTTCCTGGCTTGTAACTCAAACAAATATTGTTTCATCCATTTCTTGTGGGTACTGACTTTAACATTTTTTTCCACATCAAAGGGCATTTCCTAGAAGTACCTGAAGGTGGCAGTATTGTGCATCAGTCAGTGATAAGTAAAAGAGATCAGGAACCGATTAAGGAAATGTCTTAAGAAATAGGTTGTAACTGGCTCAAAAATGAGCAGATTCTATATTGTGGAGACTTCTATGAGCCTAAATATAACTACTTCCCCTCAGAGACACTCACAATGTGTACATATAGTGCAAAAAGGCAAGATGAAAGCTAAAATGCCCTGTCAACAGAGGGTAATGCTGTTCTTATTTCAAACAAGCTCAATTCTATATAAGTAATAACACTAATACCTTGGAGTCTAGGGATCATTAAGGCAGGTGGCTGGGAAAATTCCAATGATGTCAATTCACCAGGATTTTCCAGGAATAAGGCCTTTACTTTCTCCGACTTAACCCTCCAAGAATCTGCAATTCATGTACATTAGAATCTGACTCCTGTTTTCCTTTAAGAGACATGAATCAAGACTGTGCAGATCCTTCACATTGATCTATGTTATAAATACCCTCTCAGTTATCTGATGTGGAACCAAGCAATAGCACTACAATAAAACCACCGATCACTGAAATGGGGAAAAAGTCATCACCCACAGTACTGATAGGAAAGAGGGGGCATACTATTCTAGTCAGTCAAAATGATCCTGTTCCTGTAACCGATTTGCTTATCAGGGCATACTTGGCACCAACATCACAGCGCCACCTAGGAAGCTGATGAATAATTAATTCAGGCTCTGAGTGGAAATTTCAAGGGACATTGACCAAAGTTGTCAGGCTGAAGCTCAAGGTCAGTTACCACAAACAGGTTAGAGATGTGAGGAAAGCCTCTGCATGTTGGAGGTGGAGCAGAGCTTGATCTTCCCAGAAGATCTCAGGCTGAGAGCATTTCCAGACTCCCAACTGAGTCACTATCTTATGGTGTTTGATTACTGGGACTTTCCACATTTGTAGAATTCCACAGGAGAGGAGCCACAGATACTTTTTATATCTGCTGTTAAAATGACACAGCAGAAATGCCCCTCCTTGTTTTGTTTGTTACAGCAACGGGGTGTCCGGTACCATGTTTCACATCAGACATTGTCAGAGTCACGCAATGATGCTTCCCCAGAGGCTAGCATAATGTCCAGGAAAATCCTCCTGGAAAGAAATGCCATTTATTGGAAACTCTGTGTCAAGAAATGCTATGACTGAGTAGTTTCTAGATAGATATGGTGACAAATAGTTCAAAGAAATTATCCCACTTAATCTACATAACATTATATAAAGTAGACATAAGATTACTTTTCATGTTATATATAAAATATAGAAGTTCACTTTTTCCCAAACTAAAGCTAGAGAGGTATCCAAACTCTTGAGTTTCCTGTGGGAAGGAGGGTTAAATATATTTATAAAACTATTGAATTTGAACCATTTTATTGAATTTGGAGACTAATGAACCATTGTGATTTATTTTTTAAAAGATTTATTTTATGTGAGTATTTATCTGCCTACATGCCTGTTTGCCATGTGTCCACAGAGTCCAGAAGAGGGCATCAGATCTCTAGAACTGAATTACAGAGAGGCATGAGCCACAATGTGGGTGCTAGGATTGATCCTGGGTCCTCTGCAAGAGCAGTCAGGGCTCTAAGCCATCTCACTAGTCCCACTTTTTCTTTTCCAATCTGTATGTTAGTAAAAAAAATAGGTTTTATTATGATAATTCAATACACACAAATAACCATATTTATCACTGTTTTTATTTATCAAAAGCTCTTCCACTTACAGCTTTAAGTTGACAGAGTATGACTAGTTAGCTTTAGTGTATCATGTTATTAATTAATTATTGCATAATCTCTGATAAGTTCCATCTTATCCGATGCTCACCAATTTGGAGATACTTTCCACAGACCAGTAAGTGTGCTGTGGGGCC
This sequence comes from Cricetiscus sungorus, assembly GCA_030556225.1. Taxonomy (NCBI): domain Eukaryota; kingdom Metazoa; phylum Chordata; class Mammalia; order Rodentia; family Cricetidae; genus Cricetiscus; species Cricetiscus sungorus. Next base: position 19,970,954 of record JANBXA010000180.1, on the reverse strand, counting down.
AGTACTTATCCACATTATAGGGATAGCTTGTTTTTTTATAGACAAAACTGGGGGCCCTAAAAGTGGAGATGAACACTTGTTTCAGTTACTGCCTCCCAGAGGCTTAACTCCCCATCAACAAACCCTGTCTCTTAGGACTTTCCCTGCTCAGTGCCAACCCATTACTTCTGCCATTCCTGGAGACTCCCCCCTTCTTGACTGACTTGAAATGACTCCTTCTTCCCACAGAAGAGAACTAGGAAATGAGACCAAGGAAGGGGGATTTTGAATTGGAGGCCTGCCTCAACAACAAAGGAAAACAAAACAAGCCTTCAAAGAGCCAGAAAGAATGCGTGGGCTATACAAGAAAGTTGCTATTGTGAATATTCTCAGGGAACAAAGGATGTAAGTTGCTATTTCTCAGAGTAATACTTGCACAGGAAACACTGGCAATTTGTTGAAGTTCAGGTCCCTGAATGTTGAGTCCAGGAGCTGGGCTCTTAGCAAGAAAAGAGGCTAACTCATTATTTAAGTGGACTTGTAATTAAAAGAATGTGTTCTGCAGATCAACAGAATGAATATCACTTGCGAGCATATTAGAAATAGAGATTTTTTTTTGAGCTCTAGCTTAGCCATGCTGGACCAGACATTGAGGATGGAATCCATCAAGCTATATAAACAAACTCTTGAAAACCCTAACTCATGATGAAGATTGACACTGACTTGACTCTCAACGGAGTTATCTATAGGCCCACACCAACACAAGTCAGTGATTGGATCAGAAATAGATCAATCTGGTGCTGTGACGCCTGTGTCTTAATTCTTCCCTCGTAGAACACTAATGTAGAAGGACAAAATACCTTCTTTGACCTTTTGTCTTTGGCCTGAGTCCTTACCCCATCATCCCCTAGTTTAAGAATAATGGCCCTTCTTTTAGTTAGTAAAAGCCCATTGATATATACTCTGTGCAAGGTTGATATTGCTTGTATGTGTATATTTATATACACACATATGTATGAATATACAAACATTCAAAACAAACCAGTGTGTCTCAAAGTTTATTACTCTATTATAATTAGATGATAACTATTTCATCTTTTACTTTATAATGCCTGAATGATTTACTTCAAAAGGTACTTATATGTGAAAATGAATAGGTATATTATAAAATCTTTTGGGGACAGGCTGATTCAAAATGCCTACATTTATTTAGTATTCACCTATGGGTGGATACTGATGCTTCATGCTGAATGTGTGGAGGCCAGAGAACAACTTGTGAGTGTCAATTCTGTCTGCCCTTTTACTGTGCTGGTTTCAGGAACTGAAGGCAGGTAGGTGGTCAGGCTTGATAGTATAGAACCTATACTCCACTGAGCCATCTATAAGGCTCCAGAGACCACCTGAGCTTGTAGCTTGTACTTTTATTATGATAGAGTGTTTAGCATTTTAGCATCTTTTTTTTCAAACGCTATTCATATACTCAGGTCAGCGATTTCCAGGTCTGAAGGCAAATATTAACTACCATTCCTTGTAAGAGGTATTAAAAACTGTCTACCAAGATGAAGCCAATGCTGCTGCCATCCATGGGTCTCAGAGAAAGATAATGTTAGAATCATACCCTTGTTATAAATTAGTAACTTGAATAAACAGATTGTCTTATAAATCCATGTTTTCAAGAACCAAAGATATGGTATTATAAACTTGTTAGTAGACACAAGCCTCCTATCCCTGTAGTTGAGGTGCTGGCATAACCTTAGACACACTGTGTGTGTGTGTGTGTGTGTGTGTGTGTGTGTGTGTGTGTGTGTGTGTGTGTGTGTGTTTATGTATGTATACACTATATACACATATTCTGATTTTAAAATAGATGCCCTCTTGGGACAAGACCTTAAGAACTGACCCTGTGTGTACATGTGCTGAAAACACAGATACAAAATATCCTTTCTGTTTCCTTATTTGGGCGTAAGGTGCTTGGGTAGATTTTCCCATTTGCTTTTATTTAGTCCCACAAAATGCACAGGGCATTCCCATCTTTATGCCTGTGGAGGTGAGGTCATGAGGGAAGTCACTGCCCCCTGGTGGTTCTAAGGCTTTGAAATATCTCTGATTTGTCTTTGTTGTTACCTTTTAGTTTTATTTTTCCCTACAGAGTTTAGCCAGGACTTGGGTGAACATGGGTTTGGAGCTACAGCCTGGATCCTGGTGGGTACACAACTGAAGACAATGTTTGCCCTTTCATCAGCATCCATCAGTAGCCATACTGGATGGGCTGTCGATAATTGGCCATCACTCTTACTTTCTATCTAGCATGCTGTGTGTAATGACTCCGAGTTCTCTCCACTTTGGCTCTGTGCCATGATTCCAATATCACCTTTATAAGAAATGGCAGCTTTGGACATTGCAAATTTAATAACATATCTTCTAGTTTAGATTGCCCATTTTTTGGGAGCATTCCACCATGGCCTCATTGTGTACTACCTTTTCCCATGCTCCTAGTTATGTTCAGGTGAGCCTTGTTGAGAAGAAAACAAGGCAGATTCCTGTCCTACCAAGTCAGATTCAAGGTAATAAAGATACTGACCCCCCCAACAACCTGCCTCACCTAGTGGACTCCAGTTCTTTCATCTGTCTCATATGACAAGATCATTTTGTGTTCTCATCTTTCTGAGCTTTCCCTACTGTAGTTCTCAGAGCAAAACAAGCCTGCCAAGAATTGATGGGACTATCATGTCCTGTTTCATAAGTAACCTAGTTTCTTATTTATTAGTTTATTAACTAATATATATTCTAGACTGGACTTCAGTTCTCAAATTCTTGATCCTCTTGCCTTCAGCCTCCTAAATGCTGTGAGTATAGGCTTGTGCCATCTTGCCCAGCCAACCAGGCATTGTTTTTTTTGACAGAACCTAAATTCCCATTTGAAATTCTGCATAAATTATAGCATCTGCATAAAAGTTAAGCAATCAATGAAAAGCTAATAGCTTTTCCATATTGCTGTTCAGACACCCCTCATCCTTCCTATAATGGTGCACTTTTCAGAATAGCCTTTATCTTCTTTAAAGATCAATTGTCTTCTTCCCTTGAAGTCCCCTGCATATCTGCTTTAAAAAGTGCTAAGTACAATACAGTAATTTTTTTTAAAGCATATACATCTAGAATTAATTGATGTCATTGCCTATCAAGTTACAGAATGAACTCACAGAATTTTCTCAAGAATTGACTTCTGAATATTTCCTAACACATTATGTCCAATTCCAACTGAGTGATAGTGACCAACTAGGAATATTTTTTTTTCAAAAGCATCATAAATTTGAGTTCCTTTCCCCTAAAACAATTTAAAAATTTCACAATTGATGTATCCCTTTTTCCTTTTCTTGTAGTTGACATAGCTGATCATAAAGGTATCATTTGTTATTGGTTAACCTGGAGGGAAATCTCCTACATGCAGACAAAAATGCATTAACTTATGTTAATTTATAGTCTTTTGGAAAGATGCCAGGTATAATCATCATTAAGTGGGATTTAACCCTTGGTCTTTCCCTATACATATGAATTTCTTCTATAAGGATGTCACAATAATCCTTGACAAGGGCTGTTAAGCTATCAAGATTCATCTGAAGCATTTACTTCATGGAGTGTGTGTGTGTGTGTGTGTGTGTGTGTGTGTGTGTGTGTGTGTGTGTGTGTGTGTGTGTTTTCCTGGTTCAATGTGATTTTTCCCTAGCATTCACCATGTCCTGTAGCATGTATTCACAAACAAATCCATTAATATTCATCCCAGCAACTTGTCTGCATTTTGTCAAGAAACTTACTGTCCACAAAGACAGGACCCATCTGTATGTCTTTTAGATAAGTGGAAACATATTTATCCAGTCTCCACAATCCCACAAAATACTATGCATTCTTATTTTCTAAGCAACCTGCACTAAGAATGTGTGTTTGTGTAGCCAGGGAAGTGAGCTACTTCAGAGAGATCAGGTGCTGCTTTATTAGACCATATCCACCTATCAATATTTATTCTGTAAATTTCAGAATAAAAATCATGCGTGCTGACATAACAGTTCAAAATCCAAATTAAGTTTTTTTTTATGTCTCACTGTCATCTGGTAACACTGTGTTGCTATTCCTGAAAGCCCAAGAATACATCCTTGCTATTCTATTTACTTTCTTTCTTATCTAAAAATGTGACTTAAGGTATAAAAAATATATTTTTAGGATGTTAATACAAGTTATGATAGAAAATTGTTTATGTATAAAACTTTAAATTAATCAAAATACAATAGATAATAGACTGTTTCCTCCAAAAATACCAAATACAAATGGACTGGCCATTGTAAAAGTAATTCTTTTTTTATTTTTTATTTTATTATATTTTATTTTTTTTTAATTTTGCATGTCGATCCCAGTTTCCTCTCCATCCCTACCTCTCTCTTACCCTCTCTACCCCCCTCACATGCACCCTGACCACCCTCCCCTTCCATCTCTCCACCCCCATTCCACATGTAGGGCTATGCTATCCAGGTGGGATCATACAAATCTGTCAAGTAGGGACTAGGACTTCTCTCCTGTCTCTAGGTCAAGGGAGTATCCCTCCATGGGGATGTGTCCACAAGGTCCTTTTGTGTACCAGGAAAACATCCTGGTTCCACTGTCTGTGGTCCCTTAGACTGCTCAGTCCTTCTAGCTGAGACTCATATTCAGGAGGTCTGAGTCAGTCCCATGCTGGATTTCCAGATATCAGTCTGGGGGGCCCATTATCTCCTCCTTGTTCAGGTCAGCTGTCTTTATGTGTTCTGTAACCTGGTCTTGTCCTCTCTCCCTGCATCTGGATTCTAGTTTGACTCAGTGTTTAGTTATGGGTGTTTGCTTCTGTTTCCAACAGGTACTAGATGAGGGCTCTATGATGGTGGATAATTTAGTTGATGATCTCACTATCAGGGAAGGGCATTTATGGTAGCCTTTCCACAGTTGCTCAAATTGTTAGTTGGAGTCAGTTTTGTAGGTCTCTAGACCTTTCTTTAGGTTCAGTTTTCTCTTCAAACCAATAATGGTTCCCTCTTTTATGCTCGCTCTCTCTCTCTCTCTCTCTCTCTCTCTCTCTCTCTCTCTCTCTCTCTCTCTCTCTCTCTCTCTCTCTCTCTCACACACACACACACACACACACATCTTCTATTCCTACCCTTACCAAATCTTCCCAGTTGCATGTGCTTTCCTATCCTCTCCTTCTTTCTCCTAGTTCTCTCTCCATTCACTGCCCCCTACTTCCCATGTGCTCTGGGGGACTTGTTCCTTTCCCCTTTTTTGAGGGACCATATATGAATCTCTTAGAATACACCTTGTATCCTAGTTCCTCTGGTGGTGAGAATTGTAGGCTGGTGAACCTTTGCTCTAGGTCTAAAATCCATATATGAGCAAGTACATACCATATTCCTCTTTTTGTGACTGGGTCACCTCATTCAGGATGGTTTCTTCAAGTTACATCCACTTGCCTGCGAATTTCAAGGTTCTGTTATTTTTTCTGCAGAGTAGTATTCCATTGTGTAGATGTGCCACATCTTCTTTATTCATTCTTCAGTTGAGGGGCATCTAGGTTGCTTACAGTTTCTGTCTATTACAAATAATGCTGCTATGAACATAGTTGAGCACATGTCTTTGTTGCATGGATGTGGATCATTTGGGTTTATACCTAAGAGGGGGATTACTGGGTCCTGTGGTAAACTAATTCCCATTTTCCTGAGGAACTGCCATACTGATCTCCAAAATGGCTGTACGAGTTTACACTGCCACCAGCAGTGGAGGAGTGTTCCCCTTTCTCCACATCCTCTCCGGCATAAGTTGTCATTGGTGTTTCTAATTTTAGCCATTCTGGCAGGAGTAAGATGGTATCTCAAAGTTGTTTTGATTTGCATTTCCCTGATAGCTAAGGATGTTGAGCACTTTCTTAAGAGACTTTCAGCCTTTTTGATTTCCTCTATTGAGAATTCTTTCTTCAATTCTGTACCCCATTTTATAATAGGGTTATTTGGTGTTTTGTTGACTAGTTTCTTGAGTTTTTTTATATCTTGGAGATCAGCCCTTTGTCAGATGTAGGATTGGTGAAGATCTTTCCCCAGTCTGTGGGCTGCCATTTGGTCTTGTTCACTGTGCCCTTTGCCTTACAGAAGCTTCTAAGTTTGAAGAGGTCCCATTTATTAATTTTTGATATCAATGTCTGTGCTACTGGAGTTATGTTCAGGAAGCATTCTATACTAATTAACAAAAGTAGGGTACCTCCTACTTTCTCTTCTAAGAGGTTCAGTGTGGCTGGATTTATGTTGAGGTTTTTGATCCATTTGGACTTGAGTTTTGTGCATGGCGATAGACATGGGCCTATCTGCAGTCTTTTACACACCATCATCCAATTGTGCCAGCACCATTTGTTGAAGATGCTTTCCTCCTCCATTGTATTCTTTAGCTGTTTTGTCAAAAATCATGTTCATAGGTGTGTGGGTTAATATTAGGATTTTCAATTTGATTCCATTGGTCTACCTGTCCATTTTTGTGCCAATACCAGGTTGTTTTCAGAACTATAGCTCTGTAGTAGAGCTTAAAGTCAGGGATGGTGATGCCTCCTGAAGTTATTTTATTGTACAGAGTTGTTTGGGCTATCCTGGGTCATTTGTTTTTTTATATAAGGTTGATTATTATCCTTTCAAGGTCAGTGAGGAATTGTGCTGGGATTTTAATGGGGATTGCATTGAATCTATAGATTGTTTTTGTCAAGATTGCCATTTTTACTATGTTTATCCTACCTATTCAAGAGCATGGGAGATCTTTCCATTTTCTGGTATCTTCTTTAATTCCTTTTTTTAAAGCCACAAAGTTCTTATTATATAGGTCTTTCACTTTTTGGTAAGTGTTACCCCAAGATACTTTGTTGTTTGTGGCTATTGTAAAGGGTTTTCTTTCTCTGATTTCTTTCCTAGCCTCTTTGTCATCTGAATAAAGTAGGGGTATTAATTTTTTTGAGTTTATCTTGTATCCTGCTAGTTTGCTGAAGGTGTTTATCAGCTGTAGGAGTTCCTTGGTAGAGTTTATTGGGTTTTTATATTGGGTTTATCATGTCATCTGCAAAAAGAGACAGTTTGACTTCTTTTTTCCAATTTGGATCTCCTGGATTTCCTTTTGTTGTCTTATAGCTTTAGCTAGAACTTCAAGCACAACATTGAAGAGATATGGAGAGAGAGCACAGCCTTGTCTTGTTCCTGATTTTAGAGAAATTACCTTAAGGTTCTCTCCATTCAGTTTGATGTTGGCTGTTGGTTTACTGTATATTGCTCTTATTATGTTTAGGTATGTTCCTGTTATCCCTGATCTCTCCAAGACCTTTATCATGAAAGGGTGTTGAATTTTGTTGAATGCTTTTTCAGCATCTAGGGAGATGATCATTTGTTTTTTTTTTTTTCAGTTTGTTTATATGGTGGATCACATTGATTTTTGTATGTTAAACCATCCCTACAACCCAGGAATGGAGCCTACTTGGTCATGGTGGATGATTTCTCTGATATATTCTTGGATTCGGTTTGCCAGTATTTTATTGAGTATTTTTGCATCGATGTTCATCAGGGATATTGGTTTGTAGTTTTCTTTCTTAGTTGTATCTTTGGGTACCAAGATGATTGTGGCCTCATAGAAAGAGTTTGGTAATGAGCCTTCTGTGTCTATTGTGTGGAACAATTTGAGGAGTATTGTTATTAGCGCTTCCTTGAATTTGAGGTAGAATTCTGCACTGAAGCCATCTGTTCCTGGGCTTTTTTTCGGTTGGAAGGCTTTTGATGACTGCTTGGATTTCATTGGGGGTTATAGTTCTATTTAAGTTGTTTTTCTGTTCTTGATTTAATTTTGGTAAGTAATAGTTATCCAGAAATTTGTTCATTTCCTTTGAATTTTCAAGTTTTGTGGAGTACACGTTTTCAAAGTATGACCTGAAAGTTGTTTGGATTTCCTCTGCGTCCATTGTTATGTCCCCCTTTTCATTTCTGATTTTGTTAATTTGCATGTTCTCTCTCTGCTTTTTCATTAGTTTGGATAATGGTTTGTCTATCTTGTTGATTTTCTCGGAAAACCAACTCTTTGTTGCATTGATTTTTGTATTGTTTTCCTGGTTTCTATTTTATTGATTTCAGCCCTCAAATTGATTACTTCCTGATGTGTACTTCTCCGGGGTGAGTTTGCTTCTTATTGTTTTAAGTCTTTCAGTTGTGCTGTTAATTCTCTAATGTGACTATCCTCTGTTTTCTTCATATGGGCACTTAGTGCAATGAACTTCCCTCATAACATTGCTTTCAAAGTGTCCCATAAGTTCAGGTGTGTCGTGTCCTCATTCTTGTTGAATTTTAGGAAGTTCTTTCTCTCTCTCTCTCTCTCTTTCTTTCTTTCTTTCTTTCTTTCTTTCTTTCTTTCTTTCTCCTTTGAACCAGGTGTGGGTCAAAGAGCAAATTGCACATTGTTCAGTTTCCATGAGTTTGTAGGGTTTCTGTGATTTGTGTTGTTGTTGAATTCCAATTTTAAAGCATGCTAGTCTGATAAGGTACAGGGGACTATTCCAATTCTTTTGTATCTGTTGAGGTTTGTTATGCCATCTAGTATGTGGTCGATTTTAGAGAAGGTTCCATGTGGAGCAGAGAAGAAGGTACATCCTTTTGTGTTTGGATAGAATGTTCTATAGATGTCTGTTAAACCCAGTTGAGACATAACTTCTGTTCTTTTCTTTCTTTGTTGAGTTTCTGATTGGTGATCCTGTCTAGTGGTGTGTTGAAATCTCCCACTAGAAGTGTGTGAGGTTTTATGTGAGGTTTGAGTTTTAGTAGCATTTATTTTACGAATGTGGGTGCTTTTGTATTTGGGGCATAGATGTTCAGAATTGAGAGTTTGTGCTGATGGTTTTCTCCTGTGATGAATATGAAATGACCTTCTTCATCTCTTTTAATTTTGGTTTGAAGTCTAACTTGTTAGATATTAGGATATCCACACCTGCTTTCTTCTTGGGTCCATTTGATTGTAAGATTTTTTTCCCAGCCCTTTACCGTAAGGTAATGTCTATCTTTGAAGCTTAAATGTGTTTCTTTTATGTGGCAGAAGGATGTATTCTGTCTTCATGTCAATTCTCTTAGCCTGAGCCTTTTTATAGGCAAGTTAAGACAATTGTTGAAGAAGAGTAAGGACCATTGATTGTTAATGCTTTTTTGTCTTAGATTTGTTGTTGGCAGTGGTATTGTGAATATAATTGTCCTGCTTTACCTTTGGTTTCTGGTGAAGTGGGATTATCTGTTGCCTATGTCTTTGTGAGCATAGTTAACTTCCTTGGGTTAGAGTTTTCCTTCCAAAACTTTCTGTAGGGCTAGATTTGTAGATATGTATTGTGAGAATCTGGCTTAGTCATTAAATATCTTGTTTTCTCCATCTATAGTTAGAGTTTTGCTAGATATAGTAGCCTGGGTTGGCATCTGTGGACTCTTAGTACTTGTAGAATATCTATCCAGGACCTTCTGGCCTTGAGGGTTTCCATAGAGAAGTCAGGTGTAATTTTGATAGGTCTGCCTTTATATGTTATTTGTCCTTTCTCCTTTGTTGCTCTTAATATTCTTTCTTTATTCTGTATGTTAGGTGTTTTGATTATTATATGTCAAGGGGTCTTTTTTCTTTGGTCCAGTCTATTTGTTGTTTGGTATGCTTCATGTCCTTCATCAGCATGTCCTTCTTCAGATTGGGAAAGTTTACCTCAATGATTTTGTTGAATATTTAAGCTGGGCTTCCTCCTCTTCCTATATGCCTATTATTCTTAGGTTTGGCCTTTTCACTGTGTCCCACATTTCCTGGATATTTTGTGTTAAGGATTTGTTAGATTTTTGATTTTCTTTGGTTGATGAATCTATTTCCTCTAGTTTATCTTTGCACCTTAGATTCTCTCTTCATCTCTTGAATTCTGTTGGTTGTGCTTGCGTCTATAGTTCCAGATTGTTTGCCCAGTTTTTCTATTTCCAGCATTCATTGGGCTTGTGTTTTCTTGTCTCTATTTCAGTTTTCATGTCTTGGACCATTTCCTTCAGCTGCTTAATTGTTTTTTATTGGCTCTCTGTACTTTCTTTAAGATATTTATTCATTCCTTCGAATTTTTTGTTTGTTTTTTCTTCCATTTCTTTAAAGGATTTTCTCATATCTTCTTTGAGGGCCTCTGTCTTTTTATGACAATAATTTTAATTCATTCTCCTCTCCTTCATCTGCTTTGTTGTGTTCTGGTCTAGTTGGTGTAGATTCCCTAGATTCTGGTGGTGTTTGTTATGCTTGTCTTTTTGGTATTAGGTATTTTCTTCTCTCTCTCTCTCTCTCCCTCTCTCTCTCTCTCTCTCTCTCTCTCTCTCTCTCTCTCTCTCTCTCTCGTACTTTCCCGGTGGGCTTAGGTGGGTCAGAGATTCGATTTCTGTAGCTCTGGGTGGTCCAAGCTCTCTAGGAGGTCTCTCCACAGGCAGTGGCCCGGTGATGGGGGTCAAAGATCAGGCTCCCCCAGAGGACTGGCAATGAGAGTCAAAGATCTCGAAGGATGGGACTCAGGATGTTCCTTAAGCTTATAGGCAGATCTAGCCTGGGCCTGGCACTTTCCAGCTGAGGCCTCTTTGGCACAGGCCATCCTGCAGGATGTTTCTGCACCAATAGGCTAGGCAGATCTAGCTGGGATCTGGCACTCTCCAGCTGAGGCCTCTTTAGCAGAGGCCCTGTGATGGGGGGTCAAGGATTCAGTCCACAGGACCTCAGAGTGGTCTCACAGAGATAGGCAGATCTCTGGGAGGGTCCCCATACTCCAGTAGAGGGCTGGCGGTGGCAGTCAGAGACCAGGCAAGTGGAAATTACGGGTGGTCCTGTGTGGATAGGCAAGTCTATTGTGCTCAGATCAGCTCCAGGAATTCCCTGAAGATGGCTGGATTGTTGGTTCCACCCTCTGTCCCAGTGCTCAACCAGAACAGTGGTACAGTGGGCAGGGTAGGACACAGGGTAGGGGGAGGGTAGGCTTTTGGTGGGGGTAGGTGGGAGTGTATCAGAGTTCCAAGAGCCCTCTCAATGGGGACAGGACACAAGGGCAGTGAGATCCAGGGAGTCCAGGGGAACGGTGTATGGGAGAATCCATCCCAATTGGTCCCAGACTCACCTCTAGCCAAGGTCTGGCGATGGGGAACAAAGGCTGGGCTGATACTCAGGATAGGTGGATCTAGCTCGGACCTGGCACTCTCCAGCTGAGGACTCTTTAGCAGTGGCCCTGCGATAGGGGTCCTATTTTGTTTACTTTCAATACAACAAAAATGTATTTGCTCTTCCAGCATGCTTTGCATTTCTCAGCTATTTGAGAATATTAAGTGTTCTTATTCTTAGAATGGGAAGCCAACTCTCTTCCACCCATCTTTTCTTTTTCTTTCCTTTTGTGCTTTCTCTGCCCTTGTCCTTCCTGGAATAAGTTCCTAAAGACTTCACAATTCAAGGCTATTAGTGTTTTAACTGCACCCTTCTTCTAACATTTATTTATGTATGTGTGCACATACTTATGTACTTAGGGGTATGTGTGAAACCAGGCTGCTTTTGGAAGTTTAGTATATTCCTTCTACAATGTGGATTATGGGGACTGACTGAGATTGCCAGGTTAGTGGGAAGTACCCTAACTCACTGAGCCATCTTGCTGGTTTTCCCTACCTTTCTTATTGAGACCATTTGTAGCTTTACTGCTAAGTTATGTTTTTAAAAGGTTGGCCAGATCTCATGAATCATCTTCCTGCTTATCAGGTTAGATACGAGTAATAGTGGAGGGAAACAGGGGATGTAGCCCATAAGTGTCTTGTAAGATGCTAAGAAAATGTGGCTGACTGAAGAATGTTTTTTTTTACAACAGAATATGAAATTTTAGTAGACACGTTACTTACATTTGTATCAATTAACCATGTACAAATAATGACATTTGTATTTAGTTAAAAAAGAATATCTTTTTAAAAAGAACCTCCGATTTTTGAAACAACTGGCTCTGTAATATTAGTTCTTGTTGCCCCAAACCTACTTTGGTGGTAGTAATAACTGCTTCCTCTTTCTGATTGGTTCTGCCCAGATCCAAAACCAGAAGGCAGCTCTGTTGACCACAGCAACATCTCTGCTCCATGAGTGGCATTATTTTTCTGCTTCCACTTTTGATGCTGAGTCTAGCTGGGGAGATTATTTCTCCCCAGTTAAATAATAGAATATGCTAAAGTATTCCTTATTCCAGCCCCTTCTATTCTAGAGAGGTCCCTGCTTCTAGGCAGTAGCCTGGGTGCATAACACTTAGTTTCTTTCTAAATTCCATTCTACATTCCTCATATCGATACAAAGGATTTTATTGCTCTTCCCAATTCAGAAGTGCATCTGGCAGAGCTATTTGACACACAGAGTCCTGCATTGCATTCACTGGACTTGACATTAATCTCGAGCAGGCTAAGTGATCATGACAGTCTCTCTAATGACTTATTAGTAGTGTTTCCTTCAGGGACACGGCCAATCCTCACAGAACATGGAGTTCCAGAAAAAGGGACCATGAAGTCTTTTGGAACTGACACGAAACCAATTCTCTATAAAGAAACCAATGGGCACTAGAGAGATGGCTCATTGGTTAAGGGCATTTCCTGTTCTTCATGGAGGACCTGAGTTTGATTCCAAGCACCCACATTGGACAACTCACTCTCTACCACTGGCAACTTCAGCTTCAGGAAAGCTGACACCTTCTGGCACTCCCCAACCACACAAACATGTGGAAGTTACACACACACACACACACACACACAAACACAAATAAATAACATAAACAAAGCAATTAAAAAAATAAAATCTTTATCATTAAACAATGAGTAACATTTAAGAGGGTTTCTGTTCTTCACAACCACAGAGAATTACAGAACCTTTGAAATGTTCAGAGAGTACATGATACATGGGAGAGAACAGTCAGACAACACAAATCCCTTGTCTGATAAAGAGAAGGTGCAATGCAGCTTGGTGGAGCTCTGTCTTCTTAATATTTTAATAGTTAAATCTGACTGCTGATAAAATTTGGTCTTTCTAGGAATTATGCTTTTATTTTATTTTTTATTTAAGAGAGGAGGAAACTGATAGAAAAGAATTTGGAATGAGACACCAGCCAGTAGTTTCCCAGAACTAGAATTCAGGATGAGCACACATTTTAGCTTGTCCAGAACTGTCCTGGATACAGCATTGAATGTCCTATATAATTTCTGGGCTCTGTGCTAATCAGGACAACAGGTTACCCCTCAAATGAACTTAAATAAGCAAGACTGGGAATATTTTTTCTCCTCTATAATTATCCAGGTTTATTTGGTTTTCAGAGCTTAACAATATTTCTATAAAAGTCCTCTTGAAGAACTATTAAAATATTGATACTCATCTGTTGGAAAGAGAAACAGTGACCAATACAAAGTTCTTAGATCAGTGACTTCTAAGACATCTTACTTTTATTATACCAGGACATTTTCATGACTCTCTGAATTCCTTTTTTGTCCAACTTTAAACTTAGTCTCTGCAGAAGATTCTTCTTGAATCCAATTCTGCAGAGGCTTGGCTTCCTTTAGTTGGGATGAACTCATTCAGTGGTACAACACTTGTTTATCATGGCAAACCCTGGATTTCATTCCCAGAACTGCAGAAATAAATAAATGAAATTTACTTTATTGGAAGTCACCTTTTCAACTCACTTGAATAGACTGCAAATAGCTTGTTTGCATTTATTTCAGAAACAACAGCAAAAATGTTGGCTTCCTGAGTCATGGCATTAATTCTCACTGGAAAAATTTCAGAGTGTTTTAGAAACACTCCTTTACTGGAGTCAAAGTTGTTTTAATTCTTCAATGTGTATTAAGCTATTCTTATATATATATTTTTTTACCCAACGTGAAAGACAGGCAGAAAAAATTGTTAAAATTTACTTAACTTATTTTACCTACTTTAGTGTTTAGCCTACATGTATACACGTATACCAACTGCATGCCTGGTGCCTGAAGGGGGTGTTGGATCCTCTGGAATTGGATTATGGATAGATATGAAACTACCATGTGGGTGTTCTCTTTAAGTCGTAAACTGAGTCATCTCCCCGTTGTTTATACCCTCCTTTTTAAAGGTGAGAAGGATTTATTTCACTCACAGGTTGAAGGTGCAGTTCATCATGCAGGTATGGGCATGGCAGCTGGAGTGTGAGGTTGCTGTCTTACTGTATCTGCAATTAGGAAACAGAGAGAGGAATGTTGGTATGTCACTTGCTTTCTCTACATATTCAATCAAGGACCTCAGGCTGGGATAAAGAGCATATCTTTTTATCTCTGTTAAGTCAATCACAAAAGTCCTTTAATTATGTACTATAAGTTTAACTTCCTAGGTAGTCCTGGATCCTGTCAAATTCATAGTCACTGCATTTCTCCATCTGCTGGTTATGGTACTCTGATTCCAAGAAGCCTGGTTTGCTAGGAGGCCATAAGATGGTTGTGATTATTGAAGATGTTGTAGATCTGTGTCTGGAGAGCCCTGGAAACTGCTGGTACCTGAATCTTTCACACAGATTGTGGATATGTAGTGAAAGCCAGACTCAAGACTAACCCAAGGCTGGGCTGGTGGCACAGGCCTACAATCCTAAACTACTCTCGAGGCTGGGGAAGGAGTTCAGGTCTGTGTTACAGGTGAGGTTAAGGCCATGGTGAGAAACTTAGGGATATGCTTATGAACAAACATGCCAAACTGGATGGAAAAAAGCCGATGAGGTCCCAATCCTATGCAAAGAACTACAGGCAACTGAATAAAGCTGGAAGAGGTAGAAGTGGTCCTCCACAGGGAAGAGCACAACAATTGGTTGTTAAGTTTCAGTGAACAGCCATGGGCCATCCTTCCTAAGGAATGTTAACATTACTATGGAAAGGGAACTGCCTGTCTTATATTTGTGAAGGTACCACTTTGTTATGAATTCATAAAAGGGTTGTGGTGATGCTTCTAAAATGGAATGCAGAAAATTTAAAATTTATTTTCATTTTTATTTATGTATTTAAAAATGTTTTCTTTTATTTATGGTCAGCCCTGGAAACATACATGCAAGTAATATTATATAGACTCAACAAGTTACATTTAGGAATATGCATGCATATGTAAATTCATATATACATGCAATAGCGGAAAAAAAGAGGCCATGAACTTGAAGGAGAATGGGGAGTGGCATATGGGAAGGTTTATAAGGAGCAAAGTAAAAGGAGAAATGTATTAATTTGTAATTTCAAAACAAAACATTTAAAAAGAATTAAAACAAGGATAAACTTAAATTCGTTTTTTCATTCTATTTTAGAAGCATCACCACAACCCCTTTAGAAATTCAGAAGAGTGTGGCACCTTGCCAAGAACAAGAGGCAGTTCCCCTTCCCACAATAATGCTAACATGCCTTGGGGATGGTGGTTCTCCTCACGTGTTGATCATGCCATTGGTTGCCAACATTTACTGGGAACACATCCATCTTCCCTTGCAATAGAGATGATCCGATTCCATGACGATAACTATTGTCTGTTGTACTGTTGGGTGAACATTACACTGTTGTCTAATAGGTTTTTGCACTTTTCAAAATCTATTATGTCTTATGCTTGCTGTTTAAATTACAGACTATGCCCACATAGATTGAGGACCAGAACAGGGGTGAATGTAAAGGTCATTTCTTGAGGACATCCTCATATCTCCTCCTCTCTTTCTGTTGATACTGTCAAAAAATGTCAATGAAGAATTGCTGGGAGTCATGTATCTCTAAATATACACCCACCTTCTAACATGTCTGCAATGGGTACTTCTGTACATATTTGTTGATTTATTTAAACACTGATTTATTCCTGCCAGTAGACAGGCAGGAAGTATAGGCGGGGCTACCAAATGAGGAGAATTCTGGAGAGAGGATGCAGAGAGTGGGCCACCTGAGATAAGCCATGTAGCCACCAAAGGAATAACAGGTCTGGGCATTCTCTGGTAAGCCAAGACTACATGGAGATACATAGTTTTAATAGAAATGGGTTAATAATTACGAGAGAACTAGCCAATTAGAAGCTTGAGCCATTGGCCAAACAGTTTCTAATTAATATAAGCCTTAGTGTGTTTCCTTGGGACTAAATGGCTGCTAGACCAGGTGGGACAGAAACTCTGTCTATACTTCTGGGAGCTAGGCACTGGATTAATATTTTGGATAATAAAGCCCTTCTTCCCTCTGTGGACCTTAACTGATGTGTGGGGGGATAGGAAATATTCCACTGTATATCTATGTTAGAGAGATACCACCAATACATCAAAAGATTATTGAACACCTACTAAATGCTACGAACCTCACTAGCACACTGTAGACAGAGATGCTTATGAAAAGGGCATTGTTCTCAAGGAATGTTTAAAGCATAATATTCAGGAACAGTGTGATAATAATTATTAGGAGGCATGATAAGCATAATATAGGAAAAGATGAAAGGATTACAGCAAACATGGAAGGGATCAGGGACTTGGTCAATTGTATGTGACATATATATATGTATATATATATATATACACACACACACAAACATGTATACACACATATGTATACATACATACATACATGTGACTGTGGGTTGGAAAAGTGCTTGAAAGGGGATAAAACATTTTCCAAGGCCAAGTTTATCTGGCTAACCTTGTAGAGAGGCTGAGAGAAAACCTAGGGATGAGTGCTGCCCCAGGCAGGACTCACTTTTATTCACTCTGCTCTCCTGGTTTGTACCTTGCATCTGTCAGCTCTCCTGGATTTGTTCCTGCCCTCACTGAACCAAGAAATGAGTTTCAGGGTCTCATTCAGTGGCTGCTTGTGTTTTCTCAGTTCCCATTTCCCTGAACGAGAATCCCCACAGTTTCTTCAGCTGTCAGACCCTCTAGCCTCCCATCTAACATGCTCCAGAGGGAGCTAGCTCTCTCTGCTTTGTCTTAAGGCCTTGTCTGATGTTTTTGTAGCTGTGCATATTTTTCAAAAACTTGGAGCTGAGTATTCATGACTGAGGAAAGTTCCCTGTGTGTTAGGGAAGCCAGGACATGGGAGTAGTAAACCAGTGACAACTGGACCCTTTGTCGCTCACTTTAGAGGACTGCCCTTTGGGATAGAGATGAGGACAATGACAAACTGGTTAGGAAGTTCTGGAGACATAAAAAGTTTTGAACCAAGGAATCTGAGCAGTATGCATTAGTTTGCACTTGCTGACACTGAATGTTTCATGTGTGTGCATTCTCTCTATACATTTCAAGAAAATGATAAAAAAAGCTTAAAGCTGACTACATTACAGACACCTTCCTGAATGAAAGACTACAAACCCCAAAACTGTGAGTTTTGTCAAAATTACTTGAATCTGTTCAGATGATACGAGGACACAGGTTTCCCATCAGCTCTCTGTAAGAATGCCACATCTTCTGGGACCTTGGTGTCTAGTGGCATTTCTATATGGCATCTGAATTTCTAAGGGAAGAGTGTTACCATTAAAATGCAGAATTCTTAGACTCCTAAAAGTCTTAAAAATAAAAGTGAAGACATATGGAGGCAACAGCAGGTCTTGTGTTCTGACTCAAATCAGGCAGACATAGGGTGTCTGGAGTCAGGCCCCTGTTGGAGATCTGCCAGCACCCCTCAGCTCTTGAGTGGGGTGATTCTTATTGAGGGTGATGGGGGTGCTGCTGTTATCATGTCTATGTAGTACCAATGGGTAGGGACAACAAACATAATTTCTTTAATTATTTAAGCATTAAAGAATAAAAATATTTGTTGAATTCTGGTACTAAAATCCAACAATTGCCTGTTTTCCAAGCTCCATTCAAAACTTTATTCCCATGTGTATGTTTTGAAAGGTGGCTACCACATTGCATGCATAATTTTATGGCTTGCTTTTCTTTCTTTTATTATTTCTCAGATATTTCCCATGTAGCTGTAAAAGCTTTGTATGTTTGACGATTGAATATTCCTGCATTTATGCTTTATGATATATACTTTTTGATATATGCTTTATGATTGATGCTTCATGATATATAGATAATTTCTCTTGCTGGTGGGCATTTTGGACAGCTATGATTTTGAGTGGACTTCTTTAAAACCCTTTTTAAACACATTCAATTCATCGTTATCATCATTGTCATTATCATTAGTGTGTGGTTTGTATTAATTGGCTAAGTACATGCCACAGTGTATGTACATAGACAAGAGGATAATTTGGGGCAGTTGATTCTTCCCTTTCTCTTTGTTGAAGCATTTTCTCTCTCATTGCTTCTGTTATGCTATACTGTGTACTCTGGCTAACTGGCCCATCTAGGCAGTTATCTCGTCTGTCTCACATCTAGCCATAGGAGTGCGGGTTTTGCCAAACTCTCAGCTGTGTGGGCCAAAATTAGGTACCAGGAAGTGTGGGGGCAGAATGCCAAAAGTTAAATCTGTGAGTTGAAGACTTGCTTTGAGATCAGGATTAGTGTCCAGGCAAATGTGCAAGGAGCTTGTTTCTCTGTTCCTTTCCCTCACCAGTGTTTCTCCTGCATTTTCCTAACAGCTTCAGGATTTGCTTGAAGAAAGGGCCAGTAAAGAGAGAGCCTAGTGAAGTCTCTAACACAAGTTACTTTGTCTGTGCACTAGTATGAGAAGTATGAGTATAATCTCTTGATGATAATTGATTATAATCTCTTGGAGGTAATTGATTAAAACTAGAAGATTTTTGGGAGAAGACAGAAAAATAAAAAGTACTTGTGGACATTTTGGGCATATTCCTAACAGTGTATATGTTACTATAGAGATCCTTGCACAGCCTCTTACAGTATATGTTACCATAGAGATACTTGCAATCCTCATTTATTGCTGCTTTATTCACACTATCTAGGAAATGGGATCAGCCTAGATGTCCATATGTAAATGAATGGATAATGGAAAATGTACAGTACAATTGTATATACAGTGGGATTTTATTTAACTATAAAGATAAATGAACCCATGAACTTTACAGGAAAATAGATGGCTTTGAAAAATGTTTTAAGAAAGTTATACATACTCAAAAAGACAAATATAGTATGTTCTCTCTCATCTGTAGGGCCTAGCTTTAAATATATATGTGAAGTTATGGATAGTGTAACAGGAAAGGGGACCAGGAAAGGAGAAGGGTTGTTGAAGAAGGGAGGAGGTAATAAAACATCTGTGGCATGGACGCAGATAAGAAGCCATTGGGTGTTGAAGGGCAGGGGTTGAGCAGGTGATCAGAAACAAATTATGCTTGAAATTGCCACAGTGAAACCTAATACTTTGTCTGCTAATTAAACCTTAAAATTAGAAGAAATTGCTTGTAGGGAGTGGATTTATTTGCAAACCTAAGGTCATATACATCATGGGTCCACACTGAGTGTACCTGAAGGTACAGTTTCCTTCTGTTCTTCACAGATCAAGGTAAACATACTAGTTGCATGAACCAGCATATATTCTTTATCAATTATGGATGACAATCGTGTATGGCTATGTTCCTATACATTTCTTTACCGGACAATTGTTTATTCAGCCAATATTCACTCGGCAGTTGTTTATAATCACTTCTATTCTAGTACAGTCAGAGGCTATCATAGTTATAAAACATGATGATTTTAGAGTTATTGGAATTAAAGATAAAATATAAGGCTTTTTGCATAGGTGAGGTCATTGCAAACACTGATCAAATAAAATTTATTTACAAAATTTAAGAGTGTTTCGGGTCCAACTATAGGCTGGGCAACCAAAAGCTAAGACAGAAAACCTTCTTGTTGAAGATTATCTCACTTAATGGTGAGCCAAAGAGAAGCAGTCAGGGGGAGTGGCCTTGCCTTGTGACTTTTGCTGGCATTTGCTACTAGCAGGAAGAGAAACTCCCTTCCTTCTGCAGCTTTCCTCTCTATGCCAGCCTACTTGCTATTGTGACTCCATTTTGAATTTGAAGCTTGTTTTGATCACTGGCAGAAAAAGCAAGTCCTCCGAGCTCAGACATGGCTGCTCTAACTTGACAGTGTGGCCCCTCACCCCATAGGCAGTCTGTCTTTCAGGAGTTCTGGGTGCTATAAGACAGAGGCATCCAGACAGCCAGCTCTCACTGACCACCCTAAGCCAGACACTGGGCAGTCCACTTTACACACAGTAGAAATTCAATTCCTTGCATTGCATAGTAGAGAGATGGTGACCAAGGTTACTCAGCTCTACATAAGGTCACAGGGAAGTTGAACAGATCTGGAGAGGAAGCCAGAGTCTTACACAGTCTTATTTTCACACTCATCCATTTAATCTTTTCACTTCTCACATCTATTCTTCTCGCTCTCCTAGGAAAATCTATTCTAAATTTATTTTCCCGGAGCAGCTATCTGAGCCTGAGCTCACATGGAACTTTATGCTATGTGGCCTTGCCTCAGTGCCACCAAGCATGTGTGGCCAACCCCTTCTCACCATTCCTGAGTTATAACATGCATACCCAATTCTGTCATTTTTATTTTAAATTTGTCCTTTTTTCTAGCTCTTAAAATAGAAATAAAATCATGGGGTTGGAGAGAAGCTCAAGTGGTTATGAGCACTTCATCTTCACAAGGATACAAGTCCTGGTTCCCCTACCCACGCGAGGGGTGTCTCAGAACCCTCTGTAACTCCAGGTCCTTGGCACCATCCTTTGCCTCTTTCTAGCCTTTGTGTGCATCTGTACTCTACTGTAAACAACCCAACCTCCCAAACACACACACACACACACCAAAAAAAAAAAATCATTTTAAAAGTTTGTCTCATGATCATGGACTCCAGTCTAACAGCTAGGAAACCAGCATAAGACTGACCCAGACACCCTGAATATGGGTGTCACTTAGGAGGCCTGGGCTGTCTATGGGGCCTCTGGTTGTGGATCAGTATTTATTCCTAGTGTACAAATGGACTTTGGGAGCCCATCCCACATAGAGGGATACTCTCTCAGCCTAGACACATCGGGTAGGGCCTAGACCCTGCTCCAAATGATATGACAGACTTTGAAGATGCCCCATGGAAGGCCTCACCATTACTGAGGAACAGAAAGGGCATGGGATGAGGGTTGAGGGGATGGGGAACAGAGGAGGGGAGGGTGAGGGAACTGGGATTGACAATGTAAAACAAGCTTGTTTCAAATTTAAAATAACAAAAAATTAAAAAAAAAATCATCTCCTGAAGTCTTTGTTGCTAAAAGAATTGAAGAGAGGTGTTATTTGAGGAAAATCACCTACTTCAGAAAGATACATTCCACTTTAAATGAAATACTGTACAAGAAAATCACTGTGGTCACTAAGCCCTTAAAAAAATGTCAGTGACTATTTTTTTTGTTAGATGGACTATATTGAGCAGATGTGAATATGAGATATTTTGTGATGAAAAACAAGTCCTCTGGAAAGGACATGCTTGCCCAAACTTTGGTGGTTCCTTGAAACATTCTCCAAGCTGTTTTATCTGTTGGTAACACTATTGATTCTTCTGTGTCCTGGGCTTGTGTCTAATCCTCTTGGAGTGTGCCACTCAGAAGGCAGTCATCAATGCCTGTCGTGTCTTTTGGTTCAAGGTCTCCTCTGCATGGGTAGAAACACCCTGCAAATGTACAGCTGCTAATTGATTTGCAGGGAGTTGATTTTGTCCTATTTTTTCCAGCAATGCTCGACCCCTCTAGCTGCCTATCCTGTGCACTTTGTCTGGGATAGATCACCATGTCAAAATAAACACCCTTCTCATTTTATCAGAGGGCTTCAGCCTGGGCCCTTGAAACAGAATGCTTGCCATTTCAAAAGTTAAACAACTGGTTAGGTCTTGGGAAGGATTGGTGGATCATATTCTAAAAGAAGGTAAAACAGAAGCCGTTTATTAGACTTCATTGTTAGCAAAACAGCTTTATGAGTATGCTTGAGTGAAAAGTGTGCTGTTTTGCCTCAAAAGTGAAATAACTGAACACATTGGAAGTACCCTGGAGATTGAGAAATCACAGCTCTCCAGGTCTCCAAACCCTCCCACGAATCTATGCATGAACACAAATAAGAAGTGACAGTTTTCTCCTCAACAGAAGGGACTTTTCATTTCGTAGTATAACCCCAAAGTAAGACTTAGAGAAAAAGAAAACCAGTAGGTGTGGGGTCTTTCTGGGGGCTCTAAGTTTGCAGTGTTCCCATGGGAACTAGCTCGTTGAGTTAGGAGCCTGTTATCCATGAGATGGTGAATCACATCACATCACACATTCCTTAGGCTATAACCACAGTCATCAGAGTCCTCAGGGGACCGACCAGACATTGCTTACTGGTCATTTCGTCATCCCCAGCTCACTTTTCTGAGTTGCAGCTAGCAAGGAATTCATTGCCATTGCCTATAGTAATCTAAAAACCCCCAATTTCATTTCAATCTTAATATCACTAAACTATACACTTAGAATGGGTAAGGTACAGATCTTTGTTTGTTATAAAAACCAACTCTGCCTGCCTCTGTCTCTCAAATACTGAGAGTAACTTTTTAAAAGCATATTTTTACAAAGTAATTTTAATAAATCATATCTTTAAGACCACCACTGGTACAATTTTTACAATTATTTTTATTAAATTATTTTAATATATTTTGATAATATTTTTTTCTCACTGACAACTTCTTCTTAGATCCCCTTCACATCCTTACTCACCCAACTTCCTATTCTTTCTCAAAAAAATACAATAAGACAAAAATACCAAAACCAAACAAAACAAAAAGCACACAGACAAAAATGACATGGAGTCATTTTGTGTTGGCCAACCCATAGGTATTGCCTTGGAGTGTAGTTGATAGGTCCAGAGACACTCCATTGAAGATAAATGACTTTCCTTTTCAAAACAGGTTCAATTGCAAATAGCTTCTTGGTTTGAGGTGGGGCTTTGTATCTACTTCCTCTTCTTAGAGCCCATACAGTGCTGTCATAGTCTTTGTGAGTTTGCAAGTGTATCAATCCTGTTGTGTTTGGAAGTCTCTTTCCTTGGAGTCATCCTCTACCTCTGGCTCTTACAATCTTTCTCCTTACTCTTCTGAATAGAACCCTGAGTCTTGAAATCCATTTTTTGGCTGGGTGTTCTCTGAACATTGTCCAGTTATGGGTGTCTGTGTTAATTACCATCTGCTTCAAGAAGAAGCTTTTCTAATGTGGCTTGATTGAATCTGGCCTGTGGGTAGAGCAGTGTGTCACCAGGAGTCATGTTATTGACATTTTCCTTCAGCAGAATAATAGTCGTAGGTTTTCCATTTAAGCACATGACCTGTCTTGGCTCAGGCTCTTGGCCATGTTAGCAGTGTCAGATATGGGTTCCATCTTGTGGAGTGGGACTTAAATCAAATTAAAAAAAGAATTGGTTATACCCATAGCATTTGTGGCACTATCACACTAGTGTATCTCATAGGTGTGTCTCAGAGTTGCTGCAGGTCTCAGAGTGATACTCATGATTACATTTCTCCTTTGGTAGTATACAAAGAACCTTTTAGCACCACAAATATTAGTCAATAGAGATAAAGCTTCTAGTTGCACACTAGCTGGATTTTTCCATGTTTGATGACATTATTGCATCTTTAGCAAGAGGGCCTTGTCATCAGGTAATAGAGAGTAATCAGTAGTCTTAGTGAGTGTGTGGGACCTCTTTGTCCAATGGCTTAAGAAGATATAACCCATTCCTGGTATGGAATGTTTTTATTTTGTGAAGATGTCTAGTTGGTTCACTCTCTCTTCCATTGTATGGTAGCTTTATATATATATATATATATATATATATATATATATATATATATATATATATATATATTGTGTGTGTGTGTGTATTTTTTATTTTTTAGGAAGCTTCTATAGTACTAGGCTTTCATATGGCTTCCAAAAGGCCTTTAGTGCCAGTTGTCCCTTACTGTACTGACAGTTTTACCCTGCCTTTCAATCTTTTTCCCCATTTAATCCTATTCTATTTTCCCCTTTATCTCTTCATAGAGGTAAAGTCTATTTCTCCTTAGGAAATCTCCTTCTCTTCTGGTCTCTTACTAGTTATCTAACCTTTGTAGTCATTCTGATTGAAATACACATACTTAAAAATAATCATGTAAGAGAAAATATGAAAATTTTTTTCTGAGTTACCTCACTCAGGGTGATTTTTTTCCTAGCTCCATCCATTTACCTAAAAGTTTCATTTGTCTTTCCCTCTCCTCCTCTCCCCTCATCTCATTTCCTCTCTTCCTCTCTTCCTTCCCTCTTCTTTCTTTCCTTCCTTCCTTCCTTCCTTCCTTCCTTCCTTCCTTCCTTTCTTTTCTTTCTTCCTTCCTTTTGAGACAGCGTCTATTCACATAGCACTGACTGTCCTGCAACTCAGTATATAGGCTGGCCTTGAACTCATAAATACCTACCTCTGCCTCCCAAGTGCTGGGATTAACGGCCCAGCCAAATCCCATTTTTTAAAGATCTGAATAATAGTCTGTTGTGTAAATGTGCTGGTTTTCATTATCTATTCATCAATTGATGGATATCCAAGCTGTTATGAATAGAGCAGCAAAGAACATGGATGAGCAGGTATTTCTATAGTAGGATGTAGATTCTTTGGACTTTGACGTAGAGCAATTTTTGGTTTCTGGGGGCTCTTCCAAATTTATATCCATAATGGCTGTACCAGTTTGTACTTCCACCAGCAATAAGTAAGTGTTGCCCTTTCCCTGCATCCTCTCCAGCATGTGACATTAACATATTAATCTTGCCTGTTTTGATTGGGGTAAGATAAAATCTCTTAAGCAGATCTTTTTTTTTCCTGATTTTTGAAATAGGGTCTTTCTTTGTAGTCCTGGCTTCCCTAGAGCTTGATATATAGACCAGGCTAGCCTCAAACTCACAGAGATCCTCCTGGCTCTGCCTCCCAAGTGCTAGGATTTAATGCAAGTGACACCATGCCTACCTTCCAAGTAGTACTTTTGCTTTTTTAAATTTACTTATTTTTCTGTCATCTATTACATCTGAACTGCAGTTTTGCCTCCACACTTCTCAGTTCCCCTCCCTGTACCTCCTTTCCCCCCAGACCTACTCCTCTTCCATTTCCCTTCAGAAAAGGGCAGGCCTCAGAAGGAAATCAACCAAACATCACATATCAAGATGTAATATGTCTATGCACATCCTCTCATAGTAAGGCTGGGCAAGGCAACCCCACTCCAAGAAGTTTAATTTGCATTTTCCAACTAGTTAAGGGTATTTAACATTTAAAAAATGTTCTTCAGCTATTTGTGTATGAAACTTTTGAAAACTCTGCTTTGTTCTATATTCTATTTTTAATTTGGTTATTTGTTTTTTGATATTCAGTGTTTTAAAATTCTTTTATATTCTGGATACTAACCCTTTATTGGATGTACAATTGACAAAGACATTTTCTCATCCTGTAGCTTCTCCTTTGCTTGAATAATGCTGTTCTTTGTTTCACAGAGCCTTTTAAGCTTCACATGGTCATTTATTAATATTTGATTTAATGCTTGTGCTATCAGTATCCTGTTCAGAAAGACCTTTCATGTGCCAGTGAGTTCAAGGCTATTCCCTACTTTTCTTTCTCTCTCTCTTTCTTTCATAAGATACAGGATACCTGACTTTTGTTGAGGTCCTTGATCCACCTGAATTTAAGTTTTGTGCAGGGTAAGATATAGATCCATTTTCATTACTTATATACAGCCATTCAGTACCATCAGCTTTTGAAGATGCTGTCTTTTCTTCTTGCGTATTTTTGGCTTCTTTGTCAAAAATCTTGGCTCTGTTTTTGTTTTGTTTTTTTTGTTTTTGTTTTTTTTTTAAAGCTCTATGTGAGCTCTTTTTTTTAAAGCCCAGGAGAACTTTCTGGGACTCTTAATCTAAGCAGTATCTGCTCCCTTTCTGTTCTCTTAATAGATCTCATAGCTCTTAGTATTCCTGTTGTCTTCTATGTTTATATCTACTTATCTTCCTTTTCCACAACTAAAACAGGATTCTGTGGTCTTATTTATCCCTGTAGCCCCAGTAGCTGACTGTAGTGGGTATTTGTTGGGTGGATAACAGATGGACAAATGAAGGAGTGAGTGCAACAGCATGAATTGGTGCGGTAGCCATCGAGGAACAGTCAGATCTGAAGACTCTAGGGCCAGGCTTGAAACTGTGTCCAGGAGGCAGCTGAAGCGACTGCAGGCTGTACTTTCACCTCCCATAGCTCAGCCCCAACCCCCTAACCTACCTATGGCCACCTTGGGTGTAGGGGAGGCTGAGAAGCAAGACTGTAATTGGGTCCTCTCATTGCCTGAGTGGTCTGACAGTCTTCAGATTACACCCCCACTTTACTCAGAATGCCTGTATCTCTGCCTCTCAAGTTGGGTTATAAAGAACTACAACCTCTGCATGCCACTTACGCATTTGTGACAGTGAACACAGCCTGTTGCTTATAGATGTTTACTTGTAATTATCACTATGTCTCAGAGATGCTGGCAATTTCATTGAGGTTTTTTTTCTTGTGTGTGTGGGGATTGGGGAGGAAAATGCTTATCCATCATTTCTGCTTTAGTCTGCCACTGCAGACTGTTTCATAAAACACCCTTTCTCCTGGCTTGATCTTTGAGAGCCAGGCATGTTTTTAATTTATACCTTAACCTTTGCTTTGACCCTTCACCTTTTCCTCCCAGACGCAAGTGACTTGCCCTTGCACCTGGACTGTGTTTAATACCTATTCAATGTTCAGACCTCCTCCTATGGCTATAGTCACTGTCACCTAGAGCAGGCTGCCTGCATCCACTCCAGCACAGCTGATGACCTGCCAGCTTCCCCAGAGCTCTCTTTAACTTTGTTTTAATTGTGACATGGGATCAGGGCCCAGAAGTCCTTACTGGGACCAGGCTTATCTCCAGTTCAGATATATTTGTGCTTGGAAAGCTGATTACACATATAGCTGACTTAAGAGTTCTCCCATTTTATTTTCTCAGATGACTTTGTTCAATCCTTGAAGTCAGAGGTTAGGCTGGGATGCTTTCTCAGGCTCTTACTGGAATGTAATAAAGTACATTATTGGATTTCACATTTGAAATTCGTAAGATTGTATTTTCAACTTGAAGTTTGCCATCATTATTTTATTTTCTATTTTGCTACACTGGGATGTTTTTATGATTTTAAAGGGAGGTCAAAGGAGAAGCTGCTCTTAGCTGAGCAAGGTTGAGAAGAAGGAAAACAAGAACCTTGAAAACCTGTAAGCAGTTTAGTACTGAGGGAGTGTAGAAGCATGAGTGGCTTCATAGAGAGGTGGGAGGAGTGAGTGGAAGTTTGATGATTCATGCTGAGAACTCAGGATAGCATTCTGGTGAGGCATGGTGATACAGGCCTGTAACCCCAGCACTGAGAAGTCAGAGACAGGAGGATAATGGTTCAAGGCCAACCTAGGATGCAAAGTAAGACTTAGTCTCAAACAAAACAACACAGCTCATTGAAGGCAATGGGAAATAAATGAAGAATTAAGAGCCCAGGACTACTTGTATTTATAAAATAGAAATCTTGCTTCAACATGGACTATTGATCAGAGAGGGAAATATGAGGGGGGTAAAAGTTATAATAGTAAAATCAGGAAAAGAACAGAAGCAGCTTAAACAGACTATGAAAATTGAAATAGGAAAAATGGATGACATTTTAGTTTATCTCTGTTGCATTTTATTTATTATTTATTATTATTTCTAAGATACACTTCAGTTTTTAGATCTGTTTCAGGTTTCAGAAAAATTATTCAGTTTTTGTTTCATTCCATCTCTGTGTCATAATACAGTGTTTTCCTGTTATTAATATCTCAAATTAGTTGGTAGAATATATTGTGATCATATCCACTCCCCATTATCCTTCCTTATCCTATACTAGAGTAGTGACATGTTAATGATTTGTTCATTTAATCAAATATTGGTAGTAGATTCTCTTCACTCCCTACTTGGGAGACTGGGACCTCTCTAGCCACAAGATTTTGACCATGTTTAAAATACTGGGCATGAATTTCCCTATCATTTGATAGTCAAATCCAATTAGAAAATGGTTGGTTAACCCTATAAACATTATGCCACTAATTCATTGTTGTGTGTCTTGCCTGGCAAGTCAGTATTATATGACATAGCTCTCAGCTGAGCAAGACTTTTGATGGAATTTCTTTCCCAGCAGCCTGGTTGATACCTTCTGGTACTATGAACACCAACTACTAGGAAAAGGGCTTCCAGCTCAATTCCAGCTTGCTTTTTCTTCTGCATTCTGTATCCAAAATGTATGGTGTCTTCAATAATAAGGTTGAAGACTATCTAGTTTTGGTGGTCAACGAAACACAGTAACAGTAGTCTGCATTATTTTGGGAAGTTCTGACAGTTCTCTGGGCTACGTCTCTTAGGGAGACAGCTTTTACCTGGAACTAGAACATTGATTAAAAAACCTACGACTTCTGGGATACAGCATTATCCATCCATGCAAGGTACCTCTGTTAAAACTCATTTTCCTTTAACATGTGTTTCAGCTATTTTGTAGCATAGTAGGCTTATATGTGGCCTTTTCATCATCTTTAGTTTTGGTTGACCCTCTGCTTCCTTTCCCCCAACCCCACATCTCCTACCCATGTTTAGCCCTTTCCATCCCAACCTCCTTTCTACTTTCATATCACCTGTGCTCTACTGTCCTTGCCCCCATAGTCTTCTCCATCCTGCAGTTTTCATGGATCTAATCTTGTTTCCTGACCTTGACAGACATGCCAATTAAATACAGAAATCTAAATATTTAAATTTAGAATCCACATATGAGAGAGAATATATGATATCTGGGTCCAAGTTGCCTATTAAGTACAAAATTTTCCAATTTCATCTACTTTCCTGCATATTTCATTATTTTCTTTAGTGTTCAGTAAAATTTTACTGTGTGAAATTTAACATTCTTGTTATACATTCATCAGTTAATGGTAATCTAGGCTGACTCCATTATCTAGTTATTGTGACTAGATCAGCACTGAACACAGATGTACAGTTTCTGTTAAATAGTAGGACATAGAGTCCTTTGAATGGTGTTGCTATGGTATATGGTAGTAGGTTTTTTTTTTTGGTGTGTGTGTGTGTGTGTTGGGGTAGGGGGCTTGGTGATTTATTTTAAAAATAATCTTTTATTTTTTAGAGAAGTTTAAAGCTTGGGGCAAAATTCAATATGAGGTACACAGATTACCCAAGTGACTCCTAGCTTGCCCTTTCTCTGGTTTTTTCAAGACAGTGTTTCTGTGTCTAACAGCCCTGTCCTGGGACTCACTCAGTAAACTAGGCTGGCCTTGAACTCACAGATCACCTGCCTCTGCCCCCCCCAGTGCTAGGATTAAAGGCATGCACCACCACCACCTGGTCCTAGCTCTCTTCTAAATGGCTTAAAAGATATTCTTTTGTATGGATATGACATTTTGTTCACCTACTGAAGGACATCTTGCTTTCAATATTTGAATTTGTGAATAAAGTTACATTATATATGTCAAAGCTTTTATTTGGATATGAATTTCAAGCCCATTTATACAGATACCTGAAACTGTCAGCTACTTTTCTCTGCAATTTCCTGTTATATTTGTATTGCCACCAGCAATGAATGAGACCCAGTTCCTGTATCTCCACATCCTTGTCAGCACCTGCTATGTTCTTTGCCCTTTTGGTGGTCATGTAGTTCCATTTCACAGTTGAAGTAATTCGAAATCCCTGAATGACATACAACATTGAGCATTTTTTCATGCTCATGTGCCATCTGTGTTTTGTTATACAGATGCTGTGCCTGTTCTAAATTTTGTTACTGTTTTTTTTTCTGTTGAGTTTTATTGTTTTTATTAGGGGGTGTGGTGAGGAGAGGTTTGAAACTGGGTTGAATGCAGCCCAGGCTGGCCTTGAACTCCTGATCCTCCTGCCTCCATCTCCCAGATGCTGGGATTGTAGATCTGTACCACCATATTTAGGCTGTTGAATATTAAGAGTTACTCTGTTTTCAATCCCAGTCCATTATTTGTAATTTTATTTTTTACAAAAGTATCTCTTCTTTGTTGCTTATGTTTTTTGTTCCCTATGAGGATAAACATTAGAATTTGAGGATTTTGCACTTCATGAAAATAAACATCAATTTTCTTTTATATACCATGTCATTGGGAAAGTCATCCTCAAACCTAGACTTTTCCCCTATGTTATTGTCAAGGAGTATTATGTTGGTTGTTTGAGTCTATGATCCATGTTGAGTTCATCCTCATGAAGTGGGTAGATTCTTCCTTTTTAAAAATAGTTCTAGTACTGCTTTGTAAAAATTGTCCTCTGTTGGCTTGATCTGCTCCTTTGTTAAAAGCCATTTGACTATTTGAGTAGATATTTAAAGGCTCACACATCTGTTCCATTGATCTATCTGTTCATTCTTTCACCACTACCACTGTACTGATTACATAATTTTTTTCCAAGTCCAAAGTCAAGTAATGACTACCCTCTGTTCAATCGTGTATTGACAACTCCTATCAAAACTATTATTAATCTTTAATGGGCACACAAAGAACTTAATAGCTGTACATATCAATGTGATGCTTGATGTATATTTATATAGAGTGATGCTTATGTCAGGCTTTAAGATATTTATCTCTTCATTTATCATTTCTTTGGGTTAAAAACTTTCAAAATTCTCACTTTGAAATGTGCAGGGGCAACTTAGATCAAGAGTGAGTTTAAATTTGAATTTTCCACTTCTCTCCCTGTTTTCTGTCTATAGTTTCTGATCTGTCTTGTGGTGTGTGTGTGTGTGTGTGTGTGTGTGTGTGTGTGTGTGTGTGTGTGTGTGAGAGAGAGAGAGAGAGAGAGAGAGAGAGAGAGAGAGATCTGTGCTTATCCCTGTTGAAGGTTTGTCCTTGACAAAGACTTTGCTTTGTCTTTATTGAAGAAACACAGAAAATATGAGAAAGCAGTTATGACTACTTTCCTACTAATTCTTTAATAGAATTTTTACATGGGAAGAAGTTACTTTACTGGCCCCAATTGATACAGAATAGCACTCAAAACAATGCACAGATGTTATTAACCCACAACCAAATGTTGATTCCAATACTTGGTTGGATGGACATTTGTTTTGTTAAGTTTTTTTCTAACCTGTTGGATGCTTTCAGCAAATAATTGCTAAAACATAAACATACAAACATAAGTTACTTGGGGTCTGAGGCATGGAAGGCTACATAAAATTAAAACTGCACATTAGCTTAAGTAATAAAGGCTGATTACATGGGAAATCCAAAGCAGACTAAGGTTGGTCATATTGTTTTCTTAAAGACAGGTCAAACTTAAAGCAGGCTAAATACACAATAGCTTAACATTAGGTACATAGTTTAAAAATATCTCCAGGCATATTATTAACTTGATTGTAATGTTGGGCAAAAGTTCAATCTTATCAAAGCAAAAATTATTTTTGTTTTTAGTATAAATTCATTACCAAAAGTTTAGGGAGCAAAAAGAGTGAATATAGCAGCTCTTTCAAGAGTTTTGTGAAGCAAGAGAAAACAGGAGTCTCTTTTTGTGAGTGTACACATATGTGAATGCGTATAATCAAGATTTGACAGAATTGTGCAAATTTAACTATTGATAGAAAATGTTGAAGACCTGGAGATAAGCAGAAGATTTCTGATGAGGCTAAAAGACAATACTTTCACACTTGAAGGAAGACAAACCTTGGAAAAAATAAAATGCACAATTATTCGACAATAAACCTTGAGATTCTGTTGCTGAGGGTGGGCACTGAACCGTCAAGCACCCTGGGTGCTGCATTTTGTAGACGACATATGAAGAAGAAAGGTGATGAATATGATGTTGGATTTGATGGGATGTAAAGAAATGGTATCCATCATAACAACAGAAGACTCCTAAGTTACTTGGATATAGAAAGTTCCTGATTTTTGGTCTGTTGTATTGTAGTTTCTCTATGAAACAAGTGAATTTTTCTCTGAGAATGAAGGCTCAAGTTTGAAGAGAGTATCAAAGATTGGAGATAGATGCCAGGAAACATGGAAGATTTTGTATAATAACAAAGTGAAGGATTTCTGGGATAATTTAAGGGTCTAATTAAGGCTTGCCTGCCATGACTTCCTAGTAGCAACTATCTGCAATGATTGTGAGTGTCTATTTCCAAGTGCAGAATCCTAGCGAGTACCAAGATGATGTGTTTTCTGAGATATGAAAGATACATTGATAAGGATGGAAGGAGTTGCTTTTAGTGCCAAGCAAAACTTTGAGAAAATGATGTCGGCATGAACAGAATAAGAAGTTGAGGATACCAGTGAAGGGAATGGATATGATTGGGAGAGTTTCAGTAGTTTTTGTTGAAGTGAAACTGTGTAGGATGTGGTCATAGGAATAAAATAATTAGCTGAGATAAAAGCTACTAGGGAAATAGGTTAGGACAGGTAGATGTTAGACCTTGCTGAGCTGTTCCAATAGCTTTCTATTTCTGTGAGAGAATTTGCTGAGCTGTCTCCCATAACATTCCAATTTTGTGAGAGAAGAATGTACCAGGTTATGAATGCAAGGGTATTTTTACTCTGCATATGCATGTAAACCAATATGTTACTTCTGCACAGGATATTTGCATATGCAATGTGACCTTTAAATTATAAAACGACTTTGTCACCTCAAGGAACTCAGAGTCCCAGAAATCGAATCATTCAGTTTCCTATATTCTATTAAAGGGCAGGCTAGAGGAGGTACTAACTGTGGTGAAATTTTTTCACTCACTGTGTGTCCCTGACTGGCCTAGATCTCTCTATGTAGACCAGGCTGGCCTCAAAATCAGAGATCTATTTATCTCTGCCCACTGAGTCCTGGGTTTAAAGGCACATGCCACTCTTCCCTTATCTAGTTTCTTTTCTTAATAGTGGTTGTCGGGATTGATCTCAGGTTCTCATGCTAGTAAGTCAAGAACATCACTGATAGCCCTAGCTCTATTCTCTGTTGTTGCTTTAATCTTAAAGGAAGAGTGCCAAGCAGTTTTAAAGTTTCCAGAAGTCAAAAGTCAAGGGGGGGGGAAAGAGACAGATCTTCAGCCTGCTCAAGGAGGCAAAGAACCAGAAAAAAGTTCTAATTAACACATTTAGCTTCAACACTTTTTTTGAATACTTTTATATATCCCTGAGGCAATTGTCATTTAAAAATTTAAACTAAGAATCCAATAGTCAATCTTCTCAATTTTATAGCTGCTAATGCCACATAGTTCATCTGCTCTGCAGATTTGCATTGCTGAGCCACATATGGAAGACAATCAAAGATGAAGACAACACTTATGCCTGCTTAGTTCCGTACACAGTCATCTAAGATAAAGGGCTGGCTATCGCTCTCCAGTAGCAGACTCAATCATTATCCCCTTTGGGTAAATATATTCTCATTTTAGCCTTCCTTTTTTTCTCTCTCTCTCCTTCCCCAAAGCATCACATTTATTCCCACACTTCATTTCCTATTCAGCACTTGGCTGTGGCATAGACATCAATCACTGTAATACAGACAGGCATTCTCAAGCTCCCCTCATGCCCTTCTTAGTATGATTCCTAGGAAAGCCAAAGCGATGGTATTTCTGCACACTTGCATTTTGTATTTTGTACGTGTCTCTGACAACTTGTAGTTTGATAATTACAGGAAAAGAAGGTGAAAAGAATTACAATGATAAATATAGCAAGCTTTATACTAGAGTACATAGAAAATTTTATTGTGTTTAATTTTCACTAAGATATTTGCAACTGGAATTAAGATTTTCCCTTTTATAGATAAGACATTTGTTGAGTCTCCAAAAAGTAAGTGATCGTCTACATCATTCTCTTCCAATCTAATGCCTTTTCTAAGTCTTTTCTTATATTATGTAAATGTGTTAGGAATCTTAAATGCTAAGAAAACAAATATTCTACTGACCATAATTCTATATCAAATATCTTCCCCATGGCCAACGTGTGTGTGTGTGTGTGTGTGTGTGTGTGTGTGTGTGTGTGTGTATGTGTGTGTGTGTGTGCATATGTGCATGCACATGTGTGCACATACATTCATGCTCGTGCATATTGAAGCCAGATGTCAACCTTGAGTTTCATTTCTTGTTTTTTGAGACAGGGTCTCTCATTGATTGGTCTGGTTCTTATGACTTCACAACTGGCTGGTTGGCATTTGTATGTGAGTTCTGGGGATCAAACTCAAGTCCTTATGTTTGTACAGCAAACATTTTATCCACTGATCCCTCAGCCAAAATCATAAAGGTAACATCCTACATATTGATAAATACCCACATTCTTACTGTAGGCTTTTAATTTTCATAATTTGTTTTTACTCAGTACCAATCTGGTCCTGACACATCATTTGTAATACATAATCATTCACTTTACTGGTGCCACAGGCTTCTCATCCTTGGCCCCTTGTAAGGTGCATTGAGCTGGCCATGCCATCAGTATGAGACTTGACCCAATACCAGGGTTGTTATCCGAATTAAAAGTTAATTCAAGATGTCTGGAAGAGTGCAGATCACAGAAGAACCCTCAATAAATCTTAAATATTGTTGCTATTTATTGGAAAATGTTGATGTTAGTTGGCACAATGACCAGGGTTTATATTACCTTTGGTAGTAAACATATTTTGTTTAGTTCTTTTATTCCATTACTGCTTTTGAACTTGGATATAACATATCCTACTCAGGGCTCTACATTATTTATTTTATTTTGCATTTCAGGTGTTTATATCTAATTTTTATTATTTTAGGCTCATCTTTATGTTATTTTATATTTATTTTAATGTGTTTGAATGTTTTGCCTGTATATATGCATGTGTACCATACATACACAAGCCTGATGCCCACGGAGGTCAGACGGTGACAGATGGAAAAGGAGTTATAGATGGTTGTAAAACACCCTGTGTGTGCTGAGAATTGAGCCAGGGTCTTCTGCAAAAACAATGAATGATCTAAACTGCCCAGACATCTCTCTTACTCTGACGCTATATGTTCTTTAAAATCAGTTATATTAGGGTTGAGTAGTTGTATAGTATTCATTAATCTTCAAGCATAATTTGATAAGCCATCTATCCATTTTTAGATTTGTGAGATACCAATCATAATTATAAGACAGAACATGTCTGTAACCCCCATATTGCCTCTTTAAAATTAGTCTTCTACTCCACACTTGGCTCTTAGTGAACATTGCTCTCCTTTTTGTCACTCTTTTCTCTTTCTAAAATTTCACATACATGTCTACTGTTTACCATTTAGACTGTGGAATCTAGCTTCTCTCTCAGTGCTGTGGTTTGGGTGTTGACTGTCACCCAATGATTCGTGTGTTCAAAGCTTTGTCCTCAAGGTAGTAATATTGGGAGTATTGAACCCTTTAAGTGATTAGGCCTAGTGTGGATCCTTAGGTTGGGGACTGTTATGAGTAGGTTTTTCCTTGCTGCTGTGCCAGCCACAAATAATACACAGAGACTCTGTATTTGATATAATGCTTTTGGCCAGTTACTAGTGTTTGTTGTTGGCTAGCTCTGTCTTGAATATTGACCCATTTCTATTGATCTAAGTGTTTCCACATGGTCTCATCTTGCCAGAGAGAGGGCCTGGACCCCTGTTCTCTCCAGTCTCTACATGCTGACTCCTCCCTACTGCTTCCTCGAATCCTCCTTGTCCCCTAGTTCCACCTATCATGCTTTTCTATTGACCAACTGTGCTTTATTAATTAACCAGTAAGAGAAACATTTTACAGAATAACACCTCCCATCAGGGGACATGTTCTTGAAGGGGGCCATGAGATCCTGCTAATCTTTTGCTTCTTAGAATCACACACAAATGTGTGCATGTGTAAATGTATACACACATATGTGTATAGATAAATATCTATATGTATTCCAAACTCCATTTGTTACAAAGACTATTCTCTCTCTCTCTCTCTCTCTCTCTCTCTCTCTCTCTCTCTCTCTCTCTCTTGGATTGAAGTACATTAGCACCTTTGTAATTGACCAACTGACTAACATTGTGTGCTTGCATTTCTGGCTGCTATTCAGTTCCATTAATCTATCTTGAGTTTAATTTGGCCCGATCTTTTTGTTCTATGTTTTTTGTTTGTTTGTTTGTTTGTAGACAATGTTTTATTACCTATCTCAGGCTGGGCCAAGATATTTGTTTCTCCTGCCTCAGCCTTCTTGAGTGCTGGGATGATAGGCATATGCCATTGGCTCTCTTAAGTTTTCTACACCAAAATCGTGGGTCCCTAATTCAAATGTACCTTTTGTTATAATAATTTCTAACAAAAACATTCAATCCTGGGGACTTCCCTGAACCCTTCCTTAGTGGCTTATCACATTTCTGAGAGTTTACATTTGCATTTTCACCCAGTCTAGGATATATTCTAATCCTTTGTGATTTCTTTTTTGGTTCTGTGTGTGATGTAGTGTTGGGTTGTTCCACTTCTGTACATTGGAGGCATTTTCCAGAAACCTTTCTTAGTGGCTTTGTTTCACTGTATTATGATCTGAGCATATTCTTGGTAATATTTCTATCTTTTAAAGTTTTCAAGACTCGTTTTATGACCTAGCATATGGTCTGCTTTGGTAAATGCTTCATGTTCAAGGGTAAAGAGTATGTTCTGTTGAAATTGTGTGAAGCATTCCGTGAATGTCAGTTAGGTCATGTCAGCTGAAATAGTTATCCAAGTGTTTTATATTCTTGCTGACTTTCCATCTGCTTGTCTACCAATTGCTGAGGGAGAAATGCCACAATCTTCTACTATAATGTAAATGCACCTATTCCCCATTTATGGTGTTCCATCATGTGGATTTCTTTCCTGTTTTAGTCCTTTCAATTTGGTGTTATATTTTGAAGTTCTATTGTGAAATACATGAAGATTTAGCATCATTATGTTCTTTGTGTGAAGCAGTACCTTATCATTATGGAATGTCTGATATTAATAGAAGCTACCCAGAATTTTGTGGACTGGTGTTCTCAGTGTGTATCACACCCAAGGATCTGGGTTCAATTGCCAGTGCTGAAGTATATGTCTTTAATCAAAGATATTAGATCTCTAATTTATAGTTATTAAATCACTGTAATTCAAAGAGATTAAAATGAGTTTGCTCGATATTTGGTACTTAGCATTTTGGCATTATTCATTCTTTGTGTTGTCTGTATTATCCAATCACTTTCTTTATACTTGAAGGACTTTCTTTAATTTTATTTCTAAGTCCTGACTCTTGTGTATCCTAGAGGGTAAACATGATGAGGAGAAACTTGGCACTCAGACTGCTCTTAGCTAGCCATTCTCTGAGCCTATGGAGCTGTGTTTTCCTTAGAATGAGGATTCTATTGGGCTAAAGGGAGGCTACAACACTGAGCTTTACCTATCTATCTAGGCTAGTATCCAGGTGCTTGGAACCTAGGCACTTTTTATTAAGCAGCTCAAGATGGTGACCAGTCTCGAACTCTCTTCTTGTGTTATGTACCTGATGGTTGATTTAGAAGTGCTTAGCTGCTGTGAAGGTGTGGACATAGCACAGATGTGTACACTGTAATGTCTTGCCTATCATTATGTTCTAGGGAACCCTGACATGTAAGCTGGGTCCTCATGGGGAATAAAGAAGGGTGGAGTGCATTATAGATTAATCTTTACCCAAATCATCATGTTATGCTATGGAATGTTGAGTCTTAGAATTCTAAATTTAGCCAGATATTCTAAAATATTACATATTTTTCCATGAAGGGGATAAATTAATACAATATTTGATGTTTTGCTCACTTAATTTGTAACTTTTAAATAACAGACATACAGAACATAAACCCCTGTTCTTGCCCTAAAAAATCCACAAAAAGGAGACATCACCATCTTGATCCTATTAGCCCTTCAGCACATATCTTGTTTTTTCTCTTTATTATTTTTCTTGTCACTTTCTCTAGTTTTCTTCTGTTCTTTGATAAAATACTCTTACCAAAAGCAACTTAGGGAAGGAAAAGGCTTATTTCATATTATAGTTTCAGGTAATTGGGGAAAATCCATCACTTGATGAAGGAACTCAAGGTAAGAACCTGGAGGCAGGAACCATGAAGGAGCACTGTTTACTGACTTGCTCCCCAGCTCACTCATAGGCTCATGCTTCTCTGGCTCTCTTGTATAGTATGCTCTCACCTTCCAAGGATGCTGCTGCCCACTGTGGGCCCTTCCACATCAATCGACAATCAAGGCAGTGTCACAAGATATACACACAGGACAGCCTGACCTTGGCAACCTCTCAACTGAGACTTCTTCAGATGTCTCTGAGCTGTGTCATGTTGACAGCTGAAGTGAGTGAGGGAACTGTCTTAAACTGTAAGATAATTTCCCAAGGACTGAACGGGGATGTAGTAAAGTGCAATCAACTATAGAGTGGGGACAAGTAGACATAAAGGTCTTAAAATGACTTTGTGTGAAGGGATAAAAGAATGCAGATGCAACTGAGAAATATCATGCTAAATAATCAGTCACATGAGAACCTCATGAAGAGATTGGAGCCAATGTGATATTATAGTGGGTAAATCTGCTCTAGAACCTGAGATGAAGGCTAAATAAGAATAGTGAGACCAGAGGAAAGTTCCCAGTTTCCTTATCTGTACAATGGTACTACTTCCTGTGATTATTTTAATGAACCGTGATTTCATAATTACAAAAAGTGCCTGGCAAATAGTAAACTTCTAGTGTTTTTAAGCTAAAATATCAGCAAGGTAGACTTTCAGGATACCAGCTGTGTTTTCCATCTGCCTTGGTTGCATATTTTATATTTAGATGATGTCTGCTTGCCAACATTAGGATAGTCTGCGACCCTACCTGTATTTTTCTCTAAATGTGGAGGTAGCTCAGCTTTCCTATTCCTGTTTCTTATCATATGAGTAGATCATGCCTTCTAGCTTTCTTTGATGTTAAGTTGGGTGTATTTGAGTTCTGGGAAAGAAGCATGTACATCACTGTGAGGTGTGCCATAAAACCCCCTGTTATTCTCCTCTCACATCCTTCAGCTGCCCACTGAGTTATTCCAGGATTAGGTTGAATTTGTAAAATGACAAAGTCATAAAAAGTGGAAGCATTGAAACCACTAATCATAGTTTGAAGCAAAACCACTTCAGAGAATCACAAAACCAACTATTTGCACTGGACTGAATTTTTAAGAATTATCTTACTAAGCCAATAAGCATTTAGATATTTACCACAATGGGTAGCCTATGGAATGTAGACATTGCCCTCTTGAAGTGCTGTTATACAATGAATTTATGATATGCTGAGTTGGCTTAGTAACTGGCAGGTATCAGTGAAGAAACTACAACTGGCCACCAGAATAATGGTAACCATTTTATACAGTGGCAAAGGAGTGGGTAAAAACTGTTCATTAAACATGAACACTCAGAAACAGAACTTCAGAAGGAGAAATGAAAACATAATTACAGTGGTGTGTGGGTTTTGTATCTATGTCTGTCCAAGAAAAACCCAGGGAAACACTGGCTAGTTTGCAAGTGTAAATAAAAGAATATGCAGAGAATATGAAAAGTCACGTTTTGCAGTGCTAGAAATTTTTTTTTAGAATATACACAAAGTTCAAATCCAAAGGAAAGAATGAGATAAAAAGAACTACAGAAGAAAAATCCAAAGCAGGAAGGAAGAAAGAAAAGAAATGGCAGGAAGGAAAACTAATTACCAA
Source organism: Cricetiscus sungorus (assembly GCA_030556225.1). Lineage (NCBI taxonomy): Eukaryota > Metazoa > Chordata > Mammalia > Rodentia > Cricetidae > Cricetiscus > Cricetiscus sungorus. The sequence goes on along the minus strand of JANBXA010000180.1, from coordinate 19,931,214 downwards.
TAGTTCAGTGAATCTTTTCAAATAAGTAAATTCTCTATTCTTCTCTCTCTCTCTCTCTCTCTCTCTCTCTCTCTCTCTCTCTCTCTCTCTCTTCCTGTCTCTGTCTGTCTCTATCTCTGTCTCTCTCTCATGCACACACACACACACACACACACACACACACACTTTGAGATAGAACATTCTTATTCGGAACTTGTAACCTTTAGGTGGCTTTTATGAATTGAAAGAGGTTATCATGCTGGAAGAAAGGAGACAGAGAGAGAGAGAGAGAGAAGAGAGAGAGAGAGAGAGAGAGAGAGAGAGAGAGAGAGAGAGAGAGAATGTGTGTAGGAAGGTTTATGAATGAGGTCTTTGCATATACAAAAAGCTGGGGAACAAAGTAATGAGAAGCTGGGGACATTCTTGAAGAATTTTAAACAAATGATGATAAGCCACAAACAATCACACAGAAAAACAAAACAAAACAAAAACATTTTTGTGGTTTCTATTATCTTCAAACTGTTGGAACCTAGACCTTCTATTATAAAAAGGTTTGTCCTCAGGAATGACTCCCAAAGTTTTGCTATTGTCTCCCATGGGAGAACAATGGCTATGGTGAACGTTTTGAGAATGGATCAATATTGCAGAAAAAAATGGGTACAGTCACCCTCAAGACAGCCTCAGCAAAACCTTATGCAGCCACTTCTCTGACCATCATGCTACAATTCATTATTTTCTGTTAAATGGCCTTTAGAATTGTGGGTGCCATGTTTTCTAAACTTTCTCACTTTTTCTCTTTGCTAAAGGTAGTGTTTATTGCTCTTGTCTGTCTGCTCTTCCTCTACTGCTTGTGTAGGTGTGGTGACAGTAAGTGGACACTCCATTTGTTAATTCAAAGTTTACTAGAATACAAGGTTAGTCACATCAATGCTTGATGGAAGAATTTTGCATCATCTGGAGACCTTGAAGTCTGAGCAATATACAGGGATGTAATATGATGAAATGGTCCTTATAGGGAGGACAAGAGGTGAGGAAGGGTGAACTGCAAACATACATTGGGACAGGCTAAAAGCAATAAGCTTCTTTTCTAGGGAACAAAGGAACAAACACTATATTTCCCTCCCCTTTTCCCCAGGTCAGATTAAAAGTACGAATCACTTCTGGCCAATGACATGTTGTTGAAAGGACACTTTTCCAAGTGTCTTTTCTTCCAAGACTGGCCACAAAATCATTTATGGAAGCTTTGTTCTCTCTACCTTTTCTTTGCTGATGGAAGGTGCAAAAAAAGACATGAAAATAGTCTGGGGCCTTGAGAAACTTTTTGTAGGAAAGCAGGCCGGGAGAGCCATGTGATCAGGAAAGTTCTTGTTTGAGTTACTATGCAATCCATTGGGAGGTCACTCAATTGAGGCAGCTAAAAGGCTGTGGATTCCCACTGAAGATAACCAAAGTCCAATTTAATGTTGGCCTACAAAATAAAGCTTCTCTAATTAGAAAACATTAGCTAACATCTAAGCAGGATGTTTCTGCTTTTAACCAGCCATGTATATTTCCTTGTTCCTTGTTTTATGAACACTTCATAGAAATTTCTGCTCTTAGCCCCTCTCCCCCATTGGTGCACTGAACCATTTTCGTCATGTGTTATAGATCCATAAATCAAATTAATGCTGGGATAAAATGTAAAGAATTTTAATATACGCTTTGTTGGCTTCTAAAAAGAAAGAACGAATTGTGGAGTTGTAGTTCATTATCCCTGAACATTGTATGGGGCGGTGACGGAGAGAAGTCGCATCTGTTCTTGTCTAGGGTTAGACTGCACATAGTTTTTTGATGCTAGTATCCAGACTAACTGTAAAGCTGTACTGATTCAAAACAAGTGCAGTGGGTGGGAAGAGGACAATTGATGGTGCTGTTCTTGGAGTTTATCGTGGTATTTGATTCCGGAGACATCAAGAGACACGCCTAAAGAAGGGTGAATGTGAAAATAAATCAGTGTTTTTGTCATAATATATACTGTTTAAAACACATTTTATTTGGAACAGGAAGAGAAGGACATGGTACATTTGCCAGAATGTCTGGGTTCAAAGACAGCCCTCTGTTTCCAATATTCACCGGAGTTCAATTTAAACAGATTCAAAACATGTTTAAAAGGACCACTGTATAGCAAAAAGTGGCTACTGAGGATAGTGTGGGGGAGGATGGAGCATGGATATGTTTGCTCAGGGTGTGCTATTCTTAGTGCTGAAATAGTCAATGGGAGTGTCACAGTTCTTGAAAGGAGCAGAGCAGCTGAGGAGAGCCCCAGATAGCAAGTATTTGTTGCAGTGTATGTTCTAAAAGTCACTTACATTGTCAGCCCCCCAATAACACTGGATAAGGGATCCAGATAAGAGATTGAAGAGTATGGAAGGCATACAATGTATGCCTTACTTGTGACTGTTCAGGATAAAAAAAGTCTTCATCCATGAACAGACCTTTCAGATAACATTGAAGGAAGTATGACTTGAAGTAAGAAAACAACAAAACCCATAGCAGTAAGACCTGCCTTCTTCCCTTGCATTGAAATGACATCTGCAAATGCTTTAAATGATCAAATGTTTTAAATGATTAAACCAACTGAATGTTCAGTTCTTGGGGTATGCTTGTGCATTCTGACTGAGACAGAGTATTTCTGTGTATCCTTGGCTTACTTGAACGTTGTATAGGACAGGCTAACTTCAAAGCAACCCTTATGTCTCTGCCTAATACTAACTTCTGGAGTCACAGCCTTGTGTCACCATGGCTGTATTATCGGTGATCTTACTTGATTTTCAGAAGCAGGTAACACTTCTCTTTGGATTCCAGGACCCCTTGTTCTTTCCAAGTCATATTTCAACTCACTTACTGTCATTTCTCACTCTCTTTTGGTGTCTTCTCTTTGTCCTGTCATTTATGTGAATGTGAGCATTCCTCCAGCCTTGCTCTTTAGATCTCTCTGCACTCATACACTAGGGAACCCCACCTGTCTCTTGGTAGTAAATCTTACTCATATGTCCTTGGGTTTCACATGTACATATCCAGATTGAGCATCTTCTCTGAGTTTCAGGATCATGTATTAAAATACTTAGGGATATTTTGCTAACTTTTAAATAATCTTCTCAAAATGTATTCCAAGTATTCCTGTGCAAAGCCTTCTTCTCATGAGATCTGTCCATATTGATACATTACAACTTGGTTCCTAACATGTCAGGTCAAAGTCTCACTGTGGCTCAATTCATGTCTCACACCTCACATCCTAAGAAATATGCCTGTTGGTGAATAGCCTACCTTTGAAGTATATTCAGAATCAACTGATAATCATTGAAATTTCTGCTTCTGGCCATGATGAACTTCCTTATAGCTAAACAATCTTTATCCAGAGAACAATCAGAAAGCCTGGATATAATACACAGAATATCAAGTTGAGGGTAATAGAGAGCTACCTATACAGCCAGAGCTTGAGTGGCTGCTATTTTGAGGAGAAGACAATTTAGAGATGTTGAGGTTATTTTTCTGTTTGCCTTGATGTCCCTACTTTGTGGAGTCAGAAGCTGCCTGGTGTGAGAAGTTGAGATGCTCAGCAGGAAGTGACAGGTGAGAGGCAGACAAACCCAACCAGGCCTTCTGCTGTCACAATAGGACAGCATATATTGAAGGTTAGCAATTATACTTTAAGGATTTCATAATCCATGACCCAAGAGTTAAGAGAAATATTGAAGAGTGAGTTTATATTTTTGTATTGCTTTTCAAAGAGTCTATTTATAAACAGCCAAAGGCTGAGAGACCACAAGGCTACATGACTTTTTAGTTCCACAGTGTTACAGAGAATAGTCTGAGGGTATGATCCATGCCACGCTTTAAAGACAAACGCAGGCTTCTATGAAGGGGTTATGGAGGAAAAAAAAAAAAAAAAAAAAACCAGACACTTTCTTTCATAGACTGAGACCTTCCTGAATAAGTTTAGTTTGGAATTGGATTAAGATGCATTTCCACTAACTTTTACCCCAAATTAACAAAAATCTTTGCTGGAAGATAACAGCCTCTACAATCTGTAATTCTCTCTCTCTCTCTCTCTTCCAATATCATTTAGAATATCATTCCATAAAACTGTATCAATAAAAATTACTTAAACCAACAGATGAATGAATAAAAAGCAAACTATATATAGAGCTCCTTTTTCCAGATAATCATCCAACACAATCATTAAAATAATTTTGATTTATAATCAAGCATATAGGGGCTGGAGATCTCATCAGTTGAGTGTACTTGATGGGAGATGTTATTCTGTAAATATGTTTCTCATACTAGTTAAATAATAAAGCCCTGTTGGCCAATAGAAAACTAGATAGGCGGGGCTAGGAGACTAGGAGTAGGAAAGAGGAAGTAGAAGAAGGAGTCAAGATGTAGCCTGGGGAGGAAGGAAGACGTCTGCCGTGGCTTCCTGATAAGACGACCACGTGGAAATACTTAGTTAAGTAGAAATGGGTTAATAATTAAGACAGAGCTAGCCCATTAACAATGATAGTCATTGGCCAACAGGATTGTATCAAATACAGAGTCTCTGAGTGTTACTTGGGGCTAATGCCGCTGTGGGCCCAGACTGGCAGGCTGGCGGGCTGGTGGAAACATACATGCTACATGTACTTACTGCTCTCACAGAAGAACAAGGTTCAGAATCCAGCATTTATGTAGTAGCTCTTAGCTGCCTGCCAGTTCAGTTACAGGGGAACTTATGTCCTTTTTGGACCTCTGTGGGCCTGTGCACATATGTGGTATTACACCAAAATAATATTCTAAAATTGAAAAATAAAATAACATTAAGGAATTAATAGACAATATTAGATTATACATGGCTGAAGGAGGAGTCCAAAAGCTAGAAAAAGTTAGAGGAAAATATACTGACACAGGCAAAAAAAAAAGTCCCAATGACTATAAAAATTCTAAGAAGTACATAAGCAACTTGTAGCACATTAACTGTATAATTAGAGGTGCATATTAAGAGAAAGAAGTGATTGGGATGGGAAACAAGGACTGAGATTTCCCAAAATGCGTGGAGGAAATTTAGTGCTTGGAATCATAAGCATAATTATGAAGAAAATTGTGTAAGGCATCTCATAATAGTGCTGCTAAAACAGCAAGCAAGAGGATTTTTTCAAAAAACAATTGGAGTTACTTTTAAACTCAAAGGTTTAAAAACTAGTATCTAAAAAAATAGAAAAAACCCACAAACAAATGACAACACAGGAGTTGGTGGGCATGGTTCAACTGTTAAGAACAGTGGCTACACTTAACAGTTAAGAACAGAGAACTTAGGTTCTATGCCAAGCACCCATATGGTTCTCACAACCAAATGTAACTCTAGTTCCAAAGGATCTGGCATCCTTGACACCAGGCTCACAAGTGGCACACAGACATAACACATGTAGGCAAAGTACCCATACATATAAAAATAAAATAAATCATAAGAGAAATAAAAAAAGAACATAGGGATTGTATACAGATGTAAGATATCTGAAAGTAAGAAATGTCTTGGTCATTGTTCTATTGCTGTGAAGAGACACCATCATCACTGTTAACTCTTATAAAAGAAAATATTTAATTGGGTCTGCCTTACAGTTTCAGAGGTTTAGTCCATTATCATGGTGAGGAGCATGGCAGTATACAGGCAGACATGATGTTGGAGAAGTTGGTGAGAGTTCTACATCTGGATCCATAGGCAGCAGGAAGAGAAAAATGCTGGGCCTGGCTTGAGCATTGGAACCCTCAAAGCCCATCTCCAGTGACACACTTCCTCCAACAAGATCACACCTCCTAATCCTTTCAAATAGAGCCATTCCATGGAGACCAAGCTCTCAAATCTAAGAGCCCATTGAGGCTATTCTCATTCAAACCACCACATTTGCCATCTTTGAGATTCTGAAAAACCAACAGCAACACCCAAATAAAGAAGAAGGACCATAATCCAGCAGCTGTGTTCTGAAAACAAGCAGCACAAGACAGAGGAGATTGGTAAACCCCAGAGTCACTTTGATTATTTATCCAGATGATGACAGAGACTGCTGTAGTTCCCTTCTGCAGTTAAAGTTGAGATATTTACTATCCTTGTATTACTTCATCCCAGTCTGTTTCCCAACCCTTGAGGAAATAATTGCAAAGACGCCTTCACCAGACTACAAAGAAGGGAAACGAAAGATTTTAAACATTTTTAAGCCAAATAAGCATGCAAATGGGAATGTGGCATGAGCGACAAATGTAGAAACAGTAATGCTGTCTGTGACTAGGTGATTTAGCCACCAGAATCCACTTGTCCTCAGACTGAGGTGCTACTTAGGTTGATCAAGAGTGAACACTTAAACTAAGTCCTTTGATGGGAGACAGAAAGGCTTAAAGAACACCCAGACCTGACCTGACCTGAGAAAATTATGATACATCTGGATGGTGAGTAATGACTTTACCCAAGTCTCAGAGAATGCCAGCTGGCACAAAGTGGAGTTTTGTGACCCAGGAAGGATTGTGAAAAAACAGATGGGACATTTATGGGACATTTGGGAAGAAATGACTTCATTTGAATGTACTCAGCTTGGTTTCTTTTCATCTCTCGGCCTGTTTCTGTCTGTCTCTTGCTTTCTCATTCACATATTTTGTTTATTGTTCAAATGGATTTTATTTTAAACTAGAGCAAGGGCCTACTAAGGAGAATGGTCCAAAGCATATTCTAAGTGAATTTCTGGGAGGATTTGGGTCTACAAAGGTATGCTGGAGCCACTTTCATGGGCTGGTGACTTAAGTTATTGGGACAACCTGTGTAGATTGACACATTATACCTTTTATAGGCAGATATTTCCCATATTGTAACTTGAGTTGAATTTCCTTTGGATTTGTGCCACTATTTTTCTACCTTCTGAACTACCTCTGCATTTCAAGTTTGGACTGTCTAAAGCTTATTGTTCTTTTTCTAAGCTAAATTTTTATTCCTTCCTTTTGGTAATTTAATACTCTCTCTCTCTCTTTCTCTCTCTCTCTTTCTCACACACACACACAGAGGGAGAGAGAGAGAGAGAGAGAGAGAGAGAGAGAGAGAGAATGTGATGGGACTATATTCTGCCCCAATTACTCTCCCTTATCCTCCCTTATGAACCTCTTTTCAACTAGTACACCTCCCTTCTCTCTGTTCTCTTTTTCCCTTTGTTGAATTTAACCTGATTTGTTTGTATGAGCATGGGCAGGGGGTTATTTGCTAGTATGTAAGTTACACCACTAAAGAAAATGACAATCCATCTCCATCAAGCGTTAACTAAAGAATCTTTCCATGAAAGGTTGGGACTTCAGGTACCTCTCACATTCAAGATAAATGTTGGAGGCCCAATTTTATGCAGGCGTTGTGAACCCAGCCTAAGGTGTTGAGAATTAGTGTCCATTGATTGCTTACCTGTAAACAGTCATTGATGTTAGTTCCTGGAAGGGCTATGATATCAATGTTTCATGACACAAATCCCTTTCCTCCAGCTCTTACATTCTTCCTCCTTTTCCATGATTCACCTTGGCTAGATATAAGCCTCTGCATTAATTGTTGCCTATCTTAAAAAAGGACCATCTCCTGCCCAAGGCTGAGAGCAGCACTAGTCTATGGCTGGCTATAAGTAGAACTATTTAGAAGTCAGTTTGACAACATGGCCATTTAATGAAACAGAATTTGAACCAGATTTATAATGTTCAGCATGTATTTCCTCCTATGAAGTGGGAATCATATCTAATTAGAAAGTGGTTGATTAACCCCAATGCAGCCATGCTATTATATAAGACCATTGGGAATATCATGCCTAGCAGATTAATATGATGGTATCTACAGTTACCATCTATGTAAGACTGTGGATGTGTTTTCTTCTCCAGAAATCTGCATAGCACGTTATGGCACCATTTACATTACATCCTTTCTGCCCTCTTCCCATGATGTCTTTTGGCCTTGGAGGGAGTGATCTTTTAGCTAAGTTATACCGTGGTTTTTCTGTGTATTGTAACCAAAGTGTGTAGTATCTTTAGCAGTTAGGTTTGATTTTCCACTTTTAGTGGCTAGTCAAGAACAGTGACAATAACCTATATTATGTTGGGAGCCTCTGAGATCTCACTGAACAAAAACTTATGGAGAAGTGTTCCAGAACCAACACTGGGATTTTTATCTGAAAACCCATGGTTTCTAGGAGCAGCATTATTGACTCATGCAGGATTCTCTGTTTCAAGTTCTGTTTTAAAACTATGTTTTTAAATCAGCTTATAAAATGGAGGGAAATCCAGTTTCTTTTCTAGCATTCTTCATTCAATTTATTAATATCAAATGAACCCAGGGACCAAAATCAGGAATATATATGCATCTCTCATTATTTTACAATGATCAATGAGTCTGACAAGTCTGCCTGGTTAGTATATAATACAAAAATAAATACCTCTTTTCATCTTATCTATTAACATCACTGACTTGGGTTAGCATTCACTCCTTTCCCTCAGTCTCCTCCAACATTTAATCCTTAGTATCAGATGCAGAACTATTTAAAATATGCACATTTGTTTTTTTCTAGACACTTGCTCTTAATTATTAAAAGAGAAATTTGGTTGGTACTGGAAACATAGACAAGTACTAGGACTAGTGAGGTCATGGATCTTAGAAGAAAACCTATAGAGATAGATCATCACTGAAAACCACAACAAGTAAAAAATAGAAATAACTGGAGTGCCCGGCCCCATTGGATACAGTACAACTCCTGCACATAAGAAACATCATAGAAGAGGGGATAGAAAGACTGTAAATTCCAGAGGACTGGGAATTCTTCTGTAAGATTAGTTTCCCCTAGAAATGACAGGGAAGTTACACCCATGAGACCTCAATAACATGACTGCTCAAACAATATTGAAGCAGTGACAATACTAACAGATGTGCTAATATGGAAAGGGGATGTATCTATCATAGGGGACTCATCCCTAGATAAAGAGCTACAGGCAAGTAATGATTGCTGAGAAAGGGAGAATTACTCTTTCCTAGGGGTCAGACTATGCAATACCTAGTGTCAGCCCTGAAATTATATACTTAAAAGGAACACTAGACAGATTCAGTGGATTATATTTATATTTTGCATATATTTATGCATAAATGTATATGTGCATGTATTTATGTATATATATATATACATATATATATATATATATGCCAATAGAAGTCAAAGAAACAAAGGTCATGAATTTGAGAGGAAGTAAGGGAAGCATGGGAGGAGTTGAAAGGAGGTATGGGGAAGGAGGGAAATGATACAAGCATATTTTAATTAAATTTATAAATGTGCTAAAAATGATTTTAGGGGCCGGAGAGATGGTTTGCTGTTTAAGAGCTTGCATGCTGTGTTTGTACAGGACTGCAGTTTAGTTCCAAGCTTTAACATAAAGCAGCTCACAACTGACTATAACTCCAGCTCGAGGGGATCTGACACTCTCTTCTGGCCTCCACATGTGGCATGCATGTATACCAGACACATACATATTATTTTACAAAAATCAGAGCAAGAACCATAATCTGTATTTTAAAAAGGGATCCAGGATTCAAGTGAATCTAATTCTTAGTGTCTTCATTTGTTATAATGAAACACCAGAGGCTGAATGTTTCATGAAGAAACAAGGTTAATTTAGCACATGGTTCTGGAGTTTCACGAGCACAGAGTCCCTACCTGCTCAGCTCTGGGGAGGGCCTGGTGATGGGTGGCTCCACAGAACTTGTGAGCAAGTACAGCAGAATTCATACAGTAAGTCAAGAAACAGGGCAGAAGAGCCAGGCTCGGTCCTTTTATAGTAACCTAGTCTTTGGAGGAGCATTAATCCACTCATCTCACTTCTTAAGGATTCTACCACCTCAATGTTACCACACAGGAGACCAAGCCACACAAAAATCACAGGAGACACACAAAAAGCACAGCCAAGGCATAGCACTTAGTTTAATTTGGAAAATATTTATAAATATTTATAAGCCACGGATAAAGAACAAATCTTAGAATACAAACTTAAGCACAATACATCTGCTTGTTTCCTAGCATTAGCTATCACTCCTTCCTTCCTTCCTTCCTTCCTTCCTTCCTTCCTTCCTTCCTTCCTTCCTCCCTCCCTCTCTCCCTCCCGTCCCTCCGTCCCTCCCTTCCTCCTTTCTTTCTTTCTTTCTTTCTTTCTTTCTTTCTTTCTTTCTTTCTTTCTTTCCTTCTTTCATTCTTGGTAATATTTTTTAATTTAAATTTGCAACAAGCTTGTTTTACATGTCAATCCCAGTTTCCTCACCCTCCCCTCCTTCCCTGACCCCTCCCAACTCCCATTCCATCTTCTTTCTGCTCTCCAGGGAGGGTGAGGCCTTCCATGGGGGATCTTAAAAGTCTGTCATATCATTTGGAGCAGAGCCTAGGCCCGCCCCCATGTGTCTAGGCTGAGAGAATATTCCTCTGTGTGGAATGGGCTCTCAAAGTCCATCTGTATACTAGGGATAAATACTGATCCACTACCAGAGGCCCCATAGACTGCCCAGTCATTCTAACTAACACACATGTTCAGGGGGTTTGGGTCAGTCCTATACTAGTTTCCCAGCTATCAGACTGGGGTCAATGAGCTTCCCTTGTTCAGGTCAGCTGTTTCTGTGGGTTTCTCCAGTCTGGTCTGGACCTTTTTGCTCATCACTCCTCCCTCTGTTTAGCTGCACGTGTCTGTTTCTGCTTCCATCAGGCTGGATGAAACCTCTAGAATGGCGTATAAAGTAGTCTAGTCATCAATCTCATAATGGGGGAAGGGCATTTAAGGTAGCCTCTCCATTATTGCTTAGATTGTTTGTTGGGGTCACCCTTGTAGATCTCTGGACATTTCCCTAATGCCAGATTTCTCTTTAAACCTATAATGGCTCCCTTTATTATGGTATCTCTTTTCTTGCTCTCCTCTATTCTTTCCCTGACTCAATTTTCCTGCTCCCTCATGCCCTCCTCTCCCCTCCTCTACTCCCCTTCTCTTTCTCCAAATTCCCTCTCCCCTCCCCCATGCTCCCAATTTGCTTAGGAGATCTTGTCCCTTTCACCCTCTGGGGGGACCATGTATGTCTCTCTTAGGGTCCTCCTTGTTTCCTAGCTTCTCTGGTAGTGTGGATTGTAGGCTCTATGTCTAAAATCCATATATGAGTGAGTACATACTACGTTTGTCTTTTTGTGACTGGGTTACCTCACTCAGGATGATTCCTTCTAGTTCCATCCATTTGCCTGCGAATTTCAAAATCCGGCAATTCCATTCTTAAGCATATACCCAAAAGATGCACATTCATACAACAAGGACATCTATTCATCTATGTTCATAGCATCATTATTTGTAATAGCCAGAACCTGGAAGCAACCTAAATGACCCTCAACTGAAGAATGGATAGAGAAAATGTGGTACATTTACACCATGGAGTACTACTCAGCTCTCACAACTTTCAAATGCATCTTTTATTTCATTTACGTTTTTCACCATATGTTAGACACCATTCTGACTATGTATCTTATATTCCCTTTGATATGAAAAATTACTATGGTTTAATTAAACTAATTCTTTGTTTGCACAGTATGTGAATAAACCACATCTTACTAATTTTTAGATCATAAGATTTAGTAATCATAGATATGACTCATCACTCTTATTCTTCATATTCTTTTGGTCCACAGAGCATCTTTTATTTAATTCCTTTCTTTGGCTACCTTCTTGTCTGTGTTGTTAATGCTTTTAGTTTTTTTCTACTGTACATTATTTATATTATCGTCTTACTAGACAGATATTTCTTTAAAGCCATGGCTTTGTAATCCCTAATGTTGAGATCCATTGTTGGCATAAAATAATCCTCCAACATTTATAAAATGATTATTACTCAACTAGTAAGTGGCACAGAAGGGATTTGACTACAGGAGCATCTAACTCTAAAGTCATATCCTTTTAACTAACTGTTCCCTCTCAATGACATATGGGTCAGCCCATCAGAGGAGACTGTTTTTAATCAAGGAGAATCTAATGATTCCTGAAGATGTCCTTTTCAAAGGGAGATGTGCCAGTGAACCACTTTAGCTGATCGATAGCTGGTTCAGATTGGAAAACCCATGCCAAAGGGTCTTATCCGAGATTTATTGAACTGTTGCAAGAGACCGATCCATCCTGTTCTTGGCCTTGACTTTACCACGTAGGCATATCTATTCTAAGGAGAAAAGGTGACTGGCTTAAGCTAGGTGATGATATTTCCTAATATTAACCAGTCTTAAACTCTTTTCTAGGTTATAGGTCATTCAGAGTACTTGGCTCATAAAGTTTCTTAGCATTTCAGTAATATTAGATTAGAATAGGAAGCTGATATAGTTTGGCAGAAAATGAATGTAACTCAATCAATTTAAGAATACATTTTATTGAAGAAATAAATACAACTCATGTTTTACTCTTCAACACATACAAAAAGTTGGGCAGCAAAAGTTAATGGATGGAATTCAGAGTGCCTGCTCTGTCATCTGATTTGGGAAATGTGTGCTGCTGACTCTGCTAGTTCTATTAAAAATGTTGTCCATAAAATATCCTTAGAATGGTTTGGCACAAGTTATTTTAGAGCTGTGAGAAGAACTGCTATTAATAAGGTCTTCTCTTCCCCCCCAATTAATTCATAGCATTGCCTCCAGAATGTTCTTCCTGATTGTAGATTTATGTCTACCTCTATCACTGAGAAAACTTGTCATGACTCCATATTTCTCCACATTTCCTACAAGGTAAAAGGAAATTCCAAATAGTGTATGTAAATTTTCCACAACCTGGTCACCACCCACCTTCCTCTTCACAATCCATTTTGCTCCTCTCTGTAACTCAAATGCCCACTGTAGTCTTACCTAACACCACATCACTAACCTGTAAATGTCCTAATCTTTGTCTCTGTTCTTACTTAAGTTCTCCTATCTGCCTTCTTCATTACCTACCTGGTTTTATGACCAATGCTATTACCACTGTTGGTTGTAATCCTATTCCAAAAAGGCCCCACAGGAGTTGTTCACTGCTTTCCTATTTACACTCATGCACAATTTATACATATATGAATGAACCACATCTTACACATGTGGCCTGAAAGGGGCAAGTATAATTAAGGGAACAGGATAATGAAAATGGTTTCAGAAAATATATACTTGTCATATATAGTTGCTATATATAGTCATAATGATATTAAATATTAAAACTCAGTCCTGTGTTAGGCATTGCCATAGGTAATGGAAATTAGAGGGAAAAATGGAGGTTTCTTTGCTTCCAAGAAATTTACATTCTCTTGAAAGACACAGACAAAAAAATAACAAAATAATTTCAAATGGTGGTAATTCTGTGGAAAAACAAAATTATCAGTGTGGTAAAAAGTAACTTAAGATGTGGGAAAGTGGTCATGTATGGGGAAATTTCTGTAATAAATAATATTACCTGTGGAGCAATAAGGAAAAAATCAGAAATATTCAAGGAAGTCGTGATCAGAAAAACAAACATGATGATTGTGAAACATGAAAAGCTGCTTAAATTCACAAATTTAAAGCAGAATTCCAATGAAAACAGCAACAAAATATCACCCAGAACTCCCTTATCAGTAACTGGAAAGGAATGGAACAGTCCATATGTAGATAGGGAAAAGGGTGCCTTCTTATATCCTTTGGAATTACAAAAAAACTTGCAGACTTTTTTTGGCAATATGTCAGCATGGTCCACAGAAGCCTGGGTGTTCTCTCACCCTTTAGTGTTCTCTGCTCAAGTATACCATAGCTTTCACCACAGAAAAGAATTTAAAGATGAACCAAATAGAAGCAAAGTTTAATTTATTAACATGATATCTTTAATATAGATTTAAGCAAAGGACTTATTAGAAATAGTGACCCTCAGGGAAGGCATGCTGGGAGGTCTGGGTGTGGATTTATCAAGAGAGAGTCTATTTTTTATTGTCACACATGGAGCAGAAAAACTGCAAATGAACGTTTGTAGTGTGACCTGGCATGACTATAATCCTAGCAGTTAGGAGTCTGACACAGGAGGATCTTGAGTTTGAGGCATACCTTGTGCTACTTAGCTGTATAATGAGACTTTGTCTTAGAAAGCTAAAAAGACAACATCAAGTAAGAAAGAAGACACATGAATAATGAGATGTTGAGTATAAGCATGGCACAGGGCATTAAAACAATTTCCAACACTTCTTCAGAAGCAAAGATTGATGATGCAAACATGGATGGGTCTAGAGGACTTCAGGATAAAGAAGTGAGGCAGACCCAGAAAGATAGCTAGCAAATGTCACTTCCATGGGCGATAAGCAGGTAAACTATGATGCTCTGTAGTTCATGGAAGTTATGTGTGCTGTCATCCCTGTGTATTTTAAACCTATGATTGGTTTACCAGGGTATATCCGTGTTTATGGGGAAACATCTGCATTTATTGATCTCATCAGTGCCATTAGACTGCTTTTTAGATAATTTTGGAATTAAAGTGAAGCTCATCTATCTGTCCTGACATAAATAAAACTACAGATAGAATAAATTTTATTTTCAGTGTATAAAAACGTTAATAGTTGTGTTTGTAAGGCTCTTAGAAAACATCCAGAAGAGAAAGAAGGCAGTATTTGAGTTCGTAAATGCTCAAGTCTGAGCCTGGTTTATTGTTTTTTAAAGACATTCTTATTTTGAAGTATTCATATATAAAAGAAATATTGTCTCTATGTGGACAGTCTTCACAGCAAATGTTGATTGTGCTGGAATTCTGAATGTATATCACATGGGCATAAAAATTTTCAGTTGAGTAATTATCTAGTGAATCAAGGACAGTTTACATTTGAAAAATAGCAGCATGTGTATTTGGAGTCAACGTTATGCATTCAGGTTTATCCATGAGGTTCAGTGGGCATAAGTATTTATGGAAAATCAAATGCAGACCTCACCAGTGAGGAGTTCTCATATTGGAAAAGAGCGAACATACACAAATAGAGTACACTTTATGACACACTCAGCTGAGTGGCAGCTGGTATCTGAATTCCTGAAAGAGTTCACATTTTAATCTGTGACACTTAGTAATCTGATTACATCTTCAGTTTCTTGTCCTTCATTGTAGCTGATATGGAAGGGTAGTGTGAGGAGAGGCATAGAAAGTGGCTCTTCCAAGGTCCTGTCAATCACAGTACATGGAAAAGTCTTTCTCTGGCTCCCAGAGTTTGCAAGTGTATTGACTGTATTTATTCTAATTCTCAAGATGCATGGAAACAGATTGAGGAAAGCCTTAAATATTTCTGACAGTAAGGTTATCAGAAAAGAAACACAAAGAAAACCATAGCAACAGCTATGCATCAGGTCTACAAATTCCATTTCTTTGTGTGTGATTCTTTTTTTAAAAGACATAAAATATTATAGAAACCATCAAAAGCTATCTGTGTATGTTTTTCTTTGCAGCTATATTTCAAAAGATTAAATGATATTTGAATACATTCTAGCTATAGCCATCTGTGTATAATCCATCACCTTTTTGGTATAGAGACCTGAATGCCTCAAAGTCCTAATGTTTCTGTGCAAGGACAGATCATTATGTTGCATTTTTCCTTTATTGCTCTTACATAGGAGAAAGTAGCCCTTCCTGCTCAAATCAAGTGACAGTGCTGTGCATTTTCTCCACTCTCTGTGATGTGGCACAAACAGCTTCTGCAGTGAGTGGCATTGCAGAGTTTCATTATCATTAGTGTTTGTGTCTCTGCATTTCTGTGCTTGGTAAATAAAGGAAAGAATAAATCAATCCCTTACTCAGCCTAAGTCTACATTACATAAACACAGCTGAAAAGATGAATATTTGTTCAGTTACCTCGTTAAGATTCAGCTAGCTTTTCCAAGTATTTTAACTTGGAAGGTCCTAAATGTATGTAAAAACATAAAGAAAGGCATGATAAAACCTCCTGTACCATCACCCAGTTCCAGCAATCAAGCCATTGACAACCGTGTTTTCTCTCTAACTCCCCTGATTCAACTCTACTGCTGAGTTATTAGAAAGCAGATTTTGTACAATTCTATTCAAACACCCCGTTATGAATATTTGGAGGATAAAGAACACTTTGGAAAATATAACTAGAATTAGCTTCATTCTTAAAGTATTAATGCCCTTTTAATATGATTGAATATCAAGGAGAGTGAAATTTCCTTGAGCAGGTTCAGTCTGGTATTTGTTTTAGCCAATAAGTATAAACATATAAATGTATGTTTCCCAAAATCTCACTCTGTTGTTTTACTGCAAAGTCTCTTTTATTTTTCCCATTTATTATTTAAAGAAGCAGGCATTTTACCCCATACCTGCATTTTGTTGATCTCATCTTTGAAGTGTCATTTACTATTCATTTACCAATGTAGAAGTTGAATATAAAGGCTCAGTTATGTTCGAGGTCAAGTTGTTACTTTGTTTCTATACCAGGCTTGGTTTATTTTAAACGTCTGTATATGCAGAAATGAATAGATATCAGGAGAGGATAAAAGCAAAATCTCAGGAAGAAATGATTATTTTCTTTAAGTATAAGACTTTAGGGTCCTGATTAGAGTCTTTTTTTCTTAGTTTGGATTTAGGACATTACAATGAGTCTAAGCAAACAATTGCTTCTGTCATGGGCTTAAGAATGTGACTATCTTTGGGCTAGCCATATTTTCTTGTCTTAAAGCTACTTTCATGGCTGGTGAAATTTTTCCTTAAAAAAGAAGTTGGCAGGCAAGCATCAGGACCTGAGTTCAAGGCCTCACCACTTCCTTAAAAGCTGGATGTGATGGCACATATACATAGTGTCTGGAGTTTTCCAGACAGCCAACCTAGCATGTCAGTGAGCTCCAGCTTCAATGAGAGAACATGTTTAAAAAAATGAGGTGGACAGTGATGTAGAAAACATTAGACATCAACCTCTAACCTCCCCATGTACTTCCACAAAAATGCATACCACAGACACATGCACATAATGAACACACACACACACACACACACACACACACACACACACACACACACACCACCTCTCACTTTCACAATTGAAAATACAATTTGTGTGCCCATTTATATAAAAAAATGATGAATATCAAACAATAGAAAAGTCATAAATCCCTTGTGCTTATGGTCAAATTTTCCCTTCTAATACAGAATTAAGATCAGAATAATCCTTACCATTCGTGATAGAATATTGGAGTATGGCACCAATGTGGTAAAATTAGAAGGGGCATTTGAGATAAATCTACATATGTAGACGTTAACAAAAGAAAAGCTTGAGTTCAGTTCAGGTGTCAACTCTTCTTTTAGTTTGGAAATTTGATATAGTGAGGGGAGGTATTTGAGAAAGGAGATGCCTGTAAATAATGATATTCTTTGGAGCACTTCTACTGGGTAATGGTGCCTTCCAGTGTCCTTCTAAGATACACATGATGCCTCTAAGGATAGGGAGCAGAGTGGAGCAGGTTAGTGCTAACACTAACAATGGCATTATAACAGTGAAATTGTGAACCGTTATTTAAAGTTGTAACTGAGAACTAAGAGGCTCACACAGACTAAGAAAGAAATTATGAAGAAAGATTTAGAAAGATTAAACTCTTTGGGAATTTATAAAAGACTTTTTAAGAGAAATGATAGGTCTTGGGCACCAGCCAGACCCAAAGAACAATTCTGAATATCCTGAGAAGTAGAAATTTTGGGATTCATTCATTTTTGAATTTTCTTTAAAGTTGGAATAGTATATAAATCCACACACACAATGGTAGTGTATGTACAAAGGTCTATGTGCTAAAATTAGATAAATATGTTTAGCCTGTGTATTTGTATATTTGTGTATATATATGACAATAGTATATATGTACACACAACAATAGTATTTACATAGCCATGTGAATATGTATACACATAAAAATTATTTTTTTCCTAGATAGGGTTTCTGTGTAACAGCCCTGGATGTCCTGGAACTTGCTCTGTAGATCAGGCAAGCCTTGAACTCACAGAGATCTGCCTGCCTCTGCCTACCAAGTGCTGGGATGAAATGGGATGAAAGGTGTGTGCTACCACTGCCTGGCTCTCTACGCACGCACGCACGCACGCACGCACGCACGCACGCACGCACGCACGCACGCACACGCACGCACACGCACACACACACACGTCCCTAACTAATACTCTGAGACAGATATACTCCACTTTATAGAAGAAAAATGAAATCAGAGGAGTTAGGTGCTGTCTGAAACCTCATGGTTTTCAGGTTGCAAAGCTGGAATCCAAACACATGGTTCTTCGGGATGGAAGACAGCCTGGTGGTTAAGAGCATATACTGCTCTTGCAGAGAGTCTGAGCTCAGTTGCCAGTACTCAGGCAGGGTGGTTCTGTTACTCCAGCTCCAGCAGGAGCTAATATTTCAATATATTTCTCTGACCTCTGCAGCTACCTGCACTTAGGTACACATACTCCACACACATATACATAACTAAAAATAATTTAAAAATCCCACAGGTTCTCTGTATTTAATCTGATATTCTATTCCTTTTTCTGTAGTTTGCCTTGTCACCAATTTGGCTGCTTAATTACAAGATCCTCACTCTGTTTACTGCTCTGATCCCCTTGAGCACTTCTTTCATACAGGGTTGTACTCAAGAAATAGCAGAAGTTAAAAAAAAAAAACCATTCAGACTGTGGCTTAGGGATTTCTGCCAAATTTTTACAAAGTGCTTTTCAATAATTCACAGTTCCTTAAACGTGGAAACCTGCTGCCTAAATATAGCAAGAGAAAATGTGCTCTGGTGCTTAGTTAAGCCAAAAGCTTCATGTTTAAATACATCAAAGCTTGATTTTTCCTCATACAAATGCATCCAATGTCATCTACTTGTTTGTACAGAATACTTTAAAAACCACCCTTTATTGAAATATTGAGGTACCTGGTATGCCTTCTCTTGGCTTGCAATATATATTTAAGATTTGCTATTTTAGCAGAAGCATCTGTTTTTCTTTTGTTGCCCAAGCTATGGGAAAACTATTAGAATCTCTGCTAAAGACCCAAGAGGGCCAAATGTGTTGTATGTCCATTGGGACAGAGTCTATGACATGGGGAGATTGGCATTTTGTAGCCTACAGGAACATAGATTCCCTAGCTGAGCTCCTAGTGTACAGAAAGGCTATCATCACACTCCTGGCATGAGTTCTCAGGGCCTCTGGGGAGACAGAGATTGGACTCAGCATAGGGGATCTTAGCATATCAAATCTAACCTACTTTGGCTTTTGTAAGTATTTTAAACTACTTTTTTTTCCTTTCAGAAATGCTTCACACTTATGTCTTTGTTGATCTTCTCAATTGCTATCATCTTCTTTCCTAGTAATGTGTAACCTTCATTGAATGGGGAGGTTGCCTTATTTACTGTAGCATCTTTGGTACCTAAATACAAAGCAAGATCCATTTCCAGTTTTTCATATATACCATTATAGTTGACCGAATGATTACACAAATTAACTCTTGCATTTAATCCTACCTTTAGTGTCTGTTTGTCAATATTCCACTCAATCCACTTGATCAAGACTTAATAAATGCAGTTTTAGACATGCTGAGTTGGATGACAGTTTGAGATGGATTCCATGAACACAGAGTGAGTGGATAAATATTCTGAACTTCAGTTGATTGGAATGGTTATCTCTAGGGCTTTAATGTATACATACAATCTCTTTTATTAAAGCAGTTAATTTAACAACAGTAACCAGGTAAGCAGGCCATTCCTTTTATGAAGGCACACTTGTTTTATTTGACAGAAAGCCAATACAGCTTGAACATGACAGAGGCAGCCTCAGGAAGTACTTGAACCCTCAATCAGTCTCTGCTCATTCTGATTTGCATCATAGACTGGCCTACCTCAAGCATGTAATTTTTTAAGAGCAGCTTTTTAAATGGAACTTTTTTCCTTATGAATTAATTATAAATATGTATTAGAATCAAGCCACCTTTCTGCCTGGTCTCCAGCCCTTGCATTTTACATAGCACCAAAGCATATAGAATCTAACATCATATCTTTTTCTGATGTGGGACATGTATTTACCTTCTATGAACTGAGATACCTAAAGAAAAGAATTTTACTTGATTTTCTATAAGAAATACCTGTAAAATTTTCTTTGTGTCCTTAATGTAAAGGTTTCAAATACGTTTTTTAAAGGAGAGAGGTCTCAATGCCATATGTAAAGTTAGATGTTGTGTACTGAATATTCATGTTCCTTAAACATTTGGAAGTTGACATGTTATCACAAAGATAAGTACTGGGAGGTGGGGCTTTGGGGGAGGCAATGCATTAAAGTAGACCCCTCATGAATAAAGTTAGCCTGCTTGTCAAAGAGACACCAGCCACCATTTCTATCCTATGTCTAGAAGTGTGAGAGATGTTGGTTGTTTAAGCCACCATGTCATGGCATTTTTATTCTTTAGTAGCCTTAATGGACCAATACACTAAGTTATATACACACAAATAATTCCTTTAGTCAACAATTACATATATTTTTCATGTGGGCAAAATATTAAAAAGTAAATGACACAATTTTTCTTATTCAAGAAAGACTTCCAATAAAGTAGGAGGTTTAGGTATGTGTTTAAATAGGTGTTCTAGAATATGATGGATATTCAGACAACTGAACAAACACATTATGATGTATTAGGAAGTCATAGGTAAAAAGAAAAAGAAAAAAAAAGTGCTTCAATGTGTCCTGTATTCTGGCATACCTCTTGTGACAGCTGTATTCAAAGATGGCGTATATGGGGAAAATCTTTTGGAAATGCTTAAGGCCACAGTGTTCCAGTCTACTCTGTTGCTCCTCATCATGGATTAATCTTTCCCAGGTAATTTTGGTACCCATCCTGGAATTACATCTTAACACCATCCATCAGATTTGCTTTGCATCTTGAGCTTACCTCATCTCTAGGTTACTATATATTCTTTTTTTCTTTTCCTTATTTAAATTTGAAACAAGGTTGTTTTACATGTCAAACCCAGTTTCCTCACCCTCCCATCCTCCCCTATCGTCCCCACCAAACCTCAGTGCATCCCATTTCTGCTCCCCAGGGAGGGTGAGGCCTTCCATGAGGAGTCTTCAAAGTCTGTCATATCATTTGGGTCAGGGCCTAGGCCCTTCCCAATGTGTCTAGGCTGAGAAAGTATCCCTCTATGTGGGATGGACTCCCAAAGTCCATTTTTATACTAGGGATAAATACTGATCCATTACTAGAGGCCCCATAGATTGCCTAGTTCTCATAAGTAACACCCAAATTCAAGAGGTCTGGGTTGGTCTTATGCTGGTTTCCCAGCTATCAGACTGGGGTCTATGAGCTCCCCCTTGTTCAGGTCATCTACTTCTGTAGGTTTCTACAGCTTGGTCTTGACCCCTTTGCTCATCACTCCTCCCTGTCTGCATCTGAATTCCAGGAGTTCGGCAAGTTGACAGCTAAGCACAGCTATATATTCTTAATAGCTTTAGACACCAATTGAATAAGGCAGGGCTCTTAATCTTTGTTGTTCAAAATTGCCTAAAGAGTTTGGAGAATGGACTGATACTATGGTCCCTATGGTGTGTATAACTCCATTAGGTTGGGCTGGAGCTTGAACACTGGGATTCCTTTAGTCTTCTTGGGCAATTCTAATAATATAGGCCAGTAAAGAGAGTACTCCTCCATGGCCTCTGCATTTGCTTTTACCACTGAATTCCTGCCCTGTTTCAGTTCCTGCCTTGAGTTTCCTCAGCAATGAAGCATCACCTGAGTTGTAAGCTGAAATAAACCCTTTCCTCTCCAAGTTGTTTCTGGGTATGGTTTTCTCTTTTTAACCACACCAATGAAAACCCTAGCTAAGACAATGATTTAAACTCATTTCTGGGAAGAAGCTCTATTGGCCTCCCAAACTCCATTGCCACCTACTTTGACTCTACTGATCTGTCTTGCTTATTTACTGTCTTTAGAATAACACCTCCAGGGGCTAGCCAATCTGTCCAGTTCACAGAAGCTGCTGGCTTCCACCCTAGCTTCTTATACCTGCTTGTGTCCCTGTCAGATCCAACCAGATAACACAGAATTGGGAAGCAGAGTGAAATGTTAGGAAGGGTCACAGAAGGAAATCATGCCAAGGGAACAAAGAGAAAGGAAGACATTTCAGAAGGAAAGAACAGCCAAGAAAATGGGAATCTCATATATGGGAGAAAATGGGAACCAAGTATATAGAGAATATGGCATGATGCTAGGACATAGGAGGTCAGAGAGGACGATGAGACCAAAGCATTGATCAAACTTCTCTCCTCTTGAACTCTGTTTTTGACTGGCTCTCTCCTTCGGCTCTGACCATGACCAATTTAATCCCATGTTAATAAAAGTCGTGCCAAGTTGTTCAGAAGAACCCTCTCATCCTTGGCATCCATCCCACTGATCTGCCTTCAGCAAGACATTGCTGAGTCAGTCTAGCAAGAATCCCTCTCACTTTCATGTTTCCCCCTTAAATTCCTATTTGTTAACCCTATCCTGTTTCTTTATAAATCTTTAGCTGTCCTTACTGCCTAGGAAATTGGGTCTGATCTCTCTGCCCCTGACTACAGCCCTTATCACGGTAGCCTCCTACAAATCAAGTCTTTCTTTGCTACCATTTAATAAAGAATATTTTCTCTCAATAAAACTGCCCAGCTCCAACATTGTGCTGAAGCACCATGAGTACAGCAGGACTGGGATTCTCCACATGTGGTTGTTGACTGAGATTATCAGGAAAAAACACATGGAGGAAACCATTGTTTGCACTGACACTTAATTCAATGCTGTATCAGACTGTTATGCTAGAAGATAAAACCATAGAGAAGAATTTGCACTCATAGTTGAAAGTGACTAATATTAAGTAGAGCTGGCTGGGTGCTCTAGTAACACATGCCTTTTATTATGCTAATGAATTGTTTGGCCTGAAACTAAAACCATTTAAATTTTGTATTTAGTAACCTCTGCAGGAGCTCATCATCTTTATGTCTTTGACAGCACTTAACTTTTAATTTTGTATTCCTCATTTATGTAAATATATTATCCCATCAGGCTTTATGCTCGATAAAGGCAGGGAATTTGTCTCCTTTATCTTTATATTACCCCAACAAGGGTAAGTGGGGCCCTGTAAGCATACTGCACGGGCCTTCTATCTGCCTGCTGAACACACAAGATATTTATTTATTTATGTTATGTATGTATGTATTTATTTATTTTTCTAGGCAGCCTCCTTTCTTTTTTCTCTCCTTTTAAACATTTAGTTAAGTGTGTGTGTGTGTGTGTGTGTGTGTGTGTGTGTGTGTGTGTTCATTCTATCTCATGAGTATGGAGGTCAGAGACCAAGAGGGAGTCCATGTTCTTCTACCACGTAGGATCTGCCATTGCACTCATGTTATCCCAGGCCAATAACTTCACTATTAAGTTTAAATTCCCACAGCTATAAAACTAGTTAAATAATAATTGTTGTTCCCAACTCTTTAACTTACAGCCAGAGTGTCTGATCAACTTAGGTGTAGATTCAAAGGTGATATAAAGATTTTACTGAATTTTCTGGAGTAGTTTACTGGCTACAATAAATTTTTAAAAATCACTAAAAATGGCTGTTAGGACCCTGGGACTTGAGGGCCATAATTTAAGAAATATGAGCTTGGTAGTCCTCTTTATTATCTGGATTTGTATGCATATGTGTGCAAGGTGTCTCCATTGTAAGGAAAATTGTGTCCCACAGATTAATCTAGGAATAGCCCTAGCCTGTTATGACATAATTAGGTGTTTTTCTGTGAACAAAATCAACATAATTGGCTAGCAAGCATTTTGTATCCTTATGCAATGCTATATTAGTCACAGACTTCTCAAATGGCAAGGGTGCCCCAGGTGGAAATTGCTGTGTATCAGCACTAGACTGAGTTGTGAAAAGCCTGCAGAGGAAGACTGGATAAGAGACATTAAAAAAAGTCTCTATTTTTCTCTCTAAAATTTGAAATGAGATTGCCAGTCTTAGATGTACTCTTGCTCATTTATGATTCCCTCCCAGCCCCTTCCCAAGTGCCAGGCTTCTTTTCATGCAGGTCAATACTCTTCATGTTTGAATAACCCTTGAGAGGGAACTGAACGTGTTTCTTTTTGTGGCACAAATCTCCACTTCTGTGGGAAGACAAGTGGAGCAAATCAGGTTATGCTGAGGATGGTCTCAGAGTGTCAGTGGAGCAAGTTCGTGCTTAGCTTCATTAACTTCTCAGGAAGTGCAAACTTCAAGAGCCACGTGTCTCTCCTGGGCACATCAAGACTCTCATGTGCTTTATCTTAGCCTGGACAAGGAACATGTCTTTGCCAATTTGCTTCCAAACTGATGATGGATGGATGTAATGTCCCCTAGGAAGGCAGAGGCAAGAGCAACACCAATAATGTACATTTATATTTATAGAGTGCTTTGACATATTTTTGTAACGTTGGATCTTTGCACAACCTGACAAGACTAATTGGCATTATTTTTCACTAAATGAGGAGCTCAAAGCCATGGGACTTATTGTCTTGCTAAAGGTCATGAGGTAATTAGAGGAGCCAGACTGGAATTTATATGCTAGCATTTTCCTCTCTAGGGTTCATCTTCAAACTCTGTTATCACATACTCAAGGGCAGGGAGGAATCCTGTGAGTGGCACACAGCTCAGATGTCCATTCTGTATGATATCCTCCCTCAGTATGCATTGGATTGAAACAAGTTGACCAGCTGTGCCAAAAAAGAGGAGGCCAATAATGGAACAAACACAACATGGACTCAAGTTTCCCATGAAGCAATTCATATTAACATTGTCTTTGCTAATCACTGAAGGAGTAGTGTTTACTTTGCAATATGATTGGCCCAAATAAAAATTAGTCAAGCTTAATAGCACAGAAATACAAAGTCAGAAAAATTAGAGACAAGCCAATTCTATCAAAATTGATGGGAGATGTGATTCTGTATATATGTTTCTCATACTGGTTAATAAAGCCCTGTGGCCAATAGAAAACTAGATAGGTGGGGCTAGGAGACTAGGAGGAGGAAGAGGAAGTAGTAGGTGGAGTCGAGATGTAGCCCAGGGAAGAAGCAGGAAGCCTGCCGTGCGGCTCCCCGATAAGACGACCACGTGGAAATACTTAGATAAGTAAAAATGGGTTAATAATTAAGACAGAGCTAGCCCATAAACAATAATGGTAACTGGCCAACAGGATTGTATCAAATACAGAGTCTCTGAGTGTTATTTGGGGCTGGTGTGGCTATGGGCCCAGACTGGCGGCAGGCGGAGGCGGGCTAGCAGGCTGGAGCTGGCGGGAACAACCTGCTGCAACACAAAATAGCAATGATTCTTAAGCTATAATGCAATACAGTTCTGCTATGGGTAAAGAAAAATACACAGAATTGTGTATGGGTCTCTAAATTATTACAACTTGCTATGGAGTGATTTGTGTGTATTAGTGTATGTATGTATGTAAGAGTGTGTATGTGTTTGGGTATAATGTCTGAGTGTGTATATCTGTGAGTATGAATGTGAGTGTGTGTGATGTGAGCTTAAGCATGTGTGTGATTGTGTAAAGCTATGGATATACTCAATACTCTTTTCTTATTCTAGACATATAATGTTAGATAGTTAGTACATGATAGTAAATAAAATACTGTCTTTGCCTGGCACAGCAGGGGAGAAGAATGAATAAGTAATTGTGATAATGTGATCATCTGTTGAAGGGTACATACTATATTTTCCTACTTTTATAATAATGATATATATGTCTGTCTATGAAATATGAAAAATGCTGAAAGTTTGTATATCAAAATTTAATGATGCCTGCCTCATTTTTACATGGTGGAATTATGGGATATTTTGTTTCATTTTTCTAAGGTGTTCTATGACTTTCAAATGCTTCAATAACTAATGCGAATACTGGATTAGTAATATTAGATCATGAAACCCTGAACTTGTATTAGTAATGGAAGTCAGTGGATTCATGAAACCTTAACGCCCAACCTGAACAGTAAAAAGAACTGAAAAAATTGAAAGAACTAGGATTGGTAGTAGAATATCAAAACATAAACTATATCCAACATCCTTTGAGCAACCCCATGTGCTCCTCTGAAATCTGAAGGGTCCCTTCCTCACCCATCAAATTTCCTTATCACATGTGTGTTCAAGCGGTGCTTGGTATTGTCATGTGCCTATTGTTGAAGGTTTCCGTTGGAGCTCTTTGCTGGGACAGAAGTCAACTCTGAATCGAGGCCCCATTTCCTTGGCTCTTCCCTCCACCTAAGAATGAAACATGGCACTTGAGGTCCTTGCCCCATAGCCACAATCTGTTGGGTAACTATTGTCAGACATAACTCTATGTCTACCTAAGGAATTCTCTTGGATCTCCTTGATTCTAGAGTGTTAAAAACTTTTAAAAAATGTCCCAAACAGACCTGGGACTGGCAATCTTTGAGTGTTATATGTGCTGGAACTATCTATAGGCATGTGCCACGGTTCCGTACCTTTACCAATTGTCTTTTTAATTTTACCCAGGAAGGCCCTGGGATGTGACTTACCACAAACTCCCACTTCAATTAACTTCTCTGACAATTCCCCTGTTCTCCATTTAGCCACGCCTTTTTTTGTCAGTAGCCCCTCAGCCTCTCATTTACATGAGATTTTGTGTGGGGGCTGTATAGGAAATTGATATTTATGGCAATTGGCATAAATGAAAGTTAAATGATCAGTAGATTTTTGATTCTACATATTCTTTAGATAATGGGATAGATTATACTTAATCTGGGCCATAAAAAGTTAACTTTTCTTTCATATATTAATATTTATATAATTTCATAATCTTTTTTTCTAAGCATCTTACCCCATTTCCACTCATACAGCTAATTTTGAGTTCTTAGAGATTTCCAACACAGACTCTACTACATTTTGATTTTTAATTTGACTAGTTTAAACTGATATACAAATCATGAAATTCCCTGATAGTCCTATAACTTAAACAATGTTTTTTTTTGGAGACAGCAGTAGTTATAGTACTTAAATTTTTTTAAGGTAAAAGGCTGGAGGGCTGGCTCCACTGTTAAGAGTATACACTGCTCTTGCAGAGGACCCCAAGTTCAGTTCCTATCACCCATGTCAGGTGGCTCACAGTCACCTGTAATTCCAGCTCTAGACTGGCATCCATGGGCAGCACACTCATGTGTACCCCCATTCTAGCCTCCTACCCCCAGTGCAGACACATAATTAAAAAATAGAAATAAAATCTTTAAAGAAAGTGAAGAAGTAGTGATATTCTTGGGAAATTCTTCTAAGACAATGCTTTCTCAATATCACTGCAGCACCAAATGTGTCTGGAAACCTTTGACTTTTTCTGTTAAATACACCCCCCACTCCACCCCCTGACACCATAAAACATCCCTGGACTTGATAGACTGAGGCAGGAGGATTACATTTTGAATCCAGATCTGATACATAGTGATTTTGCAATCTGCCTGGGCTGTGTGGCAAGACCCTGTCTCAAACAAGAAAAAGAGATAAATCTATAAAAGTATATCAATATCATTATGTCTTATTTACTTCTCAGGATGGGAACATGTTTGGTTCAAATGTCAAAATTTGTTCACAGTATATAATGACTTCAGTTTCAGAGTGGACAGGTAGTAGGCAATGTAATTATTTCACTTGACAACATGTAACAGTAATAGTACATTCACATTTGGTGAAACTCATTTATTCAATTCTCCGAGTTACTCATTCTAGTGAGATCAATGAAAATGTGTTCACTGTGGAATACTCAGGGTTGGAGGATTTGAACTAAGCTGGCATGATGAATGGAAAGTCTGCAGGACACTTGGGAAACTCGGCAAAATTTCAACACCTAAATTTACATTGGTACACCAATACATGCTTGAATAATTTTCACATGAGTCACTTTTGTTACAGAGCAAACACTATGTCCTCAATGATTTTTAACCTCTATATCATTATTATCAACAATATTTATTTTCTCTTTAAGTATTAGTCCTTTCTTGGATTTCTTCTTCCTCTTTTTTCACTTGTACATAATTTATGTTTCATCCCTATCATTTCCTATGATGCCTGCTTCAATTATTAAGCAGCAGAAGTAAAAGGGTTATAAATCTTTCTCTGCTAGAGACCTGATTGCATTTTTGTTAAGGATGAGGGAGCATCCTAAGGTTCGCATGTGGTGCATGGCGTCCACATTCCCATCTCTGCACTTGGCACAAGCCTAGATTTATTGTCTCCTTCTTAGGAAGCAATTTCTTCTGTAAGTGTCAAGATCTCTATCTGACACCCACCCCTAAGATAGCCTTGCAGAGAAAGCCTGGGCTGTTGCTGGACCTCAGTCTCCTGGCATCACTGATGGCTTACTTGACCTTATCCCTGTCTTTGCATTCAGATGAGAATTAGTTCAGTTGGCAGGAGAGTGATGTGTGCAAGGGCACCCTTCTGGCACTTGTTTGTAGAACACCGTCTTTCCTTTTTTTGATGATCTAATTTTAGCAGCTCCTCACTCTGCTTAATGAATTGCATTGTTTGAGGGACAGCCTTTCTCTATGAAGGATAGACATGGTACACAATTACATTCCTGATGCTATTTGCAGGTAAACCCACAGCCATCCCAACTACCATTTGTCTGCAGCAAGAGTCTGAATCAGAACTCTTGTGGAGAAATGGGGACCAGATAGACACTGTTTGGACATGGGAAATAGTTACATTTAGTTCCCCAAGATGTACTGAGATGATTTCAACCTTGAATTCTGTGTTCACAGTGCCACTGCTGAAGGGTCAGGGTTGTGCTTACTCACAGTGGACAGTGCCATCTTCAGTGGACAATGTCCATGGCATTGTGGCCTTGGGGCTATGCTCAATCACAGCAGGCAGTTCATTCTCCATAGACCATGTCTATAGTGTCATTTCAGAGCTAAACCCTCTGCATGGCCCAGAACCTAATTCTCTGAATGTTCTAGAAGCAAATCATTATCCTGTTGGCTTTGCAAATTTTTCAATTTTGACAGAACTCAAAACTGTCATAAAATATGTAATACATGTCTATATATTCTTGTTTCAGAACATAATTTCTCCAACAATCATTGTTTTATAAAATATTATGTTTATAGTGTTTTGCCCATGTGTATACCAGCATGCCAGAAAGGGGCACCAGATCTAATTTAGATGGTTGTGAGCTACCATGTGGTTGCTGGAAATTGAACTCAGGACCTCTGGAAGAGCAGCCAGTGCTCTTAACCTCTAAGCCATCTCTACAGCCCCACAATTATTCATATGGCCCTTTAGTGTATAATCAGCTGGGCTCCCAAATACAGTAACAGTGTTTGGGAAGAAAAGCAGTCCTCCTCCATCCCAAGGGAGACAAACATCATCGAAGACCATGCTGGGTGTGGGCTCTCTTCCTCATTATTCCCAATGGAGGGCAATTCTGCTATCATACAAACAGTTCTGTTACTTCCAGATAATAGCTAGACCTCAGTTCTGTTTCTTTGGCCTGCCAAGTACAGACTCAGGCATACTTGGTACCACTGAATCCCGATACAGGCTTTGATACTGACTTCTTTCACCCACTCCCTTATTATCTTGAGCCATGGTAAAATCTTTGGCATTATTCTTTTCATTACTTAAAAAAGAATTTTTATTAATTATGTGGGTGTGTCTGTATGGGTTTGTGGACATGAGTATGTGTGCCTAGAAATGCCAGGTAGAAGGTGTCAGATGCCCTGGATCTGGAGCTACAGGCAATTCTAAGCTGCCACATGTGGTGCTGTGAACAGAACTTAGGACCTCTGAAAAAACAGTATACACTCTCAATCACCAAGCCATGTCTTCACCCTTTTGTTACTTTTTAAATGTAGAAAAAGAAGATGTCAATCTTGTCAATAACAAACATAAAAAGGTATGCTTGTGTTTATGTGGTTTATGAAACATTTATAAAACACAGGGGATGTTTTGTTAATAATGTTAGTTTACTACATAGTGACCATCCTACAAGACATTTATAACTGACACATGTATTCTTGGATAAGCAAATGCTGTCATCATGACTGACACAGTTTTAGGAATAATTTAACACAATCTTCTTGTACTGACATACTCACACATACATATTATGGATATATCTTTTAGTATTTGCATGCTGGCAAATGCTACACTTTTATAATCTCATTGGATCCACTGAAGTCTCTTGTTTTACATGTAGTATTCAGTATCATGCCTCCTTATTGGTGATTACAAATTTAGTTTACATAAGGAATTCAGAAAGACAGGGTATGTGAAAAATGCTTTAGTGCTTATCTACTTTTCCTATGTGTCCTGCTGCTGTCCTAAAATACCCTGACAATAGCAACTTAAAGGAACTATGAGTTTAATGTTCAGCCCATTGTGTCAGGGCAACCAAGATGGCGGGTGCTTGAAGCAGATGTTCAGGTGGCAATCATTGTTGGGAAGAAGAGAACAGTGCTTGTTCGTGCTCAGCTAACTTTCTCATTTGTATGCAATCAAGGACCAAAATACCAGGGAATTGTACAGCCCACATTTAGTGTGGGTCAGGCTTTACAATCCACTAATCAAATCAAGAAAATCCCAATAGGCACGGCTAGAGAGAGACTGCTTTCCCAGGTGGTTTCAGATCTCTTCGAGTTGACAGTTGACAAGAACTATCCCCTTGATACATGGATACTAAAGTAGTTTTGATTTTAAGACACTGTCAAACTAGTGATGAAGTGGGACATGGGTAACAGTGGAGGCTTTCTTATGCCTCGGATGGGCTTACATCAGGAGCCAGGCTGCGGGAACCTCCATCACACAAAACTCCCACTGGCTCTGGTTTCTTATCTCACAAATTTGAGGTATGAACTTCACTGATCACAGGGTGGTTGAAGTTTTATAAAGGAATTATTGCAGGTTTATAGGTGACACCTTGAAAGACAGGACAATAAGCATGCCACCCCCTCCCCTTTGAGGTTAGTAAGGCATTTCTGGGTTGAGGCATGGGGGCAGAACAGTCAGACCATGGACCAGTCAGTCTATGATATCCTGGTGCCTCTCAGTCCCAGTTATATCCTTATGTGTCCAGCTTGCAGGCGGTGTTGCTAATGTAGGTTGTATAAGAGACCCAAGTGGAAGCAGAACCCCTGCTGACATTTCTCCCTCCACTGCAGCAGAAGCAAGGACATATCTGGCTTCTAGCCAAAGACAAGTATCACAGCTGTTCATTTATTCAGGTCCCTGTCTCTAAAACTGCATGACCAGCTCTGATCTTCTATTCTTAGCATTCATGTGATGATTTTGTTAGTATATGTTTATTACCATATATGTAGGTTTTAATATAAGACTAATTCATTATATACAAGCCCAGAACTTACATGATTGTGCTTACAGAATAGTTAAGAAAGCAACAACAACAACAACAAAATCCCTCCCTGGTGGAAGATGCCTTTAATCCCAGCACTGGGGAGGAAGGGGCTAGAGGATCAGAAGTTCAAAGTCATCTTTGGCCATATAGCAAGTTCAAGGCTAGCCTGGGCTACATAAGACCCTGTCTCAAAAACACTTCAGAGAAATGCAAATCATCTACGTGTGATGAGAAGGTGTCTTAGTCACTGTTCTATTGCTGGGAAGAGACTATGACTTTGGCAACTCCTATAAAACAAGCATTTAATTGGGGTTTGCTTATAATTTCAGAGGTTTAGTCCATTTTCATCATGGTGGGGAAGCATGTTGACATGCAGAGTTTTACATCTGGATCAGCAGCTGCAGAAAGAGAGAGACTCAGGGTTTGGCTTGAGCATTTGAAACCCTAGAGCTCCTTCCCAGTACTACACTTCCACCAACAAGGCCACACCTCCTAAGGTATTCAAATAGGACCACTTCCTGGTGACCAAACATTCAAATAATGAGCCTATGGGGGTCATACTCATTAAAACCACTACAGAAGGAGTAGAACTTATCAGACTTTTGTTGGAGGAAAAAAAATACTTATAATCCTCATTTTAATGCAAATAAACATTTTTCTCCCTTTCTGAAAACTTGTAGCAGGAAAAAAAACCTACCTTCATAATCCTCATTTTAATGCAAATAGACATTTTCCCCCTTCCTGGACACTTGTAGCAGGATCATGAGTGAATTTTGAAAGATACAAACACTTCCACCTACAGCAAGCTGTGGCTCCTACTCCAGCTTCTCTGGATTGAGAATGTGCAGCAATCCATTTACCATAAGGAATTTGTGTTCCATTGGTTATGCTAAAGGAAAGACACAAGTAGAAAGCAGCAGGCCGAAGCTTTAACAGCTTCAGCTGACACAATTCAGATAAAACTGGGGATGAGGTCATACACTGTAGAAAGATAAGAACTTAAAAACGACTCGTAAGGCTTTTCCAGGAGAGTTGCCTACTTAAAGGGAAACCGCTGATGCCTTGAGGAAGCAAACCTTTGTGTGCTCCCCAGGGCAGCTGCTCATTTGGAAGACTAGACATTCAAGTAGGAGAAGTTATACCTCTATCCCCCTTTTAATTCAAGTTTTTAAAACTTGGAATATAATAAAATTCTGTCTTAAATGAAACTCTTATTATCATGCTGCTATCTCTGAAATCAGTCTCTCCAGTTCTAATAGAATCATATGAAGTGGGATTCTTAAACTTTAGCCTTGAGTGTCTTACTCCTGTCTCAGTGTCTGCACGGCCAACAGAATGCAAACTCCTCATAGTTAAAAAGGATCATTGTACAAATGCCTCTCAACCCAGAGAGGGCGCTCAAACTCTTACAGCTGAGGGAGGGCCTTAGGATTTACTGAATTCCAATTCCTCTTACCTGCAGATTGTCTTTCTAGGGTTCCTTTTATCTAAAACCTTAAATATAGCAGTGTGTCACTGAGGGTTTATAGTTGATCACTAAATGGCTTTGCTTTGGCATTCAATATATCTACCACCTCTTAGCTGGCCTCCCTTGCATACATCCCAGTCTCTTGTTAATGCTAGGCAAGTACTGTTACACTTAGACCATACCTTGCCCAGAATGATGATTGTGACACCATCTTCTCTCCATTAAACAAATCTGTGTTTGTGTTTGGGCTACTGTGGACAATTGTAGCCTCATGATAGCTGGGATTAAGCAAGAGCCTGAGTGGTGTGGAGCTTTCTCTGAGGATGGAAATAGCCCTGATCTGTGATGTCCAGTATTCACCACCACTGACCAAGAACCATTTCAAGCATTTTGTACGACTGAGAAATTAACATTTTTTAAATTTTGTTTTTAAGATTATAATTGTGACATTTCTTCCCTTTCCTCCTACAAATACTCTCACGTAGCCCCCAATTCTCCTTCAAACTTTTTTTTCACTGTTATCACATGCATGTATGCACATGTATATACATATATCCTTAAATATGACCTGTTCAGTCTGTATAATGTTTGTTGTAAATGATGACCTTAGGTATCTAGTAGATACACCATGAAAGAACAGCATCCTAAAGGGAATATATTACAATTTTGCTCACCTAGAGATTGGCTTTCTAGTGTGCTTGACTTCTAACACCTTACGGCATTTTGTAATTTGCTTTATTGAGGAAGGCAATTTGTAGTCTATCTCTGAAGTGTTATCTAGTTTGTTTAAGCTCAATGTTCAGCACTCTTCTTTGAGGCTGTATAGACGAAGTTTATATTCCTGTATAGACGAAGTTTCTGTTCTGCCTGGTCCCACTGCCCTTCAGTCCCAAATAAATACACAGAGGCTTAACTTGATTACAAACTTTTGGCCAAGGGCTTAGGCTTCTAATTGGATAGCTCTCTCAATAATTAACCCATAACTTAATCTATGTATTGCTACATGGCCTTATCTAACTGGATAACAAGGTGTCTTATATTCCTAGTAGCTACATGGCATCCGTCTGGTGGCTCATTCTCTTTATCTTCTCCCCAGAATTCTCTGTCTGGTAGTCCTGCCTGGCTACTGGCCAATAAGTGTTTTATTCATCAACCAATAAAAGAAATATATGTATATATACAGAAGGACATTGCCCATCATTCTTGTGTACTCTCCTCTTTTTTTATCATACTGTCATCTTCCACATTCATGATACACAGAGAGACAAATTTGTATGGCATATGTTAAGAGGGGTGGATACTTAGACACATGAAAGTTTATAACAGGCTACCCTATGGAGACACATTTGTAAATTAGAATGTTAGAAGTTTGAAAAGGATCCTTTTGATTTCTGGGACCAGAGTGATCTGCTAACATCAGTACACATCACCAGTGAAGTTATACATATTTGCACAATTAAATAAAAACAATAACATTATAAATTTAACACAGATGTAAAGTTAAAAATAAATGTTACAATTTGCTACATAGGGTGAGAGATGAGAAACATCAGCAGAAGGTGTGTGTGGACAGTCTGAGAGTGAGGGTGAATGGGATGAGTGATAGGAAAAGATTCACCAAACCAACTGGGAAGCAGCACTTATCAGAGTCAGCACAAAGCAAGTCCAGGCCATGGGTAACTGTTCCATGTGTGTTAATATATTATTTATGATTTATTAAAGCTTGTCTGAGTATTCAGAAAACAAGGCCAGCCACAAGCTATAGAGATCAGGCAGTGGTGGTACACACCTTGAATCCCAGGACTCAGGATTAAGAGATAGACAGATCTGTATTTTCAAGGCCACACTGAGCTACATGAAATTGATCCAGTCCTAAAGAGAAACAGATCACACAAAGGTGATCTCAGCACCTAGGATCTCATGCCTTTAATCTCAGAGCTAGAGAGGTGGAGACAAAAGTGATATGGGTGGGCAGAGAAAGGAATGAAAGGCAGGAAGAGATAGAAACTGATAGCTTTTGTCTTTGAGCATTCATGGGGACAGGATTGCCATTTCATTTGGGTAGAGGTAAGATCTACTGGCTTGGTTGCTTGCTTCTTTGATCTTCAGGCAAGCTTTAATGAATCATAAATAATATATCACCACACTCATGAAGAACCAAGGTTTTCACATTGCCACTCAAACTGGTAGGGGAGGAGAGAGATGCACCTTCACTCTAAGTAGCTTTTTAGTTTTAACAAGACTCTAAAGAAGTATCTAAATAGTAGGACTTAATTTCTCCGGTGGAACCTCACGGAACTAGTCTTATCAGACTCAGTTGGCAGACTCTTCCTCCCCGTGAGTTTAAAAAGAACATAGGGATATTGGAAGACTGTCTTGACCCTAATCATATCTCCAGCATGTGACACAGGGTCTGATAGGACAACTGGTAAGCATATGGTTGCAGTGACAATGGCTTCACAATGCTGTGGCTCCTGTGCAGAGTGTTCTGTCTGAGGGGGAGGTGAAGCCAAGCATTCAGTCCACTTCTTCCAGCTGGGGACTATTCATATTTTGCCTGTAGGTATCTATTGTCAGCAGAATTCTCTTCCAACCATGCAGATGGCTATACTGTAGATTTGCTTCTCTGGAGTCAATTTTAGTTCAACTCTATAGAAGTTGCTACTTGTATATAACCCTCTTCATTTCTTTTAGTTTCATACTGTTTTCTCTGTACCAGATCTGACATATACATTTGATAAATGAAAGACTCTAAGAGGCTTGTCATCGCACTGACACCTTCAGTTCATCTTTCAGGGGCCAACTTTAAGACAGGAGAGGAAGGGACTTAATTCAACCATGGGGGTGGGCTGCTGTTTTTCATGCTCTGCCAGGGGCTCTAGTTAGCCCCAGTTGCTTTCTGGAATGTTCATATGGAAACTTAGCAACCGATCGTTTTGCTTTAAACCAATTTGTCTAACACCGATTTAGCTAAACTCCAATCTCCTTTGAGAACTCCTAGATCCACCCAGGCATCCTCTTTTCTCCTACCCCTTTGAGATTTCATAATTCCAACACACAGAACAGACATCTGCTTTTGGATAACACAGAGTAATAGGGACCAGATACATCTTCCTGCCTGAATCATTTTTTTTAAATGCTGACAAAATATGAAATAATTGTGTTCAGACTTTGCATATCAGACTGGCACAAGGTATTGATCCCTAAGAGAAGGTAATTGAATAAATCTGAGTTTTATTCTCTCCCTGGCTTTCTTACTCAGCAGAGATTTTAGCCCACAGTGCAGCAGAGGGAATTTAAATAGACAACAGTGTAACCAGGTTTGTAAAGTTTCCAGGTGGAGTTTTATACTGGGCAGATTTCCAAGGAGAATCAAGTCTTTACCATACCCACACCTTTCTCCTGGGAGAAGGTGACACTTTCCCACTGTTTTGCCTAAAGCTGGTGCCATGTGTGATGATGAGAGGTTCTACTCCTTACTTTCTGGCTTGAATAGATTGGGCCCAAAGGATCACTCACTGTTCACATCTTAGTTCAAAACAAGTGAGGCTGCTTGACAGGAGTTTTGCTCCCACAACTTGTTTCATGTTACTAACCAACTGAACATTTCAGGTCTTGTCTTTAAAAAGTATAATCTCAACTGAAAATGTGGGACCCTAGAGCCAGAGGCTGTATCATTTTGGTTTTTTTTTTCACGAGGCCTGATGTATATCCTAGGAGCAAGTGCACCAAAATGACTACACTGGTACTACAATGGTATTTCTGTTTTCATTATGACAAATCTGTATTAACCAAAGCAATACCTTTATATACTTTCCTATAGATTGTTATATCTCTCTTACTGTTTGTTGTTAATAGTTATGGTATAAGGAGTGCTTTGTATGAGTCAAACTCATTTGTCCTACCCAATAGTCTTGTTGGATAATGTTATTATCAAATTGCATGGATTATGGCCTAGGTATAAGTGACTAATAACATCAGAGCTTCAGTTTAAACCCCAGTTGAATTTCATCTGAATGGTTGTCACACAGCCTTTACTTCTTCTGTTTATGTTCCTTGTTTACTGTATTGATCAATAGTTCTTCCATGTAAGTTAATTAGGACAAACCTAATCCTGGAAGAAACTTGGAACATGGATTTGCTTTTTCTTAATATACTGGCTCAAGATTTTGTCTAATTCTTAGATCATTATTATTAAAATTGGATCCATTCTCCTTGGTTGAGTTGCCAGTTAAATGCTACTAAAATTCTAATTAGAATGTGTGTGAAAAACTACTTTTGCAACTAATTCAATATGAGATCTTTTTTTTAATGAAAATGTTCATTGTCAGTAAACATGTTTTTAGCTAATAGGTTTTAAATTAAAGTCATTACAAGTGGTATATTATTGCAATGTAAGAATATTGAAGTTTTATCACAAAAGAATAATGTTTATAATCAAAGTGTTGTGAATAGTTTTTTTTCAGATGGAGAACGAAAGACTTAGTTGTGTGTGTATGTGTGTGTGTGTGTGTGTGTGTGTGTGTGTGTATTCATATGCAATGTGTGTGAATGTGCCTGAAGAGGCTAGAGAGAGCACAAATCCCTTGTTACTGTAGACACAGTGGGTTGGGAAATGCCTGATCTGGATGCTGGGAACTGAACTTGGGTCCTAGGGAAGAGCAACAGGAGCCCTTCTGATTGCTGTGTCATCTCTCAATCCCTTGGAAGAAACTTTGTGTAGAATTGTAGGGAAGAGAAAGGGAAAGAATCTGAAGTTGAAATCCATTAATCAAGTATGGTTTGAAAGATTTTTTTAAACAATCAGTAAATTAATTTAATGTAGAAAATAGTTTATTTTGCACGAATTATGTATATGAACACCACTTAGATGTGCAAAACTAAAATATTTATTAATCAAAGAACTGGTAAGGTAGAGGTTGCAGAAAAAGTGGGAAAATAAGTTGTTGAACTAGTTGCTAAATGGAAATGGTTTGAATGCATCTATATTTTTGGAAATTTCAGGAAACAAGGCAGTAAAATGCCCTGAAGATTCTTAAACCCATGAATTCTCACATAGTGTTCTGTATATTTTGTCTGAGATTATTGGTAAAGTGTTTATCTTGTAAGTCTAAGGACCTGAGTTTAGTCACTTAAAAAGCAGGACACTTCAGAGTGCACCTATTATGCCATCACAGAAGGGGCAGAGGCAGGAGGGTCCTGGGGATTGAAAAACAGACAGTATAGTCCATCAGTGAGCCCTAGGTCCAGTGAGAGATGGATCTGCTTCAAAAGACAAGGTGATTGAGGAAGATATGTATTGTTGATATCTGGCCTTTACATGTATATGCGCTCATGTGCACGCGCGCGCACACACACACATACACACACACACACACACACACTATATATATATATATATATATATATATATATATATATATATATACACTAAACTCAGTATATATGTTAGGACAGAAGAACTTTGGTGTTACTAGGCAAGAAAGAAAACGTTGCAGAAGGTAATAATCTCATGAACTTTTTTCCACCAGCAGACTCTTTTGAAGACTCATGTGTATCTGAGGTTCATATACATAAAACTGAGTGTTTTTTATATCACCCTCAGGGTTTAAAAAAATCTTACTATTATTAAATACATTTGTTAATGTCAATATTGAAATGTTGAGAAGTCAAATATACTTAAGAAATGCACAGTGATCAGTGAAACTCCCTGTTATGGGCAGGTTTTTCCCGCCGGTGCCATCCCACCTGCCGCCAGTCTGGGCTCACAGCCGCAACAGCCCCAAATAACACTCAGAGACTCTGTATTTGATACAATCCTGTTGGCCAGTTACCATTACTGTTTATAGGCTAGCTCTGTCTTAATTATTATCCCATTTCTACTTATCTAAGTATTTCCCCGTGGTCATCTTATGGGGAGCCGCAGACGGCATCTTCCTTCCTCTCTGGTCTACATCTTGACTCCTCCTTACCACTTCCTCTTTCCTCCTTGTCTCCTAGCCCCACCTATCTTGCTATCTCATTGGCCCAACAGTGCTTTATTAATTAACCAGTATGAGAAACATATTTACAGAGTAACATCTCCCATCAGCTCCCTCTCAGCCCAGATGCATACAGTAGTTTCCTCAACAGTACCTATGTGTCTTCTTCCAAAAAAAAAAACTTCTGACATCTTTATGTATTTTCATATACTGAAAGCATTATGTGTTCATTAGCTATTTCCTAGGCATTGTGGCACAGTAGACTTTATAGGAATTGTGGTACAACTCAGTGACATCTTAAATTGTATTTTCACTATTAAATCTCAAAGATGAGGGTCAGTTGGAAACACTTCTAGGGATGACATTAAAACACACACACACACACACACACACACACACACACACACACACACAGAACCAAAGATTATCACTAAGACAGTACTACAGGGGGATTAGAAATGAAATGTAAAAACTTCAGCAACAATTGACACTGTGGAGTAGGTGAGGAATTGGAAAAGAAAGCACAGGACACAATTCAAGAAATGGAAAAGGATTGGAATTTTTTGTATCATGAAACAAGACACTGTTGTTTTAAGAGCATAATGATGGAGAATCCTAGTTGATACTGAATGATAATAATGGAGACAATGCTGCTGAAGCTGACCACTAGCATTGGCTTTAGAGTCTGGTATTATGTTTGGACTTAAATCCCAGCACTGTCTCGTAGTAAACCATGCGCGTTTAAGGACACATATAACTATTGCTATAACATTCACAAAGGGATGATTGTGTGGCCTGTGACAACATGGGTGATACATAAAACCTAGCACAAAGTAAGCTGTGACTGACAAAAACAATGAAGATGTGTGGCAGATTAAAAGACCATTGGGTGGCAAGTAGTACAGGGACATGCAACTGGCCAGTGTGAGAAGAACAAGTATCTGTGGAATGCTCAGCCCTGTATCACACCCTGTCTTCCCAAGGTCCTGGGATCATTGTGGATGAGAATGTAGAAAAATTCCAAGAGACAGAGGCAGTGGATAACTACAAGGAGGGGTTGATATGCTTAAAACATATTGTATGAAGTTCTCAAAGAATTAATAAAAAGAAAAATATTTATATTTGTGCATAAAAGAATTAAAACCATTATAAGACTATTAGAATCAAAGTTTGGTTTTTATTGGCCACCAAAGAGTTAAACTGGTGGGTACAGAAAGGTGACAGTCTAGTAGATAAATAGATAATAATAGATAAATATAGAAATAAAGAGCGGGCTCGTGAAATATGACTACTCCGAGCAGTGTGACAGAAGAAAACTGAATAGAAGAAGAGATTTTTTTGAAGCAAATGGAAAAATCACATTTGGGACCATTCACCATGGTGTCTTGTGTTTAACATTTGTCATAAACACACATTTGAATTTCATGCTATTATGATATTTTATTCAAAAGAATATCACCCCTTCCCCCCCACACAAAAGCAAACCTTAAATGTCCTTAGCAATGTGGGAACTATATTATTAATCTTGTAGTGTGCCCAAAGCTCTAAAGTAAAAGAAAATGTTAGTGTTTATAGTCTGGCCTAAGCTACCTGGAATGCTCAATAAATCGGAATCTGTTATTCCCTGGTGTGGCATAGGAGGAAACCTGTTTTATAGCCTCACAGTATATTTATTGCATTGTTAAGACCATTCTCAAGAGGAACTGGAACTGAATGGATGACAAAGCTAGAAAGACTATGAACTTTAAAAGAAGAGGGGAAATTAAGAAATAGATCTCAGTTCTTTTTCTGGGAATGCTTAATCTTGTGTTG
The DNA here is from genome assembly GCA_030556225.1 of Cricetiscus sungorus. Lineage (NCBI taxonomy): Eukaryota > Metazoa > Chordata > Mammalia > Rodentia > Cricetidae > Cricetiscus > Cricetiscus sungorus. Next base: position 19,890,528 of record JANBXA010000180.1, on the reverse strand, counting down.
TCTGATAAATCAGAAAGCCACAGAAAACATATGCAGACTCAATAACAACCATTCTATTTTCTCTTTTCTTATCTCAGGTTTCTTCCAAAATGTTTTTAATCTTAAACAGAACAAGATTTTCTTTTTCAGTTTCATGCATTTGGAGTAGCATTTATATTATGAGATGATTATAGGTGAGAAAAGAAAGAATGAAAGAAGAAGGAATTAAATGGAAGAAGTAAGGAAGGGGACAAGGAGAAGGAGAGAAGAAAGAAAGATAGAAGAAGGGATGAAGGGAGGGAGGGAAGACCTTCAAAACCAACACCGAAAGGAAGCTATTCCTAAGCAAGTGGTTATATCCAGTTTCCATTGTTTGATACATCACTGAAAGCACTTCTTTCCTATCAGAAAGGAACCCTTACTGCTCCTCATACATTCAGACTACATGAGCATATTAAGGTCTCTGAGAAACAATCAATCTGAATTTGTTTAATGTGACATTTCCCAAATCTATGTGCTCATGTTCCCTTGGGTAATAGCCATTAATAGTCATAGTAATTGTGTTCCTATAACATATACTTTGGGAAAAATGGAACATTTCACATTTATTTGCACATGTGGCTGAATTTTACTTTTTCTTCTAAGCACAGATTTTCTTTGATTGCCATTATAATGTACCAAGTATACTGTGTGTCACTATATAAGGTCAATAACCCCTTTTCCAGTAAATACTTCTCTCTCTTTAAGGCATGCATCTTCAGTATTTAAAGATGTAAAATTAGCTAAGCTGTCAGCAGGCCTGATTTTTGGAAGGACATGAATAGTAGGTAGAATAATTACTCATAAGGACATTCATGCAACAATTCTTAAAGTTTGTGGTTATTTTGCCTTCTGTGACACACAGGACTTTGTGATATGGATAATTGAGGATGCCATGATGGATTATTTTGGATTGTCCACGTAGGCAAACTCAATTGCTTGAGTCTTTGAAAGCACAGAAAATTTTCTGGTGTAGATAGCCAGAAAGATATTTGGTACAACATTTAAATGTAATGATGAAGGGGAAGGCACATAAACTAAGGCATGTGGACAGCCTCTAGGAGCTGGAGAATGGAACAGGTCTCCTCCAGAAAGGACTGCATGCTGCACCCTGCTGACAACACAGATTTATTATCATCTCTGTCAGACTTCTTCAAACTGAAGGGCAACACATTTACAATGTGTTCATCACCATCTTGGGGAAGTACATAATTGTAGCAACAGAAAAATAAGCAAGAGGACAGGAAGGTAGAAAAGCGAGTGTTTACATTGAGAAGCCCCTACAAGAATTACTGTCTGGTAGTGTGATTTAGAGTTCCACAGAACTACAGAAGATTTCTGACTGATGATGTGTGCATGTGATTCAGGAGGCTCATGTTAATCCCAAGGTTTGAATTAAATGGAAATATATTTTATTAGATTTTGAGAATAGGACACAGAGTTGCAAAGGACTATTTCTTCTGATACAAACATCATTCCCTTTAGCTGTGAGCTAGAAGTTGAGTGGAGATCTACCTAAGAGAAACTTTGTTGGGCTGTAATAAATGACCCCCTAACAGTTTCTCTCACCAACTCTGTGTCTACAAATAAACAAATTGAGGTGCTGTTTATGCACACAGCAATCCATTACTCATCTTTCTTAGGTATGGATTTCATTGTAGAAGGAGCAAACAGCCCTTTTCTTATTGAATATTATGTCTTCTTCCATTTCTTATTGCTGTCAGTTAAGAGCTGATTGATTCCCAAGCCAATAGGCCAAGGGAATCAATGTGAGCAGAAATATAGGTGGAGGCCTTCACTTTCATGCTCAGGACATAGCTGACTAAGCTGCACCACCTGCAAGTATTTCCCAACCAAACCCTCTCTCCTCTGTTGGTGATCTGGCAAGCTTGCTGGTGTAGTCTGTTAGATGCATGCTGGATACAGCCCATGTGCTCCACAAGACTCTCCCTGTGCAGTATGCTTTGATCTCTTCTCATAACGTGAGGGGTGTGGACAGTGTGGATCTATTGATGAGAATATATTTCATTTTGTGCATAAGCACACTTGCCTTGTTTTATCAAATGTACACAAAGAGTGACAGTCATAAGCATAGAAATATTTGGAGTTCAGTAACTTGCAAATTGGTCTCTAACAAGAAATGAGGCTTTAGATTTGGGGGCTGAAAGTAAAGCTCAGGGGTATAATGCTGGTCTGGCATGCATTAGGTTAAGAGTTTGAGCCCAGTTTCACTACTAACAACAACCACAGTAAGGATGATTTGTGTCTAACAAAATAGCTGTTAGAATAAAAGTTACTTGTGTGAAATATATGACCACAAAAACATTGGTCATCTTAAAGCTTCAAGGCCTAGTGTCACATGATGGATCGTCCAGATCAAATCTGTAGTTGAAAAACAAAAGGCATCTTGACATAAGGCTTGCTTCACCACATGCCACTCAATTTACCAGGTGTCTTCTAATTACACACAAAGAGGATGTTGTCAAAAGATAACTTTCACAAGACTAATTGGTTTAGAGGTTGACACTGTACTTATCAACTTTGTCTGGAGATAAGAGTTGTTACAAGTTTGAGTTAGAAAGATGGGGAGGGAACAATTTTTTTTTGCTTGCTTTTTTTTTTATGGCTCACAGTGTTCATTTTAGAAACTCCTCCTTAAATAAGTCACCACGATTAAAAAAAAGTGAAAGTTGGGCTGGTGAGATGGTGTAGCAGTTAAGAGTACTGGCTACTGTGGCAGGAGACCCAAGTTCAGTTCCCAGCATATACATGGTAGCTCAAAACCATCTGTAGCTTCAGTTCCAGGGGATCTGATGCCCTTTTCTAGGCTCATTTGGCATTACATAAACATACATACTTTTATACAGATACATCCATACAATAGAGTAAAAATACATTTAAAATAATTTTTACAAAATGAAAGTTAGGATCTGTTGGTGTCTGTGTCAACAACAGATTTGTCTTCAGAGTCAAAACCAAGAGTCTTGTACTATGGTGGAGATGAAGTTACTTAGGACTAAAATGATTTTTTGAGATTAGATGGAATGATTCTCTTGTATTATGCACAATAATTTATTTAGAAAGTGTGAAGACACTAATGTATGACCTAATTTCAACAGTATTATGTCCATGATGCAAATTGGTCAAATGTTATTGTAGAAAATATGGGAATGGTCTCATTGCCAGTGTGTTTTGTGGAGCTTAGCATCCAGGCATGTGTGCCAATAAAAACACCAAACTACATTTAAAATAAACTGGAATTCTCCAAGTCGAATGAACAAAACTTTGAACAAAAATCAATATGGGTGTCACTAGTTATTATGTTAATAGAACTACTGGTATGCAATCTTAAGTGTTGGTTCTTGCCTTCCATGTTGCTTGTTCATTGCTGCATACATCAGGGATGCTATCCTGGGAGCTTTTGCTCCACTTGTATCCCACTCCCATCTCCTCCTGGGAGCACTGGGATCATAGACGGTTCTACCACATCCACCTTTGTATGGAATCTGGAGATCTGATCTCAGAACTTCATGTTTTCATGATAAGTGTTTTACCCATGGGACATCTCCAAATATCCAGGGTCAATTGTTAAGTTGTAATTCACTGACTATTTTTCAGTTTTGTTGCCATTACATTGTAATCTTTCGGTAGTAGGTGTGCATGTGTGTACTTAGTGTTCCCCAAGGATTTAGCTTTAGTTTTTATGAGCTTGACCTTGTAAAGTTTCTATTATGAGCTTTGAACCTGGCAGACCTCCAGTAATCAGGCATGGTGAATGGCATTTGAGCTATTTAAACACAGCAAAACTTAGACACACACACACACACACACACACACACACACACACACACACACACACACAGAAGAGCTGCGTTCTCAGCCATTGACTTAGTTCTTACACATCTTCCCAGGAGCTCAGGTTCTGTGGGACACACCTTTAGTAACAATGAGGCAGAGATACCATTGTCATTTAATAGCATTGTAATGCAGAGAACCAGACTTAGAAGCATTTATTTTGGAAGGATGTTATTTTTTTTTCTAATAGATTTTTCTTTAGGTTTCTGAATGTTAATCTGGTATGAGTTCAACTTGGAAATGGTTTATTTTTCTACTTTTGAACCTGAGATTTTTCTGAATTTACCCTCAGTATCTTTAGCAGTAACAATACAAATTCTGAATTGCATGGCCAGTTGTTTTACAGATAATTGAAGGTATAGCTCAACGAAACTCTTGTCTAATCTGTATGACATTTTGTGTTCCATGCCCAGAGTGAATTAAATCCATTGATTGATCGATCAATTGATTGATAAAAAGATTGATAGGTAAATGATGGATGGATGGATAGATGGATGGATAGATGGATGGATAGATGGATGGATAGATGGATGGATAGATGGATGGATAGATGGATAGACAGATGATAGAAGACTTTAGAAAAGTATAAAGTACTGAGTTTGATTTATAGAAGACTTTGAAAACTCCCATTCTTTTAGGTAGCTTTTGGTTAGCCTGTGGTGTCTATGTCTAGTAGGGGCATTGTCACCCAATGATAATGCCTCAATTTTCTTCACCATCCCTCCCATTACAAACACACACACACACACACACACACACACACACACACACACACACACACCTAGCTTCTATGGTATTAGGAAGGTTTCCATACTTACTTTTCAAAAGCTCTTTAATGTTATTTTTGCTAACTTCCACAAATCAAAAAAAAATGCCGTGTTTATCTTTTTGAATCTGCATCATCTCACTCAAAATGATCTGTTTTTCTGAGAATTTTTTATTGTTTCATTATTTAATGGCTGAATAATATGTCATTGGGTAAACATGCCACCTTTTAATTATTCATTCATCAGTTAACCAACACCATCCAAGCTACTTCTATTTCCTGTCTCTAGTGAAAAACAGAGCAATGAGATCTACAAATTTTAATTTTGGAGATGATAAAATTTTAACTAATTAAGAATTCATAAAGATATTTTCATGATAGATAATACTGGATTTTGCTTTTTTATGTTTACTTCTATATTCTTTGTTTGTAATAATATAATTTAAAATTTTTACATGTGGATCCCAGTTTCCTCTTCCTTCCTCCCTCCAATCCTTCTTCCCTCCCTCCCTCCCTCTTACCCTCTTTCCCTTGTGACATGCACCCTGGCCACCCTCCCCTCCCATCCCCCCACCCCCATTCCACTTGTAGGGCTATGCTATCCAGGTTGGGTCATCTAAATCTGTCAAGTCATTTGAAGTAGGGGCTAGGACTTCTCTCCTGTCTCTAGGTTAAAGGGGTATCCCTCCATGGGGGATGTGTCCACAAGGTCCTTTTGTGCACCAGTAATAGATCCTGTTTCTACTGTCTGAGGTCTGAGGTCTCCCAGACTGCTCAGTCCTTCTAGCTGAGACCCATATTCAGGGGGTCTGAATCAGTCCCATGCTGGATTCCCAGCTATCAGTCTGGAGGGGCATTAGCTCCTCCTTGTTCAGTTCAGCTGTCTTTGTGTTTCTGCAACCTGGTATTGTCTCCTCTCTTTGCATCTGATTTCTAGTTTGACTCATTGTTTGTTATGGGTGTTTGATTCTGTTTCCAACAGGTACTAGATGAGGACTCCATGATGGTAGATAATTTAGTTGATGATCTCACTATCAGGGAAGGGCATTTATGGTAGCCTTTCCATGGTTGCTCGGATTATTAGTTGGAGTTGGTCTTGTAGTTCTCTAGACCTTTCTTTAGGTTCAGTTTTCTCTTCAAACAATAATGGACCCCTCTTTATGCACCTCTCCTTTCACCCTGACTCATTCTATCTAGTCACATGTGTTTTCCTATCCTCCCCTTCTCTTTCTCCTAGTTCTCTCTCAATTCACTGGCCCCCCATTTCCCATGTGCTCTGGGGGACTTGCCCTTTCCCCCTTTTCTGAGGGACCATGTATGAATCTCTTAGAATACACCTTGTGTCCAAGTTCGTCTGGGGGTGTGTATTATAGGCTGGTGATCCTTTGCTCTACATCTAAAATCCATATATGAGTGAGTACATAACCTGTTCCTCTTTTTGTGACTGGGTTACCTCATTCAGGATGGTTCCTTCAAGTTCCATCCACTTGCCTGCGAATTTCAAGATTCCGTTATTTTTTTTCTGCAGAGTAGTATTCCATTGTGTAGATGTGCCACATCTTCTTTATCCTTTCTTCAGTTGAGGGGCATCTAGGTTGCTTCTAGGTTCTTGCTATTACAAATAATGCTGCTATGAACACAGTTGAGCACATGTCTTTGTTGTATGGATGTGGGTCATTTGGGTATATACCTAAGCGTGGAATTGCTGGGTCCTGTGGTAAACTAATTCCCATTTTCCTGAGGAACCGCTATACTGATCTCCAAAATGGCTGTATGAGTTTACACTCCCACCAGTAGTGAAGGAGTATTCCCCTTTCTCCACATCCTTTCCAGCATAAGTTGTCATTGGTGTTTGTAATTTTAGCCATTCTTGCAGGAGTAAGATGGTATCTCAAAGTTGTTTTCATTTGCATTTCCATGATAACTAAGGATGTTGAACATTTTCTTAAGTGTATTTCAGCCTCTTTGATTTCCTCTATTGAGAATTCTTCAATTCTGTACTCCATTTTTACATAGGGCTATTTGGTATTTTGTTGATTAGTTTCTTGAGTTCTTTGTATATTTTGGACATCAGCCTTTTGTCAGATGTAGGATTGGTAAAAATTTTTCCCAGTCTGTGGGCTGCGGTTTGGTCTTGTCAACTGTGTCCTTTGGCTTATAGACGCTTCTAAGTTTGAGGAAGTCCCACTTATTAATTGTTGATCTCAGTGTCTGTGCTACTGGAGTTATGTTCAGGAAGCGGTCTCCTATACCAATTTATTCAAGGGTACCTCCTACTTTCTCTTCTAAGAGGTTCAGTGTGGCTGGATTTGAGATCTTTGATCCATTTGGACTTGAGTTTTGTGCATGGTGATAGACATGGGCCTATCTGCAGTCTTCTACACACCATCATCCAATTGTGCCAGCACCATTTGTTGAAGATGCTTTCCTCCCTCCATTGTATTTTTTTTAGGTGTTTTGTCGAAAATCAGGTGTTTGTAGGTGTGTGGATTAATATCGGGATACTTGATTCCATTCCATTGGTCTACCTGTCTATTTTTGTGTCAATACCAGGCTGTTTTCAGGACTATAGCTCTGTAGTAGAGCTTAAAGTCAGGGATGGTGATGCCTCCTGAAGTTCTTTTATTGTACAGGGTTGTTTTGGATATCCTGGGTCTTTTGTTTTTCCGTACAAAGTTGATTATTATCCTTTCAAGGTCAGTGAAGAATTGTGCTGGGATTTTAATGGGGATTGCATTGAATCTGTAGATTGCTTTCGGCAAGATTGCCATTTTTACTATATTTATCCTTCAGATCCAAGAGCATGGGAGATCTTCCCATTTTCTGGTATCTTCAAGTTCTTTCTTTAAAGACACAAAGTTCTTATTGTATAGGTCTTTCACATGTTTGGTAAGTGTTACCCCGAGATATTTTATGTTGTTTGTGGCTATTGTAAAGGGTGTTCTTTCTCTGATTTCTTTCTAGCCTCTTTGTCGTCTGAATAAAGTAGGACTACTAATTTATTTGAGTTTATCTTTTATCCTGCTAATTTGCTGAAGGTGTTTAACAGCTGTAGGAGTTCCCTATTAGAGTTTATTGGGTCGCTTATGTAAACTATCATATCATCTGCAAATAGAGACAGTTTGACTTCTTCCTTTCCAATTTAGATCCCCTTGATCTCCTTTTGTTGTTTAACAGCTTTAGCTAGAACTTCAAGTACAACATTGAAGAGATATGGAGAGAGAGGACATCCTTGTCTTGTTCCTGATTTTAGAGGAATTGCCTTAAGCTTCTCTCCATTCAGTTTGATGTTGGCTGTTGGTTTACTGTATATTTCTTTTATTATGTTTAGGTATGTCCCTGTTATCCCTGATCTCTCTAAGACCTTTATCATGAAAGAGTGTTGAATTTTGTCGAACAGTTTTTCAGCATCTAGGGAGATGATCATATGGTTTTTCTTTTTCAGTTTGTTTATATGGTGGATCACGTTGATAGATTTTCGTATGTTAAACCATCCTTGCAACCCAGGGATGAATCCTACTTGGTCATGGTGGATGATTTCTCTAATGTATTCTTGGATTAGGTTTGCCAGTATTTTATTTAGTATTTTTGCATCAAAGTTCATCAGGGATATTGGTCTGTAGTTTTCTTTCTTAGTTGTATCTTTGTGAGGCTTGGGTACCCAGGTGATTGTGGCCTCATAGAAAGAGTTTGGTAATGTGCCTTCTGTCTCTATTGTGTGGAATAATTTGAGGAGTATTGGAATTAGCTCTTCCTTGAATTTGTGGTAGAATTCTGCACTGAAGCCATCTGGCCCTGAGCCTTTTTAGGTTGGAAGGCTTTCGATGACTGTTTCTTTTTCATTGGGGGCTATAGGTCTATTTAAGTTGTTTGTCTGTTCTTGGTTTAATTTTGGTGATAGTTATTCAGAAATTTGTCCATTTCCTTTGAATTTTCAAGTTTTGTGGAGTACAGGTTTTCAAAGTATGACCTGAAAATTGTCTGGATTTCTTCTGTGTCCATTGTTATGTCCCCCTTTTCATTTCTGATTTTGTTAATTTGCATGACCTCTGTCTGCTTTTTTGTTAGTTTGGATAAAGGTTTGTCTATCTTGTTGATTCTTCTCGAAAAAACCAACTCTTTGTTGCATTGATTTTTTTTTTTGTATTGCTTTTCTGTTTTCTATTTTATTGATTTCAGCCCTCAAATTGTTTATTTCGTGACATGTACTCCTCCGCGGTGAGTTTGCTTCTTTTTGTTCTAAGTCTTTCAGTTGTGCTGTTAATTCTCTAATGTGACTATCCTCTGTTTTCTTCATATGGGCACTCAGTGCAATGAACTTCCCTGGTAACTCTGCTTTCAAGGTGTCCCATAAGCTCGGATATGTCATGTCCTCATTCTCGTTGAATTTTAGCAAGTCCTTAATTTCTTTCTTTATTTCTTCTTTGACTCAGGTGTAGTGCAATTGCACATTGTTCAGTTTCCATGAGTTTGTAGGGTTTCTGTGATTTGTGTTGTTGTTGAATTCCAATTTTAAAGCATGGTGGTCTGATAAGATACAGGGGACTATTCCAATTCTTTTGTTGAGGTTTGTTATGCCACCTAGTATGTGGTCGATTTTAGAGAAGGTTCCATGTGGATCAGAGATTCTTTTGTGTTTGGATGGAATGTTCTATAGATGTCTGTTAAACCCAGTTGAGACATAACTTCTGTTAGTTCTTTTGTTTCTTTGTTGAGTTTCTGATTGGTGGTCCTGTCTAGTGGTGAGAGTGGTGTGTTGAAGTCTCCCACTATAAGTGTGTAGCATGTATGTTTTCCACCAGCCCGCCCGCCACCGGTCTGGTCCCACAGCCTCACCAGCCCTAAATAACACACTGAGACTCTGTATTTAATACAATCCCTGTTGGCCAGTTCCTAATATTGTTTATGGGCTAGCTCTGTCTTAATTATTATCCCATTTCTACTTATCTAAGTATTTCCAAGTGGTCATCTTATAGGGGAGCGGCGGGCCTGGCATCTTGCTTCCTCTAGCTCTACATGCTGACCCCTCCTAACTACTACCTCTTTCCTCCTTGTCTCCTAGCTCTGACTGTCTTGCTTTCTCATTGGCCACAGTGCTTTATTAATTAACCAGTATGAGAAACATATTTACAGAATAACACCTCCCATTATCTCCTCTTTTCTGTCTAAAATAAAAAGAAAGGGTTTAACCTTAACATAGCAAAATAGATCATGCAAGTTATCAAATAAGAATCACAGTTAACAATATTTAGTTCCTTAACATTTTGTAAGACTTAAAGAAAATATCATCTATCCTATCTTTGTGAGTCTAAAGTCCTATATATAACTTATCTTTACTCCTAACTAAGGAAAACTATAACCATAACTATCTGTCTTCAATTCCTTCAAAGACCACAGAAGGATAATATATAAACTGTAGAATGACAGAAACAACTCATTGCTTGGTCAGTCACCCGAAGTTCTTCTGTAATGTTACATCTTCAGCCCATAGGCCATAGTGTGTGTCCAGATTCCTCAACAAAGCAGGAAACTTTAAACTGTCCACCTGTATTGGCAGTTTGTCAGTCACTTTTCTCTGTGTCCTGCAGAATGTCTGCAGGCAGACTCTTCCATGAAGCAGTAACCCTGTAGTATTGTCCATCTTGCATCAGCAGTCATTTTTCTGTGGGACCTGCATGACCAGTTTATACAGCATGAAATCAAACAGTCCAGAAGAGCAGTACCTTTCTCATGTCTACTCTTGTCATATTAGAAGCAAACTCCATCACTCGTTTCTTTGATGTCCATCTTCCTTTCTGATGCAGGTGGTGTTACCAGGAACAATTGTGCCTCACTGTCAAGTAAAACCCTTAACCATTTTAAATTCCATATTCTGTAGGTCTTTGAAAGGTTTGAAGAATGCCTATTCATCTCAAATACATCTCTGTATATCTAGAAATCCTAACTAACTTAACTCTAAGTTTTAACTATCATAGGTAACTCTCTATAATCTGTACTAAATTATACATTACATTTTTTAATTAGCTATATAAACACAATACCTAAACAAGAGGAGAAATATACATATCACAAAATTGACCTTAAATTGTATCAATAAAAGAAAATCCATTCCAAAGCAAAGTATTCATATCTATACCATAATTCCTTTTTTACCTTTAAAAAGATTGCTTGTGGTTATAGCCATTTATAACCAAGCCCATTTAAATGAAAACAAACATTTATAAACAATATTTGGGAATTTGGGCATCCTTCTTTCCAAGCTACTTCCTCCTGGTAGGGGGCACTGACATGGGGGATCCTAAGAAGATGCAGAAATCTTGGCTGTGGTCTGCAAGGTTTTGTCTCAATTACTTTGAATGTTGGATCACCTAGGTTCCTGTTTCAGGGGGTCTGGCTTGATCAAACCAAATTAGTCTGGAAAGAATCCACAGCTTTTCATTTTCTGTGGAAACAAAAATAGAAATCTTTTTCCCCACTAACTTGTCCTTGAACTTAAATTTTGTAGTCAAAGCTTTTTTAAAATATTTAAATTGAATTAATCCAGCAGCAGTTCTTTTATCAGGAGTTATTTTCTCAGCAAGCAAATAATTTAAAGACAACAGAATCGCATATAGTATCCAAAATTTCTCTGTGCTTTCCATCTTTATGTGGCTTTTTTATTACTCTATTTCTTCTACTTCTATTTTTACATATTTTGAGACAGGGTTTCTCTGTGTAACTTTTATCTGTCCTGGAATTCCCTCTGTATATCAGGTTTACTTTGAAATCACAGAGATCTGTTTGCCTCTGCCTCCTGAGTGCTGGGATTAATGGCGTGCACCACCACACCCATCCATTCTACTTCCTTTTTTCTTTTTTAAACCATTGTATCCTGTTTCTTTTTCTCTCCCAAGCCAGTGTATTTTTTAAAACACAGTATAAACCTTCATTGCAGCTCTCGTACACACCCATGAATTGTTAGCACAGCTCTCTAAAATCAAGGCAGATTTTTGCTGCTTACGCTAATTTTGGAAACCTCCCTTAAAGGAACCGCACAAATCTCTGTCTACAGCAAAACAAATCCAACCGAGAAAATGCTGCTACCAAGAAGTCTTGCTAGTCTCTGTTTATTTGTTTCTAAAATCTCTTTTTAAGCTTTTATCAAGTTTTAAGTGAAAATTCTTATAGCCACGTTGGGCGCCATCTGTAGCATGTCTGTTTTCTGCCAGCCCGCCCTCCACCGGTCTGGGCCCACAGCCGTGCCAGCCCCAAATAACACAATGAGACTCTGTATTTGATACAATCCTGTTGGCCAGTTCCTTGTCTCCTAGCCCTGCTTTCTCTTTGGCCACAGTGCTTTATTAATTAACCAGTATGAGAAACATATTTACAGAATAACAGCTCCCATCATAAGTGTGTGAGGTTTTATGTGAGCTTTGAGTTTTAGTAGCATTTCTTTTACAAATGTGGATGCCTTTGTATTTGGGGCATAGATGTTCAGAATCGAGACTTTTTGTTGATAGATTTCTCCTGCGATGAATATGAAATGACCTTCTTCATCTCTTTTGATTAATTTTGTTTTGAAGTCTAACTTGTTAGATATTAGGATAGCCACACCTGCTTGTTTTTTGGGTCCATTTGATTGTAAGATATTTTCCCAGCCCTTTACCCTGAGGTAATGTCTATCTTTGTAGCTTAGGTGTTTCTTGTATGCAGCAGAAGGATGAATTCTGTCTTCGTATCCATTCTGTTAGCCTGTGTCTTTTTATAGGTGAGTTTAGACCATTAATGTTGAGGGAGAATAAAGGACCATTGATTGTTAATGTTTGTTTTACATTTGCTTTTGGCAGTGGTATTGTAAATTTATTTGTCCTTCTTTACCCTTGGTTTCTGGTGAAGTGGGATTATCTGTTGCCTACATCTTTGTGAGCATTGTTAACTTCCTTTGGTTGGAGTTTTCCTTCCAAAGCTTTCAGTAGGGCTGGATTTGTAGATACGTATTATGTATTGTGAAAATCTGGATTTCTTTCTTTCTTTCTTTTTTTTTTTTTTTTTGTGAAAGGGACTCTCATTAGGTCACTAGGCCTGGAATGGCTGGCCTTTTGTTTGCATATATCAAACATCTACCCATCTCTCAAGACAAAATTATTGTTTTAAAGGGAGATATTCACCTTTGACTCAGGGGTGAGTCAAAAATTTGTGGACGTCTGTACCAAGGACCTCAATACTAGATTACATGGACCTTACTAATGTGGCCATTGTTGTATCTGGCCTTTTTCATGCTCATATCATGGCTGTCTTTGGATTCTTCTCAATTAAATTTGATTGGCAGTGTGAAAAGTGTCTTTGGAGACTTCTATCTGATTTACTAGATAAATACAAACCTAAGAGAGGGGGGTCTTTTGTGCATCAGTCCATACCAGGAGCTCTAACTGCCAGATATCTTCTAGGCATGCTAACACTCAGCTTTGGTCATCTTCAACATTTCCACATTGACTTTCTCACTGGGATAGGCAAAAGAATGAGCTATAGGATTTTTAATGGGCTGGGCTTGTTCATGCTTCAATGGCATCCCATTGGCCTCCATAAAATACTAGAGCTGGGTCTCACTTTCTAGTCTATTTTGAACTGATGAAGAAGAATTGGGTTTTATTAATAGTTACTCCCTGCTACACACACCTTTACCAGACTATTGTAAATGTGTTTAAAATTTCATTTTATAGAGAGGAGCATAGCAGGATCCAAATGATCTAATTAGGGAAGTGGAAAAGGTGGAGATCTTTAGGTAGGAGGGTAGAGTTATGGAACCCAGTCCTAAAGGCTATATTTACAAAATAACTCCCTCACCTAAGTCTCAGAAAACATTGCAGATGAGGGGAGGTAAGGTTTTAAGAGCTAGAGGATCAGGAGTTTGCTGTGAGATTCTTTTCCTAGGAATGTCAGACACTATACCCAGAAAGTCTCACCAACATGACTGTTACACATAAGTTGGGCAAAGACAACAATAGAAATTGCTAAAGTGGATGGGGGTGACCACATGAGGTCTCAGCCCTACACAAAGAACTACGGGTAATGCCAGGAATGTGAGAAATCAGTCTTCTGATTATCTAATACCGAATGGTCAGTCCTGGAAATACACAACAAGTAACATTATATAGGCTGAGCAGGTTTTATTGAGGAGCACACACACACACACACACACACACACACACACACACACACACACACACACACACTCAGAGCAATGAAAAAAGAGGCCATGAATTTGAAAAACATCAAGGAGTTTTATATGGCAGGGTTTGGAGGGGGAAGTAGAACAGAGAATTAATGAGATTATAATTTCAAAGACAAAAGAGAAAAAAACTTTCATATGGCCCTTTTTGAATTATTCCTGATTTCTCACATGTGAATTTTGTAAATCATTGTAATACTCTCTAACATGTCTTTTTCATAATTCTGGACTTTGAAGTGTGGAGACTAGGTGACTTGCTATGACAAAATAACAAAGGTGATCATGAAGAGAAAGGATTTCTTTTTGCTCAGTGGTCTGTGGATTCTAAGCCAAGACCCAGAAACCCCATTGCTTTGTGCTTCTGATGACAACAGCATGTAAGTGGTCACATGAGTCAGAAAGTGGAGATTTGAGAGTTGGGTCCTCTGATAGTCTTCAAAGGGGTGCCCCCATTTCCTAAGAACATCAGACCCTGCTTCTCAAAGGTAAAGCACTTCTGCTTAAGAGTGTCACAAAAACACCAGCCTAAGGCAAGGATTTGTACATGGTGAACTCTGGGGATATCCACCCAAACCATAACAGGGTATATTTTTTCAATATATTCCAAGATATGTGTGTGTGTGTGTGTGTGTGTGTGTACCTACAGTACTGTGGACATGAGCATGTAAATATGGATCATTATATAATATATACAAATATATAAATGCTGGACCCTCTGGCAGATAGGTATGGAGGACTGGTTCAGCCAGTTTCCTTCTTGGGGCTGAGCTGGATGGTAAGTGTGGAAGACTCAGACCTGCCCCTCCCAGTTACCAGGGAGAAACACACTGAACTAGAGTCTGTGGAAGCAGGATCTTGGTTTATTGCATCAAGCAGGGATTTATATAGGGGTAGAGTGGGAGGTAAGAATCTTAGGATGGGATTAGGTGACATGAAGAGAAAGGGCCAATAATACTCCACCAAGCTAGAGGTTAGCTAGGCAGGGGGCAGTCTTATATCAGGCCTTTCGGATTCACTCTCACCTGGAGGTTACAGGCCAAGGACAGGTTGCCAGACTCTAGGCAGGCTCAGGAGTTTTCACTGGGCCTCACACACAAGCCTCTTTAGGCCCAGCATATAAATATATGTGATGCATCTTTATATAAATGTATTCATAAATATGTTTTTTGACAACTCCAAATCTACTGCCTGGCTTCATTTGATTTTACTTAAAGCTCAAATTCATAACTTGAGTCCCAAAATTGATACTCTGGTTATTAAAGTATCTATATTAAACTCTAGAAGTGAGTATTGATATCTTGGTATATGCATAGATCCATAAGGGCTTTAGAAATTGGGTCTTTTTATATTTGCTTTTCCAAGTGTCTCTTTTTATATTATTGATTTATAAAGTTGACTCAGTATTTATTATGTTGGTTTACAATTACCATATTGAAATTTTATTGGAAAGAACAATTGAAAAGAAGAAAAAGATAAATAGATGATAGACAGATATGAGACTGCACTTTTCAAATGTTACAGATATAGGAAAACTAAGCCCACATCACTTACTACCCTTTCCTTATGTCTAACAGAAAAAATAAGAAGAAAGCAGTGTACTTGCCAGCCCCAAAGCAGATCTGAAGCGAGAACCAGAACTCTGACTGCAGAGCAACAGAAGCATTCTGTTTAGGTAGGTGGATATGATAAGCTTTGAACCCTTGATGATGATACCATTCTCTGTGCCAATTCCCAGAACCAGGGAGGACAGCTGCTTCTCATCACTGTTGCCAAAGAGGAATAATAAAAAAAAAAAAAAGCAGAAAAATCCAAATGTGTTGTTGATAAAGAAACAAAATAATGTTGAAACTCAGAGACAGCAGACTTACCTACTCAGTGGGAAATACTAACAAGGCAGAAGTGCCAGGTGCAGGATAAATATTCCTGAACAGACTGCCAACATTACACATAGCAAGAAAAGCAGACAGTGGTCTGAAGACAGGAAGTGGGGTGGGTTGTGGGGTCTGATGAGGGGAGTAATGAGGAAGGTCTGATTCCAGGCATCTGCTGTCCCTTAGCTGAGGTGGTGAGAGGTTTTGCCAAGAGCTTTTCAGATAAGGTTATGTGAGTGTGCGTATATCAAACACTCCACTGGGAGAGCTACACTGATCATGCTCCAAGTTTTATTGTGGCTACAATATTCTCCTGGCCTTTGGGGTGGGGTGGGAATGGCTAGACTTGGATTGTCTATATATCTTACACACTTAATGAAAAATTACAATAATTCCATTACACCCTCTGTTCCTTATCCAAAAGACTGGATGCGATTTAGGTTTCTTTATAGGCCTGCACTAATTGAAATAGACATTTATTGGTTTTCCTTTTCACTTTCAATTTAATTATTTTAAATCTCAATTATAAGCTTATTGAAAATGGAGTCTACCGTTTATTGATATTTTACTGTGTGCCAGGCCTGGGCTAAGCAGCTTATCTCTTGCAATTCCTGCTAGAAGACTGTAAAAAAAAAAGGCAATTGTAAAAACATTTAACAAAGAGGAAATGTCCCTCTTAAGGACACATTGCCAGGAAACAGCAAGACCAACAAGAGGATTTATTAGATGTCTTAGTCCAAAGCTCATGCCATTTTCCCTAGAAAAGATGACCCAGGTCTCTGACATTTGCTGTAGATGCTATTGAAGCTCAGTAACTATCAATGTATACTTTGAAAGTTGTGTGTGTGTGTGTGTGCGCGCACACACACACATGCATGAATACATGAATACACAAATGCACATGTAGATCAGATATCTTCCTCTATTGCTTTCTACTTGGAGCTCACCAATTCAGCTCATGCTGCCACTCCTGTCCCTTTGTGTAGATGCTGGGGATTCAAACTCATCTCCTCACACGTGTGGTGAGCACTTTAACTCCTGAGCCACCTCCCTGGCCCTCTTTTAGCTGTGCCTGGATATAACATTCTGGATTGTTGTTTCACACAGTGCCTGGCTGACCTCCAATGGGAAAGCTGTCGATGCTTCTGATTTCTCTCCTTTGTCAGTGGCATCTTCTTTTACTCTGTGGCCGTGTATGCTAGTTTACATTCCTGTGGTTTTGATAAATCACCTTTGCCAAAGCAATTTAGGGAGGAAGGGCTTACTGTGTCTCACAGTTCCAGAAGGGTAGATCCCATCATTATGGAGAAGTGGCAGAAGGCAGAGAAGGTGTGGTGAGAGAGACAGGAAGCTGACTGATCACATTGCATTCACACAGGGAACAGAGAGTAAGGGAGATGGGACCAGGAGATCATTTCCTCAAAGCTCAACCCCTCCCACTCTGACCCTATAGAACTTGCATCCTGCACTTTCTTCCAATAAAGGCATCATAAGCTTCTGAAACAGCGCCATCAGCTGGGAACCAAGTGTTCCAAACACAGGAGCCTGCTAAAATATTTCACATTCAAGTCATAACATCAGGTATATGGACTTGTTTTTATTTTAATCTTACCTCATTTTTAGTTATTACTTGATTGTGTTTTGTTTTTGTTTTGTGAAGCTGACTTTGACTTTGTTGCTTAGGCTGGCCTTGAACTTGCTAGCCTCTTTTATGGGCCTCCAGAAAACTGCTGAGATTATAGATTTATGCCACCAATCCCAGCCTCCTACTTGATTCTTTAAAATTGTGACTCAAATTTTAGTTTTGGTGGCTGTGGAGGCAGCTCAACAACACCTATTTAATAAGGCAGGCCTGGTTTTGTCTGCTTGTAATCTCAATGCAAGGGGTGGGTAGAAATAGGCAGATCTCTGGGGTTCAGTGTCAAGCCAGTCTAGCCTAATCAGTAAGACTCAGGACCAAGTGAGAGTCTGGCTCAAAAAATCAAGGTGGGAAGCTGTTGAGAAACAACACCCAACTTAGACCTCTGGCTGCTCTGTACATGTGCACAGATGTGTACATGTACAGAGCAAACCCACATGAATACACATTCGTTATAGTCACAAAATACCTATATACATTTGTGTGTTCATCACTGTTGGAATATCCCTCACAAATGTATCCTACTACCACCCAGCCTGTGTCCAAATTCTGCAATTCTTACCATGTAAATAAATGCTAAACCTTTTCTTCCCATCTCTGGTCTTGTTGCTGTTTTTCCTGTTTGAGCAGGCATCTCAGTATTCTTTTCTAGTTTTCTAAATATCTCTTTTATGTAATACAGATTAGAATTTACCTCTTATGTTAGAGTTTTAAGATCTCACTATGAATTTGATGTTCAAGTTACATGATCAGTTGTTGAAATCAGTTGGTCCATTTGCTGTTGCTTGCTTGTTCCTCTTGTTGCTTCAAGACTTTCTGTTCTCCTTATGATGACTGCTATGTCTTTGTCTCCTTGAATGCTTAATATACTTATTGTAAAATTTCTCCCAAGCTGTTCAATAACATTAATTTTATCTCAAGTAGTTCCTAGTCCA
The DNA here is from genome assembly GCA_030556225.1 of Cricetiscus sungorus. Taxonomy (NCBI): domain Eukaryota; kingdom Metazoa; phylum Chordata; class Mammalia; order Rodentia; family Cricetidae; genus Cricetiscus; species Cricetiscus sungorus. The sequence goes on along the minus strand of JANBXA010000180.1, from coordinate 19,872,233 downwards.
GTTATTGATTGCAGTGGCTTTCTTAGCATTAGAATTCTTCAAGCGTTTTGTAAATATTGATTTATGGGCCTTTCTCAGTGTTTCTCATTTCTCCAAACTGAATAAAAGAAAGAAGGATCAGGGGAGCTGCAAATTCAGGCAGGCTGTGTTTCTATTGCACGCATCAACAGTTGGGTACATCCTTGGAACTCTGCCCCTGTCAATAGTTATGAGGAGTATGTGAAACTCATCTTTTGTCTAAGATTCTATGCAGTATTTTTACAACACAAATACATTTTTGTTTGCAGAAATGGTTTTTGTAATAGGAATGTTCAAGTAAATTGCAAAATTACACACACAAATAAATAAGTAAACAAACACACAAACAAATAATGCTTGTAAAAGGGAAATTAAAACCCTGAATGAAACCTTTAGCCTTGAAGAAATACTGGAGCTTACACAATTTCCAGAAGGAAAAAATAAAAGAAAGCAGGTTGCTGGGCCTCTTAAGCTGAGCCTGGAAACCTCACACACCATCTTAAGAAGCTAACAGGCAAGAGCAAACACAGCCTGAATGTGCTCATTATCACAGTCTAGGAATGAGAGCCCCATAGAGAAAAAAGATTGTCAGAAAGAGGAGCAAAAAGAATTTAAAAAGGGAGGCTCTCGGGTTTAACATGGAGAGGGATTTGCAGAGGACAAGCTGTGTTAATTGGAGATAGAAAACAATTTAAGAAAATGCTGAGACCAACTGGATGTGCATACAAAACATCCACGTGAGATGACAGCCAAAGGTCTGAGGAATTGTAGGAAGTGAATACAGAGATGCTATAACCCAGTATTGTACAGCCAATCTCCTTGTAGGTCTGTGGACTTTGTCTTGTTCCAACTTTATAATCATCTGTGAGGCACAATAACTATTGTTCAGGTTCAGAGATAAGAATCATAGATTTAGTATCCTCTACACAAAGACATGTCACTTATTTACAGACTTCACTAGAGTCAGAGTACCTGGGAAGTTATAGGCATTGTCTAATGTCTTCTTTTTTCAGTTTCCTAAGATGTATGTGATTGTAAGAGTTATTCTTTTTAAAAAAAATATTTTTCTTATTTTACATGTTGATCCCAGTTCCCTCTCCCTTCCACCCTCCCATGCCCCGCATGGACTCCTGCCATCCAATCCCCCAACTACTCCCCAGGGAGGGTGAGGCCATGCATGAGAGATCATCAAAATCTGTCAAGTCATTTGGGGTAGATCCTAGACTCTCTAGGCTAAGGGAGTTCCTCCATGGGGAATAGGCTCCCAAAGTCCTTTTGTGCACTAGGGATACATCCTGGTTTCACTACCAGAGATCCCATAGACTGCCCAGGCCTCCTAACTAATACCCATGTCCAGGGGGTCTGGGTCAGTCCTATGCTGGTTTCCCAGCTATCAGTCTGGGGTCCATAAGCTCCCCCTTGTTTAGGTCAGCTGTTTCTATGGGTTTCTCCCGCCTGTTCTTGATCCATTTGCTCATCACTTCTCTCTTTCCAGGAGTTCAGCTCAGTGTTCGGCTGTGGGTGTCTCCCTCTGCTTTCATTAGCTACCATATAAGGTAGTCATCAATCTCATTATCAGGGGAGGGTGTTTAAGGTAGCCTCTCCACTATTGCTTGGATTGTTAGTTGGGGACATCCTTGTAGGTCTCTGGACATTTCCCTAATGCCAGATTTCATAAGAGTCATTCTTATGAAAGGTTTGCAGTGAGTCCAAAATGGAAGAAAATACTTTGCATACAATGAAACCTAGTGGTATCAAGAACCTTTAAGATAATTATGGTACTAATAATGGCAGCAGTCATTGTTTTATTCCTAGATGAAGCACTATGGTTTTAAGGTTTGGACCTGGGCAATATAAAACCCAAAGCTTGAGGATGGAGAAATGGCTCAGCAGATTAAAATACATACTGATTTTGTAGAGGATCCTAGTCCAGTGACAACATCAGGCAAGTCCAAACCACCTGTAATTACAGCTCCAGGGTATCTGGCTATTTCTTCTGGCCTCTATGAACACTTATATATGTGTATATGCTTCAGTTGCTCAATAGAAGAGTGTACACCTACGTCATGTGAGACCTGGAATGGGTTCAGTCCATACAACACACAGGTTAACAATGATTATAATATGCATCATGTTTGATATATGTGAGAGCAGGACATTTTACTTTTGTCTTCAGAATTTAATGTAATAATCTGATGCCTCCTACATGAAATAGAATTTTCATGTCTTGGTCATTTCTATCTACAGCTAGACCCTAGGTGGCCTCAGATAACATATCCCTAAACTACTGTTCTGCCTTAGCTTGGCTTGTTTCTAGCCCGCTTTTCTTACCTCAATTAACCCATTTACTTTTTGCCTCTGGACTTTTCTTTTTCTATTTCTATTTCTGTATATCTTTCTTGCCTTTTTACTCTGTGTAGCTGAGTGGCTGGCCCCTGTTGTTCTCTTTTCTTTGTTCTCTCATTGCTGCTCTCTTCCTTGGTTCTCCTATTTATACTCTCTGTCAGCCCCACCTATCCTTGCTCCTGCCTCGATATTGGCCACTCAGCTCTTTCTTAGACCACTAGGTGTTTTAGATAGGCAAAGAATCACAGCTTCACAGAGTTAAAAATTTCAACATAAACAAAAGTCACACACCTTAAAATACTATTCTACCACACCATGCCACCTTTGCCCCTATAGTACAGATGTGTAGCTCTGTAGTATAACTTGAAATCAGAGGTTGTGTTGACATCATCCATGTCTTTTAATGTTTGGAATTATTTGGGCTATTTGGGATGTTTTGTACATCCATATGAATTAAGATTTTTTAAAAATTCCTGTGAAGAATTGCATTGTAAGTTTGATGGAGAGTGAATCTATATGTTGCTTTAGGTATGGTGGCCATTCTCTTTCTGTAGGGTTGAAGTGTTGTGGGCTTTTTCCATCCACTTTGGCATGTCTATTGTTGTTGTACTTCTACAGCTCATGTTTAAGCAGTCATGTTTAAGCAGTAATGAGACTTTGTGGGTTTATCTTCTGATGTTAGTAGGTGATGCAATCTCACAGCAAACTCCCTTATCCTCTAGCTCTTAAAATCCTTCTGTTCCCTCTTCTGCAGTGTTCCCTGAGCCTTAGTTGTAGGAATGTTTTGTAGATGTATCTATCCATAGATACATAACTCTGTATTTTGATTGGTTGTGGTTTTCTGTACTGGTCTCCATTTGTTGCAAAGAAAGTTGCCTTGATGAGCGTTGTAGACTACAATTGTCTGTGGATATAAGGACAGATGTTCTATATTGTGAAATATTAAGCTAAAGGGACATAGACTTATGTTTGGATCTTTGGTTTTGTTGTTTCATTGGTCTACTACATGCCTAATTTTGTGCCAGTATCATACTGCTTTTCTTAGTATTGCTCTGTAATAAATCTAAAGATTTGGAATGATAATCCTCTCAGCATTGTTCTTTTTCTCAGGATTGTTTTGGCTATCTGAGGACTTTTGTGGTTCTATATGAATTTTAGATAGTTTTCCTGCAAGCTTTTAGCCATTTGTTGAGCATTACTATCTCACATATTTTTTTTTAAACCCTGGCTGCAAACTTCAAAGAAATTGAATTTGTCACATAAAAATTTCAAAGCTTTTACATATAAAAATAAATTAAAACATGGTTAAGATATTCAATGAATAGTAGAGGTAAATACTTCATATTTTAAAGTAAAAAGAGCTCATGGAAGTTCCAGTTGAAAATAGCAATCGAACTGAAACAGACAGTGCAAAATGAAATTAATTGTTGAAGAAATATATGAAATCCTGTCCATCTTCACTGTTAATCAAAGTACAACTTTAAAATAAAGTATTCTCATTAATAAAAATATGTTGTTTCCACAAATAAACAGATATATTTTTAAATATTGAAAATTTATTTAATATGAATTAAGATTAAAACACATCAATAGCATTATTTTCGAAATGATATTTTCATGAATGTGTCAGGAAGAAATGAAAAAGTCAAAAAAATTCAAAATAGAAATGTACACTTAGTCAGAATAAAAATGTTAAAACAACTAAAATTTCAGTGAGGTAGCAATAAAATAAATCAGTCGTTCACAAATTGTAATGTTATGTAAATGTTGAAAATAATACTGTAAAGATTGACCTGGTACATGCTTGAGCTACATGTTGAAGTGAAAAAGTCTGAGTACTTGTATGTATGGATCTTTTGTACAATAAAATTATATAGTTTAATTTTTTATTGTTACTGCTTTTCTAAACTTCCTAGGCTAAAAAATGCACTTTTGTTATAATACAGCAGCTACGAGTTTAAATATATCAGGTCATATTACAGTTTTTTAAATCATTTGTAAAATTAATTTTCTAGTGTATAATTCAATAACTTAATAAATGTGCTTACTCATAAAATTGTTCATAATCATGGATTTATTTTTTGATGCCTTATTTCCTTGTAGAAATGCATGCAGCTGTCTGTGTATGCACTACAGCTCTGCATCCCTAACTTTTTGCATTAAGGATTTCCTCTGTTTCAACCGACCAATATGGTAGTTATTATCCTCATGTAGTGATTTTATACTTGAAATGTGGCCAGTGCACCTGAAGGACTGATTTCTTTTTACCTTATTTAATTCTAATTAATTTAAATGTAAGCTTAGCCACACCCTGTATTAGGTTGTATAATTCTATCACGTCTAGAATAGTGCCAGATAGAGTTCTCAACATCATCCTACACCACAGGTGAATGTTAAGCATCTACCAGCTCATTTAGTCAGCATAGAAAACAGGAGCCAGCATGGAAGTGTCACACTGGATGTATCGCAGAGGCAGATGAAGATGTTTAGCATCTACCTCTGGTTGAAATATTTCCCAGAAATCTAGAAAAAATAAAGAATAAAAAGAATGACTAAGTGTGTGTGTGTGTGTGTGTGTGTGTGTGTGTGTGTGTGTGTGTGCGTGCGTGCATGAGCATGTGCATGTGAGAAGAGGGATACCATTATGTGCAATATGTTTCCATTTTCTTCCTTGCTTTCTTCATGTTTATGGGTGTATATTTATTGCACATAGTCTCATACTGATGACCTTTCAAGTATAACATCTATTTTGACCACATTCACTCTGTTTCTTCTTTGCTTCCTTTCCTTCACCTCCTTTGCTTTTGTGTGTCACATAAATATGTATCTGTGGCTGTATTCTTTTACTATCTATGAAAAGCTCCACAACTTATTCCATAAATGAGATAAGGAGAGAGAGAGAGAGAGAGAGAGAGAGAGAGAGAGAGAGAGAGAGAGAGAGAGAGTTACCTTTCTGAGTGGATTGTTTCACTTAACTGGATAATTTCCAGTTGCCTCTATATGTGGTCATACCCACAGTTTCTTCATGTCTTTACATGTTCATGGACACATGTTCATGGCATTTTGTGGCTTGATTATTGTGAATAACGTAAGAAATATGGAGGTGTCGGTTTCCTTAAGGTGGACTTAAGAATCCTCCCAGGTATATGCCCAAGAGTGTATGCTGGATAGTTTTATGTCACAATTAAATGACACAAACTAAAGTCATTTGAGAGGAGGGAACCTCATTTAATAAATTGCCCCAGATCCCTAAGATCAAACTGTAGGCAAGCCTGTAAGTCATATTCTCAATTAGTGATTGAGAGTGCCCAGACAATTGTGGATGGTGCTATCCCTGGTCTAGTGGTCCTGGGTTCTATAAGAAAGGCTATACAAGCCTTGAGGAGCAAGGCAGTGAGCAGCACCCCTACCCCCATGGCCTCTGCATCAGCTCCTGCCGTCTCGCCTCTTTCCTGCCTTATTTGAGTTCCTGCGCTTGGTGCTTTTGATAGTGAACTGGTAATTGGAACTGTGACTGAAATAAACCCTTTGCTCTCCAACACTTCTTTTTGGTCATAGTGTTTCATCACAGCAGTAACAACCCTAACAAAGAGAAATGATAAAGCTAGGTCATGCAACAATTGTAATTTTAGTGTTTTGCACAACCTTCATACTGATTTCCATATCAGCTAGACTAATTTACATTCTCACCAGGAGGATTTTAAAAATCTGACCCTGATTTGTTACTGATTTTTGAATGAAGGCCATTCTAAGATGTGCTCTCAATGCAGTGTTAGTCAGCATTTCCCTGGTGGCTTAGGATGTTAAACATTTTTCCATGTATTTATTTATCATTTATATTTCACCTTTTCATAACTGTTACATTTAAATTAAAATATAATTACATTATTTTCTCCTTCCTCTTCTCTGCCCATCCCCTGTGTTAATACTGTTACTGGAATTTTGAGGGACCCTTTAGTGTTTGCCAGATGATACAAGGAAGTCAGGGTTTCCTCCTGGGGTTCTTCATCTCATTAGTAAAATAATTTAAAAACATGCTGAGAAGTTTGCAGACAATTTATTAGTGTTTAAAAGAAAAGCCCTAGGATAGGAAACTCTAGGTCTCAGCAACTTCCCAGAGATGGAGAATGGAGGAGGGAAGGAAGAAAATTCATGTTGCTTGAGTGACCATCATGGAGGTTTGCCAATGGCAGCAGACAACCATATGGCATGGAAGTGTGAAGATTTAGGAAAAGGATAAGGAAGCCCAAATTATCAGAAAAAAACAAAAACAAAACAAACAAACAAAAAAACATACACAGGTTCTGGTCAGCATCAGGAAAGTCGGGGGGGAAAAGGAGAAGTTGTGTCTTCTGAATTCAGAAAGGTGTTCAGGCACAGTGGCCTTCCTGGTGACCCTGTGGGGCTTAGAGGTACTGCAGTAGGGGTGGGAGTTCTGGATAGGGAAAGTACAGCATCTCATTAAAAGAATAATTATTCCACTTATAACTTTAGCATGGTTTAAGGCAATAGTTCTCAACCTGTGGGTCTCCATTCTATTAGGGTATTGAAACATCCTTTCACAGGGGTCACCTAAGACCATTGGAAAATAGATATTCACAATGCAATTCATAACCATAACAAAATTAATTATGATTATAAAGTAGCAACAAAAATAATTTTATGGTTGGGGCGGATTCCCACCACAGGAAGAACTGTATTGAACAGTCACAGCATTAGAAAGGTTGAGAACCACTGGCGTAGGGTCAGCCTTCTTTCTTAGTGCAGTTCCTCCTTTATGAGTGGTGAATGGTGAGGCACAGTTCCTTCATCAGTTGACTGACCTGCCCAGTTGAATGATAGCTTTATTGGGATGCCAGAGATTCTAGTCTCAGACCAGACTTCGCCTAGTGGCTTTTTGTTGTTTTCTTTTTTGCTGCTCTGACAATATGTCCAATATAAAAACACAGTTGGGAAATCACAACTGTAAGTATAACAAAATTAATACTAATGTATCTATGTGCTATGTAAGAATAAATTCACATAGATCTTCCAAACTCAACAGTTAAGTAGGATTACTTCCCCTCACTTAATACACAGGAATGTAATCTACAAAGAGGCAAGGTAACTTGAAGTCAAAGTTCTACTTGTGTGGTCCAGGGTTCCTGTTCTTAGTCACCATGCTGTAATAATGTGTAGATGGACAGCTGCCTTCGATAAGCACAGAAGTGGTATTTAAAGTTAAGGTCGCAGGTCTAATTTTAATATGGACAGCGATCGATTTAAATGTCTTTCCTAAATGGGGTCTTGATATGGCCTGTAGTCCCCTCCCCCAAGTCATATGTTGAAATTCTAATCCCTAATGTGACCATATGTGGTGATGGGGCTTTGGGGGGAAATCGTGCCCTAAGGGCAGAGAGTTCATGTCGGGATTAATGGCCTTGTAAGAAGAGGCACACTGTGCCATATGAGGAAGCCAGGAGAGCCCTCATTAGCATCCAAACCTGCTAGATCCTGATATGACTTCAAACTTCCAGATGCACAATGGTTAATTTCTGTTGTTTATGCTACTTAACAACCTCTAGTTAAGCCAGTCTGATCTAAGACAGCCTTCATCTATTGCTATGGTCTGGAAATGAGGTAGCCCTATGTATCAGTTGATTTTTTTTTGTTCCTGTGATAAAATACAATGACCAATATACATAAACATACAGAGAGAGGTAGATAGGAATGAAAACATCTTGTGGTTCCAGGGGAATAAGTCCCCTGCAGTTGGGAGTCATGGCAACAAGTGGCAAACAGGGTGACAAGAGTCAGAAGCTAAGAGGTCACATTTCCAACCACATGCAGAAATCAGAAAGTATAACTACAACTGGGCACAGACTGTAAACTCTCAAAGTCTACTCCTAGTGATGAAATTCCTCCAACAAGGTTCCATGGCCTGAGTTCCATAATCTCCCCAAATGTTGACATACCTGAGCCTATGGGGGGGCATTTCCCATTCAAACCACCATACCCTGCAAAGGTTCATGTGTTGAAGGCCAAATATTTACCTGGGCAAATCCCATTTTTGGAAATTATTTTAGGTTAGGCCTCACTCGAGGCATTGGGTCATTGGCAATATGTGTTGGGGGCTGAATCTTGTCCCAAGCTGCCTTTTGCTCATCTCTGCTTTCCAGCTGCCCTCACAAGGTTAACAAGTTCTTCTCCAAATTCTTCACCATGATTCTCTGCCCAAAAGTAACCAGCCAGGTGACCATTTACTTAAACCTGTAACCTGTGAGCCTAGATAAACTCTTCATTTATTTCTCTTAACATTTTTATATCAGATGTTTTGTCAAAGTGATGACACATTTCCTTCCATATTGTTTTTGTTCTGCTTACTTCAGTTTATCATGGGGACTTTTGAAATTCACTCAATCAATATTACCACGGTGCCAGATACTGAAGAGTCTGAAGATGGGCATGTGAAGCTCTGTTATTTTCTTACTGGAAACCCTGGAAACCAGTAACAGAAAGATTTCTTTGGCTGAGGATCATTCTTGGTGGTAGAGTGTTTCTTTAGCCAAAATGTAACAAAATAAAAACCCACAAAAGAATAAAAGGAATAAGAAAGCAGGAGGAGGAGGAGAAGGAGGAGGAGGAGGAGGAGGAGGAGGAGGAGGAGGAGGAGGAGGAGGAGGAGGAGGAGGAGGAGGAGGAGTTAAATGATGAGCAGAAAAAGAATTTGAAAATTTAGAAATGATACCATCCAAAGTTCAGGTGTTACCAATGTAGTAAGATTAAGGAGGGGCCCTTAAGGAGTGCATAGATGACTAAGGGTCCTCCCAGGTGAGTGGGATTCAGACCCTTCTAGAAAGAGACTTCTCATAGTGTCCAGCTAACCAGTGTTTGCCCTCTTGTCTCTCTAATGTGTGTGAGAACCCAGCAGCTCCTAAGGCATCCGGCAGGAATCAGAAAGTAGCTCCCACTATGACTCATATCCACAATGACTTCATCTTGGACTTTTAAGCCTCCAGAGTGGTGAAAGAAACACATGTCTGTTTCCATCCATTCTTTATGACAAGGTCTGTGTTCAACTATTTTGTTACAGCACCACAAACAGATTAAGCAATATATAAAAAGAGATGCCAATGTGGGGTAAGCATAGTCCATGTGTGGCAGGCATGTCTTTAACTCTAGCACTCAGGAGGCAGAGGCAGACAGATAATGGTGGTGAGTTTGAGACCAACCTTGTCTACCTGTCTATGTAGAAAGACACCCCCCACTGGTGTGTGTGTGTGTGTGTGTGTGTGTGTGTGTGTGTGTGTGTGTGTGTGTGTGTGTTGCTGTACTTTGGGAGCCTGAGGAGGTGGGTTATGTGCATACATTTGTGGGTAGTGTAAGTCATGTTTTGGAGAGTAGGGTATATGCATGTGTTTGTGTGTTCGAAGAGAAGGGGGTCCTGACTTACATCCTGCATTCTGCTTTGTACTTATGTCTGGCCTTTGTGTTGTAATGCATTCTGGGATGTTGGTCACAGCGTGAAAGTTTATACTGATCTGTATCTTCTTCTTGATAGCTGGTGACATCAGGGTGAGTTGTTCTGAGGTTTACATAATGGGCTCAATATCCTACCCTGTAGCTCTCACGGTTTTCATGAAATTCAAAAATGAGATCTCGCCCGTGACAGACCAGTACAAAATGTAAAGCATGATGCCGATGTAAGAAACTTCTCCAATTTGTTAATCTATTCCATCTAAAGGAGGGTAGGAGCCGGCTTTTATCATAAAGACCGGCAGGGGTGACTAAGTGACAGACCTATGCATAAATGATGGATGGAATAGGCTCACTGGAATGTGTCTAGACTTCAGGAAAATATCTGATCTTATATCCCAAAGGATCTCATTTGCAAAATATACTGTCAGTAACTGTGTGGGCAGACGTGGAGTTGCATTACAGAAGCCTGGCTGGAAGATGAAAGATAAAGGATGGAAGCCAGGCATGCAAGGGCAGTATCTGGGAGGTGACCACAGGTATGAGCCTTTGATCTCAATATTGACATTAGTAGATCATAAGAGGAAGAAGAGCTGAGACTCTGGGAATATTTGAAAAAAAAAAAGCCTCAAAAAATAAAATTTGTGGAGGACTAGAGGTGTAGGCTCAGAGATAGAAGTCCTGTGCCGGACCCTGGGTTCAATCCCTACTACTGTCAAAAAGTATGAAACACATGTTTTTAGAGACTCTCAGAAGGAAAAGAAATCTCAAGAGTAGGCTTTTATTGCCTCTATTTATAAAGAAATGAGGATCCAGAGAAGATCAGCACTTTTCCTCACAGTAAAGCTAACGAATAAGAAAAGTTGTCTAACCCTTGTTTAAAAACAAGGTACCCAATTCTAGTGTAGCTGACATAGATGATCTGTGCCACTCTGTTAAGAAGGTTGGATGTTAGGATTTCCACAAAGCCACAGAATACTGCTGTGCTCCAGAGAAAACAGCATCTGCTAACTTGGCTGATAGTTAACCATATGAAGAACTGAGTGAGTTTCTCATTTTACCAGTAGATTTCATCCTGGGAACTCGGCATTGCCCATCAGACTACTTATGACTCTCGCCTGGTATTCACAGTCAGCCTTTGATGGGGGTTGGTGCGCTGGTGAATTAAACAAGAAAATCAACACAGCTTTAGAATTTTACATAGTCAAACTTCACATTCTCAACCTTCACCCAGCCTCCCAGATTCTGGGTAGGGACATTATTCTGTGGCCTTTCCTGGGGCAAGCTGTTTTCAATTCTGGAGTCACTGCCTGGGATGCCTTAGGCTGTCTTCTTTGAGCAGTGCTTTGAGAATCTGCCTTAAAGCATGGACTCCTTGGGCAGCCTTGGGGTACCTGGCATCACTTGAAATCTTCCTATCTATGGTAGCTTTTGCCTGAAGCTCTGTATTAGAAAAGACAAGGGAAGCTGGCAGCCAAGAGGCTCGATGGAGAGAAACGAACTTGGCCTTTATTACCTAACTCTTCAGGCAGAAGGCTCCTAGAAGGCATCTCAATTTTCACAGGCACAGGGTCACCAGGGGATGTCATTAAGATGCACGTTCTAATTTGCTAGCTTTGTTGTGGAGGTACATCGAGTCTGCATTTCTCACCAGATTCTGGAAGAGGCTGGGTCCTGCCACATGTACCAAATTAGCAAGGTATCCAAGTAACTGCTTACTGTTAAAATTTGCCAAATTCTCCAGTTGCCATCGCTGGAACCCAGGCTCTCAAGATCAAGGCTGCATTAGGGTCCCCAGGGAACTAGGGTGGTGGTGGGGAGACAATGGGACTCTCTCTCTCTCTCTCTTTCTCTTTCTCTTCTCTCTCTCTCTCTTTCTTTCTCTCTCCTTTCTCTCTCTCTCAGATCAGATGGGCTGGAGGAAAGCTTATGACTTGGCTCCTCTAACAAGATCCTTGCTGTTTCCAGGGACTTTAAAGGAAACACATTGAAGTTTACATAGAAATACGTGTCCCCAGTGTTTGCATCTACGAATTCTCAGCTGCCAAGAAGTTTTTTTTTTAACTGTGCAAAGAGAACACCACCAAGTGCAGCAGAAGAATATTAGTCTATAAATTAGCTTACAACAAAGTTCATGCAGGCTTCTACACTGCTGGGTAGAGAGAATAGGTCTCCAATTTCTTCTAATTATAGCTCAGATTTCCATCTGAAGGAGCAAAAAGCAAGGCCATAAGTAGCAGCCGACTGGGGGTGATAAGACTGGAACCTGAGATAGAAGTGACATTGCAGCAGCTACACCCCCACCCAGGAGACCAGGTGGACACGCGAAGTCCCCACAGTCAAAGCTAGGTTGCATATTTATTTTTTTTTTAAAAACTCTCTAAGAAGTCCACTAGAAATTCTTAGTTTCTGCAGGCCAAGCTCATTTGAGATGTGTGATGTGTGTGCATGACTGTGTGTAATTGACTTAACACTAATAATATAGAAGTGAATGAAATTGATTCTTGGGGGGAAAAAAGCATCATGGTTTCCTGTGATACCCTGGCTCTTCTGCTTAGATGACCTATTTGGATAAATAGGAATTAAGGAATGACATGGTTCTAGCTGTCTACCCTGAATTACAAGTGCCCATGGGGAAAACTGGGTGAAGTTGGAAGGTTAGTCAGTTGAAACCCAGAGGATATTAGCTGCAGTCCAGGAATAGCCATGGAGTGCATTTACCTCTCCTACCATCAGATTAACAGGTCTTCATGTCCATCATACACTGTACCAGCATTGAACCAGACAACATAATGGAAGTCCCACTTGCCCGGGGAATTATGTGTGTTCATGACAGCTGCTGTCAGTTTCTTCTCAGGACTTCTACAACAGACTGAGAAAAGCTGGGGTAGGACTCACAGGCAACGCTCAACTAGGGAAGCCACTAGTGCATTTTAACTGTTGTGTGTGAGATATCTCATTTTCCAATCTCATTATGGCTCAGTTCTGTGTTGTGAAATAGCCTCTGCTGAAGAAATGTTGTTGCCTTTTGTTTTCCATCCTTTCTCATCTTGTGATTGCCACAGAGCACCTCTGATTCCATAACACTGGCATCACACTTTAAAATAAATCAATGAAAGTTAGAATATAGGATAGATTTCAGTCGGTTAAAGGAAGCATGCACATGTATGCATGTGTATGTATGTGTGTATATGTGCTTGCATGTGTGCATATGTGAGTGTGCACACATATATACATATCTATGTTTGTGCACATGTGTGCATGTGTGTGAGAATATCTGTGTGTAAATGTGAGTGTGTGTTTCTGTATGTGTATAGCTCAAGGTTCAGTTGAAACCTTCCTTTCACACAGAACACCTTGTTTCCCTATTTTATGACTGTCATGTTCTGTTTGCTTTGGGGGTTATCTTAATGAACCCCTAGATGTAAGTGAAAGATCTGAAGAACTGTGGTGTGACTGTGAAATGTCTTTCATGGGACTGAATATTTGATTCCTGGGTGCTGCTGTCTTGCAAAATTGTAGAGCTGAAGTGAGAGGGCAAGTGGGGAGTATGTCCTGAGCTTTAATAGCAGAGCTCCACTTCCTAGCTGCTCTTTGCTTCCTGACTACAGGACAGGATACAACTGCCTCATGCTCTTATTGCCGTGCTTGAGGTGTCTTGATAGATGGTCTCTGTTCTGAAACAGCAAGCCCAAATGAGCCCATTCTCTCTCAAGTTGCTTCCTACCAGTCCGGCATTTGGTCAAACACACAAAAAGCAATAGAGGTAATATATGATCCAACTTTATAACAATTACCGAAAAACAAGCCAAACCTAGATTAAAATGTGACATAGTAAGAAATAACTGGGTTTCTGTCATTGAATCCTGTCATAGAGCTACTAAAAGTCTTTTAACATCCTACATGACAGAGTGACAAGAACGTTAGTGATGGGTAGTAAACCTTTTCAACCATACCAGAGTTTATGGTACTGAGCTGACACAGAGGAGAGAATGGGCTTGGAGGAACTGTTCTGTAATCAGAGGCTAGATGTTTTTGGCCTCACCTTTCTACTCTTGGGGAAGAAGAGCTAGAGAGTGAATAATCATAAGTGTACCTATACACTTAATCATCAATAATGCCAGTATAATGGAACCTCCACAAAAGGCCTAAATGAAGGGGTATGGAGTTCTTGAGTTGGTGTGCATAACCATGTACTAGGAAGTTGGTAGAATCCACATTCATAGGGCACTGGTCTCCTGCCCAGAGTGCTTTCAGACTTGGACTTCTCTACTGCTTCCTCCAGCTGTTCATCTGTATAATTGATAATAAACTGGTAATGTTATGTAAGGTGTTTCCCTAAGCTGTATGAGGTACTGTAGCTAATAACTGGAATTGGGGGTGAGGTGAGAATCGCTGAGTTGGGAGTCACCAGACAGAAAGCAGGCATGATCTGAGAAGCCACTGCTTGCCATAGGTGTGTGACAAAGAATATGAGCTCTGGTGGTATCTGCCCTGACTCTGTGGGGCTAGAAGCAGAATACTGCACAGCTAAGACACACAGATCTGCAGGGAACTGGAGGATAGCTTCTTGTGCAAGAACCACACTTTTGTCAGCGTGAGTTGAGTCAAAGCTTTTCCTTTATAATCCCATTTTGGTAATACTAGTGATTGAACACAGGGCTTCGATCATGGTGGCAGAACTTTAAAAATTACAGACTTAGCAAACTACACTGAGTGTCTGTCAGGTCTTTCTCAGGTCATCTAAACAGATTTCACAGAAAAACAGATGTGTTGGTGTAAAATCTCTGGTTACTCCCAGGAAAAATCTGTGCCATGGAATTTTTTCTTTATACTGACTGTGTGAAGATGTGTCACTGTGATTGGTTTAATAAAGAGCTAAAGAGTCAGTAGTTAGACAAGAGGTCTAGGCAGGACTTTTGAACAGAGAGAACTCAGGGAAGGAAAAAGGCAGAGTTGTGAAAAAGTAGTTAGACAAGAGGTCTAGGCAGGACTTTTGAACAGAGAGAACTCTGGGAAGGAAAAAGACACAGAGGGAGCAAGACATGGCAGGAGGAGAGGTAAAAGCCACAAGTCAGGTGGCAACACCGATGAATAGAAGTAGGTTAATTTAAGTTATAATAGCTAGTGGGACAAGTCTAAGCTATAGGTCAAGTTTTCATAATTAATAATAAGTTTCTTTGTCATTTTTTGGTGAGCTGGTGGCTCAAAGAAAAAAATCTGCCTACAAATCTGAGAAATTAGAACAGGGTATCCCCCCCATGTCTCTTGGGGGAGCCCACACAGATGCAGAAGCCTAGTTCTAACCATGACATTTCCAGCTCTGAACTTCAGGGAACTCATCCATTTCCTTGACTTCTAGTTTCAACTATCAAATGAGGAAATAACAATACCAAGTCCTCTGGGTGGACTTAATTAAAGAGCACATGTATGTAAACCAAACCATGGGTTTGGAGGTATTCAGCATACACTAAAGTGATGGACATGACATCGGGAAAAGCATCAGTTATGGGAAGCACATCTATTGCCAGGTGGGAAAAAACATGGAGGTAAAAATCTATGACCACATCTGGGTAAAAGGGATGATTAACTTAGAAAGAAAGACCCAGGAGACATTTTTTTCTGAATGTGTTTTAAAATATGTCCAACTCACCACTCTTTTGGTTCTTCATTTAGGAGCTCCTGCCTGCTTATTATGGTATATAACATGCCCAACAGATGAGACTGAGCTCACTATAAGAGAAGGAAAAAAGAATTGGTGGTATTTCTTTCTCTAACACACAAACTACTTATTTTGAGGCACATAATTATTAAAGCTATAATTGGATATTGGCAGGTAGGAACTTGGAAGCTAGGAGATGAATTATAAATGAATGAAAACCCTGTAGATAATTCTAGTGTGTAGAGTAGTTTGTGCTACTTAGCGGCCTTCTGAAAAACAAATCAATAACTGTTATTTAGAACTCCCCTCTAGCTCCAAGCCAGTTAGGAGCCTTTTTCTCTATCAGCGATCCTGTAATTTCATCAATGTGGTATCATTTGCACTCCACAGTTAGCAATTAACCTTTCTCCAACAGGCTCAGTTTTAGCTTCAGGAAAGAACCTGTCAGTCACATGGAATATGCTCAGATTTCAGTGGTGCAGCTAGTTCTACTTAAGATAGATGAAGCAGCTGTTGGAGTTATAGTTAGAACTAGAGTCGGTATTGATTTGTGAGAACCAATTTCCTGTTTTTAAGGCAATCCAAGGAACCAAGGGGATATCTATATCAGTCATTTTAATGTTGGTAAGAGGTAAAGTGCTCCCTGACAGGGCCATGGTGACATTCTGGCTTTGGGCAGAACTCCTTAGTGGCAGCTTTCTCCTAGATCTCCATAGCATTATGCTAGTGACAGCACTGTTTTTGTAAAGCACTTTTGCAACAATGCCAGTGGTAATTCAATTATGGCCTTTATTCTGACAGGAAACCCCAGCTCACAGAGATTGTGTAGGTTGTTTGTCCTTCGTTTAGGAAGTCACACAAAGCTAACTTTACTCATCTTCATGAGTTTTTGGAGTAGAAATGCATTCATGCTTCTTTGAAAATTGCTGGTGACTTGAAAGTTGTATGTCCAGTCCTTAATAGTCCTAACTGCACAATCAGCTGTAATAACTGGGATTTGGTTCGATGAGCTCTGTCAGTTGATCTCTTCTCTAAGTTTTCTTTGCACCTCAGCAAGAACATATACATATTAATTATTGATGAAATGACATCAGAATGTCCTGGGCATTGTCCTATAGCATAGTTTGTTAGATAATGATGCTTTTCGTTCTATGACCATACCTTACTTACAGCATTTGTCTGAGTCTTTTCAGAGGATGCTGTGTAAGTCCTCCCCCTTAACACAGTGTCCAAGACTACCAGATTATTCTTGTCACATTAATCGTAAGTTTTCCTCTCAGTTCTGAAATTTGTTTTTGACACTGCCCATAAGTAACTAAAGTGATTTAATGAGTTAAAACAAAATAATTAAGAAATGGACAGATTTTACTTCCTCTGAGAAATAGGAATTCATCCATTTTTTAAAATATTAATGTGAATTGGCTGGCATATAAAATGCCACTAGTGAAGGGGAAAAAAGATTCTGGAAACTGAGCATACATCTACATATTAGATGAAAATGTTCCCAGTAGGGGAAGCCATGCCCATTTTAATTAGTCATGGACTCAATTAGGAAGGAGTAGAAGCTTTTGTTTAGCAGATTAACTTTTTGCTTAATACACAGACAAAGTTGCTTTCAGAGATGAAAGCTGAATAAAATCTAATGGAAAAGTCACTAACTATCCTTACAAATAGTCCTCAGGGAGGTGGTTCCATGGGCAAAAATGGTGTCACACCAGTATTAGAAGCTGAGTCTGAACTGTAGAACCCTTGTAAGAGCTGGGAGCAGGGCACTATAGTCTGTAATCACAGCATCCTTATAGCAAGAAGGGAGGAGGGGACAGGAAAAGCCCTGAAAGCCAGCCTGACATGCCCTAGAAGAGCAACAAACCCCGTTTCAAACAAGGTAAGAGGCTAGATTGATGCCTGGGATTTCTTCTGCTCCATATGTACATACTGGGACACATACACCTCATTCATACACATGTATTCATGTGTGTACATAGGCTTTTTTTCTCTGAAAATGCCTGTGTGTGTGTGTGTGTGTGTGTTTGGAGGATGCACACACTGTACACATACACTGTAAACACACACACACACACACACACACACACACACACACACACACACACACACATTCACATTTTCAGAGGAGAAAATAAAGCCTATAAAGTAAGTGTAAAACTCGTGGAGAAACTGTGTGTTGTCTAGCTCTTCCTAATCAGACTTCATAAGCCTTACTCCCTTTTCTGCATGACAGAGTCCTGTGCCCTTCTATTGCATCCTGTCCTCTCAAAGACCATGAGGCTGAAAACACCTGAAGGAAACAGATATCTGGAAAACACTGAGAGGTGTGAATAATCACTTCATTTTAGAAGAAGAGAAACCCTGAGTTGGTTTTGAAAACTCCTTGTCCCTTTTGAAGGCTTTATAATGATGCAAGTATGGAGATTACTAAATATCAATTTTTTCCTACAGTGAATATACTTATGTGACTCTTTTATACCATCTTTGAATAATACTATTTTAGTTATCAGAGAATTATTACTGGTTGTAGATATACCTTAAATGCACAAAAAAGTTTGAATATAATGATGAATCTAGCAGAGGGAACTATTTCTTACGAGATTTAAGAACTTTAATATTCAAGTATGTAATGCATAAAATAGCATTATATACTTGTATACATATGTATGTATATATAATTTTAGTAAAAATACCTCTGTGGCCTCAGTAGATACAATTAGAAGAAAAACCACCAGGTTGAATTGGGTATAGAGAGACCAGGCACCTCTCCTCACTCCTGTTCCCAGCAAAGGATACTCTGATGCTGTTAGAGTTTAAAAACCAATGATATAGTCCATGACCTTCCCAGATCACATGGGGGAGGGGTATACTAAAGCTTAAGCATGCTAGGTACTTTGCCTAATAACAGTCACCTACTTAAAATCTGAGGTTGGGACTAAAGACCAGCCTAGTAACAAGTTGGTGATAATCTCATTCCTTCTGAGCATGCAGAATCCTGCTTCTTTCTGTTCTTAACTGTGCCACTTGGTAACTTGGGGGCTAGGACCTTGAACACAGCTAACTTTTCAAATCTCTGCCCTTTTGTCCTAAAGTAAGAATGATGAGGGGGAAATACTAAAAATAGATCTGCAGTAAACTTTGATCTTTATGAGAAGTACTCAAGGCAAAAACCTGGAGGAATTCCATAATACAACTACAGAATGTCAAATGGAGAAATTGCATTAACAGGCACTTCAAAGAAAGCAAAGAGAGCTACCATTCTTCCAGGCATCTATGCTGGCAATGCTTTTGACACACACATAGAAGGCTGAACACTTAAAGGAAATTAATTAAAGTGTTTTAGTATAACAGGGCTTTGCAAAATATTTCCCAGAAGCACCTGTGCATGTCAGCTTTTCTGTCACTGCAACAAAATACCAGAGTTCTATCAGAAAGGAAGAAGGGATTCTCTTGGTTGGTGGTTTCAGTCCACCATAATAGAGGAGCACATGTAAGCAGAGGTGTTCAGTTTATGGAAGTCAGAAAGCAGAGAGACAAGAGAGGACCAAGTATGGCCTTCGAATTCTTCAAAAGCACACCCCAGGGACCTGTCTCTTCCAACCAGCCTCAACTCCTAAAGCAGTGGTTCTCAACCTTCTTAACACTGTGAACCTTTAATACAGTTCCTCATGTTGTGTTGACTCCCAACTATAAAATCATTTTATTGCTGCTTCATAATTACAATTTTGCTACTGTTACGAATCACAAAATAAATATTTTTGGAGATAGAGATTTGTCAGAGGGGTTGCAACCTATATGTTGAGAAGCATTGTCTTAAATCTTCTACTGGCTCCCAAAATAGCCCTGCCAGCTGAGCACCAATCCTTTAATACATGAGCTTGTGGGAGACTTTTCATACTCACTCTGTGACCCACCTTTGCTAGCAGAGAAATATGTGTCTCTTCCCCTGCCACCACATGAGTGTGTGGTTTGATGTAATGAGTAGCAAACAAAAATTATGAGTCTGTTTTGGTTAGCTCTTTTGACAACTTGACACATGCTAGAGTCGTTTGAGAAGCAGGAACCTCAAATGAGAAAATGCCTCCATCAGATTGGCCTGTAGACAATCTATGTGGTAGTATTTTCTTGAATAATGATTGATGTGGAATGCTAGACCACTGTGGGTGGTGTCATCTCTGGTGAAGTGATCCTGGGTTGTACAAGAAAGCAGGCTGAGTAAACCATGGGGAGCAAGCCAGTAAGCAGCATTCTTCCATGGCCTCTGCATCAACTCTTGCCTCTAAGTTAACCTTGGATTCAGGTCCCTACTTTTCCTTTTTGAGGAACTGTATGTACACTGTAAGTTGAAATTAATCCTTTCATCTCCAAGTTACTTATGGCCATGGAATTTACTGCAACAAGAGAAGGTAAACTAAGACCGTGTCTCATGTTATTTATCAACACATATAATTTAGTTATCTCTCTTGCCTTCCTTTTTGTGTTTAAAATTACAAATTAGCTTTGATGGTGAAAATGTATCAATTTACAATATATTTAATGCAGCAAAGGGAAATTAAAGACAAATGCACACATAAAAGACTAATAATTATACATTAAGAGCAAAACTCTTGCACAAAGAAACGCATGACTTGTTGCATACAAACTTTAAAAGGGTGGGAGGGGATGGAGTGTGTGGAAGGTAATGCCTATTGGTTCTTGAGAGGAAGCTGTAAGAATATTTACTCAGCATCTCTTTCTTTATAATCTGTGTGTGTGTGGGGGGAGTGTAGTGTGTATGTTTTCTGCCAGCCCACCTGCCACCAGTCTGGTCCTGTTCATTGTTCCTCCCTGCCAACCACCTGGTCCCACCGCCGCGCTAGCCCAAAATAACATGCAGAGACTCTGTATTTGATATAAGGCTGTTGGCCAGGTACTAGCTTGTTACCGGCTAGCTCTGTCTTAATGATTAACCCATTTCTACTTATCTAAGTATTTCTATGTGGTCATCTTACCGGCCAGAGCAGCTGGCTACCGTTCTACCTCTCCGAGCTCTCCATGTTGACTCCTTTTAACTACTTCCTCTTTCCTCTTTGTCTCCTAGCCCCACCTATCTTGCTTTCCCATTGGCCACAGTGCTTTATTCGTTAACCAGTATGAGAAACATATTTACAGAATAACATCTCCCATGGGGGGGGTTGTCCCCTAGATAAGCTAGTATTTAGTAACTAGTATTTTTAAACACTACATGTAAGCACCACAATCAACACCACAATGAGTAACATTCCCTTGTCTCAAAAAGTTCTTCTGAGTTTAATGGTTCATATCTTTAATCCTAGTACTTAGGAGGCTGAGGCAGGAGTGTTGCCATGAGTTTGAGAACAGCCTAGGCTATGTAATGAATTTCATGCTAGTGTCTCAAAACATCTAAAAAGTTCACCTGTGTTCCCCTTTATTGTCAATCCCTTCCCTCCTGCTAGAGTTCTGACTATCATGATCCCAATTTGCTCCAGTTTTGCCTACTCTAGGGTGCTCACAAATGGACTTTATGTGTCTGGATTAGTCATAACATGTCTGAGATGCATGTAAGCTGGCACATGTACGTGTGTGTATGTGTGTCTGTATGTCTGTATCTGTGTGTGTGTGTGTGTCTGTGTGTGTCTCTGTGTGTGAGTGTCTCTGTGTGTATGTCTAAGTCTATGTCTATGTGTGTGTCTGTCTCTGTGTGAGTGTCTGTGTGCCTGTGTGTGTGTGTGTGTATTTCCTTTTGATAGTTGAGTAGAATTGTATAATGTGGGTGTATCAGTCAATGAATGATATGGCTCTTTTAATAGATACACTTCCATGTATTTTGGGAAAATGTCTAGAAGTAGACTTTGAATCACACCAGAAATGCTTCTTTGATTTTTGTTTTCAAATGTTCTCTACCATGTTGAGTTACCAATATATGGTAACTCCAGTCTCTCTGTACCTAATCCCATATCTCACAGTGTCAGCTTGTCTTTTTGTGAACCTAAGCTTAAGGTCTACAATGATATCTCATTGTGGATGCAATTTCAAGGGTTTTCCAGGTTCCATTCATATACCTTAAAAAGTTTAGTATTGATCTGATTGACCCATTGCCTCTACCTTGTCTTCACAGCCTGATACTGTCCCATGATCCACTCTCTTGCTGAAGTTCTCCACTAAGCTTTATATTTAGCTTACTGAAATTTTCATTTCTACTATATCAGTTTGGCTCTCCTTCAGTACTTCTGTCTCTTTATTAAATTCCATTTTTCATATCCTGAATTGACTCCCTTATTCTACTCATCTGATTGCTTTCTAATGGAAAATATTCATGCCTCTCTGAGTTCTTTGAACATATTTATAGTCATTCTTTGGAATCCCCTAATTGGAACTTCATCTGAGTTATTCTTGGTGGAGCTATTACTAGGGATTGGTAATGTGGGGAGGAAGCATGTCTTGGTTTTTATGTTACTTGCAGTGGTGCTTGCACACCTGGAGCTTTGTTGGTTGAGTAAGGTTGTTTGTTCTCCTTGTCACTTTTCCTTCAGTGGAGTAGGTGCTAATCATTTCTGTCAGGGGACTATGGTGGCTCCTTCCACCCCTAGGGGTGTCATTTGTGGTAGCTTTCTCAGCTAGCTCTTTGTGTGCTGAAAAACATTGTGTTCCACAGCCCTGTGCTACCTTGCAGCCTGACCTATCTCTGCTCTCCATCTTTGGGATCCCCAGAACCCTCCTGCCTCACACCTAGGCTGATCCCTCCTCTGCTGCATCTGATTTGGATCCCTAAACCTGTGCATCTGTGCCTATATCATCATCACTGTAGGGCTGTTCTCTGCCTTTACCACTGGTTGGTGTGGGTCCCCACACTGTGTGTCCTACCCTGGTTCACCTTCAGACAGTTTTACAAAGCCTGAGCTCTAAACTCTGTATTGCACAGTTTCTCATTAATATAAATTATTGGCTAGACATTTACATAAAGCAGCTCTACCTCTGGTTCCTTTGGTTGCTTGTCTGCTTGTCTTTGCAGAGCCTGTCTATTCACTGGCATATTCATTGACTATAAAAATACAGAGTATGAATCTCATCCATGTAGTATATGTACTCCTTTTTCTCTATATTGGTCCTATATTGCTCTAAACATTTTTGGGGCCAGAAAAAAAAGTGTTGCTTTTTCCCTTGGTACTTTTCTGGTTGTCTCCACACCACCAGGAACCTCAGTCACCACATTCCAGGGTACTATCAATGCCATGGCCTGTCTATCCAAAGCATAGTTGTAAGGGTTACTGTCACTGATGGCATGGGCTCTCCAGATCCATGCCTCTTTAGCCCCTCTTACCTATTAGAAAATCATTCTATTGTTTCTAACCCTTTTGGAGGCTACAGCATGGGTGGAGCTTCCTAGGTACTTTTTTTTTTTTTTTTTTTTTTTTTTTTTACCACACAAGCACTTCCACACATGGTTTCCTTCATTGTCTTGGAGCAGGGGAGCTATAGCTTTGTCACTAGCATCCTGTATTTGGAAAGGAAGATGGAGAGGAACCCTGGGTCACTGAGCTCTTGATTTAATCATAGGTAAAATATCCATCACTTATATTTCCTCCTTCCCTTCCTTTTTCCCTCCCCCCTTCCCCTGCCCTCCTTCCCTGTCTCACTTCTCTCCCTTCCCTCACTCCTTTGCCACATAATGAGAGGCTGTCTTGACTGATTCCTATCCCATATGCCTCCTTTCTCATATACTTTTGTTCTCCTACTTCAGGGACATGTTCGTTCTAGCTGATCATGTTATCAGTTTCTGTGCTCTGCCATATCCTTATGGCAATAAAGATGAGAACTGTCAATTTCCTTGGGTGAAAGAGGAGCCATGATATAAAAGAAGCTGTAGGAAAATGTGTTTAAACTCTCAAATTAGGTTCCAGATTCAAATACATCATTCAGCACATCTATATCATTGGCAGAGATTATTTAACCTCTGGCTCTTAGGTAAATGTTAACCTCGTGGACCAGTCTCTACAATGATGGATTTATTGATATGTTCAAATGTTAATATGGTCCAGAGTGATGATCAAAACAGTACTCAGTATGGTATAGTTAGACAATTTCCTAGGGCAGAAATGGGGAAGGCAGTAATCATGGCAACATATGTTTCAGTCAGGACCCTTGAGGCTGTGAAAGCCTGCAGCTATTTTGACAACAATCAGGATGGGAGACTGAGCAGAAAGTTGATGTCTTGGGGAAAAAAATCCCCACTAAAACTCAAAGAATTGAAGGAAAGAAGTTTTAATGTTAAAATCTTTTGAAAGGAAATATTGGATCTTGATTATGTAGCTCAGGCTGGCTAGAACTTCAGATATCCCTAACTCAACATCGTAGTGCTGGGATTCTGGGCACACACTGTCCATTCTTCTGCTTGAAACCTAAACTATCATTGGATATTTGTTCTGCTTTTTGTTTCTTTTAAAAAATTAACATATTTTGATTGTATTGGTATTTTGCCTGTATGTATGTATTGTATGTGTGAGGATGTTGTATTCCTGGAGTTACAGACAGTCATGAACTGCCACGTGGGTGCTGGGAATTAAACCTGGAAGATCAGTAAGTGCTCTTAACCACTGAGTTGTCTCTCCATCCTGATTTTTCTTTCTCAAATGATTTAGTACAGTTTTTAGGATATTTTTCCTAGTTCCACAAATGTCATAAAGAATTTTGAGAATGACTGCATTGATTGTCTCTATATTACTCTTGGAGCATGGAAATTTTAGAAATATTCTTGTTTGTGCTCTCTTCATTTCATTTTATAATTTACATCATAGAGATCTTTGCTGACTTCAATTAGATTTATTCCTACATATTTTGTAGCTATTGAAAACGAGAGTGTTTTCTTGATTTTAGATATGTTCCCTGCTGTTCTACAGCAGTGTTATTGATTGTTAGACCATGACACTTTGCTGCGAGTTCTTCTTGATGTTGATTTCTATCTTTATTGCATTGGGTTAAAAAGATGTGAGACAATTTCATGTTTTTAAAAACTAAGTCTTTTGTGGCCTGTCATATAATCAATCCCAGAAAATGTATATTTAAGAGAAGTGTGTAGTTAGCAGCTGTTGGATAGAAGGTTCTGTAGATATATGTTAGGTCCATTTTTATCTAGGCTGCAATTAACTTCGGATGGTCCATATACTACTGAAAGATGGGGTCTTACTGACTCTATTGACTCTACTATGGTTGTATAAGAGTCTACATCCCTTTAAGTGTATTCATTTGTGTTTTTTAAATATTTGGGTACTCTTGCCCTGGGTGTTTATACAGTAACTGTTCTCCCTTGCTGAATTGATCCTTTTATCATTATGTTGTGACTTTATTGTTTTAGCACTTTAAAGTCCATTTCATAGAAGTATGGTTACTCCTGCTCAATTTTGTGGAGTATGCATAGTACTCCCAGCCTATACATTTCCTTAGAGGTCAAGTGAATTTCTTGTGAGCAACATGTAGTTGATCTTACACTTTTATCCATTCATTTCTTTGTATATATTAATATGAGAATTTAATCTATTTACTTCTAAAGTGATTATCAGTAGGTAAGAAATCACAAGTACTTTGTAATTTGTTTTGTGATTTTATTATAGGAACCTTTTCACGCTCATAGTATAAGTGGTTCCTTATTTATTATTTTGGTTCATCTACTATGGACATTTTTCCCATAGTTATGTTGAGACATAAACAATTTTGATTGTAGAAGAATGTTCTTATCTTTGGGCAGCATAACATTATAATGATTAGAACAAAGACAATGAAGGAGAAAAACACTAATGACATCTTATATTTGTGCTTCATTTCCTCCCACTTTTTAATGTTTTATTCTTGTGGCGCATGCATGCAGAAATCAGACAACAACTTACAGAAGTCAGGTTCCTTCTTTGAGCATGTGGGACCTGAGACTGAACTCATGTCACTATGTGTGGGAACAGTCACCTTTACAGTGAGCTGGCTCATTAGCCTTGATGCTTTTCCCTTTTTATCCTCACTAGTCTACATCCTTACCTACTACACTGGGGACTTGATTATGTATTATGGGTATGTTGGTTGAAATGGGGTGATGGATTTTGATCTCTTTGTGGTTTCAAGTCAATATTTTCTTCTAGGTTTAAGAAAAATGCTGATACAGTTTTGTATCAAAAAATTTAAAAAAAGTTTTTGTGGAGCTTATTAATTCTCCTATTTAATTATTCTGCTGTGGATGCTCTCTATTACATCCAAAATTCATGTAGTTTATTTTCAGCTCAAAGATTTTTGTTTTTCATGTTCACCCCTAAGTTTCTATAAGACTATTGAGTCATTCTGTGTTTTCCTTGAAGCTCATTGAGTTTCCTTGGGTTTAAGCTGTTTCATATCCATATGAGAACTCAACCATGCTTATTACTATATGATCAATTTCTGGTGTCACTATTAGATAATAATTCTATGAAAGCTCTTGATGATTGTTGTTGTTTTATGATACCATCTGAACATTCTGGAATTAAGTATTCTATTATACACCACCTAGCTTTAATTATGCTTGCTTTCCTGAAGCTGTAAACAAGCTGCTGATTTTCTGGACCATCATTCAGCTCTGCCATTTCAGCACTACAATTGTCAGTGGTGACACTCAATCAGAAATTTCCCCTGCTGGTACACAGTGTCTACTCAGAGCCAGGGCTTGTCCAGCGCCTCCACATCTGATGGATGTTCATTCTGCCTGAGGTTGGGTGTAGAGGCACTTCTTGATTAACAAAGATGCTGCTACTGTGGACTGCACATGACTTTTGTAGCTGAAGTGGTCTGTGTGACTCAAGAGTAGGCTATACCTCAGGCCTTCTCTAATACTGGCAATGATATCGTCTACTCCACAGATATATAAGTCATTATATGATGTTGGAAAGGTCTGGGAAGTTATGTCTGTAAGCTCTGGTTATGCTGGATGATTTTAAATGAATCCATTGTATGATATCTTCTTGAGCACCAGGGAGACTAAAATTCATGACCCGTACTAGATCTCATGTTACCAGGGTTGGCACCAAGCTTCAAGGCAAAGACCATGTGGCAGCTGTTCCCTGGTGGAAGGAGTTTTGCTCCCTCTGCTGTCTGCTTTCATGACCCTTTCCCTAAAATCAGTCCTTGGGATATTTGCCTAATCAGGTTCCTGAGGCTTGGTCCCTAGTCACTGCCCAAGGGGCAGAAGTCATGAGGCCCTGCTTGGCCCTCACTGTAGCAGGCCAGATCCTGGGATTCAAGTCTAAAGGCTAGATGTAATTCCTTTTCTATCTATAAAGCAAGAGATATTTCTCTGCATATCCCATTGATTATAGTTAGGGAAAAGATGACTTAGGCAACTATTTCTTCCTGCCTTTTTTTGATGTGGTTTCTTCCTTTTTCACTATACTGACTGAAGCCAGGCAATGGGTGCCACTACTTGGTAGTTTGGTGGTTGATTAGCTGCTTAGATCAGGCTTTCAAAGATGATTGCTGGAGATCTTCCTCAACTGTCACCATGCTCTATTTATTGAATGTATTGCTTTCTAGAACATGTATGTAGAAAAACAAAGCTCATGTTCTCATGTTTCTCATACCCTCATGGAAGAGCGAATAATTTGAAAGTTAATAAGTTAATAACCCTAATTTGTGTATTCTTCTAAGGTGAGATAGGTGTTCTAAATAATGAGAATATCAATTAAGGAGTAGCCAAGAAATTGAACCAAGATTGGCATATAAATGAAGGAATATAAAGAATATTTCAAATAAATTGTTGGAAATATTTTAGTATTTTTCAAATTTCTTAAAATTTCACTTTAAAAGTGTGTGTGGTTATGCAACAGCCCCACAGTTATATTATTATATACATGTACACTCACACACACACACACACACACACACACACACATAGCCATCTAGTAAAATTCAACACTTACTTATAAGACCTCTATATTTATGATTTGGTGGTTATTAAGTATTTTTAGCTTGTTTTAATTACTATTCCTTCTTTCTATTTTCCAGTTGTTTTCCTCCCTACTTTATAGGGAATTATTCTGTCTCTGTCTCTCTCTCTGTATATTCACACACACATCTATTGTATAAACTCTTATGTTTGCATTGTTTCTCAGGTTATTTTTATAATAAATAAATATTTATATAACATATTAATATATTGTAAAAATATATTAATATAAACATATTATATTGCAATAAATATATTAATATAAACATGTTATTTATATAATTATTTATTTATATAATCAATGTTAATATAAATATAATAAATATATAAATAAATAAGCATTATTTATGTCAAAAAGTCTTTTTTAAAGGTCTGTTTCTATTATATTTATGCTTTTATGTTTGTATGTGTCTGTGTAGTGCATACAGGTCTGTGTGAGTGCTGGTGGAGGACAGGAAATTCCATGGGTCTCCTGGTGACTGAAAATCATTTGATGTGGATGCTATGATCCAAACTCAAATTTTATGCAGGAGCAGCAAGAATTCTCAACCATTTAGCCATCTTAGGATGCAAGTATATGGCTGAATTAATAATGATAATGGCAGAAATGCTGTCCCCATTACTGGAAATAATTTAGAGATATCACAGGGCTTTATAATTGTGGTAGGGTTTCTAGCTATATCCTTGTGTTACGACATCATCATTTTTCTAGCCACTGTGCTCTTATTATTATTAAGAATGAGTGTAGGAATTTAGAACATGTTTCTTAGCATCTGTTGAGATACCCATACATTTTTACTTTCACATTTTCTGAAATGGAGAGTCACATTACCATGTAACATATGTTCAGTCATCTCTGCCTTTGATGAAAGCATTTTCTCATGAGGATCACTACAAGGCCATGGAAAAAGTTCAAGTTTTGGAAAGCCATGACTGAGTTTGAGCATTCTGCAGGTATTTGACTGAGTGTGTCATTTAGTTCCCATTAACCTTAACTTCTTCCATATATAGCATGAGTACATCTCTCTATCATCACAAAGTAGCTGTTGGAATGACATATAGTGGTAAATGACTTATATATAAAACAATAATAGTCATAGAACTAAAGAGCATGAGTGGAGTATATTGGATTTCTACTTTGTGCAGATATCCTTAATTCCAACATCATTGGTGACATCCATTGAACAGATGAGGAAACAAAATTACTTAATGCTGTATGTTTCTTTCCCTTATGATGGTGCCAGTGATGGAAATGCTACATAGAGTTGTCAGAGAGCTTGGTGATCCTAACCCATCATTCCTGGCACTTCCTCAAGATAAAGATTGGCTTGATGGTAATAAAATTAAAATGGCCAGCGGGGGTGATATTTTAAAGATGATCCACTAGATGGCATTGTGAGCCTATCAGAATTGCTTTAACTGGGTATTTAGTCACCAGTTAAATACTAATTAATTAAAGATGTTAGTAAATGGACATCACTGGAAAGAACACCATCGGAGAAAGTCACCTGTTTCACTTGTTTCGGTATGTGTTAATAGTAGTAAGGAGAGTGACAATCTATGCTAAAGGTAGCAAAAACAAAAGCTGTCTAATGACAGTGTTGCTGGGTCCTCACTTAAAAGTAGTCACTTCTGTAAGGACAATACTGTGCAATAGCAAATGCACAGGTTCTAGTCTTACAACAAAATCTTGTGTAAATAAATATCCTTTCTACTCAACCAAATGACATGTCCTCTTCATAGGTGTTTCTGAGAGAACTTAGACCCATGTATTAACAGAATTAAGCATGGCTTTGAAAGGAAGCTGGGTAAGATAGTGGAAATCATTTTAGGTTTAAGTGATAGTTTTCATATTTGGTCATCTTTACGGAACTACTGTTGGGAGTAAAAAAACACTTGCATAGAATTTAGGAAGTAAGACTAAATCCAGGTGCTATTAATTCTTGTGACTCTAAGTGATCATAGAACCAAGACAGTTTGGTTTCACAAGAGTAGCATTTACCCACCTTCATCAGGCAGTTTTCTTTTCAGTTCTACTTTTCTTCTAGTAACATATTTTATCCTTATGTATCTCCATCTAGTTCCTTGATTTTGCTCATCCCTACAGAACTAATGGTTCAACATATTGCCCAACTTAAGGTTTTGTATACTTTATGATCATAATAAAGGGATGTCTTTCAACAAAATTAAACTTTGAATTTTTTACCCTTTCCTTTGGGTTTCCTTTGGGTATATTGGGTTTGCAATATACATCTTGATACTCTTGTTGTATTGGACAGCTATGTCATCATAAGGGTGAGCTATCAATATTCCACCATGAGTGTGTTGCTTTATGAGGATGTGAGCTGTAAGGTATATGTGTTAAATGCATCTTTGAAGTTATGATAGTCTTAATAAATAGGAGAGTCTTCAGTGTAATTCAAAGAGCATTTGTACATCAAAGAATGGTATTTCCTTTTATTTAGTTTTTTGAGAAAGGACACACCCAAGTGAGCATCTCACACATAGTCATTCTGTATATATTCTGATTATCATAGGCTTGCAAAGACTGATGCCAGGATAGCTTTCAACAGAATCTCTTCACAACTGTGAAATGACTAGACTTTTCATTAGTAATTATTTTAATAATTTTTTATAAATGTATGTGTCTTATAAAGAAAAACATCACCTTCAAACGGCCAGAAAGTCTTGGGAAAGAACAAGGAAAAAATATTCCCAATGCATAACATATCATCACCACATCATCTAAAGTAAAAACAAAGTTAAAAACTTAAAGAAGTCAGGATACAGAAGAGACAGAAGCTGTCTTGTGTTGAATTTCAGTTTCAAACATTCCTTCACAGTTTGTGTAATTCAGTCCTCTCTGTTAATTAGTAAATGGACAACACTGAAGTCATGCCACTGTTCTGAGACCAAAGGTCAAGTAGAACATTCACTGTCAGGTTGCCTAGTTTTCAAGTGTTGAGTCATGCTGGCTAAAGGGCAGGGGTAGAGAATGGTAGGAGAGATGGATCCACACCTCACCCAGGTCATGTGAGTAGCAATCTCTCCATTCTGGCACTGGAGAGCCCTCTTGGTGTCTGAGTCAGAATTCTTAACCAATGGCAGCAAGAGAAACTCAAGCTGCCCCTTTCAATTCAGCAGGAGAAAAATGTGTGGAATGTTATTTGCCTAACTGTGACCTCAATTCAGACAACATGCCTGGGCAGGTAAGTCAGGCTCTAGCATCAAGGGTGTAATTTGCAGTTCTAACATTTCCAATACAGAAGTACTTGCCATGAGAAAAGAGTCTCCCCAGTGCTGATGAGGATATCATACAATGGGATTCATTAAAAAAAAATCACCCACACAACAGAGTATGTGGTATCACATAACATCTCTTCTAAGAAGTGACAAACCTTGTCTTTGAGAACAGGGTTGACTTTTGTAAACAGGCCAAATGCAGGTAGCTTGGAGGGAAGAACGAATTACTTTAGAACTCTGAAGAATTGGAAAAGTGAACACAACAGTACTCAATTTTTCTTTTTAATCTAAGAGTTTATTTCACTTTTCACACTTCCTGTGACTGTGGTAAGGGCAGATTGAGGTACAGAACTGTTAGTTGTGATTTGGTAATAAGTGTGTCTTCTCATTAGAGAAACAAAGTGTGACTTACACACTCAACTTGGTGGACTTCGGAAGGACCTGGCAGGCCATATCTGTATATATCTACTTGAGGATACCCAAATCTAAGGGCTGGGGTTTTCTGTTACAAGAAATTCCAACAATCACTTGAATTTATATTATTAGTGCCGAATCTTTAATTTCTTGCTATTTTCTGAAAGAATAATTTAATGCTTTCTATAACCTAATATATAGATTAATTTTACTAAAGTGAAATTCATTTCATTTGTGATAATGGGATTTGGGTTAAAGTAAACATGAGAAAGGACTGAAAGGAAATCCATGTGACACTAAAGTCAACTACGGAGAATTGATTCAATTCAGTCTGCGTCTTTTTCAATGCTAGAATTATGTTAGTTGCACCAATATTGCAAGACGAGAGACTTGGGTAAAAAGGAAAACTTTACAGATAAAATGTGTGTCTTCTCTACTGATGGTCTTTGACTTGGAAATATATAGCAGCTTCTAGAAAAAGCTAGATGCAAAGTCTGTGACGTCTGCTTTCACTCCTTCAGTAGAGAGGTAATACCATCACTGCTTTCAAATTTCCAGTGAAGCTGTTATCACAGGCTGAGAATAGTTTGTCACCATTAGAATATTACAGGATATCTCAGAAAAAAAGAGGAGAATTTCCTTCTTCAAAGTATTCATTTTTAACAAGCCATGATGTAACTTTGAGCTATATACCAAATAAGCTATATGTAATAACCTCCATACCATATGACATCTATATAGACTATGTAGCCTCCACATAAGATTATTTCAATAGTTTTCTTTTTTAAACTATGTCTATAGGTTTGGACAAGATTAAGGGAATGATTCCTCCTCATTCAAAATGCTCTTCTAACATACACTTAACCGACTAAAGTATGATTATCTTCCTCACAAAATTAGAAATTAGATTATTTATATTATAAATCCCCATTTCTTTTTAACCAAACCCGACAATATTATTTGAAATCCCATTTAATCTTTAAAGGCTCCAGGAACAGGAGGCGGCATCTGGAGAGCCTTGGACTGAGAAGAGCCAGAATGTGGGAAATAGCTCCAGCTTTGCCTTTGGGAAGATCATGACCTACTCAGGCTCCAGTTTCCTCCGTCATATGAGATATAGTCACATCAAAGTCTTAGAGGTCACATTAAAGTCCTAGAGGTCCCAGAGGCAGAAGATTTCCACCCAGTCTGTAGAGTGGGATCACAAGGGGCTTTGAAGGATATTAGGTCCTTCAAGTAAGGAATAGTTGACTCCTCAGAGCCTTAGCTAAAGTGGCCAGGC
The DNA here is from genome assembly GCA_030556225.1 of Cricetiscus sungorus. Taxonomy (NCBI): domain Eukaryota; kingdom Metazoa; phylum Chordata; class Mammalia; order Rodentia; family Cricetidae; genus Cricetiscus; species Cricetiscus sungorus. The sequence continues at coordinate 19,839,854 of JANBXA010000180.1, read as the reverse complement.
TTAGCCTATCAAGTAGTAACTCTGAATGGGCATGTTAAATTTGGATTTTTGATAAATTGTGAATAAAATGTTAGTGTGAATATATACCAGGTATTTATCTGACAACCCTAGACATATTAAGACGCTGATATTTATTTGTAGAAACTGATCCAGTCCCTATGGTGGGAATTTTAGTAAAGTGTGGGAAGTGGTCGGGGTATGTATGTGTTTCAGTCATCTTCCTTATTTCCTTTCCCCCAATCTTTATCAGCCTTAAGACAAGCTTGTTTTTATCATCTGGCTGGAACTGTTACATCATGACATGCTTCATGCTGTAAGGAGATCTCGATTAAAATAGCTTAAACCAAGAGGAAGTATAGGACTTACTCAACAGAAGGCCAGCAGCAAAGGAGTCATAAAAGACTCAAGCTTTCCCTTTATTGTTCTCTGGGGACATCTTCAAGATGTTGGTTTCAGCTTTTGGAGCTTGTCAGTTTTTTGGTTCTGAAATATCTATATTATGCATTCCTATATACACATTTAAATAAAAGACAGACACACGTGTAATGAACCTGTTTGAAGGAAAGAAGTCTTTCCAATGCATTTCTTTTCTAGTGGACTCTTCAAAACCATTAGGCCGAACCACATTACATGGCCACACCCTAACCAAAGAAAAGCTGCAACAGAGGTTTCAAAGGTTTTTGTTTGTTGCTGTAGGAGGCAGTTTCAGTAAGTTTTGGAAGAAGTGTAGGAAAATTCTTGTGAGAACAACTGAGTGTCACAGCTGTCATCTTTAAGGAAGGAAGTTCCTTTTTTGATGAATAGTACCAACCGTGATGACTGAGTCTTAGCTGGTGGACTACTGTAAAAAAAAAAAAAAAAAAAGTGAGGAATATTTCTTTCTTTTCTTTAGGGGGGCAGTGGTTCTTTTGAAGGATTTTGTACATTGAAGAGATCCATGTCAACCTTAACATAGTATTTGCCATGCTATCATTTTGTCAAAATACATAGAGATGAAAAGAGAAAAATGTAAAGAATCTTCATCTAGAATAGGGCACAGGAGCTGGGAAGATGGCTCAATTGGCAAGGAAAAAGACTTGAGTTCAGTCATGTAAAATGTAAAAGACTTGAGTTTAGAACCCATGTAAAATAGCCAGGCAAAGTGGAACTCGTGTAGTTCCATCCATGGCAGGTAAAGACAGGTAGATCCCTGGGGCTTGTTGGCCATCCAGACTAGCCTACCATGTGAATCCTAGGCCATCGACAGTCCCTATTTTAAAAAGCGTATATGGCACTTGAGAAATAGCACCTGAGCTTGCCATTTAGCTACTGCATTTACATGGACACACAGACATCCAAAGAATAAGACACAATCCTACTGAGGATGCACACACAAGTGTCAACAAAATCTGGTACAATAATTTCATGGGGGAGGCTTTTGCCCTTTCAGGACTCATCCCAATGTTGTTTTATTAAGTACACCATTAGCAAAAAGGGAATAGAAATAATAACTTTTGTTCAGTATCAATGACTGCTCAGGTGTGCCACACACTTGCTTTCACCTCCAGCTTCTGGGATCAGGGAAAGTAGCAGAATGTGCTGCGGTATGGGCAATGCTTCATTAGCCTCATGACCTAGGAAACAGCTTTGGACCCGATAGTCACATGGTTCAGCATGCTTTTGTTTATCATGTAACAGGTATGTAGGCTCTTTTAAAGCATTCCAAAAACATAAATAGTCAAACATGTTCCTAAAAACTCTTATGAAATTGCAAATGGCATACCAAGTATGTCTACAGTATCACATATGGGGAGAAACCAGTAAACAGCTTTGGGATGCTAGACATGATGCTGTATGTCTGACACCTTGGATTTATTTAATCTCAAAACAACTTACTGAGCTATTTTTTTAGGCTATTCATTCAGCGTCATATAACCTAATGGATACCAGCAACAGAAGAAGAATTATTGCCAAAGACTATGTCTATAAGGGAACATATGTAGACATCTTGCAAATACTTGACAAATTTCTTTCTCCAACTCAGGCTGTATCTTTGTTTGCCTACTGAAACAGAATTTCTACTTTGGGTAGAATTTTTAAACCTGGTTCTCATACTCTAAATGGAGTACATGATTATTAGTGAGATATCCAATCAGAGATATTAAAAATGAGTTGCCTACTTTCTGCTGCCCCGGCAAGGAGAGACACATTCTTTGCAATTCACGCCATTGTACATTCCAAACATGGTAGATCACTCTTTAATTATTCTCAGGGAGAGTGGTCAAACTTCACTTCCTCCTTGGGGTGATAATGATAGAACAGTGAGGAGCAAGTCTCTGGATACATAGGAGTTAAGCAGTGCCCTGTACAAAACCCCTGGGAAACGAGAGCAGGTCCTCCTTTTGGTCCTTTGTTGGGGAAACATGACCTCTGAGCATTCCTATTCTAACCCAGTAAACTGAAAATATGTAGCACAGACTAGATCGATAACTTGAGCCATGATGTTCACAGGAGGGATTGCAGTAGTCACTAGAAGTGAAGGATTGGCTATGGAGGAAGTTCAACTCAGAGTATGATAAAGAAATCAAAGTGCTGGGCTTCAGTCAGCTTTGGAAAAAGGTGTGGAAGAAGGGATTCAAAGGTGAACATTGAGCTAAAAAATGCTACGTGAAAATTCTCTTTATAGATGGGTGACTTAATTTGTTAGTTTATGATAGAAAAGTCTCTTGACCATGTGCTCAAAGTTATATATTCAATAATTCATGGCTGAAAACTGTGTATATGCTTTTAGACAACATAAGAATGAAACAGAACTGCAAATTGGGACATAGGATGACAAATGCCACCAGAAATTAAAGAAGTTAGAACAAATACTGATGTGTCCATTCTTTACTTTTTAACTCATAAATGTCTAAGCTACTACAAGGTCTCCGCCACATGTTCCATAAGCTGCCAGTCAGGGCTCAGGCCTTTAAAAAAATCTTGCTCACTTAAAAAAATGTCTGTACTTTTTCCACAGTTAATGATGTGCAAACAACCTGTGAGGAATGTGTTTTTCAATAGAACCAATGATTACAAGGGATATTTAAAATGTATGCTGTTGGTCTTTAAATTAAAAAAATCTGAGGCTAAGAGTTTAGATTTCAATTTTGTTACCCCAAAGAGATAGCTTCAGATTACAAGAGCATTTTAAAAGCTCAGCATACACTTCCAGGATGGTAATTTTAAATTAACTTTTACTCAGAAAAAAAACGTATTTTAAAAATCTAAACTGTCTTTGAGGAAAACTCCCAGTGATGATTCTGTGGCTGGGGGATCTGTTTACCCTTCCCAGTATTTCTGTTGATCTCTAGCTCTTGGCTGTGAAAAATTCAATGTAATTTCATAGCTAGGCAGGGAATCACCAAACCATTCAAACTCTCTAGCATTTCCTATAATTGCAAACCAGGCAGCCACAGGGCAGGCTTGCTAGTCCTTGTCATTGGTGATGTATGAAGGCAGACGACAGTTCAGTCCGGTCATGAGTTTCCTAATAATTCTGTCGGGAAGAAATTTCTTCCAGTCTGAAAATCATCAAGAATGTAGGAATTAGGCTCCCCATCTGGGTAGTGAAAGGTCACACTGATATGCAGAACTTAAAGAGTTCCCTTCATGCCTTGTGAAGCAAGGAAGACACAACTCAAAATTGGACACTGGATTACTCGAATTCAGAAAATATGGAAAGATTTTCCAATGACCATTCCAGGGTTGCTCTTGTAAAGAGACATACAGATTCCAAATGAGTCTTTAGCACAAAGAGCTGATACAGACTGGCTTACTTCACCCTTATGGAAGTCCTTAAAAATCTGTCCATCAAAAAACATTATCAGTAATTATTGGTGAAAACAACTGTAAGCATCATTCAATCCAATATGTCTTGACTGCTATGCCATACCCCTTGAGCACATTCAAATACCTTACTCTTTTTCCTTTTTGCTCTTACTTGTCAAATTTCTTATCACCAAGTTACTCAATTAGTATGTGAATCACTCTCTTTGCTCCTTATATATTGGGAACAATCTTTGCCTTTTATGAAATGGAAACCATAGGGCTGGCATTCCTATTAGAATAAGGCTTTTTAGACAACTAATTTACTTTTTCTGTGTGGCTTAAAGTAAGCCATCTCATATCTGCTGAGAATTATGGGGAAAGGCTTTGCTATCTTAGTTCTTTCTTCATGAATGATCTTCTCTAAGTTTTAAGTCTTATATCTCATTCTCCATGTTTTGTTTAGTTTTTGTTTTCTTGAGATAGTCTTATGTAGCTCAAGCTGACCTCCTATTCACTAGGAGTTCAAGGTCAATACTGAATACATAAACTTCCTGCCTATACCTCCCTGGTCTGTGCTTATATCATTTCTACCCAGGGGTTTTCTCTGATGTCTTCTGTGCATTTCTGGATCATGCATTATCCATATAATGCAAAGAGGTCACAATATTCTCTAATTGAGTTTTATATGTATACATGGTGTATATAATGATGAAACCATTTTTAACTTCATATAATTATTCAGGCAGCTTCTAATTTGTAATGCTTCCAGAAACTTGACAATATTATCTGGATACTTTCCTCATTACATTTCTTAAACACAGCAGAACTAGTATGAATTAAATATGCTAGAATCATATTCAGTAACATTTACATTTTCCAGTGCCTTACTTTATAAATAGTCCCTACTGCCCTTCAGTGGGAGACAAAGATTGACAAGACCCCTACTCCCACTGAGGTGACCTTTCTGTGAATCAGCCAATATGGATGAGATTTAAGATCAGCAGAACTCAACTCCTACAGCAATATTTGTCATACACTAGTCAAAATACCATTAGATGTATAAATTACACAGGTAGAAAATTTTCTGATTGCTGGAAAGACCCTGGGGAATCAGAAAAATGACTGGTTTTAGGATCACAAAAAATTATAGCATCGGGATTCTTTATGAAAAGAAAAGTCATTAAATTTAAGTAAATGACCAAGGTGATACACACATGTGATCCCAGCATGTAGGAGGTGAAGATGACAGGAGAGCAGGCTGGGCTATGTAACATGCCTTTTTAAAATATCAACCAAACAAAAACAGTTACATGCTTATTAATACTTGTCCTCCTTTGCCTCTCTAAAGCTCCTCTATACACAGTGAGTGCTTTGGGGCAGTTAACTTTTATATCATTTGGACAAAATGACTGTCAGAAACAAAGGACTAAAGATCCATTTTGCTCATCATTCCAGAGGGTTCAGTCCATGGTTACTTAACTTGAGCATCGGAAGAGTATCATGGTGGAGGAACTTAAGGCAGAGGAGAGTCGTTGATTTCTTGACCTCTGTGAAAGCAGAGTGAAGAGGAATTCTGGTCTTCTGATGGACTGTCCCTCTCATTCCATGTGGGCCTCAGCCCTTGAAATGGTGATGTCTGTGTAAGGGTGGGTCTTCTGGTAACAGTCAATCTTCTCTCAACATGCCCTCCCAGTCATGGCAGAGGTGTGGCTCACTGCTCTGTGTGCTTACAAATCCAGTGAAGTAGATAACAGAGATCAGCCAGCTCTTTGGAAGAAAAGACACATAGAGCCCACATACAGATGTTTGCTGACGTAGCAAAACCTGGAGATTCTGCACTAGTTAGAAATGATCTTTGTGCCTGCCATTGCTTGAAGCTCAGAACAGCAGGTGGCATGGGACACAGGAGGGAAAGGGAGGAAAGATGGCATGAAATGCAGCACAGAAGGGAAAAGAAAACAGGTGGGGAGAGATCTCCCCTTGCATGGGTCTAGGAAGATAACTTGTGTTATTTAGAAAAACTTGGGTCCAAATTCCAGAAATTAGTTTGTGAACTCTCACTGAAGTATTACTGGTAATTTGCTGCTTTCACTGAATATTCACGGCTCTGTGTGTGTCTGAGATCACTGCTACAACAAAATAGATACTATTTCTAATCCCCCATGGTTTATTCTTGAACCCTGTCTATTGGTGCCTTTGCTTTGAATCACAGAATGGCTTTCCTATCATAATCTTAGTATATTGACTAGGATTTTATAGAAATGGGACCACTGTCTTTGTTTCAGGCTTCTTAGACTAAACATAATCTTGGTGGTAGTTCATTTTTTTTATATGCTAGAGGTTTTTTTTTTAATTGTCTAATAATACTCCACTGTTAATCTATTACCTGTTGGGACATCTGGATTACTTCTAATTTTTGCTAATTGTGCGTGAAGTTCCTATGGAGTGTTTCCAGGTTCTGTTATTGTGAACAAAACTAATATAAATATTTGTGCACAAGTCATTGCGTGAACACATGTTTTTGTTTCTTTTGTATAAATACTTAGAATGGAATGTCTGGATCATATGTTTTAATTTTTTAAGAAACCAAAAGCTTTTTCTAAGTGATTATACCATATTCCATTTCAGCAGGTTTCCCATTCCCTTACATCTATTAACATTTTGTAATTCCCATGATTTTAATTATGGTCATTCTAATGGGTATCTATGACTTACCATTATAATTTTAATTCCCACTTTGCTGATGCATAATGTACTTTACGTATATCCAAGTTAACCACTTAACTTCATTAATGATCATCCATTTTTATTGGATGTTTTCCTCTCCCTCCTTTCCTTCCTTATTTGGTGGTTTATGTGAAAGAGGGTCTCGCGTAGTCCAGGCTGGTCTCAAACTCACCATAGAACTAAGGATGATCACTTTCTGCCTCCGAAGTGCTGGAATTCTAGGCATGTACCAGCATAGTACGTGCTACATGGTACATGGTACAACCAAGATGGGTTGTTTGCTTTCTTACATATTCTGAATGTCCTTTGTGAATACTTTTTTTTACACTTTGTGGGCTGTCTGTTAATGCTTAACAATGTCTTTTAAAAAGGGAAAATATAATTTTCATAAATCTTATTTCAGAAGCCTCTCTAAGACCTTATATTAATAGAATTTTGTCTTTGTTTTTGTCTAGATATTTCATTACTTATACTTGTATTTGTGTCTATGATAATCTGAGATGATATTTTTATGTACTTTGAGACAATGAAGAATATTTTTAAAAAAATATGAGGCTATAAAAATCATTCCATGCTATGGTTTGAATGTGGCATTTTCTCTCTTTAAGCTTATGTTGACATTTAATCCCTATTGTGGGGTGTAAAAAGGCTGGAAACTAAAACTTTCATGTTTAGAGGTAAGACCTTTGCTGTGTGCAAAGGTTAGATTTGACAAGGTCATAATGGGAGAGCCCAGTATTGGCTATGGTGGCTTCTGAAGAAGAGTAGGGGACACAGGAAGGTAACACACATGGGTTCCCTGTCTTTCATCATCTTGAGGCTCTACCAACCAGATGAGACCCTTTAGCCTTGACCCTCAAGAAGTATGAGTTTGGGATTTTTAAAACTTACTCTGTGACATTAAAACGTATCATTGCCATTGTGTTATTAGCAACAGAAATTGGTCTCATGCATTCTGGAGTCTCTGACTCTCCTAGCCATGTTTGCTCAATGTTATAGACTAAAGAAGTGTGGCTGTTTCTGGCCCCTGTTCAGACTGTTTGTCTCCCAATAGTCATACATCAGTCATCCTGATTACTAGGATGTCATCTTGATTACCATACATGGCACGAGTTTCCCATCTTTCGTCTTTTTCAAATTTGTTTTGGCTATTCCAGATCCGTCAAATCTGTAAGTGCATTTTTGAATCAGCATGTCAGTTTCAGTGACAATGCCTTTGCTGAATTTTGACTGGGTTTGCTCTGAATACATACATCAATTTGGGTAGAATTGACATTGTAACAATTCAATCATTCAGTGAATTTATGAACTTGCAATGAACTATGCATGGAAGTCTCTCAATAAGCTCTTGAATATGATTTTTTGAAAACTATTAATATTATTCTTCCTTAGTTTCTCTCAGCAATGCTCTACAGTTTTCAGCAAGACCTGTCATATGTCCAAGTGTACTCAAAGGGTGCTATGATTTTTTTTCGGTACTCCTACAAACAGAATTTTAAATTTAAAATTTTCAATATTTAGCGCTAACACACAAAATTGTTTGAAGTATTAATCTCCATAGTTGCGTTGATTCTATAAGTGCAATTCAGTTTTCTTCGGATGTGATTTTGGTTTCATTTGTTTTTGTCCTTATTGCACGGTTAGTTTCACTGTTATTTACAAGGGATGGTTTGATGGCCCATAGTACATGAAAATCTTTGTATGGAGTGACAGGGAGAAGAGAAAATGAGCAGAGAGATTCCTAAGAGCAGCAAGTAGGGGTATCTGATCTTTTTGAATAGATGTTGGCATTGACTTTTAAAGGAAATCTCTTAAGAGATTTAGCAGACAACTCACTGTTGCTCATTGAAAGGCAGGGTGGTAGCTAATGGAATAAAGAAAATCAAGATGAGGTAAACAGACAGGTTTATAGTTAGGAGGAAGCAGGGTCAGCTTCTCTCTGATTTGCTGTTGCTTTTGTTTTCTGGGTCATTCATGTGGAAGTGTCTTGGAGCCAGTTTTAGGGAAAGAGAAATATATTAGAAATGTGAAGAAACTATGTTGTTCTAGCTGGGAAATATTGTATATGTCAGAACTTTTAGTTGATTGTTAAAGTAGATAGATGAATGCCAGTCTGTTTTAGGAAAATATCACTCAATTATTCAAGCATCTTCTCTGAGGCCAGTGCAGCTGCCGAAGCAGCCTCAATATCTGGGCTCCATTCCTCCTCTTTACCAGTGTCCTCCCTACTTCCAAGACATTCTTTCCTAGTCCTACTTAGTACTAGCTCTTAAGAAAACTCTGACATACCTCCTGTTAGAGCTCTCATAATGGTTGTCCCATTCCAAGTGCTTAGCCCTGGACATATGTAGGTTGTGCATGCGTGTGTATAGATACGAATATATGCATAGGAGTTGTATGAGGGTGGGAATGGTGGGAGTGATATATAGTGCTTATATATGAAGTTCCCCAAAACCAGTAAGAAAGAAATTGTATAACAAATAATTAGAGAATGAATTTGAACTTCAGTCTGAGCTTGAGAGGTAAAGATGTTTGTCACTACACTCTTTTGCTTGTCTAACATCACTGCCTGTTTCATAGATGATGCAGGTGTTGGTTTCTCATTGACTCCGTGAAGCTAGGTTGCATATTCCTTGTGTATGAGGGTATAGTCACCATCATGTTCGCCACCCCAATGGTCAGATTGATTTAAATATCAACGCAAGCATGTTTATATTTATTTTCTGTATTCATTCATTATTCATTCTTTTTAGTAGTTGAGCATATAGGTCCAGAGTGGGTGTTGGTTAAATAAGCAGTCTATTTGAGGCAGTGACACAACCTATGGGAACAGAATGGAATAACAGTAACCTGGTCTTGGGAAGCCAGCGAAGGCTCCCTGAAGGAGAAAGAATTTGAAGTGGAGATATGAGTGAAGACTTGTGCAATGGGCATGAAGAAGCCATTGTAGATAAAGTCTCAATCTTGTGCAAGACTAGGATTGAATGAAGATTATACAAGTGTGTACATAGCTCAATACAGTTAGGATGTGGAATGTGAGGCAGAGGATGTAAAAGATGCCTATTGAATGAGGATTATGTTCTACTAAGATTATCCTGAAATAGTTAATGAAAGTATGCAATTAGCTGATGGTGGGATCTGATTATTAATTTAGAAAGTACCTCTGGCTTCTATGTGGAAAGTGACTGAAGGGGCATAGGACATCATTTGGGAGTTGACTGCCAATTCCTGGCTTAAAATGCAAGCTGCTCTGTAGAGGGTAGGGTTAGGGGATATATAATAGAATTTAGGATCCAATTAATTTGGGGGGTAATAAAGGAAAAGGGGTTTGAGGAAAAGGACAATTGGCAATGTCAGGAATACACTCTTGAAGAGCATTTGAGGTGAGTTTCTCCTTAGACAATTTAAAGACTATAGCTCATCATACTTTACCATTATCAGTCATCACCCCCTGCTGTTCCTTTACAGCATTATCCTTTTCAAAGTTATATTCATTGTTGATTTCTTCTTCCCATCCAGCCTCTAGTTGGCAAGACAGTGTCTTGCTGTATAACTCAGCTTGCCTGGAGCTTGGGTTGCTCCCACCTTGGATCCTGAGTGCTGTGATTACAGACACAAGCCTCCACTCCTGACTCAGCAAGGCCTTTTCCCTAACAGTGTTTCTTGATTCATCTTGTTCTTGTATTTGCTCAGTGATAACTCTGTTGTGTAAATCCCCATCCTTATGTGTCTAAACTCCTCCCCAGCTAGCAGTTTCCTTCCTTCCGTCCTTGCCTGTGGTTTGCATGCAGTGCATCTGGCACTCAAAATAGCAGCAGTGACTTTCTTTAAATGTTTCTACCACCATGTATCTCAGTCCAAACATGTCCACACCCTCTTCTCCAGTTACATGAGTAACATCACTGTCCTTGTGCCTAATTATTTTCCACCCAGGGAAGCCTTGCTGATTCTCTCTGCTCCAAAGAGCTTCAGCCTCCTCTACTCAGTTCAGATGCCAGTTGCTATGAGTTTTCCTCAACTTCCTCCAGGAAGCAAGAAATCTCTCTGGCCCAGAGATCCCCTGGGACATAATATGAATTAACTCACATTCTTGTCTTCTCTATGTCTTACGTACATATCCAAGCAGTAGGCTGTTTAAAGCTGAGACAGGAGACTACTTCCCAAGCTTTTGATACACACTTAGACAGGAGACTAGGTTGGGATCAGCTCACAGTTCATAGTAACCAATCTGGGCATTTGTTTATTGCATATGGGATATCCTCCTGGGCTGTGGCAAAGACTATATCAGGTGCCAAGGTTACTTCTTGCTTCCTTCCCTCACACTCAGTATTGTTCATTATTGTTCTTTATTAAATTGACAAGGCCAAGAGAGCATTCTCTATCAGGCAGGCATGTTACAAGCCATATGCCCTGCAGGAACCTGGAGGAAGCCCTTGTTTCTGGCCTGACAGCTCCTCTCCTCTTTGGTTACTTCCCCTTTGCAACACAGTCAGCACACTTCTTTACAGAAACCATACTTTCATATCTAGGTTTTATTTCAAGTTCTGTGTATTTCTGTCAACAAGACCCTCCTTCCTTATTATTCTCCCTACCCCAGCGAGGAATAGCTGGCTGTCCTACATTAGTACAGTTTCCAGGGTGAACATCCATGCTAAGGAAGAGATGGAACATTAGAGAGTGACCCTTGTCAGAGTAAAAGTGGCCACCTGAAGGCAACCTGTGCACTTAACAGTCTTTTTTTTTTTCTTTTTTTTTTTTTTTTTTTTTTTTTTTTTTTTACAAAGGACCACTTTCTTTCACATTTAGGTGCTCATGCCCTCAATTATTTGTTACTTCCCACACTGCCCCAAATTCTCTCTCCCAGGAAGGATGCTTTATAGAGATAGCTCCAGTAGGACATCTTTGCCTAGCATTCCTCATGACTCTACAGTATAGTGTGGCACATTCAAGAGACCAGGATGGGAAGAGGGTGGGGCTCAGGGCTTCCACACCTACTGCCTTGATGCCTTCCAGCTGTTATAGCAAAGAGTTGACTATCTATAGCAAGAGGCAGCTCCTGCCCCCCCCCCACACACATACTCTAGTTCTTTAGGCTCTTGTCTGGCCAATCTTTCCAAGGTTATTAATGGTAACAGGCTCTATTTTTGCTACTTCAGAGCACTTAGGCATCTTGTGATGTTCTCTTTGCCCTGGTTCATTGAACTCCCTTTGTTAAGTTGCTCTCTGTCTGCTTCATTAATGTAATGTCCATTCTGAGAGAACCTACACTTAACTTACCATGGCACTATACAGGATGACTGACCACCACAAAATCACTTATAACCCTAGATTACAAAAGATAAAAAGGAGCCAGTCTCGGTACTTGTGCGTGAACCCAGGGGTACTTTAGAGATTCCATGCTTCCAGACATGAATCCTGTTACTGTAGGTGTTCTGCTTTTCCTTTTTTAATGTGTGCTTTGAGCTTGACCCTTCTCCTTGCAGGGTTCCCAATTAAGAATGAAGGATTGAGAGCATGTTATTTTACTCCCAGAGTGGAAGTACACTGGGTAGACTATGCTTGTCTAAATAACAGGGAAGTAACTTTGACCTGTAGGACACTTGAAATATTTCCTTATTCATCAGCTAGCTTATTACTAGAGGATAAATCTGACAAGGCATTCCATGAGGATTTGGGCTTCAGTGCCACAAATATCAGGGTAACTTAGAGATTCTTGCAATTCTTCCTTCTGCTGGCAAGGACAGTGTTCAGTCATCATAGATCATGGTCCTGAAAGAAATTTCTAGACTATTTCTAAGTTATTTCTCTGCCAGTTTGAAAATCCACACTCTGCTCCTTTTTTTTCTCCATGATTCCTCCCAAAGAAAATAGTCATTTCTTTCTTTCAAAGTGCTCTAGAGCTGCCTCTCAGGGAAGGATGTTTTTCATCCAAATGTTAAGGTTACGGGGTCAAGAAGGTCCAGCAAATGCAAAGCTAGAATGAATGTCTCCAAAGCAGAAGGCCTGCACCAGTCCTGTCACACACACGCACACACACATAAAACAAATGGCCCGGTGGAAGTGTCATATAAATCATTCAATAGAGAGTGCCAAAGTTTTCACTGCATTCCTTCCCCCATTAAAAACCCACATAGTCTAGTGCTCTAAACCCTCACCTAGAAACCAGGGAGGGAAAACGAGCTGTGAATAACTATGGGGGGAAGTGTGCGGGGTGGTGGGACCTAAAGGACCACCTGCTAATCTACATTCACACAGTATTTTGTATCCAGCTATGAATCAAAATTCTTGAGCCCAGATTATGGCTTTAAAGACCCTAAAGTTCTGTTACCATCATCAATGTTAGTTACCAGTGATAGAGTCAAGACTTCTGTGAGCTTCTATGCTTCTTAAAGGGTGTCAATCTACTTGGGTTCTGTCTGACTTGGGGGATCCATGTTGGTGGCTTTCAGATGCCAATGTGAATGGGTAGTTCAGTACATGACAGTCTTGGTTTCTGAAGCTACTATATGCCCTGGGGGAAAGAGAAATGGCATGTTACATATGTCTAAGAAAAGCCACTTCAGCACCTTTTTTTTAAATAAATGTGCTCTTCTCCAAAAATGTAGTTTTTTTTTTTAAACCATTTGAAAAGACATTTTTTGGTGCTTACAAGAAATTATTTTTGTAGGGGAGAACAGACAGCTTGCCTTATCAGGTGTAGGGAGTGAGTGGGGTTGGAGATGAAGAACTCCTAAGGATTGGAAAGAAAGGTGGGTTTCCTTCCAAGGGTTCAGCTATAGAAGCAGCACCATGAAATAGATCATGTGTGTATCTTGTACTAAAATGCAAGGTTTGGTTCAATATTTTATGATTCAGAGTTTTATGACTGTGTGACAAAGTATCACAAACAGGTTGGCTTTCACACAGTAAATATAAAATCAGGATTACTACAGGGAGAGGGCAGCATCAACAGCATAGCAGAAGATGCCAATCTTCATCTCTCGCCAGAAAACAAAAGGTGAACAAATACCTTGGGAAGGCTCATTTGAAAAAACAAACAAAAAGCAACAAAACAAAGTGAGCAAACTCCCAAATGGCCACATACAAAGGATTGCTGGGGCAAACTAAGATGTCTGGGGATGGCTAGGAACAAAGAAGGAAGAGGCTATCAGCCACATAGAGTGTGCCACCATGGTTCCCAGTGGCTTGCTTTTGGTGCAGGTAATAAAACCAGCATCTTTTGCCACTGATGTCATCAAAAGCATCCTTGCCACCAACTCCCATGGGAGCTCCACTCCTGCCAATAAAGCAGTGGTGCTGCCATGACAGCTCCCTGAAACCATGGCCACTCATATGGATCCCAGATCTGCAACTCTACCATGAGTGTCACATACCAGAGACCACCACCTCCACAGAGACAAGCACACACCTCGCATCAAGAATGTCTAGGGTTTCTATTGCTTTGATGAAACACCATGACCCAAAGGAAGTTGGGGAGGAAAGGGTTTATGTGGCTCACACTTCGCTATTGTAGGGCATCACTGAAGGAAGCTAGAACAGAAACTCAAAAAGGACAGGAACCTGGAGGCAGGAGCTGATGTAGAGGCCAGGGAGGAATGTTGCTTACTGGCTTGTTTCCCATGGCTTACTCAATCTGCTTTCTTACAGAATCCAGGACCACAAGCCCAGGGATGACTCCATCCACAATGGGCTGGACTTTACCCCATCAATCACTAAGAAAATGGACAGGCTGGCCTACAGCCTGATCTTGTGGAGGCATTTTCTCAGTTGAGAAATTTCCTTTTGTCACATGACTATAGTTTATGTCAAGTTGACAAAAATCTAGCCAACACAAAGAGGAAAACCTGGGATCCAGCATCCTTTACCACTGAAGATTCCAGCTACACTAGTTATCTCTCCATCCCTTTCACCCTTGGCTGCCCAGGCCTACAATACCCTTTGCCACTTCAATCATCAGCTGACAGACATGCCTGAAATTTATGGATTTGCCCCCTGACTAGGGCAAGAACTGCTACAATCTACACATCTGGTGCCCTAACATGAACCAAGGTCTTTTCCACACCCAAATCAGATCAGAGTGTCTAGAAGCAGGGACGGCTACATTAAATTCACAGATAGCAACACAGAAAGAGACACATGAAAATGAAGGAGAGGGACACACCAAAGGACAGCCCTAATTATCCAGTAAACCACCCTTCCTCCATAAGATACAATGGACAAAATAAAATGATAAAAAGTACAAACAGAATCAACAGAATTGATAAAGCAGATAAAATACCTATACGTGCTGACCTTTATATGAAATTATTCAATCATAAGAAAGAGTGGAAAGCCTGATGGCTTCACAGGACATGTGAAAGGTAATGTTCACATTACAGAATCCAAAGTGATTGAGAGAAAAGTCTAAAAGCCTTATGTGAGAAAATAATGAATCTGGATGAAATGGTGTCCACCTACTTGAGAGGCTGAGGTAGTAAGATGACTTCAACCCAGCAATCTACCAGCCTGGGCAACACAAAGAGATTTAATCAAACACACACGCATACACACCCTGTAAAATATGTGAAAATATGATTCCTCAGATTGCAGTAATTTCTCAGGAAAATTTCTCAGTTCAGGGAAAGAATGAGGTGATGCACATGAAGTTTTGAGTAAGAAAACACCAGAAGACTTTGTGATCAAACCTGTGCTTCAGAAACAGGGGGCATTTCTCCAATACCAAAACAGAACAATGTTGTCAGGGCTGGATTTGTCTCTTTAAATGTTTCATGTGCTTGCATGTTCATGAGTATGTGCACATGGAGGCCAGAGGTCACAGTCAAAGTTGGGTGTGTACCTTAGCTACTCTCAATTTTGTTTTGGAAAAAGGCCTACCATTAGATACAATTTGACTAGACTGGCCTGCTAAGCAAGGCCCAGGGATCTCCACATATCTACTTTCACAGTGTTGAGATTACAGGAAGGTGTCATCATATCTGTGTGTGTGTGTGTTGTGTGTGTGTGTGTGTGTGTGTGTGTGTGTGTGTTTTAAACATGTGCTCTGGGGGATTAACTTCAGGTGCTTATGCTTTCAAGGCATAGATGTTACTTACTGAGCTAACTCACCAAACTCTATTTGGAGCATGGGTGCCTGTTTAGCATGTATGTTTCCCGGCCAGCCCGCCAGTCTGGGCCCACAGCTGCGCCAGCCCCAAATAACACTCCGAGACTCTGTATTTGATACAATCCTGTTGGCCAGTTACCATTATTGTTTATGGGCTAGCTCTGCCTTAATTATTAACCCATTTCTACTTATCTAAGTATTTCCACGTGGTTATCTTATCGGGGAGCCGCGGCAGGCGTCCTGCTTCTTCCCTGGGCTACATCTCGACCCCTCCCTACTGTTTCCTCTTTCCTTCTCCTGGGCTCCTAGCCCTGCCTATCTTGTTTTCTATTGGCCACAGGCTTTATTAATTAGTATGAGAAACATATTTACAGAATAACATCTCCCATCATCTCCTCTTTTCTGTCTAAAGTAAAAGAAGGGGTTTAACCTTAACATAGCAAAATGTACCATACAACAGTTATCAAATAAGAATCACAGTAAACAATATTTAGTCCATTAACATTTTGTAAGACTTAAAGAAAATATCATCTATCCTATCTTTGTGAGTCCAAAGTCCTATATGTGACTTATCTTTAATCCTAACTAAGGAAAACTATAACCATAACTACCTGTCTTCAACTCCATCAAAGACCACAGAAGGATAATATATAAACTCTAGAAATGACAGAGACAACTCATTGCCTGGTCAGTCACCCGAAGTTCTTCTGTAATGTTCCATCTTCAGCCCATAGGCCATAGTGTGTGTCCAGACTCCTCTGTAATGTTCCATCTTCAGCCCATAGGCCATAGTGTGTGTCCAGACTCCTCAACAAGGCAGGAAACTTTTGTCTGTGTCCTGTAGACTGTCTGGCTGTCTGGCAGCCTCTTCCATGAATCAGGAATCCTGTAGCAATGTCCATCTTGAATCAGCAGTCACCTTGTTGTGGGTCCTGCGAGTCCAGTTTCTACAACATAAAGTCAAACAGTCCAGACAAGAACAGTATCTTGTCCATATGGCTAGTCTTGCCATATTAGAAGCAAACTTCCTAAGAAGTTTCTTCAATGTCCATCTTCCTTTTTGATGCAGGTGGTGTTACCAGGAGCAGTTTTGCCTCCCTGTCAAGAAAATTCCTAAACTATTTTAAATGCCATATTCTGTAGGTCTTTGAAAGGTTTGAAGAATGCCTATTCATCTCAAATACATCTCTGTATATCTAGAAATCCTAATTAACTTAACTCTAAAGTTTTCATTATCATAGGCTACTCTCTAACCTGTACTAAATTATATATTACATTTTCCAATGAGCTATATAAACATAATACCTAAACAAGAGGAGAAATATACATATCACAAAATTGACCTTAAATTGTATCAATAAAAGAAAATCCATTCCAAAGCAAAGTATTCATATCTATACCATAATTCCCTTTTTACCTTTAAAAAGATTGCTTGTGGTTATAGCATTTATAACCAAGTCCATTTAAATAAAAACAAACATTTATAAGCAATATTTGGGAATTTGGGCATTGTTCTTTCCAAACTACTTCCTGCTGGTAGAGGGCGATGTCATGGGATGCAGAAATCTTGGCAGTAGTCTGCAAGGCTTTGTCTCAACTGCTTTGAATGTTGGATCATCTGGGGCATTGTTTCAGGGGGTCTGGCTTGATCAAACCACATAAGTCTGGAAGAAATCCATAGCTTTTCATTTTCTGTGGAAACAAAAATAGAAATCCTTTTCCCCAGTGACTTGTCCTTAGGCTTAAATTTTTGAGTCAAAGCATTTTTAAAATATATAAATTGAATTAATCTAGCAGCATTTCTTTTATCAGTAGTTATTTTCTCAGCAATCAAATAATTTAAAGACAACAGAATCGCGTATAGTATCCAAAATTTCTCTGTGCTTTCCATCTTTACGTGGCTTTTTTATTATTCTATTTATTCTACTTCTATTTTTACATATTTTGAGACAGGGCTTCTCTGTGTAACTTTTATCTGTCCTGGAATTCACTGCATACCAGGTTTAATTTGAAATCACAGAGATCTGCTTGCCTCTGTCTACAGAGTTCTGGGATTAATGGAGTGTGCCACTACATCCATCCATTTTACTTTCTTTTTTCTTTTGTAAACCATTGTACCCTGTTTCTTTTTCTCTCCCAAGCCCACCAATGAATTGTAGCAGACCTCTTTAAAAGCAAGGCGGCTTTTTTGCCGCTTATGCTAATTTTGGAAACCTCCCTTAAAGGAGCTGTGCAACTCTCTGTCTATAGCAAAACAAATCCAACCAAGAAAATGCTGCTACTAAGAAGTCTTGCTAGTCTCTGTTCCTTTGTTTCTAAAATCCCTTTTTAAGCTTTTATCAAGTTTTAAGTGAAAGTTCTTATAGCCACGTTGGGCGCCATCTGTAGTATGTATGTTTCCGCCAGCCCGCCAGTCTGGGCCCACAGCTGCACCAGCCCCAAATAACACTCTGAGACTCTGTATTTGATACAATCCTGTTGGCCAGTTACCATTATTGTTTATGGGCTATCTCTGCCTTAATTATTAACCCATGCCTGTGTGTGTGTGTGTGAGAGAGAGAGAGAGAGAGAGAGAGAGATTCAGAAGCTCACCAGGGGTGGCTAGGCTGGTTGACCAGCTAGCTCTTGGGGCCAGCTCATCTCTATCCACAGTGCTGGGACTAGAAGCACAGGTACCCATGTCTAACTTTTTATGTGGGAGGTAGATATTTGAACTAAGATCCTTTTGCTTGCCAAGCCAATGTTCTAACCCTCTGAGTCATGTTTCTAGACTCTTAAAGGGAGGTTTTAAAGATACATGAAACAAACTCCCATCAAAGATACTCTTTAATGATTTCTCTAATGAGCTTTATCAACATTTAAAGGAGAGGTAACATAAACACTTCATGTGCATGCATCTTATACACGTGTCAGGGGATAAGAGTTGACTTTGAATGTCTTCCTTAATTGCTGACGACCTTATTTTTTATGAGAGAGGGATTCTCCCTGAGCAGGGAGCTCACACATTTGTCTAGGCTAGCTGGCTAGGGTTCACCAGTGATCCTCCTGCCTGTGCCTCTCTAGGACTTGAATTTTGAGCATCTAGCTTCTCTCCTGGGTGCTGAGGTAGGGCCTAGGTTCTTGTGCTTGTGTAGCAAGCCCTTGCATCTGAGGCATCTTCCTAACTCCAATATTGATATTTGCAAATTTCTTCCAAATTGTTAAGAAGGGAAAAGTTTTGCAAACTCATGGCATGAGGTCAGCATTAACCTCATTCCTTCGTCAGGACAAACTTCAGGGGAAGAAAATTACAGGCTAATATCCTGATATACTTAACCCTACAAATAGAAGTTAGCTGTACATTAAAAAGACAATCACCACAATCAACTAGGTTTATTTCCTGGGATATTAGGGAAGAGAACACACAAATCAATAAATATGATGTGTCACATTAATAAAATGAGGGACAAAAATATATGATTATTATAATGATCAACCTTTATAATAGTAAAGTATACTACCACACAGCTACAAACCCATCCCCCTTTTACTTGTGTAACTTTTGAGGGCTTTCTATGTTGAGCCAAGGTCTCACGCTATAGCCTACGATGGCCTGGAGCTCATCTTGTATTTCTCAGACTTGTGATCCTCCTGCCTTGACCTCCCAAGTGCTGATACTATAGGCTTGAACCACTATGCTTGGTGGTGTTTAAATTTTGTGATGGTTGCCCAGCCCCAGCAAATTTGAGTGTATACTTATTATGGGGGTAGTTATAATTCAATATATAACAATTTTATTATTTAAATATACGGGTTAGAATTAAAACCAGCAAACTGCAGTTACCCCTTCCTCCTCACTCTCTCTTTTCTCTTTCTCACCCCCACTGTTTGGTTACCTGTGGACTCTTTGTGAGGAGCAAGTCACAAACCCTGTGTGCTGCAGTGAGCTGGACCCACTTCTACCATAGAGAGAATTGTGAGTCCATGACTACAGCACATTTCATGGCTTAGGTGTCATATCTACCTAACATTGTATGCTCACATGGGTTCTTCAAGGAGGAAAGATGCAATAGGAAACACTTATCTGTTGAAAATTACTAAGCAACAGAGGGCCAAAAACAAGCTAGAAATGAGAAAGTGTCGGCAACATGTATGTGTGTGTGTTATTCAGTAGGTTTCAATATTCAACTTCCCCGGTGAAATTCTTCCTATAAAAGATCAACCAAACTTTTTTTTTAAGCTGGAGACAATTTAAAATTATTTACTAGAGCTCACTTAGTCTGTCCCTGTGTTCATTAGCAAACTTATTCTGTTCCTTCAAGAAGAAAATGTCTTAGTTCAGAAGTTAGGATTTGGGAACCTTTCTGTAAATGGCATGATTGTGCCTTAGTATTTTTGACACCACAGCCATAGCATCTCTGTTTGGATGGCAAAACCTTCCACTGGAGAGCAACACAGGGGCAGGTATGTTGCTACACATTGTTGGCCTCCAGTGATGTTTACACAGTGATGCTATATAAATGCATTGCTCAGAGGCAGTCCATATGACATGTTTGATGAACTCATTCTAGATCAATGGTTCTCAACCTGTGAGTCTAGACCTGTTTGGGGGTGGGTGTCCTAATGACATAGGTGTAGGAAAGTTGGCTCTGCTCCTCACCTCAGGGTTGGATCCAGTGGCCTAGACTGACTAGCTAGGCCCATATCCAGAGCCTTGGGTTGGTCCACCCTAATATTTACCCCATCTTATGACCTTCTGGAGGGTGAGAAGGGACTGGTCCTGTGGAATGATACCTGTAGCATTTCTATGACTTGGAGAAACCACTGGATATCTAAGAGGAGTTTCAGTGATGATGGTGTACTGGAAACCAGAGGCCTTGAAGCAGATTAATGACTCATTAGTAAGGAAGGTTGATTAAACAAAAGAACATACTGCATTGCATACTACCTTGGCTCCCACTGCCACCAAGACAAAGTGTTAGAGAGGCAAAGACATTTTATTTTGTTATTTGGTCTTATTTATTTATTTTTGTTTAAATTTTCTTTTGTGAAGATGCTGCAAAGCTGAAGGGTGGATATGGGGGAACTGTACATGATACAAAATTCTTTACCTTCCAAATGCTGTGACCTTTTAATATAGATTTAATGTTCTCTAAGAACCATGGATCTAGATATTAGGAGAATATACTTTGTGCATCTTTAGTAAATACTTTTCCCTTGTATATTCCAATCCCCATTGATTTGGTCTGTGTACTCACTTTCAATGTACTGATGGATTCTGCTCTGTACATATAGGCCTGGAGGTCAGATTACAAGCACATTGTTCCCCATAAAGCATAGTGATAACTCGTGGGTCTTCCTCCTATAGTGTTGTGATCTTGTGACAAATTGGTTTTTCCGGTTTTTCTTTTTCTTGCACACTAAGTGGAACCTCAAAGTTAATTGAGGCTTCTGGGTTCCACAAAGAGGGAAATAAACTCTAGAAGTGTTGAGTGGTGTGTTAATGTCAAGCGTGAGCTCACCCCATTCACTGGCAGTTTTTCTACCTGGTGGTCTAGAACTCCTTGCCATGACTTGCTGTTTGAATTTGGCTGCTAAAAGTACTCACCAAACTTGCGATATGTGATTTCAGTCATAAAGCCATACAGAGCAAGGACAATGATGAGCAAGGAGGAAGCTCTGTACACAAACTGAGGGCACCCACCACTTAATAGGATCTTACCATCATTTATATAATGTCTCTTAAAAAATATTTAGTGCCATTATATATTTATTGTCTAACTACTTGTTATCTAAGCCTTCCTTGAACTTGTTTACATTTTGGCTTTTACAACTAGTTAGGTAATACATTCAATATGTGTACTTCCCTTCTAGTCTAGAAGGTCCATGCTAATTTGGAGACTATATTTTTATCAAAACTGTTGCTGACATAACTGAGTGATTATGAGGATTGATTGTCCATAAAGTTTATAGGGAAAAATCACTTGGAGGATGTCCTCTGCAAAACAGATATTTGGGTAGCTTTTCATCAAAGCAACATAATCAGACAATTCACTTCTGCCATTTTTAGCCACTAAACCTTTCTGGAGTAGAAATAAAACAAACAACCCCATCTACTTAACAGATTCACTAGCCTATATGGCATCCTTCCTATAGAGATTATCGCATCACATCCTCTGTTATCAATTTGCCTTCCTATACTAGAACATCAGCAGCAAAGATTGATATAAATATTAGCCATGTGATAAATGTTGTTGCATAAATGAAGCTGTGAAGACAAAAGAGCCTGAAACCTAGCCTGAGCCTGAGGCTGCCTCCCATTGGCCATCTAGTGTCACAGCTGACAATCCTCCATGGAGCCTGTTCTTCTCTGTGGATGTATTTTTGACTATTTGAAATACAGCTTACACATGTGAGTTTATGGAGGGCCTCTCAACACAATGAGGACAACAACACATGGATAATTCCTGACTTGGAGAAGCAAATGTATGTGCTCATGGTCATATCGGTAGAAAGCTACTGTAGATTCCCTACTATACCAGTCATTTTAAACTCTTGACCACAACTTAGAAAAAGGACATCATGACTCCAGACACTAATGTATGTATATCCACACAACTAAAGGCTTCCTGAAAGAATGCCAGTGCTAATATAATATTCTTGACTCATTAAAATCACTAATTTTTAACAGACATGAATTCTAAAATGTGCCTATATATATATATATATATATACACGTGTGTGTATATGTACAATATACATGTACATATATATATGTACACACACATATATTTCTTACACACACACACATATTTCTATACAATTACCTTAATCTTTTCTCCTCCTTTCAAAATTGGAAGAAAAGTCACTTCATCCTTTTTAGGGGATTAGGTCACCAATTAAGAGTTAGAGCATGAAAAAAGTCATAAGAGAATAAACTTAAAATTTTTGCAAAATCAGAAGGAGAAAGAAATCCATGCCTGAATGGCTGGATGATCTGGGCAGGAAGCAGTTAAGGGACCATGAGATGCACTGAGCTGCCAAGACCACCTCCATGCTCCTGCAAGATTAGACAGAGAACAGATGTGAAGCGAGCCAGAGGCCTTCAGAGGAAGATAGCAATGACATGCATTGACCTTGTCAAGGGCCTGACAAAGGGACCACGAGCTTTTTGAAGTCATAGCAGTGGGGCCATTTTTTATGGACTCTCCAAGGTTATATAGACTTTTTTTTCTCCAACAGAAAAAGTTTAATTACAGCCAGTTGTTTACAAGGAAGGGAAGTGAGCCCAGTGGGGGCTATCAGGGTGATTGCACAGAAAATAAACAAATGATCCTGCAAAACATCTGAACTTTCCTTGAGTTCTCTGTGGCTCATAGAGTCCCATTATCCCTAGAGATGACTTTTGTCTCTTTTGCTGAGAGTAGAGATACATCTAGGTAAAGATGTCCCAGTCTGATCCTCCCATGTTTTCAGAAGCTTGGTCATGGTCTCTTTTAAAACTGTCCCATCCAGTTAGGCAACCATGGCTCTGTCTTAACTCTGATTGCAGGAGGTTGAACATTGGGTCCCACATGCCCATAGACATTACCACAAGGACTCTTGGATGTGAGCTAACTGTTGGTGGATCTTCAAGCCAAGGCTTTGAGGAAGACTTTTTGCTGCATCCCCTATAAAATGTCCTCTATTTAGAGGAGGCCTAATTAGAGTGGAATGTGAGCCAGAGAGAGGAAGATGGGAAATTTGACACACCTCTGATGGAGTCCTGTGGACCCAAAGTTTACTAGGAAGTCTAGATTGGGCATCTACTAGGCTTTCTTAATAGGAGAAATTACCCTGGTTATGGGAAGGAACAAACTTTAGCAAGGTAGCTGTGTCTAAGTTAAGATGCTTGTCCAAGGGATGTGGGCTTCCATGCCTCCCTGGGCTCCAACTTTGACACAAGAAGTGGGGCACCTTAGGCACATGATGCCTTGTAAGCCTTTATTCAAGAAAAACTGGCCCAAGTATCCAGGGCTCACTATAAACTAATAGGGCAAATTCAATAGCAGGTTCTGTCTCTCTCTTTCTCCATAGGTGTGTATCAGACAGCATGAGGAATGCTGTGCCTGAGTTGTGTCTGTAGGGACATCCTCCAGTGAGAACAGAGGCCTGTGTTCTGTTTGGAGACTGTGAAGATCATTAAGATGAAACCATCCATTGCAAAGTACAGAAATGCCACCTGAGATCTTTGAAGTTAAACAGTGAATTGGAAAGATAACATAATCAGTCCCCAGGAAGATTTGAGAACATTTTACTTTTTCTCATCCTGCTAAGAGCAGGACTTTTGTTTAGTTTCCATTTACTGGTAAGACCAAATTCTTGTAGTTGAAGGCATGGAAATCTTGGGGGGTGTTCAAAGATACAATTTGAGTCATTGCTGGGAAAAGTAAGCCAGGGTAAAGGTGGCTGAAGGTATTGGCATGTCAGATGAGCCTGTGTTTACTGGGAAGACTGTTAGGAAGAAAGCAAGGATCTAGGAGAATCCACAGAGATAAGAAAAGGCCATCAGAGCCATAAATGACTTTTGTACTCTAGGGCTAAGTCATACCATGCCCTTCTGTTTCCATCCATTCAAATTCCTATCTTGAAATACTAGACTGCCCTGCTGTTCTCTGGGGCAGGATCAGGGCCCTTTCTGTTTCCTGCCTTGCAGCCTGTGCAGAGAAAACCATTAGAGTGGAGAGTAAGCTTCACTTTAAGCCCGTCTGTGTAAGGACTATATATCACTGATATTTATATCTCCTCACTCAGCTTGGAATCTCACTGAAGGTACCCTGTGATGCATTGACTCTCACAGTGGACAAGGGTGCATCCTAGGGCTTTGCTCGAATTGCCCCCCTTTTCCGGCCCCATGTTCTGGGCATGGTAAGCTTCTATTTCTCTACAAGACTCAACCCAAATGCTGTGTTGATCATTCTTTAGTTGTCCTCATATGGTTTCTACTAGAAGTGCATGCATGTGTCATGTCCTTAATCTGACCTGGCTAGAGGCCATGTGTATGTACCTTTCTTTCAGTATATAGCACGCTGTTTAGTGCCTACTGTGTATACTTGGTTATCTGGTGAAAGGCAAACCCACTTCTGAGAGAGTACTCCTAGTCAGTGTGTGGCCACACTTCAGCAGAAGAGGGAACAAGTGAGCCTGGGCTAGCCTGAGAGTAGGCCTTTCTTCATTTTAGCTTTCTACGAAAATGCCTGCTTAATGAGTTAAATATCATAACATCCCAACAATACTACCTGAGCTCAGCATCTGAAGACATTAACTTGGTGTATGACAAGCTGACACACATCACTGAATCTAGTGAGTAATGAAAGGTTTTCAAGAAATAGTGGCAAACTGAATCCATGCAATCTGAGTCTGTACGGTTATTGCTGGAGCAGCTGTGCAGAGAGGAGGCATATGTGTAGCTTTGCCTTTCTGGCTGTACCAGATGGACAAGATGGACATTGTGACTTGATATCTGAACTTTTACCCCTGGCTATTTACAGACTCTTCTGATGGAACGTCTCAAAAGTAGCTACTTATTCCTAAGAGCTGAGGTACTCTGTGGGGTGATTTCAGCCAAAAAGTCAGCATGCAGGTTGCAGACAGACACTGCACTGCCTTTGTTGTGGCTGCTTGAGAGGGTTTGGGGGACTCGAGCCAAGGAACAAGAATATTAGTTCTCCATTGGTGAAGACCAGCCTCTTACACAAAGATACAGGCGGGGTACACACGAAGTAGTGGCAGAGGAAGGTGACACCTGCCTTAGCCAGATCAGCACATTCAACCCTGGAGAATAATGGGATGACAGATACCACAGGCCTCACATCCAGTGATGGCCACTATTCACCCTTCACTTGAGGGCGAATTTTCAGTCATTCTTTCCCACAAGACAGGAAGCCTTTTTAAAACCTATTTCTTTTATGTTATCTTTCTTCCTCTCTCTCTCTCTCTCACACACACACACACACACACGAATGTTTTCAAATGTACAGAGCTTACTGAGATCATTAACACTATGCACTCTCCTCTGTAGGACTTTTGGCCTGTGGAGTACATGATTTCTGAGATCTATTCCAATTCTACTAAGATAGGGATATTTTTTCACTCAGTTGTTCCCAGTCAACAATTGTTTCTCCATTACGAAAACCATATGGGAAGGCATAAGTCTACCCAAGCTGCATGAACAGAAATAAAAGGAAAGGCCAGGTGGTGGTGACACATGCCTTTAATCCCAGCACTTTGGAGGCAGGCTGATCTCTGTGAGTTTGAAGCCAGCCAGGGCTACACAGCAAAGCCATGTGTCTAATAAACTAAAAAAGAAACAAACAAACAAAGGTAAGGGGGAGTGTTTTAGTCCCGAGAACACGCAAATTTTATACTGCACGAAGCAAATATAAGAATGCTAAATGAAGTATTGAGGCCAGCTCAGAGTGGCTACTTTGAGTGGGATTGCTATAGCCACATTGCTTTTAAATACATTTTTTTCCAGTCCCAGCAAGAGCAGCTGACACTCACATGTAGCTGGGTATCCCCATCACTCTAACTTCAAGAGACAATTTTTCTTTCCCAATCATATCTCCCCAATTGCCTGCTGCATTAAAAGGACTACTTGATCTTTTCAAGTTTTTCCTTATTCCTCTTAAAATTGAAATTTTCATCAAGAATCAATTGTTGAATGCTTTTTTAGCCTTTTCAAACTAAAGTTTTTAATGGATTTATAATATTTGAAATAACAACTTGTATCTGGCTTTTGATTACTGTAGCCAAGCCTATTGTAAAGCATGCCTGAGCAACCTGGCATGCTTTATCCTCTTCACAACATTTGGCTTTTGTTAGTGATGTCAGTATTCCTTAGACAAGTGAGATACAAGAAAGATGGGTAGGGAGAATATGCCACTTAAGGGTTTTATTCATCCGTAACTTCTAACTAGTCCCTGGGGAACATGTTCTGTTAAGATCTATCACTGTGTTCTTACCTGTAAGTCATGGGAACTATCACTTATTAGCTCCTTCTCTGGTGGAGAATCTATGTTAGGAGGAAAACCTTTCTTAATGACACTACAACGTAGTTAGTACTTATCAAATGAAAACCAAGACCAGTGCAAAAGGGCAGGATGTGGACTTTTAATGTGGATGGTAGGTCTGACTACATTCCATGTCACATGATAAACTAATATGCAAGGGAAGGAAAAGCCTTTCATTAACTGGTTATTATTTCAAGAGTAATAAATTATAACATGTTAATGGATAAATTAACATGCACTGATATTCTAATAGTATGTGTTACTCATTGTCCTGATAGAGCTTTGGGAAGTCATGGAGTTTCTTAGAACACCAGGTTTCATAGATTAAGAAGGCAAGACCAAATTATTGTGTTTCTTTTGATAATTTATGCTGTGCTTTAGAATCTGGATTATAAGTATCTTACTTCCACTGTGGTCATGGCAACTCTTATAAAAAGAAAGCATTTAGCTGGGAGCCTGCTTACAGTTTCTAGACTAATATTTAGTCTATTATCATAATAGCAGAGAGAATGGTCCTGTAGTGGTAGCTATATCTTGGTTTGCAAAAGGAGAGAGAGACTCTGGGCATGGGATTTTAAAGCCTCAAAGCCCCCCCCCCCCCAGTAACACTTCCTTCAACAAAGTCATACTTCCTAGTACTTTCAAATAGTGCCACTCCCTGGTGATCAAGCATTCAAACCTATAAGCCTATGGCGGCCATTCTCACTCAAACCTCCATAGGCTGAATCATTTTTGTCCTATGTTGATGGCATCTAGTGAAGACATTCATACTGATTGTCTAGAAGCTGGAAGTATCCCCAGAGCCATCAGAGACCTTCCTGAATATGGTTCTGACATGTTTAGCTAAGCACCAGGAATTATTATGTATGCATCACACATATGGATTTTAGATGTCTATAAGTTAATGAGGATTTGGTTTGCTGTACACAATATTCAGCTATAAAAATGTTGGAGTATTTTCCTTTTCAAATTAATGTTTGGGTGGTGTATGGCATTCTAATTAATATGCACAGTCTATTTCTGCAGCTGTGCCTTTCCCTTCAGACCAAAGCAAAATGTCAAGTCCTCTACAGTGGTCACTTCTTGCCTTCCTCCTGTTCACCTCTGCATGGCAGGAATGCATCTGTATACTGCATGGCAACATCCCATGTCAAACCAGTCACTCAGAACTCCAGAAGCAAGAGTCTAGATTGCTCTCACAGCATAAGGGACCCATGTACAGAAAGAAGCTCTTGTTCATTTCCAAATTGATGGTCTCTGAGAACCAAAGGGTAAATACAGGAGAAATCTGGGGAATGCTACTCAACCTCAATAAGAACACAGGCGACAGCTCATTACTTTATTTTCTAAGTACCGCTCATGTCTTCCCTTAGTGTCAGGAACTGCTCTGGCTCATAGAGTTATGAGTAAAAGAGAAAATCCCAAAAGAGAACATAAAGAGAGGATGGAGGGAAAGCTGGGCAGAGAAATGATGCGAATGAAACAGTAACAGGCAGCGGGGGAGGGGGGGTCCCATAGTTACCTGGATGGGGCTCTAAAGAATCATGTTGGGGATGTGGATAGACTGTAGATATTGAATGTGACATGTGAAGGTAAGGAAGAACGGGGATCAAGCAAAAGCTCCAATAAGTACGAAGAGTGGGGGTAAATGTGGGAGAAGCGCTGGGGGAACACAAAGAGAAGGTAGATTTGTCGGCAAGGAGGAAGCAGGAATGTAATACAGAAATGAGGCTATGAAGGGTCTGTAACGCCAGAGGAAAAACCTGGAATTTTGTCATTATGGTAATATGGTCTGAATAATTATTTATAGTTTCAGTTAGCTATGGAATGGTAACTATCTCATGTTAGTATACAGTAGAAGTAAGACATACTGTGTTTTTTGAAAAAGTAGGCCAGGTGAGAAAGCTGAGCTGTGGGAATAAACTGTGTAGTAGTTGCTGGTGGGCTAAATGTGGGTGTTAATAGAAAGAAAAATCCAGAATAAGATCTAGACTTGGGGCTCAGGCACTTGAAGTGAAAGCACAGACTAAAACCACAATCACAAAACCTCCATCCCCCCCCTGGGTGGCTTAGGGATTTATATTGGATTTACCTTATGTTTCAATAGCTTTTCTTGATGCACAAATCTGAAGTCTACAGGAAAGTATGTGTAGACTTGGACTTACAGAGGTACAGTGTATCTCCTAAGAAGAGTTCACAGAAAGAGAGGTCCCAGAGGACATCTTGAGATACTTTAGAACTTAGTCAGCCAACAGTGGAGGAGACAGAAAAGATTCCAAGACTTGAGGAGGAAAAGCCAGGCAAAGCCTGTGATCTCACCAATGAGAATTAAAAATATTTACTAGGAAAAGACAAATCACAACTCAACATCTTGATGCCATTTAGGATGAAAAATTTCTCCAAAGGCCTTTATCATCCTCCAGCAGACTCCCCCTCCAGGCTTGTCTTTGTCTTGAACTTCAAATTGAAGGTCTATTTTACTCCCTCCATTGCTTGGAAGTCAGGTCCACATTGACTAGCAGCAATTTCTCCATTTCAGAAATGGCTATTCATTTTCTTTTGCTTAGGCTCTGTATATAGCTCCACCTAGCATCTCATAGGACAGTCCTTTCTCAGTACCCTCACCCAACTAGTCTTTGCCTTATAGGCAGAACCTGATAGCAAAGAGTGAATACAAGTGAAGGAAAAAGAGGTGCCCCACTGGGATAACATACACACAGCTAGGTGAAGACTGGGATGGCCAAATGTAATGCCCCAACTCTTCCATAGAGACAGGCACTGTAATAGCTCCTCAAAGGATGGGGAGAAATTCATGATTTTTACTATCCATGGGGAAGCAAGGGAGGGACTGAAAAAATATGGGGCTAATGGTTTCAATGCTCCCAGGGGCTGCAAGAACATGTTCTACCACCTTCTGCATTAAAAAGGCATCCTTAAATATAGTAGCTCCACAAAAGCAGCATTTATTACTGTGTAGTTGCTGAGTGTCAGGAATACAGGAGTAGCTTAAGAGGTCATTTTGGATCAGGGATTTTTATGAGGTAGCAAAAAGATGTCACTCAAGATTGTAATAATTTAATGGTTTGACTGAAGCTGGAGGGTCCACTTCAAGATGGCCTCCTCACATGCTATTGGAAGAAAGCCTACATTTGTCATTATGTGGGCCCCTCTGCAGGGTTAATTGAGAACTCTCCAGCATGCCACTTATCCTTCCTGCTCTCAACCCACTGAAGTACATAATCCACAAAGCTAAAGAGTGCCTTGATGATACACATTGGCAGTCCAAGACCATCCTCATCACCATGTTCTATTTTTTAGAAGCCATTGGAGTGCAGCCCTCTGTCCAGCTGAGGGGAATCAGACTCCACCTATGGAAGGAATCCAAGCATCTGGGGAAGCCTTTTAATCCCCTACACTGGCTAAAATTAGATGGTGAAGCGACAATTAGAAGTTGTACTATTAGTCTGATGAAAAGGGGTTGGGACAGAGTATCAGGATTGGAAATTCTAAATTCATAAATTTTGAAGGAAATGTTGTCAACAAGTCTTCATAATAGTCTTTGGAGAGACACAGGACTAGGAAATGGGACAAAGCAAGGATAATTTTGCAGCAGAGAGTGCAATAATTTTTCCTTTTCTCTAGCAGGAATAGGCTGCAAAGGACTCTTACTCATCTAAAGAAGAGCACCATGCTTTCTTCTAGACACAAGCCTATAAGACAGAGGTCTCTGCCTTGAACATACTGTGTCAGGCACTGAGGGGATTAGAGGACTGACAAGCCTAAAATATGGTCAATTATAATAAAAGTTAGCTAGAAAGAAGCCCTGAATTTGAACCCTGTAGTAAATATTCAGTTCTAATCTATCCCTTCCCCCGTTCTTTACGATTTAATACTTGGCAAGAGAGAGGCTACTTGACAGTATTTATGCGCTCATTATCTCTGTGTGTGTCTGCTGCCATGGAGGATATTTCTTGTAACAAGTCTATCCCATTGTAGGAACTCCACTGCAGGTGTCTCTCAGTTGTAGAAATGGACTGGTGAGACAAACTCTCTATTGGTCTCAAGTCTGTAGAAAACTACTACTTTTTGCAGGAGACACAAAGGCACATGATCAGATTGAGTCAGGATAAACTAAGTTAAAGGAAGCCAATTAGCAGATACATACATTTCAGGAACATTAGCAAATATCCCAAGATG
The DNA here is from genome assembly GCA_030556225.1 of Cricetiscus sungorus. Classification (NCBI taxonomy): domain Eukaryota; kingdom Metazoa; phylum Chordata; class Mammalia; order Rodentia; family Cricetidae; genus Cricetiscus; species Cricetiscus sungorus. The sequence continues at coordinate 19,809,008 of JANBXA010000180.1, read as the reverse complement.
GGGAGAGAGACTAGCATAGACTAAGTGACACATACTGACAGGACCTTTAGGTTCAGCCTTGAACTAGATTCTCTGACCAGTTTACAAAAGACAAAGGAATACTGTTTTGTCACCATTCAGTTTAAGGAAACCGAGTTATAAAAAAAAATGTGCTCAGCTACACAGCTGTAATGTGAGCAAGCTGGCATTCAAACTGAAAGTCTTTCAAACACTATTCTATGTTGAACAGCATAATGGCCACATATGTTGTACAATATCTTATGTGATTTGTGGAAACATCTGAGCTTGTATTTAAGTGATTTAGTAGTAGCAACAGTATAAAATACCATTGGATTCCTAAAAAAAGTTTAACCACAATATATTTACTTTTTATTGGGGTGTCTCCCCACACCTTTTTTTCAGAGAATGGGTCAATAAAACTTCCTATGGCTTTGTTATGAAATGCCACATTTGGCATTCATTTATGTCATTCTATTTATGTAATATTTAGCCATAACCAGAACAGTTGTAAATTTTTGAAGAATATAATGTCCATTGGAAGAAAGATGTTCTAGCACGTGGGAATTTTCCATACTACATGAAACTTAAAGCTCATATGGTAAACTGACCACAGAATACTGGGTAGAAAATAATTAACCATAATGGCTGATTGGTTTAACCTCTTAAATTTTCAAACTTTCAAGTTAATGCCTATTTAGAATAGATCTACTCAGTCATTCCAGAAGTTAAGACTACAATATAGTGACATAAAATCATCTCATCACAGACTATTAAAACAAAGACATTCTAGGGTTTTGGAATAAATTGATTTTAGATGACAATTCCCCACTTACCCTGTTTATTAGATTTGACTGTTGGGAGTCATGGTTTTTAAAGGACAGATTACTTATCTCAATCAACCATGGTTTGGAAAAGGCTGCTTCTGCCTTGCTTTATTCCATCTATAATTAAAGATGCTAGAAGAAGTGCAGAAGAACAGAGATAAAAATGGCTGCTCTACAGAGACACCCCTGAGGTTGGTGGATGGTAGATTAACAGGACGGTACTGATGATTTTAGAGAGAACACTTCTTCAAGGGGAAACACTGAACATATTTCAGGAAAATTACACAGGTAATTAATATTGGCAGTTGTACACTTTTTTTTTTTTTTGTAGGCAGAATTTAAGTAGCAATTGGCCAGGTGCCAGCTGAGTGAATGCAAATGGCTTTTGGATTGAAATGGCCACATCCATTTATGTGAGGGGCATTCAAGGGTCCCCGTTCAGTGAGTGTCCATTACTGGTGGCTACAGTTGTATAAGGTAGCAGCTGTTACTTTTGCTTCATATTTTCTTGCCTTTTACCATGTTTCTTCCTTTCTAAACCCTGGACAACCACGTGCCATAGGGCTCTCAGAACAGTTCTAATTTAAAATAACTTACAGGGCTGCAGACCTCCCATGCTCCATCCTGTGACCAATTTGGGGTTCAGAAAGCATGGTCACCACAGATTGAGCGCATTCCGTTGACTCCCAGACGATTTGATCATCTTCTGCTTGCATGTGCACCCCCTCCAGCTTGGACCCCTGGAGAAGAATGAGGAGGGCACTGCTCCCTTTCAATATGATGGGAATACTTTCCATTCAGCTTAAAGTGCAAGAAAGAAAAGCTTGAGTTACACATGCATATTTCAGGAAAGTCAGTGAGCCTAACCAAGCAAAAGGAGAGATAACACTGCTGTTCTACCTGTGAAAATAAATTACTGTTAGACAGAAATGAGCATGCATGACTCTGACACTCATTTATTCAAAACAAAAAACATAGTTCTATTATTTATCACCTTTCAAACTTAGAAATATAATGCAAACATTTTTCTATATTATTAGATATACATTGCAATCACCGTTTTAAGCCCTCCCTTGACACTTTACCAAAAGAACTTATTAACACTTGTGGATGCTATTTGGATCTTACATAAAATGCTGAGGCAAGACACAACATTCTCTACATGGTGATAGATGGCTATGTTCCGTAGAATATCTTGGAAGCTGCCACAAAGGATAGCTTGCTGTAATGTATGTGATCTATTTCTCGTTTGCCCAAACACTTCACTGACATCCTAATGAAGCCCATTGTAAGCTTTGTTGCCTTTGCTGTTGCCTGTTCCTGTATTTCTCAATGATTCTCTGGTGTCCAGACCAACTATTTTGATGATCTCGTTGCCTTCAATTTTTTGGCTGACTGTGGCTAGCATTGTTCTGAGGTGGGTCTCTAGTGGAGCCTGGCTGGACCACTTCTTCGGGTGGTGCGTTACACATCACGTCTGCTCCCTGGCTCCAACCAGGACTTTAAAGAGATTTTTTAAAAGGCTCAGAAAGTTTCTTGGATATCAAGCAGCTCTTATAAAAATAACATTTTTATGACTTAAAATGTAAATGAATAAGGAACATGTGGATTAAATTTCCTTTGAAATGCCCAAGGGCTTAAAAAGCTGAAGAGACGAGCACTAGCAAAATGAGCTAAATCAAGTTTTGCCAAAAATAAAACACTTGAAAAATTGTTTGGGATGTTTTGCTGATCCCCAGGTGCTCATGGGCTCTCCTTTCTAAATTTGGGAATGACTTATATTTTAAAATGTAGGTCACCCAATGAAACACACTTCCAATGAGATCAGTGGGCACTTGGCTCTCAATTTAAAGAACAGATGTCAAAAGTCAATTTTGGATCATGGTACTTGAATTATATCTCTACTTCTTCAGCATCTTGCAGCCTCCTCTTCCCACTGTGATCAGCCCTTGCCTGTGCAAACAGTGTTCTGGGAGGCTCAGACCTTTCAGGAGATTGATAGCACCCATCAGAGAAGTCCAAATTAACACTCCTTTCCTGCTCGCTCTTCTGTTATTTGCCTTCATGCTTCCCTACGTCTATCTTCAGGCAGTTCCCATAGAAGCCAAGACCAAGATTCTTGTGTACGTGATTTATGGAGGGAGGATTCTCAGAAGTCTGGAGGAAGGGAAGCAGGAAGAGAAGCTAAGCAAGACAGGGCTTCTGGTGAAGTCTAGCCTCAGTCTGATTGCACAGGGAGCTCGGATCAAGGCTTACTAGGCAGTTTTGCAATAGCTTGAGGGATACAGGGCATGGCAATCAGCCACAAGCTGAGAACTCCCCAAGGAGGAAGAGCCTTATCTTCAGGGCATTTAGGAGATGGACAGCTACAGTCACTGTGCTAAGAACAATGCTGGAGAATGTGTCTTTTAGACAATATCTAAAGCAGTTGAACTCATATGACACAGGAGGCAGAGCCTGAACATTGTCCCCTGCATACCACTTTCTCAGAACCCTGATGATATCAGTTTCTCTTTCATCTACTTTCACATAATTCATTGTTTTCCAGACCTGCTGTATTGTTTGCATATTTCCTACCACATTTCATGCTTGCCTAAACTTTCTCATTTACTATAGCCTGGTTCTTACTATTTCCCAGCTGAGTTGCATCTCCAGGATGTTCTTAACCCATCTTATCTCACACATTGCTGAATTAAAATTTACTCCCAAACACCACTTTCAAAAGGTTTCAAATACCTTGGAGTTGTAATATTCTCTTTAGAGGCCCATTCAATGCTAACTTCAAACCTTACAAGAGAGCTAAAATTTCTATATATAACCTTTGGCAACAAATTATAATTCAGAAAATCAGTTTTCTTAACAAAATGTTGAACAATTTTGTTAAGTTTTTAGAGTGCCATCATATCTAAAATTGTGAGAGCAGGGCTTGATAGCAGTAGTTGCTCAGTGGATACTGGCTGGCATTGCTCACTGCTGCTGTACACCTCACATCTGGTCTCTGGTTATATTTTGTTTCCTGCCAATAGTTGTCGTACACATAGAATCAAAAGGCTTGTGTTTAAACTCAGATTATTATATGACTACTTTGCACATATTCCTTCTAACAGTACTTACAAGGAAATTCAGTCTGCCCCTTGCCCTGCTCTGTCTCTAATCTCGTCTCCAACCAGTACCCCACATGTTTCTTTAGCATATGGGCTTTCTCTCTTTCCTGTGTGTCCTCTCCTTGCTGCAACAGGACATTAGCTTCTTCTGGAACGTTCTCCTGCTCCAACACCTTTGCCTGCCTGCCTTCATATTAAGTGACGTTTCTTAGAAGCTATTTCATGAAAACTGCAACCATCCATTTAGCTGGGATTGACTGAGTATCCCCCTCAGTGCCAGTGGTACTTTTGGTACCAGAGACAGGATGAAAGCCATCAAACAAGGCAGCCAAGGTTTCTGTCACCATATAGCTCTCATAAAAAGAGAAAAAAAGGAGGATGCTAGTATGTACATGCATATTTGTAGGTTTCAAGAAATAAAGGTAAGGGAAAGAAAGGGAACCGAATAGTCCAGAGGGATTCTTTTGATTTCAGTTGGGTGAAATATTTGAGATAAAATTTGGTACAACTCAGCAGTGCCATCAGTCCTGGGGTCTCCTAACTAGAAACTTATTACTCATTCAATATCATGGCTTGTTACTGGTCTACTTAGGTTTTTCATGTTCTTATTGCTTAATTTTACAAAGTATGAGTTTGAAAGTTTTCCATTTCTTCCATGTTTTATAATTTGTTAATACATCTTTCCATAGAAACAATGATACTTTGTATTTCATAGACACTGATTATTCTGTTTATTTCTGTTCTGACCTCTATTTTTTTCCTCTTGGGTTAAGTTGGTTCCTGTTTTGCTCGGTCTTATGATGCATTATAGGAATGAGGTCAAGCAAATAATCTATTCAAATGTATGGGCCCCTTGCCTTTGATACAGCTTCTGCTTGTATCTATGTATTTTAGTTTTAAGTTTCCCTTCTGAATTCTTCTATGGCCTTTTGTTCAAAGGTATTTATAAAATGTCTTTTGATATTGACTTTGTTTTTATTTCACTGTGATCAGAAGATATGACTGATTTTATTTTTGAAATGACTTTGTTTTTGGTTTTTCAAGACAGGTTTTCTCTGTTTAATAGCCCTGGCTGTTGTGGAACTTACTCTGTAGACCAGGTTGGCATAAAACTCACAGATATTTACCTGCCTCTAATACTTTTTACTTTTTTGAAAATTTCATATATGCATACAGTGTACCTTGATTATATCCTCCTTCAAGAAACCCACAGTACATCTCCCCTTCGAACTTAAGGTCTTACTAATTAAAAAATGGTTATCCACTGAGCCGTGTGCAAATGCACAGTGGCCACTTCTCACAAAGAAAAACTCTCCATCCCTAGCACCCACTAATGGTTCCTCCGTCCCTAGCACCCACTGATGGTGACCTCAGCAGCACCTTCTCCATCCATCCTGTGACTCTCAAATTGCTTGATGGTACACAAAGTCTCCTGCAGATGACTATACCTACTGCAAGTTCACGTGTGCAGAATCAATCCATGTCCTTCAGAAGATGGTAGTTCATAGCACTCCTCCCATCATCCTCCAACTCTTATTTCTCCCCACTTCCTTCCTACAGATGTCCTTGCTGGGCTGTGTGTATAAAGATATATCATCTTCAGTGCAGGGTCACTGTTGCTTGTTCTCAGCACTTTAAATAGTTCAAGTCTCTGCATTAACCACTACCTGATACAGTAAGATGCTTCTCTGATCAAGGTTGAGGGCAGCATAATGGTATTTTATAAGGCTGTCAGACCAAGATCATTTAACATACAACAGTAGTTGCCACTTAGGGCTATAGCTATGGACTTTGGCCTTGTTTACATAGTCAGGCATGAGTTGCTTCCTGTGGAGCGGGCCTCAGATCCAATCAAGAATCTGGTTACAGTAGATACAGTTTGCATGGCAAGTTGGTAGTGTAGCATGCAGGGTCCAGCACAAAATAAAATAAAAAGTGTCTTTCCTACTACACCCAGCAGGGAGTTTTCTGGTTAGTTTAAGCTTAATTTCTCTATGTCCTAGCTAGAGTTGTTGTTTTCCTTACCCAACCATCTACTTCAGCTACACATAGGAGCAGTTGTTTCATGACCCTGTCATATGATTCTATGCCTCTATTAGTAGCAAGAATGGGTATTTTTCTTTCCAACCTATCAGTTACCAGAGTATATCACCAGAAGGAATAGTTACACGAACTTGATAAATACCAGTCCTGGGACTGTCTGATGTACGCAAACAGTGAACCACATGCTAAGTCTAAAAGAATAAGGAGCATGTCCATTCCCCTCTATATTCCAACACTTTTTCCCCCCATGGTTCAGGATACCCAGTAAGCTTAGGTCATAGTCATTCTTCTTGGCTAGGTTGGGTTTTCAAGAAAGGAAGCAGCCTTCCATGACAGCAGAAATGTCTGTGGAGTTACTGAGAAAGAGACAGACAAGGATTTATGTACCCTAGAATGGTCCAACATAACTCATTTTTCAAGATGGGTGGTTGCTGAAGGTGACATGAGATGCACTGTGCAGATTTTAGGTTGCTTTCTTAACTGAGCTTCTATGAATCTGTAAAAATTTCTGGTGGCTGGGATTGCCATTCTCTGAAATGATTGTTTGCAGGTATGTTCTCTTTTATTTTATCCTATCTCTGCAGAAGGGAGATGTTCCTCTCCTAGTTGTGGACCAGCATGGCAGACCAACAACAGTATGTTGTTTCTGTATTGTTGTCTCTATTTGGTTGTTCATGTAGTTGTAGTAGAAATTTCATGATGAATTATTTGAAATTTTGGCAGACTATTCCAATATATGTGCCATCTCAGTGTTATGTAAAACAAACAAGCACAGTCTTTAGACCTATCTAGTTTGATATCTTCATTCATCATATAAAAAAGAGTCTTAAGAATACAATCCTGTGGATTTTACATTATATTACTCTAGTTATTGTTAAACTTGATTTATCATCTTTTTCTGACATTGCTAAAGAAGTGATGAGGTACCAATTTATTACTGATGAGCAGGCATGAGTTTTATTCCTTCTAAGGACTTTACTCACTATGTGGTGGTTCACTCTTGGTGGGGCACATTATCAGCCCAAGTGATCCTGCTAATCAAAAGAAAGAAAGAGAGGATGCAGGGAAAAATAAAAATCTCATTTACTCTTCCCAGGGCTAGTGATGTCATGGGCCTTTGAAAAGACTGTACTGACATTTTGCTAGACTAGCATAGTTCCTTACTACATTATCAATCTTATTCTTATAACCACAGGTAAGGGTGGCTATCACCCATCATCAAAGAAGCTTCTCTTTATCACAGAAAACCACAACTTCACACAAAGCAGAGATTTATGGATTGTGGGGAGCCCAGCCCCAGTGGATACAACTTCAGCATAGTACCGGCATCTATATGACCCAAACAATGATAATACCAACAGACATGCTAATATGTAAGAGAAATATGTAAGAGAAATCTTATGGGGTTTTACCCATTGACAAAGAACTATAGGCAACTAATGACTGCTTATAGAGGGAGAATTTGCCTTTATCAGGGATAAGCCCCCTATTGTTTATGTAATGCAAAGTGGTCAGTCCTGAGACCAAGTGTATGTGAATAAGCAACCTAACAAAGAATGCTGTTAATTTGAGAATAGAGAGGGCATGCGAACAAGTGAAGGGTTATAAATTTTAAAGCCCTGAAATTGCCCAATGGAACCAATACGTGTTCTAGCCACACATTGAACCTATAGGACAAATATTCGTAACTTGCATTCTAGGGCCACAGATACCAAAAGCCAAGCTTGCCTACACCACTCATCATTGCTTGTCTCATGTGACCTAGAAAACATCTCTTCCAAAATGTATCTCCAGAGGCATGGGAAACTGCCCCCAAACCAATTTTTCTTAGACTGTGGCCCAGGAGACACCAGGAAAAGTGTTGGCCACTACTGTCACAAACCCTTGCAGTTGGTTCTGAACTGAAACATTCCTTCTACTAGGAGGAGGAAGCAGCTTGTGAGACTCAGGAAGTAAACAAAATGTCAAGTGTATGGGAAAGTGGGCACTCCAAGACCCTTACCCAATTTTATAGAAAGAGTAAACAAATGCAGAGAGAGAGAGAGAGAGAGAGAGAGAGAGAGAGAGAGAGAGAGAGAGAGAGAGAGAGAGAGACTGACCAATTAAATTGCATAGAAGAGATGTCACTCTGCCTGAAAGCTGTGCAGAGTTCTGTGATTGTAACTTTTGGAAGTCATCACCAATGTTGTGGCAGACCTTCTGATGATTCAGCCCCTTTTGAGCCATGCCTGCTCCTGTAAGTAACCATTCACCTATATCCTGGATACTAACCTCAATAAAAACTCATTGGTATATCAAGCTAGACTTTAGGGTAATCATTACTTGGTCTTTAATGGACTACCTTTATAGGACGAATAATCCTGTGTGTATTGGGTCTCTCTGGGAAAAGTCTATAACAAGATACTATACAATCTTTTCAAGTGTTGTGTGACAAACATTTTCCCGCCAGCCTGGTTCCACAGCCTCTGTCATCCCCAAATAATACACAGTGACTTGTATTAATTACAATGCTATTGACCACTGTCCAGGGCTTCTTATTGGATAGCTCTGTCTTAATTACTAATATATATTTATGTCTTAATTACTAATATATATTTATTTCTATATCATCTTATCTTACTGAGAATGCCAGACTCACACATCCTCTCCTTCTGAGATCATATCATGACCCCTCCTTTCTCCCCCCAGAATCTTCCTTGTCTCCTAGTCTCAACTATCTTCATTCCCTATTGGCCAACAGTATTTTTTATTCATCAACTAATTATGTATGAAAGACTTCTCCAATAGTATCTAGGACTGACCTTTCCATCTCTTTCCCAAAGAAGTGGTGATCATTCCCACAGGACTCATGGAAGTTCTCCTATGTGATCCACAACATCAAGTCTGCAGTTCCCAGTTCTCCAAATCACCTGACTTTATTCCAGGCAACAAAAGAAATGTCATTTTTGTGGATCAGGGAATAAGGCTACTCATAACTCTATTATTACTTGTGGTAGCTGTAAAGGCAGACATCTCCATATCCTGGACTACTGAGATGGCACCTTCTGTCACAGCCAACAGTCACAATGCTCAACCCTGAGCAGCTAGAGGACATGCACTTTTGGAATTTCATGTCCACTGACAGTTACATCACTGCTTTTTCAAACCACTGCAGTCTATATTATTAAGTCACTCATAGAAATGCTGACCAAACACAAAGCACCTACCCAAAGGACATTCACTATCACAACTAAACAACAATAAATATTTTGCTATAGAACTACTCCATTGGATGGTTCGGTCAATACATTGATTATTGTGAAAATATAAGGATCCAAGTTCTGATTCACAGCACCCACATACAAAGCTGAGTACAATGTGCATGATTTTATTCCCTATGCTTGATGAGGAGATAGATTCCAGGAGCTTGATGCTCTGCTACTCTAGCTGAATTGGTGAGTCCCAGGTTCAGGGAGAGACTCTGTCTCAAAAAAAAAAAAAATAAGGTGGAAAGCAGCTGAAGAAGACACCCCAATATCAATCTCTGCCCTTTCCAAATTCACATAGGACCATAAAATACAGGAATATAACACACAAATATTCCCAAAGTTGTAAGAGATAAATATTACACAAGAAGTCAATAATTCTTAAAAAGAGATGAAGAAAATGAAGTGAGATGCTAGAGAACAGAAAAGCAGATCAGGATAGAAATGGAAATTTGCCAAGAGGCAAAAATCACAATAAAAAGATCTTTTAGCCAAAAACATCAATAAATACAAGAAGAAGCATAAGAGAGAGATGAGGCAACAGCCCAGAACAGAAAAAAGATTTTCTTTTCTTTTCCTTTCTTTTTTTTTTTACCTAAGAAGTCCTTTAACTTAGCTGTAAGACAATGCCAGTTAGGGTCACAGTCTTTGGTGACTCTGGACCAGAGGAGGTTGTGATGATATATTTGAAGAACTAGAACAATAAAAACACAAGTGCAAAATAATCTATCCCATGAAAGCTGAAGAAATCCATCATCAAGACCCTCAAGATCTATCTGAGAGTCCTATACTAAGAAAAATATGATAATCAACAGCCTGAAAATAAAAAATCACTAGAGGAACAGATTCATAACACCAAACACCAAAATCAAAAAAATAATCAGATAAATAAAATATGTTCACACTATGATAGGAGTATATGCATCTCTAACTTTAAGCCAGGATTAAATCCACCAATGAATCTACCAGCTGACAGGGCATGGCAGCCTATGACTGTAACGCTAGCACTTAGGAATCTGGGGCAGCAGAGCAAGCATTGATGGCCAGTCTTAGTTGCACAGCAAGACTTTCCTCAACAAAGCAGAACCACAAAAAGGATATGCTGAATTGAAAAAGAGAACCAATCTATATGCCTACTCCAAGAATAAAATGTACTCATTGCATTGGTAAGACTAAAAATGGTTAAAAGAAGAAATGATATTCATATCAAGTAAAATGTTTTTTCTTTTAAAGTTGTAGAGACTAACCATATACGGATAAGTTACTAATGTTGTTATATCTAAAAGGAAAGAGAGACCTTAATAAAGGTCTAACACTCAACATACAGACCACCATACAGGAAAATTAAGAAATATTTCTATTTCTCACCAGATATTGCATCCAGCAGCAACAGTATTATTCTTTGCATCAGTACACAGATTGCTCTCCAGGACTGATCACATGACAGGCCAAAGATGTCTCAAGAACTGAAAAAAAATAAAATCCTGTAATGTACCTTCCCAAGCCACAATATAATCAAATTGAAAATAAATAAACATATGGGAAAATACACATTTTAAATAGCTGTTTCCTATAAATCAAACTATTCTCTTCTGGAGGAAGGCTCCTTCAGATACAGGAAATGAATAGCTACAAGTCTCAGAAGCTCCTGCCATGTACAGGCTTCCTAAGATGACCCCCCAACATTACATGACCAGTAACAATTTCCCAAGTGTAAGTCCACCAGGAGCTGGAGGGATTCTGGGTCCATGAGCTGTCACCATCCTAGAGTGCACTTCTGGTTGACAGCTAGTTTTGAGTCACCCATTCTCTTGTAAATAACCCTTCACTCATTCTCCTGTCAGACACCCCAGTAAAGGAGATTTACATGAAATAACTTCTTTGTTATCGGTGCCCTATCTGGGGTGAATGTAGACACTTGTTCATACATTTCCAAGAAAAAAAACAACACAACAATGTTCCTAATATGAAAATTAAAACAGATAAATCTTGTAAATAAAAATGATGCAACAATGTATTGAAACACATGCATTACTGAAGGTTTCCAAGAATTGGAAATGGAACACTGTCAGTTTCTTTTTTATGAGGCTAACATTACCCTGATGTTAGCTTTGTTGATGTCAAACCAGACAAATATGTACTTCTACAGAAGAAGTCTCTAGACTGCTAATCTCTACTGAACACTGATAAAAACATTCTCATTGAAGGGTGAGCAAGCCATATTCAATAGTACATTCCTGTGATGGTTAACCTTTGTTGTCAACTTGACTGGATTTAGAACCACTGAAGAGTCTTCTGAAGTACCTATGAATATGTGAGGACTAATTGGCTGAGGGGACAAGATACACTGAATGTGGGTGGCACCATCCATGTGCTTGCTTGGGGCCTACACAGAGAAACAGGAAAAGAAGTGTAAGCCAGCTGAGTCGCAGAAGTTCCCTTTGCTTGCTGGCCTACCCTGCTGCAGACTGCCCTGGTATACTACTCCTTCTGCCCCTTGATAGACTAAATCCCCTGAAACTGTGAGTAAAATAAACCATCCCTCACCTAAGCTGTTGAAGTCTGGCATTCTCTCATGGTAACAAGAAAGCTAACTAACGTACACAGAAAATACACAGGATGGGACTTACCCCAGGGATTCAATAATGTATACCATGTTCTATAATGTATACCATGAACATTACACATACACCAACAGAGTGAAGGATAAAATCATGTAGCCCTTTCATTTATTGAGGAAAAAGCATCTGATGTTATTTGCCATGTCATGCTGGAAAATGAACCATCTCTCAACAAATTAGAAATTGAAGAAGCAAACCTCAAATGAAAAATACACAATCGAATCAGTTTCCTCTATGATCACAGATACGATGAACATTCACCACTCAATATAGTATTAACAAGAACAGTCAGACCAAAGAAAGAAAAAGTTAAGGTCTTCAAGTAGGGAGATGACTGATTCGTCACATATAAAAACCTGAAAACTCCATACAAAACCTTAAATGCACTAAAAATGTTATAAAATATAAAATCACCATGCAGAACCACCAGTAGCACTTTTTAAAACATAAATAATGAGCTTTCTAACAAGAAATTTAGGAAACAATTCAACTACAAATATAAAATATTTAGAAAGGAATTTAAGCAAGGAAGTAAAATGTCTGAACAGTGAAAATTCTAAAATCCCAATGAAAGAATTGTAGGAAATTTTCCCATGTATGTTCTTAGTTCAGAAGAATTAACATTGTTGCAATGTCTGTACAAACAAAAATGATGAATAGATTTAGTGCAATTCTAATCAAAACCCCACTGTTTTTCTCCACAGGAATTAAAAGGGATTTATTCTGAAAATCATAGGGAATGAGAAAACAAAATAATGTAATAAAGCTAGAGGTATCAAAATATTTTATTTCAAAGCTTTAATAGCACAAAAAACATGGAACTTGCATAAAAACACACCAACACCACAGAATGAAGAAACCAGAAATAAATATATATTTATGTAGCCAACTGATGATTGACAAAGATTCCAAAGTAGAACAGGAAGAGTGTGTTCTTTTCATTTAAGAGTGTTGAGTAAATTGGATACACACAGAGAGAATATACACAAAAGGCTAAAACTGGAGCCATCTTCTTGCTGTACACAAAAATCAATTAAAATTAGTTCGAGACCCAAATCTCTAAGTCTATGAAATTATTACAAGCAAACCATGATGCTAACCATGATTCCTTTAGAGACACACCAGGAGGCATGTACCACCTAAAGATGTTGATGTAGGCAATGATAGTTTAGAGAGGATCCAAGGACACATCAACAGTGAAAACAGACACATGGGACTACATCAGATTGAGAAGTCAATTAGAGCAAAGGAAATGCAGAATTAAATGGCAACATACAAATGAAGAAAGTATCTACAATCTATTCATCTGACAGGAAATTCATATCCAGAATACATAAGGAACCCCAGAAGCTGAACACCAAGGAAAAAAGTCACTTAAAAAGTAGCCTAAAAAACTAAATAAACACTTCTCAAAAGCCATTCAGGCAGCTAACAATACATGAGAAAAAAATCTCAATGCATCAAAATCTCAATGAGAGAACATTTCATCCCAGTTTGAATATCTATTATGAAAAAGGCAAAAAGCCCTAGCATGTATGTAGACAGGTAATGCACATTGATGGGAATATAAGGTAATACAAACATGGAAAACAATATAGAATCTACTAAGAGAACTAAAAATATAACTATATGACTCAGCAACTTCACTACTGAGTGTCTATCTAGAAAGAACCTAAACATCACATCATTGTACTCCATGATTTTATAACACTGTCCATGACAGCTAAAAGATGAACCCAACTAAGAAGCCCATCAGTGGATGAATAGATTGTTTTTAGGTGGTACATGCCTCCTGGTGTGTCTCTAAAGGAATCATGGTTAGCATCATTTATAGCAGCGCTTCTCAACCTGTGGGTTATGACCCCTTTGGGGGAGTAACATATCAGGTAATCTGCATATCAGATATTTACATTAGATCCATAAAAGTAGCAAAACAACAGTCATAAAGTAGTAATGAAATAATTTTATGGTTGGGGTCAACACAACATGAGGAACTGTGTTAAGGGTTGCAGCATTAGGAAGGCTGAGAAACACTACTTTATAGACACCTGCATGCCTACATTGAAGCAGACATGTAGTCAGCCTCCCTATATCTTCACAGAAAAATAGGTAAAATTCATATCATCGCCGAGCAAAATAAATCTGACTACAAACATGAGTATTGTGTGTGGAATTTAGAGGGCAAAATGAGAATGTTGTAATAGGAGGACTGTAAGGAAAAGGCCAGCAGGCAGGGCCTTTTCGTTCTCATTCTCCTAAAACATGATATAATAACTCCTGGTTAAAATCATCTGATAAGATTGAAATGGCTCCAGAGTACAAAAGTGCCATTTACAAAAATATCCTGGATGAGTTGGGAAAGTTTATGACCTTGATTTATTACATCGTACATATATATTATCATAATATACATTAGAAAGATGTACGAATGTACCTCCATCAATTAAAATATAAAGACATAGGTTTCTGTGCAGCTTCTGCTTTTGTTTCCAAATGGGTCAATATCCATTCTATATACATTAAGCCCCTCTCTCACAGTTACATCTTCCCCAGCTCTGCACTCAGAAAGGTATCTCATTAATACTTTTGTTTATTATGGATTTAATTTTTGTATTTGATAAGGATATTTTTAGATATAGACATTCCTTTTTCAATAAAATGAGGGTTGTCATAAAAAACAAACTACATATTTTGAATTCTTCTTGGTCTACATGCATTTCTTATGTACATACATAACACTTCTAGGATCCTTTTGGATTCAAATTAATGAAAACTTCTTACAGTTTTTCCTTCTCTTGTATTTTCTAATAGAGTTACAATTTCAGTCTCTCTGAATGGCCTTTCAAAAGAAACTCACAGATGGCATAGCAAACACAACTTGTGTGCTGCCATTTGGAAACAGCCATCCCTTTTTCTAATGCGACTTCATTATCTTTAAAATTTTTTCACTGTGCATATTCGTTGTGCACATAATGTGCTACTTACAAGTGTAAATTGTATGTTGAGCATAACCCACCCCACAACCTCTCTTTTCTGTCTACTTCCATTAGTTCCCTTAGACAGTCCCACTATTGTGTCAAATATACACGAAGCATATCATGTATCTATATGTAGTTTCTAAGGACAAATGAGAGAAAACATGGGATTTGTATTTTGTGGTATTTGTCTTTCTGAGAAGGGCTTAATTAGTAACATGATTATCTCTAATTATATCCATCTTCCTGCAAATAACACAACTCCATTCTACTTATGGCTGAAAAGATCGTAAAACTTGGTTTCCAAAAGGAAAAAAAGAGGAGTGTGTGAGATGACTAAGTAGGTAAAGGCCTTTGCCAGCAAACCTGATGAGCTGAATTCAATCCCTAGGTCCCACATAGAGGAAGACATCTGACTCTGCAAGTTGTCCTCTGAATCCTACAATCCTCCCCATGTGAAATAATAAATAAATGCATAGAAAATAAATAGAAAAATGTATAGAAAACAAAACCCCCAACTGCACAAGCATGAAAGTGTATTAAAAGAGATACGAAAGCCAGCTGAAAATCCTCCAAATAGTTACATCTGTAATAATCGCAGAAATAAAATACTGGTGTATTACTCTAAACATAAAATTTCATTTCCATGAGTCCATATTGACAAAACTAAATGAATGAATAAATTAATAGGGTAAGAACACACAAATCTTGGATAGTAAAAGTGCAACTACTATCTGAGCAGAAATTGTCAGTGCTCAGTTTAGTGAAGCATGACTTCCACACTCGTGTCTGAGCAGTGGACAGTGACTGCTCTGTGAGAAGTACAGCATTCAGTGGAGGAAAAGAGTAATAACTCAGCCACATGGATAATGTCCACATTCAGCAGTGAGGTGACTTACTGTCAGTGTGGGTCCTTAGTGTGCCTAGCCTGTCACCTCTTGATCTTTTTCCCCCAAAAGCCACCATTCAATTACAATAAACACCAGGCAAAACATAATAGAAAATTATAAACAATGCTTGATTTCTATTTTCTATCAACAAGAAAAGACAGGCTATTGCAGCCCAGAGGAATCTATAGAGAGAATAGAGTGATATGGGATGGTATCCTGGAGGAGCTCTAAGAACAGAAAAGGCAGGCACAAGGAATTCCAACTAAGGAATTATAAGCATGGAACAGCTCTGGTCAGCAATGATGTAACAGTACTAGTTTTTCCACTCTGATTAGTATAATATACTGATGCAAGGGTATCAACAACAAAGAAAATTGGCCATGACATGATGGACTATGCATTATCTTTGCAAGTGTTTTTCTTTTTGTTCTCTTTCTGTAAATCAAACTATTCTACGGTAAAAATATCTCAGAATAGAGAAGTTAATGAAGGCACAAGGTCAGGGAGTCCTTCTTTAAAGTTAAATGCAGGGAAATATGTTGAAAATACATTTTATTAGTATGAATGTTAACTAGACTATTGAGAAAAATAAATAGAAATAAGACAAAAAGAAATTGGACATTGTAAAACTCAGCCAGCATGGAACAAATAGCATTGGATTGTGGTAAATAGCTTGTAATCACAGTAATCAGGCTAAGGTTGGTGAGCCAAGCTATTTGAAATGGTTTTCTAATAAAGTAATTATCTCAATTTGAAGCTGGGATATATTTGGGAGGGGGTGTGGCTTAGAGTAGTAAATAAACCCACTCAATTATTAATTAGTTTTAAATAACCATGACCCCAAAGCTAGAAATTACTGATTCATATTAGGGAATAAATAAGAAGAGGATGTGAACAATTTTTCAAAATTGTGTTGGTTTGATTACCAAAAGCTCTGTTTTGAATTCCCATCTGAGACAGGATCATCACAGAACAACGTTTCCATGTGATTCTAAATTGGTTTTTATTATGGAGATAAACAATACATTAACTTTTTGCACTTGAAAATGCTTCCCAGTAACATGATATACTAGTTTACATGTTTGCTGATGTTGTTGGTGTTGTTATTTAATATTTGGGGTACTGATAATTTGCTTTTTGCTAACTGAATTGAAAGTTTACTTTCCCTCCAATATAATAAAACAAAAGTGTTACCAAAATATGCTTCCATGTGGGCATATCTCTCATGTCTCTATGTTAAGGGAGAATCCCTACATGGGGAATGTGCTCCCAAAGTCCTTTTGTACACCAGATATACATCCTGGTTCCACTGTCAGAGGTCCCTTAGTCTACCCAATCCTTCTAACTGAAACCTTTGTTCAGGGAGTCTGGGTTGCTCTTATGCTGGTTCCCCAGCTATTAGTCTGGGGTCCAAAAATGTAAATTTTTAGTTTGTTTTTAATTCTGAACTGCAACTATGACCTTATATACATATAATATGTATAGTTTGTATTCATTTCTTCCCACTTAACAGTTTACCATCAGTATTTTCTTATGGTTTTGCAATATTTGTATGTGTGTTCATGGAGAGGTCATAGTCATATGTTGGCTGCATTATTCAGTTGCCCTTCATCTTATTTTTAAAACAGGTTATCTCACTGCACCCAAAGCTAATCAATTTGGCTAAGCAGGCTGGCCAGAAAGTTCCAGGATCCCCTTGTTTCTGCCTCCCAGTGCTGAGATTATGGGCATACACTGGTAAAGCTAGCTTTCTGTGGGTTCTAGGGGTCTAAATTAGATGCCAATGCTTGAACTGCAGGCACTTTACCAAAGGAGCCATCTCCATAGACCCCTAAAAATTTTAATGATTTTTATTTTGAGTGCTATAATATACTGCCTAAGTCACTGTTTACTGCTGTAAGGAGACACCATGACCAAGGCAACTATTATAAGAGAATGCATTTAATTGGGGATTGCTTATAGTTTCAGAAGTTTAGTCCATTATCATCATGGTCTCAGGCAGGCATGGTGCTGAAGAAGGAACTGAGAGCTACATTCTGATCCATAAGCAGAGAGTGGGACTCTGGGGTTTCTGGGTTTGGCATAAACTTTTGAAACCCCAAAGCCCACCTCTAGTGACACACTTCCTCTAACAAGGCCACAACCCTAATCCTTCCAATCCTTTCAAATAGTACCACTCACTGTGATTAAGCATTCAAATATATGAGCCCATGGTATTCAAACCACCACATCTATTAAATCAGTTGCTACATTACAGTTTACCAATAAGCTATGAACTTACTGAAGTTCCTCACTTTTCTCAGGAACAGTTGGTTCACATATATTTTCCAATTAAAGAAGAAAATCCAAGCCCAGTGTTTTGTTATATCTACACTTCTAGAAGGAAACTCTGGGGTCCAAACAGTCAAATATTTGGGTTTAAAAAAAACATTTTGTTATTTTGATTTGTTTTAGACACGGTTTTGCTCCATCTCCCAGGCTGGCATAAAAATCACAATCCTCTTTCCTCAGCTTCCTGAACATTGCTAGGATTACAGGCCTAGCTGAAGATATATTTCAATGGCCACATCTACCTTATATGCCATTCATTTTCTCCAGCACCCCAAAGATTAGACATTTTCTATATTGCTATATAGACAACCTATTTCATTTTCATTGTCAACTTGACACTACCAAGAAGCCACCTGGAAAGAATGAGACTCAAATTGGGGGATTTCCCATATCAGATTGGCCTGTGCACATGTTTATAAGTAACTGTTGTGATTACTACTGATATGGAAAGGCTTGACCCACTGTGGATGCCCATGGGTAAGTGGTCTTCCCTGTATAAGAAAACTGGCTGAGCAAAAGCCAGAGAGAACAAGCCAAGAACAAGCCAAGCAACTTCCTTCTGTGGTTGCTGTCCTTAATTCCCTCACTGATGAACTCTTGTTGGAAGTATAAGCTAAATAAAACATTTTCTCTCCAAGCTTCTTTGTTTTGGTCAGCATATTTGTAACAACAACGGAAAACAAACTAAGATAACAGGATAGTGGCATACCTACCACATCACAGACAGCCCCAAATAATTCCCTATGACACCAACCTTCCACCAGTGTGGCACAGGGAACCAGTATCTATTCCATGCTCACTAAACTTTTAAAGATGGCCCATGACAACCTCAAGGCCATGGCTGCCAGCTCACTTCCTAACAAGTCAATTGAATGGACTTCTCTGAGTCTCTGTTACTTCTGGCAGAAATAGCAAAGTACTAATGATTCTCCTGTCTCTTCCATCCATTATGGGGCGTGGAGAGAAGGGGGGGGATCAGATAAGTTTCTATTTGACTCAGTGTTTCCTAGCACTTCAGGAATTAAGAGACCAGAACCATCAGAAAAGTGCAAAATATATACATCCTTGTATATTCCTGTTAGTCAAATCTAGACATTGGTTGTGATGAAGCAAAGGGAATTGCAAAGTTGGTTAAATGAAGGAAAGAAAAAGTGTGATATTTGCTGCCTGTAAGTAACCCTTATGTAACACCAGACTCTCTCCCATCTAAATCATTACAGAATTATGACCAGTATGCATGATTTGGTTTTGTCCCTGAATTGTCTTAAAACAGAGAAAGGCTGATTTTGTCTACGCCAAAGGACTTTGACCCTTTTTAGATAAGGACCAATTGATTATTCACAAAGTTCCCAGTAGAACCTGTACAGCATTAGCAATTTCTTCTGAGCTGATACCAAGTTTCAGGCTTAATGATCTAAATATACATCCTGAGAGTGAGAAAGAGGAATCTGGAAAACTCTCTTGCTTGTGAAACATTGATTCAAATAGAAACTTATGTGATGCACCCCCTCCCCAACCCCATGAAAGATATGCACTGTAGTGAGTAAACTCAGACTGGAAACCTGGGAGGGTCTGTCGGATTCATCAGCCTCACATGACTGCTGAACATTAGCTTCCTACAAAGATCTCATCTGAAACAAGAATGCTTATCGGATCCTTAAGGTTTCACCATAACCCAGATCTCACCCCTCCCACCCCACCCAGCCCACCCCTTTCCCTTTCTATCATGCACAGACCACATCCAACTTCTAATGACACCAGCTGAAACTTCCTATGGGCAACTGGGAAAGGGAGTTGGCCCAGAATTCCAAGAAACTCACCTGAGGTTTGAAAACATACTTATTCCCAGAGCTTCTCAACTGATTCCATTCCTAACAAAATTATCATTGTCCCTGGTTCCAAACTGAAGGGAGAATTGAATTAGGAAGGAGAAACATTTTGTTGAAGAAAGAAAAAAATAACATTACTCTGTGGGAACTTTGCAAGGGACCACGGAAAGGTGGAGTCTAAAAGTGCTATTCCCATGATCATCTAGTTACCTGGAAACAGATGTCCTATTGTCAGGATAGCAGTGGCCAGAAGCATGTGGGGGTGTTGGGCTGGGGGGGTGGAGAAATGCTAATACCTCCTATTTCCTTCTCTCTAGTTCCTGAAACCAAAGTTCTTTTTTTTTTTTTTTTTTTTTTTTTTTTTGGTTTGGCTGAAGGAGCAGAAGAGGACAGAGTTACAGAGCCTTTCTATTTCTTGTCTAGTTTCCTGTCCTGTGTAGAAAGCTGAGCCTTGGAAGGCCCAGGAACATCTTGAGAGTTCTGCTTGGCAGAGACAAGGAAAAAGCTTGTCAGAGGATGGCCTCTCAATCACAAGCCACCTGTATGGCCTGACCCCTTTGCACTGCAATGCAAGACTGAGAATACTCTTGCCAAAAAGACAAGAATATTATACACAGTACACATTCAACAATACCTCAGTGGGCAAAGGCTAGGCTAGTAGTAGGGATGGTTTGCAACAAAGCAAATAAATAAAATCTGCCCTGTGACTCAAACAGTGGGTAGTCTAAGCCCACATATACAGTGGCCTGCATGACTGCAGAGGCCACAGCTAGTGGATAATTGGTGCAGCTATGTAGAAATGTTCTTAAAAAATAACTAACAAAATTTAGAACCACCACTGATACCGGAGTACTCATCCCTATCTGGTTTTGAACTGCATTATGATGTGAAATCATTTAAGTGAAAAATTGCATTCATGTTTCACATCACAGGGTCTTATGGTAGTCAGCTAGTTTAAAGAATAGACAAGAAGGCCTGGAAGGATGGCTTAGAGATTTAGAGATTTCCCAAAGGACTGGGGTTCAAATCCCAGCACCCACATGGCAGCTAAATGCTGTCTGTAACTTTAAGATCTTACACAGACTTTCATGCAGACAAAATACCAATGCACATAAAAGTAAATAAATGTTTAAAAATGAAAAAATGGAAGGAAGAATTGAGGCACCCTGCTGACAACCCCACTGTTGATCATTCACTATACACAGACAGGTTGCCCATGATGCATTTTACGCAAATGAGTATGAAGACTAAAATACTTTGAATAGATTGTCTCTCAACATCTGCTGCATCAGGTCTTCTTTGAATTATGCTTTTATTCTATTCTAAGCATATCTATTAAATTAATATTTCATCTTTCAAAAAAATGTGTGTGTGAGCATGCTTGTGTATGCATGTGTGCATGAGTATATATGTGAGCACCAATGCCTACAGAGCTGTCAGAACCCCCTAGAGCTAGCGGAACAGGTTTCTGTGAGCCTTGTGATGCAGGTATTGTGACATGCATACCTGTTTACTGAGTCATCTCTCCAGACACAGTATTTCATATCTTATTTAAGTACTACTCATTGAACCTAGAACTTCACACACACTAGGCAAACACTGTACTACTGAGCTTCTCTGAGTTTTACTTTATTTTCAGAACTAATCTAAGCTATCTAGTCTAAGTGGCCTAGTCTAAATTGTCTTTTTATTTCCAGACAGGGTTTCTCTATGTAGTTATGGATCCTGTCCTGGAACTTGCTCTGTAGACCAGGCTGGCCTTGAACTCATAGAGATCCACCAGCTCCTGCCTCCCGAGTGCTAGGATTAAGGGCATGTGCCACCACTGTTGGCATCTAAACTATTTTATCTATTCTAAGATGCCTAGTCTGAGCTGTCTAGTCTAAGCTGTCTAGTCTAACTGTTTTGCCTAAATTGCCTAGTCTGACCTCTTTAGGATGATTTTGAGCCCAAGGCCCTCCTTCCTCTCCAATAGCTGGGATCACATGTCTATGCCATGAGGCTGAATGAATATTTTGTTTTCAGTATGTTTATAGATTCTTCTACCACATTTTGTTGCCTGTATTTCTTACTCTTGAAACCAGATTGAGAGCTTGGGAATATGGCTCAGGAATAAAGTATTTGCCTAGGATATGATGATCCTGGTTTAACCCCCAATATGAACAATACCAAAAATTCCCTTTATAACTGATTTTCTCTGTGTCTTGTGCTACTTAATAATAAGGCTCAGGGCCTGGTGTGGTGGCACATCTTTGATTCTAGCACTTGGGAGACAGGCAGGCTAATCTTTGTGATTTCAAGGCCAGCCTGGTCTATGTAGGAATTCTGGGTCATCCAGGGGGACATAGTCAGATTCTGTTTCAAAACAAAAACAAAGCAGTAAAAATAAATAAGGACTTAGAACTCCAAGCTGATCCAGGAGACTGACAGTAAGCAGAGTCTCCATACTTCTGCAGAGATACTTTGAATGCTGAGAATTCTTTAGAGATAACGGGCTAGCCCAGATAAGACATCCAGGGCTACTACCTTAGTAGTATTCATTGGATTTGTTACTCCAAGTCTTTCTTTTAGGAATGTGACTTAAGACCCTTTAGTCGGATTTCTTCACTTAAAGCATGGGAAGAATCCAGCCTTGTAGAACTTCAGAGACCTGCAGCGAGACAATGTTTATACAGAATGAGACACGAAGACTGACAGAGCAAGTGTGGGTAAAAGGCTCCAAAAATAAAGCATCCAGACACTGCAGAATAGTAAACAAATGAGCAATGTATTCAATGGAGAGTAGTACATAGATTATATTAAAAAAATAGTATGGAAACAACCAAAGAGTGGACATACTATCTGGGGGGGGGAGGTCAGTACACATGAGCAGACTATGCTATCATTTTCTCCAAAGAAAAATACAAAAAAGGTAACCAATGCATGAAAGTCTAAATTGTATTGCAAAGGAGATGACACATTTGTTCAAACTTAACATCTTAGGTTATCATTTTGAGCCAACTGTAAGCCACTCAGAGTGCCATGAGTTATGGACATTTTTGCCTTATCTTTGGATTTATTGATGCATGGATTTTGGTTATTTAACTAGTTGACATTCCACTAATAGAATTTAATAACAAAGTTAAAAGGAAGATAATCTTGGCTTGTCTAGTGAGCAAAATGACTATCACAGGAAACAATGAAGACCCACAGAGACTTCTCCATCTCTAAAACCATGGACACCATGCTGGGTTATAGGGCTATTTAAATGTCACCCCTGCAAATTCAGTGGTAGGTTTTGAGGAGACAGTGATTTCAGTCAAGAAGTCAGTGGTGGAGAGAACCCTATTATATCATACTATATGAATTTGAGGGCAAAAGTCAGGCAGAATACTGAGAGGAAGTTTGCTAACAGCTAAGCTACTACTCTGACAGACACACTTAGAGAGACAATGTCAGGGCAGGGGTCCTCACTTTGGCCAGCCACAACCCCTAGGTGAGAGAAGGCTCATTAAGTAACAGCATCAAGAAACATTACAAAAAATGTTTGCATTCAGTGCAATCAAGAAGGGGAAAGACTCACCTGTTAGTTATATTATTTATTTTCATGGCAGAATGTTGTGGGACAAAAAGCCAGCCTAGATCTTATAATCCTACTGCATCACTGTCTGATTCAGGTATGCACAACCACACTTGTCTCAAAACTCGAGACTTGAAGCAATAAATGTTTCCTAAAATCACTGAAAGTCACCCAGTTTTCACTGGAAAACACTATATTAAGATCCTCACACTGACTCCCATGACTTACATATTTAACATAATCCCTAGTCATATTCCCAAAAGCATTTGTATAGAAACATTAATAAAATATATAGCTTACACCAAGTTTCTAAAGACTCCAAATAGCTATAACTATTTTGGAGAGAGAGAGAGAGAGAGAGAGAGAGAGAGAGAGAGAGAGAGAGAGAGAGAGAGAGAATGAATGAACTTGGAGAATTCCTAGTTTCTATGATGCTTGGTTTTGTCAATTTGACATAAGTGAGAGTTACCTGGGAGGAGGGAACCTCAACTGAGAAAATGCCTCCACCAAATTGGCATGTTGGTGTGGCATGTGAGAGGGTCTAGGCCACTGTGGGAGGTGACACCCCTGGGATGATGGTCCTAAAAGATTTAAGAAATGTAGTAGAATGTGAGCCTGAAAGCGATCCAGGAAGCAGCTTTCCTCCATGTTTCTTGTCTCTGTTTCTGCTTGACTTCTGCCCTGACTTCCCACAAAGATATACAGTGACTGCGATAAAACAAATAAACCATTTCCTCCTTGTGCAGCTTTTGGTTGTGGTGTTTATCACAGTAATGACCAGCAACTTCCAATTACAAACAATATTAGAAGGCAGTAGTGATCAGCAGTGTGTACTAGAAAGAACACATACAAATGGACCAATGGAATAAATCAACCCAGGAATAAACCTTTACACATATGAACAAATGATCTTTGGGAAAATCATGCCAATATTGCTGAATGGGGGAAAGTAATTTTTCCTTAGAGTGCCATGAGGCAACAAGATATATTCCTCTACAAGAGTAAAGGTAAACCATGTCATATGCCATATACAAGGAAGAGTTCAGAATGGATTAAACATCAAAAACTATAAATGTCTAGAGGGAAGTAGAGAATAAACATGATTTGGGCTTGGCAAAACTTTCTTAGACACAGCATTAATGTCACAGGCAACAAAAGCCAGAGACAAATAGACATGCCAACAGACTATACCAAACTTAGAGTCTTCTCTGCATCAAAGGACACAGTCATCAGTAAAATGCCAGCCTTAAAAAGGGAAGTAAACATTTGAAATGATGGGGTTAGTATTCAGAATGTAGGCGCTCCTTGACTTGCCATGGGTTTTATGACCTGATAAGCCCATTGCAAACTGAAACATCATAAGTTTAAAAATGCATTTAATAACCTAGTCACTCTGCCAGCTGGTGATGGCACACATCTTAAATCCCAGCAGTCAGGAGGCAGAGACGGGAAGATCTCTGAGTTCAAGGCCAGCCTGGTCTACAGAGCCAGTTTTAGGACAGTCACAGTTATAGAGAAACCCTGCCTCAAAAAACAAAAACAAACAAACAAAAAAACAAAACAAAAATACAAAACCAAACCAAACAACAAAACAACAAAAACCCCAAACAAACAAACAAACAAACAAAAAACTTCAGCAGAAAAAAGCATTTCTGTTAGAAAGTGAGAAAGGGCATTAAGAGACCTTTCATTGAAATTATAAGCTATTGGTCAATAAGTACATGAGAAGTTGGCATTGGTCATTGTGAAGTCCAACTCAAAGCCATGATGGGTTATCATTTATCAGAATAAAAAAAATATTAGCAAACAATGCTGGTGGTGGAGAGAAAATATTCACTCACATTACTTGTGGAAAAATAAATTACCCCGGCACTCTAGAAACTTCTCCCTTTTCTTTAAAGTTTAAGTATGAAGTGATTACAAAGGCCTTTCAACAGCATGAATGCAGCTGGGACCAAACCTATGGTTCTACATTCAATCACTGAGATAAACAACCAATCCCTTGGGGTTAGGTCCAAAAGTCCTTGCTTTTATTTCCATCTCAAAATTTTTTTTATGTTTTTCTAAAATTGTCATTTAAATTTAAGATTTTATGTGTGAGGCTTAGGGGATTTGGGCAGTAGGCTGGAGGGGCAGAGAAGAGGTCTCTAACTGCTCTGTCACTATCTGTTGGGAAAGCTGCTGTCCTTCTATCAAGTTGCTTTTCCACCTGCATGACCATTAGTGGGCCTGTTTCTATGTCTCTGTTTCAGGGTTATCTAGTCTATTTCATTGATTAATATTTCTAACATTCCACCAATATCATGACTCAGTTACGACAATTTGTAAGTTTGGAAATCATACACTCCTTTCCTTTCTGTCCTAATATTATTTTAGCTTCATTTCTTAGTTACAAAAACAAACAAACAAACAAACAACAGCAGCAGCAACAACAACAACGATAATAAAAAACCCTGCTTGACTATTGTGTTAAACATGCATGTTCATGGGAGGAAACCATTCACTTTTAGTCTGTTGAGATTGTTTTCTAAGATTTTTTTTTTATGTGTACGAGTATATGTGCACATGTGTGCCAATCCCACAGAGGCCAGAGAGTACATTGGATCCACTGAAACAAGAGTTACAAATTGTGGATTGTAATGTGGGTGCAGGGAATCAAACTTAGGTCCTGTGGAAGAGCAACCAGTGATTCTAACCACTGAGCCATCTCTCCAGCCCCTTTTCTGCTCCCTTTAGATTATCATTCATGTGGAATAAGTAAGTCTCTTGTAGATAGCATATTATTGCTACTATTTACAACTTTCTATATAATGTATCCATTAAAATGTTTATTGGTTGTTTTGTTTTTTTGTTTTGTTTTGGTAATTTAAACTAAATATATCAAAATACTACAAATTGTTTTCGTTATGTGTACTGTCACTGGAAAATACCCCTCACCTTTGTAAACCTTCACACTGCTGATAACTGCCCTTCAGTTTCTTCTTGAAGGACATCTTGGTGTCGATGATTCCCTTAGGCTTTGCTTATCTGATTATCTTAATTTACCTTTAATTTTTAAAGGATAATTTGGCCAAAGTCAATATTAGTATTCTTGGTTGACAGGGTTTTCTGTCAACTCTTTGACCACAGTATCCTTTTCTCTCTACTCTGCAATGTTTTGTTCCTGAGAAGTCTGCATGCAGATAATCTTGCAGGAGGCCCTGTGCATGCCACATATATTTACTTACTCATTTCCTTTTTGCTTTCCTGACTCCTGTCTTTGACTTTGGACAGTTCAAGGGTAATATCTACTAGTTCTCTGCGTTTCATGGATCTGTGTGATCATTTCTTTCCACACATTTGTGTCACTCAGCCATTAGTTACCCAAGTAACCTTTCCCCTTTTATGTCTCTTATCTCTATTTGGGATTACCATATGAGTATAATATTCAGTTCAGACTGCCATCTAAGTACATTAAGTTTGCCTTGCTTTTCTTTTCTTTTCATCTTTTTTCTTTTTTCTTTTTTCTTTTTCTTTTTTTTTTATTCTTTCCTGTTTTACCCCCATGACTCAATAATTTGAACTATTTATCTTAAAGCTTGTTGGTTCTTATTCTGCCTGATCAAGTGTGATCCCCACCTTGTTATAAATCTTCCTGTTCAGGTATTTTATTTTGCCATGTGAAGAATTTTCTGTTCTTATTTATAGCTCTGATTTCTTTGTTGATATTTTCATTTTGTTATAAACTGTTTTATTTATTTCCCCATGTTCTTGTTTTCTTCACGACACATCTGATGACAGTTACTACACATCCATGCTTTGGTGCTACAGTTCTGTTCCTTGGCGGTGTTTTCAGGAGCTGCATGCCTTCCTCTTGAGCTGTATTTCTCTGTTCATAGTGTGCTTTATAAATTAGATCTATGTGTATTCAGCTGTAATTGGTGCATTTAAAAACACTAAGATCATTGTATACTGTTTTCCATGCAGGAGACTTTTAGGGATCACCCCAACTAGCCTAGGGCTTTTGAAACCTTTCTCTCCCCAGCATCTCCCTGTGATGCTGAAGTTCTCTGAGATGCTGCTTCCTCTGCCTTCAGCAATGGCTGTGCTCCAGGTCTGCCAGGTGCTCTAACCTAGGGGACATGAATCGCCCCTTTGAGTGGCCTACAGACAAGTCTGAGTTTCAGTGTTATGGTTAGCTCTTTTCCTCCTTCTGTTTCAAGGATCTCCAGGATGATGATAAATGGTTTAGAATGACCTAGTCATTCCAGTTTCTTAAATAGTCTCTAGAATTTCTATAGTCGTTTCTTTTTTAGTACCTCCAATTCGGCATTGGGTGCTGGGTGTGTGCTACAGATCTGCAATCTTATGGAAGGCATCCAGTAATCTGATCTTTGAGCAAGTTGCTAATGCAAACTAATAAAAAAAATACTCTTCAACTTTGCTACATCAAAATGGGATCAGGCATAAATCAAAAGGAAGCTTGAACTGGAAAATAAATAAGTAAAAGAATAAATGAATGAATAAATAGCATTGCAAACAAAATAAGCTACAAAAGGAAAGGTTACCACAAATGCCCTTCCCTGATAATGAGATTGATGACTAACTTATCCACCATCATAGAGTCCTCATTTAGTAGCTGATGGAAACAGAAGCAGACATCCACAGCTAAACACTGAGCTGAACTGGAATCCAGAGAGGAAGGACAAGACCAGGCTGCAGAAACACACAGAGACAGCTGACCTGAACAAGGAGGAGCTAATGAGAATCCAGCATCAGCCTAACTCAGACCTCCTAAACATGGGTCTCAGTTAAAAGGCCTAGGCAGTCTAAGAGACCTCTGACAGTGGAACCAGGATGTATCCCAGGTTCACAAAAGGTTCACTCTGGGAGCACATTCCCCATGGAGGGATACTCCCTTAACCTAGAGGCAGGAGGGAGGGCCTAGTCCCTATTCTAAATGACATGACAGATTTTGTTGACCTCCTCCTATAAGGCATCACAAACTCTGTGGAGTGGGGGGTCGATGGGATGGGAGAGTGGCCAGGGAGCATGGGAGAGAGGGAGGGAAGGGAGAGGGAACTGGGATTGATATGTAAAATAAGAAAAATAAGTAAATAAACAAATAAATACATAAATGAAAATAAGTCACAGAAGAGTAAATACTGTAGTATTTCACCTTATGAACAGTACCTGTGGCTGTAGAAATAAAAACAAGGGTTGCTTTCTTTCGGGGGGAGGGGGAGGGGAAGGAAGACAGGAAACAGTGAAAATGGACAAGGAGCAGACATACATGTTATCTAAGGGATCTGAGGGTGTTATTGACAGTAACGTCTCTGAATCTGTGCATTGGGCTGAAAATCAACAAGATAAATGGAGGCTAATGTGAAGGGAATCCTGCAATTTGGAGCAGTGATAAGATATAGTCTTGCAAGTTGTACCTCACTCACGTAGGGGCACCTACCAAGTCATTCTCTGCACTTGCCAAGTCACCCACAGCCTGCCAAAGAAATGCCCCCTGAGAGGCTCCCCATTTCATTTTCATGACACCTAGACCTGCTCCCTGGCCTTTTCACTTTAAAAAAGTGGCATGTTTCTGCTAGTGAATATTCCCCTTCAATAATTTTTTCTTTTATTTCAAAAGCTATAAGCAACATTTTTGTTATGTTCCCAACATTTCCACAATTGATGGATCTGTAAAGGTTATGATGGGAGAGTTCTTCAAACAAGGAAAACAAGAAAGCACCAGTGAATGAACAAGTGTCATGCTGAGCTTTAAAAGTTGCCCAGTCTCAGTGGACTTTCCACAGCATAGGGAGGCAAGGTCGAAAGGGAGACTGAAAAAGTAGGCTGTGTCTAGACTGTGATGTATGTAGTTAAGTTCAGATTTTTAACTTTGTTCTAAAATGCTCATAAGAGAGATGGCTTAAGAGATGGCTAGAGAGTGGTTAAGAGTACTCATTGGCTGTTCTTCCTGAGGACCCAGGTTTGAGTCCTAGCATCAATATGGAGGTTCACCATCATCTGTAACTCCAATTCCAAGAAATCTGATATCCACTTCTGGTCTCTTCACGCA
Organism: Cricetiscus sungorus; assembly: GCA_030556225.1. NCBI lineage: Eukaryota > Metazoa > Chordata > Mammalia > Rodentia > Cricetidae > Cricetiscus > Cricetiscus sungorus. Next base: position 19,779,532 of record JANBXA010000180.1, on the reverse strand, counting down.
TATACTTGATTCACAAACAAAGCACCATACATGTAAAAATTAAACTATTTAATTAAGATTCACTAATCATTTTTTAGATTGTAGCTATCCTCTAGATCAGTGGTTCTTAACCAGTAAGGGGCATGACCTCTTTGGGGATTGAACAATCCTTTCACAGGGGTTGCATATCAGATGCCATGAATATCATATATTTATATAATTATTCATAACAGTAGCAAAATTATAGTCATGAGGTAGCAATGAAAATAATTTTAAGGTTAGGATCACTATAACATGAGGAATTGTGTTAAAGGGCCATAGCATTAGGAAGGTTGAGAACTATCACTTCTTCACTTCCCTAAGATGCTCTCAAAGCAAAAGATTCCTAGAAGGTTAAGGACTGTCTCTTTATACCCTGTTTTTGCACAAGGAATATAAAACTAAATTTTTCTTTTCTATTTAATCTCTAATAAAAGTAGTGAGGAAAGATCCAGGTTCCTTTTACAGGCTCTAATTCCCAAATCATAAGCACTGACCTATTTACCCACAAGCCCCCGTTCTTAATTATCTAGTTCCTCTGGAAGTTTTTAATCAGTGAGTTTTCATAAGTCTGTCTAGGAATGCTTTAGTAAAAGGAGGGGTGGAGTCAATCATTTGTCTCCTAGATCTTGGGCCTGAGGATCTGTATTAGACTGATTTTATCCTATGAAATTTGGTGTGTGGTGTGTGTGTGTGTGCTGGTTTTTTTTTTTTTTTTGTTTTTTGTTTTTTTTTTTTTGATAGATAAGGCTTGCATTATCATCCCTTTAGATTCTCTTTGTGGTATAGCTTTCAGATTTTTACACCCTGTATGTCTAGCAAATAAAATCCAAATCTAGTCTAGAAGAAGAGGGAAGAGAAGAGAGGGAGAGAATGGAAAGTGTTTTGATGAATATTGAACTGGAATTTAAGAAATTAACCATAGAAGTTAGAGCAATGGCTCAGAGATGACAGAGACCCACTATGGTGCTCTATTGAGAAATAATTCTAAAGTATGATAGAAAAACACAAAGTACAAGGGTCCAATTCCAGGTATACCAAAAAGGTCAAGTCAGAATCCTAGCTTTTACAAGTGGGTAGTGGCTAGCCCATCACTGAGTGAACTGAAGGTAAAACCCATTTTAGCTAAGTTTGTTGCCTTCAGCCCCAAAACTAGAACTCATGGAGAATTCTGGGATTCATATATAACTTGGAAGTGATCAGTATGTGAAAAATAATGGAGCCCTGGGACTTAATTAACAAAAAATGGAAAATATGTTGAGAAAGAAAAAGAAAGACTCAATAATCAGAAGAGAAGACAAGAGAACTTAAACCAAAAACCAAAACCACACAAACAAAAACCCTGAACAAGAAAATCTATTGCCATAGAAGGCTCCAAAAAAGTAAGTATAGAAACAATAAAACTTAATTATTGGGCCCATTGGAGTATCTAATCATATGGAGAAATGGTAACCAGTGTGTAGTCCTTCCACAAGTGCCTATGATGAAATGAAGTCTCCAGTAAACAGGACACTAGGACTGTTTACAGGATTGTCAGTATTTGGAAGCTTGTCCATGCTTAAATGCATAAGAAAAAATTAAATAGAAGGAAGGATGGGAGACTGGGGATCCAGTGAAATGGAAACTCTCCAAGGTAGGAGATCCTATGCAGGGAGATTTCTTTGTGATTAATAAGAATTTCCTTGTTTCATGTGAAGGGAAAGATTAGGGATGAATGGGTTACAGAAGTCGAATCTCCTGAGGTCTGGATTGGAAGTGGGGCATAGCTGGATTACCTTCCTCAGAGCACACATGTCTCATGTGAGTTGTTGAAAGGAAGTCAAAGGGAAAAGGCAAAGTAGATGGCTGAGAAATGTCAGAGCAGAGGAGAAAGAAAATGGAGATAAGGACCCAGCTTCGACTGATGACTGTGGTCAGTTCAGATTCTCTACTCTGTTGCCCCAATACTAACACCTGGGAAATCTTTATCTGTGCATCCATGCATGCATGCATCCGTGCATACATGCATCCATGCATCCATTCATGCATCAAACCATTGTTCTGCAAATCACTTTTAGAGTCAGACTCTCATTCTGTATCCAGGCAGGCTTTGAACTTATAGAACTTACTGTGATTCTTTTGTTTCAGCCTCCTGGGGGCAAAGAATCATGTGAGGTATAGGGGGAAGTGGTGCTAAATATTTCTAGTTTGCAACCCCCAAAGTATCGATGTGGCTGTCCTGGGATCAATTATTCTTGAAAGCTTTGTGGGTAATATTTTCTGTCCTCCCTTTCCATCCTTCCCTCCCTCTATCTCTCCCTCCCTCCCTCTGGAATCCATGGCCTTCTTCATACCATGTAAAGGTTGTATCATTGAACTGCACCCTGGCCTTTTCCCTGGGTGATTACAATGTAAAGGCAGAGTTCTGAAAATGCTGTTGTGATCCATTGGAATTGTTCTCAACAGTACTTTTAGTCTAGGCAAACAAGTCCAAGAAGCAGGTGGTTGTTCTGATCCACAGCTGGGGTTTGGAGCACAGGTTTTGAGTAAACATAAGGAAAGACATTGGAGGGATAATCTATAGATTATAGCCTAAAATATTGGAAACAGAGGCATGATTTAGCAGAAACACATGTACAGAATGGAGCAGCCAAGGAATGTAGAAAGAACAGCCCAAGGAAGTGACACATCTAAACCTATGAAGAAAGGGCTGCTCACCCCCTTTCCACCATCCTAATGTTCTAAGTCCACTCCTTTGCTAATACACTGAAAATAATTCTAAGCTTTAGTACAAGACAAGAGAGGAGACTATCTTTATTGTCACAGAGCAGTTAACTAGCATGTTCAGGAACATTCTCACTATAACAAAAAGAAAGAAAACAAACACACATTAATGCTTGGCAGAAAAGAATTAGTGGCCACATCAATGTTTAAAAGAGCAGAAAGCACACATGGTAACCATAGCCTTAGATATGACCATCTGAATCTGAGCCAGCAAACCACCAGGGACCTGTACTTGACCATCTCAAATCACAACAGGTTGTGAGTTCTTCATTTAAAAGAATTGTGTGTGTATATATACACAAATGTGGATAGGGATGTAACCCAGTAGTAGAGTATAGGGTGCTGGCATAGCTCCAAGAAGCCCATATATATAAACATGCCTCTGCATATATCTATATACATATATAGATATGCATGTTTATATATTTTTTATTATTTCTCATATATCATATCAAACTTCATTAGATAAGTGTAGTATTAAGAATAGTATCTAAGAAAGTAATTAGAGTATTCTATTTAAGTGGCTATTAATTAGTAAGATACTAACATAACCTCTGAATTGTGCTTTTCTATAAAGAAAAATGTTATTAACTGAATTTAGAGGCCCAGGGTATTTTACTAAGTCAATAGAATGATCTATCATTTGTACATAACACTGACATCCCAGGATAAGATGAGAGATAAATAAGATAATCATTTGTCAAGTCAAAATCCATTTTTTCTGTATTAATTAAAGAGTCTCAAATATGTGAGATACCAACAGATAAAGTCACAGGGGAAATCAACAGAAGTATCAAACCCACAGCAACACAGGCTAAGTCTGTTAACTGCCCCAGAGAACACTAAAAGCAATAAGTGCTAAAATTTCCCACATTGTTTCATGTGAAGCCTCAGGAATTCATAGGGATCCCCCCCATCATTCTCACTCATTAAAATTGGCCTTGCATTGTCTTCCCTGGGGACTGTGAATTTCAAGTCTTGGTATTTTCTGCACTTTGTTCTCTAATAACCATTGGGTAGAAAACATTACATGTGCAACTATTAACCTTGAACTGGGGAATTCTGACAACTTGGGATAACTGTCTGGCCTGCCGAAAAAAGACACTTGTTCAAACTTATCAGCAAACAAAGTATTTCCATAATCAACCATTAATGTTTACTAGTAGGCAGCTTTCAACTATATGCTTCCAGGATAAAAAAGGCTTTCAAAACAATGCTGTTGTCCATACAAGGGCAGAAGGAAGCACCTCTCAGTATTGGTCTCCATTAAGACATTTTCCCCAGTTCTCTGGAAGCAAAAAAGATAGGTCCTTGCAAAAAGCATAGAGTTTCCATGTGACACTGAAGGAGAATTTATAGAGTAGGCTCTCAGCTGCCCTACTACCCTAGATTTCTTCAATTTTCCCCTTTCTTGCAAATGAGTGACTACCAATGCAGACAGAATGATTTAGGGCTCTCCTTGATTTGCTCACTGTTATAAAGATGGTAGTTGAAAGCTATTGGAGCCTGCAGTCCTTTCCTTCCCACTGGGCCCCTTCTCTGTGTCTTGGTGGATTTATGATATCACTCTCTTCCAACTGGCTGCCTTAAGTTGCATTCCTGTTGTTCAGATCACTCTTCCTCATAATTGAAATACATAAAAGCTAAAATATGGACCTCATATATTTGAAGGGAAGTCTTAAATACAAAATTCACAGCTAATCATGTTCTTGGGGGTCTGCTAGGATAGGGAAATAGAACCAGGTAGAATGATACATCCCAGTTTTAATGCTAGACAACCAGGGGAGTTAACTCATGAGCTCCACTTTGCAAAGGGGGACAGATGCAAGGACTCAGGTTAACAAACTCCCCAGAAGTGAAAGAATGATGATATCATAGCTGATAACTGGGATCCAGAGAACAATAACATAATTAGGTCTCCACAAGGAAGTGGGTACAACCAATCCTTCAATACTTTACTGTCTTTAAATAAAAATCGTACAATGAATTACTCAAATACTAACACAGCCAAGGAGCAAACAGATGATTATAGTGGTTAAAGTCTGTGTGGCTTCTAAAAGCACTTTCTAGTCTAGTCACCTTCTAACTCAATGTAATAAATCTAGTAAATGGTAAGGTTTCTGGCTTGGCCAGAGAAAAATAACTTTATTAAGAACCTCACAAGCCCAGTCAAAATTTGCTACATGATAAATGCCCGTAACAACCTTGAATTTTCATCTTTGTAGGACTGAACTAAGTTGCTGAACTATATAGAAATCAAGAACACAAACTATATATACAGCAACACTCCTATTGTCCATAGATTTAACCCATATTTATCTTGGTTTAACTGGATTTGATGGCAAATACAAAATGACTTTATATATTTAAATGTGGAGATGACTGCTGGGTGTTGAACATATGCTGGTAATTGTGGCTGGTGAATTGTCATTTCCAGGCCAACTTGGGCTACAGGATAAGACTATATTGAAGGAAAGGAAGTAGAGAGAGGAATAGGGAAGGAAGGAGGAGGCAAGCATTATATATACATTAGAGCAGCCAAAATGAAAAACAGATTACTAGTAGTTGGCAAAAATACATTTTAAAAATGGCTGTTTCATGCTTTATATTATTAACTATAGTTCTTATTTGATAAATGTTTTGTTATATAGTTTACTATGTTAAAGTTAAACTCTTATGTTTATTTAGACAGAAAAGAGATGATAGGAGATGTCATTCTGTAAATATGTTCCCTTATTGGTTAATGAATAAAGACCCGTTGACCATTAGGAAAGAAAAATAGGTGGGACTAGGAGACAAGGAGTATTCTGGGAGATGTAGTAGGGAGAGTCAAGATGTAGGGACTTAAGAAAAGAAGTCTGGACCCTCTCTCCAGAAGGTAAGACCACCTGGAAACACTTAGATTAATAGAAATGGGTTAATATTTAAGACAGAGCTAGCCAATAAGAAATGCCAGAAACAGGCAAACAGCTTTATAACTAAAAAAAAACAAACTCCTGCTTTCTATGGAAGATGTGATCTCCCAGCTTCCTGTTCTTGCTGCTGAACCAGCTTCTTGCTTCTCCACATATATGAAATATAAAATTGTACAATGTCCAATTTTGTGTTCTGTTTTTGTGATAAGACACTGACCAACTTATGGAAGAAATGGTTTAATTTGGTTTACATTTCTCCATCAGAATCTATTAGTGAGGGAAGCCATAGAAGGAGTTCAAGCAGAAATCTGGAGGCATGATCAGAAGTTGAGACCCTAGAGGGAACCTCCTTATTGGTTTGCTGTCCATGGATTGTTATACAATTCAGGACCACCTGTCTTGAATTGGTACTACCTACAGTATGCTGAGGCTTTCCATATCAATCATTAATCAAGAAAATACCCCATAGACTTTCGTACAGGCCAATCTGATGGAGGCAATTCCTCAACTTAGGCTCCTTTTTCTAGGTGACTCTAGCTTGTATCAAGTTGACAAAAATTAACTACTATCTCTTATATTATATATCAGTAATTTGTGTTACTCTAGAAAATACTTTGGCCCAAAATCATAATTTTGTGTATGTTTCTCAAAGAAATAAAGAATTTTATATCCACAAAATCCCTACCCACAAATCTTTATAGCCACCTTACTTAAGACTAACTAACAAGAAATAATTAGAAGCCACTCAAAGAAAGAAGTACTAAATAAACTGAAATACCCCATTTCATGCCAATGAAAATGGCACAAATTTTAAGTAAATCTCATAGGAATTACTCCAGATGAAAAATCCCAGTCTCAAGGAGTTTCTTATTATATTATCACTTTTCCATAGTTATCTATAAATAAGAAAATTAGAGATATTGAGAACAGATTATTGATTGCCAAGGGTGAGATAAGAAGGAAGGCACATGTGACTACAAAGATTAATGTGACAAGGGTCTTATAATGATGAAATAGTGCTCTGTGAAGTTTTTATGTTGTATCTTGTTTGCTTTCTTGCTTTCTGTTTTGTTTGCTTGTTTTTAAAACAAATCTCACTAATATGTAGCCAAGACTGACCTTAAATGTGACAAGTACTAGAATGGCAGGCATGCATTGTCACTCCGGGTTTACAACAGATCTCTGTCCTGATTGTGGTGGTAGGTACACATCATAAAACTGCATGAGACTCAACAGCTAGCACAATACATATTATTAGTGCATGTAAAACTCATGGCATCTGAATACAGTATGTAAATTTCAATGCCAGTTTTTACTTTTGTAACATTCTGGGTAACTTAACTTATTCCAAGACATTATGATTATAAGACACTGGGCAAAAGATTATGTGAGACCTATCAAATGTGTTTATATAACTTTCCATAACTCTATTATATGTTTAAGCTAATGATCAAACAGTGGGATATGATATGAAAAGGGTTCTTTTTTGGTGTATGATGGTTATAAAAATTAAAGTATTGAGCATGAGCTTATTCCTTCATGTAACAGCCTTTTTATTATTTCTATTAACTAAGCAGCATGACTTGATGTGTTTACTGATATTTTCTTCTATGTGTGAAATCCCATTTTTTCCAAATTAAAAAAAATGAAAACCTAGCAATGACATATACTGCTATATGACATCAAGATACCACCTCCTGGTACTTTCACACCCTTGTAGTATCTAGTTTCCAAACATCACAGAAACTGATAACTGGTACTGGAGGTCAGATCTTTCCACAGCCACAACCAAACATTGACTTCAGACCCAGTGCAACACTGGGATCCTAGAATGACACATTAATAGAATTCAAATTCTTATTTCTAAGGAGTGTTTAACAATCCAGCTGAGAATACAAACATATTCAGGTATTACAGAAGGGTAGAAAAACAGTCTTGAATAAATCCTGGCTGGATATGTGGCAGTTGAGGAGGAATTCAAAGAGGTCTAGTTTATGTTTAGCCTTTGAATGAGGGACAAACAATGAGCATGGATTCTAGCTGGTCCTGTGAAGAGGGAGTAGGAGAGTAGCAATAGGACTTACTATGTTGTGACAATTACAGAACCCATTACTCTCAGCCCCTTGCTGAGGAAAAGGCCAGTAAAGGCATCCTCAGTGTCATGAACAAGGTACCACATGGGCTTCAGTGACTGCATCCTTCCTTTGCATCTAAAAGATGTTCAGTTTTTGCAACATACAGGTATTTGAAATAATTCACAGACTTCTACATCCTCTGCTCATAAATTAGTTTACATCAAGTTATGTCCCTGGCACCCACTTTGTCTAGTTTCTCATTCTTGCTTTGCAAAGACAGTTGTGACATCATCCCTTAGGATGCAAGAACACTAAACTAAGAGTCCAACACAGATTAAAAGAACTTACATGAGATCACTGCTCTGGAAGTCTGTCTGTGGCAGGACAGACAGCCTGTGTCAAATGCCGATGGATTTGGCCATGCTTTAAGAAAAGCAATAACAATTAAGCCCATCAACTTTCACCGAGGTTGAGAAAACAGAGAGGCATTCCAGTTTACAATGGCCCTGTGCCAGGAGACTGAGACTGGAGAATAATCAGACTGCAGACTATAGAACATTATCTCCTGAGAAGAATCTGCTAACAAGAAATGTTCTCCAACAGTAGTTCCCTCATGGTTCCTTCCAGGACGACAATCAGCTAGGATCTCAGAAGCATTCCTCATAAAGTCAACATCGCGTAGCAGGTGTAAGGAAGTATATACAAACTCTTCAGTGAGAAGACCAGCAGAGTCAGGCTTCCAATTATAGGCTGCCTGTTCACGTTTGCAATAACTTTACTTCAACTTGTTACTGAGGAAAGATTAAAATATCACCTAAGGCTCTGAGGAGACGAGTGTAACCTATGCAGGAGGTAGAGGCAAAGAGAAAGAAAAATGGTGCCCTGAGAATGAACTTGGTAATTTCTGGCCTACCTCTAAGCTTAAATTAATGTTCTTTACCTTCAGAAAAAAAAAGAGTTATCTTTAAGTCTCAGCCCCTGAGGGTTAGTATCCATCTTCTCTTAAGTTCCCCTTCCCCCAAGTTCCCATTCTAAATTTTCTTTGGAAAGATCAGGTTAATGAGGAAGATTCTCAATCTTTAGACAGCCATGGTTTTCAAGAGCTCTGAGTTGCAATCAGCAGTTATGATTCAGCCCAACCCACATGCAGCAAGAAGAGAAATGGCCACTTTGTCAAACCTGATGTGTTTGGAATTAATCACGTTCAAGACCTCATTTTTATACCCCCTATATTCAGAGAGGTAAATGTATTGATTTATGAGACAACGTCTTCTATCTTTTTCTGAGATCCATTATTTTGTATATTAGAGGTATTACCACAACCCCAGAGGCACCTGAGTAGTCAAGCAGCTGTCATGTGACATCATATGTAGGTGGCTCAAGCTTTCTGACACTCAGTTCTTTATCTGAAAACATAAGACTCACTTCTATTCTCCCAGAATTGCTGAGAGAAACAGGAAGAACCTAAGAGCATGCATGCAGGAGACATCCTACGGACGGCAGCTGTTCCTCAATCTCTCTGCATGAGCATGCTTGAAAAATGACCAAATCTGCACATTTATTTTGTTCAACTACTCTTGGAAATGTCTCAGGTCACAAAATGCATTTGATGGCTTTATTTTAAGTAGTATTTTTAAGAGCTCAAAAGAAATCTATACAATCTCATTTTTCTTAATGATGTTCACTGTCCTTTCAAAGTTTCCTTTGAAAGGAAGTACTATTTCTCTTTATGAATAGTCAATTTCAAAAGCACAGGAATGCACAGAATGGTGAATGGAAGCTGAAACTAAAAGTATGGTGATGTTTTCTTTCTTTTTTTCCTTTAAGAATTTCTGAAGTCACTTATTTCTGAACTACATGTGCATACTTATCTATACTCTGATTGACTCTTGTCATCCATCACATTCATGAGGGACTCTTTTCTTTTCACCCCACTTCTTATAATCTTGGGAACAAATGTGAACCTAAAGGGGGCTCGGCATCATTTCTCTGCTGCTTAGATGTCACAAGGTCTCTGTGGAGAACTGTGAGTCACTCCAATTCATCTTCTATTTCTTACTTTTTACCCTCTAAAACCTGACAACTGTTTCCTTCCTTAGAAAGATAAAATTCCAGCGTATCCCTGAATCTAAACTCCATTCTTCTTTTACTTTGGAGCAGTGAGACTACCTCCTGATTATTATTCTCCACAGGAAACACTCCATTCGGCTTCCTGTTCTTTTATTTATTCTTGTGGATAACAGGATAAAGCATGAGCTGGAAGTGAACACTTTTAAACATTTTTAAAGTCAGGATGAACAAGGTGCCGAATGTACTCTCATTAGGGCTTCAGAGTATGACTGAACTGTGAGGGTAAAGGTCTTTAATAGGTCACCGGATTTTGTTATTAAAACTGCATCATATTTAACACATTTGGATAATACCAGAGAATGTTTGAAACCTACTGACAACTAAAATTCAGAAAGACAAATGAACAACAAGCCAATTTTTAAACCATATTGGGATGCAAAGCAAATGTTCAGTATTAAAAAGTAGCTGGCTATAATGTGATAAAGCATAAGATATTTAAAATACACCACATTATGATGGGAGAATGTCAATGGGGCAGAAAGATTCTCCATGGGGGGGATTGGACAATTTGAACAAAGGGCACTTTAAATGAATTACTTAACACACTGAAAAGTGGAATGAAGAAGAATCTACTACATAGAGAATTGCAAACGATTTATATAAATAAACCACCCTCAAGGCAGAGTATGACTTCATTCTAGTGAAAACTATATACATGACTTTCTCTCAAATGGGCCAAGAGGAGGAAATGAAAAACAACTTCATAGGAGAGTTTCAGGACACTACCTCAGCTAGGTGACCATGAGCCCTTGAAATGTAGACTGCTGAGATGAACTCACTAAGAAAGGTAAAGGCTGGGGAATGTTGTCTGAGCTTGAGTTGTCCTGAGAAGCACAGCAGAGCCTAACACAAAGGTTTATAATAAAGTTGGTGTTTTTGAAAAGAGGTTTCATGTAACAGGAGGGGCATACATAGACAAATAAGACAGGGATGGAGTTAAAGACAAATACGACAGGGATGGAGTTGTTATTACTTAATTTCTTTCTATTGACAACAATTGTTGATCTTCCCTGAACAAATGCATGGACATGCCCATAACTTTTTTTATGTGGAGAGAAATGCAAACAGTCATGCTTGTATTTTTAACTGGTTGGATTTCTAAACACACTTGGAAGTTCCTAGTCTTTCCAGGTGTGCTTGAGACCTCACATTCAGTGGCATGGAAGAACTCAATCTATTCAATGGAGGCAAGGTGAGATGTTATAATATTATACATGTATACAGCTGGCTGTAATGGAATAAAAAGCTATAAGGGTGGGAAGAGGTAATAATAAGGCCATCCAGTGCCATTTTGTGAGCAGCATAACTGAGTCAATTATAGTTTAGTACTGGAAGGCTCAAACCCTGACCTCACCAGGGTATGCTCTGTTTAGCTTAGAGGACAAAGAAGTGTTATGTGGTTGGTGGGGTATAAACTCTGAACTGGAAAGCAGGTGAATGTTCTGTATCAGGGTTTTAGATGGCATAGTTTTCTGTCATCCCCCCTCTGTACCCCCTTTTTTGAGACAAGTCTATGTAGCCCTAATTGTCCTGGAACTCTCTATATGCACCAGTCTGGCCTTGAACTCAGAGATCTACCTGTCTCTGCCTACTAAGTGCTGGGATTAAAGACATGCACCACCCTTCCATATGATATCTGTGTCCCCTTTCTTCATTTCAGAGTAGTCAGGATGTGTTATATTCATGTATAAAATTGTCAAAGAACAAATGCAATTAGTTTTTTAAAATGTCAGAGGCATACCATCTCACCACAACTAAAATGGTTCTTATCCAAAGAACAAAATTAACCAAACTGATTAAGACTATAGGAAAAACAAGAACTCATACACTTGAGATGAATATACTAGAACAGTTACTATGGAAAACTGTGGAAGTTCCTAAAAAAAAACAAAAACAAAAACAAAAAAAAAACCAAACAAACAAAAAAAAAAACCTAATAGGTCTCTCATATGAACAAGCTGTGGTGTGATAAAAACATAAAATCAACAACCTTATATTACTGCAACACTGTCAATAGGACGTGGAATCAGCATAGGTATACCCCATTGCAGATTTTCTTAAAATGTGGTATATTTACACAATAGGAAGCTACTTGGCCAATGGGGGGTGGGGGTGGAAATCTGTCACTGCAGCAAAATCAATAAAACTAGAGGATATTAAATTAAGTGAAATAATCCAGGCACAGAAAGACAAGTAATACATGTTCCCATTCATATGTGGATGCAAAAAGTTAATCTGAAAAGATAATTGTGATTATTAGAGGTTGGAAAAGGTATCTGTAGACATGACAGATATGCAGGGATGAGATTTGATCAGTATAGCAGCATGCCAGCGTAGAAATACACCCTACTCATTAAAATGTACAATTAAGCATGCAAGTAAAGACTTTTAGAAAGAAAAATTGATGGGGGTCATCTTAAAATTTGAAGGGGTTGAGAGTGTGGTATTATCTGGAAGAATACTCATTTTATAGATTCTAGCATATACACTCTAGCATACAGAACAACAACTTGGGAAGTAACAAATGTGACTCTGGAAAAAATAAATGCCAGCATCTAAGAAGTCACTTTAGACACTTATGGCTTCTATTAAGTCTCTATACAGTCAACATTGGCTTGCATTTAATGCAGAAGGTTATGAGAGGTCATTGAAATTGTTTCTTAAAGCAGCCAAGAACTTTTATGACTGTTCTCAGAGTAGAGCCAAGGACTTAATCCACATCTGCAAAATGAAGACATTTGATTAGATAACTTGCAGCTGTAAAAATTGTATGATTAGCTACTTACTCATTATAGAGGTTTGGCCCTTTAAATTTGTCTCACATGAGTCAATTTATGACAGTTCAAACCTGGTGGAACAAAGCCATGAACATAAAGGCATTTTATCTTAGAATTACACATAGTATCATACGAAGAAGAGATATTTCATCCTAAAGATAATTTTAAGACTGATAAAGTGGTTAATTGCTTCTAAGTGGACTCGTGCTTATGAGTGTTGGAAGACTGGTGGGGAAGAGCAGAAAGACAGCAGAGGGCTCAGAGCCTTCATCACCCATCACCACCTTTTTCAGCTGCAATGATAAATGCAACGCATTCTTTTCTCCCACGATAGACTTTTGTTGTTGGGAAAGCACAAATACTTAATCTTTGGGTTGAGATCTTCACAGCCCTGAGCATCCCATCAAGTGCTTCTGAGAAAGAGCAGATAGGGGAGCTCTTCCTACATCTAACAGTATTTTCAGAATGCCTTCAAAACTCACACAATGTAGCTTCATCTTGAATACCTTTCACAGGCATTAGCAACAATTACAAAGATTTCCCTCACCCATGGGTTCTACAAAACATTGGAATACTATCACTTTTTGTGAAATAAACAGCAGCATTTTATTTTATTTTTTTCTGAGCAGAAATACTATTCCTGAAGTATTCTGGATAAGTTTCAGCACCAGGCATATAGGGATGCAGCCAGGCTACACAGAAAAGCCATAGCAGTTGAAGGTTTATGGACTCCTTTAAAGCAAACATAAGGACAGCACAGTGGAAAATTTGCATTGTCCTTTCCTGTTACAAGAGGCCCTTAAGGTCAAGTCTTAATGTTTAAAGGACACGTACCACAACTGATCTAATTAGGGGCACAGAAGGTAATGCAAGTGTGACTTCCCCTTATGACAATTTTCTTGGTAACCAATATGATTTGCAATGACACAGGAAGGATCATTTTGCAAGAAAACAGGGAAAGAGGAGCCTAAATATTCCCCAAGTATTTTATGCATACAATGAAATAATTTATATAGCTACAATAATAGTAAAATAATCTTTATATTTAAAATTCCCAATCTGTGGGAAAAATTATAAAAACCAAGGCATTCCTTGGAATTCACGGCCTCTCACATTAATTTATCCTTTATTTTAAAGTTAAGGGGGATGTCAACAAATCTATTATACTGTTGGATGGGTCTGTTAATTCAAATATCTTTTTGGTAGGATTAAACTATGTAATGAAACTGAGAAATGCTTGAACATACGCTCCTCACATTTATTAAGGTTTAATGAAAAATTAAAATTTATATATATATATATATATATACACACACACACATATATATCAGTATATTCAACTGTGATGGATATTCTTGGTTGTCAACTGAATTATGTCTGGAATTAACAAAATCCCAAGAGGCTGGGTACACCTAAAAGGGACTTTTCTTAATTAAATCATTTGATATGGGAAGACCCATCTTCAATCAAGATATTCTAATGTGGGAAGATTCACCTTTAATCTGGGTCTCACCTTCTGCTGGCATCCTATACAAAGGACATGGAAAAAGAAAGCTTTTGCTCTTTGTCTGCCCTCATTCTTGCTGACAAGTCCATTCATTCACTGGCATAAGAGCCTCCTCTTCAGGATTCCAACATATACTGAAGACCAGCTGAGACATCCAGCCTTGTGGACTGAACAACTATTGGATTCTTGGACCTTCCATTAGTAAACACCCACTGTTGGATTAGCTGGACCACAGCCAGTAGACTACTCTAATAAATCACCCTTCTATATATAGATTTGTTCTATCAGTTCTGTTCCTCTACAGGATCCTGACTAATACAGCAGCTATACCCAATTACTTTTGCCAAGGAACATAGCTTTCATTTGAGGCCATAAGATAAAGAAAAGCAAGATGAAAGCCTGGCATCAAGGATGAAAAAGCATCTTATTGTCAACTTCATACTATGTTCTGCTCTAGACCCTAAGAGTTCCCAGCTGTTGTCCTAAAATTACAGTCACTTTGGATTCCAAGAACAGCAGAGCTACAAAGGACAGACCACTCCCAAAATAGGGACAATTATCCATGACACTGAGACCACATGTACCCCAGGGTATAAGTAATCACCCCTGGAGAGAACCAGCTTACACCCTCAAGAAGTAAAGACTTCTGCAGACCACTTCCCATGACTATAACCCAGATAAATTACCAGCACAACTACACCTTGACTGGGACAATCTAAGCACACATATCTCTTGTCCTTGCCTCAAATCTTCTCTACTTAAATCTGAAGATCATGCCATACTTGGGGTCAGGGAACCCATTTTTATTTTTCCAAAGTGTTTTTTACCATTATCCATGTCTTTAATTGGCACACTTGACAATTGTCCATATTTCAATTATTGGGAGTGTTATAGGCAGGGCTTTTGTCATAAGTGAGAGACTTCTGCTAGGGAGATGTAACACACATGTTGGTCAACTCAGTCTAGAGAAGAAACCCACAGCAGTCAAAGTAAAAATTCTACCAGTCTAACTTGGCGAAGCAATGAACTCTCACTGGGGTTACTAACAAGAGTGCGGGTGAGGATTAACTTCCAGGAGTAGGCACCTCAAAGACGCACACCCTAATATGGGTGATGACTCATGACAACCACAGCCTTCATAGAGCTTTCTGCACAACTTGCAGGCAGCTCAATAGGTCTGAGAGATCTCCTCCAGACAGCTCAGCTGGCCACTGTCTTCTTCCAATAGGTATTTAATGCTTCTAAAAGGCAGGAGGGGCCATCATGAATCTTTTAAGTTTCAGATTTCCCAAACCTATGAATTTTGTTTACCTTCTAAGTCTCATGAGCCCACTGCCCACCCCCCCAACCCACTTCCTGGAGACATTCAATTGAGAGAAAACGATCATATGTTATGTCCCCAAACTCATGTTATAACTTGATGTTATGGTATATAAACAGATTGACAAATACATAATATCACATCAAGCTAACGATTAATCGCACAAACTACATATATCATCTCACATAGTTCTTTTCCCCCACTTGGGAAACCATGCTGAAGATGTACACCCTTACCACATCTCAGATGCACAGCATAATTGTTAATTATAGTTGCACTATTGTACATTAGGCCTCCAGAATTATTTTCTTTTGCAGGTCTGAAGCTTTGTGCCCCAGTACCTGATAATTGCTGTTCCTATGAATATGGCACTTTCCTGTCCCACATATAAGGAATATATGCTCCATTGCTTTGACCATAAACAATTGAGTATTATGTGTCAAAACTGTTATTAGCATTGAATATAATGTGGTGATAAAGAAGATAAAACATTCTTCCTTCATAGAGTTCACAGCCTTGTGGCAAAGCCAACATGAGATATTTTAAATTTTAACTAAACACAAAACTCCAGAAGAACAGGTTATTGTGTGGGGAGAATCACACAGCAGAGGTAATGTAATGCCTTTGGGAGAGGGGGTCACATAAATTCTGAGAAAGAACATGTAAATTAAAACCTCAGGATGAATAGGATTTAAGCAAAACTGTTGGGGACAGAGAAAACAAAAATTCAGTTCAGTAATTTGGAAATTCAAGAACCAACCATTAGGTGAGAGAATTCTTTATTGTGTTTTTAAAAAGTGCGAATTTCTTGGGTGATGTCATGGAGTAGTATCATCTTGTATGTGAAACCCCCAGTAAAACAGGCTAGTGTTTCTCTTGACTGAATAAAATTTGACATTTATAGTGGCTAAAAATAAACTGTAGCTAGTGAGAACTATCTAGCTAATTTTATAGACATTAAAACAGCACCCTCTATTAAGAGATTATATTGTCAGGTACACAAATCTAGCTAATAAGGTTTAAAAATATTTGTAAACATACAGCTTAATATTGAGAAAAAATTTCAGATGCAAGATAAGACATGCACATTAGTATGCTTTCTATATGGGGTTCAGGACATCTTTTCATTCAAAATATGTGGCTGTCATTCCCAGAGAGTCTGTAATATCAGATAAACATGTTCTTCCTGTTTTACTAAAGGCTGGTAGCTCTGGACTGTTCTCAAACTTCACAGCATTTAGAAACACAACAATTTACATTACAGTGCATATGTGCTCCAAAGCCTTTGGAAATAGACCTCATTTCTCTGCAGAGGTTAAAAATTCTAGCCTATCTTAACAGCTTTCCCCTATCATGTACTCTGAAGGATTTAACAGACTATCTTTTGTGACTTCACTGTCCCTTGTCCTCTTAGAAACATGTTCCAGAGCATAAAAAACACTATATCTAAAGGATATTAGTAGATTCACTCAGTATAACCATTGTCTGGAAAAGCCAAGTGAAAGAATAAAACATAAAACAAAACAAAGTATGTACTTTGATGAGGGTGGGAGGGGTCACAAAACTCCTCACTTAATACGTAAGTTTCTACTTACGATACATAAGAATCATTTTACTTCAAAGGAATCCCAAGACACATTTATTTAAGGAATTCTTTTCTGTAGATAATCTACAGAATCAACATTCAGTAACTACTAAGAAATATTGTCCAAATGAAAAAGTTCACACAGAGGAATAAATGTAGAAAGATTGACTTAAATGGGTTTTTAAAAAATATTAGTAAAGAAAATCATGTAGGTTTCATTATTCAGAATGTCACATTTGGTAAAGAAAAAAGAGCTTACATAATAAAAACCAATGGCAAATATTCACACTATGGTAGAGTCTTAAGACTTGGTTCAACTGAGCTGCTGCTGAGTTCCATGAGGACTAGAGAGCCACTGCAACACAGCAAGCTTTTCTTCATTGTAACTCTGAAACTCAGCCATAGCTATAGCTATTATACCACGCTGGTTCATTTTCCATCACTGGAGTTATGTGACCCAAGATTTAAGTGATTCAGCTTTAAGAAACCCATCATCAGAGTTGCCAAAGACATAGTTGCTAGTCTTTAAGTGTTCTTTCCAATGTCAGTAGACAAGAACACAAGCAAAGTGCAGTGCCTATTCTAGAATACCTAGAATGTTCTAGAATATCTGTTGATTTTGTTTTCTGATAATTCCAAATGTTACTAGGAAAAACACTGGAGAGGTGGCTCATCAGTTATGAGCACTTGCAGCTCTGGTATAGAGCAGGGGTTTGGTTCTCAATGCCCACACTCTAATACTCTCGGGGGATCCTGATACCTTGGATTCTGGGAGCAGCAGGCATATTTGTGGTATACATATATAAATGCAGGCAAAACACTCAAACACTTAAATAACATATATTTTAAAAGTAATCCCATTTCCAATGATAATGTAAGTTTCTAGAAGACTACTGTCCCAATGAAGACACTTAGGAAAACTTAGGAAGAGCTGTGAATGAAAACAACTTAGAAGTTTAAATTCCACAAAAGGAAAAGACATTACCAGATAAACAAAGATAGACAGATATTCCTTAATATCCATTCTCCCCAGGGGTAAACTGAGTTTGCCAAATCTGGGTATGAGCAGAACGTTGGCTTGTCAAATTAGATAGATTACTTGAGGGGAAAGAGAAGCCCTAGCAGTTTTTAACTGCTGTGTAGAATGGGCATGACAGATTGGAACATGAAGAAGCCTCCAACAAGGAGCCAATTTCCATCTCATGCTGGTTTTCTCCTGCAGTACTTTTTTTTATGACAACTGGGAATCAGAGGAGTCAAAGAGCTGATTTGGAGAGACAGAGCCTCTGGCAGTCTTACAGCACAAAAGGGAAAGGCATGTGATCTTTCAAGACAGGTGTCATTCTTTTGAAACTAAAAGTAAATAGCAATTATTGAAAAGTGAATCTGACTTTGATCCAGATGAATTTGTCATGAGTAATCAGTTTCTAGGTGTGCTTTTTGAGGGTTGGGTTTAGGTAATAATATGAACAGAGCATAATATGTTAAATGTTATATCTGGAATACAATAGATAAAAAAAAAGTGACACTGCAAAGTCTCAGATACAATCTAAGACAAAATAGCCAATAGAAACAGACCTGCAAATGACCCATATGTTTCAATTTGTGGGAAAAAACACTCTTTAAAAAACTGTTATGTAAGGAAATATGGGAAATACAGAACAGGTGAAGAATTTCAATAGGTAAATGGAAGTATTTGAGGGCTAAGAAAAAAATTCTAGACGTGAGTGAGATTCCCCAGGCCCCCCATAAAACAAAACCAAACCAATCACCAAAACAGAAGGTGTGGTGGTATGTGTAATCCAGTGGTAGAGGTGGGCCAGGACAGGTGGTTTCCTGGGGCTTTCTGGACAGGTACCTTAACAGACTTAGCAAAGCCCACACCAGTGAGACTCAGGTCTTAATAAACAAGATGAATGACCCCTGAGGAATGATACTTGAGGATGTTTTCTAGCACCACATACATATATATATATATATATATATATATATATATATATATATATATATATGAACAAATCAGTACAGGTAACCATGAAAAAACAACTGAAAATACATTCCAAAAAAAAGGTAATATCCCAAATTAGAGCACACTACATACTGTATTTTTAAAACAATACCCAAGCCCAGGAGAAAAACAAAGGATCTTTGAGAAACAAGTAAATATAGTTCCAGAGAGGGGGGGGAGGACTAACACACCAAAATATGGGAATTTATACCAAAAAAAAATTGAAAAAAAGATCCCAAGAAATATTTGTGTTACTATTGACTGCACCATTGTTCACAATAGAGAAAGCGGGGAAATGAGCCACATATCCATCACCAGTTGAAGAGGTAAGAGAAATGAACATCCACGTACCCCCACTATAGCATGCTGTTTAGGCATAGGAGACTCTGCATTGCACACTGTATAGGTACTGAAATATCACACAGAACCATATTAATGTGTACAAGCAATACACATCCAACAGAAACAACACAGAAAGGTTTTAAAGGAAGAGTCTGTCTTGTGTAAACCATGGATGAACATTGAGGTTATTGTGCCAAGGGAAACAAGCTAGTTACAGAAGGCCAAATGCTTAGTGATACCACGTACACAGCATGTGAAATGTACAGAAAGAGAAAGTGAAGTGTGGGTTTCTTGGACAGTGGAGAGGATAAATGAGGAGTTGCTATTTGATAGACAGCATAGAGTGTCAGTTATATAAGATGAATCCATTCTATAGACCTTCCATCTATCAGAGGGCCTTTAAATGTTTTGTGCACTTATAAACCCCAGCAAGTTGTGGTGGTCCATACATGCTGGTAAGATATGCTGGAGGGACAGAAGTGGGGGACCAAGAATTTTGGGGCCAATCTGGCCTACACCTTGGGCCCAGAAAGATGACTCAAGGGATAAAAAGTGTTCGTCATTTAAGCCTGACAACCTGAGTTCCACTCCTCAGAATCCACATAAAGGTGGAAGAGAGACCAACTTCACAGAGTTGTCTCTGACCCATGCATGCACACATTCATACATCATGTATACAAAATAAGATTTTCAAGGAAAATAATATAGCTTTAGAACAGAGAGCATATTGGGTGGGTACAGTACAGTGAGTAGACACAGCTGAACAAAAGAGCAAAAGCAGAAGAAGGTGCAATAGAAGCTATGCGAGCAAGAGTACAGAGTGGAAATGAACTTCGTAAGTAAATAAACATAAATGATACATGGGTCGGTGTGAGAAAGCATGGTTTCTGTGTGATAGGAGTCTCAGGAGAGGAGACACAAAGAAGTATGTTCAAGAAGATAATGTATATTCTTCATGTGACTATTATTTTTTTATCCATCCACCCATCCATCCATCTATCCATTCATCCATCTATTCTTTCATCCATCCACTTTTTTTTTGAGAGAGTTTCTCTGTGTAACCCTGGCTGTCCTGGAACTCATTCTGTAGACCAGGATGGCCTCCACGTCACAGAGATAAGCCTTCCTCTTCCTCCCAAGTTCTGGGATTAAAGGTGTGGGACCACCACCACCTGATTATTTTTAGGAAGATGATTCTAAATAGAACCTGCAAAGTGAGCATTTCTCTCCCATTACTCCCCTCAGAAAATAATGTTCCTTTCTCCAAAAAAGTGAAATAAGCAAAAGACAAACTAAACACACCAGGAAAATTGTGGCCTCTAAAAACTTTTTCTGGATGATCAGTCATGAAGCTCACATGCACATCTCACAAACCTTGGGTAGAGCACAGTAGGGATGGAAAGGTTTTTAAGTTTTCTCTACTAGATGCAGACACACAACAAACCACCAGACCTCTGCTAAAAGAAAAATGAGAACCTGGCTGGGGGCAGGTGCCTGGCACTTTTCCACTCATGAGAGAGTGTTATCAATGAGAATGTGGCCTGATCTGAAGCATCAGAATTGGATGTGCAGAGATGGGGCATCCATGGTGAGCTTAAAGCCCTCTGAGATGGTCTTCCTGGTTCTCAAGAAAATGCTTTGGGAACGTATTGGGAAGAGCAGGAAGGCTGGGGTAGCTGTCTGAAGATTTGTCAAAGACAGAGCAAAGAAACACAAGGAAGGTTTGATATATTCCATCGAGGGGTGGTCTAGTCATGGTGACAAAATAACAGAAAAAGGACTAGGAGGAGGGAAGAGTTGAGCTCGGTGTTTCAAAGGGTTTTGGTTCATGCCTGGTCCAATCACATTGGGTCTGAGCTGAGGCTGAACATCATGGTGAGGAAGACCTGTCAAAGCAAAGCTGTTCTTGTCATAGCAGGGGGGTGGGAGGAAAGATGGGCTACAAACACAAACTGCATCCTTCCAAACATTCCCTCAGTGGCATAACTCATACAACTAAGTTCTACTTCCAGTAATTTCTAGTCCTCCCCAATAGTGCTATCAGCTAGGAACCAAGCTTTTGACAAGTTTTAAATACCATGTTAAGGTTCTTTCTTCACTTTTACTCTCAAGGTCGAATTGAATAATTGCAGGTTTCAAAGCAAGCTATGATATGATGAATCTATTACTTGAGAGAGATTAATTTGGCAGCAAGAGGAATGATTTGGAAGAGAAAGACATGAGGGCAGCTCAAGATGCAGAAGGACAATTTGTTTTAGTGTCAGGATAGAACTCTCAAGTTCGAACTGTAGCAATGGGAAGTAAGGAATGCAGCCAAGGGGTAGCTAAACTAATGGACTAACTGCAAAACACACACCCATTTTAAACTACTCCAATACATTTTTTTTATTATGGCATCTAAAGGAATCTGCAAGTCTGGTTCTATAGAAGCCAAGCATTTATAATAAACCCCACACATGTCCAGTAACAGTAAATTGAAATGTGCACCCACGCAACGACAGGACCCCAGGCCCTTAGCAAATGGAAAAGAGTCAAAAATATATAGAAATATCTAAAAAATGAAAAGTGCATTGATGTGCCAAATGTTTTGATTTCTTCACTTTGCATTCTGGTTTTGTTTCAGACTGGATCACACAAAGAAAAAAGTTAACCCAAACATTTGCAGCTGGGGAATTGTGCTCCAAGTGAAGCCTACAGAGGACTGTGTGGTTAAAATCTAGGAATTTCACTGAGAATTTATGCAACCAAGACACTTTGATTCCAACTAGATTTCTTAAAATGTGTTTAAGTCCATGACTATTGTGTCTTATATGGCAAATTCAAAATCTCAAAGAAAGACTATTTTGAGTCTATGGAAATGATTCAGCAACTATCTTGCATTTGACCTCTACCATCCTCCCATTCATATCCAATACTTGTGTAGTTTCTGTTTCCTAAATTGTGGTATACCCAATATAGAAGTACTGTAGTCCATGATTCAACAAGAAACACAGAACCCAAAATCCAGTCAGATGTTGAGGTTACCATAATCTAAACATACTAACATTTCCCACTATCCTGTGTTTGTTTTTATTTTGGTCACAACTGCTCATTTTACTTTTAAGAGAACCAGTATTTTCTTTCATTTCTACGAAGCTGAGCAGCAAGATCAAGGCCTATTTTGACTTCTCAAACACAGGGCTGAATAGATGGGACAATACATAGGCTACAGGGACATGCATAGTGTTTTAAACTCATTAATGTCTGAGTTGAACAGGTTTTGAAAACTCAGAGGTTCATTCCTGTAATAACAAATCAAAAAAAATGTTACAAAAAGATTGTTTAGAAGTTCACATAATTAGAGGGAAAAAATCTTTATACTATGCTAGCCAATATGTGTACTTTTCTTAGCATTTCAAGAACTTATGTGGCTGGAAGACATTTTGACTATGCAGTAATCTCCAAGGTATAAGGATCTGTTTGGACTTTAAATCAGCTCTTAATAATTAACAGAATTTTATTGAGTACTCATTATGTGCCTTCAACTGGTAGAAAAAAGAGATGCTGAAGACATCTACTTCTCATTAAGGGGATGGCAGCTGATCGTGACAGCACAATGCTTAAAAATAATTAGAGAACACATTTAGATGTCTTGTAACTTGAATAGGCGTAATAGTGATAGTTACCATTTATTGAGTGATAGTTACCATTTATTGAGAGCTTGTTACATGCCAGTCCCTTGCTCAAGCGCTTTAATGTATTATCCATTGTTCTAATTGCAAGGGCAATGCACATGCAGAGAGAGGAGATTAGCATGGGTAGGAATGGTTTCAGAAGATGATGAAGGGGCTGGGAAAGGCCCAAGTAGGTAGTGAAGTACATCACAATCCACAGCTTGTGAAATATCAAGAGGAATGTCCTGATGATAGAACCTAGAGGTAAACTGGCAAGGATTCATGTAAGAATAGCTACAAACCATCTGACATTTTTACCCCTTTCTCTAGCCAAACTCTTAACAATGCACCTGCAATTCTCGTCAAAATACACACTGTACTTCCTATGATGTGAATATACCTCATCCTGTGAGCAGTTTGTCCAATACAATTGGGCAGCAGTTTGAGCATTCCTTTTGTGGTCTTGAAGAGAAGAGGAGGGAAGGGAAGGAGAGAACGAAAAGGAAGAGGTGAGAAGAGCTAGAGTCAGGCCTGGATGAAAACTCTGGAGCAGAAAGAATTGGTCATGGTCCCTGAGAGTCCACTCAGAGCAGCATCTAAAAGGCACTGGTTAAGTAAATGGATGAATGACGATGTGGTCATTTCCTTTGTTTAGAAAAGGGGGAACAAAGGCAGCCATATTAGCATCTCACAAAACACTGACAGTATGGCACAGTGTAGCCTCTGTATTCAAGACTGCCTACATTTAAAATCTAGCTCTTAGTGGTACAGCACTTCAGAAAAATTATTTACCATCCGTGTGCCCTTTCCCCTTTCACTAAATAGTGCCTCTATCACAGGGTCCGATGACTCAAAGTGAATTTACATAAAGTAATTAAAATAATCCACAGGGGTCATAAATATTAAAATGTCACATTTTATTAATAGTCCCCCCTCTTATAAATCTGGTAAAGGGATTGGAAGAAATAAATTATGTATAGTTCTTAACATAGTCAATCGATGTGATCTGATCTTATTTCTGTATGTTTAGGGTATTTGTTTTCCCCCTACACATACAACTGTGGAACCTGCACTCTACTTTCAGTAACATTTGAAAACCAGTTTTTCCTTTATAAAAACCTCCACAAGAATAGAGGGGGTGGGGTGAGCAGGGACCCCTACAAGAAGAACAGGGTTTTCCCCTTTGTTGACTCCTCCTTCTCCTTGGTTTATCCCCATAGCCTTGAGCTCCTTGCTGACTTTCCTGCTCTCCCTAAGACTGAGCTCCTATTGGAATTGATGGTTGAGTTCCAGTGTCACCACCCAGAGGAGAAGCAGGCCACTTTTCACATGTCGATGGTCTCCTAAGCATAGACTTAGCCCTAGTCTTTAGGCAAAGAATAGCTCTACAGCACCATACATCAACGGAAGCATAGTGGTCAGATTTCCTATCTGGTGGGCACAGGGGTTTAGGGAGTTGCTGCTGAGCATTAAGGATCTAATAGAGCAGCAAATACCCTAAACCCTTACAAACCTGCTGACACTGGAGGCCCCAGTCATCTTCTGCTTGCTGGGTCTCAAAACTGAACACACACTCCTTGCCCTCATCCTTGGTTGGTAGGGGTACTATAGACTAAAGACCCAACCGAAATTGTAGTATTTATCACTGTCAGCATCCTTCTCTGGGTACTAGAGCTTGTTCAAACACACAAATCCAAGCAAAGTATTGCAGTTACTTTACTCCCTGAGATAGCAAAAGGATCACAAACTCTAAGCTTCTGGAGTGTGGCTTGGGTCTTTACCCAAACTGTCAAGCTACTAGGTCTGATGCAAGGGCTGAGGGCTTTCTCTCCAAAGAAAAGGCAAATTTCCCCCTGCCCCATTAAGCCTTAGCACCCTTATTTTCCTCCCCAGTAAGAAAAACATGGAGAGATTAATACAATTCTTCAACTCTGACCACTAGTACCATCAACCTCAAGGCTCTGGGGCCCTGAGAGTGTGAAGAGAACTTTAGGCCTGTCCATCTGCCTCTATACTGTTACTCCAAGTCCCTCTGATGCTTTGGCTGTATGGGTAAATGTAACTCACCTCTAAAAGACAAACAATGAAAAGGGATCAGTAGTGTTTCACAATTACTCTCAGAGTCACCAGCTTTTCTCTTCTTGTCTTGGCAGCTAACTTAAATATAGACTGGCATTTTCTCAGTTGTATTCACTGAGACTGTTTAATAAACACCTTGCCTTAAAATACACATTTGCTATGAGATACTCTCCAAGGAGAGAAGGAAGATCCACATTATACTGGTGACATTCATTATTTTAGGCAGGCTGAGAGATGGCAGAGACAACATTTGGAGGAAAAGCTTTCCTATAGGTCCCTTCCTCATCTGTTTTTTGTCTTCTCCTTCATTGATCAATATGGACTTTGGGTCTGCAGTTATGAACAATTACTAAATTCAATGGAAATAAGGTTAAAAGCCCCTCCTTGCACTATTGCACTGGAAAGATGGTAATGGAAGATCGCCTTGCTAGTCCTGGAAAGCATCTCTCTAATATGCCTGCCACACAATCCTTTCTGCCTCTCTGAGTATGCTGCATGTTCTCTCTTCCCAGAAGGACTAAATCTATGATATTTTAATTCCTGGAAACAATTCATCACAACAGCGTAACATTTACTGCCAATGCATGGCATTTAAGACCCTCATTTTCCCAGATCCCTCACCACGGGGGGAGGTGGGCATGTTGATAACCCTTCCATCCTCATCTCGCCATATGCAGGAGTAAACCATCCACTGAAGTGATGAAGTGACCCCTTTAAAAAAACATCCCAATATTCATCATGTGAGTAACTGTCTTGAGACTATTGTTGCATGGATAAAATGCAGCTCTCAGAAGTGATCAGATGGCAGGGGACTTTGGGTTTTCCCTCTCTCACCACAAGTGCTCTTGTTAACATCTTTATTGAAACTATCACTAGAGCAGATGATTGTCTACATACATGTGCTTTGTGAGTATATGGAAATAAAGCTTTACATATATGACGATGGACATTGTTACATCCTCCAAAGAATAGTACAGTGATAAGCCACATACACTATTTCAGTCAGCAATGGTCCTATATCATCTCATGAAGCCACAGCTGTCTAAATCAGTGTAACGACACCCTGTAGCATCACACAGTGACAAAAACGTCTACCGTCTCAGAATGTATCTGTGAGGGCAATGTGTGAGTGTATGTGACAGCACACTTGAGGCATTTTTCTTTTCCAAGAAATGAAAAATCAATTGCAGCAAAAGCCAGGGTACCTGACCTGCTATGGTACAAGATGAAGGGCACACTATTTAAAACACACAAGTTTAAGATCAGGCCTTCTCATTTACCTGATGCGTGGTCCTGCACATATCACACTGCCTCTGGTTCCTGGGTAAACACTTTCTGAGAGTCCTCACTGCAAACTTATTTGAAGCTGTGGTTTTCCATAACATGCAGATGCATTTTGTTCATGGACTTCTTCCACTGACCACCAGAGACAGCCTAAATAACCATTTGAGATTTTTTTTTTTTTTGGTTAGATACAGACACTGAATATTCTGTTATTGGGTTGTAACATGTATTTATTTTGAGCTCTTGAAGCTAAGTTTAGATAAGCTATAATTATTCTCATTATAATGCTGAAGTGCTCAAGACTTTTTCTGCAAGTCAGCTTTTAGTAAAAAGATAAAACATAGAAAGAACTCAGATCAATGTGTTCTTCCTGAAGTAGTCATGCCTTGGAGTCAGTACACATCAGAGCAGGCATGATTTGCAGTTACCCTTTGTACAGTGATCATAACTGTTCCAAATGTTTGCCTCAAGTTATTGTCAGAACTCTGTTAAGGAAGAAAGGCCATTCACTATCTTGGTAAATGATCAGGAAATCGATCTATAATTGCAGACCATGCATTCTTCTAGGCACCACAAAAAAGCCAGAAGTCTGAACAATAATCTTTTATTCCGAAACATTTTTTTATTTTAACAAATTTGAGAGTAAGGAACAAAAGAAAAACTGATAGTAACATATTCATGGTTGCCATGGTAAATTAATAGTCACCAACTACTCACTTCTTTCTTGTGTTTCTCTGTGCTAAACAATACAGAAAGGTAAAAACCTACTTTTCTTAGATGCCTTCAAGTAGAGTTATAATGCTGTGAAGGAGACAATCCCAGTCTTGGGGATACATGCTAGCAATTACAAACACTATCAGCAGTACTCAGCACAAGAGTCTGAAGCAACAAGTTTAGGAGTTCAAGGCCAGCCTAGGCTACACAGCCAGATTATGTTTTAGAAGGGGGAAAAGGGAGTACTGCTTGAGACTTGAGAAAATCTCATGCTCTGAGATTTGACAGGGCTGAGATAGGAGCTGGCTGCATGCTGCTATACTTAATGATGCCCGCAAGCTAGCTTAAAGGGACTGGTCTTTTCATGTCCAGGCACTAGCTGGTAGGCCTGAGAATGAGCTAGAGGCAATAGCAAAGGCTCCTCAAATGTATTCCATCTCTATGAATAGGCATTAACTCTGCAGCTTCCCCAGGACCATCTGTCTCGGTGTGGCAGGGATGGATTTCCCTTCTGCTGGACCAGTTAGGAGGCCCTACAGGCAGTACAGCCAAGTGCTCTGTCTGAAGACCCTTCTAACGCTTGCACAATTCTGTGAATTTCCAGACCCATGCTAATTCTTCTACTTTAACCTAGCTGGATCAATGCCTATTTCTAACAGCAAATATGTGCTAACTGACAAATATTTGTAAACCTGTGTCCACACAGCAGGAGCTCAGAGAGGAAAACAAACATTGAACAATGAACAGGGTTTCTGACCCACAAAATGACAATGCCACACCTATAAGAATATTTACATGTTCTTTACATATGGAATGAAAATTTGGTTTTGCACTGGTCTAACACCACAGAAGCTCCAGAGAGTTTCAGCTTTTGGAGATGCTGACTTACTAACTTCGACCAAAAGACATTCTTCATTCTGTAGGCTTTGGTGCATTAAATGACAGCCCCCCTCCCCAACCTGCCTCCTGCCAAGAGCTATTTCTGCTGTGTTAGCCCCAGTTATTTAGAGAGAAACACAAATGATAAAAAATATGGTCCCAATATTTCATGGATAATTCACAAGCCAGCAAAATCCAGAAAATAGAGTCTTAGGATAAAAGCTCGCCTGAGCCCGCCCTCCTGTGCCAAAGAATTATAGGGATTAGAGCTTGGTTTTGAGGCTTTAGGGCCTAAAGTCCTCATAACAGCCTCTATTAGGAAGCAATGCCCAGGAGACTGCAGGGAATGCTGCTTGAAGGAGTAGAACCCCCAATCATGTTAGAAAGCACCAGGGTGTTGCTTTCTTCCTCTTTGCTTGGACCATAGTAAGATTTTCTGGTTTTCTGAGGTTAACCACACCAAAACATGCTGGCCCTCCTCTGGGCCTTATTCACCTTGTGCCATGTTCTCTTCTCCCCAAGGCACAAGGTGATGAATATTTCTTCTTCCTCCTCCCTGCTCCATGTAACTGGCCACCCCTATGGTCAGGAGCATATATTCTCTTCACATAAAGGTGCAGAGGACAGCATCTCACCTACCGGCTTTTGAGACCTGGATATGAGGGAGCTATCTATCCCTCAAAACATCTGATCACATAGCCATCCAATGAGTACAGACCAGGACAGCGCTGAAAGAGACTGGGTAGCTAACAGAGGTAACACAAGTTAATATCCTGCAGGAATCAGGGAATCTAAAGCTTTTCCAGTTTGGTTTTTATTGAGAGGTATGTTTGACACCCTTTGTCATGTTTGGACTATTTGCTGGCCTTGTGTGGAGTCTGTAAACGCTGTAGAGACAATGACAGAAAACAACAGTTGCTAACCCCAGCAAACTGGGCATGCGAGTTCTAACATTCCAGGCGCTTTCTCCCCAGGGGCTGCCAGCTTTGAGTGAGTGGTCAAGTGAGAAGCAGATGAGAGTGAAGCCACTATATCTTTTCTGAAATTAATTTTAGGGTAGATTTTATAGGCCATAAAAGGATTACTCTAACAGAAGCCAGAGGCACACTACTGGATGGCAGTTTTCAATGTGAAGTGGGTGTACTTAGTGTGCTCTCTAAGCTTTGCTATACAGACCTGGCCAAATGCCTGCTTGTTCAACTTCTCAATCTTTCTACCTTGCTGAAATCACTGTTAATAAGGTGGTGCTCAGCCCTTGAGCATCAGGGTGAAAAAGACATTCAGCTCTTCACTGACCTTTCACAAAGGTAGCAGACAACAAGAAGGTTGGATTCTCCAAAACAAATTGTTGTGGCCATTTTGTGGTGGTTTGAATAGGAATGGCCCCCTTAGTTTCATATATTTGAATACTTGGTCATTAGGGAGTGGCATTATGAGAAGATGTGTCCTTGTTGGGGAAGGTGTGGCCTTGTTGGAGGAAGTATGTCAGTGGAGGTGGGCTTTGATATTTCAGAATCTCAACCCAGGCCCATTGTCTCTGTCTTCATGTTGCGTGCCAATCAGGATATAGAACTCTGTTACTTCTCTATGGTAACTCTACATAGCACTCTGTCTATCTGCATGCCACCATGCTTTCCCACCATGTTGATAATGAAATAAACTTGTAAGCTATAAACCAGCCCCAAATTAAGAGTTGCTATAGTCATTTTATCTCTGTGCTGCAATAGAACATTGACTAAGACACTACCACACCACTACTCTCAGAGAAAAGCCATTCTTTTACTATGAAGTGGGTCTTTTAAAAATTAATTTAATTTAATGAGTCTGGGTGTTTGCCTAGATGCATACCAGTGAGTTACATGCATGCCTGGTACCCATGGAGACCGGAAGAACATGGCAACTTCCTTAGAATTGTAGTTGCAGACAGTTGTGAGTTGCCATGTGGTTGCTGGGAATCAAGTCTGGGCCCTGTGGAAGAGCAGCTGGTGTGCTAACTGCTGAACCATCTCTCGGCTCTTATTTTGTCTTGTATCTATTTCCCTTTAACTGAAGTATGGTGTGGTGGTATGTGCCTAGTGTAACAACCACTTGGAAAGTGGGGGCAGGAAATATCTTCAGTTCAAAAGTTCAAGACCAGTCTCAGCAACATAGTGAGATCCTGCTTCTTAATACTGGATAGCCTCTATTGTAACCATTTGGAATTGCTATAATAAAGTACCACCAACTGGGAAATTGATTTAAAAAAAAAAACCCTGAAATTTCTTTCTTACTGTCTGAGATGCTGGAAAGTCTAGGATTGAGGCATTAGCCCTTTGAGTATCTGGTAAGAACCAGGTCTCTGTTTCAAGATGTTACCTGGTTGGCACATTCTCATGTTGAGAAAGGAAAAGGCAAGTTTGTGTGATGTCTCTCCCCGGAGACCATTTATCCCTCATGACTACTATCCTCCAAAGGCCCCACCTCTTGATGCTAGTGTATCAGACATGCTTTCTCTTGGATAAGGAGAACTCACTGCGGTCATTGAAACCTGTCAGACAGCACAGGCTTTGTGTTGCCATCCTTATGCCTGGATATGAACATGAATGCAATATCAGTTCCTCACTGAAGCTTAAAAGAGCACTAGGGCATTGGTGCTCAGAGTCTGAGAAGCCAAAGTGGACCTGGAGGGTGGGGGAGCAGAATGGTAGGCAAGGGTTTTTGTACAAATGAAAGCAAGCAGACAAGAATCTTTTTAAGTGTGCCTTCCAGACAGGTTCCTAGGACAAACTTCTGTTTGTATTTTGTTTTGCTCGCTAGTAACCCACAAAAGGGTTCTTTTAGTAAAAAAAAAAAAAAAAAAAAAAAAAAAAAGGATTACCCACTGACCCACTGGTGTTTGTTTTGTTCCAGGTACTAGGAATTGGACCTTGCACATGGCAGGCAACTCTGGGTTCTGAGCTGTGCATGATTCTCTCTTTACTTTCTTTACTTTTTGAACTCCCTCTGTAGCCTGCTGTGCTCTTGAATGTGTAGCTCTCCTGCTTCAGCCTCTGAAGTAGCTGGGGTTAGAGACCTGCCCCAAAAGACCCTGACTTAATCTCTCTAGCATCCTGAGGGCCATTTCCTTTGTACCCTCCCTGCTGAAGATACAAATGACCATCAGTGTGTGAAAATCCTCACATATCCTGAGGACACTTTCCATTTTGCTTGGCTCTTGACAGTTAACTGTGGTTCAGGAAATCATTTCCTCTAGGAATCAGAATTAAGCTCTTCTATTTGATGTCCCTTTTCCTTTCTCTTTCCTGTCTCCTTTCCCTTCCCTTTTTCCTTTCCTTTCCCTTCCTTTTCCATAAACAATTTTCCATCCTTTGTCACTTTCAGGCCATGAGTGCCAAGGAGAAAGAAAAGATGTCAGTAAAAGTGGAATCACTGGTACCCATACATGCACATGAATAACTTAAGACACAAGAGTGGAAAAGATGCGGGGTCTTGAAGAGAAAGATTATAGCAAGTGTCTTACATAGGGTTTCTATTGCTGCGGTGAAACACTATGACTAAACAGCAAATTGGGGAGGAAAGGGTTTACAAATGGCTTACACTTCCACATTGTAGTCTATAACTGAAAAAATCCAGAACAGGAACTCAAACAGGGCAAGAACCTGGAGACAAGAGTTGATACAGGGGCCATGGAGGGTTGCTGCTTACTGGCTTGCTCCTCATGGCTTGTTCAGCATGCTTTCCTAAAGAACCCAGAACTAACAGCCCAGGGATGGCACCACCCACAGTGGGCTGGGCTCTCCCCCATCAATCACTAATCAGGCTGCTCTACAGCCTGATCTTAGGGAAGCATTTTCTCAAGAGAGGGTCATTTTTCTCAGATACTATAATTGGTGTCAGGTTGACATAAAACTATCCAGCACAGTGAGGTTGTGTAGCTAAAGGGAGAAAAGATTTTAAATGGTTACCTTTAAAAAATTCTATCTGAAGTAGGAAGCTTGTTATTTGGAGGCGAGGGTTCTGTTTTGTTATTGCTTTTGTTTTTTCTTTCTTAAATGATTTTCTCCAGCACACTTACAACCAATAGTATGCACCTGTTTAGTGATTTGTATCTTTCTTCCTATACTAGAGGATATTTGAATTTTGAAAGCTAATCACACTGAAAGTAGAAAAGGCAGTGCTGATTTGTATAAGGGGTATGGGAATGCTTTGGGATGAAATACAAGTACCAGGAAATCCCAGAGATTATCACTGCAAATGAGAACCATTTCATCTTTATTAAATTAAGAAATGGCAGTTGACATTGATTCCCACCTTCTTAACTCGCAAGCTGCTGACTTAACTCAAATCTGTAGTAACTGAGGGTTTTATTTGGCTTAAAAATGGACTCTAAGAAACTCCCAATGTCCATATATTACATGCCATTCCTGATTATAAAATATGAATGATAGAAGTAAACTAGCCCAGTTCTCCATTCTAGACAACTCATGTGCTATCACACTCAATAAAGACAAGATGTGTTGAAGGTAATAGAAATATAAAACTTACATCCATTCTCCTATATTTCCTTGTTGGTTTATTTATTATAGGTTTTTATAGAAAATGCAGTCAATTTTATATACAACCCAGAGCTTGACCTCCTCTGAACTTAAAGATCTTCTGGGATTTGTGACCTTAGCAAAAATGTCTTGGTCCCTTAATGTAGCTCCTTTTTTCAGGCAGTCTTTTGACTTCATTGTATGAGTTCCTTGCTCTTTGCAGAAAAATATGAAAAGTACTCTCACCTCTCTACAGCAGCATTTGACCACCTATCAAGAATCCTGGCCTTACCTACCTAGTTTAAGCAGCTTGCATGCTCTTGTGCTAACATGCACTTTGTTCTGTGCAGATGCAAGAAGACAATACCAGAATTAGCAGGAAGAGCCTCCACATTCTTAGAGCCCTATGTCTTGGTGTGTTGTGTATGTTAAAACAAAAGTGGGAAAGGACTTTATCAAATGAGTTACTTTGTTGCTATGGTAGAACACTTGAGGGGTGTAAGAGCCTGCCCCTGCCAGCAAGGAAGACACAACTCTGGGAAGATCTTCTTCATGCAGTTTTAATCAGGATCCTTGAAACATGTTCTTCTGACCCGCAGGGGACCCCTGCACAGGCTTAAATACCCTTGCATTAACCAACCCCAGTGAGCTACGTGGACCCTGCAGATAGGCTACTCTAATGTGAAGACAGACAGGCTGAACAGATTTAACCAAATAAGGGCTTGTTTACACCCAGAGAGCGCTCACCCTTGGGGAGGTGGGAGGCAGAAGCCAGCGCCATCTTTCAGGTGGGGCACTTCGAGGCTCTCTACAGAGGGGTAACGGACTCATCCTGGCCTGCAATCTAGGGTATATTCTGTGGTTGGAGAGGCAGCACTGCAGGAAATCCTTGTGGATGTGGACGTGTGACCATGCAGTGGTGGGTTTATACCTCAGTGTACTAGGGAGCAGAGAGGATGAATACTGGGGTTCAGCTCTCTTTCTCTTTTCTAGCTCTCACTATATGCAAGTAACTGGCTAGTGAGATGGTCTTTCTCCCTCATTTTGTAAACCCTGAACTCCCTTCTCAGACATACCCAGGAGTAGGCTTGTACCTCCTAGTGATTTTAATTCTGTCAAGTTGTCAGTAAAGATTAGCCATCATGCTTTCTTTATTTACCTATACTTCGCCCCTCTCTAGAAATCATTAGGTTGAGGGTGAGAATACCAGGAAAGAGTACAGGAAGATAGATGGACAGATATGCTGCTTTTCATCATTAATTAATTAATTAATTTTAAGGATAGTACAACTCAAACAAATCAGCTTCAGAACCATCACTGCATCCTGCCTGTTTTTTGAGAAGCCCAGTCTTCTGCTTGCCACTTGCCTCCACCTGTGATGGGCTGTCATTGACACTTGACTTCAGAAACAATAAATGTGAAGTGGCATTGTTCTGTAGGTCACTCTCTAAATGTGCTGCAGTATCTCTGTTTGTGAGTCTGAGAGTAGAGTGAGAAAACCTGAAAATAGGGAAACCTTGAGTGTTTGAGTCATTAGTCTGAGATAACTCTGCCACCTAGCCACAAAGCCAAAAACAGTACACACAACCCCT
Organism: Cricetiscus sungorus; assembly: GCA_030556225.1. Lineage (NCBI taxonomy): Eukaryota > Metazoa > Chordata > Mammalia > Rodentia > Cricetidae > Cricetiscus > Cricetiscus sungorus. The sequence continues at coordinate 19,745,376 of JANBXA010000180.1, read as the reverse complement.
ATCCTTCATCCCATTACTGTCCATCTTATCTTGTGTTTCAGTTCTCCAATCTTCCCTTCTGTATATTGCAGTCTTCCTGGAGAGTGGAGTGTACATATGGATACTAAAGTGATGAATCCCAATAGATTCTCTGCAGGCATTGTGTGAGAATCCCATCCTCCTAAGACTCCACTCAATCCATTTTCTCTATATCCCCCTTGACTAAGGGAAATTTGGCCTCTGCTAGAATTTTTACAATGACAAAGAAGGCTTCAATATCCAAGACAGCCCTTTTTAGGTGGAAAAGTCCATTGTTTCTAGCAAAATATGCCCACCAATGACCTCTACCAGTCTCCAAGGCTTATTTTCCAGTAAGAAAAATGACTTGCTTCCCTAGCCAGTACATCAGAAGAGAAAGCCTTCTTCCTGGAGTCTTAGTACTCGACTCTTTGAAATTTAATAAGCCTTCTCTATCCCAGAGGGCATTCCCAGAGAAACTGCAAACCCAAGACATCGGCTGTGTTCCTATGAGATTGACAGTTGCCATGGGGATGGGATAGGATGCTGTCCTCCAGTGCTCCATGATTTCATCTCAACAGAGCTCTTCCTGAGACCTAAGTGCCTGCTATGATTTTTATAGAGGTCCATCAGCTGGGCCTAACAGAGGAAGTACTGGGTCCCTGTGCGCCAGAACCAGGAACATGATTTATTCAGAGCTTATTGAGTGGTTCTAACTTCCTTGCCTCCTTCACACACACAAAAAAAAAAAAAAAAAAACACAGAAATTCTGGTTATAGTATAACCCCAGACTCCTGGCTTCAGTCATAATTCTTAGGTGGATTTCAATGGCTTATAATTAAAAGTAGAGAGGACTCCAACAAACCCTCAGATGATTGGGTGTCAAAGGTCCAGAAGATGCATCTAAAGGCAGCCTGACTCCAAATGTTAAGCTCTTGATTCCCTCTCCCTCCAACCCCCCCCTTGGCCATAAACACAGAACTCAGCTCAGACTGGCTTCAGCAGGATCTGTAGCATGACTCACCCAGTGCAGGGAATTAACTGAGAACACAGCTAGTCCAGCAGCTATTTTACAGACTAATGAGAAACCTGACTCTGTTCTTGGACAGAAACAGCTCTCAAAGACAGCAGAACCATGCTGCACTAGTGAGAGAGGCAGATTGCAGCAAGCAGCCAGGGGCCACTTGATACAGAATCCAGGGAAGGATCTGTATTGATTTTGTATTGGAGAGGGACAGGGGTGGGCATTCCTTGATGCAAAGGGCTCATCTCTAGAGGATTTGAAGGACACCCCAGGCCCATCCATCATCTTCATCATTAAGTCAGGCAATAGGAAAATCGTACTAATGTTAAGCCTCACATATATTCAGCAATATCCTTCCTGGCTTGCTCATAGGCAGAATTTCAGCTTGTGTCTTCAAAGTCAGTGTCTTGGCTAGGAATGCTTTTCTTTCCTCCCCTACCTTTTTCTTCTTCTTCTCTCTCTCTCTTCATTTTTGTTTAAAAACTCTTATATAGGATGTCACAATTTAGCCCAGGCTGGCCACAAATTTGAAATCCTTCTGTCCTATTCTCCCAAGTGCTGGGATTCCAGGTATGTTACACTATGCCTAGTATATGACAAAAGTTATAAAAATATATTAGAAATTATTTGGAAGATTTAGGATCTAAAATCAACATCCCATCTAGCATTAGAAGCCGAGAACAACCCATTAACTTAAAGATTATCCATGCTAAATTTCATTTGTTTTACCCCAGATTATCAGACACAAATTCTATGCTGAATCACATATTTTCTATCCCCAAACATTTTTGGGCAAAATAGTACATAGTATTTGGCTTAAGTAAGTGCACATTATATAAACATAAATAAAATATACTTTTTTTGGTCTGTTTGTTTGTTATGCTCCACTACCTCCCAAGGGTCCGTTTCTTCCTTTCAGAGAAAGGCAGGCTGCTTCAGCAATGAGAGTCATTAAGGACTAGATGCAAACAACTGAAATTTCCCTTCCCTTCTTTCTTATGAGTACATTAAGTAACCAAAGAAGTGAAACAATGAACATCATTGATTCCTAAAAGCCCATTGAAGATCTAGAGTATTTCCTTCTTTTCTGCCAACACATAGCTAACTTATTTTTCTTATAATTAAAAACAAGTACTTATGATGAGAGAGAAACCAATGAGGCCAGAAAGAAACTGGCAGTCTACTTTTGTTCTAGTCACTAGCAAAAAAAGAGAAAAGAGGTTAACACCAGTTTATCCTATGCCCCAACGACTGGAAAGTCAGAAGGGTCCTTGCTGCATGCACTTAACTGACAATGAGTTTAGGAGCTTTTATAAGTACAGATATTTCAAGATTTCAAAACCTCAGTACAAGTTACTATCAAAATGTAGAAATAATTTGGAAGCTAAGCCTAGTGACATGGTCATGCTACTACTTACAAGGTCAAAGCAAGAGGAGAGTGAATTTTTGGTCAGTACATGCTGTATAAGATATCACCTCAAAACAAACCAATGCTCATAGAAGCACTCTGAAATACCATTATGAACATTTGACATAGTTTCAAACTCTATCAACTTCAGAGTGAAGAACTTGGGTTTTCATGGGGCCTATTCTTTAGAGCCAAGAACTTTCATTAGATAGTTGTCTACAATGTAAAGTCAAAGAGAAAACAGGCATGACCCTCACTTAGAAAAAGAAAAAGGTCCCTACATCTGTTGGAAATTCTGACTATACTAAATGGGCTGTTGATAAATTTAAATGCTGAATGTCCTTGACAAATGTGACATGGAAGAGGAAATTTTAACTTTCAGTCAATGCTGAAAATAAGAAGTTATCTTGAAAGGCCTCAGACTTTGAGTGAAAGGAGACACATGATTAATCTTTGTTTACAGTGGGGATGAGGGAAAAGACTTGTCTGGGAAACACAAACACAGATAACATGGCAACATAGATAGCTTAAATGCAAAGGGTCTGTCTCTTAAATAAAAGCATAGACTTTGGGCTGGGGAGATGGCTTGATGGGTACAAGTAGATGTGGGGATACCACCCATCTCTAAGTGGGTTCACCCTGATAAGGCACACTGTCACTGTTCCTATTGCATAGATCTCACAGCCTGGTAGCTTGAATACTTCACAGAGTGTTGTCATTATGTGCTGCTACAGGGGCACAATCACTCTGAGTGAGGTCACAACCATAGGGCTGAAGACGTAGCTCAACTGAAGGCTTGCACAGAGCCCTGGATTCAGTTCCCAGCACTGAACTATATATATATATATATATATATATATATATATATATATATATATATATATTCATCTCACTTGAGATGAGAGGTGGAGGCAGAAGACTCAGAATTTCAAGGTCATCCTCTTCTACATAGTAAATTTGAGACCAGCCTGGACTACATATCCATATACTGTCACAAAATAAAGAAAGAAGAAAAAAAAATCCAAAAAACCCCCAGGATCCTGTTACAATGACAAGCAGAGATGTTTGATATTGGGAAGAACAAAGAAAGCCTCTGCCAATATCTAAGATAGGAAATAAAGAATTGTGAAAGAAATAGTATGTAAATAATTTTTGGATACCACAACCATATGTGGTTACAGATACTGTTGTTAGTAGGTATTTGAGACCTTAGGATGCATCTATGATAACAAATACCAAAATACTAACTAAAAGTCATCTTCCTCTCTCTAGCATGTGGGTAAGTCAGGGAACTTACCCACAGCACAGTTGACATTGTCCAAATTAAGTATTTGCATATTTCCAGATAATACCAACAGCCTGCCCTATGGGCAGTGGGCTTGGGGCCCACCCATATCTGACTTGGAATCTGCCCATACCCAGCCTTTCTTTTGTGAATCAATAAGGTCTCTGAGGGTTACAAGAAAGAGAATGTAAAATCTACAACTCTTGATGTTTTTCAAACTTAACATTTTAAGGTCTGATGTCTCTTGTGGAATAGAGTGAGACAGGCTCTATTTATTAGCCTTTTTCTCTCCTGATGTTTGCTAATAAAGGACTGGGGGAGCAAAAGCCTTGTAGCACCTGGACCATCGTGCAAACAAACATAAAGCCTGACCCTTACAAGGAGCCTCTGGAATTCTTCATTTGCGTAGATGTACACATCTTGCATGCTTTGACATTTACTAAAATCCAATAGACTGTAAATGTGGTGTAATTAGAGGTCCTCTCTTTATGGATGCAATGCTTTTCCTCTATGAAGTGTTACTTGTAAAGGCCATAAAAGCATAGTCCAGGTAGTCCACATCTGATCATACCTGATTCTCTATGCATTTCTTTGTTAAATCTTGGACTCCTTCCAGATGTGAATGCTAGAGGAGAAAAGGTTGAGTCTATTCCATGTAGTCAATTTAATATGTTCATGGGGAGGGGGGGGGAGATAGTGTCCTTCAGGAATTTCAGCAAATGTGTTGGAATTTAAATTTCATGTGTGGCTTCTGCTTTATGAGGATTAGCAGCTGTGTAAGTCTGAAAAAGAATGCTAGAGAGAAAGCAAATTACAGATAGAGAGGGTGTAAAACCAAGGGTGGCTTTAGAGTCACACTTAATAGGAATCCAGAACTCTTTACACTTTCCAAGTTCCCTCCATCCTACTGGGACTCCTAAATTGAAATAATAATCTCCTTTCCCCCTTTAAACAATTCTTGTCCTACTTTTAAGACTATTAGGGGAATAAAATAAAACACATGCAAAACTGAACATCAGCAGCACTAAAATGTATGAAACAATGTGCAGAAAACTCCACAGACCTTATAAAAAGCTTTCCAGAGCACAGAGGAAAATCATCCAAACTACAGAACAAAATGTGTGTAAATGGGGAGATCATGGGTGTGAATGTCAGGGACCTCATCATGTGCCCATGCTTTGTGTCTGTTCAACTCTAAACCTGATGTACACTTGTTCTGATCTACTAGAATTTTGGTCTCACTCTTCATATAACCATGTGACAGAGTATGCACTGCCTTCCAGAGGTGTGAGGAATAGTCTGATAGTTATTTTAACATTCTTAGGCCAAATGAAATAAAGTGGCTAAATAGTGCAAGTATTGGCCTTCTAATCAACAGTAATGAAATGCAACAAGCAAGATTCTCAAGGCTCTGGCATTGAAGCTAAGGTCATTTGCAGAGAACACAAGTTCATAGTTATCTACTCTTCCATGTAGCTACTTCGCCAGGTTTTCATTACTATAATCTAGACTAAACCAAGCTTTGACTCTAACTTCCAAGACTTATCCTATGTTCATTTATCTAAAAGTTGAAAAACAGAAACTTCTGCATGCAGTGAGTCCTGTTCATTTTAAATCTAATGGATTCCCCTTGTCGGAGCCCAGAGGAACAGGGGATGAGGTGTGGCAAAGCAACAGGCCTTCAGATTTCTCTCCTCAATGCTGAGATCATTGGAACCATTTCTTTCCTCAATTCTAATAACTCCAAGGAGCCAAACAGTCCATAGTCTTTGACCCTTAAGTTTGGGCTGGGGTCCACAATCCTCAGAACTGGGATTTAACCCAAATGGAGCTATTATCTGGCTGAGTGACAAAACTTTTGTGAAACTCCTGGAAACAAAATATCTACAAACAAAATTAACTAATACATTACTTTCACATCATTTGCTCTTAAATAAAAGGAATTGCTTTTCTTTAAAGCACACAAATATTAAGATGTATTCTCTATCAACAGTAGTTTTTGGAATATGGTCGGGAGATTTTGTGGAAAGTTTTACATAATTTCCCATTAAAGTCGGTTCAGTTATCACTTTTGTCAGTTACACCATGCAAGGCTGTGACTGGAGACTGGCTCAGAGATGGATAACCTCAGCCATTTCCATTCAAAGGGGCCAAAATGGTTGAGTGTTATGCTGTACCCTTCCTGAGAGTTCTCATATTTTTGCATTGAACTCAAATACATAAATAAAGTTAATGGTTCATAGAAAACGCACATAAGATAAAGACAAAATATGGATGTCCTGTTATTTCCATTTGTAAATAACAAATATTCATCATGAACATCAAATTCCATTGGAATCACAATGCATCACCCACTGCTAAAGTTGACTGTATGGGAAACTTCTTTTGTTTTTTTGTTTGTTTGTTTTTTGTTTTGTTTTGTTTTGTTTTTGAGATAGGGTTTCTCTGTATTGTTTTGGAGCCTGTCCTGGAACTAGCTGTGTAGAACAGGCTGGCCTCGAACTCACAGAGATTCCCCTGCCTCTGTCTCCCAAGTTCTGGGATTAAAGGTGCACGCCTCCAAGGCCTGGTTTGCATGGGAAACTTCTATTGTCAACAACTAAGTGGAGGTGCTGAAAGACCCATCACTATTGTTTGGATAAACATCTCCCATATGTAAAGGCTTGGTACTCAGGGTGCTTGTACTACTGGGAAATTCTTTTGAAGCTTTAAGAAGTGAGCCCCAGTGGGAGATATTTAGGGTACTAGGACCATGCCCTTTAAAGAGATTATAGAGCCCTATTTTCATTACTGCACCTTTTATTCCCAGAAAATGTTACCAACACTATAGACCCAAATCAATTGGACAATCAGTTCTTGATCCAAAATTCTCCCAAACCATGAGCTAAAGTAAACCTTTTCTATTTATGTTACTTGCCTCAGGTTCATCAAAGTGATACAAGGCTGACTAATTTACCAATGAAGCCATTGGAAAAATAGTCCTTAATCTAAAAGGAAGGCAATTTAATCTACAAAATGCTAATGGCCAGGGAATCTTTAATTTCCCTCTTATTTGTATTTCTCCCCTGTATTGGACAATGACTTAGTTTGAAAATTACTTAGAATTAAACGGAAAGTTCTTTCCATGTCAAATCCCTAGTCCTTTCTATCTTTTCTGATGCATTAGTGAATCAAGTGTAGAAGATGTGTGCATAAAGAAATAAAAACATCTGGATTAGTATTTTGTAACGCTTGGTGATTTGGGCAAGAACAAAGTATATGTGCATCCTCAAATAAATGAAGTGCTATTATGATTGCCTCAGAACTAAATTAATAAAATAAAGGTGAATGGTAACATTCATATTAATAATTCAAATGTTTGAGTCTCTTTTACTTAAATGACAATAATTTATAATAAAAACCCCTATGATTTTCCAAGAAAAAAAAGCTTCCTTTAAACAACAAAATACTTGTCTATTTTTACTTTTCTTGTACATTAGATTGTTTTTTTAGTCATCTCAAGGGATAGCTGACATACAGTATGCTTTTAAATAAAAATCTCTATACTACAACTACAACTGGGCATGGCTTTAAACTTAGTACTTGGGAGACAGAGGCAAGTGGATCCCTATGAGTTCAAGGCCAGCATGGTGTACATAGTTATTTCCAATCCTACAGGGCAATATAAAGAGATCCTGTCTCAAAAAAACCAAAGAATACATATAATGCATCATTGATGTATAAAATGTAAACCAGAAATGTTAAAAAAAAAATAATGAAACCAAAACCAAAACTTGTAAACGAAAATACAAGCAAGATGCTTTTGGTTTTGTGGAATAAAAAGGTTCATTTTCTGCTTTAAAATGAGAAACCTTGCTTTATGGTCCAAACATCTTCTGACGAGGTTGTTTGCACAAGGTTTGGATGCATTCCAAAGATGACTTTTCCTTTGATAAGGACTGTTTAGTAAGCCCTACCAATATGTCTCTCACATTGTACAGCAAATGTATACCAAGAATGTGTTTGCCTTTGGTATTACTGTCATTCCTGTTGTGTCTGACTTAGAATTGATATGAACCAGTGGATAATGAAACTTAAGCCTGAAAAGAATATGCATAAGTTGACAGGCCATAAAAGGCAAAATGGCTTTCATCTTGCTTTTTATTCTATTAGATGGGCTGGGAGCTTGGTAGAGTCATGTTTTTAGGACATTCTGTCTTATGGTGATGCCACAGTGAAGAATCTTAGGTCTAGTGAGTATTTATGTGAGGAACAAGCATGGAACAGGTTCCTCCAGAGACTCACATAAAGCTTCAGATAACACAACCACCATCTAATAACAGCAACAAGGAAACCTCTGAGTTAGAACCATCCCAATAAACTGCTCCCAGATTCCTAATTATCCAAATTGTGTGTCATAATCCAAAATTAGTCAGCAGGAGATAAGATCAGAGAAGAAATCAATGAAATGAAATTAAAAGATTAGCACAAAGAGTGAAGGAAACAAAACTAGGTCTTTGCAAATATAAACAAGGTTAGCAAACCATTAGCCAAATTAGCCAAAAGAAAAAAAGAGAAGATGCAAATTAATAAAAGTAGTTATGATAAGGGAAACATTGTAACAAACACCAGATAAATGCCTATTATCATTAGGAAATAATTTGAAAACCTATATTCCAATAAATTAGGAAATACAGGCATATATGATCTACAAAAATTGAAGCAAGAAGATTTAAATAAATAGACATTATTTAACTGGATATCAACAAGTAGTTAAGAGAAAGTCACTCAATTAAAATAAAGTCAGGCCCATAATGATTCATTGCAGAATTCCACCAGTCCTTTAAAGAACTCACATTAATACTACTTAAATCACTGCATAAAACATAAAGGGAAGGAATGCTGTCAATCTGACTTTTATTCAGCCAGTATTACTTAAATAAAAAACAAAACAAAATAAAAACAGATACACAAAAGGAAGCATTAAGGCAATCTTCCTCGTAACAGGTATGCAAAGAATTTTCACTAAAATACTTTACTGAAAGTCAACTACACACCAAGTGCATCATCCATCATAGCCAAGTGCACTTCATTTTAGGGATATGGGGATGCTTCAACAACTGTGAACTCATTAGCATAATGTATCATATCAATAGACTCAAGGGCAGAAACTACAGGATTATCTCAATAGATGCACACAGGGCATTTGACAAATTCCAATATCCTTCTATGATAGATGCTCCAAACAATAAGAAATAGAAGGAAGATACCTCAATATGATAAAGATTATATATGACAAACCTATAGTATACACTAAGTGGAGAAGAATTGAAATCATTTCCACCAAAGTGAACAATAAAACAAGGATGCTATTTTCTTCCTTATTTAATATTGCACTTGTAGTTTGGGTTAGACAGACAAAAATAAGTAAAATGGATTCCAATAGTGAAGAAAGATGTGCAATTATCTCTGTGTTCTAGTGATGTGATCCTGTACATAGGAACCCTAAAGACTCCACTAGAATTAAAGAACATACTCAACATACTCAGCAAAGATGTTGCACACACACACACACACACACACACACACACACACACACACCATATAGAACCAGGAATGTCCCAATAATGAAGTGAGAAAAACAAGCTTATTCATAATAAGTTTAAATAAAGAAAATAGCTTAAAATAAACCTAATCAGGAAAGTGAAAACACCCATATAATGAAAACTTTAAAACACTAAGGAAAATAAATAAAAAAGGACACTAGAAGATGGGACTCTGTTGTGGGATATTTGTACATTGTGTGAAGGTATATTGATTGGTGTAATAAAAAGCTGGACTGCCAATAGCTATAGGCAGAATGGACTTCTTGGTAGAGAGAGGGAGTAGGAGGAGGGATCAAGGTTCAGGAGAGAGATGGCAGAAGACACAGAAAAAGCAGGACTGATGGTGGTAGGAGACAGAATGTAGATTAATAGAAATGGGTTAGTTTAAGTTATAAGAACTAGTTAGCAACCTAAGCTAAGGACAAGCTTTCATAATTAATAGCAAGTCTCCATATCATTGTGAGCTGGAGACCCTAAGGAAAGTCAGACTATATAACTTGTTTAAAAAAAATTAACAAAATAACAGTAGTAAATCCTCCCCTGTCAGTAATTACTTTCAGTGCAAATGATTAAAACTTCCTAAAGACACAGGGTGGCTGAGTAAATAAAAAATAAAGCAAACAACATCCACTTATGTATTGTCTACAGAAGACCCAATGCACACTGAAAGGTTCACATAAGCTGAAAGGATGAACATAATCTAGGTAATGATGAAAAAACAAACAAACAAACAAACAAACCCAGCACAGTCAGAAATGTGCTTATCTCAGATAAACCAGCAGAGAACATGAACATTACTACGTGGTCAAATTAGCCCCAAACCATGTGCACAGAGCCCCCACCCACCAGAGTACAATACATACTCTCTTCAAGCACACATGGGATGCTCTGCAAGACCGATCATATTTTAGACCACAAACAAGTTTGCCTTTTTGTTGCTTTTGTATATGGATATTTTGCATGCATGTAAACCTATGTACCACATGTATGCCTAAAGCCCACAGTGACTGGAAGAAGGTATCAGATTTCCTGGAACTGGAGTTACAGACATTTGTGCACTACAGTGTGGATGCTGGGATCAAATCTGGGCCATTTGTGCACTACAGTGTGGATGCTGGATCAAATCAGCTAGTGCTCCTAATAGATAAGCCATCTCTCCAAATCCCACAAAACAAGCCTGAACAACCTTAACAAAAGTGAAATCATACCAATATTTTCCCTCCAACCATAGTATACAGTAAAACTAGAAATCAGTAGAGAAAGGAAAACTGGAAGGTTAACAAATGTATGCAAATTAAGGAACACATGCATGAAAACAGTGACATGAAGACGAATTTGGAAGATATCAAAGAAGTCTCTGACTGTAATGGAGGGATATCATGACAGCAAAGGAAACCAGCTTGGTAACAGTCATCCCTCTGTTGTTGTTTTTTTTTTTTTTTTAAATTGCTTTTGTCTGGGCATGCTTTTGAAGAATCCCTAATGTGACACATTCTACTCAATGGGGGACACGAGTGTACCTGAGACACATACAGGGTGAACTGTAGCCTGTGTTCCCTTTGAGCCCCTAGGTCTTTGTGGCTGTGAATGTCATTCACACCCATACATAGGTCCAAACATGAAACCCACCTTCTCACCTGGAAGCCGCTCTAACTGGCAACTGCTTCTAGCCACTAAATCCTGTTAAGCCACATAGGACTGGTTGAGAGCAGGGAACATAGACTCCCTTTGAACCGCCTTAGCAATGACCTTGGAAGTAATATTTGCTTTCTTACCAATGAGCGAGAGAGCTCCGTGGCACAACAACCACTCGGAAGCCAAAAGTGAACTTAAAAATGAAGTTCTCTAAGTGAAAGGTGACTATTAACCCATGGGCTTCAGCTCCTCTTTCAGGAATCACCACACCAGCCCCTTAGTACTGAACTCCAATTCATGCTGCTTGCAAAGGAATCTAGTCAAACACAGAGCATCTCCTGTGGCAGAATGTGCATTTGTGGCAGAGATTCAACTCACATCAGTTGGCTTCAATCTGACTGTTGGGAGTGTACGGATCTATTACCATACCTACCTAAGACAGATTATATCCTTTTCTTTACTTTTTGTCCCCATATCTTCCCATGTCTTTTTAATTTTTTATTTTCTTGATATTAGTTAATTCCTAAATTCAGTGGTTTATTCACTACACATGGTACTGTTACATCAGGTCACTTTCACTTAATATTGATCTGCTTGATCCCCCAACTCTCCAGACGTTGCCGTGCAATGTCTCTTACAATATGGCTTGTGGAATAATAGTTGCTTTGGGATCATCTGTGGTAACTGCTAAAAAAGAAATATTGTCAGAAGGACAGGAAGTGAGCACACTGGGGCTTGGAAACCCTTTCAGTATTTTGGATTTTGGTCAAGATTTCTAAGGATAAAGATGATTCTCTCTCCAAATGTCATAATTACAGCTCCAAGTCACTTAGACTGGTCCTAAGTCATTCTCTGCATTCTTGCGTGTGTGTGTGTGTGTGTGTGTGTGTGTGTGTGTGTGTGTGTGTACACTACTTCTGCTTTAAGTCCAATATTTAACCAGCTTGAAAAACGTTTCTTTAAAAAAAATCTTATTTTGCATACTAATCCCTCTCCTTCCCGCCCTCTCACAACCCCCACCATCTCCCCATCCCACCTCTACCACTCCTCAGAGAGGGAGAGATGGTGAGGCCTCCCATGGGGAAATCATCAAAGTCTGTCACATCATTTGGGGCAAGACCTAGTCTCTCCCCACTATATCTAGGTTGAGTAAGGTATTCCTCCATAGGGAATGGGCTCCAAAAGGCCAGTTCATGCATTAGGGATAAACACTCTTCCACAGTTGCCCCATAGACTGCCCAAGACCCCCAAATGACAACCATGCTCAGGAAGCCTACTGTGATCTTATGCAGGCTCCCCAGCTGTCAGATTGTAGTCAGTGAGCTCCCACTTGCTTGGGTCAGTTGTTTCTGTGGTTTTCCCCAAAATGGTCTTGACCCTTTTTGCTTATCACTCCTTCCACTCTACAACTGAGTCCTGGAGTTTGGCTCAGTGCTTAGCTGTGAATCTCCCCATCTGCTTCCATCAGTCACTGGATGAAGGCTCTATGTTGGCAGTTAAGGTAGTCATCAATCTCATTATAGAGAAATGGAATTTAAGGTAGCCTCTCCAATATTGCTTAGATTCTTAGTTGGGGTCATCTTTGTGGATTTCTGGGAATTTTCCCAGTTCCAGGTTTCTTGTTAAGCCCACAATGGCTCTCTCTATCAAGGTATCTCTTTCCTTGCTATCCCTCTCTGTCCTTCTCCCAACTTGACCTTCGTGATCCCCTCATGTTCTCCCCCACCCCAGTCCATCTCCTTCTCTCTCTCCTATGCTAACCCCTTCCTACCATGATCCCAATTTACTCAGGAGAGCTTGTCCCTTTCCCCTTCTCGGGGTGTGGGGGTGGGGGTGGAGGTCCATGTATGTCTTTATTAGGGTTCTCCTTATTTCCTAGCTTCTTTGAGGTTGTGGACTGTAGGCTAGCTATCCTTTGCTCTATGTCTAGTATTCACTTATTAATGAGTACATACCATATTTGTCTTTCTATGAAGAAAACAAACATTTTTAATCACAGGAAAGGAGCAGAGAAAATGGTTTGATGCTATCCTTGACCTTTAGCTCAGTGTCTACAAACAGTATCCCATATGGCCCTAAATGGGCCAGTTAACCTCTTGATGACTGTGCTTCCTCTTGTGTTAAGTGGAACTCATAACCTGTATGATGTAAGGCAGTAAGCACATGAATTATTGAAAACTAGATGATCTGTAATCTGCCCTCACATACTATTTTAAAGATTCCCATCCATTATTCATCACTCAATGCACTTACCTTGCATTATTACAATATGGAGGGGGCTTGTAGTTTTCAGATATTACATGCATTTCAGATATTACAGGTACAAACAGTGTTATGTAAAGTATTAATTGTGATTGATTAAGCTTAAGTGGCTTGAAATGAAATATTTTAGGTTTTGACAAATGATGAAATCTTCATGGTGGCACTAAATGTCACTGTATTTGTTGTTGATGGGACTCTAGAACTTTGGGGATTTAGTTATCACAGAACTGGGTTTAGCACTTATAATATTTGGCTACAGTCTCAAAAGTTCATGTCATGGAACAATGAGTTATTTTTTTGATAGTGTGAATTTAAACTGTACCCATCTATATGCCTAGCATATAGGAAAATAGCATGCTGGCTTCTCATCTTTGCTGTGTTCTCCATACTACTAATATGCAGTGACTGTGTTCTCTATCCTCTCTAATATGCAGTAGATGTGTTCTCACTCTCCCAAATAGATATAATATGCAGTAGATGTCTTCTTCACCTGCCTTAATATGCTGTAATCATGTTCTGCACCTACTAATATGCAATAGTGTATTTGTGGAGAAATGCAATAAATAAAATATTGCTAGTGCTAGTGATAAAGCCATGGTCATCAAAGAAGTGCTTATTTTAACTGGAAAAGAGAGAGGGTTACTAAAGTGGAGTATTTTAACTTGGCCAATGTAAGCCCATGACATGATAGAGTCCCCTAGATGGGCATTTGGAAACCAGGGAAATCATTCATAAAAGTATTTTAACAAGAGTTCTTACCAAGTGAAAGGTGTTTATATTTCCACATCCTTTTTACAAAATTGGCAAGTCTGAGAATCAGAAAGTTTCAGTTCTCAAATATACTTTGCAGCTCTTTATGGCAGGGTGCCCTGTTGCTGTAACGTTCTCTCTCATTTCTTGATTAACTGTACTGGTGTTTTATTAATTCTTTAGCATTCTGTGGTAAGAAGTTATAATATCCAAATGAAAACATCCCCTCCCCATCCCCTCCCCTTTTTCTTTAATATAGTTAGTACCTGTTAAACTATATACTTGATTGCTTTGTAGAAACACTCCAGAAATGTTGAAAAATAGAGGTACCAAACATTTCTACTGTCCTTGATTTTCTTTTATATATTCTTTACCTAATATTCTTAGGGTTTTCCAAAGCATATATTATTGAACCTTGTGAGAAATTAATTTTTAAAGATCTGCTATAGTCTGTTTCCATCTCAGAGCATGCTTATCTATAAGATGTACTAACAGTCCTGTAATTTCACCTCCTACCACTCAATAACAATCTTCAGGAGATGGAGAAAGGGAGGGAGGGAGAGAGAGAGAGAGACAGAGATAGAGAGAGAGAGAGATTAAAAGAGAGATTAAGAGAGAGAGAGAGAGAATATTTGCCCACAGTTTTATGAAGCTAAGTAACTAAATCTATGTTGGTCTCTTCTGGAAGATTAGAAGACATTTCATTGTTCATTTTGAGAGCAACACTGAGAAGGAAAACTGTTAAGGCCACACAAGAGCACAATAGACAACACAGTAGACAACAGGACCTCCTCCAAGCCAACAGTGACAAACTCACAAACAAAAGCTTCCCAAGCAACGACTCAGCAAATCTCTGATCCGAAGGTTGCTGACCACAGGCTTTGATGCCAAACTATGCCTGTGCTATCCTTTTAGACTTCTGGATCAGTTTATCTGAAAAATCCATTGGCAAGTAGTTGCTAATTCTTTACCATATGACTGTTCCATAACCTTCCAGCTCATATCATCTTGTTCATCAAACAACCTCATGGTTCATGGACATCAATTATAATAACAAATTTTATGCAGTCAAACTTAAGAGATTTGAAAACTCAGTCGTAAATGGGATGTCTTCAGCAACCACCCCCCTCGCTACCACACACATATACATGCACACATGCAAAGCCCAGAGAACGTTGTAGAGAAGGAAGCAGAAAAATTGCAGGAGCCAGTGCGAGAGAAAATGGATGATGCCAAGGAAACAAGGTCTTCTAGACACAACAGGACTGTCACACATATGTTGCTACACGCACAGTGCCTGTACAGATTCAAACCTGCTGCAGCCCAAATGCTGACAGGAGGTGGGAATGCACACCAACTCCCACCCCTAACCAAGAAGCTATCTGCAAATGACATCAGCTTGCAGAGGAAAAAGTTGTCTTCTTTGATGAGGTCTTGCTGGGTATGTTAACTACACTTAACACGCCTAGCAGTGATTGGCTAACATAAAATAAATTCAGTTGCATTTTGTAAACTTTTGTCTTGTATTGATTTGGACATTTTATGGTTTCAGATTTTGTGTTTTTTATGGTGTGTGTGTGTGTGTGTGTGTGTGTGTGTGTATGTGTGTGTGTGTGTGTGTGCATGTGCACCTGTGTATATGTCCAAGTGTTTCTGTGTTTCCTATGCTTTTTCTTTTTTTTCTAACTTATTTCTTATTCTCGTTCGTTTCTCTTTTAGTGACCTGTTTGTTTTCTGAAGAAAGAAAAAAAGGGGGTAGAGTTGGATTAGATGGGATGTGAGGAGAATCTGGGAGGAGCTCGGAGAGGGAAACCATAATCAGAATGTATTAAATGAGAAATTATACACACACACACACACACACAAACACACACACTCACACACTCACACACACATAGATATAGATATAGATAGATGATATAGATATAGATATAGATATAGATATAGATATAGATATAGATATAGATATAGATATAGATATAGATATAGATATAGATATAGATATAGATATAGATATATTTTACAGGATATACTCAAGTGAATAAAAGACATATTATTTCCAACTGGTCATCCTATACAAGTTTTTTAATGTTTTCAAATTTGACAATGCTGTTTGCTCTGATAAGTAGCAGCTATTTTCTTCACTTAGGTTTGTCTACACTTATAAATGTTCAAATTAATATCAGATCTCAAATTTTATGTTTATGAATACATAATAAATATATATTAATATAAATATTAAAACATTTCTATATCCATCAAAACTATAAATCTTTCTTATATAAGTCTATAAGAAATATTTTTAGAGAGTGCTTTACTTTTCAATTTTCACAATTATTGGTATATTTTGGTTCTCTGTACTTTTAATCAACATGCTATATTAATTTTCCTCAAATGATTATTTTTTTCAGATTTGGAAAACACAAGAAATACTGTATTATTCATGATTATAGAAAGTTGTACTATGTTATTCTTTATACTTTTATTCAAATTGAGAAGAAAATTAGGGAAAAACATATAGGAATATAAAGCTGAAGTCTTCAGAAGGCTTCAACATGAGAAGAATGGAATACATAATGCTGCTTTACCATTTCTTCTACAGCCCTCTTAGAAGAGTTCATTCTGAAAAGATAGGTAAAGGTAGATACACAAGTTGCAGGATGTGCTTTCAAAGGTTTGGACATATTACTGTGAACCAAATTTCTTCAGTTCTAAGAGAGATTCTTTTGCTTGTTGGTGTCACACCTGGATAGAAATACTGAATGCTTCCCTCCCTTGCACCTTCTGGTCCTAGGAAATCTATACTTCTGGGAACAGAGTTTCAGATTAGACCACAATCAGCTCCTCTGAGTCCTGTGTCCACAGTGTCTTCCCCAGTAGGGATGTAACTTCAACCTCTGACAGGCAACCCAGTGCAGCAGAAAGAGTTTATATTGTTCTAGGAGTCACTAGCACTTTCCTACCCACTGATTCAAATGGTGAGATGTAAAGGGATTCTGGTGGCACTCATATCTTGGAAGTAATAAACAGCTATCTAATTGGTCTTTAAGCCTCATTCAACAGGAGGGAAATCATGCCTGGTATTAGAAACCTAACCAATCACTTGGTGCTACTAAAGTCATGGATCTTAGGGAACCTATTATCACCAATTTATTAGATCAGCATAATTCCTAAGTACCTTCAACATCATCCTTATGTCAATAGGTTAGTGCATCTCTCAACCCTTACCAGAGAAATTTCTCTTTGCAGCAGTTACCATCACAGAAAACCAAAACTGGTCATAATGCAGAGTTCAACTGATTGCGGGGTACCAAATCCCAACAGATACATCTGCAATACAAATCCTGCCCCTGATGCTCAGGGCACATCAAATAAGAGTCGGTGGGAAGGTTGGAGAAGTCAGAGGACCAGGAAGTCTGCTGTGAGATTAGATCTCCTAGAAATGATGGGAAAGCTATACCCATGATTCCTCAACAATATGGCTGCCTAAACAAGACCTGAACAAGGACACCATAAATAAACATATTAATGTAGAAGGGGAAAATGTTGCAGGATCACACCCTTAAAATCTGAACTACAGGCACAAGGACTGTCCAAAGAATGAGAAATAGTTTTTCCCAGGGATGAACTCCCTAATTGGTTATTCAATACAAAGTCGTCAGCCTTGAAGTCATATACACATAAGCCACACTAGATGGATTGAATACATTGTTTGTACAGATGTGGGGTGGATAGAGAAGTGGGAGGATCTGGAAGATCTGGAAGATCTGAAAGGAGTAGAAGGGGAAGTACATCTGATCAAAATACACTGTATAAAATTCTCAAAGAACTAATAAACATGATGATAATAAAGAGAAAGATGTGTTAGTGTCAGCTATATGCAGCTGTTGGTGTGTATTAGGCAAAATACTCCTAGTTCTCTGAGTAGCAACAATGCAGAATTGGACACTTAGTATTATGTCATAGATCATCAATAGTTTTTGCTTGACTTGTTCTCCTCTAGCAAATATTGACTTTTAAAATTATATCCTTTTCTTTATGTTGAAGATGATGACAGAATGTCATGTGAGTTATTGCTGGCAGCCTCTGGCTTACTGCAGGACCATCCAAGAATAGAAGGTCATGCATGAGCAGCTGGTACATTGTTTATTAATCATAAGAAACATATGATCTTCTAATTTAATTGTTAAAGGAAATTTCAGTAACTTTGTGGATATATTATGTCCCCAGAACTAAGTCAAGAGAGAGACAGAGAGACTGAGAGACAGAGATAGAGAGAGAGGAAGAGAGAGAGAGAGAGCAGAGAGGGAGAAAATGGGCTTCACTAAAAGAAAATGAGCAAGTTGTATTCTTCATACATTCAGAAGGCTTGATTTATGCAGCTAGAGTAAGGAGGAAAGGAAACACTTGTTGTACTGGTCCAGCTTTGTGACTCAATCTGCAAATGAGATGCTATGAAGGAAATTGCTGCATGGAAAATGAAATTCATGAATTACATGAGTTTATTTTGGGGAGAAGGCAGAGAGCAAATGTAAAACATTTATGTAAACAAAAGCAACAGAAAGATAGCAATATCAGAGAGGCAAAATCTCATTTTCTTATATCCTCCTTCCCCACCAGGTAACTCAATTTGCTAAGATAACATGACTTGGAGGCTTCAGCAAAGACAAAGAAAATCAGGTAAACAACTATAGATAATTGACTTACACTATGAACAACATGGAATTTTGTATCACTTTGGAAACCACTTTTTGTGGAACATTTAATTTAGTCACCTACTCATTCTTACAGTCATCCTGTGTTGGAGCTATCTTGATTGTTTTCCCACTTTTCAATTGAAATAAAAATAAATAAAGCTAGTAAATTTAGATGAATAGCCCTTTACTTACACTTAATAATGAGGTTCAAGACATCTTGCTATGGAGACTGGTCTGGAATCTCAGAGGGTAAAATCCTTGCATTACAAATATGAGTGCCTGAATTAAATCCCCAGAACCCATGTAACAATCCAGGTGTATGGCTAGAGAGATGGATCACAAATAAGAAGATGTAGGTTCAAATCTCTAGAACCCATATAAAAACCCGATGTGATCACTGTGCACTGTAAATCCAAGGCTTGCAGCAGAGGAAAGAGACAGGATGGCTGCACTTGATGGCCACAAACCTAGATCCAGATTTTGTGAAGACCATATCTCAAGGGAATTTTGGCATATCTTGTGAAGACCATATCTCAAGGGAAGGAGTGATAGAACAGGACACTTGGTGTCCTTGTTAGTCCTTCATATATGTAAATATGTGTTCATGACACATATGCACAAGAAATACACACAAGCACAAACAGTACACACATAACACATGTGTTAGCATGCACTTGTGATCCTGGTGTTGGAGAGGTATTGTCAGGGGGATGCTCCCAGACCTGCTGGCTAGCCAGCCTAGAATAATTGGTGAGCTTCAGGCCAAGGTAGAGAGACTTAGCACAGTCAAGATTGAAATCTGACATGTATGTACACCTGTACACTCTTGAACACATGCACATGTGTATATACCCACATAAACATTCATGAGAACATGTGCACATGTGTGTGCTTGTGCACATACACATATACAGGCTTTCAAGGCATGACTACTTAGAATTCAAGAATATAGCAGAAATGGGAAATGTTTCTATTAACATCTAACCCACCTCTCTCTAGTAGATAATTAGACATTAACCCAGAGGTACCCACTCTATCCTCAGAGGAGAGGAACATATTTATATCTCAACACATGGGACAGAAGAGAATCTGATCAGATCTGGCCTGGCAAAATTCCCCCAGTTTATACTCTAATTATACTCTAATACCTGTGTCCAGTTATTCTTATTCAAGACTATGAACTTCCAACAAACTCAGCATGAACATATACAGGCTTATTCATTTTAGGGCCCTGTCTTCTTGTGAAGGCTTCTGTATAATATAAAACTGTATGCTTGAACCAGTTACTTTCTATTGTTGTGAAAAAATACCAAAGGCACCTTAAAGGAGAAAGGGTTTATGTTAGCTTACTGTTGCAGAGGGATAGAGTCCAACATGATGGAACAAACAAAGGACAGACAGGAAAAGAGTGGCAGCAGGGGCAGGAAGCTGGCTGACCACAGTTTCTCCACACACAGGAAGCACTGAGGGGTGGACAGAAAGCAAGGTGAGGCTATACAATCTCAAAGCCCCCCCCCCCAGTGGCATACTTCCTCCAGCAAAGCTTTATGTACCTCATAATGTCCTTAAACAATGTCATAAACCAAGTGTTTAACTAGATGAGCCACTGGGAGACATTTTTCATTCAAACCAAAATGCTTTTCTTGCATTGGTTTATCATTTGTTATGGGACTTCATCCATGAACCAAGTCATAGCTTTGGAAAGACCTTGTCTTCCCTCCGTGGTTAACACAAAGCTTGAATCCACATACTTATGTCCATATCCAAAGCTCATGCTTTTATATCATACATTATGGCAAAGAGTGAGAATATATATAAAATAAACTCATATACAATAAGAATATATATATATTCACTCATATAAAATAAGAGTGAAGGAAATACTGGGTGCGTTTCAAGAGTCCATAACAAAATATATCTGATGGGACCAGAGCACATATTTTACCATCAGAAACTCCAAAACAACCCTAACACCATCTTGAAGGCTCTCAGAGCCTTTATACACTAGTGTACCCATAAGAAAACTACACTAATGTTTAGCAACATATATGGTTGGATCTATAGCAGTTTCTGAATGTCCATTCCACTTGGTTCTGGTCCATGAGCCTGTGTGTGAGCAAAGATTCTCTAAGCTCCTCTAGTTCTGATTGTCTTCTACATTACAAGGTATGTAAGACTTTATAAAATCTTCCTTCCCACACTGTCATCTCATATATGTTTAAAACTACCATTAAAATGGTTTAACTTATATCATTCAAAACCATTTAAAAATGTCCCCATGTTTTTGAAGAACTTAGTGCTCTCTGAACTGAGATTAGACATCCAGAGACTTTCATCCTTAACTACCACTGTTATCACTCTCTTTCCTGAGCTATAACAACTGATCCTTGAAAACTTTTGGATACTAGAAAGAATAAATAGGTTGCTAGGTGACTCCTTCATGTTCCCAATTACTTGTGGAATGAGGATATATGATCCATTTCTCTCTTATAATAGGTGCCAGCCATTGAGTCACTGATTGTAAGCTATGACCCAAGACACATTGAGTGTCTCATGCCAGGCTCTATTGGTTTTCTACATTAGTATATAGTTGCTTCTTCTGCTCTAAGACAATGCCCCCAATACAACTCTGTTGTCAAAAATGTAAGGTCCCCTTAGTGGGAGGTCAATAGCATTTCCATATCTCCAATTAGGACGAAGAAATGAGATGCCACACATGCCACCCACTAATCATCCACCTTTCAAGGCTTGATTTGGCAATTTCCCCTTAGGATGCAGAAGCTGACAGAAATGCTTCCTGGGTGGAAAACAGGCTTGTAAACCTGCCCGACTTATTATTTTCTGCTTGAAAGCAATAAACATCTGTTTCTGTGATAAAGTAACCAGGCTCATATTGGAGGGGAGCAAAGCTATTTAGCTCAGTTCCCATTATGGATTCTTCT
This sequence comes from Cricetiscus sungorus, assembly GCA_030556225.1. Lineage (NCBI taxonomy): Eukaryota > Metazoa > Chordata > Mammalia > Rodentia > Cricetidae > Cricetiscus > Cricetiscus sungorus. Next base: position 19,723,791 of record JANBXA010000180.1, on the reverse strand, counting down.
AGAGAATATCACCCTGAGGGCTCTGTACTGTGAAATATTGAACATTACCCCAAACCCTCTTGATTCCTCTATGCATCGTCAGCCCAAATTCTATGCTGTGAGTCATTTCTTCATGCTATAAAATGTTGGCAGATGTTATTGAGCCCAGAAAATAGGGGATAGATGCCTATCTCTCTGGGATGTTGTGGACTAGACTAGACCAAAGCTTAAGGAAGAGATACTTCTCAATTAATAAACTTCACTCTGGGACTCATTTCTTACATCTTGTATGACAATGAAATCTAGAAAGAGGTCAAATATTTACTTTTATTTTTCATATCTGTACCTCATTACCATAGGCAAAACACTTTGACTCTTGATTCCTGGCTAATAAAGTATTCTATCTTAGGCTATTCTAAAATCACAATAAACATTTCTTTAACATTCAAGTTTCAATAAAATATTTTTAAAAGATGCTTAAGTGCAATAGTGGGGGTGGATAAGGAAAAGAGTAAGCTATAATTGTTCTGACCAAGTAGTTGCAAATTCCTCAATTTGAACCAACCAGAAAGAAAACTTTTTGAGTATTATAGCTTATCAGAAACTTCTTGTTGCTGTTGTTGTATTCAAATGAATAGTAGGAAAGAAACTCACATAGTACTTGACCTGCAAATTTGTATTCCAGGTGGTAAATAACATGTGTACTGTACAAGGAGACTGTAGAGAAGAAATGTAGAAAAGTTATGTAGAGAAGTAATGTAGAGAAGAAATGGGAATCAGGAAAGCCAGAGATGTAATGATAGAAGACGATCAGAGGAGAATGACCAGAATGAGGAGTCCAGAGAACTGAGCAAAAGCTTAGAAGGTGAGAGGACTGGTCAAACAGATATGGAATACAATCAAGGGAGACAGGAATGGCATAAACAAGTCCATGGGGGGAAAGTTCAAGGAGCAGTATGAAAGCTAAAGTGTCTAGAGAGGAGTGCCTGCAAGAAACAAAGAAAGAAAGAAGTGGGGTATGACATCAGAGATATCTGGAAGAATGGATGTCTGGAAGATGTCTGGATGACTGGAAGAAAGGAGGGTGTAGGTCTTAAGTTTGTATGTTCCTGCTTTTCCTTAGAGCACACTTGTTATTGACTGTTTTGTATATAGTTTTGTATCAAGCCTAAATCTTTTCTTTAGACTAAAAGGGGAATTGTAGTGAGATATTCACTTTGTCCTCACATGTGGCACAGACCACACCCATTGGGGGTGGTGACAGGTGGATGTTACCTGGAGGAACTGAGTCTGAGGAGGGGGCTCCGAGAGCTCTCTTGCTTGCACCACAGGGACAGTAGAACATCTGGAGGCATCCTTGGGAGCAGGAACCTGCTGGCATTCATCTGTCTATGTTGTAAGTTATTTCTCCCTGAATAAACATCTATTTGGCCTATCTGTTTCTCCTGATCCTTATTAAACCTCAATAGGAGGGGAGTTATGGAGACTCTTTAGGTGTAATGAAATAAGCATTCCTAAGATATTAAGAATGGCAATCGCGTGATCTGAATCCCATTTTAAAAGGATGCCTTATACTGACCCAGACCTCATAAACATGGGTGTTAGGAGGTCTGGGAAGTCTATGGGGCCTCTGGTAGTAAATTGGTATTTATCCCTAGTATACGAATGGACTTTGGGATATATAGAGTATAGAGGGATAATCTCTCAGCCTAGACATATGGGGGAGGGCCTAGGCCCTGCTCAAAATGACATGACAGACTTTGGAGATCACCCATGGAAGGCCTTACCCTCCCTGGTGAACAGAAAGGGGATGGGATGGTGGTTGGGAGGAAATTTAAATAAATTTAAATAAAAAATATTATTAAAAAAGATGTCTTGTGGAAAAAGATTATAGATATTGGGTAATCAGTGTAGTATCAAGGAATAGGTAGAGAGATTTGGCATCTAAGCAAGAGGCTTAGGAAAGTGAGTAATGGAAGAAGCACAGGATGCTGCATCTATTTGAAGAGTCAATATTATTAGATTAGCTGGGTGTGAAAGAAGGGAACATGAAGGATGAGTTGTGTTGTCTTACCTAGAACGAATGTAAAGACATTAAAATAGGATGGGGAAACAACTTAAAAAAACATAAATATCTATCAGATATCTCACATAGATATTGCATAGGCAATTGGATTTATAAACCCTATATTTCAGGCAAAAGATGTGAGGTAGAGGCATCAACTTGGAAATTGTACGGTATTGAAAGCCATGCTTCTGGAGGCTACTACCACAACTAATTACAGATAAAAATCAAAGATTGAAGCCAGGTGTGTGTGGGAGGGGGCATGCCTTTAATTCCAGGATTTAGGAGGTAGGCAGACCTTAAAAAGAGAGAGAGGGAGGGAGGGAGGGGGAGAGAGGGAGACAGAGACAGAGAGAGAGAGAGAGAGAGAGAGAGAGAGAGAGAGAGAGAGAGAGAGGAGAGAGGGAGAGAGGGAGAGAGGGAGAGAGGGAGAAGGAGAGAGAGAGAAAGTATTAAGCTCAGGAACACACTGAAGTTAACAGGACTAAGAAGAAGGTCCAATAAAGAGAGGACTAAGGTGAATTGTTAACATGGACAACAAGCCAAAGCAATGGCATGTTCTATGATCTAGGTGGACAAGTTGTCAAGCACTAAGTACCAACAGTCAGGTGGAGACCAGAGCTGGTCACTGGGCTAAGCATGTGGATCTGATCAATGACCTTAGGAAAGCTAGTTAAAAGGATAGTGTTGACTTGGAGAGAAGCAAGAACAGATGGGATATTCTGTGAAGGAGAGAGGAGTTGGGGATGTGAGCACAAATAGGCCACACGTGGTCATGCCTCTGATGGAAGATGCACAGAAGCAGGTGGAGGTGATGATGTGTTTAGCAGGATCCCGCTAGTGTACTTAGTGAGTCAAGAAGCAAGGTCATCAGGTGAAAGTGATAAGAATGGGGTGAAATGTTTGCAAGAGGGTATGAGAAGTTACTGGGCCAGAAACATGAGCATCAGCTGGAAGACTGCTGAACTCTTAATCCACAGGACCAAATGAAAAGTTGTATATGAACAAGAATTCCAAGGGTCTTCTCTATAAATAAAGAGGGGAAGGGGTAATAGCAACATATGCATCAAGGTGGTAGTTTCAACAATAAACACGTAACATTCACGTGAGCTCTCATCAGTCAGGTCTTGGTAGGAAAGAGAATCCACCCACTCAGATGGATTCACTAAGTGGTTCATTACCTGCAGAGCTATTGAACAATGTAACACGGCTATAACATGGTTCTCAGGGGGCATAAAAGCCAAAGCATTGGTAGTTGTCAGCATTGGTAGTTGCAAACCATCAAGGTATGTAGTGAGATTGTAAGGGGGCTACTCACAGGGATCTGGGCAAAGTTACAAAGTGAAAATGGGAAATAGAAGCACTCAGGAACTAGCAAATGGAGGAAAAGCATTAACTTACCTGTAGGAGCAAAGGAAGAAACAGTCCTACTTCAGTGAATGAAGAGCAGCCTGGTGGACTTTAGCAAGGAGGGACTGGATTGCTTCCAGGTAGTGAGCAAATTAGGACCCAACAGGACTTAATTATCTCCTCTTCCCATCCTGAGTCTTACAATGTTTCCTCCCACTGGCTGCCTCCCAGATGAAGCTGGCAAGGCATCTTGGGGTATGTAGTTCTCCACTGTGGTTTGTAATCCTGAGAAGAGAGGGGACCAGAGAAAAGTTGCTGGGGAGGCAGATGATAGAGAATGATCATGAAAAGCCCTTAGAGGAGGACCAGGACATTTTCTAAGCACTTTATATGGAAATAGTTTCATTACTTTTATTAAAACACGGTACTTTCTTATTGAATAAGACTATATATGCTAGGTCAATTCATTACTACAGACAGTTGAATATTTTAACATTTAAACATACACCACCTCCAGCTGAAAATTTCAAGTTTTCTTTTTCTAAGTGGTAAAGCTAGCACCGATCATCTCTGGACTGAAGAAAGTCTTAATATTAGGCAGAATTTAAAATGTCAATTGGATGATGAAACAACTTGGGGCTTAATGAGAAAATTTTCAAATTTTTATTCAGAAAATGTAAAAGAAAATATACAATGAGCCCATAAATTGCAGGTCCCACTGGAATTCCATGTACCATTTCATGAACGCCTTAAAGAAATCTACAAGGCAACTATGCTTGTAAGTTCTTTCGTTTTCAGTTACAAGCTATGTTTTGACATCACCAACAGCTGTTCTAGGGATATTGGAAATTTATGACAGCTAGAAGGTAGGAGTGAGTTGTTAGCTAAAGTGGGCAAAGAAAGCATTCTGCTCAAGAAAGACAGAGTGTAAGAAATAAAATGGGTCCTGTTTCTGAGCAATTAAAATATAACCAGATTGTGGCTGGGACCTGGTTCAATTCCCAGCACCCACATTTGGCTCACAAACATCCATAATGCCAGAGGCAACAGGGATGCATGTGGCATATATACATTCATATAGGCAGACCATTCATACAAATGGAGTCAAATCGGTAAGTCTTTTAAAAGAGGTTTTATATTGCCTAGCACCTGAAGATAAGGCTTCGTTGGTAGGATACTCCTCTAACATACATGAGGCCCTGGATTTTGTCCTCAGCACCATATAAAACCTAAAATTGAGTGAGGTGGTAGCATATCTGTAATCATAGAAGTTGAGAGGAGGAGATAGGAGGATCTGGAATTCAAAGTCATCCTCAGCTACAGAAGAGTGAGGCCAGCCTGGTCTACACAAGACTCTATAGCAAAACACCAGACAAAACGACAGGGAACCGTTCTTATGATGGGCACTTTCCTAGACGGGAGGAGCTGGCAACAAAGCTTCAAGGGGTTTGTCAGCATCATCTGTGGAAACAGCTGATGAGAGAACTACTAACGCTGGAGTGGACATTTGCGCAGGGAAGCTGATCTTCTGTGATGCCTGCCACCCTCCACCCCAATCCTCTCCCACCGATGGAGTACAAAGGTGCAGGCCGTGGAAGCAAGGGTCAAGAGTATGGGCTTAAGAGGAAGAAAACAAGAGGCCTGGGGACCACAAGGGTATCTCATAAATGATGTGCTGTGGGTGCTGCTGCCATCAGCACTTTTGGTTCTGTTCTCTGTCATTCTGTCCTCGAGGGTGATGTGAAGCCAGTTTCTTTAAAACCTGTTGTAAAGCCTTACATTTGAAAAATCACATGATGAGTAGGGGGCACATGCTTCTTCAAACATCCTGCATGTGCCTTTGTTTATATGACAAAGACTTCCCAGATGCCCAATTCACTTTTACTTTTCATTGTTTCTTTTTAACTAATACATTATCAACAACAACAAAAAACCCGCCTTCTTAAACAAATGGCATATCATTTTGTTAGAAATCTCAAATAAAAAGAATTTTCTACCCTAACCATCTTTTCTAATACTGTATTTTAGGTCCTGTGACAAGTTCACTAGAAAAGGTGTCTCCAAATTCTACTCTAACTAAGATTTCCAAGCTGCTGCCACATCCAGACACTTTACTAACCAGTTAATGAGGCTGTCTCAGTAGTGACTGTATTTATTTAACATACATTACAATCCCAACTGACACTTTCTAATGAATCTCTGGCTGCTATGGAGAAAAAAACTCTCCCACTCAATAAGTGTAAACTCACGTGTCCAAAATGAAACACAGTTGTGAAGTTTAAATGGCCTGTATCGATTCTCCACAGTCTCTCTGTGTTAGCCTGGTGCCAGTCCTTTAATTTGCACCCTGAAGGCTACAGCCTCACTTGATTTAGATGTCACAATAAAGCAGTCTATCAGTTTGAGAAACCAACTGGAATATTTTAGAAAATTGCTTTGGATATCCTCACCTTACTGTGCACAAAGGCCACTGCTCTCACAGAAACAAAGGGCTAAGTAATGTGACTCCCACAGACACTTTGAAGCGAGTTTAATCAAAGGAAATCTCCTCAGAGTCAAAGCTTGCCACGTACGATGCCTTATTTCACAGAAAAGTCCACTTGAAGAAATTTAATGCAGACTGTAGACTGTGCATTCCAAAGGAATGACTATGTAGGGCATTGTCTTTAAATCTGAAGAGAGCCAGTTAGGAGGCCAGGGCAGTCCATGGGACCTCTGACAGTGGAACCAGTATTTATCACTAGTGTACAAATGGACTATGGGAGCCCATTCCCCATGGAGGTATACTCTCTCTGCCTAGATGTAGCGGGGAGGGCGTCAGTGCTATCCCAAATGATGTGACAGACTTTGATGATCCCTCATGGAAGGCCTCACCTTCTCTGAGGAGTGGATGGGGGGTGAGATGTGGGGGTTGGTTGGAGGCATGTGAGGAGGGAAGGGAGAGGAAACTGGGATTGATGGGTAAAATAAGATTGTTTCTAAATTAAATCAATAAAAAAATCTAAAGGAAACATGAAGAATGTTCTAATGAAACTCTTTTATTATCAAATATGTTCTCTATGTGGAATATTCCAGAGGATGTAGGCACTTTTCCAAGGTGTCGACGTGGTCAGAAAGCACCACTGTGTTGTGTTCACAGCTATGTTCCCTGCTTTGGAGGAATGAACCACTTCTAAGAACACCAAAGAGGGTTGAAGAACCAGAGACCTAGGGATGCTCCAAATTGCTACCTGTGCTGGCAGAGCACAAAGACAACTAATTGTTCCTTTCTAAATTTCACTGAAATATTGAAATTCCTAGAATTATGAGCCACACACTGTGTAATTATACAATTATAATGCAGATATATTCTTTTAGAAACCAGAAGGACTGGTTTCTAAACTATTGTCAAACTATTGGCTTTTTCTCCTCTAGTGTCCTGGTTAGGGTTACTGTTACTGACATAAAACACCATTACCATAGCAAGTTGGAGAGGAAAGAATTTATTTGGTTTACACTTAAGTATCACTGTTAATCCTCGAAGGAAGTCAGGGTATGAACTCAAACAGGATAGAAACCTGGAGGCAGGGATGACACAAAGAATATGGAGGAGTTATGCTTACTGGCTTGTTTTCCTTGGTTGGCTCAGTCTGCTTTCTTAGAGAACCTGGGACCACCTGCCCAGGGGTGGCACCACCCACCATGGGCTGGGCCCTCTACATCGATCATCAATCAAAAAAAGATTCCCACAGACTTGTCTACACCAAGTCTGATGGAGGCATCTCCTCAGCTGAGGCTCCCTCTTCCTAAATGACTCTCACTTGTGTCAAGTTGACAAAACACTTGTCATTTTACTTCTGCAATGTGACTGAAAACATGTAATAGTTGTCTTTATGGGACTGACCTATTTCATTTGACATACTCTCCAGGCCCATCCATTTGTGGCAGACAGCCTAATTTAAGTTTTTTTATGGCTAAGTAAAGTTCATTGTAACTAACTGTATACCATTTTTTCTCTGTCTACTGTTGATAGGTTCCTAGGCTGATTCCATCATTTGCTTTTGTAATAGTCAGGATGTGGTTGGCATCTCTATGATAAGCTTACTGATTATTTTTTGTATGCACCCTGAAATGTTGTGCCTGGTTCATAAGGTAATTCTATTTTTATTTTTGAGGTTTCTCCATAATGGTTTTCATAATGATTGGACTAACTTATATTCCCACCAGCAGTATATAAGGGATTTCCCCCACATCCTCTCCAGCTTTTGCGTTGATTTGCTGATGACAGCCACACTGATTGAGGTGAGTGAATTCCCAATGAAGTTTGGATTTTCACTCTTCTGATAACTAAAGATACTGATGTTTTTCATGTATTTCTTGAAAGGAGCATGAAACAGAAGAGGCGATTCCTAGGAGTATAGGGAAGAGAGGGAAACAAGAGAAGAGAAATGGGGATTATAAAAAAAGAATTATAGGGAAAAAGAATGGTTTGAATACATTATATACATGCATGGAAATGTCATAACTCATGTCCTTTATATAATTAGTATATGCTAATAATTAAAAATTAAAATACAGAACTAAAAAATAATTGTTCCATAGAGAAAAGGAGATAATATGTGAAAAAAAATTAAGTTACTTGCCCAAGTTATAGAGCTTGTTAAGAGTAATTGCATCATGTTTACAGAAATGGATGAAACTAGGAATTGTCATAGCAAGCAAAATAAGCCAGGATCAGTCAGACTAACATGCCTTACTTTCTCCCATATTCAGAATCCACATGTAACAACAACAAACACATGAGGGTAGATGGGGTAATATTTGAGAACAAGAAAGGAGTCAATATGAAGTATGACTGAGAACAACAGAGGGTGATGGGTGTGTACAAAACCAACCAAGGTACATTCCACCTATGCATGGCAATGTCATGATAAAACTTGGTTTGCTCTCTTTCTTTACAATTACCATATGCTAATATCTTTTTATTTAAAGAGTATAGGGAGCTGGAGCAAAGGCTTAGTAGTTGAAAGTGATTGTTGCTCATGAAGAAGACCAGAGTTTGGTTCTGGGAACACATTCTGAGCAGCTCACAACTACATATAGCCCCAGCTCTAGAGGATCTCTGTATGCACACACATTCACATGCATATACACTGTTGTAGTAGGATATTCACTGTGTCTGCTTCTGTGGCACTGACCACACCCATTGAGGGGTGGAGCCAGGGGCGGAAGTGACCTGTGGAACTAGGTCTCCGAAGGAGGCTGGGAATGCTTTCTTGCTGGCCAGACGCAGAGAGAGGACCATCCAGTTCCAACTGCTGCGTTCATCTGTCTGTGTTGTGAGTTGTTTCTCCCTTAATAAACATCTATTCGGCCTATTTGTTTATCCTGACTCTTATTAAACTGCAATACACTGTCATTCGTATATACACACACACACACACACACACACACACACACACACACCACTTCTAAAAATGAATCTCTGAATGTATAAAATAAAACAGTACTGAAATGATTTAGTCCGTCACTGACAATTGCTTAGAATGGCATGAGTTTGGTTTAGTCTTGTTTTTTCTAAAGAAAGAGTAAACCTTCTGCTGAAGTTTGATATTGTTACACAGTTGACTTTGGCATTTGGAAAAGGGTGTTAACAAATAATTTTAGTTTTTATGCCCATAGAAAAGTCTCTTCCATATGTTTTTTAGTTTATGGGTTACCTTCACATTTTTTTCAGGTATGTGATATTTTGATGATGCTCATTCTAAAATATTTGACCCTATACAGAACCATAGCAAGGTCTAGTGTTAGTTTTATCCACACTATGGTGATAGCAGACATACAATCTATGGTGATCTCGGCAACCAAAGGCTCCTACAATTACATTGGTCATTGCTAAACAGCTGAAGAATTTTTTAATGAGTCTCTCAAAATTTTCTCATTAATAGAAACATAGTGACTTTCAAAATATGTATTCCTTGGGTAATGTTTAATTTAGGATAAGCATGTCTATTTTCTGAAGTACCTATCTTTTCTAGTGAAAACACCCAAAATCCTTTAATTATTCTTGAAATTTATATCATTAATATCTATAGCTACCTTACTCACAACAGAATGCCAGAACTTCCCTTAACAATAACTTGGTAAACTTTAACCAACTTTATCCATGCCTTCTTTGCCCTAGCCTCTGGTAACTCTCATTTTCTATGGGATCACCTGTTTTAAGTTTCATGAGTGCACAAGCAAAGCTTTTAACAATAGAACAATAAATATTGCAATAGGAGTTCTTTTGGTTAAAGAGGTAGGCAACTAGCATAATTGGTAGCAGAAATTAATTTTCTAACTTTCAACATTTATGGATGAGCTAAACATTTCAACAGCTCCACTTAAAAAAGGGAACAGGTGTCTAATACATTCCTAAAATTTACCACTAAAATTGGTACCTAAGGCTGTTTCAGTATCCAGATGACGGACTATATATATATATATATATACATATGCATATGTATATATATATATATTTAATATTTATTTATTTATTTGACCATATCTTACTGTATCAGAAAATGTTCAAAATTAATCCCATTGAAATCTTTCATTTCAAGTCAACTGGGGACACATAAACAAGGCCATATATAAAAAGATCAGGGTCATTCCTGGTTTTGTTGACGTCAGAGCTGTGCTTGTCAATGAGTTGTGACAATTTTCTTTTTTAACTTTACTGATCACCCAGCCTAACAAATTTGTTCTGGAGAATGTCATACTGTTTACTTAGTTCCAAATGTAATTGCAGGCAGCACCTAGATTTTAATGATCTGGTGTTGTGGTTGGACTTTTATAGGTACATAACTGATATAGAAGGAGGAGCAGCGTAAGGAGGTGCATGGAAGGGAGGTTCCATTCCAAGCTGGTGACGCTTTTTTGAAAGGTTTTGAATCTTTAGCAGACAGGTTCTACTTAGGAAGAAAGTCACTAGGATGGTGGGTCCTTGAAGTATCTTGTCCCTGGACATTTCTTGTTTCTGGATCTCTGCTCTTGTCTACTATGAAGTGACTTAGTCCTTCACCACATGCTCTTGCCACAAAGTTCTGCCCAAGAAATCATAGACTGAATCTTTTGAAACCATCAACAAATTGAAACTCTCCTTCTTAAATTGTTTGTTGTCTGTTTGGTCTGAGTAAAGAAAATGTAACTAATACAGATAGAAAATTTGCTTTTTCAGTGACAGCAGACTGGATATTTGTGTACATACATATAAATAACACACAAACTTAAAACACACTGTAAATGCAGAATATAAGGGATGATACACACTCACAAATGGTGAATTATGTTACAATCCTACGGATGTGGTCATCAAATTCTTACCACTTTATTTTATATTTTAAAACTTTGTGAAGTGAATAAAGCTTTAAAGTATTTCATCCCAACAAGTTTTAGAGTTATTCAAACTGACTCATAACAGAAATGGATATAATTATGATTTGTTTTCTTGTAACACAGATGACAATTCTCAGAAGCTTGCTTTGCTGCTTATTTAAATAGTGATATTTTTTTATTTTTTTGCTTTGCATGTATGTGTATTTCACAGAAGTTGCAGAAAAGCATGTCAAACACTAAAAGCAACTTTTTTTAATGACTAGTTTATATGGGTTTAACCTAGAAAAACTTGCCACTCTAATCCCCTAAATTTCCTAGGTCCTGATGCAGTAAGTTCACTGGCTACCCATCTGGTGAATGTCTATGTCCTGATGTAGCTTGGCAACTGTGAATCTTAACAAATTAGATGAGTTTAGCTAGTTGTCTCTGTAATTCATTACTGATAATTCACAAATCACTCAGGAGAATCTTTTGAACAGGAACATGCTGTGGACAGACTGTATTCTCCACATCTTTTATTAAGCAGCTTATAATAAGTCCTGGTGGCCTGTTACTAGCACGAGACTTTTTGCTCTTGTACATTTTGTGCTTGGGTTATTGAGCCAACCCTTGTTTAGAATTGCATGATCCATCTCACACCAACAATCCTAGGTCATCTTCTGGATTATGTACATGACCCTTTCAGGTTTCAATTCAGTTAGGCTTTTAAGAATGAAAAACCAATTTTGTGAGAGCTCCAGGGTGAGTCTTTCTAAGACTTGTTATCTTACATAAGACAGATGGGTTAAGTGAATTCCAGGGGTGATTGAATTAGCCTCCAATGACAAATCAAGAAACAACAATGCCTAGTACTGGATAGTCATTTAAAATGAAATGTACAATAATCAGTTGGGGGGTATGATTCTGCTACATCTCATTGTCATATTCTCTCTCTCTATTTCTCTGTTTCTCTCTCTCTGTTTCTCTCTCTCTGTTTCTTTCTCTCTGCTTCTCTCTGTGTGTTTCTCTCTCTCTCTCTCTCTCTTTCTCTCTCTTTCTCTCTGTGTGTTTCTCTCTGTTTCTCTCTCTGTTTCTCTCTGTGTATTTCTCTCTGTGTGTTTCTCTCTGCCTGTCTGTCTGTCTGTCTGTCTGTCTGTCTGTCTGTCTGTCTGTCTGTCTCTCTCTTCCATATTACAATTTAGATAGATGCTACCCTAAGACTTATATGTTAAAGGCTAGTTCCAAGAGAGAAAGTTAGCTCATTGGAGATGCATCCAAAGTGGGTAATGGGGCTTCAGTTCCTACTGTCCCTCTTTGCTTCTCCATCACGAGGTGGCAAACAGATTGCTTTACCATATGCTTCCCTCTTCAACTGTCTGGCTTGCACAGACCTAAAAGCAATGGGACCAAATGACCGTGGACCCAGTCTCCTAAATCTGTGAACTAATAGACCCTTGTTCTTTATAAGTTAATGAGTCTTGGTTATTTGTTACAGCAGCAGAAATCTTGTTAGTATATCCAACCTTCCCAATTCCAAGCAAGAAAATGAAGCTAGGACTATCTTTGTAGTTTGTCCTAATGGTGTACCTCCCCCTTTTCTGAATACACTCATAAGAGCTGAATTTTCACTATCATCTATTTGAAATGCCCATTTTAACCAGAATTCACTGGGGGGGGGTAGGGAAATTGTTGTTTGTTGTGGGTTTTTTATTTGTTTTGTTTTGTTGTTTTTTGAAATAGGATCTCACTATAATAGTTTTGGCTGTCTTAGAATTCTCTATGTAGACCAGGCTAGCATAGAACTAACAGAGATCCACCTGGCTATGCCTTCCAAATGATGGGGTTAAAAGTGTGCACCATTTCACCCAGCTCTGGCTTTTAAACACAGGCTTTAAAAAAAAAGTGAGTAGGCTATCCATCATCTATTGTGACTTGCTTAGAGTTGCTCATACTGGATATGGCCCCATTGGGGGAAAAATGAGTTTCCCAGCACACATTTTGGGAAAATTACCCTTTTTCTTGAGTTTATAATTCACCAACAGATACTGGGCAGTAAATGAATCTCTAACCAATCAAATAACTGTTTGCACTAACTGGGTCACCCTTTATACCTAGAGGGCTGAGCTAAATTGGGACTTCTATTTACCACATTATCAGGAGAAGTGTGAGATTCAATGGAATAACACTCAAATAACTTTGAATGAGTAGAACTGAAAAGCACAGTGTTGTTCTATCTTCCAGAACATGCCTGGATTTTTGTTCGTTTGTTTATTTGTTTTAGTTTCCCAAAGAATGCTTTCTTGGTGATGGTATCTAAAATATTAACAACTAAATGACTGTAATGAACTCAGCCAGTCATCATCAATCCTGTTGGTTTCATAAACCCAGCATACTGAGCGGACATTGGCTAGCAAATCAATCCTGCATCTCTGGGATGATCTCCTCAGTCCAAGATTTAAAAGACCCTGACTCACACTCACTTGCTTATCATCTGCAGAAAGTAGAAAGGTGAGGTCTCCAGCCTTATAGCAGTGAGGGGCTAGCTCTCCACTCCACAGCCTATGGACCCAGATTTCATGTGGAAAATGCTAGGGGTGAGCTAGTTCCCTTTACAAAGCCAGGGATAAAAAGGATTCACACCAGTATTTTTATTTATGTAAGGCTCATCCTGTTTTATCGACTATCCAAAAGATACTCCAATTGTTTCTTTGTAGTCTGAAGAGTCATCAAATGGCATAAACCACAGACATTTCCGAATCATTTGCTGGCTCCTTCTTTTTCAGTACCTGTCTGCCCTTCCTGGCTGGTGGGAAGATTCAGAGGTTTGGATGTGCTGAACTATCACTTCCAGCCATTGTGCAGCTGGAAATGGCCCATGGAGGTAAGTGACTAGTTCACTTCATGTGCTTGCAAGTTGGGAATATTTGTGAGGGTGATGTGTCAGGAACAGACAAATACATGTGCATCTCTCCACAATGTAAAAATGTATTGAATAACAATTCCCCAAGCTAGATTGGTTTTGCCAGTTGCAATTTGCCAAGTGATCTTGATTTCTCTTGATAGCTGCTCAACAAACACAGGTCATTTTATTTTTATTTCCATCTTAACTAATAACAATTCCTCAGATTGCTCGTTATATATCACACAATGCCCCCCCTCTGTGTTTGTGTGATAGAATGACTACAAAAAAAGAAAAGAAAAGAAAAGAAAAGAAAAGAAAAAAAGAAAAGAAAAAGCTATGCCAGAGTTGAAGAAGTTGAAAGGGCCCTACTTTTGGACAGAGGCAAATAGCTGATTTAAATGCAAAGAGTCTCTGTGGGAGGAAGAGGTGTTGGATAAGGACCCTTGTTGGAGAATCCCTGGAGGATGCTGAGTCACAGTTGACAGATTCAACATGAGCAGTGTTGGGTCCAGAGACAAATAGGCATAAGGCCAATCTGCAGTGTGAACCTAACTAAGTTGAAGCCCTTAAGATAGCTCAAAGTTGTCTGCCTTTTGGTTCTTTGATGCACACACCCAGTAATCAGATGACAAATCAATGGGGTCCTTGTTAGGTGCTGCCCTGTTCATGAGATGCTGTACTCACACAAGGATGCTGTATCTTTTTACTCAGTCTGATTAGTTCCCAGGTCTGGTTTTCTTATGGTTCCAGTTTCCTTTGATAAATGGATAGAAACAAGACGGATCATTTTTCCTTCAGGAATAATGTATCCATCAGTTTGTGCTTGTGGATGGTGCCAGACAGAAGGCACACCAATCAGGTTCTGAGCTCTATGTCTATGCCCAAAGTGCAGTCAAATGCTCCCAGTAAAATGTCTCCCCTAGCAAGGCACAGCCTGAAAAACGAGTTCTACCTAGCATGAAGTAACCTTAGACAAGGGCACAGTAACAATAGACATACATGCTTATGAAACTGGAAAGTGATTTATGGGCAAAGACTCACAGAACTAAATACTGTCCACATGGAGGGCACAAGCAGGAGACAGACCAGACTTGGAAGTGACAGCTTGGAAATTGAAGAACACTAGAGGGAAAAGAACCTTTTAGAGGGGCATAAAAAGAGGTTAAGTAGGGGCAATGGAATGGAACAAAATGCCTTTGTTTATGTATCTTAAAGGTCTTCAGAGACAATCTTCTGAATTCCAAATCAGCTGAGTCATCATCATGGACCCTCAACTGAAAAAATAAAGTAAAATGTCCAGCCCCAAACCCTTGAAATGGTCATGTTTACAGCCCAGACAGGAAAAGCTGGAGAATAAAAATTCTGGTTTCATGTTGAAGACCAGCTTTCCATTTCAAGAAGGTGATACATACTAGCTCATGAGGGCAATCCCTGAGGGAATTCACAGAAATTGCTGTGAAGGTCCTAGAAATCACACTACTGAAAGCAACAGAAAATGCAACAGGAGAGAATGGAAACAAATGTAGTGACAACTCATCCTCTCCACTCCTCCAACTGTTAGACCTCTCTAATGCCTCTCTATGTCAAGTTCTTTAATCTCCATTTCTACCAGCTAAAGGTCTGTGTGCCATCCCCCTTCTCTCCATCTCTCTCTCCCCCCTTACCCACTCTCCCTCTCTCTTTGCCCTTCAACAATTATCAACTCCAGTTCATGTGGTAAAATTCCTTCCTTTCCATTTCTGATATGATTTTGTCACTTCAAATATAGTCTAGATAATATCACCTAATTCAATAAATCATGAAATTGTGATAGAATATCATAACTTTTCAAACCCTAAAATGAAATAATGAATTCAGTGATTAGTTATTAACATAAAATCAATAAGTAAAAGGCTGAAAAAAGTATGCAATAAAGACAGTTTCCAAATCATGACATCTGAACCCACTGGTCAAATTTAGCATCATAAGAAAGAGGGTATAAGTTCACCCTCCAGAGCAAAGCACTACTAGACTTATAAAGGATTCTTGTCCACTAGATCTCTATTTAATAATTTGTTTACAAAACACTCAAGGGCTAGAGAGCTATCCTAAACAAAACCATAGTGACACAACTGGAAAAATCCAAAATATCAAAATATTTAAAAGATCACATGATCCCATTTCTTCAACTAATAAAAGGCAAACAAACTAATAAAACAACCAAACACATATACACAGGAATACTTTATTGAGTACATGACTCTTAAGGGCAGTGTGTGGAACTGGTTAGAATGACACGTGAGTTTGTGTCTGAGGAAAAGAAACTGTAACAGAACACATCACTGGTGGGTGTGCTGGTGACATCTGAAGCCTGTCTTGTTCTTATCAGTCTGAAGAGATTCTAATACAGTACAGAAACAGAGGTAGGACTCAGTACTGGCATTTGTTTATGTTTTTGTTTTGTAAGAGTTCTTCCTTTCTGAACAAGATCTCCTGAGCATATTGGGAGTGTGTGTGTGGGGGGGCAGTGAGTGGAGAGGGAGCTAGGAGAAAGAGAAGGGGAAGAAAGGAGGGAATGTGGGACGAGGAAGATTGAGTCAGGGGATGAAAAGACAAGAAAAAAAAAAAAAGAGAGAGAGATGCCATAAAAGAGGGAGCCATTATAAGTGTGAAGAGAAAACTGACTCTAGAGAAATGCCCAGAGACCTACAAGGTTGACACCATCTAACAATCTGAGCAACAGGGGAAAGGCTCCCTTACATGCCCTTCCCTGATAATGAGATTGATGACTAACTTATCTACCATTATAGAGCCCTCATCTAGTAGCTGATGGAAACAGAAGCAGACACCCACAGCTGAACACTGAGCCAAACTGGAATCTAGATGCAGAGAGGGAGGAGTGATAAGAAAATGGGGACAAGACCAGGCTACAGAAACCCACAGAGACAGCTGACCTGAACAAGGAGGAGCTAATGGACCTCCAAACTGATAGCTGGGAAACCAGCATTGGACCAACTCAGACCCCCTGAACATGGGTCTCAGTTAGAAGGCCTGAGCAGTCTAAGGGACCTCTGACAGTGGAACCAGGATGCATCCCTGGTGCACAAAAGGACTTTGGGAACACATTTCCCCATAAAGGGATACTCCCCTAACCTACAGGCAGGAGGGAGGGCCTAGTTCCTACTCCCCTATTCCAAATGACTTGACAGATTTTTGATCTGTCCTGATTTGTTGATCCCTCCTGGAAGACATCACCCTCCCTGTGGAGTATGGGGTGGCATGGAATGGGAGGGGGGGTCAAGGGCCATGGGAGGGAGGGAGGGAGGGAAGAAGGAGAAAAGAGAGGGAGGGAAAGAAGGATGAGAGAGAGGGAGAAAGGGAGGGAGGGAGGGAGGGAAGGAGGGAAGGAGAGGCAACTGGGATCGATATGTAAAATAAGAAAAAATGGATATGATAAGGAACCAAAAAAAAAAAAGAGTTCTTCTCTCCCATTAGTGAGCTTTATTTTGTGAAATATTAGGAAAGTGCAGTCTAATGTATAAGATTTGCTTCAAAATATTCAAGAGAGTAGGTTTAATGAAAGAAAATTGGTACGGATGACAAAGTTCAGTATCATATATATGCTTTTTTATATTACCCTTTCTATTTTATATATGTTTAAAATGGTTTACAATGAAATGTTTAGAAAATTTTAATTGACAAAGAAATAAGAGTCCACAGCACTGCTGTATCAAAATTGAAAAAGGGACTTCCTTGGCAGCAGCTAGTAAAACATACACTAGAGAAGTCAGCTGTTTGAGTATAGAAGCCATTTTTCTTTCTATTTTGTGTTTTGTTTTAGCCCCTTTAGTGTGACAGGAGATGTTTCAACTTGCCAACTCTGGGTCCACCTTCTTCTTTCCATTAGGGTTTGTAAGGATGATTACATTTTAAAACACAGGTTATAAATATAATTCAAATGTTTATATCTTCAATGATATGTTGACATGATATAGACTATTATATCTCTGGGTCTCACTGAAAAACTAATTGGAACTTTCCAAATAATTTCTATTATTTATCAAGAAAAGACTGACTGTTCTTACATAAGACTATGAAAAATGTTAATTTGTGAAAAATTAATTTGAAAACTGATATTCTGAGAAGCTTATTATATTATCAATAATCATTATATAATGTGTCAGACTGACCATGATATCCAACATCCTTCGGGTAACTTAAAACCTTGGACTAATATTGACTTAATTAATGAATAACCTTTGGGTACACAGATGATTTCTAATTAATGAATAACCATTGTATTCATAGATGATTTTTAAGAGGATCTCATTTTAAAATAAAGGTTCTTCAGTATAATTAAAATGTGTATGCCTCAAAGTGTATGCTGACTGATACAGCATTTGCACCAGACTCACGCCGTGTGGAATTATAATCACTTTCACACACTGCTCTTCAGATTCACTCACTTCTGTCCTTTCTCCCTTGACTGTTATTTGTTGAAGGAACTGGCCCTTGATCACTGTTTGGTGGCACCTATGCTTGGGAACTTGATGTCATAATCTGGCCCATCGGTGATTTCTATTAGATGGCTGATATCTTATTGAGGTTAAATGGGAGCAGCAGAGTCTCTTCCCATACTCTCAGCTTTGTGTCATTTTCTTTTTGTGAATTCAAATCAGTTACGGATTCTGTGTCTAATGGGGTTGAGGACAACTGTTGAGATGCAGAGAACAAATTTTCGTTATTCTTTGTTTACTTTGGTCTAGGGCTGAAACTGTAAAGGCTGTAATCCAAGCAGACCTTTTGGTCTTGTTGTCAAATATGAAATGTTTTCCTATCTTTGGGGAATGTAAGGAATTA
This sequence comes from Cricetiscus sungorus, assembly GCA_030556225.1. Lineage (NCBI taxonomy): Eukaryota > Metazoa > Chordata > Mammalia > Rodentia > Cricetidae > Cricetiscus > Cricetiscus sungorus. The sequence goes on along the minus strand of JANBXA010000180.1, from coordinate 19,705,318 downwards.
AAATTTAATTTTCTTAAAGGAGCCCTAGTTTTAATGCTTTACACAAATTTATAGGAAAAAAAGAAAATTAAACTAAAGCTTGAAATGTACTGGACTTAAAGTAATAAAATTATTTATTCAGAAAGCATGAGCTAAAGGACATTTCTGTATAAAAAATGTTTATACAACCAATACCTAATAATCTTTGGTTTAATAACTTGAGCTTACTAAAGAAAAGAAATGAAGCTACATATCTATTTCCAAATTTTATTAGCATGAAATATAATAGACGAATTCATTTATTTTTCTAAGGTTAGGGTTTGCTTTCTTATGAAAAACTAATTAACTTTCTAAATAACCTATGCTATTTATCAAGAAAAAGGTAATGCTGCTATTATATGTTTAAGACTGTAAAAATGTTAATTTGTTAAAATTTAATTTGAAAATTGATATTTTTAAAAGCTTTTTATTTTATCAGTACTCATTTTATGTTGTGTCAGATTGAACATAATATCCAACATCCTCAGGTAACTTAAAGCCTAAGGCAAAAATTGACTTAATTAATGATTAACCATTGGGAACTCATGATTTTTAAGGATGATTACTTTTGAAAATGCAGGTTATCAAATACAATTTAAATGTGTATATGTTAAGTGATATATTGACATTGTTTATAGTGTTTATATCTCTGGTCTATTGATAAATAAGTTTAGTTTTTCTATCATGAAAAATGTGTAGAAAGGACTCGAATGGCTGCAAAAGATGGTGTGGTCTGTGCCCCTAAACTTTGCTACTCTGAAAAAAATGTACTTACATGACACAAAGTGGTAAACCTCTTACATACCAATGTTCTTCATGAAATAAAAACTAATTGCTTTGATACCTAATTTTATAATATGAAGTTTGAGCCAATGCTGGCAAAAAACAGTAGCAGAGAAGTGTGAGTATCTGGCAAAATGTTATTATTCAAGGTAAATGTGTTTTGTCTGAATGTGTTTGTTCCTAGTGTGAAATCTGTAAAGGATAAGGAGGACCTGAGTGGTTCCAAAAGATGCAAATATTGACAGAAAGGAGAAAGCATTTTATACCTGAAGTCAAAAGGAAACTATGAAATAATTTAAACATCTTTTCAAAGTTGTCTTGGTGTTTATGAATTCATCTGCAAGAAAGTTTCATTTCTTTATTGTCAAATATTGTGTTTTGAAAAAAGTAGATTTTCTAACTGTTAACACATCAAGCCCTCTGAATGTGGGCCAGTTAGGAGGGCTGGGAATCTATGGGACCTCTATGGATTTTGGGAGTCCATTCCCAATGGATGGATACTATTTCAGCCCAGATACATGGAGGAGGTCCTAGGCCTTCCCCCAAATGATGTGACAGACTTTGATGATCCCCCATGGAAGGCCTCACTATCCTTGGGGAGTGGGTAGAGGGTAGATTGGTGGGAGGATGGCAGGGGTCATGGGAAGATGGGAGGGAGAAGGAATGGGGGAATTGATGTGTAAAATGATTATTTCTAAATAAAAAATAAATAAAAATGACAAACTAATTTTAGAACTCTTAGCAGCATGTTAGTTTTTACTCTGTGTAATCCTTACATTCAGTATAGATCCCATAACTCACCAGCAATGTCCCTTTCAGAATTAGCAGGCTGTAAACATTTTTGTCATATTTTCTTCTAGTCTGTATAAGGCAGTTGGAATATTGGAAGACAACAGTCTTCCCATCATCTCAAGGACTGTTGTTCACATTTCCTAAGAGTATTGAGTGTGCTGAATTAGATCTCCTCTGTCTTGAAACAAAAACAAAACTACAAACTCCTTCACAAGAAGTGCAAATTGTTCAGTATCAACTCTCTCTGTGTGTGTGTGTGTGTGTGTGTGTGTGTGTGTGTGTGTGTGTGTGTGTGTGTGTGTCCCAGGGAAAACTCACCCTGGAGAACTCCAGACTCTGGAACCAAGAGAAGTGATGACAATTTTGAGTTGTAGGCTCAATCTACATGACATTAATATCCCAGATCTTATCCTCTTACAAGAATGTGACTTTACTGGGGACTTCCCTTTATTAATGCCTAAGTAGGCTCTAATGGGACCAATAGATGTCTTCTGGTTAGGGGCAAAAGTTGAGCCTGTTGGGAATACAGGTCAAGAGTACTGTACTTAATACAGTCATAAACATATTCAGCATAGGGTTTATGTTTTAAGAATCTATTGCTAGTATCCATAGATTCCTAAACAGAATCAGAACCTTATAAATATTTGTGGGTTTTGTTGTTGTCAATGTTGTTTTTAATATATAAAGCAGGTTATACTGGAACAAGCCAACATCAGGGTGAGTCCATGAGGATAGGCCTGACATTGTGAAAACATCTATGATATAATGAGTAGTAGTGACATATTCCTAATAGTACATGTTCAAAAGTCTGCTGATTGGTAGATTTTCTATGAAGTACATCTCATAGATGTACTTGGCCTACATCAAGTTCTTAATATAGCTAAGGTAGGATTTTACTAAGACCAAATTTCATCTCTGCTCGCTCTCTCTCTCTCTCTCTCTCTCTCTCTCTCTCTCTCTCTCTCTCTCTCTCTCTGTCTCTCTCTCTGTGTGTGTGTGTGTGTGTGTGTGTGTGTGTGATGGGGTCCTAGGCTGCCCTTGAACTCATCATCTTTTTATCCCCCCAAGTGATGAGCTGTAGCCACCACACTGGATTCATTCCTGTGTCCTCTTCTTACTCAAAGATGGCTTACTTTATCTCCAAGTCTGCAAATTGTGGCACAGAACTTACATTTTACTAAAATGAAAAAGCAGTCATGCTCTACAGTGAACCCCTGAGACAGCATAGTCCTTCCCATCAGGATGAGAAGTCTGTTACCATCTCTCTGCATGTTCTTATTAACTAAGGAGGTGGATTCCACCCCACCATCACAATGCCAGGCACTGCCTGAGGTGCTCTGTCCAGACTACCATTTCTCTCTCAATTTTGAAATTACTTTGGGAGCCTGGCTCCATTAAAACACATTCAGCCTGCCAAGTTTGTGACAGAGATGTATGGGCTTTTCATGTGAGCTAATAACAGCACACTGACAGACCCAGCTGCCCCTTCATAGTTGGATCTTCAGATCATTTGTTCACACTTATTTGCAGAGGAGATCGAGATCTGCCTCCAGGAAAGACATAGAAAGACACTGTGAACTGAGGATGGCGTCATTTTCTTGTCAGTCATATCCAGTTAAATTCACAGAATGCTCACACTCTCAGCTAAACAGAAGCTCCTACTGTGTTTTGTCCTGAGCCTCCTTAGGAAAGAGCTAAGTGGATAGCTTACATTTCTCAAGCATGCCAGGAAGGACCTTGGCAACTTTCTTAACAGGCCTTTGAAGCATAGCTCATTCTTTGGTATCTTCTCTATGAGATATGGCCATCCCTGACAGTGTGACTTTGGGCAATTTTCTTATTATGTGGTGAGAATTAAAACATGAGGCACAGACTGGATTACATAAAGTTTGCACTATTATTAGTAGAATGGCAAGAAAAACTGAGGCAGTTATTTTCCTCTGTCTTCTATTGCTTTCCAGAAAGGTTCAGTGACATCATTTGGGAGCTTTGTTTCTTACTCTGTGTAAATGATGCTGAAAACTAAGTTCCCCACAACTTTGGAGAAAGAGTTTGCACATTTTGTCTTGGATATTACCAGAGTCCATCTTATAATGTTCATTAAAAGATATATATCTCTAATACCAAAAGACCTTAAGATTCTGAAAGAGGGGAAAGGTGCCATTTCTTTTATTGAATTTTAGGCCAAGAGCTTATATTAAAACGAGGGCTGAAGGTAAATGTCAACCTACTTGATACACACTCTTTCTGAGAGTCTCAGAACTACACACTAATATGAAGATATGAAGAAACAGGATGGAACCGTCTCTTTGTGAGTCCCTACTGATACTTCTATTTTATAAAGTAGGACATGGGAATTAAAATAGAGGCATATTTTCCAAGTTTATGCTCTGACAGTAATGGGACTAGTTTGAATCCACATTTTTGAACTCTTAAGTTGATTTTTCTTTTCCGACATAGAATGAGAGATTTCTCTCCAAACCCACTACATATTCAATCTAGTTTTCTCTTTTGGGAACACAATCTTTCAAGCTGCATATTACTATCTTTGACTTGGTTTTGTCAAAGGCCAACCTTAAACTAGAAATTGGGTGCATGGCATTAATGTGTGTGGGAATTCTCAGGGGAGTGGAGAACTGAAAACACAGCCAGGTGGGAATCAGTGAAGGACCAAATAAGCTGGTCCATGCACTTACAGATTGTGGGCATGCTATAAGTGGCATCTGCTAGACACTGTACTTAATACATAGGCGGGAGTGGATGAACACACTGACTCCCTTACATATTCCCCATTAGAACAATTTCATCTCTTTCCAGCTAAGTTACTGCCAACTCCTGAAACTTTTTCCTTTCGGCTTGAAGGTCCTCTGCTCTACAGACTGTATGAAATTCAACTTGGCTTTCCAAGTGGTTTCTCTCATCTTCTCACCTTCCTGTGATCTCTCCCCTGCCATCTCATTTTGCTTCAATACCCCGATTTAAAGGCCCTTTCTCCAAATAAGACTACAATCCACCACTGAGAGGGTAAATGCTTTAATACATGGGTTTAGGAGGAGGGAAGGATAAAATTTAACTGACAACAGTATATATAAGAAAAAGTGAAACAGGAGCATGGAACTGTTCCTATGCATTAGGTTTAGGAATCATCCGTGAGGATTTTTATTTCCTTCCAAATGATTGTTATATTTAAAGTAATTTGGTATCTGAAATTCTGGAAGATTAGCTTCCTGAGCAAATGTGATTCATGTAGCAATCATTCATTTTTAAACTTTGAATTTTAAGTTGAAAAGTCTGAGATTTTGATTAAATCTATAGACACCTAAGATTCTGATATTTTTAAGTAAAATTTAATAGATTTCCTTGCAGTGTCAAAGCAAAAGACTTGGGTTGTTCATTGAACATATATTTAAAATGTATAAAAGTAAAATCTGTTACACAAATTTACAAATTAACTCTATACTGATTTAAAATATCTTAGAGAAGCTTATAGATGGGAAAGAATATTTAGGAGAATAAAAATATTAATCAAAGTTCCCTTGGAGGTGATCATCCAACATTACCACACTTGTAACTATAATAATATTATTTCAAGTTGAACTCAAAAGCTTAAGGGAAAACTAAGTTTCTCCATTTTTCACCTTAATAAATTAAACATTATTTAATAAAAAGCAGTCACCAACAGTATTCTTGGGCCATCAGTCTTTTCTCCAGGTCACACAGCACACAAATCAAAATACCAAGATCCTCATGGGAGAAAGGTATGCTTTTTAATTTACATATTGAGTATTTCATACATGTACTCATATTATGTGTCATCACAGGGCAGCAGAGAGCTCTATTCTACTGGCCAATGTCTGAATAAGGGCCAGGATGAAAGACAAGTTACTACTGGGAGCCTTGTCAGTAAAGTGGATAAAGGAAATGAACATTGGAGAATCTATCTTATCCAACCACTGAGTTGAAAAGTGACACAAGCCAACTTCTACTTAAGTGCCTTCTCTACAACTAGTTTCATGGCCTGTCCCCAAATGAAGAATTTTTGGACATTTGGCCAACAGTAAAGCCCATTATAGAGAGTGTCGGGAGAATCTAGCCCCAGCCTCATCTTTGACACTCAGACACTACAGGAGGATCAAAAGGAGACCCTCATTCCCAAACCCTGACAGATGCCTCAGCTGGGCTCTTTACTCAAATCGCTTGTACATCCTCCATTGCTTCTCTGCCACCCCACAAAAATTTCAATTGCACGTTTACAGTTGCTTCATTTTTCAAATTATTATTCAATGAATGTCTGAGCATTCATGGGACTTGGTGCTTAGACACTGTAATATTCCTTTAATCTACAGAGTAATAAGCAAGGGTAGAAATCTGCAAACTCTCTTCTAAGAAGAGAGGCAGTAAATATTTTACCCTTTGCAGATATGCATTATCTGCTACTATAGCATGAGAGGAGCTACAGATGCTAGAGAACTCTGCATGTGGCTGAGATCTAAAGAAATCAGAGAAAAGAGCCAGGGACCCAGATTAGGTCAATAGTCGATAGTTTACTGACTCTGATCTAGAGGGTGAAATATATATATATATATATATATATATATATATTATATATATATATATGTATTATAATCTTTTTAGAATGTACCCCATAATCTCTTGCTCTTTCATGTGACATCAGAATATCTATTAAAAATAAGTCAAGATCTTTGGTTCTAATCAGCAATGTCAACAAGTCTGTCTTCACAGCTTCCTGTTCCTAAGCCTCAGCTCCCTTGTCTGCACACAGTTACCCCATAGTATACACAAGGGATTTGTTTCAGATACACACAGCAAACTCCAGAGTCACTCAGGTCCTTATATATAATCACATACTATTTGCCTATAGTTGTGCAATCCACCTATATTCTTCATTTACATTTAAAATGATTAAACTTTCATACATGAATGCCTATTATTATCATTTCTACTTATCCCTTTCCCCTTACGATTTCTCCCATTCTTCTTTCCTGTCAAATTCATGACCCTTAATACCAGAAAATCATATATAGTTTAAATTACTTGTACTATACTTATATGTACACACACACACACACACACACACACACACACACACCAGTCAACACAGTATAAATACTATGCAGAGCTATTATACTGTGTTGGTGAAGAGATAAAGACCCTACAATAAATTATATATATATATATATATATATATATATATATATATATATATAGTGCTGTAGGTTTGATCTGCCATTGGTTGAATCTGTGGATGAATAACCGCTAAACACTGAAGGATCAGAAGTATGGGGAGCTCTCAGGGTCATTCTGTAATGTTCTGTTTTCCTCTTTGTTGATTAAATGCTTGAGTGATTGTGATGAGCCAAAAAGAGCTTTCTATGGTTTGTCTATGTAAACTGGGCGTGGCATCCCTAGGTGGGAGGGTCATACTGTTTCTTCTCTATCCATGAAGTTCTGAGTAAGCATGTAAGTGCAAACACTGCATGCTATCCTGCAAACCGTCTCCTCTTGGACCTCTTTCCTCCTTTCTCTCCTTCCACTTTCCTTCTACAATTCTCTCAACCCTCAGTAATACTGCCATCATAAATCAAATCATACGAAGTACTAAACACATCCACATGAGTAAAGCTCTGGCAAAGAATATGGCTTCTAGCCTCTCATTCCTTAAGTAAGCAGAGGTGATGAATTGACTTAGAAAATAAAGTGCCAAGGATAAATTTCATGGATAATGAAAGTTCTTAAGAAAAGCAGGTGGACTGATTCATACTCCGTGAAACACAGCTCTCCTGCTGAGCCGAGCTCATTCCACAGCCTGCTGGTGGTCAGGCATTCATCTGCAGTGTGACAAATATCTTCTTTAAAATCTTAACCGGAGCAAGCTTGTGTGGTGAACTAAAGAACTAAAACTTTTTTTTTTTTTTTTTTTTTTTATCTAAAAAGAAGGAGAAGGAGGAGAAGAGCTAAAGTCAGAGAAATGGCTCAGAAGAGCATGTACTCTTGTTATGGAGAGCTTGAGTTTGGTTCCTAATACCCACATTGGAGGCTCACAATTGCTGGGAGCTGAAGTTCTGGGGATCTGATATTTCCTTCTGGCCTCTGTAAGTGCTTGCACTCGTGTATGCAAACTCATACACAGACAGGTGCTGATACACTTAATTAAAAGTAAAACCTTAAATAAGAAGGGGTAATTCCTTTAAAAAAAATATGGTATTGGTAATATTACACAGCCTGAGCAGATGTGTTTATGTATTTTAAGAATATGGATGCATATATGAACAACAATGAAACAAAAGGGTCGTGAATCCAATGGAAGGGTTGGAAGGAGAAAAGGGAAGGATGTAATGACACAGTTATACTACAATGTCAAAAAATAGTATAATATGCAGTGAGGATCCTGAATTTGGTATATGGTGGGCATCTTTATTACTCATTGCTCTTTATAAATGTTCTTGTATAGTTAGTTTTTTTCCCATAAAGAATACTCAGCCTTCTTTCTTAATATTAACTACACCCCCCCCCACACACACACAGAACACACCCAACACACATTGTATTCTCAATAGGTTTTTGGAATGCTGGAAAAAGACCTAATTTGTGGTATAAAAAGCATGATGTGGGCTACCTATTTCTCAATAACTAGAAAATGCACTACTGCAGTAAAGTCTTTTAAAATCTAATCTTATTAAATTTTCATTCATGATTTTCCAAGATTCAAATTTATTTCTAAGCCATAGCATGAGTCAGCAATCTTAAGCCTCTAATACTAGATTCTAGAATATAGATATTACTATGAATGCTGCTCTAATATTAGGTTATGAGATCTTCACTACAATGGGAGAGGCAGAAAAAGCAATAAATCTAAGCAAGATTTAAAGAGTTCACTGCTTCCTCAAGTCAGTTCTGTTTTGCTTACCACACACAACTTCATCTATAAATCAAAACAAATAGGCAGGTGCACAAGTCAAATCTTTTGCTTAGGTTTCATCAAGAAAGTAGAACTTAACTTGTTTAGGGTGTAAATGTAGATGAGATACAGGCAGACAGAGAGTCACGAGTGTCCAACAACATGGTCATCTAGGATGGCTTCTTAAGAAGAGATTGTTTTATTTTCCTCTGGCTTGACAGAGTTTAATCCATCTTTTTTTTTCCAATAAACTTTGAAAAGAGAGAGCTGGGGGTTGTATTTTACAAAAGACAACAGTGTTGGAAGTACTTATAAGGGAAGAACAGAGGGACAAGGGTAGTATCCTACTAAAAGCTCATTTAGCACAGACCAAATAGAGGGGCAAAAGAAAGAAGCTGGGGGATAGGGAGGTATTGGGGAGAATGTGATGTGGACCCAGAACCTGCTGAAGTGAAGATGTATTAGGAAGTTAGTGTGAGTTACAAAAGTCCTAGGGAGTGTACATCAGTTCTCTATCTAAGCAGCAGTATAGCCTGGTGCTGAGATGATTCCTGCAGTTGACAAGTGAGGAATGGAAGAGAAGATGCTCAAAGAGGACATTCAGAACTATGAGAACAGGTCACTTTGCCTGTGTAATTATTAAACTCGCCTCAAGATCTCAGGAGATGTTGTGGGCAGCTGAAACTGTGGACCCATGGATCAGGTATAGAGTCATCACTGGAAGGGAGGATGTGTTTGCATAGTGAAAGCACCAAAGATGGGAAGTAAACACCCAGCCATGAGCCTTACTAATTAGATCTTGGCCTTGGGCACACTTCCAAACATCAGAACAGAGAACATTTACTGGGGAATTGCCACAAGCCAGACACTCTGCAAAGAGCTATATAATCCCTTTAGCATTTATGATTCTATTTATTTTTTAAAGCATAACAAAAGATGCTATAATTCCTCAAATTTACAGATTGGGAGAGAGAGGTGAAGAAAGATTAATTTGCAGTGGGGCAGGATTGGTGGCACACATTTGTAATCCTTGCACTGGAGAGGCTTAAGTAGGAGGATAGTAAATTCTAAGTCAGCTTGAACTACAGAATGAGATAGTATTTTCAAAACAACCAGGAAAAAAGGAGAAATAAAAAGGAGATAAGAAAAAAGAGGGAAGGGTAAGCAAATAAATACATTTGATTAAATACACATGCTTAAAATAAGAACTCCCTTTGAGCACATACCCACAGCCAGCTGTAATGCAGAGAGTGAGAGACCATGGAATACTCAGCCTTAAATGGGATGTCTCCATCAAATCCAGAGGGGATAGAGGACACCAAGACAATAAGGCCCTCTAAATTAATATGGGCAAAGTTTATATGAACTCACAGAGACTGAAGTGGCAAGCAAAGGGTCTGCATGGGTCTGGATCAGGTCCTCTGTGTTATATTATGGCTTCCAGTTTAGTGGTGATTTTTTTGTTGTTGTTTTGTTTTGTTTTTTGTTTGTTTAGTTTTTTTTAATAGGATTTCTGAGTGTAGGAACAAGTGCGCCTCTGACACCTGTGCCTTCTCTTGGGCTTTTTCCTTCTGATTGTCTTGTCCACCTCCAATGTAATAGTTTTTATCTTACTATATTTTATTTGGTTATATTATATTATCTTTTAGAAACAAGTTCTTGTTTTCTTAAGAGAAGGAGTGGATCCAGATGGAAAGGGGAGGTAAGGAGGAACTGGAAGGAATAGAGGAAAGGATATCATAATCACAAGAATCTATTTTCAATAAAAGTGTATGGGTGGGCAGGGGGGGAATTACAACAACCCAACCACTTAAGTCACTAAGATTTTCTAGAGGTTGGGGGCAAGCCTTTACACAAGAGACAGATAAATCTGGGAAGAAAGGAAGTCCCATTTCCAATTGTCTGGGAACAGTCCCATTTCCAATTGTCTGGCTTGACAGTTGAAGTTCATGTGCTAATGAGGTAACTGAGAAGACCCATCCTGCAGCTTCACAGCTCTGAGAGGGATGACTGTGAAGAAAAGTGTCCCAATGCTGCAATGTGGTACTGAAGCCCAAACTTGCTCCAACTGTTGAAGCCATACATGCTTCCCTGAGTTACTTCGATATGAGTAGGAGCCTAAAGTTAAATAGTATATAAAAGCTTGAAGTATCATAAACAGGACTTCACAATGTCTTCATCTCTAGTCAATAAAACCACTTTATGGCTTTTGAATCAAAATATAAAAATATATTGCTTCATACATCTAGATGCACAGAGCCTAATAGTGGAGAAAGAAAACCTAGAAGGTCTTCTTTAACCATTTCCTTGCCTGAGGTGAGTGTCAAATTCTCAGTAAGAGGCGGTGTGCTGGGATAGGTCACTATGCATGGAGCCATGGGAAAATATGCAGAGATAACACTACTACACTCAAGAGGCATGCGAAAGCATTTTTTGGGATGGGAGGGCTGGGACAGAGAAATCCAATCAATAGGTGCTTGCTTAGAGGGACTGGGAGTGTGGTCCTGAAATAAGAGATCTATGGTAACATGCTTGTAAAGGCTTTTGCCCATTATGACATTCAGTATCTGTTATATTCCCTCACAAACATTCACATCTACTATAGCCAAGCTAAAACTTATAGCTTAACAATAAACAATAAAATGTTGAACTCCTAAGATTGTAATATTTGATATTTTTAGTAGTTACCCACATTTATATATGCATGTCTTATCTTCAAAATAGATCCCAATTGTACATAATAGTCTATAAATTTCTTTTCTCCCTTGGCTTTAGACTGTGCCAAAATATCAAGGAAAAGATGATTATTATGTTACATAAACTATCCAAAGCATAGAAACTGATGGACAGCTTCCCAACTATAAATTTGTCACTATCAAACATTATGATATAAAATAACAAAGTACACACATATTAAATTTAATAATATGCTATGAACATTATGATTGACCAAGGCATGTAAAATACTCTCAACACTGGGAAAAGTTACCTTTTAACTTACTAGATCAAAGATTAAAGGATAAAAAATACATGACCATCTTAGTGGCAGACACCACACATTTCTAATTTTTTTTAAAATGAAAACCTTTCCCTAGTTAGTAAAGACAGAAAGAGAAACCCACAGATTGAATAGATAGCTAACAGAAACATCACTCTTAGTAGTGAACTATTCAAAGCAGTTATAGTAAAACTACTTGCTTTGCAGTGCATGATATTGTTCTGTATCATTCTATTTATATTTTATCATCTTCTTTTAAGTTTTAACCAATGAAAAACACACAACAAGAAATAAGAGGAATAAACATCCTGAAGAGAGATTGTCACTGTTATCTGTCCAGGACATAGAAGATGCATCCTACCTCTGATGGGAGATGTTATTCTGTAAATATGTTTCTCATACTAGTTAATGAATAAAGCACTGTGGTCAATGGGAAAGCAAGGTAGGCGGGGCTAGGAGACAAGGAAGAAAGAGGAAGTAGGAAGGAGGAGTCAGCATGTAGAGCCTGAAGAGAGCAGATGCCACCCGCCTCTCTGGCCAGTAAGATGAGCCATGTGGAAATACTTAGATTAGTAGAAATGGGTTAATTATTAAGACAGAGCTAGCAGGTAACAAGCTAGTACCTGGCCAACAGCCTTATATCAAACACAGAGTCTCAGCATGGTATTGGGGGCTAGTGCAATGGGACCGGGCTGGTGGAAAACATACACGATACATATCTCTAAGAAAAAGAATAGAAATTATGAAAGGGCTCAACAAGGAAAAATTGACTAGGAACAAAACACACAGAAAATTCTGAGGTAGAAGAGTGCTTGCTGTACAAGTATGAGGACATGAGTTCAAGTTCCAGCACCACAGAAAAACCTGGGCTTTACAGACACCCACACCTAAACACTCAGTTGAACTTCTAGAATCCAGTTGCAGACAGGGAGTAGTGATGAGCAAAGGCTGGAGAAACTCATAGAAACAGCTGACCTGAACAAGGGATGGGGGGCTCATGAACCCCAGTCTGATAGCTGGTAAACTAGCATAGAACTGACCCAGATTCCCTGAACTTGCATGCCAGTTAGGAGGACTGAGCAGTCTATGGGGCCTCAGGTAGTGGATAAGTATTTATCCCTAGTATACAAATGGACTTTGGGATCCCATCCCACATAGAGGGATACTCTCTCAGCCTAGACACATGGGGGAGGGCCTAGGCTCTGATGCAAATGATATGACACACTTTGAAGATCCCTATGCAAGGCCTCACTCTCCCTGGGGAACAGAAAGGGGCTGGTATAATGGTTGGGGGGTCAGGGGAGTAGGGGAGGGTGAAGGAACTGGGATTGACATGTAAAACAAGCTTGTTTCAAATTTAAATAAAAAATCTCATAAAAGAAAGAGAGGGGGGAAAAAACTGGGCTTTGTTGCACATGCACCTGTAATCCCAGTGTGGTGAGAGGTGGAGATGGGAGTAGCCCTAAAGGTTTATGGCCAACTGCCCCCCTAATCAGTGAGACACACTGACTCGGGGAATAGGGGAGAAGGAGGTGAATTAAGAACTTTAAAGCAGAATTGGAAAATAAAAGAATAAACCAAGGATTCTTATTTTAAGGTTCAAGTAGAGAAATTTTGATTCCCAAACGAAGAAATTGCCCTAAAGTACATATTTTGTTGAATGAAAAATGACAGCTCCAAAGCTTCATTTTCATTTTGACAATGAGATCTTATAGGCCTAGATCATAAAACTCACTATGGAAACCATGCAAGAAAGTTCTCATAAATAGAGAGGAAAAAGTGACGCTCATTCCTTCAGAGGAACAGGAGCTATTTATCAGTGGAGTGTTGAGGTCAAGACTTTTGCTAAATCTCCAAGAAAGGGGTATGAGATTCATTGTACAGTCAAAACAGGAACCAGTCAATACACATTGATAGAATAGGCAAATATTATATAGTCGCACAGTATAGCATTACAACTGAAAAACAATTAAGATAATAGATCACAGAAGTGTATGTAGAATACATTAAACTAAAAATCTGTCCCTCATGTAGTCACTTGAGATAAATATGTCTCTGGCATTGTCTCTGATGACTGCATATTTACACTGTGTGCAGACCCCATGTTTTCTGCTGCTTCTCAGGACTCATCTGAACCCTTATCAATGATTCTGTCTTACACAGAGTATTTTATACATACATCTCAGTACACTGCTTGATATTCAGAAACTGATAGACATAGAGCTAAGGAGACAGAATGCAGGCAAAACCACAAGGCTCTGGATCCCTCCAAAAGGTGGCTCTCCAGAATAATTCTGCTCTGGGGCTAACTAAAGCTTTAAGCAGAAAGGGAATAGATAAATAAACTCAGCTGGAATAACACCTGGAAAGCCTGCATAGAAGTATGGATAGATAAGAGATATTTCCAAATCATTTGGTTAATGGGTTTTCTCATAGGTTTTCTTTCAATAAATATATTTAGCCATAGTTGTTCCAGTAGTTAAAAATGCTTTATTTAACTGTGACATCAACAAAACAAAACAACATCAATATAGCTTTCCTAGATGGTCAGCTTTAGCATGGCAGATAGGAAGGCTTAGAAAAAAGCTGGGCAGTGGATGGTAGCATGCACCTTTTATTCCAGCACATGAAAGAGGGGGAGGGTGATCTCTGTGAGTTCAAGGCCAGCCTGGTCTTCACAGAGAAACTCTGTCTTAAAAAATAAAAATGAAATAAAGGAAGAAAGGAAAAAAGGAAGGAAGAAAGAAAGAAAGGAAAAAAGGAAGGAAGGAAGGAAGAAAGGAAGGAAGGAAAGAAGAAAGAAAGGCTTAGAGAAAAAGAAAACAAATTGAGTTAAGATCTACAATTTCATATTGGAATCCTATTTCACAATTCCTATGTCAGCTTGGAGAGGTCACTAGTCCCTTTACCTCTTAATTTGCACTTCCTCACTGTGAAGTAAAAATGTTAACTATGTTGCAGTAGTATGTGTTGAAGGACCTGGTGTGGTGTCGGCAGAGAAGGAGTTGCATTTTCATTTCCGTTTCCTACATGGGAAGCGAAAACCACAGGATTCTATTCTGATAAGATGAACCACTTATTTATTGAATGTTACTACACTTGAAAGAAAATATTTTGAGAAGAAATCCAGGATTATGGCTGAGGTCTGTAGGCACTTTCTAGGGACACCACTTGGCTGTCACCAACTTCCGGCATTATCTTGAACAAATTGCCAGCTCTTTCTGTCATGTGTTTCTCTTGCCTTTAGTGAGGAAATCTGTTCTGAAACACAGGCTGGATCTATGAATAACTGTGTCAATGTGTGTTTCTGGAGATAGTCTCCATAGGCCGTTCTCAACAGTCTTCTGAAGTGATGTTTGATGCAGGGATGGTTAGTGACATTTGAAAGTCTAGAGTGTCTCAGATGTTTCATGCAGATTAAGGTCAAAACTAGCTCTTCTATTTGGTTCAGTATTAGTTACTAATAAATTGGTAACTAACACTAATTCAATGTAAAGTTTAAAGTCAGCCAAATTTTGTAGGTAGCTTCTTGGCTTTCCTACTTTCCTAACAGCCTTTGGATATACAATATGGCAAAGAATTGCCACATTAAAGTTCCTCACTCACCTCCTGGTTTCCTGAACATACCACCCTCCTTATCCTTCTTGCTCCTTTTGTTTAAAAAAAAAAAAAAGAAGTTTTCTCTCTTGGCCAATTCACCAGGGTATAGATTTAATTAATAGGTGGCAACATATTGCAATTCCCACTGCCAAGATACATGATTAAGGAAAAGAGCCCTGGGCTTCCAGATCTTCAGTTTTTCTTCTTCTCTTTTTTCCTTTCCCTTTTTTGACTTGTAATTAGGCCTCGTAGAGAATACAAAAATCACATTAAGGAGAAAATGGACTGTAACCGCTGCACAACAGAATGAATACTGAATGTGAATGGTTTTCCTAGTAACAGTACATTGATTGCAGTGCCAATCATGACTGCAACACATGCATAACAGAAATATAAGTTTATGTAAAAAGCCCTTCAGCAGAATTGCTGTGGACTGTCCACGTCTATTCTCACCTCTCTGTCACAGTTTTTTCAGGTATTATTTTAGCCACATTTACGTATCTCTTCCCTCCCCAGATTTAAGGAGTACATTAGTTAAGGTCTCTATTGCTGTGATGAAACACCACAACCAAAAGCAACTTGGGGAGGAAAGGGTTTATTTCATTCCCAGTTGCTCATATCAGTTCATCATCAAAAGCAATGAAGGTAGGAACTCAAGCAGGGCAGGAATCTGCAGGCAGGAGCTGATGCAGAGGCCATGCAGGGGTGCTGCTTAATGGCTTGTTCCCCAGGACTTTCTCAGCCTGCTTTCTTGTGGAACCCTGGGATGGCACCACCCACAGTGGGCTGGGTCCTCCACCATCAGTCAATAACTTAGGAAAGGCCCTATAGAAAGCAGTGACCTGTGGGACTCCACCAGAAAGCATGGCTTCCATGCCCCAGGAGTTCTTGTATTTGAGGTTTGACTAGTCCTAGGGATATTAATGGATACTTCCTTAGGATTGTTTATCATTAAATAACTAGTAACCCAATGACCTCTTCTTTTTGAGAAGATCAATAAATTGGATTAATAAACGTATGCATTTGCTGTGGTGTTGTGTAATTTGCCTTTTCACTCTGGGCACAGGGCATCATGGTTTCATTGCTGCTGGCAGTTGACAATATATTTTCTCCAGAATGTGTCTGGCTGGTTTGTGAAACTTGGAATACACTCGAGTCTCTAGATTATCAGTAGAGAACAGAAGTGTTGTGTGCAAGGGCCCTGACCTTTAATTCCAGTAGCGGCAGTTCCAGAATGCTTGTGATGCCCTGTTTACTACTCAGAGCTAATGCGGCATGAGAAACTGTCTCATGAAGATTCCCTTATGTTTCTCCTGGTTGATAAGGCTGAGGGAAGTGGGTGGCCTCAGCATTAAGACTTCCTGTTTGTTTTCCCAGAGATCTGTGAAGGCTTTATCTGATCATGAAGGACCCCTTATGTTCCTTGCTTTTTCTCATCTTTGTAACAAAACTCTCCACAGATGCAACTTAGGGTGATATGTTTTAACTTCCAATTGCTGAAGTATTTCTGTCCATGGTAAAGGGAAGACACTAGAGTGTGAGGAACATGCAGTAGAGGGGCCCCTAGCGCATCTGTGACAAGAACACACAGAGATATGACTCTCAAAGAGCTGATGCTGCCATGCAGGCCTACCTTCTTATTGCTCTCTTACCTTCAAAATAGCACTACAAGGTGGGGGAACATGTATTCACAACACGATCCTGTCAGAGAGTCCAGATTCAAACCATGTTATGCATCTGCAGAAATGGTGGCAATTCCTTACATGCCATGCTGTCTAGGATGGAAGTCTAAGCTCAAGCAGATCACCCTGAGAAAGGAAAAAATGCTCCTTCCTGTCCCACTGTGTTTAGTCTCTGGGTCCAGTTATCAACCATGCTTCCTAGGGCATGCTTGCACATATGGGCCATAGCAAAAATCACACTGATCACTGTCTTGGGTTTGCCTGTCTCTGCAACATCTGAAACTCCCCACAGAGGCCACTGAGGACCCCACTTGTTCTTGGCAGCCACCATTGATGAAATACTGCTTACATTTTTCCTTGGCTAGAATTTCCCTTTTCTTTTTCTTGTTGTAATTTTGCTATGTTTTAAATTTAATGACACCATTTATTACTCTGTCATCACCTGGATGGTGGAATTTGGTTGTTTACTTGCTTGTTTTTAAGTCAACAATTTCACAAGATTTTTTTTTCTTTTCCCTTTGAGCTGGGGTAAATATCAAAGAAAATAGACTCCATTTTACAGGCCTATTTCCTAGGTTAATGTCCTTCATAAAGACATTAGGTCTAGCTAAGATGTATATAGTTGTGTGTCAAAGACAGGAAGTGAGCATGTTCCCTATCTTATGATGGCATTATTCCGAAAGCAAGATAGCCTCTTTCTAATTGTCATAAGATACCTCCCCCACCCCCCACAACCAAACACAAATTAGCTGATCTCTAGATAAAAAATTAGTAAGGGGCCACTGGCAGTAGAACCAGTATTTATCCCTACTGCATGAACTGGCTTTTTGGAGCCCATTGCCTATGGAGGGATTCTTTGCTCAGCCTAGATACAGGGGAGAGGGCCTTGATCCTGCCCCAAATGATGTGAAAGACTTTGATAATCCCCCATGGCAGATCTCAGACTCTCTGAGGAGTGAATGGAGTGGGTGGGATGGGGTAGGGAAAGTGGGAGGGTCGAAGGGTGAGGGAACTGGGATTGGCATGTAAAATAAGATTGTTTTTAATTTAAATTTAAAAATTAATAAAAAATAGAAAAATAGTACCTCTAAAAAAAAAAGTAGTAAGGGTTAGAGGAAGAGGTTATAGTTAAGGGAAACAACCTGGAAACAATTGCCCAGTCATCAGCAATCTGAATGGACAGAGAATATACAAACGTGACATTTAGACTCAAATTGAATTATAAGTCAATATTTAGAAATACATACATTTTGGAGGTAAAACTCAGAGCTGGGATTCCAGGCCAAGTTGTAACACAAATGCCACGATTTGTTATGGGGTTAGTTATGGAGAAGGAAAGTGTGGGTATAGGGGTACATTAATAAAGACCCAATGGGTGGACTCTGGCCAGCTCAGAGTGTGATGGGCACTGCTCTGGCACTCCCTGCCCTTCTCCCACATTCCTTCTGCCTTGCTAAAAACTGTCAGATCACATTCCTGAAGCTGGCCCCCAAGGTCTATTTCCTTATCTGGCTAATCTCTCTTTCTGAGGCTGAGTACCAAGATCCAGCTAACAAAGCATTTAAGTTCAACAATCAAAAAACCCCTTCTGCTCACCAAATTAACATACCCAACTAAAAGGAAACACACCTTACCCTAACACAGTGTTTCCCCTTTTACAAACTGCCATTTTCCTATGCGCCACATCTATCTCCTCTCTATGCAGTCCTTTGTCATTCCCCCAAACATACCCCAGGACAAATACCCTTGCCCCTTCTTCCTTGTTCTCCCTCCTCCCTTGTCCTCTATCTCCTGTCTTTGTCAGGAGGTCATGTCTGTGTGTGTCATTGCAAACTTACGACCACTTGTGCTGATACTAGCTAGTGGATTGCAGTGATGACATTAAAGCAGGGCCTAAGGTTGTACCTTCTGTGCTCCAGCTGCTGTCCTCAACTGCGTATGTTAAAGATCATGACCCCTTTGGGGATCGCATATCAGATGTCCTACTTACCAGGTATTTATTATCAGTAGCAAAATTATAGTTATGGAGTAGCAATGATTTTATGGCTGGGGGTCACCACAACATTAGGAAGGTTGAGAAGCACTGATTTAATCTCTGCCTTCCTGAGGTTCAATCCATTTGTAGCTACAGAGAAGTAAGCTGCACAGTTAAAGGACATCCAGAGCCCTGTCTTCATACCCCAACCATACCCATCCCAACCATGTGACTGTTCTCTAGGATCAAATGGAGTCACCAGAATGGGGGAGAAACCAGGACCTAGAGAAAGTTCCCCAGGGAACCCTGAAAAGCCCTTAGGAATTGGATGAAGGTCATCAGGGCTAAGGAGAACTATAAGGAAATTCCTCCCACAGTATGGTATTTCTGTGGTGACTGTCCACTTGCAAGGCTCAAGTTAGAATACACAGCATGAAACCAAGTCTGAGAGTAGAACAGAATATTTAGAATGCTGTTGATCCTGAAACCTAGGGGTGTGGCCGCTGTAAGAACCTATCTGATGTGTGTGTCTGTGCATGCACACACATGTGTATGTTGATGGAGGCAAGTTGGGACTGTTTAATTCATGGACAGGCCAGATACTGAGGTTGCTTTTAGGTATACATAGCAAGAGCAAGCTGCAGAACGCAACACTATCTCTGTGTGGACACGTGTGCAGAGGGACCTTAGTCTCAAAGGATCTGCAAATGCCAGAGTCACAAACACACAAACAAAGAAACAAACAGCACTTGCTCACCT
The DNA here is from genome assembly GCA_030556225.1 of Cricetiscus sungorus. NCBI lineage: Eukaryota > Metazoa > Chordata > Mammalia > Rodentia > Cricetidae > Cricetiscus > Cricetiscus sungorus. The sequence continues at coordinate 19,685,792 of JANBXA010000180.1, read as the reverse complement.
ATTACATGGAGGTCTTTGATTCTCTCACTCTCCACTGACTGCTAGAACCAGGCTTCCATCTCTGTAACATCTCACTGGTGGAGGGGAAAAAGGCCATAATGTTTGCCCCAAAGCCATGCCACCCTCTCTGGCTTTCAGGAACCTTAGAAGAGCTCCTTAAAAATTAGACAAGAACAATCTTGTCTTTGTGTTACTATTGCTGTGATGAAACACCACAACCAAAAAGCGAGTTGGACAGGAAAGGGTTTATTTAATTTATACTTCTACATTGTAGTCCATCATTATGGAAGCCAGGACAGGAACTCAAACAGGGCAGGATCCTGGAGGCAGAAGCTGATACAGAGGCCATGGAGGAGTGCTGCTTAGTGACTTGCTCTCCATGGCTTGCTCAGCTTGCTTCCTTATATAACCCAGGACTACCAGTCCTGGGAAGGCACTACCTACAATGGGCTGGGACACCTCCCCATCTATCACTGATTAAGAAAATGCCCTACAGCTTGCCTACAACCCAGATATTATGAAGGCATTTTCTTAACTGAGTTTCCTTTTTCTCAGATGACTTTAGCCTGTGTCAAGTTGATATAAAACTAGCTGGCACAAATACCCCAAATTAATTCCTGCCCCACCTCCTTACATCTGCCTTATGCTTCAGAAATGTGCTTTCTTAACAGCTTTGACTTCCAATAACATAATATGCTTGCAGGGAAATGCCTTTTGACACTGAGAGGCGCTAGATGGGACCATATATGAGCATGTCCTTTCCTGGACAGAAGAGAAGGCTGCTAAAACAATCTCTCATATGAGACATTGTGGTGGCATTTGACAGTGTATTATCATTTATTTTGACTGTGTTTCACCTGTAAGTGGGTTTGTTTTAGTCAGCACTTCACAGAGAACTAGATACTCTGGTTTTGTTTGTTTGTTTGCTGACATGGATGACTACATGTATCCTGAAAGGTAAAGAAATTTTCAGCTGAAGTGAGACATAATACATTTTAAAATTATTTTATTATTAAAAAGGAAGTAAGATTCCCAAACAATGCTCTCATGGTCCCAACAAACATGTTCATCCTGAAGTTTTCTTATTCTCTATTTGCCCTAGAGAACAATATTTGACCAACACTTCTTGATTTTCTTTGTTTAGATGTATTTATGTGCATGAGTGTTTACCCTGCATGCACATATTTGCACCACGTGTGTGTAGCACCTGGTGAGGTCAGAAGAGGTCATCAGATCTCCTGAAACTGGAGTTACAGGTGTGAGCCACCATGTGGGTTCTGGGAACCGAACCCAGGTCCTCTGCAAGATCAACAAATGCTCTTAAACCACTGAGTAATCTTTTGCTTTTAGTAAAATTTTTCTTTCAGGAACCTAGGTAAAAGTGTTGACTTTTACCCATTAGGGTCAGACAGTTGTCAGTAGCTGCCTCCAAAATAGACCTCTCGAACCCTGACACAACTTCAAGACATCTACTCTTAGGATAGTCTTGTGTTCTGATAGTCTACAGGGAACTCCTACTTCTTTGCAAATGACCAAGAGGAAAGACACACTAAATTGTTTCCCAAAGAGATTGTCAATCCCTTTAGTGATTGGGGGAATGCCTCTTTTCTTAACTAGGCTGTGTCCAATGAGCTGGGAGATAAGAAAACATGGCATGGAAAGTGACCTAGTATGAATCATTCATTCTCAGTCAACATGTACACACCTACATGAAAAAACTCCTTTAAGCCTTAGACATACAAAATGATCAAAAGTGGCAGTAATTCTGGCCACCACATAGCTTACAATAACGGATAACAAAATACACCTTTCATGCTTAGCTATTTCTTCTTTTGGTTGGCCCAATCCTGTATGCCTGAAATTCTAGCCAGTAGTGCCAACTCTATCAATGGAGTAATATACAACATTAACCCCATTAAAGTTAATAGCAGTTTTTTTATCTATATAAAATATGTTTCCCCAGAGTAGAAGCATAGGCTGAATCCTTTGTCACACACCTAGCAAAGGCTGGTTAGAATGTTTTAGGACTCGAGCCTGGAGAGGTGCCCTAGGTGGAACCTGGGTTTTAGGGTCCACAGACCTAGATATGATTTCTATCTCTTCTGATCAAATTATGGGTTTTCTCCTCCCCCCCCAGTGTCCTCCTGGTACATGGTTATATAGAACATACCCCAGAGGCTTGAGAAAAAGCAAACATAAAACTGAAATGCTTAGAACAATTTCAGACATACGTTTTTTTCAATAAATACTATCAATAATAACAAATTCATATCGGTTTCCTTAGCTTTGTCAACTGGGTTGAATGCCTACCTGAAGCAGGATATTTCCTACCCTGAGTGTCACCTTTACCCCTGAAGATGGTAGGCCTAGGAACAGCTTCAAGGCAGACCCAGCCACTAGCTCTCAGTGAGTGTACTAGTACACAACAACCACATCTTGTAGGATGACCTGCTATTTTGAGGGGTGATTTTGGAAACCCTGTCCCTTTGAACACACAAGAGTCAAAAAATGCAAAATTAACATTCCCAATGCATGCATAAATCACTCATAAGGCACAACAATGCATAAATTTCACTGGCAATACACTATAAAAAAACATGAAACACACTGGAATCAGAGAAGTTAAGACTGTGGTTGAAGTAATAAATTTGAATTTCCCGACTTGGTGCATTTTTGTTGTAGCCCAGGGTACCGCATTAACATTGCATTCACACTAGAATGTGCAGCATAATTCAGGGGCTGTTGTGCCTGAATACCGAGGTGGTTTTTCTCTTCAGGGACCTCTTTTCAAATATTCACAAGGATTTCAAGCGAAGAACCCCCAGAAGAAATATTGGCCCCAGGGGAACGCAGCTAAATCTACCCAGCATGAAAGGCTTCAGCTACATTTATTTTCTATCAAGCTCTGGAAGCAAGTAGCTCTTTTCTTTCAAGTGCTTCATCTCTGAGAGAAAGTGGCTAACCCACTACCTCACCACTGCCCCCACCACGTGGGTCCTGAGGGTGCTACATGCTATTGTAGTCCTATCTCTTCAACAGGAAAGGGAATGATGAAATATATAAGACCAAATAAACCAGTTTTCCAAGTGATAATGTGTGGGTTTACAGTAGATGCTACCTCAGTTCTTCTGCAGCATATAGGAGTCTGTGATAGCGGAGCACTGGATCGCTATGCTTCACTAACTCTGACAAAGACATGGAATATGGGTGTGGGGGTGGGGTGGCTGGTGCGGTCCAAAGCCGGAAGCAAGTGCTCATTGCACTTCTGACTCTCCTTCCACCTGGCCTGTGTGCCCTGTTTTAGAAGCAAAACACAGTGATAATGGCACTATCGTCACAGAGGGTGGGGACCACAGGACCTCATGACCCTGTCCATTGCACGAGCAAATACTCTTTGATCCTGAGGTCTAGCCTTGACAGTTTTTATGCACACATCACATTCCCAGGGTAGGCCTTCCTCTGAAAGCTCCCGATTCTTTATCTTGAGCATTCCCCTTGCCTTAGAAGGCACAGGCTTCCACATTAGGAGGAGACTGTTTATCTACAGGAAAGGGACTTTACTAGTGACTACAGCAACTAAGACAGTCTGCAAGATTCATATGTATGACTTTTTTCTTCTCATGGCTTATTATTTTTGTATGGGTTATGGTAGTTTAAGCAGTATTTTTAAGATGTTGACTCTTAATAAAGGCTGGATGATGAATACCCATTTGATCTCAGTAATGTGTGACCAGTCCCTGCCATCCTTTTTCTCTTCCCCTCCCTATGCAGAGCATGCACAGACAGCTTAGTCAGCTCAGTGTTCAAGCTAGCTTTGGAACATTTCCAGAGCCAACACTAACACACACTTCCCCCTAGAATTTCTGTAGCCAGAGGACAAAATATGATTGAAATGTACTTTCAACTTTCACATTTTTGAAGCAGAGTCTTGCTATGTAGCCTATGCTAGCCTCAAACTCATGATCCTCCTGCCTCAACCTCTTAAGTGTTGAGATTATAGATGTGCATCCATGCCCATCCCCAAATGTCAGTCCCTCACCTCATCCAACAGTCAAACACTGCTTTGTCAGCCTTGTCTGCACTTCTCAAACCTGCTCTTTCTTCCCTATTTCCACTGTCATGGCAGGATCCCAGCCATAACACAGCCACACTTGGGACTTTACCTAAACTTTTCAGTACATTTCTTTTTACTTTCTTAGTGTGACTTATTATGGTACAAGTCTTGGACGGCATCTAGATGAAGCTCTTGATTTTGACTCCAGACCAGTTGTGATATTTTCATAGTCTCTGGGAGCTCCTTGTTGGCTTCATTCCTTCCAATGGAGGGAGAACACTCAAAACAAGATGTAGAAGGTCGAGGAGTTGGCACAGTGTTATCTACATCCATCGGGCACCTCTTGCATGAAGTATGAGGAGTTTCTTAGGAAAACATTAAAAGAAATGAAAGTCCAACACAATTCCTTCAGAATAAAAGCAAGGGCGCCCTTCTCTTAGGTGCTTCCTCTGTCCCACTGTGTCCTTGTGTTCCTTAAACCTCCTGCTTCCTTGCTAAAGTCTTCCTTTATTTTACCTTGCAGCCTTTCTTTGCACCATTTATATAAATTAGTCTGTCATGTGGTTTCTGATAGCTGTAACAATTCTTTCTCTGTCCTACCAGCAGCAAGCTCCAAATAATGAAACGGAGACTTGTTATTAATTATAAAAGCTCAGCCTATAGCTTAGGCTTGTTTTTAAGTAGCTCTTATAACTTAACCTATTAATGTATTAATCTACGTTCTGTCATTTACTACCCATCCTGCTTCCTCCATGTTTCCTGGCATCTATTAGATGGCTAGATTCTTCCACCTCCTCCTATCTCTCTCTGGAAGTCCCATTTATACCTCTTGCCTCACTATTGGCTGTTCCGCTTTTTATTACACCCGTCGCAGCACGACACCTTCACACAGTATACAAATATTACACAACAGACAGCTCTTGTGTTATCTCTTGGCTCAACATCCATCTTGTGTGTCTTACCCCTTCCACTCATGTTGTCATTTTTGTCTCAACATTTTTTTTCTGAAGTATTTGATCTGCTGGTCATTCCTACCAGTGCAGATTTCTTTACCATTTCATCCTTGCCCATCTATCATTGAGCCTCTTTAATGTTTCTTTTCATTTTTTTAATCACAATTTGATTCAGTGATGGTTGGTGTCTGTCAAGTGTCCTTGCATTAGCCAAAAATATTTTCTTGTCAAACACTATACATGATTCAATTTTAGGGATTGGAGATCTTTTGGAGTCCGACCCCTATAATAATCTGTTTCCCCAGAGATCTACACAGACAAACACAATTTGGCTTCCTGAAGCTAGGCTGGCATCCACTAGAAAGAAATGAATCCCTGGAAATTAATACACACCATAAATACTGCCTAGTTATTTCATTAATACTAGAAGCTTTCCACTCCTTAATCTGTGCTTTCCTTTCATATTTCCCCCTCATGTCTCAAATCAATTAACTTATTGAAGCATGATCTTTGACCCCTGTACCTAATTTCAATTTTCCCTAGATTAATTTAAAATGGCATAAGCTATCTGCTATTTCTGCTGAAATAATAAAACATGTGGTTTTATTATATAAAGGTCATGCTGACAAACTCAGAGGTCTCAGCATCTCTTCAAAATTGCTCACCAAATCTCATCTTTTGCTGGTTAAAAATGGCTTGCCAGTGTCATCCTGAAAATCAGGAGCAAAGCTGATCCCAATTCTCCAGGTAGATTTATTTAGCCATGCACACTGGGGTAGGACTCCATCCTTTTTTGTGATAAACACATTCTATACCAATTTATCCTGTGTTCTCCCACTTGTGATTCATGCTGAGTTACCAACTTTGAATACCAAAGTCTTTTTCACAGTTATTGCTATTAAAAACACATTTCTCACATCTTGAACTTCCACAGTGCAATTCTTTAAAAAGAATCACAATTCCTCTTGGTAGGTTTGCTGTAGTCTTCCAACAACAACAACAAAAAAGGAACCCCTTCTGTTTTGATCCAAATTGTTAATCTCGTGGTACAGGCTATCAACTCACAAACTAAACTACAGTTAAAACCAATTTCTCAACAACAGATGCTCAGTGAAGAAAATTTTCAAACAGCCTGAGGCAACACAGACATAGAAGAGGCCAAAGTCACTTGTCTTTATCACTTCAGAAATTCTCTTACAAGATAGTAGAATATAGATGACATGAAGTAAAAGTGGGCAGACTATTTGAGGGCCAGGAGAAAAACAGCCAGAGTATGGGGAGGGAGAGAAATTAATTTCAACTAAGTCTTATGAAACACGCACACTAAAATGCCATAGTAAAGCTCCTTAGTTTCATTATGTTACTTTAAAATAAATTTAATTATATTTTAAAAATTCTCTAAAATCATAAGTAAATATTCCAATTTATTCATAGTAAGATAATTCTAGTTCATGGATTAAAATTTTGAGGCAATTGTGAGCTACCTAGTAAGACCCTCTCTCAAGAAAAAAAAGGGGGGCAAGAGATATAGCTAAGGGATAGAGCTCTTGCCTAGCATGGCTTTCAAGAGACCTGGGACTGATCTTCAGCATTGCAAAAGGAGGCAACATGGAACAACCATTTCCAGAGTTTACTAAGAAACCCACCACAACCTTATCAAATAATAGGTTTCAGAAATTATCTTTCTACTGGCTTTGAAAATAGCTCTAAAAATATGTGTTTATCTGTTAGTCTCCTAATGTATTCTTAATATTCTTATAAAGACCCAGAAATGAAGTCAATTGTTTAGAAAAAAAGCATCTCATGTGGAATCATCAGGGGAGAACAGGTATAGTTTGCATGAAGCCTTACTGTTTATCTCTTCATAGCATCCTCTACTTCTATACATAAACTAAAATTTAGTTATAACCCAAACTAAAAATGAAAATTAAATTATTTCAACAAATCCTGTCTGTTTAGTCCTTTTGGTGTTTGAAGATATATCTAGACCCAAACCCACATTTCACAGGCCAGACACTTTTGAAATATTTCATCCAATTTGACCTTTGGTTTCTTCCTTGCTCTGTTTACTGTATTTCCTGTTTCAGATGGTTGTTATGTTTACCATGAGGTGTGGCTAGTACAGTCTCTTCTCTGACCCCATGCTGCACACACCTGTGTCTTCCTTTCCCTTCTCTGTTATATACTCATGACTACCTCCATACTACCTCTATTTCTCTCTCTCTCTCTCTCTGGTCATTCTCTTGACCACAAGCTCTTCCTTTTACCTTTTATTTCATACTTAAAAAGTATAACTTCATCTTACGCTCTCTCAATGTCAAGTGCACTCTAGGGTGCAATTCAAGTGATGTGAACTACTATATCAAAGTTACTTTTACCAAAAATTTCTTCTATTTTACTACCATTTTACTCAATCTTGTGTAAATTTGGTACATTATTTTACCCCATATTCTCAATCTAAGTTGAGCATCTATTATGTTTGGAAATTGGAATTTTCTTTTGAGATTTTAGGATATTTGCATGGAAAAAATGAGATGTCCCCAGATATTATAGGCTATTGCAATACTCCTAGCCATCCTCCAGAACATGATGGTAAATAAAGACACTACATACTTGGATCACATAACATGTGAAAATCAGGCTGGCACTGACTTGCAGGCTCTGGCTTGATTGGCTAGCTTTTCTAGTGCTGTGAAAATGTAAGCAATAATACTGACTGGACTGGCAAGACATGCCATCTAGTACAATGGTGGCATAAATGCTCTACAAGATAAAAACCCATACTTGCTACCATTATCAAGCCAAGAACTTATGGCTAGACAAGTAATATGGAGAGAACATTATGCTGTTATTCTGTTGTATGACCAGTTCCCGATGACCTATTGTTATGCCTATAAGTTAACATATCTCTTACCACTTACCAGAGAAGCTTCTATCTGGAGGAGTTGGCAATAATACAAATCCCCACATCTAGACAAGATGCAGAGAATAATAGGTTGAATAATGCTCAACCCCAAGAGAACGTATACACCATTCAGCTTCCTCCAAATGCTCTGAGATAATTGTGGAAAAAGGAGCTGAAAGAATGTAGGAGCCAGGGGTGGTGGATAACTACAAGGGAATGTTATCTTCAGGTTTTAGCAATTCCTCTGCATGTAAGAACTCATGGTAGCTATAACAGTATACACAAGACCTGTGCAAGCTAAACCCAGACCTAACACCAGCATGGATTAGGAAGATGGGCATGAAGCCCCACTCCTAGCTGAGGAACTATTGTCAATTGTTGGCTGCTGGGATAGTGAGGGTCAGTGTCCTCTAAGAGTATAGTCCCTGCTAAGTCAACTGTGCTCCAATAGAAGACCACATATCCAAAAATATTTGGGCAGCCAAATTCAACTTTTTTGGAGGGGGGACCCACAAAGTCCAGTGGGTAAGGAAGTTGCTGTAGATCTAGGAAGAGTTAGGGGAGGGAGTATTAATACAATGAAACGTAGTGTTTGAAATTCTCAAAGAATTAATAAAAATGAATTTTAAATAAATGAAATGTCTTGGTAATGAAATCCAAACTCAAGTACAGAATTCATTTACATTTCATATAGCTATGCACATAGGCTGAAGTCAATTTTAGATACTATTCTTACCTTTTAGATATAGCTTGTCACTGAAGCCAGGTGTAGAATTTTTCTTTTGTGGTAGCAAGTCAGAACTTGTGAAGTCTTGGTCTCTCAATCTTGGGGTTAAAAATATTTTATCTGCATTTAAAATCACTTTGATTTATGAAGGAAGAAGAGGAAATTTTTCCTTTTGTGTCTGTGAGCCAAGATTTAAGAACTTCTGGCCAATATACAATATATTCTTTGAAGCTGTGTGTGTGAGCTGTGTGCTGGTTCAGTTTGCTTCCTAGGAGTTGAATCTTTTCACATGTATTCACTGCCTTCATCACTCTTCCTTGAAAAAACTGTCCTGTGACATCCAAATTGCGCTTTTTCAAATGACTTCTAAATGGAAGGTGGGTTTAACCAGTTAGAAACGATCCATCACTCTAGTCCTAAGCCCCAAGTAGACAATTCCAGAGGCTCTGTGCCTAGCCAGACTTTTCTAGTGATTGTCCTCATAGGAATTGCTAAAAAGGTTCAGTTATACCATCTTGTAGCTGAGATACTGAGCTCCCTATTAGGAATAACCCAGCAGAGTTTCTTCCAGGATTTATCTTAAGTCCTATGTCCTTACATACTAGAGGTGTGCAGAGTGTCTCATAGTAAGAAAATATACTCAACCAGCTATGCCCCTGTTATACCTGCAGCTTGCTTCACCCACATCCCATATCAACATATAGGGTTCTGACACATCCTAGATAAGCATTTCATGCATCACTCAGCCTCTATTCCAAATAGCCAACCAAGCTATCCAGGTCATAATCCAGATGTAAAGCCTCCAGGCCCTCCTTGGCCCCTCTACCTCCTTCTGCATACCGACATTTGGGATTTGTTAGTTTCACATTGTATTACCCCTGCAGACCATTTCTGAGGAAAGAAAGAAATGACATAGATTGCCAGAAGTGTTTTTATTCATTCTTGATTAGCATGCCAAATAAAGACCTGGGTGAATGAGGTCATTGGAACCAAGGAGAAAGGATCGAAGCTTCATGGTGCACAGTGAGTTTTGCTTTGAAAGGCTTGGGTTCTGATACATGCCCTGCCATGGCAGAAGTAGATGTGATTGCTAAATATTTCCTTCTTTGTTCTCTATGGAGATGCTTTCCTATGCCAGAAAACACCAATTATCCATAGTTACTTATAAAGAGTCTGTACCCCACCTAAGTCTCCAAAACACTGGAAAATGTTGAAAATGTTGAATCAGAGTATCTAGGAAATGACCTATGATCTCTTATCCTCTCCTAATTTAGAGATTAATGGAGGGAGGGATTGAAAAATGAAATTCACTAAATCTTATGTAATAGAAGGGATTTGACTTATATACAAGGTAAGTAGACTTCAGTGGCTTAGAAGAGCCAAGGGCCCTCACTGTTTCTGCTCTCTCAATTTCTCTCTCTTCCTCCCTTACCCCTCTTTTCCTTCTTTCTTTCCTTCCTTTCTCTATCATCTATCTATCTATATCTATCTATCTATCTATCATCTATCTATCTATCTAATCTCTTTCTTCCTCTATCCCCTTTTTCTCCCTCTCTCACATTTAGGGTTCCCAAAGAAATGACTCACTGACCAGCTTTGAAACATTCCTTGCTTGTAATGTGCAGTCTACCTGGCCTCTGAAATGTCCCTTCATGAAGCCTCGACTAACAGAGAATCCAGGGCTGTAGCAGTCCCCATAGAACTCACTCTGAAATGTTTTAGAGAGAAGTTAGAAATTGATTTAGGCACTTAGCTTGAGCATGCAGGCTACAACATGGCTAGAAGTTGTATTACTTCCTGTGGCACCTGGGACTTAGTTAATTTAAGTGCATAAATCAGTCTCTGAGAAATATTGTTCAGTTTCTTGAGCTTAGTTTTAGCTGAATTACAAGTGACCCTGTGGAATTGTTCTATTCCCTTCTCGCCTGGATTCCTGTGCAAGGATTAAAAAGCCACAATGTCTGTTTTTATTGGCATGTTTTCTCTTACCCCACCCCATTTTAATAACTTCATCTCCTTAAGTCTGTATTCTCTACACAATATTTTACAGAAATTGGACAAACATCTAATGCCTTAAGTTAACTAGGCTTTTACTACTTCTGCAACTGGTGCACGTAAGAGAGCTGTGATGGTCCTTTGGGTACCAATAATGTTCTGGGGACATGAAATGGAGGTTTCTCTTTTCACCAGTTCTCCCAGGACTTTCTGACATCATTGGACATTTGTGACACTATCACTGCACACACAGGCTTTATGATTAGATGTTAAAGAACATGTTTCTTGATGCTGACAGAGGGAAAACATACCCCAAAAAGCTTCAAAATTGTGCAGAGAAATCATCCTAAGAGAAAGTTGTCCTTAGAAACTTCTGAAGAAGAGAAATAAAGAAGTGGCTGGGGAAAATGTGAGGGCTGGACACCTGTGAGATGAAGATAAACAGTTGAAAACTATCAATCTACTACCTGGTTCTAAGGTAGCCTTAGCTGTTTTGTTTTGTTTTTTGTTTGTTTTTGTTTTCTGTCTTTGTCTATTTTTAATTATGTGATTACACTATTGTTTCTGGTGTTCCAGTAACTCTGACTATAAGGAATCATGAGAGAGATTCATAGGAGGATATCAATGTTCAAATAATTCGTTCCTTTTTTAATTCAGACTTCCTTGTGATCATTAGTTCGAAGTCATTAGCTCTCCAATTACAATCAGTGGTATTTTCAACATGTACACACTGGGATACTCTGGTCATCATCCATAAGAAAACCTTCCATGATTTCAGACCAAACAAAAGTTACTAAAGAAATAGTTACGAAAAAAATAAAAATTACCATACATCTAGAGCAATTATGAAAATTTTACAAAGCATAGGTTTCTAAGTATAGCTTTTTGATATGCAGTCAAATAAAGCATTCAACTACCATTAGTGAGAGTCTAGACAGTGGCCACTGTCTCATGACCTCAATAAATAGTAAGATAAATGTAATTCCAGGTTTCCCACCTGTTTATCACAAATGCAAATTACAATTTGTGTTGCTTCTGAATTGTATGAAAGCATTTTCTCCTCTCATCACATCTTTGAAATGGTTTGGATTGTGCTGCTAGGAAACCCTGGATCCTGCCATAGATAGGACACTGTAATATCATAACCCTGTACCTACCCATGATAGTATACCTTGGGATATATATATATATATATATATATATATATATATATATATATGTGTGTGTGTGTGTGTGTGTGTGTGTGTGTGTATGTTTATAATTTTTCAGCCTAGAATAAGAGCAAAGGCATGCTGGAAAATATGTGAAAACAGACCACAGCATTAACACACAACCAGAACTGCTTCCTGCAAACTCCAAATTCATTTCACTGAGAGGACCCAGTACTCTCTTCAGTTTTCAAGTGTCCAAGAACTACATATACCATCAGTCAAAGGGCAAACAGGAGGCCTCCATTTCCCCTTGCTGTGTTTTAATCCCCTTCTCCCTATTACCAATAAGGGAACCAGGCTTTTTGTTGAAAAAAATCACTGAATGAGAGAGAAAAATACAGATCCTATTCAGCTGCTGCTATGAAAATTTGCTATCCCATTGGTTTGTCTCCTTTGAAATTAAAATAAATCAGAAAGGAAAAAAAACCCCACAAGATATATGAAGCCACCTCTTTCAGTGGACCACCTTTGGGGCATAGTGAAATTCATACTGAAAAATTTTGTGATACATGATTCCCATTTGGGAATGTCTTTATGCTCCTTAGAACAACAAGGTTAGGGTTTGTTTGTAGTTCAGGTTTTGCTGATTTGTTGTTATTTCATTTTGCAGAGAGCAGAGCCATTTGGCCTCACACTATAAAACTCTGGGAAATACATGAAGTCTGTCTGAGAACCATTATTGCTAGGAATGGAAGATACCCATGATGTCATCCCACAGTCCCAGGGGATTCCATGGAAGATTCTTTCCCAGTACAGATTTTCCTACTTCTTTATCCTATTGACATTCTCCGGGGGGGGAGGGGCTTCTACACTTCCTTTACTGCATATTTCTCTGTCAAATTGTTTCACGGTGTTTAGTGCAAATGTTCCTTTTCTAGAAATGCAAACTGCTTTCTCTTACATAGAGTAGTATATCACCTGTCAGATCAAGCACTCCACCCTTTTGAGATGTTTTGTTTTGTTTCTCCTTCTAGAAGCCTTCATAGTAGTAGATGGTCAGGAGACATATAAAGGGGGTGATAACAATTAGGCAAGTGAATTTCAGTCTGATTTAGATGTCTATGCAGTCTAACAGCAGAATTGTTCCCACCATTGTAGGTCTCCTACTGTGATGCATATTGAATAAATACACTGGGATTATCATTAATGATTACTGAACATAGTGGTACACACCTGTAATCCCAAATTAGCATACAGGAAGTGCAGGCAATGGCATCATGGGTTGATTTCTTAACTACATTCCGAGGTTCTGTTTCATTTAAAAAGAAGGAAGGAAGAAAGGAAGAAAGGAAGGAAGACAGACATACATACAGACAGAAAGAAAGAAAGAAAGAAGGAAGGATTGCAAGATGCTCAACAAATCTATACATTCCTGTAAAATTATTTATCTTCATTTATCTTCACTAAAGTTCCATTTAAGTTTTTTTTTTTTTTGCAAATGAATGATTATTGTATACTTAAAATTCAAATATGACCATACATGTTGGGATTACAATTAAAACTCATAAATATACTTTTGTGAGTATCATAGTAGACTACAGGACTATAAATCTAGTTAACACATCCTCTTTATTTCACAGTTATTAGATATAGAAAAATTAGAAGTTATGGAACAATTCTGGAAAGATGAGAGAATAGAAAGCACCAGAAATATATCTGTCCTTTCAGACAATTATATTGGAACATCTGCCTGATGAATAATTTTAGAATATGAAGTCTACTAAAGGTGTGCAACTTCTAGGTGAAGAATTGGATGGTCTATTTTGTTAATTTACATCAATTTCAGATCCTAGCTTTACAGGTATGAACAACCCACTCCTTTAGCCCATGATAGGCCAATATGCGCATGTTCTTAGAAGAGTCTGAATACAGCCAGAAGGAGTATAGGTAGGTTAAGATGTCCACCCATACCCAGTACAAATTGGGATCTATTCTCCAATGTCTAGTAATTATTTATAATCATGGAAGAATAGATAAAGAATATGTGCTCATTGTGCCCAAATATTCCCTATTGTTGATAGTCTCTCACCTTCTGACCAAAATGACCTCTGGGAGAATTAAAGAGTTGATATGTTCATTCTCCAAATACTTTCTTTTTTCTCCCTTATACTAGTAAGTTAGTTGAATAGAAAATGTCCCTCATAGGTTCATGTGTTTGAAAACTTGGTTCCCAATTGGTGGTGCTGTTGAGAGAAGTTACAGAGCCTTTAGGATGTAGAGTCTTGATGGAGGCAGTATATTTCTACACTTTGAGTGTTGAATGCCTCACCCCTTTCTTGCTCGTTCTCTGCTCCTTTGCTGTGTGTAAAGCATAATTGTCCAACTTTCTGCTTCTACCACTATGCCATGCCTTCCTTAAAATGAAGGATTCTCTATCTGGGTAGAACCATAAGCCAAAATAAACTCTTGCTCAAGGTGTTTTTGGTCATGGTAACCAAAAAGTAACTAATACAGGGAACAAGAAATAGAAGATTTAGATACAATTATGTATAGAGAGGAAACTAGAAAACACACTACACATGTTTAGAGAGAGGTTACTATATTTCCAGAAAATACCAGGGGGAAAAAACTTGAATTTATGTTTCAGAGTAATATTTAGTACAAGGACAGCCTACAAAAATCAAGGAAAAAGAGATTCAGTAATTACCAGGAAAGAGGAGGAATTATCTGTTATCTAGAATTACATTATCAACTTCAAATGTCTTGATTTCAGAAAAAAACCACTAAGTCACAAAGGATAAAAAGAAATAGGTAAATGTACTCTATTCAAAGGGAAAAAATGATAGAAACATCTTGAAGAAAACTACTAGACAAAGTTGTAAAAACAACCATTTCAAGATGCCCAAAGAGCTGAAAAAGTATGTAACTAAATGGAAATATCAATGAAGAAATGAAAAGAAAGCTAAAAGAAAACAAAGAAGAATTTTAAGAGCTGAAAGGTGCTATAACTAAAATGACGATAAACAATTGAAATGGTCAAATGTGAGTATCTTATAGGTTCAAGAAGAATCAAGAGAAAAATCTAAGGGACCAGTAAAACACTGTCAAGTGGACCAATAGATGCATCACAAAGAGTACCAGATGGGAAAGATAGTGTAAAAGCCAAAGAGAGCATGTCAAGAGACAAATGATAACCATTCCCATTTGATGAAGGACATGAATATAAACATCCAAGAACTCAATAAACTCTATGTAAAATACACATTACAACCATATGTATTAGTTGGGGTTTCTACTGCTGTGATAAGACACCATGACCATAGAAACTCTTACAAAGGAAAACATTTAATTGGGGGTAATTCACTTAGAGTTCAGAGGTTCAGATGATTACCATCATGATGGGACATTGCAATGTACAGGCAGACATGGTGCTGAAGAAGTTGCTGAGAGTCCTTCATCTTGCAGGCAACAAGAACAGGTCTCAGTGTTGCATTTCCTCCAAGTCCATAACTACTGCAGCAGAGCCACACCTTTTGGGGACCATTTTCTTTCTAACTATCACAAAAGTCAAAGACACCGAGAGAATCTCACAAGCAAAACAGAAGGGACTTGGGACTTGGTGGATGAAAGAAACACTCTTCAACAACCCAACTAGTGAATTTTTTTGTTGTTATTAGAAACAGATATCAGAATGCAGAGGAATGATTAGGTGCAAAAATGAACAAAAAAAAAAGGTCAAACAAGAATTATATATCTGTCAACCCTGCCGCTTAGGTGACATAAAAACTGACATGTCCCAAGATTTTTACAAAAAAACTCTGAAGGAGTTCATGACCACTAGAACCTTCCTGCTAGAAATGTTATAAGGATCCCTGTGGGTTAAGTGAAGGGAGACTAGACAGTAACTTGAAGCCTGATAAAGCAAAAGCATTACCACAGAGGTAAATACCATTGTTAAACCATAACCTTTCTCTTCTATCTCCGAGATCTCATAGTAATATCACAGTACAAACTATAATACAACTGTTTTAAAAAACCCAGTCTTTAAACTTCCAATGCTTTAAACACATATTTTAAAAAAATATACAATGTTTTATCTATTGGCTGTTATGAAATTAAAAAAAAAATCTTCTTATCCCAAAAGAGAAAAACCAGAGTGTAAGAACAATCAAAGCAAAGCAAACCCAAAACCCAGCAGTATACATCCAAGTGTAGCTCAGTGTTCAGCATCTGGAACCCACTCATCATGTCATGGGCTCCAGAGGATATGTGCAGCTCCCCTTCAGCTCTGTGATCTGCAGCACACACAGCTTATCTCCTAGGCTCAGAACATCTCCACTCTACATCTGCCATTGTCCTTGGTGAACACATCACAGTCTTTCATCTCCAACAGCCTGTGATTTCCACTGAGACTGTGCCTTAAACCATGGCCTCTTCTCTAGAACAGTAAACACTAAAGCAGTATAACAAGTGTACATTTTCCTGAAAGATACATAAATGATAAATAAATGGTATTCAACATCACTGCAACATTCATCAGGAAAATCTAACCCAATCCTTAATGTTATCACTTCATCTCCATCAGAGTAGTCAATATAAAAAGAATAGGGAAAGAAGGTTAACAATGATTGAGGGATGAAAAACCTCATGCTTGGTACATGTAAGTGTAAAATGATGTAGTTGGTATGGAAAATAATATGAAGATTTCTTTAAGATATTAAATTACCCCTTCCCTTTGTTCTGCTTCTTCTTCTCACTCCATACCCAGACATCTCACATCCTCCTCCAGGACCTAGTCTTTGAATAACTCCCACCATCCCACCATCCAATTCTCAGTTTTTCCACAACCCACCAGATCTGCCCCAGGTCCTACAGTCAGTAGCCAGTATACCTGATTCATTTACACACACACACACACACACACACACACACACCTCAACACACCTTGGTAAAATCAAAGATAAAGAGCTCAAGAAGAACAAACACCTGACTAATGCTTAAGAAAACACAAACACAATGGAAAACAAAAAAGACAAATCAGAATTTTGGAATGGAAATGGAATTCCATAAAGAGAAATAATGAAGTACATTCATACTGAGATGAATATGGGATTGAAAAATCCAGTAACAAGTAGAAAGCTCAAAAGAAAGCCTTAAAAATAGAAAAAAAAATAAGCACAAGGAAGAATATCAGGTGTCAATGTAAAAGAATTTAGATCAAATAAGCAGTGAACATGAGGAAATTAAAACAAACAAAAACAAACCCAAACCTCCCCCACAAACAAACGAACACAAGAAAGTAACATATAGGAACTGTGGGACACCATGAAGTAAACCAGACCCTTAAATTTTAGGCATGCATAGATGACAGAGAATAATCCCAAGTCAATGATATAGAACAGATCTTTAACAAGACCACAGAAAGCTTCCCCAAACTAAGGAAAGACACACCCATTCAAATACAAGAAGCACACAGAACACCAAGCAGAGAAGACCAGAAAGGAAAGTTTCCATGGCATATTGCAGTTAAAACAGTAAGTACACATAACAAAGTGTATTGAAAGCTGAAAGAGAATGAAAAAAGTTTTCCAGTCTTGTGCTCAGAATACCAGCTGGACCAGTAAGGCAAGAGGGAAAATGAAAGAGGTGAAAATACAAAAAGAAGTCAGACTATTCCTGGTTGCAGATGGCATGATACTATACATTAGAGATCCCAGAAATCACACCAGAACTGCCTAAGAGACTCCTAAAATATATATCCTATTGTTCTTGCCATTGGTTAACCCCCAGAGGTGGAAAATCTTTATTGTTCAAGATACCATGCACTTCAGAAATGGCCCCAGAGACCCTTGAGAAGAAACTGACCAGAGGACTAGCAAAAGAAGACATGCAATCTTCCAAAAATAAGTAAGCAACAAACATTACTGACAACCCTATGGTTGGTAACTGACAGCACTCTAACTGGACTTAATTGTTCAACAAGAGGGATACCATGTCTAGTACTAGAAATCTAGCTAACTACTCAATGCTAGTGATGTCATGGTTATGGGAGGAGAATCTATATCCGCTAATTTACTAACTCAGCATAATCCCAAGTAACAATAGATAAACATTTGTCTTTATACACACAGATAACTACAGCTTTCACCTCTCACCAAGAAAACTTTTCTTTGCAATAAAAAGACCACTACTGAAATCCATAACTAATCAGAATACAGAGTTGTTGAGCTTAGTCACAATGAACATATCTACAAAATACTTTTAAAACTATGGGTCTGAGAGCATGGTGAAAAAGGAGGCAGAAAGATTGTTAAAGCCAGAGATTGGGAACTTTGCTGTGTAATTGTCTCCTGGTAACATTAGACGCTACACCTATAAAGTCTCAGCAACATAATCACCCAAATTTGAACTGAATATGGAGAATACCAATGAACACATCATACAACACAGGGAAAAGGCCTTTGGGGTCTCAATCCTACACAAAATATTACAGGCAACCAAGAAAAACTGGGAACAAGAGAGGTAGTCCTCCCTATCCAGAGAAGAGCACACCAATTAGTTGCCCCATGCCAAACAGTCAACCATGAAAGTATACATACACATAAAGTTACATGTACTCCATAGGTTATTTTTTAGGAATACATGTCTAAATACAAATGCATATATGCATGCAGTAACAAATGATATAAAAAAAAAGGCCATGAATTTGAAAGAGAACAAGAAAGAATATATGGGAGGGTTTGGAAGGGGGGGAGAGAAGGGAGAAATGTAATGAAATTACAATCTAAAACACGAACACACAAACAAAACTTAAGTTACCATGTGATTCAAAAATTCTAGTTCTGAGTATACATTCAGAATATTAGAAACAGTATATTCAAGAGAGGTATGTGCATCTATGTCCATTGTACAATATTCTATATGGCCCAGTGAATTATTAATGATATCCATGCTTTTAGTTTTCAATGAGTTTATTAAGTATTTAGAAGCAAAATGATATGAATAGTGAATAGCAGATAGAAATAGCAAATAGCGCATCATCAAATCATATTATCCAGCAGAAACCAGCTACAGAAACCCTACTGAAGCAGCCAAGTGGAATTCCAGACCAAGGGACATGGGTGGATAAGGATGCCCTCCCAAGAGAAGAGTGAACAGCAGTATGGTGGTTTGTTAAGAAAATGAGCCCCAAAGGCAGTGACACTGTTAAGAGGTGTAGCCTTGTAGGAGGAAGCTAGTCACTCTGGGGGAAGGATTTGTGGTCTCTTTTATTCAAGATTCCCTGAGTCCACTTCCTGTTGTCTGCAAGATGGAGGACTCTGAGCTACTCCTGCAGCAAGTTGCCATGTTTTCTGCCATAATGATAATGGATTGAACCTTTCAAACTGTAAGCAAGCCCCTTCAAATAAATGTTTCCCTTGTAAGAGTTGCTATGATCATGGTATCTCTTCATAGCCCCCAAAACCCTAAGTCAAGCAAGTAGGTAACACAATAATCAAATTGGACAAGTGCAGTAAGGCCACAGAAACAACAGAAATTCCAAGTTGAGCTTTTCTATATGGCTCAGCTTCTCATGGCTGAAGTCCCAGCTCCTCGGTCTCACTGGAAGAAGATAGTAGTCACCTCTGTTGTAAATGGCTGACCTTCTAGCTGTTCTCAAGGGCACATTTTTAAAACTATGGACTGTTTTTTCTGTTCTTTCTTCCCTGTTAAGAAGTTGGGAGAATGAGCAGCCCATCCCTGAAGATCTTAGAGGATTCTTAGAGACAATCATGTTCAGTCTGACATGATGAAGAGACAAACCAGCTGTCAGAGGCAGCTTCTTAGTGGGTTTAGACAGCAAATTTTATCTTATCAATACAATGTTTTTTACACACAGTAACTAAGAGGAGGAGGCAACCTAAATGTACACTGATGCACGAATAGATGATGAAAATAAATGTATACTGATATGTGAATTGATGATGAAAATATGGTATATATGCAATTATCCACATTTTTAAAGGAAGAAAATTTTAATGTTTTCTAGCATGCTATAATACAAATGAAACGAGGGTATTATAGAAGTGGCCCAAGCTTATAATCCTTGCCACATGAGAAGCTAACATAGGAAGATGGCAAGTTTAGGGCCCACCTGAGCTATAGAATAGGCTCAAGATTTGCCTGGGAAACTTGAGAGCCGATCTCAAAATAAAATATAAACAGAGGGCTGGAGGGTGAAGAAGTGGGTAGAGGTCACCTTTCTAAGATGAAAAGACCTTTGGAGACCAACCTTGTACAACTGTCTGAGTGCAACCATCACTCAAGTTCACATCAGAAAATTGGTAAGGGGGGGGACATGATGCTGTCTGTTTCAGCAACATGAGGAGGCATTGAAGAGAAAGCTGGAAGCTGTAAGTCTAAATTACTCAAACCTGGTTATCTGCTAAGGCATAGCACCTCATGGGCACTTACACTGATGATCCCTTTTCTTTGAACACCAGTGTTCCTTACTCTAAAATAAAGGAATTACTCAGACAATATAAGTGGGGGAAAGCTTATTTTTAAGAAAATTAAATGTTAATAGAACAACCAAGATATAATTTTTCAAATCTAATCACTATCTATTGGCTTTTTCTCTATATTCATCCACATACCTTCCTGCTACCTATCTCCTCTCTCCCTTCTCAGGAGAGAAGCAGCTCTGAGGGGAGATGACTCCACACACTCTTCCTTCACTTGGTGCCAAATCACAAGCTTCATTGGACAGACAAGAAAATGGATCAGTTCTTGGTTAAAATTCCTGAATGAGGACAATTGTTGAGACCTGAGTTCTCTTCCAATGTGTCTACCCTGCCCATCTATTAACCTTTAGGAGAGACTTTGATCTACGATTCTTGGATATTGTGATGGGTTACATTATTTTATATTTTTTGCACATGGTGGGCCTGGGTAGCCATGGTGGGATTCAAGTGTCTGTTTGTCTATCACATGACAAGTTTTTCCCAACATTATCAGGCTATACTTCCAACTGACCAAATTGACAAGTGGTTTTGACACTGTGAACATTGCCAGAGAAAGGATCCTGCTGAACTATGAGTTGAAACATGTGCCAAATTATATGCAAATTTGTATTTTTCATGGGGGCTAAGAGCTTTGGCACTTAATTTTGGTTTTTCTTTCATAGCTGAGTCTGTTACACTGGCCAAGTTCTGCATTTTAATCCTTTTAATCATTCAACATAAATCATGCACTCAGCCCCTTAATCATTCCTGTTCTTCCTCTTTGAACTTTCTCCAGTTTCCTTACATCCTTCAGTGCATAAAAAAGGAGTTTTTAATAGGCCTGTTTCACTTCCAAGAATCTGTTTTGTGGTAGAAATAGTGAGGGTTCAGGGAAGTGTGCAGTCTGATTTTTGGAAATTCACAAACACCTGACCCAGAGAGATGATTTAATGTCACTTTTCTCCCAGGTAATATAGAATGGGGCTTCTTAGTGACTGTTCATAACCTGCTCTGCATTCTTTCATTGTATAATTGATTACTTAGCATCTATTGTGTGCAAGAGAGGTCTTAATTCTTCTACCACAAACGCACACTCCTTGCATTAGAAAAACAACCATTAGGGAAAAAAATCCACTGGTCAGATACCAGGGAGCAAAGACTCAATCCCATCATGGTGTCACCTCTAGTCTGATCTGTGAGATAGTGCAGAGCATCTCAGAGAAACTTAAGGAGGACTTAAAAAGGTCCCCTAAAAGAAGTGGTAAAAGAAAAGTTGGAGTGTTTGAGACATAATCTGCCTTTATTACAATCCATCCTTTCTTTTGTCTTCAGGCTCATCTTTGCCTCTGTGCAGAACACATGCTCCAGTGGGCAAGAACTCTATCTTGTTCATCACTCTCCTTTAAAACCTAGACACAACTGCCACATCATAAGTGCTTTACAAGTGTTTGTTGTAAACCATCACCTTCAGTTTCTCACTTCATGCCATGGGTAATTAATAACTCATTATACTTGTGAGACAATTATTAAAGCTTTCTTCAACTACAATATAAATTTCAAATTGTACCATTGCTCTAAGGCCATCTTGTGAGGAAACACAGAGACATGACTGACCTAAGTCATTTAGACTAACACTTTTCTGATATACAAGGTTATGTGGTTCTACCACCCATGAGTTATTATTCAGTATTTGCTTGAACAACTCTAGGAATAGAGAGTTCATTTGGTCTCAAAGCAGTCGTTATTACATAGTTAGGTGGTTGTAATATTCTTTTCCATTAGCTAGCTATCTTTTATTTTTCTACAGCCTCCACCCATAGGGCTTGGTTGTCAGAACAAATCAATTCTTCTATTGGGAAATCCTTAAGGTATTTAGATAAATTGACATTTCCTTCCTAAATATACATTGGCCTTCTGTATATTAAATATTCCTGCCCCACAAAATGTATCATAGAAATCTAAGCTTGAGACTCTTGTATCTATTCTTCCTGTAAACTCAAACATGAAGGGGCAGAGTAGACCAGCAAGGGATGCACTTTCTTGAAGGACCAAAGAGCTAACACAATGGCTAGCTACCAATATTAGTCTGCTTTATGTTACTACAACACAAAAGCAAAGACAGCAACACATGTGAAGAGACAGTCTTACCCACTGCTGTTTTAGAAGTGTAAGGCTATGGCAACTGAACTTCTCAGTTGTGCTGTGGGCCTTCTCTTTCAGTTGTAGCACATCATGGTAAAGGAAAATGTTGGTAGAAAAAAATTCATCAGACATGTCTCGACTAAAATCCCACAGACCCTACCTCTCAAGGGTCTCAGTGTCTCCCAATAGCATCACCTTGAGGGCCAAGTTTCAACTACAGTGAACTCTGAAGGACCCACAGACCACACCCAAACCATCATACTTACTAGCCAACTTGGAGTCATTATTCAGGAGCCAGAAGTCAGCATGAGAAAGGAAGACTGACTAGGGACACAAGCTTACTACCTGTGGATTTATGTCCTCCATATGTCCCAAGGCTTCGGAAGATGGAGTGGTGAGAATTAAAGACCAACTTCACAAAAACAGTTGGTCAGCACTGAAAGCACGTGGCTACAAAGTATGGGTTGGAACCTTAGCTGATTATATCAAGTAAGAATGGGAAGGCTGGCTTAAAGAAGACTATCATGCTATGTAAGAGAAGCAACACAAACTCTACAGCAGGACAGAAATAGAGAAGGACCCTTTCATCAGATAGCACAGATATTTATATTACCATTCATAACCGCAGCAAAATTATAGCTATGAAGTAGCAACAAAGGTCACTAATCTACACAAAAATATTCTGTTATTCTTCTCCCCTGAAAGCAAGCAAAATGTTGCACAAACATAACAGCAACCCTTGTCCACTGGGCCCATTTTGTGATTCAGGCATTGTATGGGTACAGAGTTAAACATGAGTTTTCAAACCAGCCCCATGGCTTATGTGAAATTCTCACCCTCAACTTTGCAGGTAAGAAAACTAAGACCAATAGAAACTATGCCATCCCAAAATGAAATTAGTAAGGGAAGCACTGTGATGAGGTTATTTTTATAGAGATTTTAAGTCTGAAATTATACAAAATTCTGCATTTCAGTAAGTCTAAGTTTCAATGGTAATGCACTTAGATTTCAGTCAAAGATAAGGTTAACTGCCTGGTCCCATCACAGATGCTTTTAAAATCATGACAAATCAAAGTGCGTGTGCTGTATCAAAACAAAACTTCACCAGGGAAGTAAAGTTAATTTATTTCTGTAGGAGTTGTCTTTTTACTCTTGGTGGATATTATTTTCACAAAATACTAGATTTCATTGTGACATATCCATACAATGTAACTTGATCCCTTTCACCCCCCTCCTCTCCTCCTGCCCTTTCCAGTGGTGACTACGCGGTCATCTTTTCATTATGAGTAAGTGAGCCTTAGTCTGCCTACTATTGTAGCAGTTGCAGCCCCCTGCAGTCTGACTTCAGGTCAGTGATGTGAACCTAAGCCTCTGTGTGTGAGGGGGGGAGAGAGAGAGAGAGAGAGAGAGAGAGAGAGAGAGAGAGAGAGAGAGAGAGAGAGAGAGAGAGAGAGAGAGAGAGCTAATGTGACCCAAAATACCCTCAAAACAGAATGTTTCATTGTTGCCCAGAAAAAAAGGAAATCCTCTCATGGGAAATTCTGGTGCATCTTGCTTTATAAAACCCTTTTATGGGACCATAAAATACCTCATCCCTTTGAAAGTGGCCTCCTAAAGCAGAACAAACTGTTGCACTTAGCCTGGCAAGTTGAAGCAATTATTTTACCTGGCTAAAACACATCTAGCTCCTGATTGGACAAATGCATGTAGCAAACCAAAATGTTTTAATTGCATGTTCCTCTTTACTGCACCAATCAGAGCAAAGAGTTCTAGCCATGCTTGCACTTTACGTGCCCAAGAATGCAGCTATTTACTACCCAGAGGTACTTTACGACTAATGATCTTTGAAGTTAACAAGGTTTGCAAGAGCTTCTCGGCTTTGTTATTACTGTTTATTTTAATAGCATTAGTGATCTCTTTTATTCTTCCAAGACTGAACACTACTAATTGGCATTTGTATAAACAGAGGTATTAACACCATCATGCAATGTAAGCAAAGCCAGTTCTGGGAGTTTTGCGGGTTTAATATGGAAATGTTTGCTATCTAATGAGGACACAAAATGTTAATCTGCAGAACAAATTGTATTTATAGAAAAACTAATTATCATATGCAAATGTGACACACATAGCTTGCAAAATTCCTGTTGTTCCTAGGCAGCCCTCTGTGACCTTTGGGGAAAAATATCACTAGGAAACTAGGGCTAATGGGGGTTCATGCACTGGAGCTGATTGATCTCATTTTCATACAGAAATGAGCTAAGTGGGGATAACTGGCATAGAATAAAAATACCAGAGCAACCACTGCTATAGCTGTATCACAAGCATGATTTCTTTATTCTTCCCTAAGGTTCAGAATTCTTTGCAGCTGAGCAAAAGAGGGAGGGATAGGAGTAAGAGGACAGGGGAGGCGGGGCAGGAAAGGAGGGGATTGGGAGAGGAGGGATATGGGCTAGGGAGATGATAGGGGAGGGTAATTTCAACCCCATTAAGAAGGAAAATAAGACTTTCTCGTCTCAGATGCACCCTTACAGGGTAAAGCCTGGTTTGATTTTATTTCCGTAATTATTTTGTTTTCTTTTGGTATCAACTCCTCACTTCCTTTAGCTCTTTTCTTTCAGATACATGTTTTCCTAGTTTGAAGTCTTGGGTTGGAATTTTACTTGGAGTTCATGCAGTGAGCCCAGATGCTTCTTTGTTCCATGAGGAGAGCAGGGTGCAGAAAGGTCAAGTGGCGTGCCCAAGACCATATAGTAAATTAGTAAAAGATGTGAAGAATTAGGTACTCTGTAGCGTGTATGTTTCCGCCAGCCCGCCAGCCCGCCAGTCTGGCGTGCCGGACCCAAATAACACTCAGTGACTCTGTATTTGATACAATCCTGTTGGCCAGTTACCATTATTGTTTATGGGCTAGCTCTGCCTTAATTATTAACCCATTTCTACTTATCTAAGTATTTCCACGTGGCTCATCTTATCAGGAAGCTGCGGCTGGCGTCTTCCTTCCTCCCTGGTCTACATCTTGACTCCTCCCTACTATTTCCTCTTTCCTCCTCCTGGTCTCCTAGCCCCGCCTATCTTGTTTCCTATTGGCCACAGGGCTTTATTAACCAGTATGAGAAACATATATACAGAATAACATCTCCCATCAGTACTCTGTGTGTATGCATGCCTCTGTATATGGGCATGCGTGTGTGCTCATGCATGTGTGCTTTAAACTCCCAATACCTCTACTGCAGTAAAGCTAAATTTAGATTTACATATAAGGCCCCACTTTGTCTTAAAGACTTATCTGACAGGAGGCCCTCCAGCAGCACATGGACATGAAGCTCTGCCAACACTCGTCCTGCCCTAGGGCTCTGATTCAGCATCCTCCAAGTGCTCAAAGGTTCCGAGGATGACAAGGTAAAGGAAACTTGGCTTCTTGTCTTATGAATATCAGTCTGCTGAGCTATACCAACACATACACAGATAAATCCAATTCTAAAGTGAGTGTGTTATTGACATATGCCAAGGCACGCAAAGAACATACATGGAAAAAAGCATCCGGTTAGAAAACGATGAGGAGTATTAATTGCTATATAACAAATTCCTTCAAACTTGGTGGCCTTAAAAAATATATACATTTATATTTTCCATGGCTCAGGAGTTCTATCCTATTTAGCCAAGTCCTCCACATTCAGGTTGTCAAGGGGATGCAGCCATGGTGCTGGCCAAGTTGTGTTCCTCTCAGAGGCTCTTAGGCCTCCTCCAAATGCATGTGCTTGTTGGCAGAACTTGGTCTCTTGTGCTTACAGAACTGAAGTCTTTACTTCCTTGCTGGCTTTTAACCAGCAGTGAGTCTCAGCCCCAGGGGCTACTTATAGCTCTGTTGGGTGTGACTCATCCCATCAATCACCAGGAGGACCAAGCTTTTCATTTGAGTAGCCCCCCCTTTTTAAGGAATTTTCTTCATTAAGTCAGGACCACTCAGACTAGTCTCTTTTTGGCTACCCTCAAACTAATTCAGCCATGGTTTTTGTTGCATCTTCAAAAAGCGTGCCCAGTTCATTGTGTAAGGTCAAGAAGCAAAGGAGGGAAAAAACCCTTACACTCACCCTCCAGGGAGGTTACAGCACAGGCCCAATGTCATCTTAGATTATGGTTAGCACAGTTTCGCAAGGTGTAAACTGAAGCAAACATGCAAAGAGACAAGTTAATCTTATGATTTCCTTAAAATTATTATTTCTCCTGAGGTCTTTGGTCACAAGGTATCATTTCACTTATTTAAATCTGACTTAAACTAAACCATAAGAAAAAGAGGATACTACAGACAAGTGAACAAGAGTAGAAAACAGTAACCACCCACATATTTCAAAGAGTAAATGAAAAATAAAGAAAATGAAGAATCCTGGCTAGAACTGTAGAAGATGGGGTATTGGGAATTCTCTATGACAGAAATATAGGCAGCTTTCTCACAATGTGTCTTTCTCACAATGTCAGGATTTATTGAGTAATAAAAGATTCACAATCTATGTCTGTTTCAGTGACTACACCAGAATTTGCTGGCTAATATGGTCTGTCATTCCTCAATCCCAATCTCGATTACTGACTATGAATTCAGTTCACACATTTTACTTCATACAGTGAGAAACATCTTATAGCACAGTACAAATGCCCCGAGAGCTCTGTGGGAACCAGATACATGATGTTTCCAATCAGGTACAGAGCAGTTCTGAATGCAGAATTGTCTAGCACAAACCTGTGGGAGGCAATTTCATGACAACATGGGCTAAGGGTCACTGACAGGAAAAACTGTGCATGATCTGGAGTCTAGCGACAAGGACAAAGATCTTTTGCTGTGACAATTTTCCTATATAAGACTCATGACCAAAGGCTGGGTGACAGGTCAGTATACTGTTACATCTCTTTCTTGGGGGCACTGCTTCTTTTATCCCAGATGATGGGGCTCCATTCTGGTTCAGTCTGATATGTCTTGGGCCTTCATAGCTTTGGCTTTTCTTACATGGTTTTGCCATGCCCGTGTGTTCCTGACTTGGTGATTTATTCCATAGGTAGTGATATTTAATTGCCTGGATTAGTGAGCTATTGGCTGTGCCATGTGGTCCATGCCAAACAAATGACGGTTCTTTACTTGCTTAAATGAGATGTATTTATACTCAGAACAGACAGAGCCAACTGCCATCTTGTAAAATACAAGGTACAGGCAGAAAGCTGTTGCCCTGTGCAGCCTGGATCATCTGAGGGCAGACTTCAGCACAAACTCTATTCCTCTTAAAATACAAAGCAACTCTGAGCAGGCCACAGTTCATCTCTATGGGTGCTTATCTATGTGGGTGTTGGGGTTCTTATTTGAAAACATGGCACTTATTTGCACTATATGTGGTAACAGAAAATGTCCCCAACATCTAACAGTATCGTGCTACACAAATGCTGACACTGAGCAGGAATTTCTCCCCTGCAAACCCTTTGAAGGTTTTTAAGAATGTGGAGCCTGGATATGAAAATAGGCTTAACATAGTCCTGTTGTTTACTCCAGGAGTTTAAAACACTGCAAAGAAGCCCGTGATGCTCTGAGGAAGGAAGAAGACTGAGGAGTGACCTAGCAGACAACTGGGAAAGTGGCCACACAAATTTTAAAGCAGAAGAGGGGGTGCAGACTGAGCAGCCTATACAGAAGGGTCCTGAGGCTCCAGTCAAACACAGACACATGGCTTAAACATGACCATGGCCAGCCGGGCTCCATTCTCTGAAAAGTACAGCATATCTAGAAATAAAAGTTCCAAAACAGAACAATTATAGAAAGACTGAACATTAGTTTCAGTTACTACATTTTCTTTTTCTTTTTTTCTTTTTTTTTTCTTTTTGAAACAGGGTCTTGTTATATACCTTTGGCCAGAATGGTACATGCCATGTAACCTAGGCTGGACTTTGTGGTAGTCTTCCTGCCTCAGTTTTCCATAATCTGGAAAGTGCCATCATGACTCTGTTTTGCTTTTTAACCACTGCACATCAGACCTGGATTATGTCCCATCTGCCCAGTCAATTGGAATTCTCTTATGTATCTTTGTTTAGTGACAAGCAACTCTCAGATACAATAAATAGATCAAGTGGACTAAACATAAGAATCAGTAGGTGAGAAAATAAGAAACAAATGATTAACATGTTTATGGAAGTTAAAGGGCTCAGATGTATTTATAATAAAAGAATAATCATAATAATTAATAATTGCAACACAGCTTTCTTTACCCATGTTATCTTGGATAACATGCAAGCCTCAGGCCAGTTCTACATATAGGCTGCATTCTTTAGGCACAGAGATACCCATGTTCAATTTCAATTCCTTTTGCTACTTGAGAGGTCTTATGTAATGATAACATTTTGAGCCTCATGTTCTCCACTGCAAATGGTGACCATACTACCCTTGAATTATGAAATATCAGCAGTACTTAGTAGCAGACACTGCTCCTACCTAAGCAGTCGGGCTTTCGAGATTATATTTTATGTCATGGCACTATTAGGAAGGCACATTTAGTGGTACTTAATAAAGCTTGTGCTAGAATTGATAAGAAATAGAAAATTCAGCATTCTCCCATGCTACAGGTGAAAATGGGAACTAATAAACCTTTCCATAGAGATTTTAATAGTCTTTGATATAGCATGTTTTCACATTCCTTTATTCCAATAAATAGAGCTACCATATATTGCTGAGTTTGTCAAGTTACTCACAATAGAAATAAAAAGTCAAAGAGATTTCTAAAAATGTAAGTAAATAAAGTAGACATGTCATCAAACACTGTTCACTTGCTCTGTCTAACACTATGCAGCCATGTAATTCTAATATGTGAATATATGCATGTATTATGTATGTATGTATATATATGTATGTATATAAACTCACACATTCAAGTTTATATGCTCATTCTGTGGAAAAAAATAATTATAGCTTCCTGGACATGGTGGAGGTTAAAAGAGTTCGAGGCCAGCCTGGGCTATATATAGATACCCTGTCTCAAAACTAAGAAAAAAAAAAAAAGAAAAGAAAAGAACAGCCTTCACACATGGGCACAGACAAGTAAGGTAGTCTGGAAATGCAGTCACCAAACTATTATGTGTGATACATTAAAACTGTGATGGAATTATAGGCAAGATTTATAGTTTTTATTAATATTCCTTTTTTGTATTTTAATTCAATAATCATAGCATTATAGGAAGAAAATTAACATAATAGTTAATTAAGTCCTTTTTAAAAGCTCTTTCAGAATATGGGTTACAAGCCATGCTTTGCAACTTGCTCTGTAATAGGCACCAATTTCATGAGTGATATTGACATTTTACTCAATCTAGTGTCTAAACTACTGTCCTAGGCTCATCCACACACAGACTCCAGTAAGCAAGAACTGGAGAAGGGTTTTAGGAGGCAAATGATGCAATACCTTTGTCCCACAAATGACCATTAACAATAGATGAATTTTCTAAGATTGAAGGCCAGTATGCCACCAGACTCAAAGACAAATCACTCCACCAGGTATCAATTCCCTTCCACTGCCCTGGCTTTCTGGGTCCTGTGCTTTAAGTTATTCAGCAAGAGAACTACCTGGGTTATCAAATTCTCAGGTCATTTTTTGAAGGCCATAGATGTAGGGTTTATAGGTTAACAGGTCATATTTACTGTCAGCTCCTTTTTCTAGTTGAAAGACCTTACTCAGTTATTACCATTTGGAGCTCCATGTCTCTCCACTGAAACAGTGATTATGATATTGCTTGCCTCTTAGAACACAGTACAGATTTTGAAATGTGAAATATTGTAAATGGTTAGCACAAATCCCTGGTTTCTCAACATTTCAATAAACATATCATGATTCTGTTTTCTATCATTGCTCATAGGCCCATAGAGGGCTTCCAGTGCTAGCCTCTGCTGATGTAGAACAACTAGAATGATGGGTGCCCTGAGAGAATGAGCCAGCTTTTCTGCATCTACAGATAGCTAAAAGCCTCATCTATCGTCTGTGATGAGGGTGGAGTTACTTTCTGTCTACTGCTTGCCCCCTGGGGAAATCACATTTGCTCTGCCATCAGAGTGGCAAGCCATCCAGATTTACAAGAAAGACACATGATTTATTAGCAAAGAACTGTCCACTCCTCTTGTAAATAAGTAATGAGGCTGCCCTAAGAAATAACCACTGATTGCTGGGCAAGTTGATCTGGAGAATGCTGCTGTCCCTGGGGTAGCTAGCTGCTCACAGTGCAGGCTCAGGGTAGGGATGCTACTATGCACAGGCCTTCACCGGGTGTCACCACTGTCTTGTGCAGAATCACAGGAGTTAACAGCTGGGTGGAGTCAGGCTTACAGATGAAGGGAAGGGACAACAAGACCAAACTAACATGATGCTGAATTTGTGTGTAAAAGCTGCTGGGAATCTAAGATGACCGCACTCTGTTAAATGCCCTTGGGTAAACCTTGTAAATCCTTGAGGGAGCAGGAAATAGCCCTGTTGGTATGTGAGCCATATTCCAGAGAGAACATCCTGAAAATAAACTTCAGGATCCAGGGTCTCCTGAGCACCCTTGGACACATTCACTCAGATTAGAGGGTTAAGCTTTAGTTTATATGGCAACAGTGATGGAAATATGTAGAAAAAGCCTCTTTCAACTTTTCTAAACTGTCCAAATCTGTGTTTTTATCAAAGAAACTCACTGGATTTGATCAGGGATCTTGACTTTCCCAATCCTTTAGCAATCTCCCTAGGAGTTGGTATCATCTACCTACTGGCCGAGGAGTACAAAATACCCAAGACAAATGGTCTCTTGAGAAGTGCTAGTGTGCCTCAGAACTTTGTTGGCCTTCCTTTGAGCCATAGAAAAGGCAATGTATCACGGGAGAAGAACCTGCTCATCTCATGGCCTCAGAGAAGTTTGGGTAAAGGAAAACACCAAAGATGCAAAGTTCTCTTCAACAGCATGACCCCTTGACTTTAACCTCCCAGAAGATCTCACCACCTGAAGGTTGTCAACTACCCAACAATGGCACAGGGTGAGAAACGAGGCTATAACATATGAGCCTTTATGAGACACTTGGCCAGACCATTGCACACTGCTTCCAATATCCCAATGCAATTAAATTATATATGATTGGAATTTGTAGAGCTACTTTTAAAATGATAATTAAAAACAACTGAACTCGGTTAAGCTGCTCACAAGTGTTCCTACCATTCATTTATGCCTCTCAGTGTTTCTTAGAGAAGTCTTGGGCCCATTTGCCTTCTGTCATATGTCATATAATCTCAACATTGAGAGGAAAGAAAACCCTGCTGAGTCTTAGCCTGTGGAACAGTTACTTCCTGATAATGTCAAGAAGACTGCAAATAATTCCATGCACAATTTTATCATGTTGTTTTCCATTACCATTCCAATTCCAAGATGAATGGATGCGTGAACACTTTCTTGTCTTTCAGGTGGCCAAAAGAAAAGGAGAATTCATCTAGGACAGTTGCTCTTTTGGCTCTGCCACAGAAGGGTTTTATAGACTCAGTGATATATAACCCTCCACTTGGTTGCAATAAAGCAAAGATGATCAATTTTCACATAGCATGGAGGAGGGGAAATGGGGAGCTACCTGAGAAATGCGGCTGCAGATAGAGTCAAAGACCCTTCCTATCCCTCTCAGTTCCACTGTCTAATTCTGGAAAGGTTCTAGGTAGTCTCTTGCACAGTCACTTCTCCACTCACGACACACAGAGGAACCAGGTCTTGGAGTTCATTTCATCATTAAGTGTTCCACTTACATAAAGCAATTAGAAGCTGGCTTCTGTCCTGCAAGCTAAACCTCCACAATGAAATGCCAAAGAATGGCAAGGAGCCAACATTGCTCAAGAGATTTCTTATTTAACTCAACCATGTACGTGCTCAGCAAGTGTCACATTTAAATATGTGTGAAGATTATTGCCACAAAAGAATCAGGGAGAAATGTGAAGATGCATACACTGGGCCACGCAGACATGTCAAGAGGGAAAATAGCTTCAGGGATATCCACAGATTCAGCTCTTAGCAAAAGCCATTTTTCTCCATGCAGTAAAGCTTGTGAGCATTTAATAGCCACTTTACTTGATTGCCTTCAGATCCTGTTGGCTGCCAAGTGCCCCTGTGTGAACACAGGACAGCTAGGCTTTGGGGGTGGGGTTGAGAAGATCTTTAGGCCAGCTCCCTGACAGCTTTCCCAGCCTTAGTCAACCATATGTTATACAATGAAGTCTCAAGCCCAGGTTACATGGATTATGCATTTTACTTTTTAACATATTAACACTCTGAGAATTAAGAAGCTTGGAATAACATGTGCTTCCTTCACTGAAACAGCACAATCACCTTGCAGGTAAAATATTTTAGAAATATTGGGGGATTGTGGGGAGAACAAATTATGAAAATAAGCATCCTGAGAAGCTAACGATACCAAGCTGTTTCCTCCAACTAGCTTTATTTTTACATAGCTTATTTTGTAGGTAAATGTGTAGTGAGACTGGATCCTACAGGCTGAGCCAGATTTAAGGCTGGAGGGAGTCTGGCATGGTCTTTAATACAAAATCACAACCACAAGAGAGCAAAGGACATATTCAAAGTTAGAGATGCAAGTGAAAGAATGGGGGTCAAATCATCTTCCTTCCTCCCAGGATACCCCTGACCCACCTAGTGGCTTAGCAGGTCAAAAGCAACTGACCACATCCTTTAGCCTGTTTATGGCTCCCTCCCTGCACTGATCAAAATGCAGGAGTAACTTCAGAAGTATACTTTCATTAAGTAAGAGCTTGCTATGGGCACCACTATGCTACCATATTGTGGGATTAAAAGAAGATTTCTGTACAGCAAACTTGACCATGCCTATCAGTGTGGTTAGCTAAAATAATGATCTTGGAGTAGCAGTGCATGATCTTTCTTCACTATGTAGCCCAGGCTAGACTCAAACTTGTGATCCCCTTGCCAAGCCTTGGAAAAAGTTGCCCATGCTAGTTTTTCTTACACACTAGGTACAGAAAACAGGGTTTTTTTTTTCTGTCTGTGTTTGTGTTTGGCCTTTGCTGTAGCTCTGCCTTGTCTATGAGAAGTAGCTATACACACCAGGAACTATGGAATAAGCTGTAAAAACCAGGTTGGCCTCAAATCTGTGCTAACCCTCTGGCTTCTGGCTTCTACTTTGAATGACAGACAGGAAAAGCCACACCTAACAAAAAGCAATTGTGAAATGGGAGTTATTGTTCTAGTCTAAAATATATAGGGAAGACAGGAAGAGCAATGAGCATCTAGTGAATATGAGCAACGTACAAATATATATGTATACATATATATATATGTGTGTGTGTGTGTGTTTATACATATACACTGTAATGTGTTTTTATATGAATGAATATTTAGTGAAACTTACTGTTTCGTATTTTTACTTAAAAAGTTAGCAAAAATTTTAAATTATCATCCAAAACTATATATTCCAAATAACTCTTTGCATTATTAGCATTTGGACCAGGGAAATTGCTGACTCCTTAACCAGGACAATCCCACAAACAAATGTTCCCAGTTTTGTTGAATGCATGTCATGTTCCAAGCACATATTAATTTATCTTGGGTTTCTAAAAATTTCTTCATAATAAGTTGAAGGACCACTTTATAAATGAGTTCTAAAATACCATATAGAGAACATTCACCTAGAATTTGAATTAGGAATTTTAATCAAAAGCTGATATTCATTACAATATATCACCTCCTAGCAGCAGACCAGACTGTGACTCCCAATTTAACTTTTTCTTTCAAAGGAGTGAAAGTATAAAATTATATTTGAAGATATTATCCAAAATCAAATTAACATCCACTATATGGTCTAAGCAAAACACATAAATTCATTTCCTTTATATCTTATCATACCATCAGGACCTCTTTACTTTGCCAAGTCTCTCTCCATTGAGGGTCCACTTGAAAACCAGGAATTATCATCATAGAACTACTAATCTTCAAGTCATAATGCTTTTATAAATGTGTATAATCCTCAAGCCCTCCTTTAAGAAAATTATATTTGTATTTAAATGTCTGTTTGTTAAAATGGTCATGATTATTTATCTCTTATGCATTCTGGAGGTTATTTTCTACTTCCAAGCTTTCTTAGGAATGATACCACCAAAGACAGTGTGAGATCTGGGGCAAACAATAGTACATATATTCTGTGTAGGGTTATATCCATGCATATATTAGCTAATAGCCTCAGGAAAATACACAATTATGTTTTAGGACTTAGAAGTAGGGAATTAGAATTAAAGATTAAGCATAAAGCTAGAAATAAATACCTTTTCCCCAAAAGTTTATCATCATTATTTATAAAATAACCTAGTGCATATCCCAGCTGTCACATTTACAGTATCAGTAGCTGTTAATGTTATAAGTCTATTTCCACAAATATGCTAGAAATGGCAGGCACCTTGATATGGACCATTGCCCACTGTCTGTGTGGTGGGCTAACTTGCATAAAAAATTTATCTAAGGGCAGGGCTGAGTATCTCCTACCTGAAATGTGGCTACACATGCTTCAAATTCCAGACATTTTGTAGATTTTTAAATATTTGCATAACTTGAGTGTCTCTAATCAGAAATCTGAAACGCTCCAAAGTTAGAAGCTTTTGAGCAACATTGGTGTTCAAAACAGATTCCAGAGCAATTCAGATTCTAGACCATCCTCAATTTCAGTTTTTTTTTTTTTTTTTTTTTTTTTTTTTTGATTAAGGATGTTTTGTATGTAGGCAACCACTAGTGTAGAATACAGAGAGGAAAAGGGAGAATGACAATGGGGGGGTGGGGATAAGATACAGGCCTTAAGGACACAATTTCAGTGATCCATTTCATCCAGGTAGACCCATTTTCTCAAGTTTCCAAGCAAGACGACATCCAAGCCTTCAGTTTATGAGGCTTTGGATGGTGGGTAATTCATATTGAAAGCACGGCACTCTCCCTAAGAAGAAAACCTCAAAAGATAACATTTGAACTCTAAGATTTTGAGCCAGTTTCTGCAGCATATTCACATATATTACACTCTCTCTTTCTCTTTCTCTCTTTCTCTCTCTCTCTGAAACACCAGGATGACAGCAATAAACAACCCTGGTCATCACTGGCTATGAAAACTCTGACACCCACCAGACATATATCCCTTGTGAAAACACTTAGTAAGAAACAGCATCAAATCTCAGAAACCAAGGACCACGTGTATCAGCTACTCTCACTTCCCTGTAAGCCAGCTCTGTGGTCATTCCCTAGGCAAAGACAGAGTCAGAGCTACTGCATATGTTTTCTCATCTAAAGACCCGGGATGAAGGAGCAGCTCCTGTCTGGGGCATACTGCTCCCTTCTATCTGGGCAGCAGTGCAGGAAGACTGATAGAAACATAAACAGTCACAGCTGCTGCATTCCAGTGGCCAAGTCATATCTGGCTCATCACTTGTTATAGCATTCACATCACAGCCAAGAAGACAGAATATATGCTAGCTGACAATAGACTCTACTCTGTACCTATCAAAAGATATGTTAGAGAAAGCTTCCTCTTCCAAAGAATCTTGATGAAAGTCATCTCTCCTAATATTGTTATGCCCCAGGGAGCGGTTATATGTTCTTGTAAATTATTCTGCAACTGCAAGCATAAGCTATGTTTAAACAGTGGAGAGATATAAGGCAGAGTATGCAGAGTAAGGCAGAGAACATAAATTCTACTTCGTACAGGGAACTCAGTGATAAAGTTCAGCAGAGTTGGTACTGTCTGAATTACTGATAACCAAGAACAGTGGGGACAAAATAAATGAATGAACATCACATAAATGTAGGCAAAACAGCAATGTGCTTATTTGAGGGCTATTGCAATTTAATAAGGATCAGGATAAATAATTAGGCCAAATAGAAGTTTATTAAGGGAGAAATAACTCACAACATAGGCAGATGAATGCGGCTGGTTCGACTGGATCCTAAGCCTTCCAGTGTCCACCACCAAAAAGGGGTGGCCCGACTCTTTCCTAGCCTTTTCTCCCAGCTCCCATCCGGACCTGTCTCTGCCCCAGTGGGCATGGCCTAAGCCACAGGTGCAGACAAGGTGAATTATCTTGCTACAATTCCCCTTTTAGTCTAAAGAAAAGATTTAAGCTTGATACAAAACTATATACAAAACAGTGAATAACAAGTGTGCTCTAAGAAAAGGAAAATTGAGAACAAAACGACCTACATATCTAGTCCTAGGGTGAAGACATAATGGAGTTTACAATAGAGTTATCCTAAGCTAGAAAGCTTAAGCCTAGTACCTAATCTATCTAACTAGGAAGAGAGAATAATAGTTGTGATTGTTTAATCTACAACCTCATCAAGACCTGAGAAAGAAAATAGCAATACTAGGGTAGACAGGAAGTGCGGATGGGCAACTTCCAAAAGATGCCTCGAAGACAGAAACAGCAAGCTACCTGGACAGTCACACAAGGTCTCAGAGCAATGTTGGTACAGCCAGTTTTGGCTAAGGCCAAGAGTACCTGACAGATCACAACAAAAGCAGGGAGGAAGAAAGGCTGTCTTACCCTGACTTGGCAAGGTTCAGCAGTCTTCTGTTTGTCTCCTGCAAGCACATAGGACCGCATGTCCAGATCAGTTGTCAAGGTAGGGGCAGTTCCTTGCCCAAGAGGCCATGGCCGAAGTGAGGGTGAACTCCAGAAGGAGCAACGACAGTGTCCAACATACTTTCGGGAAAGTGCATGGTGCTGTCAGGAGCAACAGTGTCTCATGTCAACGGAGTACTAATATTAAAACATTTAAATGCCGTGTTCTGCAGGTCTATGAAGTGATTGGAGATTAAGCATCTATTTCTGACTAATCTCATAGGCAAAGGAAACACGGGTGAGGGTAATCTGTAATACTCAGGAACTTAGCTAAAAACCTGATTAAAACTTCCTTGAGTAAAGCAAGGATACACACCTAAACAATATAATTACGCACATGTAAATTCCTAAAGTAGAGGTAGAGTAGAAATGTCTAGACAAGAGGGCAGCAAGATAAATATCCCAAATTGTATCAATATACAAAATGTCTTGAACACAAAGTATACATACATAGAATATAGCGAGAATAATGTGCATAAAACATAAATGGAAAGATTTCACACAAGCAAGACTTCTTGGTAGCAGCATTTTCTCGATTGGATTTGTTTTGCTATAGACAGAGAGTTGCACGGCTCCTTTAAGGGAGGTTTCCAAAATTAGCATAAGCAGCAAAAAACCGCCTTGCTTTTAAAGAGCTCTGCTAACAATTCATTGGTGTATACGAGAGCTACAATGAAGGTTTACACTGTATTTTTAAAAATATGCTGGCTTGGGAGAGAAAAAGAAACAGGATACAATGATTTAAAAAAGAAAGAAGGAAATAGAATGGATGGGTATGGTGGCACACGCCATTAATCCCAGCACTCGGGAGACAGAGTCAAGCAGATCTCTATGATTTCAAAGTAAACCTGGTATGCAATGAATTCCAGGACAGATAAAAGTTACACAGAGAAACCCTGTCTCAAAATATGTAAAATAGAAGTAGAAGAAATAGAATAATAAAAAAGCCACGTAAAGATGGAAAGCACAGAGAAATCTTAGATATTATATGCGATTCTGCTGTCTTTAAAATTATTTGATTGCTGAGAAAATAACAACTACTGATAAAAGAAATGCTGCTGGATTAATTCAACTTATATATTTTAAAAATGCTTTGACTCCAAAATTTAAGCCTAAGGACAAGTTACTGGGGAAAAGGATTTCTATTTTTGTTTCCACAGGAAATAACATACACGCTACAGAGGGCTAAAGGGGAATGGGTATAAAAGAGTTCAACATTAAAAAAAAAAACCTCCAGGAAGTTTTAATGAAGTTACAAATAAAATTAAGAAGAAAGCTTAACCTTTTGATTAGGAAAGTTCCTTGTTTCTCTCAAAAGATCCTATCTAGGGTAAAGTTGTATTTACACATAGCCAAATACTGAGCTACTTAGGATCAACGTCTGCAGCCTGGGTGAAACTGAGAACTGCCGGAGCTCCAGGAGCACTGAAGAAGAGCAAGCAATAGGAAGTTAGAGATGCATGCTCATGTGCCATCTCATCAAAGGAAGGAACTCAAGGGTCTGCCCAAAATGACAGAAAATTTGGGAGCAATATTCTTTGACACTGAAAATAATTAGCACAGCACACATCCCCAAAGATAAAAGACTTGGCCCCTGTGAATACAGATACCACTATCATGTTACTAAATCAGACTTCTTGTTTGTCTGGACTGGTCTGTTTTTATTGTTGAAGGCCAAATTGTTCATCAACTGCTTGTAACCACTTCGATGAGTAAGTAGAGACTTTAAAATTAAAGAGACATTGGAGGCTAAAAAAATTACTCTGGTTAACAGTTCTAGCAAAATAACACAAGCCCTGGTTGGATTGCTTGTCCATTTGGCACAAGCTCATTTGAGAAGAGAGAACTTTGATTGATAAAATGCTTCCATCAGACTGGCTAGTGGGCAAGTCTATGGACCATTGTCTTGATCAATGATTGATGTGGGAGGGCCCAGCCCATTGTGGGTCGTGCCACACTTTGGTCAGTAGTCTTAGGTCTATATAAAAGCATGCAGAATGAGCTATAAAGAGCAAGCCAGTGAGCAGCATGCTGCCATGGTTCTTGAGCAACTCCCTCCATGTTCCTGCCCTATTTGAGTTAATTCCATGACTTCCCTCAGTAATGGAGTGTGACCTGGAAGTATAAGATGAAATGAACCTTCACTTCCCTCCCAAGCTGTTTTTTTTTTTTTTTTTAAGTCATAGAAACAGCAACCTAAGACAGGCTGTAACTCTGAACTACTTGGAAAATTTGTCAAAGCAAACGTGATTATCTATGCATATCTTCTGTTTTTACAAGATGCCAAGTTTGACTTGTAAAAAGTAATAACATATCTTTTTATCTAGGGATACTTAATATTTATAATCTGTCTCATAGTAATAAGTCCACAGACCAAACAAGGAACACATCTTTTTTTAAGGGTTGCAGAATTAACCATGCAAAATACAGATAAGCTAAGGGAAGTAAAAAAGGGGGAAATTGCCTGCAAAAGACAAATGCATCATTTGCTTCCTTATTCCATGTTTGTCTATTGAAAAGTAGTCTATGCAAAGTACTATATCTATACTCTGTTTCAATATTGTATGTATACATATACATATAAAATTTATATATTCTATATGTATTATTTATATCATGAATTGTATAAGAATGGTTCCATCAGGAATGGATATATTTGTGATGACAACCTAAAATATTATAGCGCCAAGTAGGTGTGATATCCAGCTTCTTACATGAAATTACACTCCAGGATAGCACAACAACAAAATCTATCAAGTCATTTCTGAAAGTGAAATTCCATCTTTAAGCAAAACCTGTCTGTATATGTATAATACATGAAATACATGCCAGAGAGAACAGAGGACTGTCAAATGTGTAATTCCCTCTCAAGTGACCACACATTCAGTGGAAACATTCTCAATTTATACATGTGGAACTCTAATACATGCAGAAAATATGAGCACTTGTGAGAAAAAATTTCATCATTACAGTGAATAACAGAACCAAGAAAATAGTGTCACCCCCAAAAGAAGAACACACTAATGTATTACCCTGGAATGCAGGGAAAAAATACTTATTTTTTATTCACAGGCTAGCCAAAGAGAATTATATACTAGCAATAAAACAGAAGAAACAGAAAGTAAAGTCAGCTTGGAAAGTATTGAAGAAGGCATTATTTTAACAATATAACATATGAGTACAAAATTAATGTTTTGGCCCATTTACTAAAACTAATGAAGTAATCAATATGTAGCATCTGTATGATAGAATCTTTCAGATAATTACACGTGATTAGACACATTAAAATTTAATAGAATTTCATGAAAGTAAGTGGAAAATCAGACCAACACTGCAAAGAAGTGCATCGCTTGACAGGCCCCTTTGCAAATGCGTGTGCTGATAACAAAACACAAATATATGTGAACACATTCCAAAGGGGGAAATTACTGGCAGTCTTACACATAGCTGACTTGTTCTACACTTGAAACCACAAATTTACCAACCAATTTTCAACTGCTTCAAAATATGAAGAATTTGGCACTGGCAGACAATACCAATTTTGTGTCTGACCCATATTAGTGGCTGCTGTGAGAAGTTCACAAGTGGGGTAAGCACAACCATACAGTGTCATGAGTGGGCACTAGTGCTTGTCCCTCATGAGGTGTCCATCCTACTCCACACTCGCAGAAAGAAATGGGTAAAGTCACACACCAGCCCGCCACAGCACCCAAAGAGATTGGGAAAGTATGTCCTTGAATGAAACTGTAGAGTGTTGTGATTGCTTTAACGGCTGTTTATTTTAAAAAGGAAACTCTTAAGCTAGGCTTTGGTGTGTTAATATTGCAGTCTGCTATCTTCTCTCACGTCATGCTTATTTAATGCATGTTCTCTATGCCACTGGATCGCTCATAATCTATAATTCTTACAATTTTTTTTTCTCTTAAGATTTACTCAGGTTTGAGAGACCTGCCCACTCTTTGTATCTTTAAATTTGTTTGTTTTTTCTATCAGTAGCACAGGCTGGCCTTGAACTCACAGCAATCTTCCTGCCTTGGCCTCTCAAGTCCTGGAATTACAGACATGAGTCAACAAACCAGGCTTAAAATTTGTTATTTTTAAACTCTGTTATCATCAGTAAATATGACTTGCATAATTTTTCACTGTCAAGTTTTATTTCTGGCCCAGTATTGAACTTATTCTGTTAAGTGCCCCATGGATACTTACAAAGATGGCCCTTTGTGGATATGTAAACAAACTATTAATGAAACCACACCAATCCCCCACCTTCTTATTTACTGTTTTTCTGCTTAAACATAAGAGATTTAAGATTATGCTTAATTCATTTCTTTATCCCCAAAACTGTGCATTACATCTGGTTAATCATGAAGATTGAGAGTTGCCCTCCCTGTTTCAATTGATGCTTCCATTCAACCAGCCATGTCACCATTGCCAAATTAGTGGAGTGTTTGAAGTCTCGGATTCTGCATTTAAAAACGAGGAGAATTCTCTAACTGACAAGAAAGCCTTATACTAAAGGAGGTAATGCAAACAAGGTGCCTTAATGGTAACGTGGCCAAGAGATGGCACTGTGGGTATTGTTCTCATTGTGTTTCAACCATTTCTGATACTGCATTAAATTATTATCATTTGCCTCCCCTTTTTATAGGCACTTGGGGGGATATGTGAGACTGGCCACTGGCAGACTGATCGAGGATACTTCCTCACTAAAGCAAGGTGGACTGCCTGCTAATGATTCACAAACATAGACTTCTCAGCCTGAGCTATCAAGCTGAGAGGGGTGCTCTCTCCTGTTGTATAATATCAGTCAGAAAGGATTTTACCCATAATTCCTGCTGCAATGTTGGTATTTATGACCTGATGCAGGGCCTGCTGGAGAATAGCATTTTCAGTACTGCAGACAGTGATAGCTTCAGTTCGTGGGTGCAAGGCTGGGTTATGAGAGATGGAAGAGGTCTGAAGATGGTCTCCTGGACTGCTGGAACCCATTAAGGCAATGAAGCAAAAGCAATGCCTTACAGTGTGTCATACAGTCTCTGCAATGGACAAAGCTCACAGCCTACCCAGTGGGTCATGACCTCTTGGGGGTTCAGAGACCCTTTTACAGGGTGGCATATCAGATATCCTGCATATCTTATGTTTACATTATGATTCATAACAGTAGCCAAATTACAGTTATGCAGCAGCAACCAAAATAATTTTCTGGATAGGGGTGGTCATCACAATATGAGGAACTGTATTATAGGGTTGCAGCAATTGGAAAGTTGAGAACCACTACTATGCTCTAGCAGGAAACACTACTATGCTCTAGCAGGAAAGACTGACATACAATAGTTACATTGCTCACTCACATCCAGAATTGTGGAATCATTAAGATGCAAGAATGAGTAGGCAAAGTTAAGATCTTCTAGAAGACCTCCCAGAGAACAAAGGGCTCCACTGTAAAAGATAAGTCCCCCACAGTAGGTAGAAGCAAGAGGGGCCCACACAGTGAAGGGGAAAAGAAGGGATGTATTTGTGCCAACAGGGACAGTAAAAACATTTGGTTTACAAATAGGATGTTAGTACTCAAGCATCTGTACTGGTCAGTCCTTGGGGTTCTGACAGATACACCCTCAGCTGCAGCCACTAAGAGCACCACCTGTGCACATTCACTATGCTATCTTTTAAAAGGGCCTGGCTCAACTCCCATCATTCTCTCTTTCTCTCTGCCTCTCTGCCTTTGTCAGTCTTCCTGTCTCTGTTTCTCTCCTTAGGCTGAACTCCCTTTTCCCCTTTCTCCTTTCCCTAGCCACTTTCCTCCAATAAAAATACCCATCCACCCCCAAGCTCTATCGCATGACATCTTTCTCTTGTGCACTGCCTTTTAAAATTACAACATAGGACAGATAAAGACTGCCAGGTTTGTAAGGCATTTCTCAACTCATGGGTTGCAACAATTGGACAGTTTTTATTACTATGCTGTTATAGCGTCTTTGAAAACATGGTAGTATACATAAGTACATGCCTTCTGTACTTAAGATTCCATCCTGTTGCATAAATCTTAACCTTTATCTTTATATGTTGCAGCATATTTCATGGTACTATGACACTCCAAGACTGTTAATAAAATTATCCTTGAATCAGGGGTGAAGTCAATGACTAGCTGACCAGAATTAGCCATGGAGATTTTGGCAGAAAGAGAGGCACAGGAAAGAGTAGGGAGTGGCTTAGAAAGATTCACAGGTCATTTTGATCTGGGGAGCATGGAGAGAGAGAGAGAGAGAGAGAGAGAGAGAGAGAGAGAGAGAGAGAGAGAGAGAGAGAGAGAGAGAGAGAGAGGGTCACTTGATTGTTCCTCAGCCACTTTCTAGATCTATCAGGTTTTTACCCCATTGTCTAACTCCCAAGTTTTTATTAATAGAACAATTTAGATAAATGCTTCATTTCTACAATTGCATACTGTCTTAATTGCTGCAAATTACAGGAAGTTTTGAAATCGTATACTATAAATCCTCTTTGTTCTCCTTTTAAGAATTGCTTTCCCCTGAAGTTTGCTATTCATGTAGCTATTCCAGATTTGTGTGATGTTCTTCCCATGTGCTTACTTTTAATCTATTTGTTTCTTTTAATCCAAGTTCAATTGCTTATAGGTAACTCAGGGGGAAATGGATAAAACTTTCAAATGCAGGCATGAGTTCTGCAGAAATTAAGAATAACCTAGATATACTTAAAACTCCTGAACTTCCAGTAAAATTGGCCCCTGTACATCATATTCTGTTCTAGACTGAGCATCTGGACCCAGGTTGCCTTCCTTTTGCAGTCAGCAATGAGCCACATTCCCATGCATGATCTAGGGTTTATAATAAATATTAAGTTATAACAATCTACTTTAAAAAGTGTGCTGACAATTC
Source organism: Cricetiscus sungorus (assembly GCA_030556225.1). NCBI lineage: Eukaryota > Metazoa > Chordata > Mammalia > Rodentia > Cricetidae > Cricetiscus > Cricetiscus sungorus. The sequence goes on along the minus strand of JANBXA010000180.1, from coordinate 19,641,838 downwards.
TGTAAAATACAGAAATAACAGTCTCCTGCTCCTTCCTTCCCCCCTTAACACTATTCTTCTCACACACATTATTACATCCTTGCATATTACATGCTTGACAGTGCTTTTAAAGTGGCTAAGAGCAACTTAAGTAATGCTCAACTAAAGTGAGTCTCCTCTAGCATTGGAAGTAAAGCTTCTGGGTTTTATGACCAGCACATAAGATTGCAAGAGGGGTTAAATATGGTAACAATTACTGGAAGAGTTTGCTCAGTATCAGGAAATTACTAGTGCTGAATAGGTAGCCATTTGTCCTATTTTAGAAGAAGGTTTGCTTTGAATGTATTTCTTTGTGTTTGGGGAATCAGGTCCTGTTATGTAGCTAAAGTTAACCTTGAATTTGGGGACCTCATGCTTCTGCCTTCCGAGTGTTGAGATGACAAGTATGCACTACTATGCTCAGTGACTAAGTATTTCACAAAGCATAAATGCTTAACTTTTACTTGGAAAATTCTTTCTTAAAGCCATAGACTTGATTGTTTTCGTCAGAACTTTAAATATATAAGGCTGTGATATTCATAGGAAATTCAGGTATCAGTATAAATATATATTTGTTGCTGTTGCTTGTTTTTTTGTTTATTGGGTTTTTTCTCTAGGGTCCTGAAAGTGACAGCAAGGTAGAAGATTACTGGGATGAAACAATAAAATTAATGACATTCCATTATTTTGACCTAAAAACATGATGATCTTATCAGCATCAGCCTAATGTATGAGAAAGATGAATCAGCAATCCAGAGAGTACATATTATTCCACCACTAACCAATTTGATCCAAGAGCAAGGACATATGTTCTCTGACCCTTAAGAACTTTCTAGAAGGTGAGGTGCTTCTGGTTGGATCATTACACAAATCTTTTTTCTTGCTAAATACTCACCTAATCCAGTTTCTAACAAAATGAATTACCAACAGATAGTAAGGCTTTCAGGCTGATATAGAGGATTTCCTACAGAATAACCTGTGTTTGAACTAAGTCTTTGGTAGAGAGAGAATAAACACTAACCTACATATCCTAGAAATTCCTCCAAATGGTTGAACTTCATAGAAACCACATGCTTCCTTGTAAATTTGTATAATCCATTCTTATATTGGTTTGGATATAACATAATGCCCTTCAGGCTCACAAGTTTGCAAACTGTTTTGAGAGGGTAGTAGAGTTTTGGGAATGGTAGACACAGCTGGTGGAAGTAGGTCAGCATAGGTAGAGTGGTTTCCCTAAGTTCTCTAAGCCATGTTAGCAAATTAATTGAAACTGATGGGTGAGTAGTGGGAACCAACTTATATTGGTTCAGTTGAAAAATATAGGTATTAAAGGATAGCATCTGAAAACATGGGGCAAAATACATGATGTGCTTGGATGAAAATGTCAATAGGAAACATCATTCTAGATAAGGGGTATATGCTAAATAAAAATAAAGGGAAGTACACATGTGGAACTAAGATCTGATGCTTTCCCTAGGTCAGCAGTGTCTGAATGAAGACTACTCACAGAACACTATCTAAGTTAGGTTTCCATTGCTATATTAAAACATCAACCCCCAAAAACTTGGGGATAAATGTTATATTTTACCTTGAAGATTACAGTCCATCATTTAAGGAAGTCAAGGCAGGAATACAAGGCAGAAACCTAGAGACAGGAACCAAAGCACAGTCATGGAGGAATGCTTATCAATGGCTTGCCCCTCCTGGCTTGCTCAGTCAGTTTTCATATATCACCCAGGACAACATACCTGCCTGGGTATCGCACTGGCTCTAGAGGTCTGGACCCTGTATCAATTAGCAATCAAGCAGATGCCTCCAAAGACTTAGTTATAGGTAATTTGATGAAGGCATTTTCTCAGTTGAGTTTCTTGGTTCCCATTTAACTCTAGCTTGTGTCAAGTTGACAAAACTAACCAAGACAGACATCCAGTAGTGTCTGTTAGAGAACTACTTGGTGTGTAGAGAAGCCCCTGATTGCTCTTGTCACAAAAAAATTCTGTATTGTGTGAGTAATTCTGTAAGAAATGTTTCTGTAAGAATTTTTGTAAAGAAAAATTAAATTTTCCTATGCTTTATCACCCGCAAATTTTGATGTCACAATACTAAATAGTATGTTGAGATTGAAAGGCTTCTTTTGTCTTTTGATTTGTTTTGTTTGTTTGTTTGTTTCTTATATCTTAAGATAGAGTAACTATCCTTGAAGGTATTTTAAGTTTTTGTTACATTTTGAATTGTTTTCTCTCAAATATAGGTCAAAGTATAAGAATAAATGACACATTTAAGTAAATATCTGTTGAGATCAATGTGCACAAGGCAATGTGTTACAAGCTGAGACAAATTATATTACATTTAGGATGAATTATTCATAATGACAGAGACATATATCTCAATCATTAGGAAAGATGAGTGGTACTTTTATGGGGCTGGTGTGTATGAGGTAAATCACGATAATGGCCATTTTTAAGTTTTCATTTTTCTGTCACCAGAGATAGTTATGTTACATTGGTATCAGACAAGAGTAGGGTCTTTAACTCTAAAAACTTGGAAAACGGCAGATTTATTACTTAATTCACAACCCAAGTAAGTGGTGCATGGCATAAAACAATCAAGCACAGAAATATCTCCAAAGCATGTAATCATTTTTTGTATCATTCAGGGAATACCATGGGGTGCATTAGTATAAGATGATGAGAGCTGGGGAAATAGAATCATTAACATGTAGCAGCGATTGCCTTGTTAATGATTCAGAGCCCAGCTGCATGTTGGAGTTTTGCTGTTAATTCCTTCCTTAAGATAGAGATTCCCTGGAGAGAAAAAGAGTAGCTGCTTTGATGAAGGAGCTGTCTTCTTATCTGAACCTGGGGGCTCTAGGCTTCTTGGGTTTTGTTGTTTTGTTTTGTTTTGTTTTGTTTTTACACTGTTGTGCCATTGTGAGGCTTAAAAAGTGTCTTAGCTTTTTGTTCCTGTCAGATTCCGTCTACTTCATGGCTTCACCTCAAACATTTTATCTCTTTTCTTTCCCATGTCAACAAAATGGTGATTTGCTTCCCATACTGTCCTTGCAGAGGTCAGAGAGACAGTATTAGTCTTGATCACAGTATAAATTAATTGACTAGGCAGAGACTAGAGCATGGTGGTTACTCTGTCCATAAATAACATTAAATGTCAAAGTGTGTTTATCCAGTTCTTTCTGTTAAGCCTCTGATAATCAATACTGAAAAGTTATTCATGCCTCGGGCAACTCCAGTAACATGTCTATCATTTTACCAAAGCAAGTCTTTACATTAACAAAGGAATGTAGGAATCTCAGGTGTTAAACACAGACAAAAGGTGATGGGTAGGATAGGATAGGATAGGAAGAATGGCTTGCTACTTCACCAACTTTCAAGCTTACAAGTGTCTTCATTCCTCATGGTAAAATTTATTAGCAATCTGTGACTTTAAAGCAGCCATCATTCAGAGAGGGCTTCAGGACAACTACCTTTGTAGCACAGAAGAACATCGAGACTTGTTGGGGACAAGAGTGAATTCTATTCACAATGCCTTATATGTAGGTGCACTAAGTCCTATTCTACACCTAAATTAAAACTCATATATTCTGATCAACTTACCATCTTATAAAGGTTATTTGTGATCCTTCCTATGCCTTAGCTATCCTTTGCCAGCACATCTTGTGGTGGGCCCAGCATACTAAGTCTACCTGAACCTGCCCTACTCATACCCTTCCAAAGTAGTTCAGAGCTCTAGTCAAGTCTGGTGAGACCTCCTGTACAATCCTCAACCTCCAGGCTTGGGCAAGGATGCATATTCTGTATATCACCTTAGCCCTGTGGTCATCTGACTTCACCCCACAAACTCCATATACAACTTTCCTATCCTATTGTGTCTGACATCAGATAAAAAAAAAAAAAAACTAGTGAAAAAGTCCAGATGCCCAAGTCTCATAACAAAAACACAAACAACAAGAAAGATCAAAAATGTATGTGCCCCTGAAAATCCAGCAATTCTATAGAAAGTTTTGCCAATGAAAATTATATACCTGAACCCCAGAACACAAAACTTAAAATAGCAATAATAAACTTCATTAAAGAATTCAAGGAGTTTAAAGAAGACACATGAACAAACAGCTCAACAAATACAATAAAAACCTAAGTGACATGGAAAACACTGAATGAAATGACAGAGACATTACAAGATTTGAAAACCAAATTCAAGATCCAAACAGGACCACACTGACTCCCCGCCCGCCTGATCTTTCCATCACCAGGCCCTTGCTTGAGGAGAGAACTCCTAGAGTGCTTGAACCACCCAGAGCTACAGACATCTAACTCCAGACCCACCTACGCCCACCAGGAGAGTAGTGAAGAGAGAGACTCCACCTGCACTCACTGGAAGAAGAAATGGAAAGACAGCAATACAAGAAAACACCTAACAATAGAAAGACAAGCATAACACCACCAGAATCTAGGGACTCTACACCAACTAGATGGTATGATATGAGAAAATCTCTTAAAGAAATGGAAGAAAAAACAAATTGAAAGAAATGAACAAATCTCTTAAAGAAAGTAAGAAAAGCCAAGAAAAAAAATAATCAAACAGATGAAGGAAAACAACTCAAACAGTTCAAGACTTGAAAACTGAAATAGAGACAATAAAGAAAACACAAAGTGAGAGAATGCTGGAAATAGAAAAACTGGGCAAATGATCAGGAAGCAAGCATAACCAACAGAATACAAGAGATGAAAGAGAGGCACTGAAGATGAACTAGAGGAAATAGATTTATCGACCAAAGAAAATCTTAAATTCAACAAATCCTTAATGCAAAACATCCACGAAAGGTGGGACACCGTGAAAAGGCCAAATCAAAGGATAATAGGCATAGAAGAAGGCAAAGAAGCCCAGCTCAAAAGTGCAGAAAACATATTCAGCAAAATCATTGAAGAAAACTTTCCCAACCTGAAGAAGGACATGCTTATGAAATTACAAGAAGCATACGAAACACCAAATAGACTAGACCAAAGAAAAAAAAGACCCCTTGACACATAATAATCAAAACACCTAACATACAGAATAAAGAAAGAATACTAAGAAAGAATATTGAGAACAGTGAAGGAAGAAGGCCTGATAACACATAAAGGCAGACCTATCAAAATTACACATGACTTCTCCATGGAAACTCTCATGGCCAGAATGTCCTGGATAGATGTTCTACAAGTACTAAGAATCCACAGATGCCAGCCCAGGCTATTATACACAGCAAAACTATCAATCATTATAGATGGAGAAAACAAGATATTTAATGACAAAGCCAGATTTTCATAATATGTATCTGCAAATCCAGCCCTACAGAAAGTTCTGGAAGTAAAATTCTAGCCCAAGGAAGTTAATTATGCTCACAAAGACATAGGAAATAGATAATCGCACTTCACCAGAACCCAAAGGATAAGCAGGGTAAATATATTCACAATACCTCCACCAACAATAAATCTAAAACAAACAAGCACTAACAATCAATGGTCCTTACTTTTCCTCAACATTGATGGTTTTAACTTGCCTATAAAAAGACACAGGCTAACAGAACGGATATGAAGACAGAATCCATCCTTCTGTTGCATAGAAGAAACGCATCCAAGCATCAAAGACAGACATTACCTCAGGGTAAAGGGTTGGGAAAAGATCTTCCAATCAAATGGACCCAAGAAGACAGCAGGTGTAGCTATCCCAATATCTAACAAGTTAGACTTCAAACCAAAATCAATCAAAAGAGATGAAGATGGTCATTTCATATTCATCACTGGAGAAAGTCTCATTTCTGAACATCTATGCCCCAAATACAAAGGTACCAACATTTGTAAAAGAAATGCTACTAAAACTCAAAGCTCAAATAAAACCTCACACATTCATAGTGGGAGACTTCAACACCCCACTCTCACCACTAGACAGGACCACCAGGCAGAAACTTAACAAAGAAACAAAAGAACAAAAGTTATGTCCCAATTGGATTTAACAGACATCTATAGAACATCCCATCCAAACACAAAAGAATATACCTTCTTTTGTACTCCACATGGAACCTTCTCTAAAATTGACCACATACTAGGCAACATAACAAACCTCAACAATACAAAAAATATTGGAATAATCCCTGTATCTTATCAGACCACCATGCTTTAAAGTTGGAATTCAACAACAACACAAATTGCAGAAATCCTACAAACTGATGGAAACTGAACAATGTACAATCGCACCACACCTGGGTCAAAGAAGAAATAAAAAAAGAAATTAATGACTTCCTAAAATTCAACGAGAATGAGGACATGACATACCTGAACTTATGGGACACCTTGAAAGCAGCGCTAAGAAGGAAGTTCATTGTACTCAGTATCCTTATGAAGAAAACAAAGGATAGTCACATTAGAGAATTAACAGCACAACTGAAAGCCTTAGAACAAAAAGAAGCAAACTCACCCCGGAGGAGTAGATGCCAGGAAATAATCAATTTGAGGCTGAAATCAATAAAGTAAAAACCAGGAAAACAATACAAAAAAATTGATGCAACAAAGAGTTGGTTTTTCGAGAAAATTAACAAGATAGATAAACCTTTTTCCAAACTAACCAAAAAGCAGAGAGAGAACGAGCAAATTAACAAAATCAGAAATGAAAAGGGAGACATAACAATGGACATTGAAGAAATCCAGACAATTATCAGGTCATACTTTGAAAACCTGTACTCCACAAAATTTGAAAATTAAAAAAAAAAATGAACAAATAGCTGGATAACTATCACTTACCAAAATTAAATCAAGAACAAATAAGCAACTTAAATAGACCTATAATCCCTAATGTAATAGAAGCAGTTATCAAAAGTCTCCCAACCAAAGAAAGCCCAGGGCCAGATGGCTTCAGTGCAGAATTCTACCAGAAATTCAAAGAACAGCTAATACCAATACTCCTCAAATTGTTCCACACAATAGAAGTGGAAGGTTCAATACCAAACTCTCTTTATGAGGCCTCAATTACCTTGGTAACCAAGGCACTCAAAGACACAAGTAAGCAAGAGAACTACAGATCAATATCCCTCATGAATATTGATGGAAAAAATACTCAATAAAATACTGGCAAAGGGAATCCAAGAACACATCAGAGAAATCATGTACCATGACCAAGTAGGCTTCATCCCTGGGTTGCAGGGATGGTTCAACATATGAAAATCTATCAATTTGATCCACCATATAAACAAACTAAAAAAGAAAAACCATATGATCATCTCCCTAGATGCTGAAAAGGCCTTTGACAAAATTCAACACCCTTTCATGATAAAGGTCTTGGAGAGATCAGGGATAACAGGAACATACATAAACATAATTGGAGTAATATACAGTAAACCAACAGCCAACATCAAACTGAATGGAGAGAAGCTTAAGGTGATTCCTGTAAAATCAGGACAATACAAGGCTGCCCTCTTTCTCCATTTCTCTTCAATATTGTACTTGAAGTTCTAGCTAAAGCAATAAGACAACAAAAGGAGATCAAGGGGGTCCAAATTGGAAAGGAAGAAGTCAAGCTTTCTCTATTTGCAGATGATATGACAGTTTACATAAAAGACCCAAAAAAAAGTCTACCAGGGAACTCCTACAGCTGATAGAAACATTCAGCAAACTAGCAGGATAAAAGATAAACACACACACACACACACACACACACACACACACACAATCAGTAACCCTACTTTATTTAGATGGCAAAGGGGCTGAGAAAGAAATCAGAGAAACCTCACCCTTTACAATAGCCACAAACAACATAAAGTATCTTGGGGTAACGCTTACCAAACAAGTGCAAGACCTATATAGCAAGAACTTTGTGGCTTTAAAGAAAGAAATTAAAGAAGATACCAGAAAATGGAAAGATCTCCTATGCTATTAAATAGGTAGGATAAACATAGTAAAAATGGCAATCTTGCCAAAAGCAATCTACAGATTTATTGCAATCCCCATTAAAATCCCAGCACAAATCCTCACTGACCTTGAAAGGATAATAATCAACTTTATATGGAAAAACAAAAGATCCAGGATAGCCAAAACAACCCTGTACAATAAAGGAACTACAGGAGGCATCACCATCCCTGACTTTGAGCTTTACTATAGAGCAATAGTCCTGAAAACAGCCTGGTATTGGCACAAAAATAGACAGGTAGACCAATGGAACTGAATCAAAAGTCCTGATATTAACCCACATACCACAAACACCTGATGATTGACAAAACAGCTAAAATTATACAATGGAAGGAGAAGAACATCTTCAACAAATGGAGCTGGCACAACTGGATGATGGTGTGTAGAAGACTGCAGATAGACCCATGTCTATCGCCATGCATAAAACTCAAGTCCAAAGGGATCAAAGACCTCAACCACACTGAACCTCTTAGAAGAGAAAGTGGGAGGTACCCTTGAACAAATTGGTACAGGAGACTGCTTCCTGAATGTAACTCCAGTAGCACAGACACTGAGACCGACAATTAACAAATGGGACCTCCTCAAACTGAGAAGCTTCTGTAAGGCAGAGGACACAGTTGACAAGACCAAATGGCAGCCCACAGACTGGGAAAAGATCCTCACCAATCCTATTTCTTACATTGGTCTGATCTCCAAAATATACAAAGAACTCAAGAAACTAGTCAACAAAACACCAAATAACCCTATTAAAAAAAATGGGGTTCAGAACTGAAGAGAGAATTCTCAACAGAGGAAACAAAAAGGATGAAAGTGCATAAGCTATCAGGGAAATGCAAATCAAAATAGCTCTGAGATATCATCTTACTCCTGCCAGAATGGCTAAAATTAGAAATACCAATGACAACTTATGCTGGAGAGGATGTGGAGAAAGGGGATCACTTTTCTACTGCTAGTGGGAGTGCAAACTTGTACAGCCATTTTGGAGATCAGTATGGCAGTTCCTCAGGAAAATGGGAATCAGTCTACCACAGAATCCAGTAATCCCACTCTTAGGCATATACCCAAATGATCCACATACATGCAACGAAGACATCTGTTTAAGTAAGTTCATAGCAGCATTATTTGTAATAGCAAGAACCAGGAAGCAACCTAGATGCCCCTCGACTAAAGAGTGGATAAAGAAAATGTGGCACATTTACACAATGGAATACTACTCTGTGGTAAAAAAAAAAAAAAAAAAAACAATGGAATCTTGAAATTCGCAGGCAAGTGAATGGAACTTGAAGAAACCATCCTGAAGGAGATAACCCAGTCACAAAAACAGAAACATGGTATGTAGTCACTCATATATGAATTTTAAACATATAGCAAAGGATCACCAGCCTATAATTCACATCGCCATAGGATACAAGGAGGAATCTAAGAGATTCATACAAAGTCCCTCACAGAAGGGGAAAGAAACAAGATCTCCTGAGCATATTGGGAGTGGGGTGGCAGTAAGTGGAGAGGGAGCTAGGAGAAAGAGAAGGGGAGAAGAGAAAAGCACGTGGAACTAGGAAGATTTAATCAGGAGGAATAGATGAGAGAGAGAGAGAGAGAGAGAGAGAGAGAGAGAGAGAGAGAGAGAGAGAGAGAGAGAGAGAGCATAAAAGAGGGAGCCATTATAGGTTTGAAGAGAAAACTGAACCTAGAGAATGCCTAGAGACCTACAAGATTGACCCCAACTAAAAATTTGAGCAACAGTGGAAAGGATACTATAAATACCCTTCCCTGTTAATGAGATCAACGATTAACTCATCCACCATCATAGAGCCCTCATCTAGTAGCTGATGGAAACAGAAGCAGACACCCACAGCTAAACAATGAGCCAAACTGGAATTCAGATGCAGAGAGGGAAGACAAGACCAGGCTACAGAAACCCACTGAGACAACTGACCTGAATAAGGAGGCACTAATGGGCCCCCAAGACTAATAGCTGGGAAACCAGCATTGGACTGATTCAGAACCCCTGAACATGGGTCTCAGTTAGAAGGCCTGGGCAGTCTAAGGGACCTCTGACAGTGGAACCAGGATGTATCCCTGGTGCACAAAAGGACTTTGGGAACATATTCCCCATGGAGGGATACTCCATTAACCTAGAAACAGGAGGGAGGGCCTAGTCCCTACTCCAAATAACTTGACAGATTTTTGTTTGACCCTCCTGGAAAGCACCACCCTCCCTATGGAGTGTGTGTGTGTGGGGGGGGGGAGGATGGGATGGGAGCGTGCTCCAGGGTCATGGGAGTGAGAGAGGGAGGGAAAGGGAACTGGGATCGATATGTATAATAATAAAAAATAAATAAATAAAATGATTAAGAATAAATAAAAAAGAAAACCTCATCCAATAAAGAGACAGGAATGTTCAAGAGAGTTCAGCTGAACTAAAGATGAACTGAAAAACTCAATAACCCCCAGGAAATTTTTATAAGCAGAATAGATTGAGTAAAAGACAGAATATTAGTACTGAAAAATATAGCAGAGTAATTGTGAACCACACAAAGAAAATAAATTTTTAAAAATATACTAGAAAGGAGAATGCAGGACAATATGAAAAGATTAAAACTGAATTATATACATAGATGAAACAGAAGATTTCTAGGTCAATGGCTGAGACTTCAACAAGATCATAGAAGAAAATATATTCAAACTAAGGGAAGTCATGCACCTACAGATACAAGAAGCACACATAACTCCAAATAGAACCAGACAAAAAGATACTCTCCATGACATATCATAGTTAAAATACTAAATATACAGGACACTGCACGACATATAATAATTAAAATGTTAAATATATAGAACAAAGAAAAACTGTTGAAAGCAGCAAAAGAAAACAAAACAAAACAAACAAACAAAAAACCACTCAACATATAAAGGAAAACCTATGAGAGCAACAGTTGGTTTTTACATGTAAACTTTGAAAGCAAGAAGAGCCTGGAGCAATACACTACAAGATCTAAAATATCACAGATGCTGACCTAGACTACTCTACCCAGCAAAAACTATCTGTCATAGCTGAAATAAAAAGACAAGAATTCATTTTCACAAAATGAACCCTACAGAGAATATCAGAAGCAGTATTACCAACAGAAATATAATATGAAACATATCCAACAATCTGTGGGAAAAAGTAAAGCTATAATTATTGGAACACAAAGCATGATTAAGAATATAAAGAGCAAATACACAATAAAGTTACTGCAGTCAACACAAACTTTTCAATATTTACTTTAGACATTAACAGCTTTAATGCTCAAATAAAAAGACGAAGACTACCTAAGTGGATGAAAATACAAAATCCATAAAAAAAAATTCACCTTAGTTACAAGAAGCAAACAAAACACCAAATAAAGACCAGAAAAGAAAATCTCCAGGGCATTTTGTTGCTAAAACACTAAATATGATAGGCATAACAAAGCTGAGAAAGAAAGGGGAGAGGGAGGGAGAGATGCATATCACATACAGAGGTAAACCCATCAGAATAATAGCTGATTTCTCAAGGAAAACTTTAAAAGCTAAAAGAGCCTGGAACAATGCTTACCATGTCCTAAAAAACAAGTACAGTCAACCTAGACTAACATACCCAGAGAAACTATCTGCTATAATTGAAGGAGAAGGACAATCATTCTATGATATAAACAACCTGAAAAAACAAACCAAACCTAAATAAAATACAAGAGTCAGTATTTCAGGCTGAAAAGAGGACACAGCATAGCAAAGAGATCATGAAGAAAAATATAAAGCTTAATTATTAAAACACAAAATACCACCTAGAACAGAAACAACAAAAATCAACAATATGATGTACACAATTTAACACATTTATTTCAATAACAGCATTTAATATCAATAGCCTCCATTCTCCAATTTAAAGACATGAACTGACTAAATGGATCAAGAAACAAAACCCAACTTATCTGATGCCTACAAGAAATGCATCTTAGTTTTATAGATAAATATCACCTTAGAGTGAAAAGATGGACAAAAATACTCCAATCAAATGGGACCAGGAAGCAAACAGGCCTTGCTAACTTAACGTCTGACAAAATAGACTTCAAACTAAAAATTAATCAAAGAGATAAAGAGGTACAAGTCATTCTAATCAAGGTAACAGTTAATCAAGAAGACAAATTTTTTTAATATATCTGCACCACGCTCAGAGATGCCAAATTTCATTTAAAAAAATCTACACACCATCTGGATAAAAAACAAAGAAACATCAGAATTAATTGACACCATACATCAAGTGAACTTAACAGGTTTCTTGGAACATCCTATCCATACACACACACACACACACACACACACACACACACACACACACACACACACACAAACAAACAAACAAACAAACAAACAAACCATATTCTACTACTAAGCAGCACATAGCTTTACTAAAGTAGACAACGTTCTGGTACACAAGACAAATCTGTACAAATACATAAAGATTGAAATCACCCCTTGTATCCTAACTGACTACAATGCAATAAAACTTAAAACTGACAGCAAAAACTTCTAATAAATGCATAAACTCATGGATATTAAACATTATTTTTACAAAAAATGAATGGGTCAAAGGAGAAATATAAAAGAAAGTAATAATGCTCTATAACTAAACAAAAACAGAAACACAAGACAACAAAACCTCTGGCACACATTGAAAGCAGTCCTTTGAGAAAAATTAATAGTTCTAAGTGCTCACCTTAAAAACTCAGAAAGAGTACAAATAAATGGCTTAATGATGCAACTCAAAAGTTTCAATAAACAAAAACAAACCAAATGTAAACTCACTCTATTGCAAGAAATAATAAGTCAGAGCAGAAATCAATAACATAGAAACAAAACAGTACAAAGAATCAATGAAACTAAGGGCTGTTTTTTGTTTGTTTGTTTGTTGTTTGTTTGTTTTTGTTTTTTTGAGAAGACAAAGTGTAACAGACCCCTGGCTCAAGTAATCAGGAAGGAAGGAAGGAAAGAAGGAAGGGAGGGAGGGAGGGAGGGAGGGAGGGAGGGAAGGAGGGAGGGAGGGAGGGAGGGAGGGAGGGAGGGAAGAAGGGAAGACCAAAATTAACAAATCAGAAATAAACAGGACAACATTGCAGTGGATACCAAAGTGTAGGGGTCTCTGCGACCTTCACAGACAGCAGAGTGATGAACCATGGGAGGCTAGAAGGGAGTTTAATGCCATGTGACTTGATGGCCTCTGTTGGTTCAAACTTCAGAAGTCTGACTCCAAGTTGTTTATTTTAGACATATTTAAATTTAGCACAAGCTGGTAAAAACTATTTTTGTGATTATTAACTCAATCCTCCATGTACAATAAAGCATACCTAAATCTCTTTGAGGAACAAAGTAAGCTAAATACAGAACAAACATGACACATAAATACAAATTCTATAAATTGACTAAGAAAAACAACTTTACAAGAAGGTTTGATTTCTTGGCTATATAATTTTTATGCTGTTTATATCATAGATTGTTTTTCTTTCCCCTTTAATATAGCAGATAATGTTGCTGTGTACTAATCTAGGTTGACTGTAGTAATCTTTTAGGTCTTGGGATGCATTGTTCCAGGGCCTCTGGCTTTCAAAGTCTTTCTTGAGGAATCAGCTGTCATTCTGATTGGTTTTCCTTTGTATGTGACTTCTCTCTCTCTCTCTCTCTCTCTCTCTCTCTCTCTCTCTCTCTCTCTCTCTCTCTCTCTCTCAGATGTTTACATCATCACTCACTTTGCTATTGTTACGAGTGATGATGTAAACATCTGATATGTGACCCCTGTGAAAAGACTATTCGAACCCAAAGGGGTTGCGAACTACACGTTGAGAGCTGCTGCTCTAATGTGTTGTCTGTGAGCATGAAGACCTCCATACCCCCTACAACAAAAGAAGTTCAGAATATTAGAAAGAACCACTTAAAAACCTGTACTTCTTTAATCTGGAAAACCTAAAAGAAATGGATACATTTCTAGATTCAGCAAAACCACTAAAGCTAAAACAAGAAGGTAACAACAAAAACAGACACATATCAAATGAGGAGAATAAAATAGTAATAAAAAGTTTCTAGCTAAAAGAAGTCCAGGACCAGATGGATTGACAGTAAAATTCTATCAGATATCACAAGCCAGCCATTTTTATTTGTTTCAGATCCCTACTACAATTCCCCACCCCTCATTCTTTCCCCTGTCCCCATTGCCCACACCCACCCATTTCACTCCTCCTCTATTTCTGTTCAGAAAGGAGCATGTCTCTCATGGTTATCAGCAAAGCACAAAGAGCCAGTTTTTCTTAAATATTCAAAAATTAAACAAGAAATAGAAACAGGAGTAACATCCAAAACTCTATGTACAATGCTAATATTACTCTAATACTAAAGCTAGGTAATGACACAGCAATGCAAAAAAAAAAAAAAAACAAAAAAAAAAACTACAGGTCAATGTCTCAAAAGTAATAAAATTATTACAAACACAGGCAGTGGTGGCACATGCCTTTAATCTCAGCACTTGGGAGGTAGGCAGATCTCTGTGAGTTTGAGACCAGCCCGGTCTAAAAGCTAAAAGAGCTAATTCCAGGACAAGCTCCTAAGTGACACAGAGAAATTTTGTAATAAATAAATAAATAAATAAATAAATAAATAAATAAATAAATAAATAAATAAATGAACGAAGGAAGGAAGGAAGGAAGGAAGAAAGAAAGAAAGAAAATTCCAACATGATACAAAGAAAACTACATAGCATGACCAAGCTGGCTTTATCCCTAAAATGCACAGATGGTTCAACATATACAACTAAGTAAATGTAATAAGCCACACAAATGGACTTAAAGAGAAAAATCACATGGTCATCCCACAGATGCAGAGACGGCCACTGACATGTCTTCATTACAAAAGCCCCAGAACACATAAGGCTAGAGGGAATAGACCTCAACACTATCAAATCTGTACACAAGAAAAATCACAGCCAACACCATCATAAGCGGAGAGAAGCTTGAAGCAATCCCATGGTGTAAAATATGAGACAGTAATGTCTGCTGTCACTAAGCTTTTCAGTATTATGCTCAAATTTCTATTTGGAGCAGCTAGGCAAGAGAAGAAAACAAAATAGATACAAGTAGGAAAAGAAGTCAAACTATTTGTAGAGGATATGATACTTTACAGTAGAGATCCCAAAAATTCTACCAGGAAACATCTAGAAATAATAAAGAAGTTTGGCATTGAGGCAGGACACACAACTTGCACAAATCAATAGCTTTTCTATACACTCTGATAACGACACCAATAGACAAGCTAAAGGTGAAAGGGGAAATCTCACAGGGACTCATCACTAGGTGATGAGCTATAGGCAATTAAGTCCTGAGGCAGGGAACAGTCTTTACCAGGGGTGAGCACCCTAATTGGGGTGTGTGTGTGTGTGTGTGTTCTGCGCACGCAGAACAATAGTAATTATAAAAGAAAAAAATGAGGCTATGATTTTGAGACAGAGGCAGGGAGGATGAACGTTGGGGATGGAGGGAGGAGGGGGTAAGATTCATGTAATTAAATTTAATATTTAAAATGCAAAATAAGTTTCTCTAAGTGTTTAAATTTAGCAACTTTACATATTATCCTAGTTAGGTTTCTATTGCTGTGATGGAACCTGATGAAACAGAGGAGGAAAGGGTTTATCTGGCTTGTAATCCTCACCACAGTCTATCATTGGAGTGTGACAAGGCAGGGTAGGAACTGAAGACAGGAACTGAAGCAAAGGCCACTGCTTCCTGGCTTGCTCCACATGGCTGATTGTTTTATGTTCCTACCACAATTTCCCAACCCCCCATTTCTTTCCCCATCCCCACTGCCCTCCACCACCCTCTACCCATTCCACTCCTCCTCCTCCTCCTCTATTTCCGTTCAGAAAGGGGCACGACTCTCATGGTTATCAACAAAATACGAAACACCAGTTTTTCTTAAAGTATTAAAAAAAAAAAGAAGAAAGAAAGAAGGAAAATAAGAAACAATTAGAAACATAAATAAATCCAAAACTCCATGTACAATGCTAGTATCACTCTTTTATTAAAACTAGGTAAAAACACAACAAAGAAAGAAAGCTACAGGCCAAAATCTCTGATAAACATAGACTCAAAAGTGCTTGATAAAATCATTGCAAGCACGGGCAGTGGTGATGCACACCTTTAATCCCAGAACTTGGGAGGCAGGTGGATCTCTGTGAGTTTGAGACTAGGCTGGACTAAAAGAACTAGTTCCAGGTAAGTCTCTAAAGTTACACAGGGAAACTCCGTCTCAGAAAAACCATTTCTACATGCAGGTCAGTAGTACATTTCACTAGATTAAAAAGTAAGAAAGTATTTGGCTTTCATTTGTATACTTACATAATAGGATTTGCTTTTTTTTCCCCCCCTTACTTTATTTATTTATTTGTTGTTTTTGTTTCTGTTTTGTTTTGGTTTGGTTTTTGTGAGGCAGGGTTTCTTTCTCTGTATAACTTCCCTGGCTATCCTGGAACTCTCTTTGTAGATCAGTCTGACCTTGATCTCACAAGAGACCCTCCTGTCTCTATCTCCCAAGTCCTGGGATTAAAGACATATGCCACCACTGCCCAGCTTTTATAACTATTTTTTATGGAAAAAAATCTTTTGATCAAGTTTTACCCTCCCCCCAATTCCTCTCAGATGCTCCCTACCTCCTTACTCCCCCAACTTTATATTCTCTCAATTTCTTTCTATTGACTTTTAAAATTATTAATTTTCCATAGCAACCCCAGTTTCCCCTCTCTCCCCTTCTCCTTATCCATAATTGTAGGAGTCCCCCCTAACCACCCCACATCTACTACTCGTAAAGGTTAAGGCCTTCCTTGGGAAGTCAACAAAGTCTGGCATACCAAGTTTAGGCAAGACCAAGTCTTTTCACCCTATTATCAAGGCTGAGAAAGGTATCTCATAAAGAATGGGCTCCAAAAAGCCTGGGATAGGTCCTGGACCCACTGACACTCCCCCAAAAAAAGATCAAGCCACATAACTGTCACTCACATTCAGAGGGTCTAGTTCAGTCCCATGTAGGCTCCTCAGCTGTCATAGTTCCTGAGCTCCCACTAACTTGGGTCAGCTGTCTCTGTGGTTTTCCCCATCACGATCTTGACCTCCCACCCCTTGTTCATATGATCCTTCTTCCCTCTCTTCAAATGAACTCCAGGAACTCAGCTCAGTGCTTGGCTGTGGGTTATTGCATCTGCTTCCATCTGTTTCTGCATATAGGTTCTATGGTGACAATTAGTATAATCAGTAATCTGATTAAAGGGGAAGGCCTGTTCAGACACCCTTTCCATAATTTCTAAGAGTCGTATCTGGCATCATCCTTGTGAATTTAGGATTTGCTTTTAGGAAACAACAGTAAAATAAATAAATAAAAAATAAATAAATAAATAGATAAATAAATAAATAAATCTAGCAGCCCCCTCAATAGTTGTCTTAGTTTACCAGCAGTAAAAACGTTAGTGACTTACATTTAAACAAAGAAACTTCTGCCCCTCCCTCTCACAACAGTGACAATATTTCTAACATTCTCTCTGCTAAAGGCAATCAAGTTGTATGGTTGTGAATCTCAATTATGATATAATTTCTAATAGAGAAACAAAGGCACTAGGGAGATGGCTCAGCCGGTAGCGCTCTTGCTATACAGGCATGAGATTGTGAGTTTGGCTCTCCTGTGCCTACCTGTAAAAGGCCAGGCACAACAGTGTATGTCTGTGCTTCTTAGCACAGAGAGACTGACACAGCTGGCTTTGTCCATCAGTGAACTCTATGATCAATGACATACTAGAGGGAGAGACCAAGAATTGACTTCTGGTCACAGAGATGTACATATGGTCAAGTGTATCAACACACACGAGCATATCCCCAAGAATAAGGAAATGATCAATAAATCTCTGCAAATTTCAAAGAACTTTGATTACATCATCTTATTCTAAAGGTAACTCTCCAGGGCAGGAGAAGTTTGTTTGTTTGTTTGCGTTCATAAGTAAAGTGTCCAGATATCCTTCCCCACAAAGAGTGAAGACCAAAGTCTCCTCAATTCTAGGTGTCATATTATCTAGCTACTCTCACAGTTTCTTTCTTTATAAGCCTGGGATTTATTTAATTAATCATGCCATCTTTGGTTCAGACTCAACTAGTTTCTCAAATTACATAGCATGCCATCTCTGCTTGAAAATATGTAAATAGACCACAAATTTAGTTTAGTTAGTGAGTAGCTGTCCTTGCATGGTAAAACTAGGTTGATTATAGGTCATTTAGTACTTCTCATGGATAGAGACCCCATAGAAACCTTGAAAATCAAGATGCCTGTGTCATCATCTTCTCAAATATTCTGACTGTGCAATCACAGTACAAAAATAGCAGCAGCAAGCAACATGTTCTGATATTAATCTCTACTATGTACAAGATTTTTACAATTGCCCTATAACCATGTTGTCCCAGGAGGAGATACAGAGCCAAAGAACTCAGAGCAGTGACTAAGTAAGAGTTTCCTGGAAAAATCAGTAACAGAGGCAAAGAATCAGGAGGAAGGAAGGAAAGAAACAAAATCAAAACCAAACAAAGAAGGTGTGATTATGAATCCAGCCTTATAGAGAAGCCTAGTGTTAATACATCTTTGGAAATCACCATTCCATCTCTACTAAAGGAGCTGGGTTCCTGCACTTTGATGCTAGTCAGTCATTGGCTCTTAACCAGCATCACCTGGGACAGTGTGAGCTTGAAATCCTGGAGAGGGCATAGTGTTCTGGAGACTGAACATGGACACCATTAGCTTTTAGCAGCAAAAGCTCAAACAAGGAATCACTGAAAGGGGTCAGGGCAAAATTCAACAGCATGTAACATGCATTGTTAACCAGGGACTGCCACCATGGCTGTCCTGACCCTGATATGGCAAGTTCACTCATAATGAAGCCATGCTCTTTTAGGAAGTCAGTTTATCCTCTGGCTGATCCTGATACCCCCCTATTAAAGGGGGCCCTAGTTTTCTGTTACTCTAGAGATTTCCTTCATTGCTTTCTTAATGACTCTGATGATATGTCTCATATCACAAACATGATGGATTGCCAAGCTGCTCCACAAATAGCTTGAATCTACCTTCTAGAAGGTAGCTTTCTTCACAAATTTAAGCCAGAAACCAAGCTCTTTTGGTACCTTTCCTCATTTTTTTCTCTTCTAAACCCCTGCTATTTCACAGTGGTATGAACAGTTCTAACAGGAGTTCTACCAGCTGAACATATATTAAGCATAAATACACTGTTGTTAAATAGAGGCACGATGTTCAACACCGGCTCTTTACAACATAATCATGCTGCAGAGAAACTAACAACTGGTACAATTACCCTCCCCTCCTCAGGCAATCTCCATCCTGATCAAAGCTTCTTTCTGTTAGCTGTATTGCTCAGCTTTGTCTTACCTGTCTTATTAATCTCAGTAGCTGTTTTCCTTCAAATAACTTGTCTATGTATTTCAACTTCCCTCACTTCTAGTCCTGACGATACCATGAGTTTCATGAGTTAACAAGTCAAGGCCGTTGTCTGTTGTGACACAGAAGGAAAAGAAAGAAGGGTGTAGGCAAAATCTTTGTGGGGGAAGAGAACTGAGAAATCCCCTCCCACCTTGTCACATCATCCAGACTGCCCCACAAAACAATCCTATGAGACTCAGTTACTCAGTCTGGTTTAATTACTGGTTACCCAGTAATTAAAAGTTTATGAGCACCGAGGACATCTAAAGATGATTGTGTGTGACAGAGATGCCATGTTCCTTCACCAATGGTGAGTCACTTAGCTCAAATTTACTTTTCTCAAAAGTTTATTTAAAGGGAAACAACTTCGATACAAGGGTACCCCAACTCCTTCAACTTCTCTAGTGAAACCTTTTGATAGAACCCAGAATCTAACATTTGAAACAGTGCTGCTGTTACTGAGCTGGCCTAAAATCTCTCTGCACAGGAACCCTCAGGGAGGGCATTTGTTGAAAAACCTCCTCATAGGGTAGAAACAAGAAAAGCAACATCTACCCTCCTTTTAAAGTTCCAATGACAATCTAAGATACTAATCCACCAGAGTTCACTCAGAAACCAGAGAGTTTTTATACACAGAGAATAGGTGAGTGATTACTTACGGGAGTGTGGGAGATCCTCCACAAAAGCCTGGGTTCGAAAAATCTTCTCCCAGAAGGCATGCTGGCTTCCTCACAGCCTCCTGGATCGAGCCCCTCGGACCAGCAGCTTTCCCAGACCTCTACACTCTGGTCCCTCTCTGGAGCTGGGTGTAGTAAAGGCAGAATTGCATACAGCTGGTGGTAGGGAGTGGCTGGATACTCAGGTGAGGTCCTTATGACTGCCCCACTCTGGGGGGGGTGGGAAAAGTCAGCAAGCTCAGACGGGATGATCTTTTGCAAGCAGGCACAGTTACACTACCAGATGGTTTGCATTTTTTTCTTCTTTTTTTGGCTCATAAGTTAGTCTTGTACACCTTCACTCCTTCCTGTGGTTTTTACATTGTTTCTGCCTGCCTCTTTTGCAAGCATTCTTGAGCCTTGGAGTGGGGTAGAAGGTGAGTTGACATAGATGGATGACTATTTTTCCTAACTACAGTGAAGTATCAAACCCTTGTCCCCTTTTGTCATGTCTCATCTCCAGAATGCAGCTGTTGGCAAGTCATGGGTGTATTTTTCCTGCTACAAGATACAAGTGAGAAAAAGGAGGAAAAATGAGAAATGGAAAGATATCTAGACATGGACCTCAATGATAACTTAATGATTATAAACACAAATGTAGGAAAGGACTTTAGTTAATACATCATTCAACAGTCAATAATAGCTGTTTCTCCACCAAAGCCTATGACTTCTCTGGTCACAGGCTTTTATTTAAGTTCTCCATACCAGGTGTGAATTTCCCCATTTAGGGGCCTTAAATCCAATGAGAAGATTGATCCTACCCATAACCATTCACACTACAATGTGTAGCTGGCAAATCTTGCCTCTGACTTCCATTGTGAGGTATGCAGTAGCCACAGCTGAGTAGGCCCATTGAGCTTAATTCTCCATTAAACCATTAATAGTAACTTCTGGCACTATAGGAGCTAGCTCACAGGCAGACATTTAATGTCCAGATTTATTTCTCAAAATCCAGCAGCCAAACATGCAACATCCTCAGCAATGGGGATCTTATCTTTTTGTTCTGAGATGCTACAAATAACTGTGGCAATAGACTTTATTGTTTCAGGAGCCTCTAGGGTTCTGTGGTCAACAACTCCTAGGGAGGTAACCCACATCTAGTACTAGGATTCTCAATTAACCACCATATTGCTTCTAGGGTTATCTGTTTATTCCTTTTGTGTGGCCTTTAACGTTTACAAGTACAGGCTAGTGCAAACTCTTCCCAGTTGCCTTTGTGAACATCCCTTGTGCCTTATCCAACCATAACTTCATGAATTCATGAATTCATGCTTCATGAATGACTTTCTCATGTTTGCTTCCTCAGGTGCATGTACATGTCTCTTAAATACATCTCCAAATGTGCAGCACACTTGAACGTTAGTGCTGTGCTGTTCATACCTAACAAAACATGAATAAAGAGGATGGGCAGAACAATGATGCAAAGTCACCATCCCCAGACAAATAAGGGGAGTATGGAGGCACCTTTGGTGACTGTCACATCTAGTCTCTGCAAGCATCATGAGATTACAGATGTTCAGAACTGCTGGCAACCTTGGCCACCCTATTAGGGGAGTGGCTGGGAGGCTACCATTCTGAAATCCCTTCTCCCATGGAAGGGTGTATAGTGAAAATTACCCATGACTCTTGGGTACCCATTGCTCTTAGTCCTGTGGGGGAATAGATGGTCTGGTCTTAAAGCCCTTGTCAGAGTCACCAACACAGAATTTGGTCACCCATACATTGTATCCCTAGGGACTTCAGCTAGGCACAAGTCCAACCACATCTATGTTCTGGAAATATGGAGAGCTGTTTTGTTTACCTGGTTCCCTTCCTCTCACATGTTCTATTTGCTTTAACACTTTGAACCCATAGTTACATACTGCTCCAAGTAAGATAGATGGCCAAAGCCACTCCTGCTGTTTATGATGTGGAAAGCTCTTATTCCATACTTAATTCACAGGCCCATACAGGATTGGGTTTATGGTAAATCTAAGAAATTGATTCTGCAGTGACTATGAGACTGTATGGAACATTAGTAGCAATGTGGAGACATATTGTGAAGACAACATGGCTGGGTTTGGAGTACTAACTCCTAGCCCAATAACAACATGGACTCCTCAGCAGGTATGGTGGGAAAAGGAAATACCATCTGGTTGCTACTGCATCCCATAAGTGTCAATTCTTCATGCTTCCTTAGCCTTCAGGACATTTCTCATGGAGCTTCTGCTGTTGTGCCATACATAGCTATGAATTCTTTGGGAACATTACCATATGCAAAAAAGAAAGGTTTCTGGTGAATAGAAGGATACCTTCCTCATCTTTTGGTTTCAGTCTATTAAATAGAAGCAGAAGAACTGCCGTTTATTCCTATGTTGAAAAAAAGACATTTTCTTTCGCTTTCTACATTCACCATCCCCACTCTCTGAAGGACACAGACATATATATCATCCAGCTGGGAGATGGAGCTAGATGACAAGCACCACACTGTACTTAGACTTCCTTGCACTTCCGTTGAGTAAGGACCTCTCCATGGGTCAAACTCTTGTTGCCTGGCAACTAGTTTCTTCAGAATGAGAAAAATCCCCAGAGGACCCTCATTCCATATGCAAACAGGCTTCTGGCAGCTGCTCCCACCAATTTCACAAACATGCCTGGACATGTCTGAATATTTCGTATTGCTAAATTCAGATTTCCCATTATACTAATTGAAAAGACAAAAAGTAATTCTGTCTACTTTTCATTAGTGAGATCCAGTGACATACTAGATAATACTAAAAGAGCAGATTTATAATATTATCATCTGTCTTTATTTAGAGAGCCATTTACCCGACTTCCCTGCAAGGATATCTCTTGCCTTCTCTTCAAGGACATCTTGGGTAAAACTAGCATGGAGGAAAATCTTGGACAAATTAAATTGTTTTCTTTTCTGAAGCTTTATGGTTGTCCTTGCCAACAGCTTTGCCAAAAGAAGCATCAGTGGACACCATTTATTGAGGATGGTTGCAGCACAACCCCTAATGTCTAGTTCCCAAAGCCCTGAATGTCAGCTTAAATTAAGGTATAATGTCAAGATCAGGTTTTATATGTCCTAGGGTGTTCAATATAGTGTGTGCTGACTGGCTTTGGTCAAATTAACACAAACCTAGACATATCTGGGAAGAAGAACCTCAATTGAGAAAATATCTCCCCCATATTGGTTGTGGGCAAGCCTGTGGGGGCATTTTCTTGATTAATTGCTGTGGGAGGGCCCAGCTACTGTGGATGATGCCACTCTTGGACAGATGGTCCTGAGTTGTATAAGAGAGCAGGCTGAGGAATCTATGGAGAGCAAGAGAGTAAGCAGAGCTCTTCCATAGCCCCTGTATCAGTTCCTGCCTTCAGATTCCTGTCCTGACTTCCATTTATGAAGGACTGTAACCTATAAAGTGAAAGAAACCCTTTCCTTCCCAAGTTGATTTTAGCTGTGGTCTTTATTGACAGCAATAGAAAGCAAATGAAGGCACTACGTAAAACAGGGTTTTGTTTGTTTGCTTTGTTTAAAATTTTCCTTGCCCTGAGAGACTCCAATTTATAAGCATTTTTTTTAATGCATGTTGATGCTGTGTATATGGATAGACACATAAATCACATTACCTGTCTGGCCCCATCCACAAGTCATAGAGAGTTTAATTATTCCTGGAAATAGAAAGTATACTGCCCTATGAATTTATCAGGATAAAATTGGATGGTAGAGGTGCATAGGTATATTAAAATCATCAGGTGAAATCTATTGGATACACCAGAGCAAGGAAATGGTGCAATATTTACATCTAGATTCCACAAGAGATGAACAGGTAGCACTATGATGGCCCCCACCCAACTATCATCTCCCAGTTCAGTTTGTGTGTCAAGGACCAACAGGCACAAACCTCTTGACTATTTCATGAAATGATTCGTATATCTACCAACATTTGTTAGCAAACATGTTCTGTGGATGAATTGTCATTCCTAATGTACCCTAGCCCATCAGTAAGCCATCCAGTCCCTAGGAAGAATAATTTGAGATGAAACACCTCATTTCCAAGAAAACTGATGAGCCAGATCCCAGCATATTTCCTCAAATGGTGATGTACATTTTCAGTGATCTCAAAATTAAGTAAGATGCTTAAAGAAGTGCTCATTCGTCAATGAACTCTCAAATGCCCAGGTTTCCTAAGCATTCTAGATATTTTCAAACAAGAGGAACAGTATTAGAACATCACAAAAAGAACAGAGAGTGTTGGTAGGATGTTCTCAATAGGTGGTAGGTGACTAAGTGACAAATAAACAAATGAATTCAGACAAGAGATGGGGTGAAACATCATGCCTGGCTTAGTCAAATGTCACTTCTATAAAAAGCAATTTAAGAGAGGATGGTAGGTTGGCTTCAGTCTGAATTGTTCTTGCATCTTAAATAAAGTGAAGGAATCTATTACTGTGGATAGAAATGAATCTCATTTAAAGAGGTGATCTTCTGCAGTGTCTTTCAAGATGAGTTACAATTGGTAAGCATTTCTTTAAGAAGATAAGCAAGTTGGAGGAATTTACTACTTTGACTTTAGGCAAATCTTGCTTGATTTCCAGGTCTAGCATTTGTAGGCTGACTGACATCCAGCAAAAGATGCTAAGTAGAGTCAAGACTCTGTTATCATCTGTAGTATAACCAATGTTGGTCCCGTAGTATCGCTGTGAAGATGAAGTGAGGCTTCCTACACAAATGTCAGCACAGAACACAACAGTGAACAAACAACTATAACCATGACCTGACAATTTAATAGGGTGCCAGACTGTTTCTCTTCTACCTCTTTGACATCTACAAATACATAGTTTCTTTTTAAGTGTCTTAGAGCAGTTGTCAGGACTCCTCCAAAGTCAAGCTAATGTCCCTTTACACTACAGGTCCACTTACTCATCAGGGCTACTATTCTCTACCTCATAAGTTTCCCTCAATTCCCTGCCCTAGTCTCCAGCTTTTCTTTCTTGTCACCAGTTCTACAGCATTGACTTGTGTAGCTTTTTTTTTTTTTTTTAAACTCTTGGCACTTTGGGGAGCCTGCCACCCAGCTCCCAAATCTCCCAAATGAATCATACATGGAGACATTCTTACTTATGAATGTCCAGCCTTAGCTTGGCTTGTTTCTAGCCAGCCTTTCTTAACTTTAATTATCCCATCTACTATTTGCCTCTGGGCTTTAAACTTTCTATATTCTATCTACTTTTTGTTACTTCTTACTCCATGGCTTGCTCAGTGGCAGGAAGGCTAGCCCCTGATGTCCTCTTCTTTCTCTCCTCCATCTCCTCTTCCCATATTTCTCTTCCTATTTATTCTCTCTGCCTTTCAGCCTGCCTATCCTTTCTCCTGCCTAGCTATAGGTCATTCATAACTTTGTTAGACCAATCAGGTGTTTTAGACAGGCAAAGTAACACAGTTTCACAGAGTTAAACAAATGCAACATAAAAATATTACACATCTTTGCATCATTAAACAACTATCCCACAGCATAAACAAATATAACATATCGTAGAAAATATTCCACATCAGACTTGTGTTCTCTCTCTTGCTGTCTTCATGCTATGGTCAGAAATAATCTTATAAGTCCCATTTCTAAGCATGCCACCTTCTTTATTAATTTCTTCCAGGGTTGAAACAATGACCAGATGACCTTACCCCCAAAATGAGTTTTAGCTAGCCACACAACTTTATACTTTAAACTACTTGCAATGCCACCTTTGTTTTCAACACTAAGTTGAAAGACCTTGTTTTGTCTGGGCGTTTTCTCTTGGAAAGGAATTCCCTATTCCCTTTTGGGTAAGCAACAATTATTTTCAAACTTAGTTAAACTATACCCCCAGACAGTAGCTATGTCCGCAGGGCTCTCATTGTTCTTTTGGTATCATTGTCACCTTGCCTTTAAAGTCCCATTAAAGTTATTAATAGGCAGTTGCCCTGAGTCAAATGATAATTTAGATGCTTCTGTATATGTCTGATAATTATGATCATATTTTTTAAAAGTTACTGAATTCTTAGAGGTAAATAAATGAAGGCTTAATTTACATGCTTAATACTATGCTTCATACTTAAAACATGCTTAATACTATGTCAAGGTTCACCTAAAATCTACATGGCAAAATTGGCAGCAAACATATGATGAAACAGTCTAACTCTTGTGTTCTTTTCTGTTAAACCAGTCACATTGATAATTTATGCACTAATTTCTCAAATTCCTAAATGTGTCATCTCTGAAGGATTAGGTGTGTTTAAATGAAATGCATTTTTTCCTTGTACCAGTGGCTTTTAGCACAGTGTGATGTGCATAAAACATACTCAATACATATATGTTTAATGATAGCATGTCATGTAATGAATGAAAATCGGGTTTGGAACAGATGAAGGACAGTGCGATAATTAAATACCAGGTATCAAAGGGACCATCAACATGTGGTTGTGGCTGTGCGTGAATTCAGAGTGTAGCCAGGTCTCACTCACCTGGCAGGTGGCAGATGGTCTTCAACTGACCACGTGTCACCGAGCCTGGATAACCTCAAGCAGTGGCTTTGGATGGAACCACTAATGACTGGTTTCACTAGTTACTTGAGAAAGCCATTATTATTTAGATTGTCTAAATCTCCCTCATTTCCATCTTATGATAGAAAATTGTTGTCTCATAGCCCCACTCAATGAGCTCTTGCTCCGTCTTCTGAAGACAACAAGGGAAATGAAACCCGAGAATAGCTCTTTTCCCACAAGGATGCCTTCCTAGAAGCCTGAGAAGAGATCCCAAACATCCTATGTCTTCAGGACACTAATTTTGTCATGTTAAAAATGCAAAAATATATAAAGTTGTGTATCTTAACATGTTTTATGTCAACCTGACACAATCTAGAGTCAACTGAGAGAAGGGAGTCTCAATTGAGAAAATGCCTTCATAAGACCAGGCTGCAGTAATTACTTTTCACATGGCCTCTATATCAGCTCCTCACCCCCCCCCAGGTTTCTTATTTGAGTTCCTGTCCTGATTTCCTCCAATAATGGACTACAATGTGGAAGTGTAAGCCAAATAAATCCTTTCCTCCACAACTTATTTTTGGTCATGGCGTTTCATCATAGCAACAGAAGCCATAACTGAGATATCCCTAATAAGAATAATATATCTTAGTATTTGCACACATCTGAAATCTTACAAAATATTTACCTACCTGGGCATCAGATGGAAAAGAAAACACATCTTGGCATCCTGACTCCTGTGCTCGGGACCCATCCTGGAGAAGATGGTACAGTTGGAGACCCTGACACCTTGGGGTGGGGTTTGGGGTGTACCAGACCAGACATGCTGATTAAAGTCCCAGATAGCTGATTTAGCTGCTTCCATCAGTGTCTTCAAGATCCAGTGGCCACAGAATATTTTCAAAGTCAGGCAGTAGTTTTGCTGATTTTTTTTCTCTGTAAGCATATTTTGGAAAGTTCCTCTGGGTACCAAATTCCCAGGGTTGCTTCTCACTCATCTCATCCAATCTCCTTAAAAATAAATAGTCTTCACTGAATTCTCTGTAAGCTGATGAGTTAGACAGCAATCTCATATTTGTACTTCTCTTGTAGTTACTTACCTTGGGGCAAACAGGGGCTTATGCTACAGCCAAGTTATTACTGTAGCACATTTAATTAAATTAAACCACAAGGCAGAAGAACACTATGCCATAATCTTCATAATCTACAAAATGTCTCATCATTTGCTAAGCACCAATTTCCTCAAAATAGGAACTATAGCACTGCCAGGAGACAAAATTCTAAAATGGAAAGTGATTGTTTACAGTGTTCAGAGAGATTCTGGGTCTTGAGTAGAGCTAAAATACTGGGTCTGTGAAGGAGAAGACTATGCATAAGAATGGCCCTAAAATCTAAATTCCTCTTGTTAATTGGATGGAGCGAGGCTCGATTTTCATTTCTGAATTTGTAAAATTGAAATCTTCTTGGAGAAAAAGAAACATGTGTCCCACTGGGCCAGTTCAATCTCAGGAAGTTTGTTCTTCCTGATGTTTTGGTATAGCTGAGTGAGGAAGGTGGGTATGGGTGGATGGGCAGGGGTTGGGGGTGTCAATCTGAAAACAAATTCTACTCTGAAGCTGCAGGCTCTACTGATCTCCCTTGAACACAAACTAGGTTGCTAAGTCAGAATTTCTTTTCCTCTCTCAGACACGCAACAATTGTCTACAAATAAAGACATGATTGCTTAAATTAAATATACATGTATATATATATATGTATATATACATTTATCTATGTACGTATGTACGTATGTATGTATAGTTGGAGTCTAAGTTGGTCTGAAACGTATTATATTGTCCAGGCTGTCTTCGAACTCTTAACATCCTTGTCTGGATCCTCAATCCTCCCTTATACTAGGGTTATAGCCATGCCTGGCTAAGACTTACTATTAATTGCACACTACTAGACAGCAGTGTAGCATGCTAAGGCTTGCATGCAATAATTATCTCATTTAATCACCCCCACTGACTATGAGGGTATGGTAAAAATGTCTCATGTGAGAAAGTGAGAATCCCAACCTAGATCTTGATGATTTCTGGGTTCCTGTTCTTTCTACCATATCTATCCTTTGCTGAGTATGGACAAACACTAGGGCAAGTTCCACAACGTGAACTTTTAGAGTGGAGGGTTGACAAAGGAACCCAGGCAAGAAAGAATGGTAGTTACTAGGACTTTGGATTTCTATACCATTGAGAAAGAGGCCAGATTCTCTTTGCAGGCCCACATTTTATTGGTTTGGTGATTGTGAGCAACAAAATGAAGCTGTGACTTCAAAGGTAAGTGTCACAAACACCTACATGATTTGTTTGGACTTCCGGCTATTGTTATAGTCTGGTGGAGAGGGTGAGACAGGCTTTTCCAGGATATCTCAGATTTTACAGTCCTCATTCCTCAGCAATCTAAGCTTAGCAATGCCAAGCATGCACCATCAAAGTGGCAGATATTGGTTTAGAAAAAAAAACAAAGCACTGCTCAATCTTGGGACACAGGCAGTTTAGCCTCATAGGCTTAGACATTTACAATGCCCTGGAATGTTCATGTCTCAGAATCTGCATTTTTAGGTGGGGAATTTGTGATCATGAACAATGTGTTATCTTCCCTCTTAGATGCTATGCTGGTGCTGGTACCTCCAGCGTCATGGTATTGGCATCATAGAGACTAATGCCATATCTGATAGGCATGGAGTCTGAAGGGGTTGGAGGTGTTATTAGATCCACAACTTGCGATAAAATGGTACATTCAAGTAAATACTGTCAATTCCAGCACAACTCTCCCCGTTTTGAAGTTCAAAGTTGCATGAAATTCCAGCCAGCCACAGACAGCCCTACCATTTGGCTTTGTTCATTAGCTAGTAAAGTTTAATAACTATGTGATTTTAACCGTTTAGCCTTTGGATTACTAAAGTTATGGGTGGCCTTAGAATCACCCAGATGAATGTACAGCAGAAGGTTTTACTTCTAAATAGATAATTTAACAGAATTCTTAATCAATAAAGAAAACTGTACTTATAGACTAAATAAACTGGAAACAGAAGTCTTGTATGGTAAAAGCAGAGTCCTTCTACTTCCTTGCAACTAGTTAAATCATGCCAACCCGTGAACTAGAATCATCCAGAACAGATCTCTGGCCACTGGTCTTGCAAGATTGCATTAGGTTATAATTTCCATTTATGTGTATAGCATGTTGACTTCATGTTTTAAAAGTATATTTGAAAATCTCTCTGAGGGCATGCAGTATGAAAAGCTTTCTGTGAAGCCTTCCAAATATTGGGTTGGTGTAAATTCAATACTGTATGTAAAAATCTGCTTTACCTGACTAACCTAGTGAACCATGTCCAGGGAAGATGTTTTATTTTGGGGTCTTAGAGAAACAAGTGGGGTTGAAGGCTGAATAGAGTTGATGGGTCAGTTTTAAGTAGGGGAGGTAGTGGAGACAAAGACAGGCTGGGTACAAAAGTTACATACGATGCTTGGGAATCCAGTGTAAAACCTAGTGCAGACCAGGAACTCTTATTCTTCAGATGCTGGCTCAATTCTTTTTTCTTTCTTTCTTCCTTCCTTCCTTCCTCCCTCCCTCCCTCCCTCCCTCCCTTCCTTTCTTTCTTCCTTCCTTCCTTCCTTTCTTCCTTCCTTCCTTCCTCCCTTCCTTCCTTCTTTTCTTCCTCCCTTCATTTCTTTTTCTTTTTCTTTTTTTTTTGGTTTGGGGTGTTTTGTTGGTTTATTTTTTACTACAATTTAGTAAAACAAATTCTAATTATCTCCTTAAAAAATAACCCATGGGCTAGTCTTTTGTTCTTGGCTTTTAAAAATGTCTTGAATTATTTGGATTCTTCAGTCTTAAGTCTGTATAAGTAGCACCTGCACTACCCACTGCAGTTTTATTATTTGACATTGTCTATCATGCTCCAAGTCTTGTACTATGCAGTAACCATGCACACTTAGGTCCATGTCCCTGTGCTCAAATAATACATAGCCTTCCACAGGGGGAATTCCAAGTGTCCAAGTGTGGGGCAGATAGAAAACATGCATAGCATGCTATGAGGGAGTAAGAGAAAACCACCACCCAGGAAAGGCAGAATGTCCCCATGAGACTATTTCCACAGATAGTAACTTGCTTTACCCACAGGATAGATAAGAATGTTTATCAGGAGTCTAAATGGAGAAGGGAACTCTAGCAAAATGAACAGTTTACACAGAGGTGAGTATCTGCTTCTTAACATACAGGGATGACCACATGTATCCACACTGATCTAGCATCAAGCATTAGGCAATGCTTAACAAAATAGCAGAAGCAACTTCCTCATTAATTCTATCTCAGGCCTAATAACCTGAAGGAATAAGTCTTCCCATGATTCCTGAATTCATCTTCCCTCTCTGTAATTCTTGCTGGTCTCCTTCTTGTCAGAGAACAGGACTTGCATTCTGAGACTTCAGCAGATAATGGTATCTTGCTAGAAATAATGTTTCATTTTTATTATATTTATTTTTACAATTTATTTTAGTTATGGTAACTGATGGCAGTTTTCTATTCATAGTACCCATACAAAGTTTTATTTGAAATGACTTTATTTTAGTTAAAATGCAGTCAATCAAAAACAATATGCAAATAATACAAGAGGTACATGGCAATAATATGAAGTCAGTATGCCAATGACTGGGATTTGATAACATCAATGTGGTGTTCTTCAGGAACAGAAACTCACAGATTGGAATGGACAATGATGGTGGGAGACAAGCTAGAGCCATCTCATAGAGTCAGACTGTGAAGGGCCTCTTAGGTCAGGCTGAGGAGTTTAGTCCATGGGGAGCCATGGTTTAACCAGCAATCTAGCCTGCTAAGAAGTGAGAGTTAGGATTCATCACCAGAATGTGAAGGATGGCCTACAAGAGCAGATGAAGCAGGTCAGTCAGGATGCTGGTGGCCCTGTGGCAGAGGATGAGAGCAAGAAACAAAGGATGAAGCAAGGATATGGTGGAGGTGATAGAACAATTTGACAGTCATCTGTCACTCAGTAGGTGTGGAGGGAGACATGTCAAATAGTATCCTAGTGTGACTTAGTCTGTGAGTGTCAGGTACCTCTACAAGATGTAGGGCTATTTCCCAACAGTAGTTGCTTCTTTGATAATTGGTGTAGTTTTAACCTGAGCGAAACCCTGCATCTCCGTTTTAACATCTCCATAGGAAGAAAGTGATTGCCTAAGTACTGCCTGAACACCCAACTCCTTCAAGAGTGAGCTCCCAAATGAGTGGTGGAGCTAGTATCTTTTCATGTTATGAGAAATCTGTGGCCAAGTATCAGAAAAGCAGCACCACCACCAGCCCTAAAACCTTCCCAAGGGCCTACCAAGGAAGGCATCTTAATTCAAGAACATTACCTCAAATTTTCTTTAAATACAATAATTTCTAGGTTTTTGATCAAGGTATGAAGGTTGTATAGTTTTATGACTTTAGAGCTGTTAAAGGACACATGTAATATTTGCACATTGTTATGAGGGCACATGGGAATTTTGATATGTGGGTATAATTTTTGATGATCTCTCAATATAATTAGCATTTTTGTGTTTTGTAATTGGTGAAGGGAGATGCTGGGGAGAGTAAAGAGGGGAGGCTGGAGGCTGTGCAGGGATTTCTGTGTGAATACAACCACAGCTCATCACCAGAAGGGTGTGGTTAATGGAGACACAAGCTGTCACATGCAGCACTCAACTCCTCATTCTCCATGATGGAGACTGCTTTACTATGCATATGGATACTTTATTAGCAACAAATGGACATCCCAAATGAAGCCTCTTCCTAGAAAAGAGGAAAAGAGCTCACTTCAGGTTCCATTCTAAGGGATGACAGGAGTCTGGATAACCACAGTAGTGGGAATTTCCAGGAACCTGGAAGTTATCTAGTAAACTTAGAAGATCCTCACTTTAGAAGGAAAGTCAGTGATGACCAGTGCCTACTCAATTCATGATGCTAATGATCAGAGGCACAAAGTGTCTACCTAAAAGACTATATTTTTAAAAATGAGAAAATATTCCTTTGCATTGTTTTTGTGATAAACTAGAGTTAACATTTGTTCTAAAAAATGCTTCATCTAAAGGGAAGATTATCCATGAACAATTGTGTCAGATTCCATTGCTATTGGCAATGCTTATTTGCAAGCATAATAATTAATATCATGAACCTAAGACACACACACTTGCAGGATCAAGTTTTAAAAGACTAAAAGACTGAATTCAAACAGCTTAAGCTTATAAACTATCAATTGCATCATGTAGATGAGAAAAGACTCTCATTTTATGCACAGAATGAAGAGTAAGTCAAAATTTGAAGAATTATTGGATAGATAATGGGGTGGGTAAAAGCATCTATAAAGATATGTGATTTTGGTTTTAATCTGAGACTTCCCTACTTTCATTACCCTGGAGGCCTTGACTGGGATTATACTTTTCCAAATACTTATATGTGGACAAAATGCATAAAATTTAAGGCCAATGGGTGTCTAGAGATCAGCTGTTCTGTAGGGTTAAGAGAAGTTTTTGATTGTCCTATTAGAAACTTACAATAAAGTGTGAAGGTGGCATTAAGAAAACTATACAATGAGTTGTTTCATTAATTTTCTGTGAACTTATACTCAAAGGTTATCACAAACCATTAAAAATTAATGCATAGACATGGAATGGCATGGATACACAGGAAGCAAAGTGCTCATAAAATACACAAAAGATCTTAGCTTCTAAAACTGCTGCTTTAAATGTTATTTGGTGATAATGCTTCTCAACATATATTTGTTACTGAAAAAGACTTCTTGCTGACATGGGGTTGGTACAATGGTTTTGCAGGCCAGCTCATGCAATACCGTCCATATACTTTATTTGAAACTGACAAACTTCTGTCTCCAAGATCTTAGGAAACTGTAGGAGGGACAAAGGAACCCACTAGAATACTCACTATGTACTAGACATTTTCTACTTTCCTTACACGGGCTTGAGTTTAAACCTCACAGAACCCACAGCCTTAGAGGAAAGTGGGAGGAGGAAGCTGCCCAAGTCCACAAAGTTTCAGAGTTAGAAATGATGTTCTGACAGTGCCCTTCTTGTGACTATAATCTGCCATCTACATATCAAAACGATGAATTCACTCCCACGGCTATACTTGTGTTGCTTTAGAAAGTTGAGGTTAGGGAAGATGCATAGAGGTGCTACATTAAATAAACTGGGTTCCAGAATAGATGCAAGTCAAAGGTAGGAAGAATCATTCCTCCAAAATAAAAGCTGATGTATATATAACTTGTATTATGTTAAGAGATCTGGAATTGAAAATGCTTATTTTGCTTAGGCGAATGCCAAGGAACTGAGAAAAGTTAGGTATCTACAGCATTTCTACAACTCAGTAGAAAGATTACTCTGAGAACGAGCTTTAACTTTCCAGAGCTTAAATATTCATTTTTTTCTAGCATGAGCAAATAAAAAAGATACAGGATATTTTAAGTTATAAACAGTGTAAAATATTAATATTTAATAATTTAATTATTTATGAGTAAATTTATATATAAGACATTACATATATTCAATTCTTCAACTTTGTTGGAACATAGTTTGGTGAGAAGAGATATCTTTTCCACCATAAATTTCTGTTTGAGTAAGTCCATTTGAAAGAGGACATTTAGAAAAAGGTCCTTTGATTGAACCATCACTCCATTCTCTGCCTCTCATTTTTATTATAAAAAGACATTAATCATAATATTTTTACAATAAAAAACCCTTTTCGTGTGATAAGTTATGCTTTTAAGTTCAAGCAGCTGAAATCCACTAGCTAACCAAGAGAGAGGTGTAAGAGTTTCAAAATGAGGGTGTCAGTAAAATCTACAGATATGTATTGGAACATGTACTGCCCTATCTAACATTACCTTCTAGGGTACAATATGCAGCTTCCTAAACCAACAGAAAGGTTTTCCCTTCATAAATATGAAGCTCTCAGCTGCTATTGAATTAGCTTTTGGAGTAATAGTTTCCATAAACTATTTTTTAATTTATTGGTTTTGAAAGAAGAATCGAGAGAGAGAGAGAGAGAGAGAGAGAGAGAGAGAGAGAAAGAGAAAGAGAGAGAGAGAAAATACTATGATGCTAAGATCAACTGAGACTCCCACTCCTTCCAGTACCAAATCCTTGACATTGAGCCCTTTGATAATTCATCATTAGAGCAGAGAAGAGACATTTTTTTCAGACTGCCTAGAAAAACAGATATCTTTCTAGTTTGCAGAATTGGCCTAGATTTGTCACTCAAGAGTCAAACACAACTGGAGAATAATAGTAATTATCTAGACTCTAATTTGAGTAAAATTAAGTTTTCATTTTTCTACATTACCTGCCTTCACATATTCTTGTGCCTGAAATGACATGGCCACTTAGTTAAACACATCTATCTTAAGTTCCTGATATTTTAATTTACATTTTTCAGTTTGAGCATAGGGTTGGCAAATTTACAGAATAAACTAAGGAAAGGGTCCCAGACTCTAACTTTAAAATATTCTTTCATCTTCTGATATATGCTTGGCTTGTCAGATGAATGACTAGTGGACACATGTATTCACTTCGTGGCTTCAGAACATTAAGTTTCATGGACATCTAGACTGCTTTGGAATGATGTTAGTAGTGCTATTATGAGTTAACAGGAATTGGGTCTACACATGGAGGTAAACTTTGATGGGAAATCTCAGGTTATGTTCTAATTCCAAAGCAGGCTGACTTATCACAGATCTTTTAAATGCCCTCCTAAAATAACAAGTAGAATGGTTGAAATATATAAAAATTACACACAAAATATCTATTTTAAAATATGGCTTCATAAGGTTAATCTTAATTAAAAAAAGCACTATATCCATTCTATGATGAGTCTTAGAATGTGAGGAGTATTTCGTGCATAGGCCCTCCCTGAGCAGTACTTTGGACATCAATTTGTTTTATTGAAAGAATGAGGAGAATAATAAAGTCATTGCTCCTTAGCCTTTTTATAAATGGTGTACATGATGGGAAGTAAATTTAAAGACATTATAGAGAAGTTTAGCATGGATGTTTTGGAGGCTACTGTGGCCATTGAACTATTGAACCATGTTTGCATAGGATTGGCATGTAAGTCATTGCCATTAATCAAAATAAGTTTCTTGATGTCACTGCCGAACATATCAACAAGCAGGATCTAGAAAGTTATGAAATGTTTCCTTCCCTCTGGTGTCTTTGTGCATGAAGGTTTGGAGGCTATGGAATGGAGCATTCTATTGCTTGATTGTGTGTCTCCTACAGCAAGCAACGAAGTGTTAAACAGAGTTAGGAGGAAGGTGACTCAAGGATGGGCAATGCAGCAAAATCAACACAGACAAGATGATCACTGGGTTCATGAAGCACAGTCCTAGATAGAAAGCACAGCTGTCATGACTTGATGAAAAGTACTGCTCTAGCAGACTACAGTAATAGTCTGCTGAGCAACACACTCATGTCTCCACAGAGTAGCCTTTTTATTGCAGCATAACTTTCTTGGGAAATGAACAAAACTTTAAATAAACCACAATTACTTATTGCTTAGTATTTGAGATAATAAATTCTTTAGTTTATCAGTACCTCATGGCCTTCAAATGTGCATTCTTCAAATAGTTTCAATTACATATATATTCTTTCTCCTGAACAACAAATTATTCTTTAAGAAGATGAAAAAAGGAAAGGTACATAATTTTAAAGCAAAGAAAAAACATATATTTTAAACATTTATCTTAAACTTATATGAAAACAATTCTCTATGTTAGATGCTTAAATATAAATAATAAAGGACATTATGTTATTTACAATGTTACACAGTATGAGAGTAAAACCTAATGTTAACTCATAAAGACAGTAAATGACTTAAGAAAACATCCAAGTACTATACAATATGTATTTACAAAAGAATATATAATAGAAATTGTGATTTGTGGCCATTTCATTTTATCTGCATTTTCTCCATAGTGTGTCATGGATCTTAGTGGATAGAAATCCCTGCAGCTGCTGGAATGCAGCCAGGACTAAACGGGAAGGTCAGATCTTCCATATTCACTGATAGGAGCCATATACCTTCAACCTCAGGCCAAAAGCAGAATAGATACATAGAAAGTTACCCTGGAGAGACGCTACCTACATTGCTAGTCACACAGAAACAAGAAAGAAATGGCATATTGCTGCTTGAGATACATTCTCTCTTACACAGAGGACCATTTTGTAGAAAACAGAAGGCTGTCCACCAGGCACTCTTGAGGGTAGGGAGAGAAAGGGAGCAAAAAGTAGGACAGAAAACCAATCTTGAGTAAGTATAAAAGGAGTTTGGTGTCTACTATACCTGGCTATATAACTCTCAGTAGTTTTGATTTCAGACCCAAGAAACAAAGTTGTTGTCAAGCTCCCTTAAAATGCAAGGCATTTTCACACATGCCAGGACACAGGTGTGCATCCCTTTGCATTGCTACAGCTCTGCCTGGATGCATGAACATCCAGTTGAGAGAGACTTGGCAGCGAAGCATTGTGGAGACATCCCTAGAAACATCAATCTAGAGGCTGCAGCAGGTACCCCTGAGCAACTAAGAGGCTGTTCCCACCACGGAAGTTTTGTTCTCTTGGGGAAAAGGGTTTCTCAGCTAATAAGATAAGTGCGGATTGCCAGATAAAGCACAGAAGGAAAAAAAAGATCACATATATTTACAATTTGCAAATTTATAGAGCTTCTCATGATAGATAGTAAAATGCTGCTCATTGGTTTTGTTTTGTTTTTAATCAGGAGAGTTAGGTTTTTTGTTTGTTTTGTTTGTTTTTGTTTTTCTTAGGAGGGATTTTCTCAGTACCCCAGTGACAAACTATTTGGGAACTGAATGTTTAAGAGTTTTAGTGTAACAATAAAGAAATTTCTTTCTTGAACAATAGGTGAGTCAAAGCCTTCAAAGTCAATGTTAAGGAGAGGGATTATCTTCAGGCTTGCTGACTCTTCCTCTCTGTGGAGAACTGACCATCAGCAGCCACTGGGAAGCCAATGCAGGCTTTCACCAGCAGGTGTTCCTCTGGATGGGCTAAGAAGCAAAGGAGGACAACATGCTTGAACACAGACAAACTGTCCCATGAACAATGGCAAGAAATGTGAGACATCAAATAGTAAGAGTAACAGACAAGCTTCTCTTAGAAACATGGAGGAGTGTCACACATGGACTTGTGCTCAGCCTGCACTGTTCCCCTAAGACCTATGCATGTGTTATTACTTCCCTTGATTTGTAACAAAGATTTGGTAAAGAAAATAGATTCGATTCAACCAAAAACAAAAATCAATAATTGTCATTGACTTTGTCAATTCCCTGTTCAACTATTTCCCATTTTCCCATATGTGACTCCTAGGAGCTTACTTAAAAACTCAATAAGCTCCAGTCCTGATTGACAGATAACAGGAAGGGAATATAAAAGGTTATGAGGGATTATTAAACCTCCACACACAAACTTTTCTTTTTTTCTTGCTCATATGTTAATATCTATAAGCATTCATTGGCTTTACAATCATAAGGGAACATAAAGAGTTTAACCCAATCCTAGCCCTGCTTTTGAGACAGTATGAGAAAAAATTCTAAGAGGAGAAATAGAAATGGAAGACAGAGACTATCTATGGAGAGAGATCAGTCCACAGGTGGAGATCACTTCTGCAAGAGAAGGTGCAATCTTTCCAACACTATTGACATTCCCTAGTGAGGCATCACTGTGGAAAGTTCTTGCTAATCACATATTACATGCACATTGGCCATTCCTGGCAAAAAAAATATCCATGCATAGTTATGACTTAATCGAGGCAATGTTGAACATAAGAGAAACATAATGGCAAGAAAGGAGTGGCCAACCAAACTTTAAGATGTAAACTGGGTCACACAGCTGCTTTCCCCTTGTGACTTCTATACAATCACTCCTTCTAAACACTCTACAGGTGGAACATTTTCCTACAATGGCCAAGTCACTGCTATGTACCACAGGCACCTTGTACTTTACAAGTGGTTTGGACAGATGGGGCTGAGGCTTCATGACATGATATACCTCTTCTGGAGCTGAGAAGAGAGCTCAACCAGTCAGTTAAAAAATATGTCAGAAAGGATTGCACCTTTAGCAGCTGTGGTTGGCTGGTCAACAGATGAGTTGCTGGATCATGCCCCTCCCCCAAGAGAGAAAGTGAAATTGAGTCCTTTCTAAGTTGTTAGATGTACCCAGACAGCAAGCCAGAACCCACTTCCTAAGCTATACTTGAAGCTGTTACTCTTTGTCAAGAACAACAACTAAAAAGTTCAAATTAAAGTCAATGGTAGCTCCTTTTAGCAAGAGCAAGCTGTCTTCTGATTAATAATATAGTTTGTTTTTAAAAATCACAGTATTACTTTCTTCCTAATATTTAACATTACTTAATGCAGTTTCCTGCTATATGTAATAGTAGCATGCTGTTGGGTCTACTATTATCTCAGAGCCCAGTGAAGCAAACCTTTGGCTGACAGAGTAGAGAGAACTCATTTCATATTCAGAAAACAAAGACTTCATACAAAATAGAAGAGTATTTGGACAGATGTGCCATTTCAAGACAGTACTGGTTGGGTGCTACTGGAAGCAAACAGAGGGACAGCTGCTAGCCTTGCAAATCATACATCCAGTCAACATCATAGTGCAACGCACGAGAAGCCAGCAAAAACTGAATATATGGGAGGTTTTGCTGAAATACTGTGAAAAAAAGCCATCACTGTAACTGTAGAAAACTTGCTCTCAACATAACATAACATAAAGGCACCATTGATATCTTTCTTGTTTTTGAAATACTGTAAAAAATTGCTACATATGGCACATAACACATTTTTACATACATATATTTAATTTATAAAAGTTTTTTTTCCTGTTTTCTATTTGCAGAACTGCTAAAATAAAATAAATTGTTTAATTTAAGGTGAAATACTTTATTATATAAAATAAAGTTTTACAGGTGAATCTATGTGTTTATTTAGGTTTTATACAGCGATAGGGTCTTGGTTAGCAATTACACTAGACAGCCTGGCCTGTAATTCTTCCTGCGTGGAGAAGCGGCCTGCTGGGTTAGTCCTGCTATCAGCCAGACGGAAGGCAGGGGCCACCTCAAGACTGGCTGCCAGGGGGTTCTGTATGCCCAGGAATGGTGTATCTTCACCTACTCTTTCATCTTCTGTTTCACTTTCTGAGTTACTGCTCATAGAACTTGTGTTGCTGTCCATTTCCAACCTGTTGGCAATGTGGCCATTGGGCTTGGTTCTTTTGGCCCGTCGGCTGTTGGTGAGTTTCTTAACAGGCTCTTGAACTGGCTCATACTCCTGGGTTGTCTCATACTCCTCATCCTCCACTATCCTCAATGGGCTAGGGGGGAGGCTGGTACTCTGATGTGCAGGGTTGTGATGAAAGGAATTGAGTTGCTGGGGGTGATGATCATACTTCTTCTCCCGGAGCCTTGGTGGCGTCACAAGAAGCAGGGGCCTCTCTTCTTCCACAAAGGGGCTGACTGCCATGGAGGGCATGGACACCGTCATGCTGGATACGGGTGGAGACATTTCCGAAGGGGGCGATTTAGGGGAGCTTGGCGTGTGGAAATCTACAGGTGACATACGAGCCGGGGTGGTCATGGCTGATACATACCTGTGTGAGCACAGAATACCCCACATGAGTGTAGTGGAATAAGAGGCATGGAGCAGGGAGGGGCAGGGGTTAGAGTTCATCACGGGATATAGTCAGAGAAGAGACATCATTGAATACTTAAGTTTTACACTAGAAATTCAGCACCCTTGGATCCTATCATTATAAAGCCAAGAGTTTCCTTATGGGAATCATGCAAAGATCAGCCAAATCATCTAGGTTATTCAAGCTTTTGAGAGTTTAGTCTCATCATGAATTCAAATATAAGTATGTGAGCCAAGAAAAGGGGGCTCCTAAGAACCTATCAGCTTACAAAGACTGAGACTTGGGGACTTAGAAGGGAAAGAAGTATTCTTAAATACTATACCTTCCTAAAGGCCAAGGGGTCTTAGAGAATGAAGCCCAAATGGGGAATGGAAGAGGATCTAAGATGAGTTGCTGACAGCTGGATCTGCATGCATTTGGATCTGTAAGCCTTGTTTCTCCTTAGCTCAGCTATAAGGTTATGTCTTATGAAAAAAAAAGAGCATAGTAACTTAAAGATTTATTCCTGACAACAGTGTAGTACATTTGTGTGCCATTCAGTTGAAATTTTCACAAAATGCTACTAGTTAACATTCAAATTTGCAACTGTCCATTTCAGGGTGCAATACATTCAAAGACACGTCTGATAGGAAACATAATTT
The DNA here is from genome assembly GCA_030556225.1 of Cricetiscus sungorus. Classification (NCBI taxonomy): domain Eukaryota; kingdom Metazoa; phylum Chordata; class Mammalia; order Rodentia; family Cricetidae; genus Cricetiscus; species Cricetiscus sungorus. The sequence goes on along the minus strand of JANBXA010000180.1, from coordinate 19,600,714 downwards.
TGGTTTCATGTTACCACAGTGGACACTAACTCCAATCTCCCATCCACTTCTCTTCCAAATCCCACCATTGCATCAGCCTTTTGTTTCCTTCTGGGAATATGTGTCAAAGATCCTCCCAAGTGCCTGGCAAGCACTTGGGTTGGGTGTACCATGGGATCTTATGCCATGTTTGTGAATGCCACCGTTACAGTCCAAACACTGTGTTCCTGTTTGCAGCACTGTGACTTCCCTAGAACAGGAAGACCTATCCTCTGAGCTTAGTCTGAGTCATTTTCTTCAGCTTTTGATAAAAATGCTAGCCGTGCACAGCATCACAGTCTAATCTGATATGACCTGTGATGACACAGGATACTGGAGCTCTCTTAACTCCAGCTAATGAAAAAGGAAGACTATTAATGCTTCCACTTTTCTATGATTCATAGTGATATAGAAGTGAGACACAGCTATATTTAAAACTGGAAAAAGTGTCTCAGAATTTGAAATATTTGAGACCCAAGTCTTCAGACATTTAGACATTTTTGTTTTTTGAGGATACTTAAATTAGACCCTCTGAGAAATAGTAGCCACAGCTCAGCCAACACATACAAGTGATTCATCTTTTTTTTATCCCATGGTCTTTCAGGTCAAGACTGTTCAATAATTTTTAGTAGTATCTGGGTGATGTCTGGATGCCTACTTTAGCAGACAGAACCTCCAAAGATAAGCCATGGTAATGAAGAGAAACTGCATCCTATCCCCATGTGTAATTCAAGACAGCTAAACAGAAATGGACAGACTTCAATATGCAAAAATATAATTACACAAGACTAATACTTTTAAGCTAGTTTTAGAGCACACTCTTCTACAGATGTTCTTAAAGAGAATACCAACTCTATAAGTTCTATCCTTTCTGAAACTGCTTTAGGGACATAGTAATCAAAAGTCTCCTTCACCTGAAAGCCCCTATTGGGATTTTCACTGTGCTTTCATATTCATAAGTGAAAAGTTCTTTGAAATCATCTCCACCCATGTAACTGTAAAATACATATGGATTTGGCAGTATATTGACCTTTTTAGTCAATGTAAAAAGAATAGACCGAGATAACAATAATAAGCCTAGAAAAATCAACAGGTAAGTTCAGATGAGCTAAAACATCAGCTAGCCATGACTTTCCTCTAGCATAGGTGAAAATGGATAAGAACATCCAAGTTCAATATCCCTATTAAGTACTCTTCTATTTTTCCATTCTTTAGTTTGCCTTTGCTGTTGCTTCTCCAATCCAAACTGGAGCTCTCCCAAAAAGAAATGCAATCATTCTAGAATAAAGGGTAATCTCGAAGGCAATATCTGCTTTGAAAATCACCTATAAATGCTGCCAGGATCATCACATGAGAACTTTATGCATCACTTCTTGGGATTTCATAAACAAGAGACAATACGGTGGAACACAGGTGATGTTCCACATGACCATGAGCAATGACTTAGCCCTTGAATTAACTGAGGCTAGAGGTAGGGCAATTAGTGCATGAGAAAAAAAAAAAAAAGAAGGTCAGATCAGCCATAGAAGTAGAGCATGGACAATTGGACTACTGGAATTAGATGAGGGTCCTTAAAAAGCAAGACACTGATGAGTCTGAACTCCATGTTGGCTGTACCTTCCACATCCCATTACTCCTGCTCTTTAAGAGTCTGTTGCCTTTCACCCATTGGGATGATGGGAGAAGCTCAGGAGAAAGGAGTTCAGCCAAATAAAAGGATGACTTCATCAACTAGGAGCATTGGGGAATTGATGACATCGCTTATATAAGGGTGAATTTCTTTAGGTGAGACCGCAGGTGCTCATGGGATTCTCTCACTGAATGAGGTTCTCCTCCAGGACCGCTTTGCCCTTCGGTTTTACCTTTCGCTATGAGGAGAGTCTCGGTACGAGTCGGGGGTTTCTCTGGCATGCCTGAGAAAGCTGTTACATTCGCGAGGGCCTCCCAGGCCATGAAGACGTCCTCGTGGGCCCCCAGCTGGGCTGCTGTGCCTACTGTTTTCTACTGATGACATCATGATTACAGAGTGGCTTTCTGAAACGATGCTTTCTGTGTGCCCATTACTCCAGCTGGGTAGAGGGGAAACATAAGGGACAGTGAGATAGACTAGCTTAGTTATATGCAAAAAAGGGGGGGGGCAAAGAACAAAAGCAATTCTGGCAAATATTCAAGTCATTGATTCATCAGGAGCCCGGAATTGATACAAAGATCTCTTTGCTGTAGGGAGAATTTTGATTCAGATTGGATTTGTGAACACATCATTTATCTATTTTATCCATTTGTTTATTTACTCCATAAATTTTTAGCAAATGTACTGAGTATTATTGCAGTTTCACAGCGCTTGGGTGGCTTGGGCTAAACAAAGGCATTGCTGTGTGCATATTGTCTGGAAGTCTGGTGCTGTACTTGGTAGTGTGAGTGCAGCAAGCATGGGACAACCAGAGCATCAGAGAATCTAGTGTTCAGCTCTGTAGGCATTTCCAGGGGGCACTTCCAGGGCCGTCTAAGCTTCAGAAACAAACTTCTAGTATCACACAGAATCTAGACAGATTTTCCCCTGTAATGAGTAGCAGAGCACAAACCATGGCAATTTCTAGACTGAGGAGCAGCAAGCCTATAAGGTTATAATTACTCACCACTTTTATTATTTTAATGGAAATATTAGGCTTAGGCTTACACAGTAAAAGCAGTTTATACCCCAAAATCTACTAATGTTCAAAGTCAGTGCATTTTATTGCCTTTAACTGTCTCTTTTGCCTTTTGTTAGGAATTGACCATAAATGATAATGAGCAAAAAGATGTCATTCTTAAGAAAACATTTTTCCATCTGAGCCCCGCCCCCATACCTGTGACTCGGAGTCTGGGTGACGGTTGTGGAGTGATGAGTTGTGGAAGTGTAGTGACTGGTGGAAAAGGAGGTTTCCACTTCTCTCTCAACAATATGCTCACTGGAGATGACATTTTTAGATACGTATTGCTAGAAAAACAAAGAGACACAACTTGAAAGTTCATGTCAGTCAAAACACAAATACACCAATCCAGGTAAAAATTGGTTCTCAAACAAATTACTTTGCAATAGCCTCTCTGTTTCAGCTGGCCAGATGGCAAATCTTTTTTCTGACGACTCTGCCTTTGAAGCTAGATACATGGAGTAAATAAGTTCTTTTCTGAATGTTTGCACAAGATAGTTCTCAAGTTCATTTCTCTCATTTTCAACTGGTAATAGAAGCTGCAAAAGAAAAACTTTTCTATAAACAGAAAGAACCAGCCTGTGAAATCCCTTCCACGACTACATATTCCAAGGGAAGAATGGGGACTATACATTCTAAAGGAAAAATGGGAAACTATACATTCCAAGGGAAGAAAGGAAGTTGTGTTGGAACATGACTAACAACAATGCTTCTGAATCCAGGCGGTCTGGCAAGAGCTCTGGTCCCATTCTCTTAATATGAGAGATCTCAATGATGATATGCAAATGGTCTCAAGGAGCAGTCTATGGGCTATTCAAATTTAGAACTAAGTGCATTGCACAATAAAAATAAAATACCTGACTGACTTAAGGATACATTTTACCTAGAGGGCGCATTGTCACATTAATGGAGTCTGGGAATAAGCAAGTATTATACTCCCTAGGTTTGTTCCTTACAGCATGTTTAAGAAATTTTCCACCTTTTCATGCACCAATTTCTTCCTTTGGAAATCAGAAACTCACATGTACCCTGAAGGGCCCCTAATAAAAATCCTTCAAAGTTCTTTGCTTGGTTTGCTACAAATCAGTGGCATACTAGAGTAGTGTTCATTTTTAAATAACTTAAAATTAATATTCCTTATGATCCTAGCTTTATTGTTATTTATTCTGTTTATCTTTCTTGCTTCAGCCTCCTTGCAGAACACACCAAGCATCATCCAAAAGTCTTAGTGACACAGTGTAAGAGAAAATGTGTTATTATAAAACCAAATCTATTTTCAAATAGATTTCGTTAATTTCTCCTGGCAAAACTGTGGGTTTCTGGAAGCTATTGTGATAAGTGGTGGCTGCTAACAGCCTATGGTTAGAAAAGTCATATTCAGTGTGTGAATGGCACAAAATGCTTGGTTTAACCAGTGGTCAGTCAACATACATTCACCAACTGCACGTTCTCTGGTGGCGGGTTTGGATGGTGAGGTCCATTGGCTATGTTCACCATGTTGTTCCGTTCTGATCTAAGGCTCTGCCGAAGCCGATCATGAAGCTTTTGTCGCTGTTTCCTGGATATGATAAAAGGGAGTATGTTTGTTACTATTACTTGCATATTTTTGTTACAGCTAAGTCTTAATTCTACCAATACTAATGAGTACTTAGAGGGAGTCAATTGGTGGCAATGAAGAGAAAAAGGATAAGCAATATCATACATCCTCCTTAGAAAGCAGGTTTTAGTAGGTAGGTGGAATTCTTATAGAAATGTAGCTATTGTACTGAGGAAGAGTTTGAAAAAGGAGGAAAAAGTAAATATGTTGATATTTGGCTAAATTCTCAATGTGCTTAGTATATCTTTGGCTATGTCATATAGACATACATACTTTGAGCTGTGGAATTGATAAGGCTGGTTCCATTTATAAATTTTCCTAAGGGACTTTGTAAGAAAATTAACTTAGCTTTCCATTTGTACATTTACACAGTTACTGTGTGCACATATTACCTACATGTAAATGGAATTCTGGGTATATTTTTGGCATTATATTTTGGCATAATTGTAACAAGACTCTTCATTTGCAATGAATTTTGTAGAAGGGGTAGCAATATTCAAATTTGAATATAATAAGACTTATGATACCAATTCCATGAGAGCTTATCTTTATCACTTAGTCCTGAAGCATGCTAAATCACAGGACACTAAAAATATAAACTCATGCCACAGATTTTATGGTAACAATGCATGTAACCTCTGTTCTCTAGCACAACATTCAGAACAAGACATTCCTATGACTAGTTTTGTCCAGTAAATAGTATGTCATCAGGCAAAAGCAAATAAAATTCTATTATTTGAGCATTACTCTTAGACTTGAAGAAATCCTAAGTGGAGAGAAATGTGAAGGGAACTCATTAGTAGGCCAACATGTATGCTAGCATGGATACCTGTAGAAGGCTAAGCATGACTGCATTATATTTAAGATTTCTTGAACTTTTGTTCCCAAGCAAATTTGGCTTGCTTATCCTTCCACAAAAATTTTATATATGCACTGCCCATTTATAGAGCATTTATATCAGAAACCTGATAGAATAAAAACACACTCATTTTAACTCTTAACACCCCCTCCCAAAGAAACCAACAACAAAACCCACCAAATATCTATATCTTGAATACCATAAAATTCTTCCATTATTTTTAAAGTTCTGGGCCCATTGGACTTATTAAGCCTTGGCATTTATGTTCTCAGTAGGTTGTGCCTGTGTGGAACACTAAACCTATACAAGCCTGTCTCTCCAAGCCTTTATCCATTCACAGAGCCCTGATCACTGAGAATTCTGTTTAAATTCACAAACAGGTGAAGGTCCACAAAATATATTACTCAGTGTGGAACTTAAGGATGCCAGTACCTATGTTTCTTTCTTCCCAAGCCTTGGGCCTAGGGCCTGGCATTGCAGAGCCTTGCCTGCCCAACCTACTTCTATACCAAGGGGAGTAGACATAGTGGAGGGGAAGGTTTACTTGGTTTTGCAGTAGGCCACCACACACATGATGCCGACCACTAGCAGGGCGATACAGATGCCAGTAATTGTCAACACTCTCTTCTGGTAGAGTTCCTCCGCTTCTGGAAAGGGGTAAGAGCAGATGTCACCAAGGTCATTTACCATCACCAGGACTTACAACAAATGAACAGTTGGCATGCTTCATGACATTACCCATGTCCACAAGACAATGAATACTTGACAATTCTTCACATTTGCATACATGTCTAAGGGACAACATATTCTATGCTGTACTTTGAGCATAAATAACAAGCTAGCTAGGGCTATTGAAAGTAAAAAAGCATTATAATTTGTCTAATTTTAAGCTATAATTAGATACATGATATTAAACTCAAAAATCATAGACATTCATTACAAAAGAATTTATTAAAACTATATCAACATTATTCTTTTCATGAAATGTCTTATAAAATCTCTTGCAAAGACAACAGGAATCAATACTGATAAAAAAGAGCTAAGATGGGCATTCAGAAGAAGCCCCATTCTTCCTCTATTCACCACCCTCCATGCCAATCCTCTTTCCACTTCCCTTATATTTAATGTCATCACTTCATATCCAGTGGTCTTTACAAAGAGATATTTCTACATTGAATATAATTTAATTCAAAGGTATTTGCAAACATGAACTTGGCTTGTAGTTAGTAATTTAAGGCAACAGCCTCACGATTTTGAGTAAATGAAACAGAAAAAACATGGGGGAGCAGGATGCTGGGCCAGAGAAAACCCAACCTGTTAGGTAGGGCACTCTTGAACCACAGGAAAGGTTTGCTCTTTGGAGGACAATTGTTATGGCTCTCTTAGTTGAAGTTAAAGAGCCAATTTGTATTAAGAAGTCCATCATAAGCACAAATAATGATGTATACCTTGGTCTATATTGCACATTCCCACATCAGACAACTTGACCATTCTAAGGAAGTGTGGTACTCTAAAGAGATCTGAACTGAAGGTACCACACAGTACCTACTCCTCCAACACGGTAAGTCTGTAATTTGTGGAAACTTTTTTTTTTTTAACTTTTCTAGTTGAAAATAAACGTCTTTGGACGATGGCTTTGTTTTATATAAAGGCGAGTCAGGTTGTTAACAAAATTTGCAGACTTACTGGGCATGCTAATTGCTTAGCAGTCAAACTTCCAAACATCTAATTAATTTATTGGAAGATCTTGACATGTTCACCCAGCACACATTATAAATGGTTTGTCTGCCATTAAAATTAATAAGCTGGGCAAAGACTGGAGTACACTGCATAAATAGAATGACCATATCTGGGTATCAACAAGAAACACGAGAGATTATTTCCATCATATGTTTTTAGCCTCAGAAGCTATACCTTTCTCTGCATTGAGAGTGGGCAGGTCACAGGAAATTTTCTTTAAAATGAGTAAGTGAATTTTAATTTCTATCAAATAGTGGATCTTATCGTAAAAGGAAGCGTTTCCTACAAGCCGAGTCCATGGTAATCAAGTCTCAGTTAACAGGTCAAGAACATTGTCAAATCAAATTAATAGAGCACTGATTATTAAGAGAACAGAAGTCAGTGGGTAAAAGACTAGAACACTGAAAAGATTATATGAAAACAAACAGAAAGGGTTGGAGGTGGAGAGGAAAAACAAACCAAGAGGACAGACAGACTGAAAGAATGATACACGGAGAGAAAGTCCAGTATAAAGGAAAAACAAGGTTAAAAGTTAGGGAGCCATCTGGAGTCCCTGGCACAGCATGCCTGATATTAAAGGAGGAAAAATAAACAAAGAAATGAAAAGCAGACAGAGGGGATGCTTGGGGCAGGGAGGAAAAGGTGGGTGCAGAGTGGGAAGGGGTGTCCCATACAGCATAACTCCTAACCTGGACTAGCCATGACATGGAAGCCATGATTAGAAAGCAAAGCAGTTGGTGCATTGCGGTGCCACAGTATGCAGGAGACATAAGTTGGTGTCATGTGTTTATGTGTTGGTGTGTGCACTGCAGATGTCTAACAATGACATGAATAGGAGGGCTTATGTGTCCATTGCTCCTATCTGTTACCCTGAGACAAAGGCAGGGGATTGCTTTTTATGACGTGCTGTCTGTGAGCCAGTGACCCTGTAGCTTCCCTCCCAGGCATCCTAAATGGCTTTTAGTGTGTGTGTCTAAGGAGCATAATCTCATTCCACTGGCCTTCCTTCACAGGGCTCCTTCGCATAGCACAAGTTAAGAAAGGGAACATTAGCATTGCCACTGAGAAATAGCAGGTCCTGCATTTCCCTTTTTGTTTAATGCACTTAAAAAAAAAAACAAAAACAAAAACAAAAAAAAACTGGTAAGGCTTGGCCTGTGTGTGCTCAGACATAGGACACTTGCCTAAGAACACGGGAGATACTGTGTTTGGTTCCACAAATGGATGAGTGGAAAAGAAAGGTTAAAAAGGACAAAATAAAAAAGCCTTTGGTAGTAGCTTTTCACTGACTCCCTACCACTGTCCTTTGAAATGTCCAAGAAATGGTTTCTGCAAATTAAAAAAAAACAAACAAAAAAAACCCCAAAAACAAAACAAAACAAAACAAAAAAAAAGAGCATAAAGAAGAAGTGAAATGAGCATTGGGGCATCATGGGTTGCCCCCACAAAACTCTCAGGGATTCCTGTAATATGTGAATCATATATGTGAACTAGTCAGTGGACTATTCTTATTGCTTGTCAGTAAAACAGTTATCTCAGGGACAAGAGTGCTCAGGAAAGGACAAGGGCTAAAGGGAGCCAACCAAAGGCACGGAACACAAACACGTTTAATTCCCGTGTTCATACCATTTCTGACTACAAATTTCTTGGGTTTCTTTTTTTTTTCTCATGATTTTGCTGCATCTGGTTATCTCCACAATATGAATGTTAAAGAGAAAAATATCTTTGATAGACAAAGCAGTACATTCCTTTAGCCTATTGCTCTTCTCATGTATTATTTTAATTACTTTATTATTATTATTATTATTATTTTGCTTGACAATATACATGGGGCAAGAGCAAATCAGAGCTAGTACAAAGCATCAGCAACAAAGACCTGGCCTGTCTCCATGAGTGGAAATGTTCCAGGTCTCTCTGGTTTGGCTGTGTGGACTATGGTGAGTCATGCCAAGCACATTTTCATACTGATGTGTCCAGGAGAAAAGACAGAGCCGTTCTTGCTCTCTTGTTTTTAAATGACCCTTTAAGGTCAGGTGTTATTTCAGGATATAAGGTCCAGCCTTACACTCGACAAAGCCTTTGAGATGTGTGGATAACTGCACACTGCCCTTGTGAACCATGAAGACAGCTGAGGGAGCAGTTACATAGCGTGACTACTTGACTCCACTGTCCAGAAACAGAAATAGTCAGTTCTATGGTCAGACCAGAAGGCTCCTGACTGGGGAAATTCTACTTGTGAAAAATGTAGCTCTGAGAGTTTGCCCATTGGCTTCCTGTACTCCTGTGAGATTTCTGGCAGAGGGATCCTTCCTTTGAAGAAGGAAGGACTCCCAAGAGTGATGTTTAGAGCTCTTTGTGCTCCCTAAACTTAGAAGGTTTATATTTTCTTTTTAATGCCAAAAAAGCCCATTCATATAAATTTGGGCATTTTAAAAATCTACAACATTAATAGTTTTCTTCTTAAATTTTTATTTTCTTAAAGGGAAGACAAGCTTCTCTCCCTGTACCTGCCAGGGCTGGCTACCACCTCATGTGCCACCATTTATGTTTCTGAGTAGATGATGTTGTCAGCCAAAAGGGGACAACAGCCTTGGGATGCCCTCGCTACACCATAAGCCAGAACAAAGGGAGCAGGCTGTTTGCTAATCATGACATTGTGCTCTTGACCCAAGACCCAGTTCCAATCCTTCAGACATCTTTCACAATGAGCTTGGAGAGCAAGTTAGGTAGCAGTCCCCGGCTCCTCCCCAGACTGGCTCCTTACTCCCCCCTTTTTTTTTTTTTTTGGATGAAGGCACATTCTTGTGGAATGTGCCTACATTTCACCTACCTTTGGGAGCTTTGTTTGTTTTGATATTTATAGTGTGAAGTTTTTTACATGATGATTTTTTTGTCTGGGTAATCTTAATCTCAGTGTTTCTGATTTAAATCCACCAGCCCTGGAATGTCCACCTAAAATAACATCCTCTGTTTTCTATTTACCTGCTTATAAGCAAATAAAGTTAACTAGAGCTGTACTCGAGTATCTTCAAGCCTAAATCAGTGCATATAAGACTACTGCAATGTGAGACGATCATATGCCACAATGTTAAATAGGTGAATTTTATGTTGTATGTAAAACTCCCATCTGGGTATATTTTATGTGGATGTACTTAGCACTCTTTTTCCTCTGGTCTTTGGTTTGATTTCTCCTGTAGCCTATGCACCTCCAACTTACCCCAGCTTTTAAGTAATAGCATGGTCCAATCAATGGTTCACACAATGTGGGAGGGGGGTCTATAATAAGTTGCAGCAGGAGGGACACTTTAATCTCTAAGTGAAGGTAAGCTTGGAAATTTAGAAACTGCTGCACTCCATTAACATTTCCACAAACTCATCATAGATTGGAAGCAGAGAAACCAATGTTATAGCTGTATGATCCCTTCTAAAGAAAAAGGAAATTAGTTAGGAACTGAAAAGCAAGAGGAGGAAGGGCAAAAGAGGTCAGCTCAGAGGCTCTACATTCTGCAGGCTAAAAGGAATGATGATTGGTCCATACCCATAAATTCAATCCCAAGATGCTCTGCCAATGCAGAAAGTTGACAACAACAACAAAAAAAAAAAAAAAAGAAAGGAAAAAGTTTCAGAAAAGAGCAATACACCGCACTCCAAAACAAATTACACATGACTATGACAGCTGTCTGTGCGTGCACACTGAACAGGACAGGCAGCAAGTGTTATGGAAGCATGCCCAGGAATGCCCGAGCCCACCAGCGAGGCATTAAAGCACAGGGTCTTTAGTAACCTTTAAAAGCTTCTGCCGAGGGAAGTTAGCAGCTAAATCATGCTTGACTCATCATTTGAGAATAAAAGTGTTTTATAACCAGGAAAAGGCATTTTCAATAAGTTGATTGTTTTTAAATGAAGTTCTAAGTCTTTGTTTTGTTTTCTTTTAACTAAATGCATCCAGCGGCAGAGACAGGAGTAGAAGCCAAGTAGGCAGTAATTTGGTTTGAAATTTGTATCACAGTGAATTTATTTTTCCTTGCTGGTGGGTAATACTTTAGTGTCATTTTCTTTCTTTCTCTCCTTTCTTCCTTCCTTCCTTCCTTCCTTCCTTCCTTCCTTCCTTCCTTCCTTCCTTCCTTCCTTCCTTTCTTTTGTTTTAAGATTGTACCTCTGTCACTTAACTTTCAAATTCCTTCACTACACACATTGTCTGTTTCATTCACAGAAAGCAACAAAAGCTCCTATCCAGAAAAACAAGAAAGGGAAGATGGGTTACTGGTGACTGTTTCCAGGTTTCCATAAGCTGTCTGTCCAATATTGGGCAACTCAAAACCTTATGGTTTTTTTTTTTTAAGTTGACTAGAAACAAAAGATTTTTTTTTTCAAGTGTGTTATATGGAGATCCAGTTTCTGGGGTCTTTCTGACCTTTTCAAGCTATTAGTTAGAGGTAATTAGATCAGCTCTCCACAGTACTGAGCTGCAGAGAGGCCAGGTGCCAACAGAACCTCAGTAGCACCCAGGAACCAAACAGTGCGAGCAGATGCCCAGGCCCTCTGCAACACTGTTCAAAGACTGCACAGGTGAAAATAGGGCAAAGAAAAAAAATCTCTGGGAAAGATACTTTGCCTTCTTGCAACAAAAGTTGGCAGCTAAGTTTCCTCAAACATGGAGGCCTTCTCTCTCCAGGAGTACAATGTGGTGAGGATGAAGGTAAATGGGAGGGAAGGGTCATAGACTAAGTCTGTATTTCCTTCTCTTAACAGTTTAGTAAGATACCGAGGCAACTCACTAATACAATGAGACAGCTATTTAGTTTGCACTATATGCTGGAGAGATGTGGCTTTTACAAAAACATGTATCAGAGCATGGAGAAGGCAGCCCTTAAAGACACGAGGTGAGTGTAAAGTTGATTCTGGCTCAGATCCCGTATCTCCCATTCAACCCATTTAGTAACTTTGGTCAGCTTTATCTCTTACTGAACAAAATCTTGATATGTTCATTAGTGACCCTATGGAGTGAACTATGGTCTGCAATAGCAGAAGGCTCAGTATTCTGGGAAACAGACACATCTAGAGACGTATCATGAGACAATCAGTGTAGTGCATTCATGGTTACTTTGAGTAACTATGTGAAGGAAAACACTGATGCTCTTAGGAGCTATTAACAAAAAAAAAAAAAAAAGAAGAAAGAAAGAAAGAAAGAAAATAGATGAAGATTTTGTAGCCTCTTCAAGAAAAGATGCTCACCCCACCCCCCCAAAAAAAAAATTCATCTTGAAAATAGGAGGGATGATCTATAATGACTTCTGATTTGGGTTCAGTGTATACACAAGTCATCTGATTTTTTCATAAACTGGGAACCAGAAGCCTTAGGGTTAATTCAGTTGCACAAGATACTCATAATAAAATAGTCTGTTCAAATACAAATGAATTTCTCTTGCCTCTGTGCAGTTTGTCAGACTGACATTTTTCTCATTTGCTTTTGCATATAAACTTTGAAGCATCAATGTGGAAAAAAATTTAGTTTCTAAGGAAATTGATAATAAACTTTCTTCCTCATTTCTTCCATGAGGCTATGATCCAATTTTCATTCTAGAAGCTTCTGTGTCTCTTGCCTTTTCCTCCTATAAGTCACTAATAATTTAAGGGTTAAAATCAAGTCATATCTATAAAAAAAAATCCTTTCCAAGGAACTATTCCATGCCTATGTGAACACTTCTAATGATTCATATTAGTTGCATAGAAAGCTTGGTTAAGTCTTCAATAAAATTAGTAGCATGCCCATGCATACATATTACTGCATTTACAGTTTTATAGGTAAGCCTGAGAGCCTAACTGTAATTTCATTTCAAGGGAAGTCATTCATATCAGGCAGCTCCAATTTTAAATAATTCAATGGGAAATTGGCACTTAAAACGGGAATCTCTTTTGGCTGTGAGCTCTAACAAGGAAACAAGCAGAGGATGCATGCATCAGTCATTCTTGACCCAGAACAAAGATGCTCTCATTTATTTTCACTATTGGTACCTCCATCCCTTTCACTTTACATTCAACAAAAGAAGCAGAATATGCAAACTTTTCATTATGCAAAGGAATTCTTTCTATCTGCCCTATTTAATCTAATGCTGGTGTTAGCTCAATTTGTAGCACATGGTTCTATTGAACTTCTGGCTAGCCACTACATTCTTCAAATTCAATTAATAATTCACAAACACAAAGGTTACTGTAAACAATTAAGTTTCCCTTTCTACATGTGATTTCCTGCCATGACTATGGCAATATAAAAAATTAATTTAAATCTAAGAGTCTCCAGAAACTAGTAAATATTGACTCGCTAATCCTTTGTGCTAGGATTTTGTAATTACTAGAGGAAAACTGATTAACCTGGAGGTTAATTTAAATTTTCAACTGCATTAGAGAGAACAATAAAATATCTTTCTTTCGTCAAAATAATATAAGCATTGCAATTATGGTTTCTGTTCAAATTTCACGGCATTCAGGGTGTTATTTTTAACATCTTTGGAATTGTTTATGCAAATCATCTCAAAGACATGCAGCCTTGATTTTCTGTATCTCTGGAGTTTTTCTAAAGGGTTCTACTAATGCCAGTTCTAAATGGGATGAATTTAGTGTCTTGACTTTAATTTCAGACTTACCTGTACAAATGTAGATGCTTTTTCTCATAATCTGCACTGTTACTGAGCCTTTGAAATGTAATAGTCTTTTGCCTTACTCCCCAGATTCCACGTGCAGAAGAGCACAAATGTGCATGCACACACGCACACACGCATTCACGCACGCACCACACACACACACAAAGCAAATTTCACACTCATTTGAAATTTATGACAATTCTGTCATGTGTGGAGTCCTCTTTATTCTACTGTTAGCAAGATACATGTTATACATGTTTGATAAGTACATTATCTTAACAAATTCTTGAAAACATTTAGAAATCAATGAAACAATGTATGTGCTAATAACCTATGATTCAAAGGTACTTTTAAGGCTGCGAAGTCTACTCATCTTGAGATCTAAGTGTTCACTTCAAAACAGTATATAATGTGAGCAGCTCCATATTTAGGCCCATGGTTTGCCAGCTTCTCCAGGACATAGTTGCCCCATGCTACCTCTAGGTACTGGAGCTGTGAATGTATTTTTTTTTCTTTCCTCCACGAAGTCTATGCATTGAGTGTGGGCTCCCTACACACATGCCACCACATGCTAGTGATCACAGTGTTACAACCTTGTTAACTAGGAATGGCAGTGTAATAGGTCACTAAAGTGCATTAGAATGTCTTAGGAAATACTACACTATATTCAAAACAAGTTATATTTATATAAACTTGCACCTTTTCATAATTTAAACCAGTATTTACAGATCAATCATTAGGATATGGTAGTCAGGATGACTGCATCTAATCTTAATAATATCAGTTACATGTTAAACACCTTGAAGAATTGTATATTCTCTTTGGAATGTTATGATTTGTTAAGTTATAAATCTTTGAGGCAGGAAACTATCTTCTCTTTAAAGATTGTGCTATGTTCTCTAAGACAGTGTTTCTATAAACAATTACATTATCAAGTGACCTCTGTGGAACTATCCTTTAGACTTTCTTTCAGCATTCACGTTACTCAAACATGAAGTAATAAAACTTCCAATTTCTGTCAGAGATACAAACTGAGAACTTCAGATACAGAGATTAGAAAATGAACTCCGGGCAAGACGATTCTGAACAAAATGTTTCAATAGGAAATGCTTGCTCCTCCAGACACGAGGTAACAATAATGCAGCTGTAACATGCTGGCCTCAACTCTGAGCTGTCTCTCTGTCCTTGTTAAATCAAGTTAAACATGAATGCTAATTTCCTGCATGCTTTCTCATGGTGTCACTGAAAGCTTACTAAAAGTCTTATCTAAGGAGCCTCATTCTGGCCTGCAGACAGAATGGACATTTTTAAATAATGTCAAATAAAAGAGAAAATGGCTAAAAAGTGTGTGAGAACATATTTGGTGACTACCAATGATAGAGTTAATAGAGTTATTGTTCTGAGAAATATTTGAATTTTTAATGGTTGCCTTTATCTAGAGAGCCAACCTTCCCCTCAATGTCTAGCTGTCTGACACTTTACATAGGAATAGCTTATCCCTTTTCATTAAATTCTAAAAACTAGATTTATAGCTATATTACCATGTAGGCTTGCTAAATCTATGCTCTTTGAATACAAACAATTCAAAAAGTGCCTTTATTGCACTAAATAAAATTCTATTTTTCCCTTCTATTTTTACTTTCTATTCTATCAACTTAAAAAAAATCTATAGCTATGAAGAAAAACATTCATGTCTGACAAGTGCTATTATTTAAGTATTGGTTAATACAGTGACTATATTTAAAAATTTAACAGTACCAACTTGTCAGTTTTTACAAGGGAAAATTATAACTAAGGGCATAATCTTTGCTAACATAGAGTAGCATCTCACTAAGTATATGGTTATTATTCTGATAACATCTATGACAAACTCTCACTGTGTAGCTCTGGCTGGCCTCTAATCCACAGAGATGGACCTGCCTCTGCCTCCTAAGTGCTGATATCTGTGACTAGCAACAGAGATTTATTCTCCTCATGAATTAGAACCCAGGGCAAATCTCTGATTCTTTGGACATCTACATGACCAGCTTGTGTGGCTATTGTTAACCTTTTTAAGAACTGAAACTGTAGTGAGTTATGGAAATACTTTAGGGAATTACTAATTGATAGGGCTGACAAAAGCAGGCTGGTGCTGACATCTGTAAATAAAGATTTAGTGAAACACAGGCTGGCTCATCAGTTTATTCATTGTCTAGGACTGTCTTCATGCTACCAGGGGTTGGGGATAAGGGGTGTTAGTTGTGACGCCATCACTATAAACCTTAAAACACTTACTACCTGAACCTCCATAGTAAAACCTTACTAATTCATGATCTAAATGGTTAAGTTGGATATAAGTAAACACGGAGTTCTGAAGATTTCAGAGCCCGAAGGATGCCATCCCAGTTCACAGGAGATGAGCAAATGTCTAGTTCAGTTACCTGGGCAATTATCTACGTTGTGGAGTAAATAGTTCAGGAGTGATGTTTCAAACATCACGAACTCACAGATCCACTAAACTTGCCAGCTCTGCAATAAACATTTACATATTTGTTCTAGATTTGAGTTTTTATTTTTTTGAAATAATAGTTTTCAAAATAATAATAGATACTTTCTAAGATTACCCTTTAAGACAACATAAATATGCATATTAAGAATCACTGGGATAATGGTGATTATTTAAACTGATTCTGAATTACTTATATCTCAAGAAAGAGAAATATAAGCCTACATATTTCCTTGGCTGGGAAATACTTGTTTTTCATTTTTTCTACCTAGTATTGTTTTGTTTGTTTGTCTATATGTCTGCATGTGAACTTTTGTTAATGAAGAAAAACATCTAAACTTTTTTGGTGATGTTTATTTGGTATGAATAACACACGCTGAGCCAAAATTAACTTACCATCATTTCAAGGGTATGTTGGTTACAACCTAACAACAACAGCCTTTTCAGGCTGTGGATGTTGGATACTGAAGAGGGACTGCTCCGTCCGTGCAATGGTTTTATTTTTATCAATACAAGTGTCAGTTTGAAATGTCTTTATCAATTGGCATCACATTATGCATTATCAATTTCAGAAACATCTGGAGCCTCACATACCCATTAGTAACTCAGAGCTGACTAGTCACAAACAGAGAAGTAACACAATGGCTTTGTTAATGTTCTCATGCGACAGGCAGAGGCAGTCAATATTAGACCTGGTAGAACGCTCTAGCTCTAGGTGACTCTGAGGGGAGATGTAGCAACAAGAAAGCAGCACCGACTGAGCATGCTCCTATTCAGGCAGAGACAGAAAGGGAGTGGACGTACTGTAGAAGCTGGCCATTACGTAGTTTTGGCAACGATCACCAGTAAACTCATTTGGGCACCTGAGAGAAGAAACAAAAAAACAATGGTAGAAAAAAACAGAGAAAAAGAGAAGAGGTGAACATACGCTAGAGAAGCTCCGTGAGTGTCATTGACTGAACTTGATGAGTTCACCCTCAGGAACCGAATCCTTGTCCTAATCATGGCTCCCATACTCTGGCATCTCCCCGGTGCTTACAATTAAGCTTGCAGCCTTAAATGACAGTGAAATTCCAGGATTTCTAGGTTACTGCTTTCTTTCCAAAGAAGTCACAAGACAGATGCGATGTTTTAGCCATCTTGTCAAAGAAATAGGTAGAAAATGTTTTGGAGTTGGGTTCACTCTGGCCACTCTTTTCCCATTTTAACTTTGGGACCTAAGTGAATGGCAGGTAATAACTGAGACCACAGTGGATGGGATTATGCCCTGAGCAGAGATACCATAATTAGAACAAAAGCTTTCAGTTCAGCTGAGCTGTAAAAGCACCAAGTGGTTGCGATTGTTGCTGTGGTTTGGTGGAGAGAGCAGATTTCAGATTATTGGAACATACTTTCTTGGGTTTGGACTTTCATGGGCACATTCTCAGTACATCTGGCTCCGGTGAATCCGGGTTGGCACCTAGAGGGCAAAAACGTGATGAGCAATCGAACGCTCAAGACCGTGAACTTTCAGCCTGGTAACCTTCCTCCCATGGAATATGGAGTCCTAAAGATGACCCGGTGCTGAACAACACAGAAAGGAAAAGACATGACACTGAGAAAACCAGTCCCACCAAACTGCAGCTTACTGATTTTGTTGTTTGCTTCAGTCATCAGAACACTAGACATGAATATTTAACTAGAGAGGCCGCAAGCTGAACAGGGTGGCGAGGCACGGCCTGCTCTCACCCTGCATTGCCCTGCGTGCCAGTCTCACTGGTGTTGACATGAGCTTT
Source organism: Cricetiscus sungorus (assembly GCA_030556225.1). Lineage (NCBI taxonomy): Eukaryota > Metazoa > Chordata > Mammalia > Rodentia > Cricetidae > Cricetiscus > Cricetiscus sungorus. The sequence continues at coordinate 19,582,909 of JANBXA010000180.1, read as the reverse complement.
TGTGGCTCCAATTACTTCTCTTGCCATCAAAAGACTTGGAGTCTTTTATTGTGTATTCCCTGAGATTTCTACTCATTTCATAGCTGCTTTCTGAACTGTAAGTTCAAACATCTAAACAAAATAAATCAAATACTGTTACACTCTAGTGGTTAGAAATGAGAGAACGACAGTCTCTATTTCCTTTATTCTCCCTAAGATATTAGAAATTCAGTCTTATTTTTAATATCACTGAAAGAAACAGAGTAGAATTTTATTGGTACATTTCATTCATCCAGTTACCTCCAATAAAAAAAAAAAAACTACATTTTTGAAATTAAAAGTTATTCTTATACAGAAGCACACATGAAATGACACTTTTACATTTATGACCAGATATTCTGAACTAATGTAAAAAGTTGTATTTTCTTGGTTCATACCAATTTACTTGTCAAAATGCAAGACTCTTGATAAAACTTTGTTCTTAAGATCATACACAGGGTCATGCTTAGACATGAAACCCTTTATTGTTCCATGTTGCTTTAATCTAGTATCTAAAGCAGTTTACTTTGGGTTCGATTTACCCAATATCATGATCTTATAAGCGGTATTGAAGAGTTCTAGAATGCAAATATACTTAGAGGTAAAAATTTGTAATTGAATGCTCAGCACACATATCCATACAGTTCCTCATAGCTGCCACAAAACTACACCCATCTAACATAATTTGCTCAGCTAGTACTTAGTGATTTTTATACACATTTCTTGCTTCTAGAGTAAATAAGACCAAGCACTATAATTTTGATATTAAATATGTTATTAAGTCTATTAGTTCTACTAACATAAGAGTGATCTCTTTAATTCTCAGGCTAAACTCAATAGGAAAAAGAAATCAAGTAGTTTGGTACATGTAATTCTCTTACTGCATGAAGGTACAAAACTACTAGCAGTAGTACCAAAAGTCTTTATCACATGATTACTTGTACAGCATGACTGTGAACACTAATAGGGCCAGAGATATGGGTCAGCACTTAAGAGTACACTCTGTTCATCCATAGGACTGAACTGCAGTTCCCAGTAGCCACATCCAGCAGCTTAACAACTACCTGTAAGTCCAGCTTCAGAGAATCTGATGTCCTCTTCCAGCCTCCATGGGCAACTGCACTCAAGTGTACATATTCCCCACCACACATATACACAATTATAAAAATAAATCTTTAAAAAAGAATATTCATAAGTACATATAATAAATATATCAAGATGGTCCCATTGAAGTCTCCAAAACACTTGGGTAAAATTATTATTTTTGCTGATAATCCTTTGCTGGAGGAATCAGAGAAAGATCTACCTAGAATATATAAGAACTGACCTATGATTAAGAGATATTTCTATAAAGATGTCACCTTATACACTTCAATATGAATGCCTAGATAGATAGTCTTTAAAATAATACTATATGTAGCTCATTCGTCCAAATTGCTTCTGAAGAAAATAAATAATCTTGTAAGACATTTCTACACTTGATTTGTTCCACAGTGACCATTTCATTCTGCCTGTTTGCTTTCTTGATAAAAATAAAATTCCCATATTGAGCATACTATTGTTTTTATAATTAATATGGTACAATATAAATTCTGTGAGTGTGCATGTATGTGTGAGTGTATTGTGAGAGAGACAGAGAAAGAGACAGAGACAGACAGACAGATAGATGGGGGTTGGAGAAGAAGATCCATCTAATGTAAGAACTGATCTTGTTCCTCATATTTAAAGATTATGGCATGAATAAATAGCTAATGAATTAAGAGTTTCTTAAGAGAAAGAGGACGTTTATTAGGAAATTTTGGTTTAGGCATCTTATATTCCAGGACTGTGATTAAAGGGTATGTGTCTACTATACAAATGGGGTAAAACTAATCTTCCCTATACATGTTCTAATTACTGTGAACTTTGTGTATATCCTGGGAGATTATCATTGTTGGACATTGCATTATCTCTGTTATGTGGTCATATAGAATATTTGATCCAGTAACACATACCATAATGACCTTTGCTCTAGATACAGCTAGCTATTCTTAATGGAGTGAAATTCAGTTTTTCTCTGTGTATCCCTCTTCCAATTTAACATCGCCTGACTCCACTTCTTTCTATGAAGGACTTCTTCCCTGGTTCTCTCATTGTGCCTTGTTCCATGCCTGGTCCAGACGTCTTTAACTGTGCTTACTGAGCTGTGACAGATGTGAATGGTGCTCATTTCAAATCACTTTGTATCTCTACTGCCTGACCCAGAGCCTGGACACTCTCTAATTCTAGCAGCAGCTTTCAATAAAGAACTGTACACTAAAACTTCCACAAGGAAACTAATTTATCAAAACAAGCTAATCTTGCCATCTACTTTTTATCTTTATAGTTTACAACAAAATTTCCTCTGTTTATTTCCAACTAAATTTTAATAGGAATTACCAGTACCTGGGGATTTCCTTCCCCATGTTAAAAAAAAAAAAAAAAAAAAAAAAAAAACCTTTAACACTGTGCTTGCCATATTAAGAAGAAAGGGCTATGATTATTTACGAGAAAGCCTATTACCTAATTTACTTTTGTTATTTAAACACCAGTTTACTCAAGATTCAATAAAGTAGAATTGCTTTCTAACCGAGATTTTTGCCTAACAGCAGTAACAAAAGCACTAGAAGTTTTCAAAATTGCATTAGCCTTAAAAAGGCATGTATTATCATACTATGTGTTTTTAATTTCAGAGTACCTGATGAAATCCTTTCATTTCTAAGTCTATGTTAAGATAAATTATAAACTAAGGAATTTTCAATGTTGCTTTTGCCTAGGGTCCAGGCTTTTCCTTACATGTGAGATCCAAGGCTTTACTTTGGCTGTGAGGTACATGACTTTTCTTCCAGCCAATAAGCAATCCCTAAACAGGAGTATTGACAATTATAATCAACTTGTTTAATTGAACTAATAAACATAGTTAAAATCCTAATTTTTAAAAACACATTTTAATAATGACAATACTTCATGAATAGCCTGATACATTTACTAATGATTCGATCATAGATGGATGTGTTTTGAGAATCAGTTTATGGATACTGTAGACATATTCAAAGATAGTTGCAAATTCCCAAGAAAGATCTAGTTTTATAGGGCTGGCCAATTTTATAAACTACTTATCAATTATAGTCAACTTGTAAACCATCTTTAGACATCTTCCTTCCTTTGTTTCCTGGTTTCATCTTGTCCCCTGAGAACACTAGAAGAAAGAAAGCCAACAGCCAGTGTGCTCACTCTTTAGTCATCATTCCACACTGAAATGTTTGGTCAGACATTAAAACGTCCTGCTAGAGAAAATACCATAGCTTTCTGTTCTTCTTCAATACTAACCATGGCATTTCCTTGATACTGTAAAACACATGAATTTATCTATCTGGTGTTGATATTTACAAATATCAAGTCATAGCAATGTCAACAAACTCATTCTGGGAGAATGCTGGATGGTTTGTGCTTGATGTCTAAGCCTCCCGCTGTCACTCTGGAAAGGCGAGTTGCCCTGAGCTCTCAGACTGCTCCACCGATTTTCTACAGTATCACATTGCAAACACAGACTTTTCTCACTCCATAGCTGTCTTGGTATTCTGGCCAGAGCTCGCCTACTCACTGGCCGAGTGTCTGCATTGTAGATTATTTTTTCCCAAACGTATTGTTACTATTAGTCTGCATTTTTCTAAGATGAATCTTATTCTATTATCAGCCTTAAAGTGAAATTACTTGAGGCTTATATATGTTTTTCTAATTTGTGCTTTAGATTTCTTTGCAATGTCATCTGCAAAAGCCATTCATTTCCTCAAGAGAATGCCCTTTTTAACATCATTGAAGAAAATACTAAATAGAATATGCCCCAATAATGTTACTTTCAGATCTAGCATATACCTTCTATCACTGCTCAGATCATATGGGTCTTCCTTTTCTTTTATTATGACCCTGGGACTAGCTTCCAATACATGAGATAACAAGAGTACATATAGTGGCCTCATAGGGCTCATGAGTAAATACTAAGGAAAAACACACACATGCACACAGAACTCCTATATTGACCTGCCTCTCAAATGTGTTTCCCTACTAACAGTGGACATGGCAGTGCCCAGGAACACCTCTCTTCTTGACTGAGCCTTGGGTCTTACCTAAGGCTCTGTTTGTATAGCTTCTAGTAAAATGCTCACCCAGAGGCTAAAACCCTCACCAGTGTTTATCCAACATGATGCATCCTTAAGTCAAAGCAAACAACTTCAATAGATATGGGATCAATGTATCCTGTACCTTACTATGCTAGAGTGACACATGACATACTGGCTGCTCATCTGTGGTCTATCTTTCTCTCAGGGGGATACCCTTACTTCAGATTAGAGGCCCTGAGGCACTTTCTCATTCCCTCTATGTTAACAGACCCACTTTATAATGAGACATCTAAATGTTTAATTATTCAATGCAAACATTTTTTTTAAAACAGTGCATTTTATTTAACATACTTCTAAGGTGATGACTTCATATTTTCTTTCACTTCTACAAAGCTTTTGTCTTTCATTCCTTCAGGTCCTCACTGAACGTACACTTAGCTCCCTAAATGCCATCATGTCACTCAGTACATCAATAATTGATTATTAAATCGATCATTTGAGACATGAGTATTATTTTCAATGGCCTGCATCTCCTAAAGGAAGAAGTCAGTGTGGTTTTGTTCAGTCATGGATGCTCAACATGAACTCAGGCTTGCCTTATGGAAACTGGAAAAGACACATGGTTACTAGCTGATGCAAGAAAGACAAAGGAAATGAGCTACATGGAGAGGTTAGCCAATGTTCCCAATCCAAACAGAGCTGCACCTAAACTGGTACCTGCAAGACTTTTTTCATTAAGTTCAAGTACACAAGTACTAAGAGTGGCAGGATTCGATGCCTAAAAGAAACTGAAGATATGATCTTCTGAAGAGCCCAGTGTCTAGATTCCTAACAGTCACATCAATTTCCCTCATATACACTCTCTGTTTCTAATAACTGTGACGTCACCCAAGAACATATAAGTTCCCTATAAAGAATATCTCTGTGGCTAGAATCAGAGTAGCATTTACAGTGTTCTTATGACCTGCATGAATTAATTCTAGTCATCCTTGTTTATGTTAACCCATCTGCTGATAAAAGTATAGACATCATCACTACTGTTATAACTCTGACAGTATTTTGTAAAGCTTTAGCCTTACCTAGTATCTGTCACCTTGAGTCTTACTTAGTTCCTGGATTTCCCTAATGCATAACTGAACATATCCCTGTGTTCAAGGTGTTATTCTCCTGGTTTCTAAAAATACTCTGGCTCCATAACTAGCTATTGCAATGTTCAAGGCTCCCTGCCCAGCCTTTGGACCACATGCAACTAGCTGCACTTACCCAACAGAGTTTTTATGTTGTTTCACTTCCTGGAGGTGCTATTCTGGGTAGGCAAGTCACATCACACCACATTGGCTCTAATATTCAGATCCTAACTTCTAGTATTTGTATGTATACAAGGAGGCACTAGGAAGGATGTAGGCAATAAAAAAAATAAACTAGATAGGAGAACATGGGAACAAGATGTAATATGAAACAAGAAAGGAAGTTACTGGAGTGGGGAAACAATGTAGGGGAGGAGGAAAGAGAAATGATGAAAATAAATTGTTTGAAAAAATACCATAATTAAACAATACTTTTGTATGTTGATAAAAAATAAAGAAAAAGAAAAACTATTGTGTCTTCAAGAGCAGCCTAGTATACAAGAAGGACTCTGTAAAATGAGAGCTGTTTGTAAAGGCTCCTCTGTTTCTAGTTCTTTCTTTCCCTTTAAATTCTAATTACCTTAAAAGTCAGCACTGTGCTGTTTGAAACACATTCACTTGCATGGCTTAGTTACTTAGCCATTTCATTTCCTTACAAATGCTGAGCTTCAGGGACCAGAGCCTATGCCTTATCTTTTATCATTGTTTTCAAAAGGGTCTAACATACAGCTGTTCAACAGTCTTATTTATATATGGATGTACCTTTTAATAATACATAATATAGCATGATCTACATAGTGTATAAGCATTAGTTATACAAAAATCATAAGAAGTAGTGTTTGAAGCAAACTATCTTGTAAGTGTAGATCGATTTCTGTGTTTTAATTTTGATTTTTTTAAATAAGGAAACATGATCAAAGAGATTAATATGGTGATCATATCATATGATGAGTTACAAAACTAGCTGATAGTTTCATAAAAGCCACATTAAAAACTTATTTTAAAGGAAAAATTAGAGGTTAAATAAGATAACATCACCATATTTTTTTTTGTCAATGTCTACAGAGTGAAAAGTACCATTTACTTTTTATTATTAGAGGAGGTTTAAAAACAAGTCTTACTGGAGTTAAAAGTACTTTAGCAGAAATAAACTCATTTAATTTGTTTGATTCCCTGGGAAAAATTTTTGGAGAACATAGTAATTCTATGTTATAAATGAAGATATTGTCCAGAGGGTTGAAATTGGAAGGACACAAGACTGCTTACCAAAATTGGTGATTAAAATCTAAATCCCTCATCGTAAGCCTCTATCTGTCCACTGGGCAATATATCACATTTATAAGCATTGCCTCTTGCAAAACTAAATTTCAGATTTAAAAAACCTCCCATTCACATTTTCCAAGTCAGTTCTCCACTGAACCGCTCAGTGCAGCGGACATAGGGAAGGGAAGAAAGAATCTGGACAGCTTATGTTCAAAGGATCTGGCTGCTTTGAACCATATGATGACAGAGCACCAGCAGACACTGGACCGGTTCCTTCCTCCTCTTTGTGTAATCTGGAATAGTCACTAATTCTTTCTCCTGATAAGTTTTAAATTACTGTGGAGAAGAGAGTAATATAAAAGATGAGAACCAATGCCTAAATCCCCATTTGGTCCCCATGGGCAAGTCCAAGTAACCATCAAAACCCTCCTCTGAGAACCATTTAACTGCATTATGGCTAATCCATTTGGAACACCTTGTTCTAAGCAGAGGGGCAAAAAATATTTGCTGTAAAATCCAGTTCAACTCCCAAGAAGACAACAGTGGATTAGGTGACCAGGGAGACTCCTTGGAGATTTCCATGCTTGTGCTATTTCTGAGTCATGTCTTTGCTCAAGGATAAAGTTGCCTTCGAACAATGTGGTTCATGCTTCAGCAATGTTTTTGCTCCAGGCAGATGGGCCATATGGAAACTATGAACTGGCTTCATAGACAGGACGTCAATGAGCCGATGAAACATTTTTATGCTTTCTGTTTTTATTCAAGTGGTTTAGTGAACAATATATTATCATAGAACATGGCATATTATGTGACTTTGTTTAAATTCTGAGTTGTTACTAACTTTTTTGTTGTTATGGATGTTTTTTTAATAGGAGATGGTTTTCTTTATCAGAGAAAGTTTTTCATTTAACAAGGCTTAGTCTGCTTTGTAGGCTAACTGTACTCCAATTCTTAATTGAAGGAATGGAATTATTTTAATGAATCAATCAAGTTACACTCTAAAGAGTGGGTGAGACCTAAAATCAGAGATTTTCTTTCCAAAATGAAAGGTATTAATAAAAACCTTTTTAAAAAATCTAGCTACAACAAAACAGAAGGAAGAAAATGAAAACAAGGAAAACAAAAGGGAATATAATTTTCTAAATACTGTAAGATAGGCCTGATCCACCAGACAATTGTTTTGAAGGATATGGAGTGTTCATTCTCATTTTGCTAAATCAATAATTACTAGAGATTTAAAAAACTTTTCACTTCCAAGATTTACCAAAAAGAAGAAAGCACATTTTTTTTTCCTAGAGAGTACTTAAAATTTAATGTGTGGGTGACGAAAACTCACAGCTGTTGGCATAGTACCAAAATGGAACAGATGAACAGCACTCGTGTGGTTGCATGTTTTGTGTAGGATGTGGGAGGGCTGCAGAATAGGTGAAATTAATATGTGGAAAATAACTGCACTGGTTCCTTGGTGGTATTCAGAAACTATCGTATGTACTCACGCAGCCTGTAAATCTTCGCAAAGCCTATGATAAAGAATGATCATATTTCATCATTGTAATTAAAACATAGTGATCTTAGGTGCTTTTCTACAGAGGGAAAAAGGCAAAACAGACAACACGGGGAAAGAATTGTTTTAAAGGGGGGAAATCGAAGGAAATGTAGTTTAAATGTTTTCTTTCAAGGAGATCTACAAAAACACAATATTTTATGCCTAAGATCAGAGGAAAATCACAAGGTCTTCCAGGGTAATAGATGAACTTCACGTCTTACAGGTTGTAACTCTGTGGATCTGGTATTTTCTATGTGATAAAAGAAGGTCTTTAGGAGGCTATAAAATATGTTCATCCCGTTCACCATGATAAATATGGGGGAGGGTGTACATCTTGTGCTGTTTTTATAGCAATTCATCAGTACTGCAGGCTAAAACTGAAAAACTGGCTGGATTCAAAAACAACTGAATAGTTTTTATGATTAAAATTAATCTTAACTTTAAAAGTAATTTTAAATAGTATACACAGTGTAGTGTTATATGCATATGAAATGAGTTGGTTTTCTTTACACTTGGCCATTTTTATTTTGCCTTAGAGACTTAATGAGACTCCTATAAGAGAACTCTACCAGCTAAGGAACTGAGCTTAGACTGCTAGGCTTCACTCTAAGATGTGATTTGCTTTTGTGGATGATCTCCATTGATAAAACCATCTACACATCCTCCACAAGGTGTGTGCTCTTGGTACCACTGTCACACCACTCAAGGAGCCTATTTTCTTCTATTTTTTTTAAAGAGGAGCTCACATTTCCCAGGCTGGCTTGAAGCTCACAATACAGTTTAGGAAGAATGCCCTTTTCTGTTTTCTCTCTACTGCTGCCACCACCACATCCAGTTTATAAGCACCTAGGGACTTCGTGCATGCTGGGAGGGCATTCTATCAACTGTGCTAGAGTCCCAGTGCAAGATAGGAAACATCTTTATCCACCTCAGGTTACGAGTCCATGTAACCAAAATAGAACAAATATCAATAGACTGAAAGTGACAAAAACAAAACAAAACAAAAAACCCACATGCGTTTTAGTTAATCACCCTACTGATTTTTTACTATAAAGTTTAAATATTTGTTATATCAAAAAACCACACCCTCTCTTATGTTGCTGGTGAGTGAATATAAATTTGATATTTTCTTTTGTTGTTGAGTTTCTTTTGGTTTTTGCTTTTAAAAACAGAGTTTTTCTGACTAGCCAGGGCTGTCCTGGAATTCACCCTGTAAACAAGGCTGGCCTCAAACTCCAGTGTGCTAGGATTAAAGGTGTGTGCCACCATCACCCAGCTTAATCTGCTTTCTTAACTTTGCTCTGGGTGGTTAGAAGGAAAGGAATAATCTAGATATGTCTGTAACAGTAGCACAGACCAAACACTGCTTTCTTATGACAAAAACAATGGTGTTACAAACATACCAAATGTACTTCTGAACACATGCACCTTATTTTGTTTTATTAACTAGAAATAGCAACTTAGAGAGCTTTGAAAGATAATTATGGGGAAATAGCATCATCCTAACCTTCTGCCCTTCTGATTCCTCTATCTGACCTGCTCACTTTGCTAGGGAGCACTCTGGTAAGAGACAAATATTACCTCATAGCTCAAATTCTATATGGGGAAAGAAGTAGGGATCCAATGTCACAGCTTAATACAATATGTGCACATTTCTTTCAGCAGTTATTAAAAAAAAACCCATGAGGATAGCAGCATTATACAAATGAAAGCAAAAAACAAATAAACAAACAAACCAAAAAACCCAAAACCAAAACAAAGAAAAAAATCAACCCAACAACAACCAAAATTAAGCAATACCCACAAACACTGAAAACATTAAAACCAGTTCAGGACATAACAGAGATGATAACAGGTGGTGTAAATATTTCAAAACCCTCCACAAATAAATCAGCATTATTCAAACAGGATGCAAAAAAGGGGGGGAGAAGCAATAAGAAGCAATGGAGCAGATCACGACATAAGCATCATCTGGAGCAAGCAGTTATAGATGTAAACCACAGAAAGGAATTCATTTCTTACTTGCACAAGTATCTCGAAGGGTTTGACAGGTCTTTCACCATGAAGCACTCACCACCATTCACACAGAAAGTTTTCTCCTTCTCTGCACACTTTACAAGATGGCTGGTCCCAGTCGTGGATGTAGATGTGGCTGGAGAAAAAAAAGGGGGGGAAAGTTTGACACTTCGTTCTGTAAAAAGAACCATTGTGATTAAATAAAATTCTGGCTCTAGCAAGGCTCAAATGTGGTGGTATCAGATCCCATCAACGAGAGGGATTTTTAGTAGCACTAACTGATAAAGTCATTTATTTTGGCAAATATATTTTATGAGTCTGTGCACACTGTGCATTTTAGACTGACATTGAAAGCATTTGATTGACAACAGTCCTTTGAAGAAAGAGAGACAGTTGGAGTGCCCTGGAAATATACAATCTGCTGTAAGACTCATCTATTTGAAAGCCAGCCTAGAAACAAGTCATCCTTTGGTTTAGCAAAGGATGTTCATGTGGCAACTTGACGTTTACTTCTCCAACCAGACAGTCCTATGGTAGTAAAGTTGAAGATGACTGCTGAACCACTAAGTACACACACTAAATGAAACCCAATACCTAGGCCTGCAGCTCAAGGGCACTTAGCATAAGAGCCTTTCCTCCTTTCCAAAGCTGTGAACACCATGGCAGGGCTTAGTGTCAATCAGTGTTCACCACTGGTATCAGTAAGTCAGTGAAGATTCTGTCTACTTTTCAGGAAGGAAATCTACTATGGGATGGAATCATCTTATCTACTGACTTATTCTCATAGATTTTTAAATCTCTTGTCTCTTATCACTCCTAGTTTATTACTTACACAGATCCAAGATTCTCTGTACTTGACCCACCATGTGTGGTTTTTTTTTTCCCCTCATTTTATTCTACTTTTATCTTTCATTTGTTCCCAAATCACATTTTTATTATGATTTTTATCCAAATTTCTTCTACTCTTTTATTTTCATTCTTTCTGACCAGAATAGTGAATGCCTTGATTCAGTTCCAATTTCCCATACCCTTTCTTTTTCCTGCTCTCCTGCCTAAAGCACATTGGATACCACTGCTTTTAGAAAAAAGAACAGAGAATCAAAACCACTCAAACTTGGAAGAATAGTCTAATTCAAATCCCTTCTAGAAACTTCAGTCCTGAGTCTCCTAAATTTCTCATTCAGAAAACAGGGGTGATGTCAACCACAGAAAAATTTTACACAGATTATACACATTCTAGGTAAAGCATTCATGGGTGAATGAGAAAAATTACAATTTCCTATTTAGCAATCAGAATTTAGAAACAACAGCAGCAACAACAAAAAAACTTTACAAAAGGACTAGAAGTGTAGTTCCAATGTATAGCATTTGCTAGGATTTGTAAGACCCTGGTTGCTACATGTTACACTGAAAGAAAAGATCTAACACTGGAAATCCAGGGGCTTAAATGATTTGTGCTGCTACCTTATATCATTACTGTGAATAATTAGGAACTAGGTCAACCAATTAATTTTGTGGTGTGAAGAGTTAACTCAGGGACTTCCACATAGGTATTCTAGCATTGAGCTACATCATTTCTGGTACAAGTCATTTTTTTTTTTTACCCATTTCAATAAAAGATCTCTTTAAATGTCACTAAAAGTATCTGTTAGAAATCTAGAAACCAAACCAAAGCTTGGTGATTATTCATCTACTATCAGCTATGTTAGCAAAATCTTTATTACAGTGAAGGGAATGTAATTTGCATTATTTGATTCATAAAATCATGGCAGAGAACATTTCTATACACTTCACAGTATATCCTTTTAATCAAACAGTATGTGTTTGTGTGAAAAACTGCCTAAGTACATATATTAATTTTTAATCCATGGCAACTGCCTTTAATTGATGAGGAAGAAGGCTGCTTTAAGAGTCACTGACAGCATTCCACTTAATAATAAATTTGGCTAGGTGTCCTTCCTGTCCTCATACAGCAGTAAGTGGATGTGCCACCCTCAGTGACCTGTCACCATACTTTCCTGCATAAGGGTGCTGATCCATGAGCAGTCCCCAGTGGTGTCTGAATCCCTGACATATTGCTGAGGAAGCCCTTTGCCCTGCTTGAATAGCCCATGTAGAAAGCTCTTACAGAATCAATCCTATGGCATTTACTAAAACCAAACCCAACATGCTCCACAAATGGATATAATTCTACATAAATTATAAATCAACAATAAAAATAGGCCATGATACAAGCTAAAGATAGACGTATCACCCTTACTCTGTGGACTTGCTGATCTTATGGGATTATCAAAATAACTAATATTAATAAATGTACATTAAAACAAAAAAATACCATTTGACTCTTAAAAATATTTCTGCCTGAAGTGACTTTTTTCTTTATAATACTGTCTCAATATATCCAGCCCTGACACAATCCACTGTAAAATTCATTAGATCATTACTAAAAGGTAGCAATGAGACATTTGATAGAAGCTAATTTCTGGAAATGAGGTAGCAGCTATCTCACATTCATGACTATTGTGCTTAACACTTTTATCCATGGCAGCCCTGAAAACATAATGACCTGTAAGGCAGCAATTAAGTCCCAAGTGATGCACAATGTCAACTGACTGGCAATAGCTGCTCTGAAGCAACGGCTGAACTCTAGAACGGGATGCAACTATTAGAAGAACTTGATGGAGAGACAGACAGTGCTATGCACACTGTGGATTTTTGCTATCTTTTCTCTTCTTAGTTGAATACAGTATGCTGTTAGTCTACACATTTCATAGTGGTAGCCTTGCCCTTTGCCTTCTATACATATATTGCTAGGTCACATTCAGTTTGTTAATGCTGCCAAAAACCAATGAAGCAGACCAAACAGGACTTACACACCAACTCACACGAACAACCTTCTTTTTGAGGGAACTGGAAGGAAAAACTGAGCACTGCAGAGAGAATGGATTTCAATACACAAACGGTGCTCTGTGCAGGTGAGCTGGATTCCACTCAGTGCCGATTTTGCCCGTCTACCTCAGCTTTGTGAGCAATTTCTCCACAATGAGGGTGTTAGCTCTTACTTAGTGTTATGAATGACAATTAAGAACAAAATAGTCTTGGCTAGCCCACACACACCTATAATCACAGCAGTAGGGCATACAAAATGATAACAATAGGAACTAAAGACCAATTTGAGCTACAGAATGAGACTGTCTGAACAAAGGAACATTGGCAAGTAGGACTTGATGGTTCCTTATGTTGATCGTGTCTATGAATGCTTCAATGCAAATGCTCTTTCCATGGTAAGTTAGCAAATAACATGCAAGGAGAAAAAGAGAAAGCAAGGTAGTAACGCATTGCCAGAGAATGTATCTTTTATGGCAATATAGGTCAGGGATACTGACTGATCACTGCCAAGGAAGCTGGATATTTCTCTACCTTAAAAATAGGATTTGGAAACCAAAACCAGGAAAGTCCTTGTCTCCTCCTTTCCTGTTCTGAGTCTGACCTTTCAGACTTCACTGACTGCCCATCACATGTACAGGTAAGTGCCCTAACTAAAGTTGACCTTGGCCAGTGCCCCTTAAAAGGAAGCTATTTAGGTAAGCTGCTGAGCAATGAATACTGCCACCATTAATGTGGAGAAGCATCACCCCAGGCCAACATTGCCAATGACTGGCAGATGCCTACCCAAAGGGCTGTTCAGCTAAACTCAGCAGCAAAAGCAAGATGGAGGGGCCTGTAATGAAGTTTGCTACAAGATGTTTTTCTGTTGTAGTACTGTGTCCAGATGAGTGTCACTGACCCTGCACTGATGCATAAACACTGTACAAAGGACAGCAAAGCATAATTTCTGTCCCCATTGGAATTTCATTGTTTCTTTGGGAATGCAATGGGAGAGGGTCTCATTTGCAAGAGAAGTCAATGAATAATGTGAAGGCATCAGTAAACACAGACAGTCTCCTCTATTGCAAATGTTTGCCAAGAATTCAGAACCCATTCATTTGTCTACATACTAAAACTGATGAGAAAAAACTCAATCTCTTTTCAATATGATTATTTCCTACATTCAGTATTGACAAAATTCTGTCATGTTTCTGACTGAAGTTCCACATTACAAAAACTAAATACACTTACACTGTCGCAAATTAGTATAAGCATTTAAATACTATAAACTATTTTACTTTACTTGAAAATAAGGTCTCATTACATTGCCCATGTTAACTCAGAATTCTAGATTCTTCTGCCTAAGCCTTGTGGGTAGCTGGGATTACAGGTTAAGTGTCGAAGCCTGAGCTTTCTAGTAGTATAATTAATGTTCACTTGATATTCAACACAGAATACATTTCATTTGTAAGGTAAGTTTTGAGCATTAGACTACCACCTACTACCACGTGTAAACACGTGGATCAACATCTGAATAAACATTTGGTCTTTTCTACTCCTCACTGTTTCTTCTGGGAAGCACACAGCATAGCTCAAGCTGAAACAAAAGTAATGCTGGGTAGATGGTTCCCTCTCTCCCTGGTTTGAAGCACTCTTCTTGTTAGTAAAACACAGAGATAGGAACAATAGGTTAGGACCACCACAGCACAAACACACAACCCTGGTAAAATGTCAGGCTAGCTTCCTTGGACAATTAGCATGAAGCAGAAGTAACAGTCATGAAAGTCTGTCCTTCCTCAGTGACAGTGTGTTCAAGAAGCTTTTCATTTAAGTAAACATGAGGTTTTCTCAATGAATTATATAAAGTATTTTTTTTAAAAAAATTTATATTCAAAGCAAGCAAACTACAAAATGAAACTTTTTAACCTTACCTGTATCTTCAACATCTATGTATTTAGAAAGCTGATTGCTTTCTTGATCTTCCATATCCTGTTAGTTTTGTTGCCCCAAACCCTTCAAATTGTTAATGCGCAGAATGCTATAGAGCTCCTTCAGTGGAAGCACCCTGTACTGCTGGAAACTACTTAGCTGGCTCTTGAGAGTGAAACACTTTTGAGCAGAAGCCAAACAGGAAGAACTATGCTTCTCTGCCCACATGGCTTCTCCAGTAAGGGGATGGTGAGAGCAGTCATCAGCTTTCCCCAGGAAAAACCAGAGTCACACCGGAACCACAGAAGCACTGTCATTCTGGGTTGACATTATTTTTTTTTCCTAAATAGTAATTCAATCCTTTGCTGAATAGTACATAGATTCTTGCAAGGGGAGAAAACTCCCTGAAGGAGATAAGAGATGGTGTTTTGGTTCTGGGAGATGGGCAGAGGCCATAATGTACCTGAAAGGAACACCCAGCTCCTAGGAACTTCAGCTTGACAAATTGGTGCTGGGTAGAGTTGGACTGGCTCCCTAAGAAGACTATTAGCTTTGCAAAGAGACTGTAACTTTGCTGTTGGAACTCTGCTCAGCCAGTTACCCAAAGATACTCTCCTTTACTTGGAAAAGCTGTGACGCGGCTCCAGGACATTAGTGTCACTGAGACAATGTCTAAGAAGTTGTAGAATAGCATGATTACACTGTGTCTTGAATAAAATGTGATGTCAGGGAAAAACAGCAAGTTGCATATTTGAAAAATAACCTTTCCTGGCAGTGGTATTACCATGTACAAGTAATAGTCATAACTAAAGCTGCTATAGCTAAAATTTCAAAGACTATGCATGAAGAAAACACAGATAGGTTATGAGTCATTTGTCCTTATGTTTACCATGTATATGACTGCTCCTTCAGTGAACTTTGCTAAAGGAGCCACAAGAGAGGAGAAAAGTAAGCATTGTTCACTGGTACAGCCCTTGCCTAGAATGTGCAAAGCCCTGGGTTCTATCCCCAGCCCTGTAAAAGCCAATATAAGCCAATACAGAGAAACGAGAAGATACAATAAAGGAAAGGAGAGAAGAGGAGAGGAGAGGAGAGGAAAAGAGAGGAGAAGAGAGGAGAAGAGTGGAGAAGAGTGGAGGAGACAGAAGAGGAGAGGAGAGGGGCAGAGGGGAGGAGGAAAGGATAGAGAAAGGATAACAGGGTTAGAAAAGAAAACTTCATGAGACCATGAAACATGGAACCAGAAGTTTCAGTAGCAGAGTAAGTTAACTCACTGCTTGGACTGACTCAAGGCTTACTTAATAAACCAGGGAAATTTAAACGTTTGCAGACATCCTACAAGGTGGCAATTTATCTAAAGAACACACTGACACAAAAATCCAATGGAGATTAACTAGCTTAACTGCTGAATGTGTGTTTGGGTACCATTTCAACTCATGTAGAATGGAAGGACCAGAAAGGACCTTAGTATATTTTATAACATCCTGCATTTTAAAAGAGGATATAAGTAATCTCAAAAGAGTAGATGTCTTTAACAAAATACTCAAGCTAAGAATTCACAAATGTACACAGAGGTAGGCTTCCCAAGGTCACACAAATATAAGAGGAACAGTTTGTGTTTTGTTTCGGTAAACGTACTTTAGGGCTTACCCAGGGGTGAGTGTAGGAAGGGATTAAGAAAGATTTTAGATACTTCTCTCCCTTACATGCCCCAAGAAGCCCCTAACAATATTTCTTTCTTTCCAGCAGAATGAGAAGTAACCTTTGAGTGTTTCTCCTCATAAAACAAAATTATATACATATATATACATATATGTATATATATATACATATATATATATATATATATATATATATATATAAAACAAAAATGATCAAGGTCATCCTTAGCTTAAGAGACAGCCCATTCTAGGTTCCCAGCAGTTGCTAAGCAAATTACTTGGTGTTATTAGTGTTATCCTTGGAAAAATAAGATTGTTGACAAGGCTATTTTTCAAATATACAAGTTACTATTATTCCCTGACAGCACATTTTATTCACAACACAGTCTAATTGTGCTATTCTACCAGTTAGACAACATCTCAGTAGGATGTTTCAGAGGATGTCATAGCTTTCCCAAAAAAATAGATAATATCTTTGGGTTAGGCTGGGTCGAATGACAACAGAAAAGGCATACTTTCTTGCCTTGCAAAGTCCATAGGTTTTTGTTTTGTTTGTTTGTTTTAGTTAGGAAGCCAGTTGCAGAAATATGGCTCTGTTATATATTTTTGAGAAACCACTGAAATGTTATGAGTATAATAAGCTTTGTATACCTAGAAGCCCAGCTGTCCCTTTTTTCCCATTAGTATATACTCTAAAGTAGGATAGTCTTAGACTAACTGGCTAAAAAGCAAATATCAGTAGCCTGTCTGACTGGCTTACTTTGGTCTATTTCTAGATCTCATCACACTAAATGTTGAAGGTACTTTGCATTTTATAACATGATCAATTTGGTTGGGAGAAGTTTGTGCCAATGTAAAATATATTATCCTGCCATTGTCCAGGCTACCAAAAACTTTAGAGCAGCAGAAAAGAAAAAAAAAAAAAAAAAAGCAAACTCAAAACAATGATCAAGGATTCAGTCATTCAACCAGTGCTGGAGTAAACATTTGACATTTAATGACATTGGTAATTTATTCATCCTCTAAAATGTGTTTGGAAACAAAAGCAGATGAAAGGTCAAAAGAGAGAACCTGGAAGGTAGGTTCATCTCTATATTCAACACATTGAAGCAAAGATCATGGAATATCAAAAAAAAAAAAAAATGAAAGCAATGTAGTCATTTCAGTAGATACTGAACCAGCACTTAACAAATAAAGTCAATTTCTGTAAAACTGTCAATCAAGCATACTTTTCCTTAAAATTTTACCTTAATTTAATCAAATATTTGCATGTAGATAAAAATGTAGAGGAAAGGAGTTGGATCAAAGAAACACATTCAAAGCTACTGTACCTCGGTGTGAAAACCCCACATCGCAGGACTCTGCAACAAGGATCACTTGAGTTCCTGAAGAGCATAAAGGGAGGTAGGAATAGGAGAGCTAAAGCTATAGGCAAAGAGTGAAAGAAGAGAAAACTTCAACACTAAGCACACAAGAGTCAAGAGACATCAGCTATGTCTCAGACATCAGAGTGTGTGAACCTCATTTGGAAACTAACTCCCGGAAATTCTTATAAATGTGTTTATAAGAGAAAGATATGTAAAATAAGAAAAAAATTAACTTGTTGCCTTAAAAAAGGAAAGTTTGATTGCCATCTAAATAACTGATAATACTTAGCATTACCACCAATGTTTGTGTGTGTCAAACATTTCATGGATTTGGTTACAAACAGCATATTCCTTACCTTTCAAACATACATAGCAAAATGTGTATATAGTAAATAGCTAGATGTCTGAGATCTGCTATCAGGTAATGCAAAGAAAGGGCAATCATGGGGTTAAAATGGTAACTGTAGAGTGGATGCTGGCTATATGGACATTTATTATGCCATGTTCTGTATTTTCAAGAATTATTCATAGCTGTTGTACCAGTTGGTTTTATGTCAACCTGAAAGAAGTTAGCATCATCAGAGATGAAGGAGTCACAATTGAGAAAATGCCTCTATGAGACCCAGCTGTAAGACATTTTCTTAATTAGTGATCAAATGGGGAAGGTCCACCCCATTGTCGATGGTGCCATCCCTGGCCTTGTAGTTCTGGGTTCTATAAGAAGGCAACTTTAGCAAGACTTGGGAAGCAGGCGATAAATAGCACTCCTCCATGGCCTCTGCATCAGCTTCTGCCTCCAGGTTCCTGACCTATTTGAATTCCTGTCCTGACTTCCTTCAGTGATGGACTACATTGTGGAAGTATAAGTCAAATGCATCTTTTCCTTCCCAACCTGCTTTTTGGTCATGGTGTTTCACTGCAACAATAGAAACCATAACTAAGACAGATATGTTTAAACACAAATTTTATACCATAGTTATTTTCAGTGTTGGTGGTCAAACTCAAGGTGTCATTTATGAAAGACAGGTATTCTTAATACTAAGATACATCCTGACCCAACAGACTGGATTTCAATGTGTGTTTATTGTTTCTTTAATACAAAAATACTAATAATTTATTTTAGGTTTTTTTTTCCCCTATAAAGTAAATGATGTGAAAGTATTTACTTTTGGCCAACAATCTAAATTGTGTGTAACACTGTAACTCTTGGAGGGAGGATACTTCCATTATTGGGAAGGACAGGTAAGATCATAGCTATTCTTAGACTATTAAGACAATATCTACTTGAGAATTCTAGTCAGCACAATCAGTAGGAATTAAAAAATTCTGATACAGCTTTAGAAAAAGAGATGAAAAGTCATTACTTGACAACATATATGTTTGAAAGTTAAACTTGGTTAACAAGAAAACCCAGTGAAATAAATAACTATTTATCTATTCAAAAAGATAAATTATGCCATTTGCTATTAAACTAATGACAGATGTAAAGGGTAGGAATACAGTGATTTATTAAGAATAATGAGGGCCTGTGGCTATGAGAGAAGAATATAATTCTGTTAAATAAATAAGAAAACACATCTGGGGAGGTGAGAAGGAAGTGTCCTGTTCAATGAAAGCAGTCCAACTTAACTAGCACATAGGTTACAATAAAGAGATGATGAAGGTACAGAAGCTATGAAACAATAAAGCATCCATAGCAGGGACACCCTGACACTCTTGGCTAGAATTAATGTTCAATATGTAGATGACACATAGTCTCTGTGTGAGATCATGATTAATGAAATTGATGGTCTGCCCTGTAATCTTTGAGGGAAAAGAAACTGGAGATGAGACAAAACCATTCCAAAAGTCCGGGTATGAAAGAGTTCATGAGAAAGATAATGACCAGGAAGGGCACAAGTCAACCAAGAAAGAATAATACTCTGCAGTTATTTACTGTGGTGTTGGGAATATAACCCAAAGTTCTCACACATACCTTTTGAATTGATAGGTTAAAATCAGGAGTTCATTTTTGTTTTGACCTTGTATTCCTCCTCTTGCTAAGGCTTTCAAATGCCTAACACATCTA
The DNA here is from genome assembly GCA_030556225.1 of Cricetiscus sungorus. Taxonomy (NCBI): domain Eukaryota; kingdom Metazoa; phylum Chordata; class Mammalia; order Rodentia; family Cricetidae; genus Cricetiscus; species Cricetiscus sungorus. The sequence goes on along the minus strand of JANBXA010000180.1, from coordinate 19,562,907 downwards.
CTCCTCACTCTTCATACATCAAGGGAATGCCTGCCATGCTAGCAGACAATGACATGTTGTCTTTTCTCAATATTTGATGTCCATTGGTAAAAACTTAATTTCTCTTACCACCTGCTCTTTGGTATAAAGAACTTAAGAACAGATGATCTGGTTGGTGGTTGGGGCAGGGGGGGGAGGATAGCTATATCTAAGTGGTAGAATATATGAGGAGCACACATGAAGCTCCTGGATCATTCCCCTCCTATATACATGTACACCACCCCCAACCAAAAACAGTGTTATAATTGGCCTGATAACATGTATTAATACATATGAGACAGTAATATTCCAATAACAGAAAATAGCTTCTGATGACTATTTTAAATCTTAAGTGTTTTGTGCTTTGCATCAAGGAGGGCCAAGCAAATAACACAAAAATGGTTTTGGAAAGGAAGATAAAATGCTCCAAATTTGAATTTTGAGGCCCATCTCTAGGGACAATAGTAGTTTCAGTCAAGAATGCAGGATACTATTTATTAGAATACTTGTCCTTACAGCACAAATTATGCCTCTCTAAAACACTGAATATATACTTTACAAGCCAGTTAGTCAAACAGCTGCAATTCTGTATTCAGGGTTAGCTGTGGACATAAACAACCAATTTCTGTTTCATTGGGCATATTTTCATCAAGAAGGTCAAAGGTTGCTGCTTATGAAGAAATAGAGCAATAACAGTGTGTCCTACTCTGTCACACTTGGCTAAATCAGGCCACAAATTTCCCCAAAATTCCTAGGAGTTCCTCATTTCTAGGTTTGTGATCAACAGAGGAAAACATCTCACCCTGTAATAGGATGTGCTACTAGATATTTATCTACAATATTCAGGCTCCTGAAATAAAATCTACATAAACAACATCATGGAAATTGAACCGTTTGAAGTCTGTCAACATTTCACCTGTGTCTACCCTGAACAGGAGGTTTCAAGGGAAAAATGTATAATATAGTTTTGAATGCTTTACTTCAAGAAAACTATTTCCCTTTTGTCCTGCCCCCCTTCCATCAAAGCATTAAGTGCTCCCATATTTAGTTAATAATAGGTCATATTTCTCTTAAGACATAGGTTACAGATTGTATAGTGGCAAGGTCATGTTACAGCTAATATTTACAGGGGAAGGGACAGAATGATAATTGAACTATGAATGTATCATGTCTAACAATATTTCCTTAAAACATGTTCTTCCCTTATGAATTCATGTGTGTGTGTGTGTGTGTGTGTGTGTGTTTATTTACCTGAGTACAGCTTGCTCTTAAAAACTCAACCTAGTTTAGTACTCTGTCTGAGAAGTTGATTATAATAATAATTATATAATTATATAATTATAATTATAATAATAAATATAATGACAGGCACTGACATATTCTTTGGGGAATAAGGATGCAAGCTACCTTATCCTTAAACTATGTCTCAGCATCTAGAACAATTTATTTTCCTACAAGTAGGAAAAGACCAAGACATCCCAGGAACTTCCAAGGTTTGTTTTCTGGACTTTTTGTTCACTTCTAGTCAGTTAATATTAATTCATCATTAATCCCGAATCATTTTTCACTATATAAACCTAGGTAGTCTATTTGGCATGTTCAGAGAAACTCCTACAGAGAGTGTGCTCATGCGAATTTTACATTTTTCTTATGAACAAGAGAGAAGAACAAAAAAACAAGAATCACTTGGATGCTGGCCATGGGGAAGACAAGTGTGAGCAGGAGGGATGGTGGCTGTGTGAATTGATGGCACTTCTTAGTCCACAGACAGTGAACATCAAGTTCATGTCAGAACATGTAAGGTAATGCATATTGTCAGCTCCTTCAGGTCTAAGGTTAGGCACACAGGGGAGAGAGGCCACAATAAGAAGAGCTTTCCATACTCAGAGGTAGCCACTTCCTTTAGCTTGTTTCCTGCTGTAGAAAGAATACACAGTCTGCAGAGGGCTGCCAGATGGGGAGCTGCTGTAGTTTGTAGAAAATCATAGTTTCAAGTCATGATTGAGGCTGAAACTTCTCTACCAAATAGCAGTATGCCAACAAGGGCCACAGTAGAGTTGAAAATGCCCAATGAAAGTTCACGCACTGAACCAGCAATGTGATCTACCTGGCTGAATCAGTCTAGAGACGGGTAACCCCAAGTATATGCAAAGGTCGAAATGTATGAGCAGGAATTGAACCCTGAATAGTGAGACTAATACTAGATGACAATGGTGACCATTCTAGCGACCCTGAGAAAGAAGTCAGGAATGATCTAATTCTAAAGATAAGGGATATGTCCAAGCCAATAAAATTTTCTATTTTACAAGAAACTGTGACTAGACATTGCATGAGGTCAGAACAAAGTTCCAATTGTGCTTAGATCACAGAACCACAAGACCAGAGGTCCAGACAGAAGGAATCTGTTGCTATCATGAGTTAATACACTGAGGGCTGAACCATAGCTGCCCTGGCAGGCCAGGAATGTTTTATGACTCCAAGTCACGAAGAGAACACACTCCAATACTTAGCTAATTTGGTGACATAGTGAGGTAAGAACAACATGGTTGACATCAGGGGGACAAATGACCATCTTAGTAAGTCTAAGTGTTAACTCAAGGTAAAAATTTATATGCAGACTTTGTAATTCACCAGGCATAATTTATACAAAACAGAGACTAATTACTGATATTCAAATACTGAGTTAACAGACATAGTTGCTACCAAACTGGGAAAAGTGTGCTTAGTTCTTTTCATTGTTCTCTCACTCTCTATTTCCATTGTCTTCTGCTAAAGATAGAAAGAGTGATAAACAATCCTGCTTGCCATTCTAAGATTACTATTAGGCTCCTTACAATTTCCACTAACGATATCATTCAAAATGGCAACGGCTTTTACAGTGAAGGAAGATCACAGTGAATTTGGATTGGATGCCATTACACCCTGTGACAGACACTCTCCTGCTCCAGGAGCATGATGAATGAATACCAGATAACTTGATGCCTTCACATGCTACAGAAAAAATCTAGAAAATATGCTGCCTCAGATATGGGATTTCCAAAGCACAGAAGGGCTCAACAATTAGTGTCAGCATGGGTTCTGGAAGAGAATCAGGAGGAGAAAGTCCCCAGGAGGCTGCTCTTTATGGCAGTAAATCGTGTCACCTGACATCCAAACTTGACTGAGGTGTTCCATGTTCTGCCATCTTTCAGGTGGCTCCAAACTCTTCCATAGTCCTCTCTTATGACAGCAGAAATTGAATGATTCATTCCTAATAGTCACATTTCTAGGATAGAAATACCTACAGACTATATTTAAATATGTTCACAAGCCCCATGTTTTAGTGGGCATGCTCGTTGTCATGTACTAGCGGTAAGGTAATCTTTCATCAAGGTTAAGGTCAGTGACACGACATTGGAAGTGGAGACACAACTTTGTAACTGAGTACTCTAGACCATCTTTTTTTTTTTAAGCTTTCCTTTTATAGCACAAACACATTAGAGGCCTGCACTGGAGCCTAACTAAATTGTGTAAATGGTGTAACAATTGTTTCCCACAGGGAATCCTGCCTGCTCACACCAGTAGACAATGTCAGCTGTAAACTGTGAAGGTACAGCTCCAGATCTCTTCTTGGTCTCCCAAATCTCTTCCGTAAAAGAAACATGCAAATGAACTGCAGATGTGCAGTCATGGCACCAACATTCTTCCCCAAGACAAAAACCAAGGCTCATTAGAAACTGTTCTGGGCCAGGTAGTGTAGCATTTGAAATAACAGATCCTCACAATAAACCATAACATAAAGAATGTTTCTTGATTTTTCACAGCTGAAGAAGAGGAGGCTGAAGGAGGTTAGATACTATTATGCCTGTTCTTAGCGCTAAAACAAAACAAAACAAAAACAAAAACCACAGAGGAACTCCAGCAGGGCATGATGGCACACACATTGAACTCCAGCACTCAGGAGGCAGAGGTAGTATGCTTTTGAGTTTGAGGCCAGATTGGACTCTAGACTGTGCTCAAGGCCAGCTTGTACTCCAGAGTGGGACCTCATTCCAAATAAAACAAAACAAGTAGAAACAAACAACAACAACAAAAAATGAATTCTATCCAAGGCAATTGATGCCAAGGCTCATAATGTATCCATTAAAGGGTTTTGGCTCATGATAGTTATTTTATAACTACAGCTGTGACCTTATAGTAGAAACAAGCAAACAAGAAGAAAAAGTGTAGCTCTTTTCTGCCCTTGTTAATGGAGATCATGTTCTTCTACCTTCCAGCCAGTGATACTCATTTAACATTCCTTTGTTTGCAATCCATATTTCCAGAGAGTGAGACATAAAGTACATTACTTCTAGGTTTCACATTCTGAGTAGAAAGCAGGAGGCTAATGTTAGTCAAATCCATGCTATTTTTAGTCTTAACTCATAGTGACTGCTCAGTTCCCATTATCTAGTACTCTGCTGTCTCAGGATAGAATAGCCATATTTTCTGTTAAGCTTTCTTTAACTGATCCTGAATAGCTGAGTATAAATTAGGAGAGTGACCAAACCAGCTGGCATGTTATAATGGATTCTATTCAGTCTCCAATCACATTATCCTCATCTTCCTTTTAAAAACGCTTTTAAGAAAATTCAATTTTCATTTAGTGACCATTTCAAGGGTAGAAAAAAAATATGGCCTGTGGTATTGCTTTACAAATCCTTACAGAAATGCATGTACCTGTGAGCATACAGACAAATAGAAATATGCTGAGCCATAGACACTGTGAGGACTCAGGACAGCCGGAATTGTTCCAGTGAAGTGCTAAATTTAGTTACGATGCCTGTGCAATACTCGATATTTGCATAAGATTTGACTGACCTCCATGTAAAATTAATACTGCTAGCTCCTCCAAAAGTTGATGATATGCACCAAAAGCCAGAGGAGAAAAGGGCAAAGAATTCTATAATCCTGGCAGCTAAGCCATAGAAGATGACCATTTATTTCTGGGGATATTTGGTGGTAGGCAGGCAGGGTCCTTTTGTTGGATAGATAATATTCTTTAACTTTCCAGCAGTATTTTATATCACATAATAACTTTGTATTGCTTTATCTTGTTGAGACAGTGTCCCACAAGGTAATCCTGACTGGCCTGAAAATCATTGAAGTCTGTCTTTCTCCATTCCCCCTGACCCTCAAGCACTGTGCTGAGATTCGAGATGTGCCCCACTGAGCTTCAAATGGACAATCCTCTCAAATGCAAGTTGTAACCTCTATATACAGTTAAATGAACAATTCCTACAAAAACAAAAAAACAAACAAACAAACAAACAAAACATCTGGCTTTTCTCAGACATAATATAAGACATCCTCCTTTTGGTTAGGTCACAAGGAAGGGTCATCTAATCAGGCTTCTCTACATGTTTATTGTATAAATCAGAGAATGAATAATAGCAAAGGACCACATAATTGGGAAAATAATACATAAAACAGAATTAATATGCCTAATTTTTATTTCTAATCTCTATTCAGTAGAGACTGAGTAAAAGCTATGTGTTACTCAACTGAGTATGATAAACAGCATCTTTCCCTAAAGCTGACTACTGTGAAGTCATAAAATTATTCACAATTAGTTAAGGCTAGAAAGGAAATGTTATTTATGAAGTAAGAGACGATACCAGAGGCACATAGCAGAACCTTTATATGATTACTTTTAAGCTATAACTGCCTGTAAGAAGCATGACCGCAATATTGAATTCTGTACTTCCAAATGTACCATTTTAGCTTAGCATCCTTTTGTTTCCTAAAATAAGCAGTCGATTTTGAGAAGAAATGTCAAAAAAAATCAATAAAAAGTAATTAGGAAGAGTGTTTAATGTCCTTGAGAAAAGCTTTGAAGGAAAAAAAAAGGGAGCTTCATCCTGACCAACAGTCTTATATTTTCTCTCCATAATAAAAACAAAAGGAGGCAACTTAATTTACTTTATAGAAAATGTGTCAAGTGTTGCCTTGAGTCATACTACGGTGAGTGCTGTTGAACTGCATTATAAACCTCCAGGATGAGCTGTTCAGTAGCTCGCCCTCTGTGCAGTCAGGGTAGGGTACATCCTAGCAGGGTACCAGCAACATGGAAGAAAACCCCTCTTACCATGGTGAAGCAGTACCTAGTTATTCCAATCACCTCTGTGTATTAATATCAGAAGAAAGGAAATCACATTTATTGAGCGATTTCAGCATGAGCTCATGGAGTTCTCACAATAACAGAAAGCTCTGTATTATTTCCCCCACTTATCAGAAAGAAAACAGCATTTCAGAGACGAGACAGAGTTTGCCAAATTCCTACAGATGGAAAAAGGCAGAGCCAAAACTCAAATCCACATCTATGATGACAAAGTCCCTGCTGCTTCCAAGAAGCTAGATAGGTATTTGAGGATTGTTTTCCCCAATGGGATTTCTATAATTTGAGAACCAAACATTTTCCAGATTAGGGGGAGCTAAATCTTTATTTACATATGTAAATAAAGTGCAGCCTATACTAACACTGGGCTATCACTGACCATTCCTCTAAAGGCAACTGCTAGCTATTCTGTGGTTTTCAATATGGTTTGGTAACCACAGGAGGTTAAGAGTGCTAGGGACTTCATCAGCATTACTGCTGACCAGACCACAGTATAGATGAAAGCTTCATTTGTATAAAGGATAAAGCAGAGTGATTTAACCCTTACAAACTTAATAAAACTGATGCTCTATATAGTTTCTTAATTGATGCCCCTGCAAAAAAAGAAAAAAAAAAAAAAAAAAGAAAAAACTCCACATATTTTATGCCTATGACTTCAGAAACTAGATAAGGATATAGATTCTTCCTTTTTATATAAAAAATTCTTTAGTTTTAAATATTATTTTAGGTTTGGGCTAGCATTTAACAGAAAAGACTGATTTTGTAAAAGGAAGCTGTAGTGATTATTTTAACCCTTCTGACAAAACCAAAATATAAATACCATGATCCCATTTGATGGGATTTTATTAATGGCTAACAAAGTAAACAGCTTCAAACACACAGTTGTAGATAAGTCTTTTTGTTAAATAGTATCATTTTCTATTAGAAATACAATAATTTTAATATTTAACACAGAGATCCATTCTTATGTAGAAGTACTTAGGACATGAAATACAGGAGTCTTTGCCTGAGCAGTTCTCTGTAGCAGGTCATCTTATACTCTTTTCCTTCTCCCCTGTAAAACTTCCTTACTCCAAAAAGTATTGACCATGGATCTGGGATAACATTTTGCTATGATGTGAAACCAATATATTTGTAAATAGATCAGATGTGTAGACACAGGTGTGTTTGAATGCTTTGTATCTCCTCTCTCATTTATCTTGTCATTAGATAAATGGGATATTGATGAAATATCTGTATTGGCAAATATGAAAACATGTACAGCTTCTCATTTTACTTGTGACAGTGTGATGTGCTACACAGTAAGCAATGGAATAGTTAGTTTCTGGAGGGTACTTGGCGACAGTAACCTGTGCGTAGAGTGGACACATGGTTTATTTTCCTAGTTACAACTTGTTAAGAACTTCCAAACCTAGTAAGTGCATGCATGTAGCAGGGTATTCAGGGATATAATTTGCCAAAGTTGTGTCTGTAGGAAGCCATTAAGGAACATCTGAACAGAATTTTTACTTGGAAATGTAAATCCTGAAAAAAAAAATTTCGAGATTGAACAATAATAAAGGCAGAGTTTGAAAGTTGGGGCGTAATGATAGTTTCCTTTTGCCATTTCAGCTGCTTTTAACTAGGAGGTCATCAAATATTGATCTCACTGGCACTGCTTTGACACACTTGGTCATTAAAAGTTGCAAGTAAATTAACTCAGTTATATTTGGATTTCAATACAAAGAAGGTTCCAGAAAAAAAATCTTTTTGTTTTTATGTCATTTATTTTTAAATAGGAATCAATATTATCTTGATTACTAAGTTTACAAAGTCCTACTATGAAGCCAATTTTTATGTTTCTATTCTAATATTTTGTGAATGTTCCTAAAAGGTAAAGTGTTAAGTCTGAATAAGGAATACACTACATTTAAGAAAAAGTATGTCTTATGTTTGACTGTTATAATTCCTTTCTTTTGTCCCTAGCCTGGGATTTAATTAAATCATCATCTCTAATAATAGACTTGGTATTTCTGGGGTGAACTACACTTTTCTATTTATCATCCTCACTGGTCCCCTGGCCTTCATCCCTGTCTACTTTGTAAAATTATCAGCCTGACCTAGCTACAACTTTGGAAAAGAACTTCTTGGCGCTGACCCTTTGATTCTGCCCAACCTCCTGGAAATGCAAGTGACACCAAGAACGAGATTTCTACTCTATAATCAATTAGGCTATATCCTAAGTGTTTAAAGAAAAAGTCACTTCATACTTTGGGAGGACAAGTGTAATTCCCAAGCTGGGGCTGAGGGTGTTGCTCAGTGTTACAAGGTCATGGGATAAATCACTAGCAAAACACAGAAACACAACACAATATAACACACACACACACCACACACACAAATTCACAGGGTGACATGCCCTACTTGATAGCAGATTGCTAAGGTTTTTATGCCTACATGAGTTCCACAGATACTAAGTCTTTCCTTCCAACTGATCTGAGCTGATGGTGGGGTAGGGAGATCAAAGTATTATGACTATTATGAGGATTTGATGCAATGATGGTCTCTTTTTGTGTGTGAGCATTATCTAAGACATGCTTCTATTAGCCAATGTATCCTTTGCTAAAGACAGGTTAACCCCCTCCCACACACACACGGAGCATCTTTAAAACAACCGCAGGGCTATATTTTTTCATCAGTTCTGCAACTGGCTTTATCAAATTGGCAGAAAGATTAGAAATCCCTATTATACTGCTGCTGTACCTCAGGGATTTCTACTCTATTATTGTTGTGATTGAGCTGCAGAGGGTAGAGGAAGCTTTCAAATTAAAAACGTCACTCTAAGCAAACAATCACCTCCTTTCCTCACACATAGTTACCCTTTCTGTCTTTCCAGAGTCTAGGGTTTCAGGTGAAACTGCAATAATAATGTAGGAGTCAATACTACTATGAACAGAAGGGATACTGTGCCTGAAGGGGTCCAGGAAAAGTTTCTGTACAATTTCTTAGGGTCAACTTTTCAACAATCCTCTTTTCCTGTAGGCATTTCCTCAGTGCAAAGTGACTGGGGTCTCACTGTCCCTCAGTCAAGTTGAACATGCAGTAGAGCAACACCATAGAATGGCTGGCTGTTCAGCATAGCTGTGCAAAAGCATCATGGGAAAGAAACAGAGGCGATTCTTCACCTCTGTTACCATCTGCCATTTTCAATATCTCCATTCAGGTCACTGACTGGGCCCCACAGGGACACAGTATTCAAACAGAAAAGAGCGAGAAGGACAGTGCCAAAGTGGAGGCCTTTGTATGACCTGACAAAGGCCATATGAAAAACACTGGTTAGTGGGCAGCTGCTGATAGACATGGGGATAGGACAGTTTTGTGCTATAACAGGTAGAAACTGGACCCAACTAAGAAAACTATCAGAACACTAATATTCTACTAAACATTCAAAATGATTTCTAGAGCTAGCCAAAGACTGACTGACTGTGTAGGTAAGGTACTCCAGAGCCCTACAGAAAGAACCAAACTTCAAGCAGCTCAGAGTTTTTTCTGATACTCCATTATTCTGATTTAAACTCAGTACCAATCCTAGCAGCTTGGATCAAACCCAGCAATTTTCATTTTTAAAGAAGTGATATGACTGTTATAGCTCATGGGATATTACACTGGGTATTAATTTCAAGGATCTAACTCTAATAAATTGGTTCCACTGGGTAGAGAATAAGGAGGAGGTCTCCTCTGAAATGGAAAAGTAATGTTCTGTATTGATTTCCTACTTATGTACATCCCATTTGATTTCAGCATATTTTGTTGTTGTGGTGGTGAAGCATAACGGAAGTTACTTAAAATATGTGATCATCATGCTTATTGCTGTTGCTAAATACATATATATTTCATTAATTTTAGTTTACATTTAAATGGCTACCAATAGACTTCTCTTGGTGTTCAGAATTTGATAAAACATACTCAATAACAAAAACAACTCTAAATTTTATTAAGTCACACCAGTATTTTTAGTCCCCCTAAAAATGCACACCCCAGCGATCATAAATCTAGAGTGACAGGCATTAAGGCTTCTCAGTCCCCACCAATTACTTATTTCATTGACGAGACATGGTGTAGCTTCTATTAGCCATCAGCAGATGAATGTGGGTGGGACTCACTAAACGTACCAGGACCAATAAAATATATTTGCAAAGGATGCATACAAGCTTGCTGTGCTAGGACTGGGAACACTGTGCTGTAGTGATGTTTTTTCAACCCAGAAATGGTTGAATGTGTTCTATGAACTTCCTGACAAAGGAGGCAAAATAGAACATGGAATATTACAATTTATTGCACAGAAATACAGGCAAAATAGGTCTATTAATTTGCAAATTATAAACTGATTGATCTTTGGGAAACAAAAACTCATTTTTTTGTAAAGATTTGGCACTAGCTCCTTTGTTTACATCTCCATCTCTGTTGTCATATTATGGAATACATGATTACTCTTTTTAAAGTTTATGTCACAGGTAGATTAGCCTTTTGGTCTGTTAATGTGCCTTCTCCAAAGCCACTTGTACATGCTAGCACCTCAGATAACTCCAGCCTCACAGTATCCTTGTTTCACAGACCAAAAAGAAAAAAGAAAGAAAGAAAGGTATAGGCAACCTCCAGGGAGGAAGAAAGGTGAACATTTTAATTATTCAAGTGTAAATCCACTTAATGCAGCTCAACAAATCACTATGAAAATTCACCAAGTTGTCCTTCCTATCTTTATGCCTCCCTAGAGAGAATATTGAAAGACAGAAGATAAAGGTAGAAGAAATGAAGGAAACAGAGTTGTTAGTGCACCTTGCATATATCATTTCTCTGCTCAGATGTCTGCTCGGCGACTGGCAATTTGTAAAATTAACTCGTTTCCCTGGTATCATTCTTTGTTACGGAAAGGCCACGGCTCTGTTCTCTAAAACGCCATTAGGGTATAGGTGCTTGCTCAGCAGATTTCATTTCTTGCTGACAGGATTTGAAATTAATCAATGTGCTGCAATCTGAGCAAAAGGGCAAAGACTAGGGAAAGGATGGTGATGGCAAGGCCCTCCTTCTGCAGGAGTCACCAATGCACAGGCACCGTATTTCTTGGGGAAGCCATTGCTTTTGTAAAAACTGAATATGCTGTGACATTCTTTTATAAACACAGTAGCTACTCAGCCACTATGGTCTTATGATAGCTTCCGCTAAAGAACACAGGATAACATAAGTGGTATGGACCCTTTTATTCCAAATACTTGAAATGATTTTCCAGTGTTGGCAGGAAGACTTTTTTGGTAGCTTACATCCCTGACTATGTATTAAGCCAGGTAAACCCCATGCAGTGGGATTTGCTATTCTATTGCTATTCTATCTTTCCTACAAGTAGATTGAACAGAAGAAAGTGAATCATATTATTTAACCTATGAATGTACCAAAAAGACTTAAGACCATGTATTTTGAATACTTCTTGGTTAGGCATACCCATCAGCTCTCAAAGACCTAACAGAAACTATTTCAGAGGAATAAAAATGTGTACAGGTTAAAGAGAAAATAGAACAATAAACTTATTTCAAGGTAACCCTTAAGATTTGTTTCATTGTAGTTATGTGGCAGAAAAAAAATATTTTTTTTCATCCAAGAATATTGGCTTTTCAAAGACACACAATTGGTATTCAGACAACAAAATAATGCCTATAAAATTCAGCTTTCTACCACGTGTCCTTTTCCTGTCCTTTTAATGGGAATGCAATAAAGAATACGGAGCAAAGATGGCTAAGATGTTTCTTTCATCTTCGAGTACAGAATAGGTTTGATGAACTACTCCTTTTACTGATTTCTGACTTGTTTCATCCTTTATGTCTCAGATCCCATTGGAAAAGTCCAGGAATCACAACAGTTTTGCTGCTTTGCATATAAGTTTTCAACCAGACATTGAAGCCTAGGATTCAGATGTTGAAAAAAAAAAAAAAAAAAAAAACCTGAAAGTGATCAGAAGGACATTTCCACACTGTTATAGAAAAAAATACATATGAGCAATTTTTTCTCCAACTACTTGGGAAGCTGAACAGATGGACAGAACTGAGAATATTTTTTATAGTACTTGTTCCACCATCCACGCTGTTGTCCAACAGGGGCCTGGAGCATTGCAATGGAAGCAGATAAGGCTAGAGAAGTGGGAATGGCCCTCCAGAATTCAAATATTATTCTATAGTACCTTGTAGCCTCATACAAGAGAGATGAATATGATGCTATATGCATGTGATCCCAGCATTCAGGAGGATGAGATAGGATTTCCACCAGTTTGAGAATATCCTGGGCTGCAAAAGAGTAGCTGGCGGGAATGAGATCCTGTCTCAATAAGATAAAATAATCCCCAAAATAAACAGAAAAAAAATGTAAGTAGAAAAAATAGGAGACAAAATAAACCAATGGGAAGTATAACTGAATGTCACTCAGTTGAGCCAGTAACATTTCAGGTAGACCCATATCAGCTAATTTTAGGGTTGTTTCCATCTAGTAAGTTCTTGGGCAGCTTGTTATTATTACTGAAAAGTCTGTCCTTAGATAATAAGCAAAGGGTAAAGCTAAAGAAGTATAGAACAAATGAAAACCAGCTAAGTAAACATACAATCACATAACATTTCTTGATAGTTGAATGCTACCGAGAAGAATCACCATTAATACATTGTGCTCCGACAGCTGGCTCTACTAACTGCATGTCCCAATGCAGCTGGTGCTGCCACAGCTTCACTTAACTGTGATTTTATGTACAGCCCTGAGGCATATGTGAACATGGACACAGCTCCAGGCATGGAAGCACGCGTTTCTCCACAAAATCAGAGAGAAGCAAGTGAGAGTGCCATCCTGGAGTCATTGTTAAGGATAGAGGCAGCTTCTGACCGAGGCCTGATGGTAACAGACAGAGCATGTTCTCCTTCAATGCCTGTTTGTAATTGATTTTGTTTTTCCTATAGTCATTATAAAGAACTCTTAACACTCCAGAAGAAAATGAATTGAAAGATCTCTCTGGTTTTGGTATTTGTTATGAGAGTCAAGTCTCAAAGATAGATGCTAGTCTGGAGAAAAAGCTGTAATGAAGTAGTCCCAGTGAGCAGAGAATGGAGTAGGGGGATACAATGTCAAGAAAACGTGTGTGTGTGTGTGTGTGTGTGAGAGAGAGAGAGAGAGAGAGAGAGAGAGAGAGAGAGAGAGAGAGAGAGAAAGAGAGAGAGAGAGGGAGGGAGGGAGGGAGGGAGGGAGGGAGGGAGGGAGAGAGAGAGAGAGAGAGAGAGAGAGAGAGAGAGAGAGAGAGAGAGAGAGAGAGAGATGTGTGATCTCATGACTTGGTATTCACTTCTAGTATATAGCCTTTCAAATGTCTGCAGCACAGTTTCAACTCCAGAGTCCTTAAAACCCTTTGCATTTTTTCCCTCTACCATTCAGCGAACAAACAGGTAATAGATAATTAGGCGTCAGTAACTACTTCACATAATGATGCAGTTTAGAAAACATATAAATGAGGTAGAAAGGGAAAAATTATAAATAATTTGAATTTTTCTCTATTTTTGTCAAGTTTAGCAAAGTGGGCCATCTTTCTTTCAGTTGAATACATTTACTTTAGTTGACAGATTTACCTTAAAACAGATTTTAATATTATAAGTAGAAAAATGACAAGATATGGAACCTTTGAAAAAGACTGAGTTACTCAAGTTGAAAGGCCAAAAAAAAAAAAAACTATTGATTAATGCACTGCCTTATATCTTGCTGCATCTGTATCCCCTATATCACCACTGTGTTAAAATGATACTGAGATTTTCAAAAGTGAAAAGTGGTTAATGGCTAGCAAAGCAGCATTCTTGGTATTCTTGGCTCTAACTTAAATACATGAATTAAGAGGCCCACATGTAAAAAGTGAAATAATCCAAAAATCTTGGACAGTAAGGAGGTACAAGTACATACAAGTCCAAATGTAGATTTTTCTTCTAAAAGGGTATCGAGTTTGATGTATATGCACAGTGAACATCTGAGAGCATGTGTGTGCTCACACAATTGAGCCAGTACTTATCATTCTGTGATGAGACTTGAAAATACGGAACATATTCATGACACTAACAGGTACCAACTTCATCTGGAAAGATTTTCCGGAAGAAGTAGATATCTAAATAAACAAGGGATTAGGTGATAGAGAAGCAGGTGAGCTGGTTCTACATTTGCAGAGGGGGCTCCCAGGTTAGAGCCCCAAAGGAAGAAAGGGACTTAGCTTATATCAGCAAGTGAACGCAGGTCCCTTATGGAATGGAATCAGTTCGGCAAGCACATGATGAATTAGAAAGTGACAGTTCGTAAGGTGCATGGGATAAGGATTGAAAAGTTGACTAAGAGGGTTGCGTTTCCATGGCTCTTGCTCATCCTAAAATGTGCAGTGTCTTCGTTTATATAAATGTATTCCCTTTTTGTTTTACATTATTTACATCAATTATAAAGTAGCTTATTTGAGCCCTTTGGATGACAGCAATAAAGTTTAGCTCAATACTTTTGACTAATAAGTGGAATTAACTCAACATACAAATTATATTAACAGAGGTGACTAAATAATGATTTACCATCTTTGTGGTGAAAAAAAGCAAATTTTGAATAAATAAAAACTGGCAGGTCTTCTAAAGGTAACAGCTGGTTAAGTTCTCATATTGTATCTACAATTCATCTGATATTTTTTACACTATTGGGAATGTAATTATTCTTATGAGACTTTACCTTTATATTGCCTGGATAAGATATTCTAGTATGTCAGTTGAGGTTTAAATAAGAACATTCTCTTCAGCCTTTTACTTGGATTCATCACAATATTGCCAAGTTGATTTCACAACTTAAACCACATTAAAGTGTTCTCTTATTCACTGCTTCACTAGAAATGAAATACATCCTGATAAATTATATGTAGTAATATATGTATGTATGTAAATATGGATATGTGCAGATTTGATTGCCTTAAATTAATTTACTGTGTGTGAACTCACAGCACAAAAGTCAGTCCTAATCAGATACCTGCTTCAAAAATAAGTAGAATAATGTGGGAGAAAGGAAATCAACAGTTGTGGGGTTGTATAAATATTCTAAATTTGGGAAGTTGCCATGGTCTGCATAATTTTGTGAATATATTAAAATATGTAGCAAATCATGATGTTAACTATTTCTTATAATTCCATAGCTTAATCAAAAGTTTAAAATTACTTGGGACAGGTAAGTATGGACATATGAGAATTTGATTAAATTATTTAGTGTGTGTGTGGTGTGTGGGGGGAAGGTTTGGTTGTGAGTATGGTGTATGTATGTGGTGTGTGTGTGTGTGTGTGTGTGTAGTGTGGTGTGTGTATGTGTGTGTGTGATGTGTGTGTATGTAGAGTGTGTGTGTGTGTGTGTGTGTGTGTGTGTGTGTGTGTGTGGTGTGATGTGTGTGGTTTGTGTGTGTGTGTGTGTGGTGATGATGATGATGCACATGGCCGGTCATCAGAAGACAACTTTGTGGAGTCAGTTCTCTCCTTCCACCTTCCCATGGGTTCTGGGAATAGAGCTCAGGTCCCCATGCTTGTATGACAAGCTCTTTGATCTTTAAATCCATCCCATCTCCTCCCATATTCCTGAGTAATGGTGTTCATAGGTAAACTACAGAGAACTATGAACCATGAGTAATTCATTTCCATGAGAAGGAAGCTCATGACAATGAAAGCAAGAAGCCTCACTGATCTCACAAAGCTCGCTGAAACCATTCTACACCCTATCATTAAGACAGCAAACAAGAAACAAGGCTAGGAAATTCTGTTTCTTCACATTTCAAGGCAACTCACCTTTTGTTTCAAGCTCCAGCATTAAAGTACATCTATGTTTGACTATGTTGAAAGATGGTCTACACAACTGGACAACCATCACTATTCCAGTAAGGAGCCTGATTCCACCAGGGAAACAGATTCCGTTCCCTCCAACTGCATCAATCACTAAGCCAGGCAAGCTGTTTAACTAATTAGCATCTGGGTCTGAAAACTACACTCATTTACTGATTCGATTTTTGTGCCACTGTAGGCAAGCTGAACTACTCAATCACTGTCAGCTACAGACTAGTAGGAAGTAGACATGTTTCATTTTTAATAATTACTTAATTAAAGTTATAAGTGTATGGTAGCTTTATGCATGCAAAATTGCCCATACATAGTTCCAAACTAATTGAACACAGAACAAATGCAAATCGGATGATGTACAAACACAGCATTCACAGGCATCAAATGCACACCACCCCCAAAAGCAGAGCATCTGTGGGTTAGCTTTAGGTTTTAAGTATCAATAAAGACAACTGTGGAATTTCTTCCTTGAAGAAGAAATTTTATCTGTTTTATCTGTGAGTGGAGAATGTGTGTAATGAATTTCCGTAAGGACTTCTCTCTGGAGATAGGGATTAGACTCAGTGCTTTTAGAATTCACTCCTGGCATAAGACTTTATTATTATATGGGGAAAAAATTATGGGGTATTATCAACTCATGTCTATGATATAAGTGACCCCAAATTATACAGATCATAAATTCTACACACTGGTTTTGTGGCCTAGAGTGGGCATGGAGACTTCAAGCTATTTTTCTGTGCTAGACCTTTAGAGTTCTATCTTGCCCTTCTCTGTCCCTAAGAATTCTCAGCTCTCCTTTAGGTGGTCCTCACTGATAGTACTCCTACCATCTGTAATCTCAAATTCTTTCCCTTCACTGCAATCAAAGATAGGCAGAGATGCTACAGTAACACCTTAGTGCTGAATGTATGTCTTACGATGCTCTTGCTAAATGTGGCACGTTATAAACAGCAAGCAATCCCTTGATAGTTAGAAGATTGTGTCTGCCCTCATAACTCTGTTGCATTGACTTTACCTGCAGAGGGATCACTAATGTATACTGGGGGACGTTTTGCTCCCACACCTTCTCTTTACCAGCTGTTCATTGACTGTTAATAAAAAAGCAATTTCAGTTGCTGTGCTTCTTTATATGTGTTTACTCATTGGAAATGGTTGTTACTTCTTCTGCATATTGATGCCTAACAGATGACTGCTCCATTTTATATCCTGTTGGCTAACAGATTGTTCCATTTTACACAAGGTATCATTCATTGTTTGGAAATGTGGTTTTCTAATTCTTCATAAGCCTAAGGCATAATCCAGACACTCTAAAGACTAAAAGAGTCATACCATGCTGATTTATGAAACCATATCAGCTTAAACAAGTGTGTCTCTATGTACCTGCTGTGTCCTTGACTGTTCTGTCACTAACTATCTCTAGCCCATGCCATACACTGGATATAGGTCACTTTCACTTCAAAAACTGACTAGCTGATTCGGAGGGTTCTCTTCTTTATGATGCATCAATTCTTGAGGACTGCACCAGCTGATCCAGAGGACAGCTCAGTAGCATCACACAGAAGGAATGTTTCACCAAACTTAGAGAACAAAGCTATAGAATAAAAAGGTACTTGGGACAAAGTAATCCTCTGGGAGGCTCAAGCCAAAAATGAGCAGCAGACTGTGAATATAAAGATAGAAACAATTTTATAACTTGATAGAGTTACCCATACATCCCTAAGAAGTGTCTACTTCAAGGACTGACTGCTGATGACAATGACAGGCAAGTCAAAGCTCATGATGCATGTCTTCTCTGGGTGACTTAGAGATTCTTCAGCAGGATAGGATGGCTTGATATCAGCCCTCACAAGAACATCTCCAGATTTCTCAATAAACTTCTCTGAAGACCCTGCTCTCCCAACTTTCATGCTTAATGTAAGATGCACTTTGTTCCACAGACAGAGTTGAACTGCAGGCAGCATCTACTAATCCTATAGCTTACATAACTTATATCCAGTCACCAACATTCAGCACATGACCTGGATATACAAAAGAATCCTGAGGGTAGACTATATAGCATTTTAATGTTCTTCATAAGAAATGATGAAGCTTTACTCCCATTTTCAATGAGCTTGTTCCAAAAGTCAAGACAACTGTAGGCAAAAGCCTAAAGAATTAGTTGGATCTGATGGTGCATACCTGTATTCCCCTATAACAAGTTCAAGGCCTGCCTGAGCAACTTAATGAAATCTTGCCTTAAAAATAAAAAATGAAAGGAGGTCTGGAAGCATAGGTCAGTGCTAACATGCCTAGCAAAATCAAAGTTCTTGACTCAATCTCCAGGACCACAAAGAAAAACAGTAGTAAGAATATGATGGTTACTTAGGAGGACTGTTATATAATATACAAGGGCTCTTATTTTAACTATAATGCAGAGGAGCCTGAGAAATAGAAGAGGACAAAGATACCGTTTTAAATTAAGGAGTGCTATGTAAATTTCTACCACTTAACCACATCCCCACGCCCCAAGGTAATTAAAGAACTTTGAAAGTAAACAGGATTGTAACATTATTCGATATGATCCAGCTCTAGAGAAACCTCAGACATCAGCACTCTTTTCAACTCTTGTGTCTCTAAGAATCTTGATTTTGATGAGAATATTTTTCTTTCCATTGTAGCTCAAGAGTATATAAACTTTCCTTAAACACAAAATAGGATAAAGTCATCTTCATGCCTACCTGGGATGGGCCAAAGTGGAGGAAGAATAGAAATGGAGATCTGGCAACTTCTGCTGGAAGGGAGGCTGACAAATTCTTCAGAGTCAAAATCACCTAATTTTGTGGTCACTTTCATTGACTAGTCAGTCTGATTTTTTTTAAGCATCCAGACGCTGGATTAAAACTGAAATTCCTTGGCTCTGCTCTTGGTCTATTAGAGTTCATTTGATAATATCCTTATTTGGAATTACATGTTGATAATAGAAGTTACACACAATCTTGCTTCTGTAAGTTCCTAATTCTTAACAGATGCTGCTTAATGTTTTCAGGATAGAAAGGATCAGTACACCTGCCCTTGTGACATTTTTAGCATCTAAAAGCCAATACTGGAGGGTGCCACTCTCCACACACCAACCAACTTCACACTGGGTTTCAACATTTTGAATGGTGTTTTTCACAATTTTGCTTTTCAAATGCTATAAAGAACATTTTCCCACTAACTAAATCTCTCTTGACTGTTTCATGGCTCTCTGTTTACTAGGTCTAACAAGTGCTATTGTTGCATAGTTTGTCTGTTTCTGTATTTCTTCCCAATGAAACTGAGATAAAGATGCCATGTAAGACTATGGTCTTGTTCAATAGCCCTTGAGCTCACCATTTGGTATTTCTAGACTGACTTGAATGCTAAAATTTCACTGGCTCTTTCCTTTTGTATTATCACTAGCTTCTAAATGCCTAATTATCAGGCACTAATATGCCTATTTCCATTCAAAGATGGCTGATAATGAAGAGTGAGGATGCCCTAGGTGAAGTGCATGCTGGGAGAATGAATCAGTTGCAGATGATTCTTTTCTTTGGAGATTTCATTTCTTTGGTTTTAAGGTCTTGATCTTTAAAATGCACTAGAGCTACCCATCCAAAGCTGCTTGTAGTTTGCTTTGACAAAGAGAAATTGCTGTCTGAAGAAACATCAGTACCACAGGCTGAAGATAAATACATTGTCTCTCACACACATGTTTACGCCCACACAATTTGCTGGATTCACAGGATATTTCCTTTAGACATGACCTAATCTTGCTTAGGCTCAAAAGCTTGTCAGTGTGGGTCTTCATAGCTGCTTTATACAATGAAAATATGCAATATGAGACAGCAACTCAGACTTTATTATTATTAGTCATGCTCAAAAGAAAATAAGGAACCAGTCTAGAACAATGATGGAATAGGAAAGAAAGCACAATTATAAGGGTGTTTTCAAAAATTGAAACACCTCATGAGACTAAATATTAGGAATACCACAATCTGAAATGTCGGGACAGCTACATATAGAAAACTCTGGAAGAGAAAACACATTTAAATTGAAACACTCATCTATGGGAAAAAGAAAAAGTCATAAGAAGTTGGCTAAGTATTACAGTGAACATCTGCAATTTAGGCTTTAAATTATGATAATAATTGATATTAACAAATGTTAGATACACTTTCAGACATGCATTATTTTAAAATCCTGAGATTTTGCAGAATAAATGCTAGAAGTGAGAGTCAGGAGGGAAGACAGAGGACCAGGATCTTAGTAACAGAGCATGGTCTCCTCCATGCTTATAAGAAAGCAGAGCTGAACCGAAGCCAAATCCCTGCTTCTTAACTGGCTAGATAGGAAGAAAGGGAAGGCAAGGACCCATGGGCCAGCAACATCAGGAATGCTTGCTAAGAAGTAGTCCAGCAGGCAAGGAGACTGCTGCCGATTCCCACAGACATTCTCACAGCCCATGCTGCCCACATGTATGTTTACAAGTTTACCATGAACAACAGAACACAGAATGTTCTATGACAGGAGAGACTGTCCCAATCCCACTGTCCGCAAATATTTGATTTTACTGCCATGAGACGGAAAAAACCCAAGAAACCTGTCAACCACTTTTTCTTCCAGGGGAAGCAGAATGCTGAAACTTCTTAGGCCTGGTATATTCTATTTGGTGACTTCTGAAACAAAGACTAACTGTAAAGGAAGGACATTCTGCTTTTGTCTTTTATTCCCAATGCTGGGGAGTGTTTGGACAATTTGGGAATGCTGAGTGTTTTTAAAAATTAAAAGCATTCACTCTAAAATAAGTGTCCTGAAGAGAAGACAAATTGGGCTGCCTTTAGAGCCATCAAAACAACCATATACTTGCACAATGAGCTTTTTAATCTCTTCTAAGATTATGTGTTTATACAAACTGCACCCTCGCCCCTCACAGGCCATGCTGGTATCTTTCCTAGAAAAGTGACTTTTGGGTAGTGTACAATCAATCAAGGCAGTAATTAGAACATACAGCTTCCATCTACCAGGACGACGGGGATTTGTGTTTGTTTGAAATGCTCACATATAAGGTGTTATCTCCCTCCCAGCTACCTAATGGGAAATGGTCATGTTGGGTGCAAAGACCCCCGAAGAAGAATTCCAAGTACAGCAATCATGCAGGAGGCACTATAGAGAAATCACTGTTACGCTACCTCTTAAGCTGACTCATTCTATGTACTGAGCAGATTTCCTTCAAAAGAGCAACACAGAGGCTCCTACACTGGGCTGTGACTTCAGATGTATTAATGCATGCCATTCAGATCCTTATATGCACACACCCTCCATTCATAATTTTCCTAGTATTTTACATGATCAGCTGGGCCAGAATATAAAAATATAATTCTGATATAATACACAATTATCTTTGTTTCCTGACTCACTTTTGACTACAGGTGAACTAAATATTGTCCCAGGAAGTCTCTATTCCACCATTTTTTCTTCTTTGAGAGGACCCCAGCTTACTAGGTAGGTGCTCTATGGGCATTTGTGATCCATGGAAGCCAGTCTGTGCAGACTGTGTGTCTCCATACAATACCAGGCAAAGACTCTCCCTGACAGAAACTGGTGCTGTTGGACAAATGGCCTTGGCTGAACGGTTATAGGAAACGGATTCACGCATGAGCCATTAGGCAACTGGCTAGAATCCAGTAAGTTAGACAACAGCACTACAGAATAAATCTTCTTGTCTGCTGCCAGCAGTCAAAGGTGCTAAATTCTGATACTGTATCTTTGAAAATATGTCATTTTGACCCTGTCCTCAATAAACAAGGAAAAAAGAAGATTGTATTGGGAATATATTTAAAACATTACGTATATTAGAACTGAGCTTTGGGGGAGATAATTAAGTTATGGAGATGAAGAGGGAGAATAGGAACAGACCTCAGAGGCTTATTTCTTGGTTCTGGACTATGGTACTCCTATGCATGAAGTAGCTGTACACACAGAAGACAAGCATCACGCATCACTATAAAAGCTAAAGACAGAAGCTGCTGAAGTGCCCCTGTGTCTTGGATACAGCTCCCTAGCTAGTGAGGAAGTTATAGATCTTTCACAGCCACAATTCCCATGCCCTAACTGCCTTTACGTGACTTGTGTAATATCTTATGAGTTTAAAGCTTCCTTTTTTTTTAAATGTTAGTTGATGGAGGAAGAATTGCCCAACACACACACACACACACACACACACACACACACACACACTACTCTGCAAACTATCTGGAGGTTGCAATTGGACCAACCTCTCTTTGTATAATCTTCACTTTGTGTGTTCCTTAACAGTGTCTGGTGCCAGCTGGAGACCTGAAGCTCTAGGAACATCCTCAGGGGATTTCAACAACTGAAACGGGGCCTCAAACCAGGCATGAAGTCAGCAAAAAAGCTTACATGCTACCTCTTTCCTCGCCTGAAATGAACTTTACAGAAGCTTACAGCTTACACAGAGTAGATAACCACTGCCCCTCTGGTTTCCAGGATACTTTGGAGCATACCCTTCTATATTCCTGGGATAATGCACAAAAATAAAATCATCTCAAGTTCCTCACTATGCCTCTTTGAGTATCAAGACCCTGATAAATAAGTCATTCTACATGTGGTCTCTGGGGATATTCCAAAAGGAACAAAGGTTATTATATTCATCTCTTTTCTCCCATTCAGCCCCATGGTGTATGCTTCCGGCAGATCTACAAGTGAGAGTATAGATCTCCTATATGCTCAAAGCATCAGAACCTATAGGAAATGGAGCAGGGCTACTTTCTCAGGTTACGCCAGTTGCAGGCAATGAGGACAAAGGGAATTCTTCTGCAGAGATATTCATTGTTGATATGTGTTCACGCTGAACATGCACATGATCTGGCCATCATGCACTTGAAAGAACAGTGGGCCAGTGTGGCTAGAGAAGAGCTAGCTGTACTGTCACCTGGTACTGAGTGATTTGGAACATCTTTAAAATTGCCTCATTGGATCTGAGAGACAAAGACCCTAGGTCAAATAAGATTTGGGTTCTTGATCCCCATAATTTCCTCTACTTCTACAATAGAACATTTGGTGTAAATGTTTTGAATCCAAAACAAGATTTTATTTGGGAAAAAAACAAAACAAACAAACAAGGAAGCAGCTGCATTTCAAGTTTGAATTCAAGGGGCTGGAGAGATGGCCCAATGGTTAAGAATGCCTGATGCTTTTCCAGAGTCCTAGAGTTTGGTTCCTAGCACCTACATCAGGTGGCTCACAAATGCTTGTAACCTAGCTCCAGGAGATCCAACACTCTTTTCTGGCCTCTGCAGGTGATTGTACACACATGGTATGCATCCAATTAGGCATACACCCATACATTTAAAATCTATTTTCAAAATATAAATTCAAGAAACACAGGGATCTAGTTTAGTCACAAGTAGCAGCTAGCTCTAGCCTTTTCCAAGTCCTTCCCATAGAGAGTGTATCATGATTTAGTTCAGGAAGAGCACAGACATCTGAACTACTTTACTTATGCCAGTTTCAGACAGACCAGCAAACCAATCCCCCCATCTTACTGCTTCCTCTCAAGTAGACAAAGTCAGACTGGGACATGATCTGATCTATTTAGATTAGAATAGAAGGCAATCCAGCTTCTGAAGCAAGATGCGGAATTAGATGTGACCAAAATATTATCGTGACATATTATGACACCTCGTGCACACTGCCATGGGCTCCTATCCATGATAAGCTATGCAAATGCTATGAACTGGTTATAGCAATAGAAATTAAAACACCAAGGTTACTTTATGAAGTTATTATTGTTTTTACAGGTAGTTAAGCCAAAGGTGCCCTTGCTACAAGATGCACAAAACAATATAACCATTACAAAAGATATCTCTTTCTTTCTCTCCCTCCATCCCTCCATCCCTCCCTCCCTCTCACCCTACTGCCAGCCCACTGCAAAAGTATATAAGACAAATTCTGTTAGAACCCAAATCCATAAATAAACAAACAAATAACAAGCAGTAATGTTTGGATAATTGCCTCAACTCAGTTTTAATTCCAGATACAATTTGTCCATTATCTGTATTATTTGCAAATGTTGGGGCAGAAAGGCAATTTTTAATTGTGTCACATGTATGTAGAAACCCCACAATAGCCCATGAACTCTTGCCTCTTTTATTGCTGTTTCTCTTACTACTGCCACAAAGCTAGTTCTGTTTGGAAACTGCCAAACACCCAGGACCACACCACAAAAGCAGATATGACCAGAATCTGTGAAGAAAAGATCTTATCAATGGGTTTTCAAATTCTACTATTTGATCACAGCAACCCTAACTACACAAATAATAGGTTCGCTTTTTCTTGGACAGCTACATTGTTGGCTGCAAGGCTTCGTTTTCATCCTATCAATTCCTCTGGGTATTCAGGATACTATCTTGCTTTTCTTGGCTCCAGCTTTCCCTCTTGGAAAACATCTGGGCCACAAGGCACATGTTGTGTTTGAGATTATGGTGTGACGACCCTAGGAGGCCGACGAGGGCCTAGACAATACAAGAACAAATACTATGCAAAGTAATTCAACATTTCAAATGCCTAATAGATGAACCAGCAGCAAGCTTAGCTTCCAAGAGAACAATAAAAACAGGAACAAGAATCCTGAGATCCAAACTTATCTAACAGCACAAAGAATGCTTCCATTTTCTTCAGTGATTAGCAACACAGAGGGGCAAGGTTTACTTAAATCATGGTTTAAACGATGCCATTAATATTATACTGAGTCTAACTGGGGTGTGGAAAAGATTGTGCGATATCAGAGAACAGAATCCTTACAAATCTGCATTTGGCATTCATTCACCAAACTGTGCACGTACTGCACCAAGGCCTGGCTGGGCAGAAGGCAGACAGGTGACAGTAATAAATGGTGGTGATGATAGGTTAGCAGAGCCTCAGTCTTCATTTCTAGCCCAATGGAAAAACAAGCAAACAAACAAAATCCTGAGGTAAATTAAAAGCTAGCCTTGATGAAAAAGTTTAATAAATCCTTTCAAAGATGTGTCAGTGGAAAATACTTTCAAAGATACTGTCAACGGAAGCCCATACTGGGGCTGTGTTCCAGGTGGGCTGTGTGGAACAGGTGTGGAAATTACAGGGGATAAAGAATTATCACATTCTAAGTACTTCAGTTACTTTTGCTTTTTCACATTCATTAGACAAATTGCAGTACGCCTGCTTGCTATCTCTTCTAAATGTCCAAAGCTAATTGCTGTTTTTGTCTGTGGGAACTAGGTGGGAAGTTAAAGAAAGTCCACTTCACTGCCCCTCCTACTACAGCTATGCTAACTGCACGTGTGTCTATGCTACCACCTGTGCTGTGCAAGCATGCACACACACAGCATAGTTGAGAGCAGGAATAAAGGCAGGGGATGGTGTACATGCAAGGCAGGAGCTTACTGAGTGCGGACTCCGCCAACATGCTTTACATTTAGTTGTTTCAGCCTTACAACTCTATGAGCTAGGTGCTGTTTTAACCCAGCTTACAAATAAGGAAACTAAGGCGCACAAAGATTAAATTTCTGGGGTCACATAGCTAATATAAAGGCAATCATCAAACCAAGAAAGTTCAGAGACATCCTCTGCATTTAAATACCTCACTACATGTCTGGGGTGGCTGGAAACAAACAAAAGTATCATTTTCTGAAAGCAATGACACTGCCCATCTCCACAAATAACTGGAGGAAATTATTTAAAAACTAGGTTTTCCGTGTATGCATTTTGGGAGTAATAGTTGAACACAGAACACAGGAATGGTGAACCACTGTCACAAAGGTGTCACTTGTGCCTGTCACTATCACTGTGCTACAGTTGTGGGTCATCTTCAATGTAAGTATTCACCAATAGTGCACAAGCAGAGCTGGGGCTTAGGCCTTCCTATGTTTTCATGATCTTCCTCTAAGAAGCAACAACTGTTGCTGGGTGGGTTCTGATTGTCTCCCCCAGGCAATCAGAGCCCGGTCCTTGCCTGAGGGTATTCCAGCCTCCACTAATGGCTTAAAGAGTCTTGGTTCCCACTGGTAATGGATCATCCATCTACTTTGACAACTTCCTTAATAACACTTCCTCCTGAGAATGTGTCCAGGCAGGTTCCTGCTCCATTTTGCTAATCCCAAGCATGGCTTTTCCAGCCCCTCCACTGTTTTTGATTTTGTTTATTTTCCCCTTATGAAGCAGCTCCAAGGGACTTCACATAACAGCTCTTTTGGTATGCTTTTTTAAAAAAAAAAATATTTACACAATCCCTTTAGCAAGCTTTTATTCATCCATCTGTTCTCCCACCCATCTATCCATCATCAATCATCTACCCACACAATCTCATTCTTAAATAGCCCATCTAAAAGTCTCACAAATGACACCACAACAACCTTCCTTCTTAATACAATGTTGCTAGTGATTATACATACATATATTAATTTTGATGATAGTTTTGAACCAAGTTTTTCACATGAGTACCTACCAATGAGCCAACTCCCAGTCATACTACAATATTTTAGATTTGACTAGTTTCTTTACTCTCAGCTTTGTCTCATCACTTCTTTTAGCTCATGAGTTCTAATACCTTTCCCATCCTCCCCATGTAGAGGGGTACACTGAAGAGGGTTGGATATAGATAATTTTCATGGAGACCTGGATTTTAAAAAGGAAATAATAATCCCAAAGATTCATAGATCTGACATGTGAGCTAATATATAAAGAATGTATCATCATCTGGCACACTGCACAGGCTTTTCCCACCCAGCTCCAGACACTGGATGAATTCAAATCTGTTCCTTCCTTCGGTCTACCTGACTACACTTCATGTGTATGGTAGCATCACTCTGTCGCTGATACTGAGAAGCTGGATGCTGGCCTGACACCAGCACATCACCTCCATCACCCCTAGCCTTCCATTTCCCTGACTTATCTCTTTCTAATAAAGGTCAGAAAATCTCAGATAGCTGTCATTTTGAACAAAATGTTGTTACTCTTGCTTCTCTTCCATCTTTTTCTTTCATGCACGATCCCTAACAGGATGAAGAAGCCCTGCCTTTCCTTTTCCTTTCCTCACCTTCGTGTTTAGTTTTCAGAGCCTACTCCCTGCTTTGTTTCAGTCTTCTGATATGACTTAGGTAAGTGGGATTTTGGTTTCATATGGGAAGAAAGGCGAAGGAATCACACTGGTAACTTTAACCAGCCAGAGCACAGGCTGGAAGTGCTTCAGAAGCATAGCAAGCAACCTTGGACCACAGCAGCTAGGAGCTACCACAGTGGCTATCATGGCTAAAGCAATCACATCTTAAACCATTCTGAACTGATGGTTTCAAAATTACAGAGGAAGCTACGCAAGCTACCTATTAATAACCTACAAATACTGAAATCTGAGTGACTGCTTTCATTAGGATCTTAGTTCCTCAGCAACATACTCCACTGAGACTAAGTTTCCTTGTCTCCCTTCTCTGCCATCACTTATGAAGGGAAGCCTTCTTCTCACACCATTCTGTACTTGGTCTCTGAACTATGCACACCTTTCTCCACTATTAGTTATGATCAACCAAAGACATAAAAGAGAGTTTCAGTATCCTTTGTGGACATATAGCAGTAGTGGCTTTTTTTCTTGGATTAATCTGGAGTTTTCAAGTAGATGTGGCTTTGAATTAATTTTCAAGTCATCATACAAAGATTTCATCAATGCATTTTTCCTCACATATCATTATACTTTAAAAAATTATTATTTTTAAGGCTAAAATGATCCTTGGAGACACAAGTGATGTATCTATATCTCACTAGTTAATGTACTTGTTTGCATAGGCAATTTTCAATGGAGAGGGAAGATGGAGAACACTAGCAAAGACAATCAGAATTTGTGTGTGGAGACCGAAAGGTTGGAGATAGTGGTGATGGGGAGGGTGAAGATAGTGGTGTTGGGAAGGGTGGAGATAATGGTGATAAGGAGGGTGAAGATAATGGTGATAAGGAGGGTGGAGACAATGGTGATGAAGAGGGTGGAGACAGTGGTGTTGGGGAGGGTTAAGACTGGTGACGGGAAAAAGTAGAGATAGTAGTGATGGGGAAAGTAGAGATTAGTAATGGGGAGAGTAGAGGTAGTCATGTAAGAGAAAGGTACCAACTGGGATTAAAACACATTTACAACCCAAGCCTCTCTGGCAAGTCTACACAAGAGAAAAGGCTAATCCAGATTTTATTCTAATTGAGAGTAAATGATTTAAACCATATTAAAAGGAAGAAAAAGAAAAAGAAAGAAAAGAAAAATGTGATAAATCAGTTAGAAATGCAGGCGGGGAAGTACAGAGTTTTACTGGGCCCCCTCAACTCATTTATTCTATAAGCAATGGTTTAGCTATTTGTCTATACAAAATAATATACAGTGCTAAAGAATCTATCTATGGTTCTTTTACTGTTACTAAATTGTGACGAGGGAGTCATCTTGTATGATGATGGGATCAAGTCAACATGGTGCATTGTGATAGCTCTAGAGTGTGGAGGATGTCACTGTGGGGTTAATAGGGTCCTAATTGTTTCTTATAACTGCAGGCAAGTATATAATTACTTCAATTAAAAAATATCTTTGCTTTTAAAGTTTGTTATCATCTGGACTTACCTTGATATAGGTAGGATAGAAAGGTGAATGGGTAATTGGCTTGTTGATTTTTTTTTTTTTTCTGCAAAGGTGAAGAATATCAAAAGTATCAAAAATTGATACCATCTGCCAAATCACCTTACTGTTCTCATGGCCAGTTTACTAAATATCTCCTGATAAAATGTTCAAATGGATATGAACTGTCAAAGAAAACTCAATAATGAGCAATGACTATAGCTGTTTGCTAATATATGGGAACTGGGAAACTATTCCTTATGAATATATTAAAGAAATCATTGGTTTGTAAAATTGAATTATAGGCCTACTTCCTTAAAGAACAGCATGGATTTTCTTAACAGGAGACTATCTGAGGAAAGGAGGGGAATGAATATGCATGGGATTGCATTAAATGCAAAATTTATCAATACTCACCCTCTGCTAAAACCAGTTTAAATGAGATTCCTTTTGAGAAAGAAAGCCAAGTGGCTGAAATTAAGTCTTCTACTTGTACTTGTGCTTTGGTAAAAGAACATTCTAAATGCCAATAACACTGTAGGAAGACTGAGAACAAGCCAGACAACATTTGACACTATGAGTAATTTGAGGTGTGGTCCCTATGCCCCACTCCCAATCTTTGTTCAAGAAGCAAATGATAAAAAAACAAAAAACAAAAAAAAAAAAACAAAGTTTTGTGCAACTAAATTTAGACTATGTTAATAATACATGATGGATTAGGATTTTTAGCAATATTCAAATATAAGTAAAACTTAATAGCATTTCTTTCATTTAAAAGGACAAAAGCATCAAGACAGATGGCTAGCTTCAAAGGAAGTCTCCTCCCTCCCCCTAACCGTAGGAAGTGGGGAGGGATGGAGGACTGCCCTGTGCTGGAAAAAGAAGATACATTAAGATGAATTAGGATGAGGCAAGCCTTCAGAGAATTGAAGGCTCTAATAAGACACGTGATGGCAGAGTGTCGAGTCTGAATATCTATCTATTGTGAATGAAAATGGGAACCTATTTTTGTCTTTATGAAGCTGTCACGCCAACTAACATATTCTCTTTCTTTCTTTCTCTCTCTCTCTCTCTCTCTCTCTCTCTCTCTCTCTCTCTCTCTCTCCTCTCTCTCTCTCTCTCTCTCTCTCTGTGTGTGTGTGTGTGTGTGTGTGTGTGTATGTAGCTGGCGGTGGGGGGGGGAGTTCTTCTTTCCACCTCTTCTTTCAGAGATGCTACAAAGTTGAGGCCAATTCGCATTTAGAGTCAATTTCGAAAGACTGCTTTGTACAGATGTTTCCTGTCCACTGATTCAACACACTGATAGAAGAGTAAATAAACATGGAAATAGATTCTGTTGGCTTCTCGTCATACATGCAGGGATGACAAGCTTCTAAAGTTCGTCTGCATGTAATAGCCCCTTTCTTCATGGTGCTGGTCTGATATTACAAAGCTAATTTTAAGAAATATAATTCTTAGCCAGGCATGGTGGTGCATGCCTTTAGTTCCAGCACTCAGAATACAGAGGCAGGTGGATCTCTGTGAGTTTGAGGCCAGTCTGATCTACAAAGTGAGTTCTAGGACAGCCAGGGCTGCACAGAGAAACCCTGTCTCAAAAAAAAAATTAAAAAGAAAGTTCTTGTTATACACTGATAATTTCTAAAGCCACAAGCCAAAATACGTAAATTAAAATTGCCAGTTCTAAATTGCTGTGATAATATTTGTTATTATAAAGACAAAAGGTTAGATATTAATTATACTGTAAGCAAAGATGACATTGCTATTAAGCTTTTTGTTGTTGTTCCAAAGTTTATCTTAGAATTTCCTTAGATATTTGTAAGAATAACACATGTTCCATAAATCAGTTTAGATAAGGCACATAGTCGTTAAACTAAATTATGATAAAGGAGGGTGACTTAAAAGAAAACAGTAAGTTTTCCCAAATAAATTTGCTACAAATTACACAATTTACAACAGTTTTCACTTCTAGAAGTCTTATTCTAAGTGCTTATTATTCTAACATTTTGAACAGTAGCCCTTCCCAATCTGCCGGTGAACCATTTCTAGCACCACTCCCCATGGAAATATCAAAAATCACACAGAACACTGTACTTTAGATATACTATGGTTTTTACACATATGAATAATAAAGTTTAATTTATAAATTAGACAGAGTAACAGTAAGAAGACATCTCTCTGTGATCTCAAATTATCTTTTGATAATAGATTATATTTTAAATTCACACTTAGGTAAATGAAGCCTTAGAAAGGAAAACTGGGAATAGGCAAGAATATGGTATTAGCCAAAATCCAAACAGCATCTTCTATGGGCACCATACCTGCTACCCTACTCATGGCAAATGACTTCAGACACCAAGTGACAATGTAGTCTTCAATATAGCCCTCAAGCACATGAACTTTGACTCCCAAGGCAGCAGTACTTCATTGAAAAGGTAGAAGAGGACCTTGGAGAATTTTCATAAGCCCACTCCATCAATAAGCACTACTGAAAAAAATCTGTGTAGCCAGCCCATATTGAAAACCACAGTCCCTCAAGACCATACATGTAAGCATGAAATTTGAACACAGGGATTCCAACTTCCTCTTGTTCAGTCTTACTCTGAGAGGAACTAAGACATTCTTGTCACTGTCAGATCGCTACAGAATTAGCAGATAGTATTGCTCCCGCCATAGTGCTTGAACAGCAGAAGCAAAAGAGGACATTTAAAGGACTCCTATTTGAAGGTACTCATTGTGGCCTTCTCCTCAATATTTGGTCTAACTTACTTCCCTACAACTTTATCTCCAGAAGTGAACAAGCACTCAGAAGAGAAACAAATGCAAAGACAGTTGGTACATGTCTTGGTGCTGAACTGTAAGAAGTTGGTTAGAGCTGGAAATGTAGCTCAGTGGTAGATCATTTGCTAAGCATGGATCAGGTTCTAGGTCCAACCCTCAGCAAACACAAAACACAATGATAAAATAGAATGCAAATAGGCCGCTTAATGCAGGCTTTCTCGGGCATATGTTGTTCTCCAGGATCAGAAAGCAGTTCTAAACACAGCCCGTGCAGCAATGCTGTCTTCATCTTAAAACAATACACACCAAAAATGCACGTATTACATGATTTACTCACTGAATTTGGTTTTTAAGGCCCAAAGATCACAAAATTACTACCTAGCAAATGACAGTATTCTCCAACTACTTATAGTTTTTGTTTGATGATTCAAACAGTGCCCAGCATTAGCTATTAAATTCCTGGCTAACTTCAGAAAAGACTTTTGCTAGAGCAGATACAATCTGACGTGAGAAGAACACAGGATTTGGGAAAATAGCAGAAGTGCTGAATCTGTCAGGAACAAGCTCTGAGGCTGCAGGGTGGTCTTTACTCCTGAAAACAGCAGTTTTCCCATCTAATATGAGGACAGGGTTAGCTAGAAAAACCATTGCGGCTATTCTATTGAGATCTCTGTGGCAAAATTGGGCCATGTGAGTACCTCTAGGGAGGCCCCTGTGTATTCAGTTGCTGCTATGAGGTAATCAATTGGTGGGTTTAGTCTCAGTACTGCCTCCAAAACCAGTCAGTTTTCCTTACCAGGTACAAAGATGTCCCATATAAGAGAGTCCCAAGAAAACGCTTTTTTCAGGTGGTACCTTTTTAAAACAAAATAACTTCTGATTGGTCCAGAACACAAAAGTTGCTTTTTAATTATTCTTAGACTGAACCTACAAGTAAAATCCTGAATACTACCTATGGTACACAGCTAATGACTTTTACTGTCATGTGTACATGGAATACATTTAAATCCACGGTTTTGACCCAAATGCACCATCATGTAAATATACAGAATGACTACTCACTCATGTGTTATTGCTAGTTCCATAGTAGAAGCAGTACAATATAAAAAGAAAATAGAGGGAAGGGGAGGGAGGTTAGCAGACGTAGGAAGAAAGGCAGAGAAAAAGAACAGGAAAGAGAAGGGGAACAGCCACGCCCTTCTTATGGGGATACCTGACTTCCATGCATTTGACTTTCTGAGGTCAGGATGTCTATGTGTGATTCTAGATGCAAACAGGACAGGTAAAGGCTGTGCACACAAAAAATTCAAAGGGATCAAAATATGAACTGATATGATCCCTTAAAATGTGCAATGGGTCAAAGTTCCAGGGAAGACAAAAAACAGAAAAACATTATTTTTCAGAAACATTTAAATAATGTACACTTAATATAATTAAAACCTTGTTCAGGTGCAAACTGCTTTTGCTTTGAGACCAATCTTCCAGGAGAAGTATAGGGAGAGTGGTCTATTGCCAGCCATGGACAACAGTCCAAGCAAGCAGAGAAACACATCATTCTGTTTCCCTTGCAAACAGAATGGTCCTACTGCTAGCAATTCTTTGCTAACCCACTTGGTGACAAAATGATGTCAAAATGGCAGGATTTTAAAAGACATGGCACCATCAGGAACACCTCTTTCAGGGCTGTCCCCAACCCTACCTCTCCCTACCCACTCCTAAGCCAGAGCCAGACTCTGGCAACTGGAAGAGAGAACAACTCATCATTCTGGCCCATCATCAATGTATGCCCTCACTGACTAGGACTTAATTAATTAGCTGCTTGAAATTTACTCCATGCTAGTGAATATTCATTATTTAGGAGGGCTGGAAAGAAACTAGAAATAAAATTACTTAGAAGGCAGAAAATATAATTTTATGTATATTCATGAACTAGATTGTTCTGCCAGGAAAAGATGGGGGAGAGGCTGGGAGAGGAGGGGCTATTTGCGCATATTCGAAGAGTTCTGACATTAGAATAGGGGATAATGAGAGTATGAAGTTTTTGATGTTTTGGTTTGTTTATTGACAGAACACAGCATACATTGTTCACATTTCCAGTTAAACATTTCCTCTGGGGAAAATACACTTATGTTTATGTTCTGTGAGTATCTCTGTCATACGTAGCCTTGCCCAATTGATTGGGCTCAGTGTTCCACCAAGTTATCATCCATCACAATGCTGCTAATACTCAGACACAGAGTTCAGATATACCACCACAGCATTCCCAGTTCTCTGTTAGCAAGGCCTATGATTCCAATGAGGGAGGGCATCCTTTTTCTTCTAATGGATTCTTAAATTTTACTAGCCTACCTGTGTGTCCAGCTCCAAATACAGTGGGGCCTATGGGAACAGACCTACAGACCCTGCTAACTCAGGCTGAAGCAGGAGGATCACATGGTGAAGGCTAGCCTGGGCAGTGTAGTGAGAGGGACAGATCATGTTGCCTAGCATGCTTTAGGGACTAAATTTAATCTTCAGTATATCACAAAAAGCAGTCTCAACGCTAAGCCGAGATAAAACTGACCTTGGATTTTTCACCTGCAAGCTCCAGAACACTTATTTACATACTTTTCATTCCAAATTCCAACTTGATGCTTCAAAACTCCTTTGGTGGTCTAAACAGATGACGCTGGGTGCCTGTCATCCATGTTTCCCCCTCATTTTCACTCAGCTGGAAGTCACCTACATGATCTCCCAAAAGGCATCCAGTCTGTATTTTACTGTTTAGTTTGACTTTTCTGTTAGTCTAATGCAGTTAAACAGAGGCATAGAGGAAGGAGCCTGTCTGGGATCGACTGGTAACCAGATGAGCAAGTCTATTTTCTCATCTAAAAGAGAGGCAGATGGGCAGAGTGACACATATCCCTGTACTCAGAAGGTGGAGGCAAGACATCATGAATCTGTGTGGGCTACACAGTGAGAGTCTTAAAAAACAACCATCACAGCACCTAAGTCCTAGGGTGGTTAGGATTACATAGCTGCCAAGTCAAACACTTAAAATGGACTTCATATAAAAGTAAATATTCAAAGCTTATTAAACTAAACTAAAAATCAAAAGCTCACTTGTTCTATATGACATGGTCTAGGCAAGCAAAAATACTTGATTTTCTTACATTTAACTATTTAATACTCACTTTATCTTTAAATTAGTGAATTTTTAAATGATACAATGAATTTTAAATTTATTATCCTTATCACATTTTCAAGTATAGTATCTCTTACTAGATTGTCTTTCCCACTCATCTCCCCATCTCACGGACTTTTGTGCGTCACTGAACTGTTAATATGCAGACATTACACCATACTGTCAACTGGATGTCAGCAAGATAACAGTACATCCATTTCTCTTGGGTACTGTGTGTGTGCATGTATGGTGTTATTGTTCATTTTGCTTTTGTTCTTTTTGTTTGAGACTAGTTTTCACTCTCATTCTAAGGCTGGTCTCCAACTCACTGTATCCCAGGCAAGCCTTGCATTCATGGTAATCTTTCTGCATTGACCTCTTATGAACAATCATGCCCAGCTCAATTTTAAAGAAAGAATAAAAGTTAAAAGAACACAAGTATAAAATGTGAAACTTTTTTTATATATATCAGTTCAATTAAATTTAAAATTATTAAAGTTGCACAAGGATGAGGTATTTAGTATAATACTGATTTTTCTAAGATATGAAATTATTACTTACAAGGTAGTTATACTAATTGTTATTATTTTAAAAGCAAAATTTTTCCAGTAATTTTTTTCACTAATAACATATTATGTGTTTAGCCGGGTGGTGGTGTCACATGACTTTAATCCCAGCATTTAGGAGGCAGAGGTAGGTGAATCTCTGTGAGTCTGAGGCTAGCCTGATCTACAGAGCAAGTTTCACTACAGCCAGAACTACCCAAAGAGACCCTGTCTCAAAAAGATACACACACAAACAATATATATATATATATGCATATATATAATATTGCATAATTGAGTATTATGAAAAACATAACAAATGAAGGTATTTACAAATTTAGGTATATTTAATCACATTGCTCATTAATATTTATTTGGAAAATGGTCTACACAGGGTAGGTTCTCAAAAATATATTTACTTAGTATACAACATCTATCTAGCTGCACTGGAAATTAGAACTACTAAACAGATAGTTTTTGCCAAGTGTTTTGTGATACCATTAAAGTCCCTATCACAAGGCAAGCATAAACAGTTCATTTTGTTTTCATGAACTGAAAAAGAGGGACATGTTTATTTTCAGTGAATAACTTCCTATAAATTACTTAAATCTGCCAAATTGCAGTATATGTGTGGGTAACAGTACACCGAGAATTAATTATGATAAAACTGTGCTTATAAATGTTTTCCTAGCAGCTGTGAAACTTACTTCCTTGTTTGTTTATTTGGCTCATCACTGTGTAAAAGAAAAGATGCTTGTGTAATTATATTTTTCAGTGGGGTTAGGTTGTCTTATTAAATTGTGACACAACACGTGGAAAAAACATGCAGGAAAGGAAGGAACGACATATTGGTAAATAAAGAATTCCTAAAGGCAAATACTTCATTGTATTGTGAAAAATTATCTATTGATGTCCAAGAACAGATTCAAAATTGTTGCTCAACAGGGTGCAGTGTATATGCTGGCTGCACATTAGCACCAACCCCACTTTACATGGAGTCACGCATTTACCCCATTGCATTTAACTATAAAATCCATTATTCACATTACATGAAAACCTTAATTACCGTATGTAACAAGACTGGCATGTTCTTCATTTATGTTCCCTTCTGTGAAAGATGAGTTCTTTTCCAAGAAGCAATACTGAGTCCGAATTATTTAGATGAGTGTACTAAAAGAACTGGTGTTCCAATATAAAGAATGATAGGGCGTCTTTGGCATCATAATTTATAAATAAATACTGTGTTCTCATGACCATTATACAGTACCTTGGATCCTTGAGATTACCATTACAAAATTAGAGATCATAAGTATAATAGGTGCTATTGTTTTTTAAAAAATGTGTAGCTCATTCATTAATTCATTTATCCACTAAACACAGATCTGTGGGCACAAAGGTAAACAAATCAAGAGGGTTTCTATCCTGCTACAGTAACTTAAAGTCTAGGAGAGCAAGACTTGAAAAAAAAATGGGAGTTTATAAGCACTATAATTAATTTTGGTACAGGCCACATTTGGAAAGAAAAGGAAAATTACTTCTGCGAGAAGGCTATTCAGCTATCATTGGGTTAGTCTTAAAACCAATTCAACTCTGTGATCAGTAAATTGGTACCATTATTGCCATTAGCATCAGTGTCGGCAGCTATACCTTTCTTCTTTACTGAAGGATAATCCTTTAACAGCCATCAATGGCTAAAAGTCATTGTTTGAAGAATCATGTTCTTACAGGGGCAAACTGGATCATGTTTCACAAACAGGATTTGTTAAATTGAATTCAGAATCAATGAAGGTAATCCACTGACATCACCTCTCTGAGACTTCTCTGGTTTTAGCAGTAAGTGTCCAGATACCTGGTTCCCCACCAATACCAATTTTAAATCTGAAAGGCTCAGATACATTCTGGAGAAAATACAGACAATTGGTCTCACCAGCTCTATACTAATGGCTAACATGGCTTGCAAGTAGACCTGCCACTCACAGTCATTTTGAAAATGCAGAACTGGAGATAATTCCTAGTCAACCAACCATTAGACACTTTACCAATAACATTTCATGTGTAATTATATTAGGCACTATATCCAATTCAATTCATTACCATAACTCACAGTTAAATGCCATCGAGGAAAATCGGTAGAATTAACCGCAAGGTAAAGTGTCATAGGTTAATTGACAAACTGATATCCTTAATTTCTAAAATAGTATGTCATTTTATTTTGAAATTAATCATGTTTTCTTTATCTCTAGGAGACTGGAAAGGAGAAAAGTAACAACTTCCAGGTGCCAGCACACTTAGAAACAGAACTAAGCAATTTTATAAATGCATTAGCAAAACTTACCTTCA
Source organism: Cricetiscus sungorus (assembly GCA_030556225.1). Lineage (NCBI taxonomy): Eukaryota > Metazoa > Chordata > Mammalia > Rodentia > Cricetidae > Cricetiscus > Cricetiscus sungorus. The sequence goes on along the minus strand of JANBXA010000180.1, from coordinate 19,525,400 downwards.
TCCTAATCACAATAAATGCCCTCCCATTTATGAATATCAGAATTATTATATCGTTCTTAGTTCTCAGGTAGACATCTATGATCAGAGTAGTAGATTGCCAATGAAATTATTCAGAATAAACCCTCTTTTATAAAACGTGTCACACTGTGCACCCTAAATTAGCTTTAAGATTATGATCCCCCCCCCCCCACAGCTCTGGAAGTGCTGAGGTTAGGGGCCTGCTCCTGTCAAAAACAAAGGCATTTGCCTGACTTAACAGTCAGCTTATTTAAACATAAGCATGGGAGGGGTGGAGCGATGGCTCAATGGTTAAGAGCATGTACTGCTCTTGTAGAGGAACCAGGTTTGATTGCCAATATCCATATCAGGAGGCTTACAAACTCCTGTAACTACCTCCAGGGGATCTGAAGCCCTCTTCATCAATGTGACACTTGAACTAGTGTGCCAATACTCTCAACAGATACACACTTCATATGTTAATTTAAAATATATGTAAGTCTTTAAAAATAAGTACAGGGTCATTTAGTTACTAGGACCCACATCAAGTCAATCTTGAATGCTAGTGTGGCATCTTTTAATGTATACTGCATGAAAGCAGCAAAGAGAGGGGTAATCTTCTCAAATATGTTATTACATGGGGGTAAAAATTAAAGTGATGTTGTTTTTAGAGAGCTAAATGCATCAATCTAACAATCACACTAAAAGTAATCTCTAGGAAAATGTAAACAACATGCATTATATATTGTTAAAATTAAATTATCAAGACTTTTAAACCATGGACATTATAGTTCTAGAAACCGGAACATTATAATTGCTATAAACCTTTTGTTTTTTTTCTTTCTTTTTTGCTTTTGAGACAAGGTTTCATTATTGCCCTGGGCTGACATCAAAGTCCCTATGCAATCTTAGCTCTAACGGAAAGCTCTCTAATTGGACTTAAGACCTGCTCACCAAGAGGGAAATCATGCCTGGTGCTAGAAACCTAGCCAGCTAGGTACTGGAAACCTAGCCAACCCAGGGTTAGTGAAGTCATGAATCTTAGAGGGGAACCTACAACCATCACTTTACACACCAGCATAATTCCTAACTACATTCTAAATATTTGTTCTTATATCTACAGATAAATGCTGTCCTCACCCCTCAGGAAAGAATCTTCTCTTTCCAACAGAGAGCATTGCAGAAAACCAATCACCCAATCAAAATGCACATTTGTGGAATCCAATTTCCAAGCAGACATCTACAAAACAACTACTGCACCTAAGGCTAGGGGAATACTACATGAGAGAAATAAGAGAGATTATAAGAGCCACAGGATCAGAGAGTTTGCTGTAAGACTGTGTGTTTCCTAGTAATGTCAGAAGTCACACCCATAAAGTCTCACCAATATGGCTGCCTATGCATGAGTTAAACAATGACAAGCGCATGCTGAAGTGAAGATTGTGGGAAGCCGAGGAAGCCTGGACCCTACACAAAGAATTATAGGCAACCAAAGAATGCAGAGAGCTGGAGAAAGGGAAGGAGAAATGATATAATTATATGTAATGTCAAAAAATAGAAGTCAAAAACTGTTTCTGTGCAGCTCAAGCTGGCCGTGGACCACTAATCCTCATTTCCTAGCCTCCTGAGTGCTGGGATTGCATGCATGGCAGGCACAGGTGGCATGTGAAGCATCAGGACATTTACCTTTCATGTACAAGAATAAGCATGAAAAATAGTGAGCAATCCCCATTGCCTGAACAGATTAGCCTCCTGTCTGAAGGCAGATGTTGATCTTTTCCATATCATTCTTTCTCTAAACATGTGTCCATTTTTATTTTACCTAAGCAGTTGTTGATGTTCAGTTGGCAGCCTCTCTCCAGCTCAGTAAATCAGTGAATTGAAACTTCATCTCTTGAGCAGTGGAAATTATAGAAAATGCTCTAGTAATGCATGGATTTAAATGCCACCCATTTGGCATGCGTTAACATTGTCGCCTTCCACATGCCGCCCTTGTGATAATCTGTCTTTCACACAAAGTCATATAAAATGGCTATCTACCCCTTGTCCCTCACTAGTGAAGTGGTATTAATTAATTTCACCAAAGCCCAGAAGTCCAATGAAACCTCTTTTCTACTTAAGTTAATTGCTTTTAAGAAGGCAAAGCAATTGATTGAGACAGGGTGTCCTTTCAGGGGGCTGGTGTATAATGACAGTACTTCTGAGCATTCATTAACCCTGACAACCATATTCAACTAGACATGAGCACTTTGAAGAACCCTTAATTGGGCTCAAACAGTGATAAATTCTACACTAGCCGTTTCATCCTAGCCTAATAGAAAGGAAAATAGTATGTACCACAGAGGCGTTAGGGGCAACAGCCAAGCTATCAGAAACAGATAGCATTTTAGATCACAGGTGACACTAACATTACTATCTCTTCTCTTCTCCAAACTGTGGCACATTCTCTATTGCCTCCTTATTTTGTCCAAGTCACTGGGAAACAAAGCAAATTTTGAAAAAAAAAAAAAGAGAGAGATAGAGAGATTTATAATAAGACCATTGTTGTTCTCTGAATCCAGGTAACTGAATTGAAAGCATTACTACTTGAAAATTCCATTTCATGTGCATTTTAAAGTACAGACATATCTCTCCTCTCTCTTTAGGACATCTAATACTTCCTCTTGTATCAACTTCTCAAGGCTGCATCAGTGAACACAGCTTTTGTGGTCCAGGTAAAACTGCCTCCAATTTTTTTAGTTGTTAATGTTCTAAGTTTTTTAGTTGTCAACTTAATGATAAAGCATTCAAAACACTACATTCACAAACAGTGCTGTTACTTTTTGCCTGTTAATCCCCTTAAATAGCCTCTAAAACTGCACACAAATTAAGTCTGTACTTACAGCAAGGAAAATTTGGGTGCAAAAAAATCTCATGAGTCCTTTACTTTAATGAGCCCCAGCCATGCTTCCTTAGATTTATTCAACTTTACTTTCTATTTTTGACTCATATTATGTACTTTTAACAATTATAGATGTTTCATAAAAATAAAACTGGATAGCTTTGTTAGCCCTTAATGTGTGAAAACAATAATTGCTCAGTTAAAAAACAAAACTGCAGCAATGTTACAACAAAAACATACATAAAACCATGGAGTTTAGAAACAGGTAATTGTGACTCCATGGGAATCCCATTGGGCCTGCACATTAGGACAAAATTGACATTGGGCATTTGGCAAAATAGCGGAAAGTTGGCTAAATTATTACAGTCATTTTTTCATCATAAAACAGTAATAAATTTAGCTCAAAAAAGGCCTGTGCCATCTCTGTATTTCCATAAGAATCTTCATTAAAAGAAGAAGATTTTTGCCTCTACCCTTAGAGAGCAATGGACAAAGACAGCCAGCATTGCTGTGGGGGCAGGCTCAAAGCACAGCTGTATAGAAACCAGAGACCAGATCATTCAGGCAGCAATCCAGGGGTTCATGGAAATGCAGAGCAATGAAGAGATCATCAAAGGGAGTGATGGAGAAAAGCTGGGTGCAACACCTGCCCAAAGGGGAGACCTCTGGCAGGCAGGACTTGCCCTCTTATGGTGGGGATGTGGGGGTGCAGGGTGCACGGGGTTGTGGTTAATACTTAGTTGATTTCTAAACCCAGTTACCACTTTCAGAGAGCTATAATCTACATTCCAACTTGTTACTTATTCTATGAACCTAGCAACTAAAATGCTGGGAGTGGAGGCAATGGGAAATGGTGACATGTAAAACATAAACATTTGTTTTGTGTTGTTATTTTCATCACACATTTAAAATGGGTGTGTCAGAATATGGGATTCTATATGAGCCCACTTGGAGATGCCTTGCCCAAGCAAATAATGTATGAACTTTGTCATCTATTTCCTCTAGTCCTTCCTATAACAGTTAATATAATGGAAAATTCTGAATGATTTATTTTACATAGTGTGGTAAGTATGAAATTACATTAATTAGATGGACAATACACAATTTATAGAATTACCTAACTTTTAAAAGTAGTTTATGATAGACATTTACAAGATATATCTTTGCCTTTTGTTTAACTGTGGAAGTAAATACCAGTCATTGAAGATGCTTATTATTATAAACAACTTAACTCTAACATAAAAGAACAATTTGCACATTTTTGTTTTATCTAATAGGTAATTACTTTGATATTTGTTGTTAATTTTAAAAGTTCTTTATGATTGGGTAGCACATGCCTTTAATCCTAGCACTTGGGAGGCAGAGGCAGGTAGATCTCAGTGAGATCGAGGCCAGCCTGGTCTGCAGAGTGAGTTCCAGGATAGCCAAGACTTTTTCACAAAGAAACCCTATCTTGAAAGACCCTTCAAGAAATAAATAAATAAAAAGTTCTTTATAGCCAAATTATGGAGCAGAGATCAATGAGTTCCTTGAAGGATCTTTTCATTACTTTCTGGCATACAAACATCAGAGTGTATAATATTAACTGTAATAGTAAATAGCTGTGTATTTTACAGTGTAAGGCAATGTAACAGTGTTATAAAAGTCAATAATGCATTTTTCACCTGAAGGTAAAGGACACATTCTCTAATTTATAGAACCTTGGTGAGTCATTCACTATGCACGTAAGTGGATCTTTTAAACTATAAAAATACCTTCTGAAAGTTAGAAAGATGGCTCAGTCAATAAAGTATCTTCCACCCAAGCACGAGAAACTGAGTTAACATGTCCAGCACCCATGTCAAAAGCTGGGTGTGCTTTTATGTGCCTATAATCCACCTGGGGAGCAGAGACCTGAGGACCCCTGTAGTTCCCTGGCCAGCTTTGTCCAATCAGTTATTTCTCAGTTCAGTGAGTCACCCTGTTACAAAAAGGAAGATTGAGCACAATACAGAAAGAGATTCCATGCTAACCTCTAGCCTACCTGTGACAGCATGTGAACATACAGTATATCTTACATTATATCATAATGCATTTACCTGGTAAATCTTTGAGCTTAGTTTAGAATTTTGCTAACAATAACTCAAATATGAACTAATTGGTCTAAATTTGAATTTAGGGGTTCTGGTATGCTACTCTTCCAATGAAAACAAATGCAGAAGCCATAGTAGATCAATGGAATCAATTTGTGAAGAAAAAAAATGTTAAAAGTAGTAAACTCAAGATGCTAGACAACAGAAAAAAAAAAAAACAGAGAACAGGAAGAGGGTAAGGAGACTTAGCTGTAGCTTTAAGGTAAGTGGAGGCATAGTTAGAAAGAAGGGGACAAAACACCCCAATAATGTACAGTTTACAGTCAAAAATGAGCTTAGGAAACATTTAAATGGCAAAATGTGTAACTTCAGTACATTCACACTTGTTGAGTTGACTAGCTATGTGATTTAAATCAAATCATTTTAAATTTATACAGATATTTCAGGGATTTCATCTTAAGATTCTCATTGTCAGGGTCTCATGAAATGTTAACATTATTAGGTTCTCCTTTGGGGATATACCTTATTATAAAAACTTGCATTTCAACAATCACGCCAGAAGAAGACAGTAAGAAATTGATAATACATCCTTTCTGTGTCATGCATTTATGTGAAAATGAATATAATCCCATTAGTAATGAAACTTCCTGTACTGCATATATTCCACAGGAGCCCTAATTAGTGAAGGCAAGGTTTTCCCTATGGTGTAAACCAAAGATTATCTGGGGGAAATGCCTACCCACTCTTCCTATTGTTACTAAGGTTGTCAGGTGAAATACCTGAAACAAAGAAGTCCCTAATCAAACCAGCCTTTGCCTTTCCTGGTCAGGCCCCACAGTCAATCCTGTAAAAAATCCCAAGGGATTGTAAAACAGAGTGCTGCTGTATGATGAGGATGAACAAAGGAAGGATCAGTAAAAATCAAGCCCACCCTGGCCTTGGTCAGTGAGCTCCCTTCAAACTGGATCTAGTCATGGATACGTACCCACACATCAATGTGTGCAAAAACACATATACAAATTATACTGTACATAGATAAACATATAGAACATATACACACATATGAGCTAAAGACTAAACAGTAGAAAGAAAACCCAAACAAATAGTCTAATAGAAGAAATGTTAATTTAATAGTAAAGCCTCCTATGTACACAGTCTGCTAATCTTGCATAAGGGCCTCAACAGCTGAAGCAAACAAGAAATCTGGGTAAAGCTTGCCAGCCTGTCACTGTGAGAGGTGTGGTTTCAGTCATTCATCTTATTTACTTCTTTCCTTTGGAGACAGGTCCTGGACTGATCAGATACCCACTAGGTAGCCTAGAGGTTAGACTTGCAACAATCCTCCTGCCTTCGTGTCTTTAGTGCTTCAATTATAGGTGGGCACCACTCTACCTAGCCTTGTTACTATTATTTTCAGTTGGCAAATCATAATCACATACATCTATGGCAGGAGTTCTCAAACTTCCTAATGCTGCAACCCTTTGATACAATTCCTCTTTTGTGGTGACCCCCAAACATAACTATAATATAATTACTGTCATGAATCAGAATGTAAATATCTGTGTTTTCTGATGGTCTTAGGTGACCCCTGTGAAAGGGTCATTCAACAATCCACCAAGGGATTGTGACCCACAGGTGGAGAACTGCTGATCAGTTACAGCATGGTTGTGTTACTATGGGATGATTAGATTAAGCCAGTTAACATGTACAACACATAACTACAAAGAGGGAACCCTTGAAACCAAAAGCCAAAACAGGTCAAGTGTACACCGGAGTACCACTGTATGGTGAAAAGAGATACAGGCTCAAAATACACTTTTATTTAAAAAGAAAATCCTCAAGAAGCCAAGAGAAATTACTTTATTTATGACAAGACAAACATGAAAATTTCAGGTGTTTTAGCACTTAATCTTATTAAAGAGTACTCCTAATGCTTACCTGTAAAACACAAATTATGAGTAAGAATATTGGACTAGATGCAAATGAAATAACATAACTCCTAAAGACAATAATGAGAAACAAAAGAATTAAGGTACTGTTGCAGTAACTTTACCTTTTGCAATGGATTTTTGCTTCAACACTTTTTAATGAATATAAGAACAAAATTAACAAAGAGTGTTTTCAAAGGCATGCTTAGGGTTCAAGCTGCCTAGGAAAATCACCTGAGTGTTAACACATGCTATGAGGCAAAGGTGTCGACTTAGGAAAGCCCTCACCCAATAAAAAGACCAACTCTAATCATGTTGTCAAAATTAAATAATGAAATACATTCTAACCAAATGTCAGATGAGCTGTAATATTTGGGGGAGGGGAGTAATCCCTCAGAAATCACTCTATTAACTTAAATGTCAGCACTCAGCAGTGAAAAGCTGCTTAAGTCCAAATGGCAGGCTCCAATCTGATTTCACCTATGTGCTCGCTCTGCTTCCCTTTGGAAACAGTTAGCCATTTGGGCTTTAAGCATCTGAACAATCTAAAATAGATCTGGCCTGCAGAAGTTCTGATTATTTTCTTTTAATGATTGCTAAAGGAAGAACTTTACTATTTACAGAAGTTGGGATTTATTAATCTCTAGAGTTCATTTGATGTTTCCTTTTGGGCTCTGCAGTCATGAATGGAAAGGTTGGAGTGGACCTCCACAAAGGAAAAAACAAGAAATAACAAGTAAAAAGCAAAGCAAAAGATGCTTGAACAATTGTACATTGTGAACGAGTCCATATCCATATAATTTGGCAAGGAACACATTACACATGCTGTATGCTCCCTTTTGCTATTTGCATTTTCCCCCTATAATTTTCATGTCAACCTTTTATCAATCCTGTCCTTGTCATGGATGAAGAGTAGATAATGAAAATCTCAAACAATATAAAATAAGCAGGATGGTAGCAGAGGTATTTTGAGGTTTAAGTAAGTAATTCCCAGCAAGGATCTAACTGTCAAAATCTCTCTTGAATCCTATATAGTGCAGTGCCATCCTCTGCCTTGCAAAATACTTTCACTTACTCTGTACACTAAAGAAATATTCACTATCAGGAAACATCAAGGGAAGATTCCTCTTCTGGTTAAGCAAAAGAAAGATAGTTGTTAAGTAACACAGAAAGAAGAAAAGAATTACTGCAGCATAAATTATACCCATAGTCAGAATGTTAAGAGGATTGGACCTCAACTTATCTTTCCCTGTCTTTAAAGCTGTACTTATTTAGCCTGCATGTTCAAGCAAGAGGGATCTTAGAGAATACAATTTCAAAGAAAAAGCAACACTTTACTCTGAGAAACAAATTAAAGCAAAACACCAACAAAAGAAACATTAATAAATACTTTGAGTAATTGAATATGATAAAATATGATCTGAAAGTCTATCTCCCTTTTATGTGCATACTGTATGGCAGTTCTAAAGCCCAAGATAAGATGACTGTGTGTGAGACGGCTGCCTGTGAGATGGCTGTGGTCCCAGAGTCCCTAATCAGAAAGCATGTCCTAGGATTTCCATCCAGTGATATCCCAAGAAGGCTGTCATCTCAATACTCCATCCATTCCTCTACACAGACTTCTCCAGGTTAGACTCACTTGTGATCAGCCTGGGTTACTTCTAAGGGCTCAGTTAGATAGCACAGCTTACCGACCATGTCTGCACACTCAATCTCATCAGGCCATCCAAGCTGAGACTGTGTCTGAGGACTTGATAGTTATAAATACATGAACTGGACAGTTACATTGGCTGAGACCTTTTACATTTTATTTGTTACTTATCATTATTATGTGTTTGTGTGTAAATAATGTGTGTGTTTGTGGGGAGACATGCCACAGCACATGTGTGGAGGCCAGAATCACCATGTGGAGTCAGTTCTCTTCTGCCACCCACGCCTGGATTTCAGGGATTAAAGTCAGCTTGCCAGGCCTGCAGAGCATCAAACAGTTAACCTGCTATCCTGCCAGCCCCAAGAGTACATTTTAAAGACCCAGCATAGTAGTCCTTGCATTCTTCTGACCATCATCATACACACACACATACACATACACACACACACACACACACACACACACACACACACACACACACAGATTACAAGATCATTCTCACAAAAGTCCCATGATGCAACTTTATTTTGAAATGAATGCCCTGTTTGAAATATTATGATTGTGAGAAATCAACACTTAAAAGCATCTTTCTAGGAAGTATGCATTATATGTTCTCAAATTCACAGGGCTATCAGAATCAATGTTTCTCCAAAGGAATTATTTATATACAAAAAGGAAATTGAGGTTATTAGTATGCTTTAACAGCAAATACTTTTCATGAATCTGATTTCATTTAAAAAAAAAAAAGTACAGAAAAGAAACTACTGTCACTCCTGGGTTCATATCAATATTCTTCAAAGTAACAATAACTAGGAAGTGGAAACAACCAAGTGTTCCTTGACCTTGATGGACAAGTAGATGAGCTGATGTACACGTACAATGGAATGTTATTCAGCCTCATAAAGGAAGGGGTTTCTCATGAATACTATACTGTGGATGAACCCAGAAGGCATTATATTGCAAACCTCCTCCCCAGAAAAAAAAAAAAAAAAAAACTGGTCAGAAAAGACATATAAGCTCAGGTATCTAAAGGAATTAAATTTACAAAAATAAGGTAGAATGATGGCTGTATGGGACTAAAGGATTGGGGTAAATAGCAAGATGTTCAAGAAGAACAATTTCAGATTTGCAAACTGAGAACATTCTGGAGAGATCTCTTTCACAGCGGCGTGATATACCTAACACCACCTTAGCACACCATAAAATGACTGGGGTGGGAAATGTCATGCTATACATATTTTATCTCAACGGAAACAAATGGAGCAGCAGGAGGCTCATTTGGTTGTCTGCAGTGTTTGTGCCCCTGCAGCAATTTTAGGTCAGTTCAGAACAAGGAGGTAAAAATGACATGATATGGTTGTTTTGTCTTCTCACCTTTCCTCAAATTCCCACCCCTGCAAAATACAAAAACGTTGTTTCAGCTCACAGGGTTAAAAACTGAAGGAGAGAGTTAGCAGGTCTCAACTAAATAATCTTATATTTTACTTTCAAATTTTCATTTGTTCCCCTGCAAACAAGAGTACAAGTGTACAGACTTAAAACCCCAGAAACAGTCAGGCCTCTGAGCTGCCCCATGTGATCCACTGACTCCAAAGACTCTGCAAGGAAGTGACTTTTAGTTATCAGAGGTTATTCTGCTACACTTTAAACTTTTTCACTTTAAAAATAACTTTCTAATGGTATTAGTTTAAATACTAATACTTTATACACAACTCGATAAGAAAATGCTTTTCTTTTTTGAACAGTGATTACTTACATCTGTAGCCATGCATGTTTGATAAACTCCAGATACCAAAAGCTGGTGTTTAAACAATTCATGAAGCTACGTTTTCTTACTTCATTTGCCAGCTTTGTGAATCTAAAGCTACAAACATGCTGATGGCATCTTTAGCTTTGTAATAGCCCTTTCCTTAGGACAAAGTTGTACACATCATGGATGAAAGACCTGCAAATTGAGAATGGCATTAATAATTGCCTTCAAAAGCTGCATATAACAGCTGCAATCCACAAGTCATATTTTGAATTGGATGCAAGGGATGTACAGCCTTGACTATTCTGTACATAAATCGGGGAGGTGGGGAAGAAATTTGCTCTGCTCAGTAGACTGAAACACACATCCTATGCTGAGAATATGAACATCAAAAGTAATAGACTAAATACAAACATAATATGTTGTTCCATTTGTAACTTTTATCCACAAATACATATTGGTACATGCATACTAGAAGGTTCAGTCCATCAGCAATAATAAATATCATTGAAAAGTAAATTTAAAGCACCTTTATAGTCTGTGCTTAGCAATTTTAACTTCTACATCATTTCACGAGATGATTGATTCATATAGTTTGAGTGACTGTATTAGGACAAAGCATTGCATGTTCCCTGCAAGTTGGATCAGTCATTTCCTATCATAAATCCACTGATTCTATACATTAATAAATACAAAAAAAAACCCACTTAGTAGAACTTAATAAAACATGAATGAATGCATGATACTGCCATTCAGGAATTCATTAATTTAACAACCTTAAGTCACTAATGTGTGTGAAAACATTTCTTCTCTGTCTCTATGCCCTGGCTCACACCTCTGCTTTATTTCCTATTTCCTCCCTCTATTCAGATTATCACCAAAGCCATCGCTATCATCATTGGCATTATGCTATTGTCTTTGCCATTCATTTCCTAATAAGGAAAATAGTGGTACATCATGGAGTTATGAGAAGATGTAATGCACACTAAGCACAGAACATATGTCTAGCCAGTGTAAGTCATCAACAAACAATCCCTGAACACCAACCAAACTAGCCCATTCACTAGACATCCAGCACACTTGTTTGTTTTGCCCTTGGTCTTATCTTGGCACATTAAATACCTATAATCCCTCAGAGTCATAGACATGCTTCCAGGGATGACACTAAAAGGCCCATCATCTGAGGTTGCCTGATTCCATTTCTCATTGTCATTGGTCTTAAGCATAAAATTTCCATACTTCCTGCATACCACCTTACATTTCTAGGAACAGCAAGTATTTTATCTCTGAGCAGATCAAACTGTTAGAGGCCAGAAACTGGCTCTCTCTTTTACTCCACCATCCTCTGACCTTGTCCAAGCAACCAGGTCCTATTGCTTGCTAATGATACACACAGGAGCCCAGGCCCAATTGTTGCACATTTCTGCATTTTATTTTTCATGAATGACGTACAATAGTCTGAGTAGCTGATCTATATAATTTCTCATATCTTTATATGTTAATAGTCCTTCTGTGATCTTACTTAATAAAACTCAGAGACTTCAAAATCACCATTGCCTTTGATAGTGCCAATTATCCCTTAATTTACTGAGTATATCTTGATAAGGAGATTTCTGTCTTATGAGAGTGAGATTATTATGGAATTTAGAGACTCTATAAATCTTCTACAACCAAGAGAATCTGTTTCTCTTCTTCTGAGTTGGCCTACAATTTTATGGCAGTCAAAGGTCACAGCAGTAAGTTTAGATACATGCATGTGATTATCATATCAGTGTCAATAGATGGCAGCTTCCTGTACCAGACTGTCTCATCTTGCTAGCAGCTGCACCAATGACTGTGCCTCTCTGCAGAATTGGTGGTAACATAAATCACACAGGGAAAAAACATCCTAAACCAAAGTACTAACATGTCTGCATCTTTAGCAGTCTATCTCTGGAATCCCTAACTTTTTCTTCCAGCTTGATACAGAAATATCAACATTTCAAATTCAAGTTAGTGAAATTAAATCTCAAAAATGTATAGTAATGGTAGCTTGTGTTTGGAGAGTGATATGAGGCATGGTGCACTGTGAGACTATGAGTATAACTCTTTAATACTCATTAATTAATTGGATCCTCACAGACCCATAAATTACACAGTTAACATTTATAGATGAAGAAATGAAGACACCGAGAATTTTTATAGCTTGCCCAGCAGAGTCAGGGCTGGGATTCCAACTAAAGACATGAGAGTTTAAACCTTATACCTCAAAAGTAAATCCTATATGGCCTAAAGTCCATTTTGCCTTACTATGATAAACTTTGTTAGTATTGTTATTATTGGCTTGCTTTTCTTTATTGAGACAGCCTCCTGTAGCTCAGGATGATCTCAAACTTATTGTGAAGCCTATGCTGGCTTTGAACTCCTTCCTGATCCTCCTGTCTCAACCTCCTGAATGCTGAGATTACATATACATACATACATACATACATACATACATACATACATACATACATACATTCTGTGTGCATGTGCTATGATACAAATGTTGATGGCATACATTTATTTACTTGTGTATATATTTATGTCTGTATGTACACTATGATAAGTGTGTAAGTGAGAGAAAAACTTAGAGAATTTGATTCTCCCTTTTTCCCATGTGAGTCCTAGATATTGAAATCAGGTCATCAGGCATGGTGATGAGAATTTTAAGAAAGAATGTATGACATTGCAACATAGACAAGCTTTGTAAAATTATGTCACAATGTTCAATATATCCTGCAATAGCTGGATAAAATAGACTTAATGTATGCCTTCAGATCACCCCCAGTGTGATTTTTTTTAATTCTAAAAACATACAAATGGCATGCTTATTACACAGAAGATGCTTTGCTTGATCCTATCCAGGGCACAGATGTGAATCAGCTATAACTCTAGGTCTTAGAAAATTTTCAGTACAGTAAAAGTGTCTCAAGTCAGCTTCAGAATTAAGTTCTAACACGGTCCAGGCAACAAGCTAGAGGTACCACAAGACAATGGACCACAGCCTATTTGGAGGCCCAAGAAGAATTTGGAAAGGAAGAGATGGCAAAGGATGACAACTTTCAGCAGACAAAAAGAACAAGTAAAAGAACTGAAGGAGGAAATAATGTAACAACCAGGGCGGAGTCCCAGCTGATGAGAATATAATCCATATGGGTGGGAGGAGGCAGACAGCTGGAGTTCTAGAGAGCAAGTCCCAGGTCCTTCTGTGGGAGGACATCACACACTAGAGAAGAATTTATGAGACAATATGAGTGTTTTCTAAATATTGACTCTCATAGACTCAAAGAAGAAAAATGAAAATTAAAATAATGTTAACTTTATGAATCATGAAATGTCACAATCAATTTCAAAAAAAGTCCCATCAAGGAGAATGAATAAACCAGAAATGTTTATGTGTCCAAAGGATATTAAGTGGCATGATCAATCTCTAATGATTTGTCATCCTCCAATGAATATGTGAGCAGCAATAGAGAACGAAGACATCTGGGAACTGAACTCCACCCAACTAAATCAAAAACCCTGAGAACCAAGGAATTACTCTCCTCTCTCATCAATGCTCACTGCTCCCCACAGAACGGAGTCTTTCTTAAGGAAAACTGTCTCCTTTTATAAAAATTAAATCTGCTTAAAACTGGATGAATAAAACAGTGCCAGTCCACAAATATAAACCCTATCGATGAGATCAGAAATATAGAAAAATCATTTGTTTGGTATATACTATGTAAGTGAACACACAATATACACTAAGATGTCATATAAATAATTCTTGTAAATCCTATGATATCTTAAGAGTCTGTTTTTTTGTACTAAAGGGGTTTGGCAAGGACTGTCTCTGAGGTGCCATAAAATTCTGAATTCCTAATCTTGGTTATGCAATAACCCAACACAAATTCAAAATGCACAAAGGTCTGAGACTGTTTAGTAGCAAGACCAGAATTTCTACTACATATCTGAATGAAATTACACTCCATTACAAAATTTCAACATGATGAAGGTCTTCGGTTTAATCTGATTTAAAAACATTTTTGATGACAAGTATTGTCATTGTTACTATCATTGCAACCTATACTAAGCTCAATTCCAAGGTCAAAAATCATTAGCTATACAGAAAACTGAACAATCTTAAATAGAGGATTTCTCAACATATGTAGAAGCCAAAGTTCTATAACAATGACCCCAATCTTTGACATAAATATTAGAATTAAAGCCCCAGTTAAAATTATTGATCAGGTTCCTGCAGAGCTAGACTTATTGAACACACATTAATTTAAGTTAACATCAGTTAAGTCAAAAGGTATTTTTTTCACTTTCTCAGCAATGTGTTGGCTGATCATCTGACAGTATTTTTTCCCTTCCTCACAAACACCCAGAGATGCATGCTGGGAAATCTACTGTGCCTCCCCCAAAAAAGGATTATAGTAAAAGGAGATCAGAGTGGCAGCGAGAATCCTGCCACTAATCACTCTCAGGACTTGCTTTGTAGGCAAAACTTAGCATCATGTAACAATCAATGGCTACCGATTCCTTTTGCTCCCAGAAGAGCAAGCAATTATGACCCAGGAAGCTCACCAAGGGATTACAAACAAACACTAACAAGAGTTCAATCCCACTGTCCTTCTAACATTTCATTTATTTATGGAGCTTTTATTGCTCCGACTCCAACATATTTCATAACGTAAACACTTCCTGCTACTTAGCAAAGGAAGGGAGCGACAGCAAAGTCATCAAGCTAATAGTGGTCCAGTCTGTGGTTAGGGTCTCACGGGCTTCCTCTCCCAACTCATGCAGTAAGAAAACACAGCTATTCCAGGGCCACTACTCCATACCCCTGACACTCTGGGATACCAGCTTTTAGAACAGGAAGAGGGAAAGAAATGAAGAGGAGAGACACTGATGGAGATCATCAGAAAAAAAATAATGGTGATATACTAGCTGACAGAAGAGAGAGAAAAACAACTGCCATGTAAACTACAAGAGAAAGGAAAACAAAGCAAAAGGAGAGCAGCAGGGGGAATGACCTGATCTCCACATCTTATACCGATGTCACTATGGCCTAAGAAATCCATTGTCAATTTTCTGCCCACCCCTGGAGCTTTCCTCTAACCACCAGTCTCCAGTGCTGCCCCCCTCTAAGTACTGCCCCCTCCTCTAAGTGCATTTATGTAAATGTATACATAGTTTAATGGGATTGTCAGTTGGAGAAGAGATATTTTTATACTAGAGAACTGACAGCTGGAGGGAGAGGGGTGCATCCCAAGAAAGGCAATTCAACCACTTGAGTGTATGCTACAGAAAACTACAGCACATCCTGAGTGTTGTGTCATGCTCCTGATGAGAATTTCAAAATGGTTCATGTGAGGAAACAACCTTTCCCACCACATTTCAACAGGGCCTTTTGCCTATTTGCATTGAGCAGTCAGAAGGATGCCAATGCCCAGCCAGGTAGAAATCTGCCCTAGGTTGTTATCAAATATTTTTTACCTTGTAAGTAGCTGCCTCATTGCTCAACTATTGATTCTCAATTCAATTTCTGCAATACATCCATCATACTTGAAGCAACGAGACTCAGAATGATCAAACCAGGAAAGTCCTGATACTTTCCTAGTTCTATATTAAGGAACAAATGAAAACACATTTAGTATGCTTATTATTATACTGTTTCACATATGACAAGCTCTTACAAAATTGCTTCTCCCTGTAAAAAAAAAAAAAAAAAAAGCCAGTGTACCACAAAAATAGTATCTTCCTTGGGATTGAAATCCACAGTGTCCCCAAGTAAGATTTCACTTTGAGTTCATTACCGTGGAAGTCTGTGTGTGTGTGTGTGTGTGTGTGTGTGTGTGTGTGTGTGTGTGTGTGTGTGTTAGAATTATTTTCTGTTTCTATGACAGATTTTATATTATTTTTGCTTTGTAAAAAAACTGTAGCTATTATACATGGACCCAGGTTTTTTTTTTCTTCCTTCAACTCTCCTCCCCAAATCTGTTAATCAGCAATCTCTACAGCTTATGTGATCTATCTAGTTTTATTCACTAGCCACAAATCATTTCCTCTTTTATTCAAGAATATTTTATATATTTATATATTAATTATGTATAGCAATCTGCATAAATATATGGTATATACTTAAATATTTTAAATTATAATAATGGCTATGTTTGATTTAGCTCATTTAAAATTATTCTATGGTACACTGTTATTGCCAAGGGTTTGTTAAATACTAAATATAGCTCACAGGTCTCAATTTCTGTCTTCTGGGATTAGGAAATGTGAGTTTGGAATAACAAAGAGAAGGCACACGCTCTGTTCAGAGCAATGATTCCTGATCTTTCCAGTTGAAATCACTTTCTTGTACTACTTCTACAGAATTTTTGACCAGTATTCAAGCCATTCTGACAAACCCAGCTCTAATTTCCAGTCTGTTTTTCTCTGTATTACATGTACTTATTAAAACAAAAAACAAAACAAAAAATACCGATTTTTTAAAATTTTCTCTTATTTTTGTGCATTGATATTTTGCTACATATATATCTATATGAGGGTATCATGTACCCTAGAACTGGAGTTAACTGGAGTTACAGACAGTTGTGAGCTTCCAAGTGGATGCTGGGAATTGAGCCTGGGTCCTCTAGAAGACCAGCCAGTGTTCTTACCTGCTTTATTGCTGTATAATACTGCCTGTTGCAAAGCCCCTCACTCAAGGATTCTTGGCACTGGCCAAAGAGCTTTATGAATGCCCAAAGCTTTATGTATGTTCTATCAATTTTTAATGGGTAAGAGAAAAAGTCACTCTTTTTATAGTACTGGAGCACAAGTCATTAGTAAATCTCTGTATCACCCTGAGACACAATAAAGGGATTCACTTGTGAAAATGCCTTAATACTTTTTTCCTAGAAATGGTCATACCTGTGACCTATGCAGACATCAGGCTAAAATGTGAAGACCCCATTTGTTTGGATGTAAAATTCAAGTTCCCAAGATGGTTCTTTCAAGGTTACAGTGATTACTAGGAGTAAAGCTAGCATGGAAAATCAAGCCCCTCCTGCAGGCTTTGCTTAATATGCCTCATCAACGCACCATTTGCATGTGGAGTCTGCATAAGCATCCCCAACTGATGAACTTATTCTTAAAACTTAGACAAGCAATCACTGTCAAGATCATGGAATGAAAGGGACAATGTGAGGAAGAAAAGCAGACATAGAACAAGGGAAAACATTTAGTATGTTTCAAGCCTGGGATCAGTTGCTCACCAGTGTCCCACTGAATTCTCTAAGAACCTCAATACATGGGCATCACTATTGCCAGACAGGAAGAAGGAAACACATTCAGAAAAATATTCCTGCTTGCCATGAACAAGTGAAATTAAATTTCAAGTCTACCCAGGTGTAAAATAATTCCTTAAGAGAAGGGTCGGAGTCAGGAGGGATAGCAGAGACTAAATACTTAATAACTTGCTTGGCCCACAAATCTTCCTGAAGCGTTTGTTATTGCTTCAATACTCTTAATAAGGAATTAGTTTCCTGTTGTGGAATAATCTTTTTGTGCACTGTGAAGATCTGTCACTTGGATTGGTTTAATAAAAAGCTGAATAGCCAATAGGTAGGCAGGATGTGGGAGGAAAAGAGGATGCTGAGAACAAAGGTGGAGTCATCAGCCAGAAAGTCATCAGCCAGATGGAGAGGAAGTAGCATGGGCAATACAGATTAAAGTAACCACACCACATAAGAGAAAATAGATGAAAAGATATGGGTTGATTTAAGTTGTAAGAGCTACTTAGTAATAAGCCCAAGTGATGGCTGAACTTTTATAATTAATAAGAAGTCTCTATGTGGTTATTTGGGAGCTGATTGGTGGGACAGAAGTCTGAGTATAGTTTCTTTCCCCAAAACTGACACATTTTAGTTGGGATGGCTTTGGTGGAAAAAAACAAAACAAAACAACAACAACAACAAAACAAAAAAACCCAAAGCACTAAAAACAAAGTCTATCATATACTAGTTACTCATTGCTGAAAGATGATATCCAATCTTCAAAGGGGTAGTCAAAATCATGAGTGTAAAGTTCCCCGAAGAGGAATGATAAAAAAAAACTTTAGTAATTAGAATTTTAATACGAGAAAACAAAACTTTCTAAATCATATTAATATCTGTTAAACATAACTACTTAAAAATTGAGGGAAAATCAGAGAGCAGGGACAGTATCCCATGAGACTCAGTCTTCTTCACTAACATTAATTTGTTGTAAAGACCTTGGGTTAGTCATTTTATCATTCCACACCTGTGTTTCCTCAACTTGGCAACTAACTCAGATCTCCATAACTGTTTAGCATACCCACCCAGTGTCACAAGTACAAGGTACCTACTACATTACTTGGATACAACCTTGAAGTACACACACACACACACACACACACACACACACACACACACACACACACACACACACACAGAGAGAGAGAGAGAGAGAGAGAGAGAGAGAGAGAGAGAGAGAGATGTACCACAATAAAGATTGTAGTCAGCTGATTTCATTCAAGTCTTGTCAATCAATCTTGACCCAAATTGTGTATGGATCTAGGTCTCTCTGTGTTTTGAGAACTCATAAATGATGATCAGATTCTAGCCTTTCTCTGGGCAGTGAAACTAAAACTCTTGAGAAAATGTTATTACTGTTGATCTCCACAAGCCAAGACAGCATATAGAAAATATGAGCAAAATATAAAAATGAAAATAGTTACAGCTGCAAGCTCACCAGAGACAGCAAATAATCTTACAACTTTTATATACTAAAAGAATTATGCATTTGCTTTATGTCTTTAGAGAGTGATCTACTCAAAGGGTTGATTGAATAGTGCCATACTGGGCAAACAAGACTTTTCCTAAGGCCACCTGCCTTGTCAGTAGTACAAGTAGGATTAGTATCATTACATCTTAGATAGATGTTCAGTTTTAGCAAATGGGAGGAAAGACATACAGGGAAGGATAAGAATTGAATGGAGGAGTGAGATGATGCATGTGTATTAAAAAAAAAAAAAGTACAGATATAGCCCAAATTGGGTCCTTCTAATCCACCAATGTTGAAGCCCCATGAGAGCCATCATTTCTGCTGCCACACAGGGAGCATTTCAGTGGCACACAGGCAATCTAGACAAGTGCAGTGGCAAGCACACACTGTGCCCTTAACATATCCTTGCTGAAGGGAGGAAAAAGAGGAAGTCATAGGACAAAGCCTGCAACACTTAACAGAGTGAGAATACAAAATGGAAAAAGTGAGCATAAAACTGGATGCGGTAGACACTGTGGCTTCATTGAAAGTCCAGGAGGCTCAGTGAACAAGAGTAATAGCTTTCATTTTCAGGAGCTCCCAGACAGCCATGACTCTTTTAATACACTGGTTTTACAATCTGTAAAATCTCTCCCCTCCTGCTTTGAAGGGATACTACATTGACGTGCTGTTAAAAGGAAAGGGAAGAGAGGAAAAACTCAGATGCCTGGTTTGGGACATAATCATTTTATCGTTTTCTGAGAAGTCATAAATGGTGGCAGGCACTAGTATATCGCTGAGTCAGTGGAGAAGCTTGCATCTAGCACAGAAAGAAAAGGGAGGAAAAAATGAAGAAAGAAAGAAGCTTAAGGTGATTGCTCTAAAAAGAAACACCCGTGTCTTTTACTAACTGGAGATAATGGGTTTGCATGGGTGCTTGTAATATGTATAAATTCCATATAGTATCAAAACGAAATAAAGTGGTGTGTGAAAAGACAGGTGGAGATGTTTAAAACTCAGTAAGATATTGATATATAAAGTCAAATGGCATAGGCACAACACAGAGGCAGATTCAAAATGCAATTGGGAAGGCGGAACGGAAAGAAGATTGATCTGTATGTCACAAAAGAATATGGAGGAAATCTCAGAAGTGGGATGTGTAAGAAAGAGGTGAGCCACACAGCCATCTGCTACATTTTAGAAAACAGCTCACCCTGGGCATCTCAAGCTGTTTCCAATGGCAAGCAGAACACTGTATGTATGATCCAGCACAGAGAGAAAAGAATACCCTGAAAGAAAATTCAATAAAAGCAGAACAGGAAGATGAGAGGAAAATTCAATTGTAGTCATGTGCTTCCTACATGCTTAGCAAGTGGTCCTGGTTGAAGTACCTGCTTAATTGTTAGTTGAATGCCACTTAAAACACTAGAGTTAGACTCCAGCTTTCAAACAGAGGGTCAAGATGATAGGAAGAAATAGTGGTGATTTGTGGGAGAGAGAGAGAGAGAGAGAGAGAGAGAGAGAGAGAGAGAGAGAGAGAGAGAGAGAGAGAGAGAGAGAGAGAGAGAGAGAGAACGTGTGCGTGTGTGTGTGTGTGTGTGTGTGTGTGTGTGTGTGTGCCGTGTGTGTTCATGCATATGTATGCACATGTACAAGCTAGCTTCAAATCAGGAGTACAGAATACCATGTTTTCTGTTGTTCTAAATGTCATTGAATACTTCAAGTTAGTGAATTGGATTACATTCATCATTTCAATCATTTGACTCAGACTGTAGGCATTTATCACATTTGTCAGCCTCTTGCAATTCTTACTCTCTTCCATTTTAAACATGTGAGGGTAAGGTGGAGAAAAGTTTCTAAAAGTTTGATATTCCAAAATACCTTCCTGTCATCCATAGAGGGGAGAAGGTTGCATTAGAATTAAATGAGAAGATTTGGGGTAGTCAACTCACCATGTGCAGATGGTGGGGTTCAAACTGTCACTGTGGCAACAATAGCTTTTCACAAAACTCAATGAAGATTTCAGACAAAGCGAAACAAATTCAGCCTAAGATAAAAATACCAATATACTCTTGTCTCCAAGAGTCTGTTTTTAAATATGGTCCAACATCCAACAAGCAATTTCTGTCAGGATGGTACTACAGTTTCCTGGGTAAAATATAAGTAATCAGCTCTTTTTTTTTTTTTCTAGTAATAGAAGCTTTTGACTTCCACAAAGTCAGTTCTTTTCATATAAATGGAGGACAGAAAAAGTTTTAAGGCTTAGATAAAGAAAAGAAATTAATGGTTCAGACTGGTAATATTATATATATACATATATATACACACATATATATATAGTGTATATGAGGGCTTTAATTTATACTACAGCAACACAGTGACACAACAGTTTAAAGTATTATGTGACCTTATAAAAACCACAAGCTTAATAAAGCAACATATCCATTGCAACCATAGAAAAACATCAGAACAAAAACTACAAACATGGATGTCTTCATTCCAGTTTTGCATTCAATTTCTTAAAATCTGGATGTGTCCTTTATATAGTAAAAACATGAAAAGTTATATTACCTTAGGAAAAGTATTCATTTTTTAAAATCTAACATAAATATTACACCTGTAGACAATTAAAAATGAATGCTATGTTTTGTTTTTTATTCAACCAAAGATAGAGAATGTTGTGATTTGACCAGCATCCTTAAAGAAGGGAATAATTAGAGTATTTATAAAATAAGCAGTCAGTTGAGCTTGGGACTAAGAGCAGACACAAGGGCTATGCCTGTCATTCTTCTACTCTCTCAGGCTCCAGGATAAAGAAGAATCAATTAGCCCTTCACAGACAATGACCTTGAAGGCTATAGCTCTGTGCTTGAGATGGTGAATATGCTGAGACAGGAGGAAATCAGGAAGGGGAGGGTGCAGTCCTGAAATGGTTGCAGAGGATGGTGCAGAGCTGACCACGTCACTGAAGACCTAAGCCATGGCTGGTGGCATAGCCCATGTCAAAGCCCCGTTCTTTCTACAGGGAAACTAAACTTTCTTAACTGACACCGAGTAAAAAGCTTACAAGATAACAGCAGCACTCTGAACATTGCCTTTTTACACAACAGAAAAGCAACTGATGACAAGTCTGCAAACAAACATGCCTGGACCCACTACACCTTGGCTCACAGATGTGGAGTCTTGCGTTTTTAGCTGCTTAGTCTAAAGCTACATTTTTTTAAACCTGCAGGTCTGGAGTTTTAATGAACTGTCTACCTGCCCCCCTACACACACACACACACACACACACACACACACACACACACACACACAAACTTTTCAAATGAAAATTGCTTCCCAGACATTACATTCAACACATTTGAGAATTCTGCAGCTGCGCTCAGGCTGGAGCTGGCCTCCTTGAGGCTTTTAGGCAGCAGTAAATCTTCCCTACTTATTGCTAATGCCATAAAATCAATGCCCTGGCTAGGGTGGGGAGGGGGAGAGAGAGAGAGAGAGAGAGAGAGAGAGAGAGAGAGAGAGAGAGAGAAGACAGAGAGAAGGGGAGGGGAGAGGGAGAATAAGAGGGAGGAATATATAGCCTATGACAACATTTAGTAAAATTTCCCTTCAAAACCCATTTCTCAAAAGTTCCCAAGTACTTTTCCTAGATCAGGAATATGTGCTATCTGCTTCTTTGTCTCTTCACCACATGACAAAATTACTTTGTCTGAAGAGTTTTTTCAAAGAGCTACCTTAATTTTTCTGGGCAATTCAACCTATGCCAGCACATTTTAACTGAAGCTTTCAGTTAAAAAGAATAAAGACAAAGAAGTAACCTTGTCTGCATAGCGAATTCTGCCTCTCTCGGCAGGAACTGCACTTGCTTTTTATAGCCTGTTATTTCATCTGGGTATTAGTTCCCGGTCACTTTGCCAGGTGGGAAGAGGCAGCAAAGGCAGAAATGTCTGTCATATCTTTAACAATACTTTGGGGATTTGAGAAAGACGCAAAGCAGTGGCTGTGTTCAGGAGGCTCTCCTAATTACACCTGGAAAAGCAAGCATCCTCATGAAACCTTTGCACAGAAGCTGCAACACATCAAAAGATCTTGAATCACAAGCATATGTCAAGTTTTTTTTCTGTTTTCCTGAGTTTCTCTAGCACACAGCACAACTTTATTCTTAACACGAATGTCTGCGGGAGGTCTTACTATCCTTCCTTAGAGTCTAGAGGGAAAACTGAAGGGGTGTTTCATCACAGAGTCTCTACTTTGAGTGTTTCTTTTAAAACTCAAATATTTTACACACATTGAGAATCAAATTCTCTGGCTGCCTCTTTTCCTTCTACTAAGTAGCTCATCAGTGGTTAAAAACAAAGAGTGGTAAAAGAGAAACAGCAAACAATAAAAACATTTCTTCAAATGTAACCAAAAAAGCTCTGTGATGACATTTGAAACAATCTGACTAGTCATGGCTTTATAGCTGTCAACTTTGTGTCATAAAGCTAAGGCAATGACCTCTGCATATGCCAGCATTTTGTTCTATATTGTTTCAATAGCATAGAGTCTCTTCCATCACAGGCTATTAAACCAGGTTTCAGCAACAGGATGGGTTAAATGACACACATCTTAATAATAATAAAAGAGGCACCTTTGTTAATGTTCCCTGTAGTTGTTAATGACTGGCAAGGAATCTATTTAAATATTTGATTACAGAAGACAAAACTCAATTTAGGAAAATCCCTTTGTGGAGAATCGCAGTCTGTCTTGAACAAAATAAAATTGAGTGCTAAGTGCTCAGTAACCAAAAGTATGACCAGTGCAGTACAGCAAACATCTGTACTGGGAGGGAGCACCGTGTCTTAAGGCTTGCTGCAGGATCAAGACCAAACAATGAGAATTCACAAGTACAGAAAAGTGGTGAAGGGGCAGGAGGAAGATCTGGGGGTGGGGCCGGGTGGGGATCAAATAACACTATTGGCACATAGAAGTGCCGTGCCTATTAAAATATGAAGGACAGTGGGGCATTGACTTCTAAAACTATTGCAAATAAATTGAATTTAGATTAAATCCAAGGCATGAATGAAGAGGCTTGTAGTTTTTGATTGACAACCTCAGAGTTAATCTAGCTAAGCTACACATCACTGTTGGGGAAAAACAACAACAACAACAAAAAAAAACAACAAAAAAACTAGGGGTCTATGTGGTTGTCCCCCCCAACCCTACAGGTGCCATCACAGGATTCATCAAACAAAACCTCCCAGTCAAAATGCAAGAGCAAAGGAAATAGCTAGCCCTCTGGAAAACAGCTCCTGCCCACCCTTTTCATTATCCGCCACTGCTGCCACCACCATCATCACCTCTTTCTCTCTCTACTTACAAAGTTTAGGAGCAGTTTGGAGATTAGTTTCTGTTGTTTGTTGCTGAGTTGCTGACTTGGGTGTTCTCACCTCAGGGGTCCGAGCTGGAGAAGGGAAGGGTGGTGCAGTAGAGTATGAGGGAGGAAAAACAGACAGGCGGTTCTTTCGGGTTGGTCCTGCTGAAGGTTCAGAGGCCACTGCAACATTGTCAACTTGCACTGTAACATGAACCGCAGGTTCAGGCAGAGCCCTAGAGACAGGTGAAGCGTTTGCCTCAGATGACACCAAAACAGCTGAGGCAGCAGTTGGATCCAGAGAAATAACAGGGTCCTGGCCTAACCCCCCAGGGTCAAGGTGAGTAGGAGAGTCGTATTCAAATATCTTGTCCACAAATACCCACTTTAAGCCGGCAATGCAGAGGCAAAGACTGACCAGGCAAGCCAGGATGGGAACAATGCAGATCTTCTCTGAGTTGAGGCACCCTCTCAGGCGCTCAGCTTCCAGGCAGACACAGCAGGGCACCGCCAGGCCCAGGAGTCCAGAGCTTCTCCCATCTTCAGTGTGGGTGTCTGGCATGTGCTCCGAGGCCGGAAGCCCATCGAGAGATGGGTCTGCACTCAGCTGAGTGGAGGGGCTGGAGGACCTCCCGCCCGCTACCTCAGACATGTCTGGGGAATAAATCTCCATCGGCTCACCTCCAGAAGGCCTGGCCTGTCTCACAGTGTATTACCATGCAAAGCCCCCCCCAACCAAATGATACAGCATCTTGGAGGGGGAAATCGATAAGGCATCCAAGTCCAAGGCCATTATCAAAAGTAACAGAGCTCAGGAGGAAGCAAGGAAAATAAAAGAAAAAGAAAGGGCTTCTAGCGACTACGAAATAGAAGTGTACCAAAATATCTTGAGCTGTTGTTTCTGGGACACTTTTCCAGTTCTTTCAAATGCTTCTCCAAACCATCGGGGTTGGACAAGAAAGCAGGGAAACAAAATAGGAAGCGAGCCGATGCCAGGCTCGTTAAGTAAACCAGTATCCCAAACTGAAAGGCATGTTTCTCACCTCAAGCGTCTGAAGCTGGTGTCTGCTTAGAGGAAGAAAACAACTGTCATGCAGGAGAAGTAAAAGCAAAAGCAAGACCAGAGGCGGCGGCGGAGGCAGCAGCGGCGGCGGCAGGAGAGGCAGTAGCGACAGTAGCAACAGCATCCTGTCGTGTTAACGCAGCAGCTGAAAGAGGCTGAATCATTACAGAGCAGCAGGTGCCTGCCCTCTGAGCATCACTGCAAACAGTACCATTGCACCGGGATGCAAGGGCAGCAGGAGCCAAGAGGGACGGTAACTCCCATCCCCGCCCAGCTCCACCCCCACCCCCAACCACTCCTCTTTGTCCTTCTTGCGCTCAGTCACTTTCTTCCTCTGCAGTCTCCCTTCTTCATGGGTTCTTTTTCTTCCTCCTTCCTCATCCTAAATATATAATCTCACACTCTGCTCTATTTTATCTCTTGTCTTCTCTCTCTCCTCTATCTCCTCTCCTCTCTCCTCTCCTCTCTCTCTCTCTCTCTCTCTCTCTCTCTCTCTCTCTCTCTCTCTCTCTCTCTCTCTCTCTCTCTCCTCTCTCTCTCTCCAATGTACTGCTGGTTGGTCTGTAATGAGTACAGTACACCCAGCAACACAGGACTGCCAGTGACTTCCTATTTTATCCAATTAGACTAAATAAAGGCCATCAGAGCAAAGAGAAGCAGCCAGGGAGCAGTTAAACTTGGTCTCCCTGGCCCCCACCCTTTTCTTTTTATTTCCCACTACTAAAGCTGGCCGGAGTTTCGGACACTGAGCTCTACCTTGCTTGCTCTAAGTCTTGCTGGCTCTCTTTCTTTCACCTACTGTGGGGTCAGAAAAAGCCAGGGATCGATGCTAGCAATCTAACAATGCTGGGATGGAAGGGGGATGGGGGTAGAGGGTGGAGGTGGGACCTTCTGGGTCAGACCTGAGGCTTGGCAAAGTCTGCTATCTGACTCCTCCCCAGAGAGGTAAGCTTTTCAACAGCAATTTCTTCCTGCCTGCTGCTGAAAGACAGCATTCCTTCCCTAGCCAGCCTTTTAATAAGTTTTGTTCACTAACAGGACTCTTATTACCTGATTTCAACTAGCAGTTAGAACACTGTTTTTTTAACCATGGACAGCTCTGCCTTCAACCCCTTCTATGTGGCTTAAGACTTTGCAATGTTCAGTGCAAAATGCTAACTGCATGCAGGGGCAGGGTGGGGTGGGGGTGGGGTGGGGGAAGGGAAAAGGCCTGTGTGTCTCTGTCTTTTACATTTGCAATTCTCTTATCCCATCCAGAGAGGACCAGAATAATGTTACTGTAGGAGAAACACTGCCCTATAAGAAAAGCAAGGGCTACTGCTTCCTTTTCAAATTAGCCATTCATGTTGTCTCCACACTGCAGAGGAGGCTCGAATTCCCTGGGCACTGTAATACACACCACATGTCCTCAGCAACAATCGAACTGCAAGTATTAAGAATTTTCTATAAGAGCATGCCTTGTGTTTTTCTTCTGGCACAGTCCTTGAAAGACTGGACAAAATGGAAGCCATTCCCAGTCCATCAGAGAGAGCCTGGGCTCCAGGGGACATTCGGTGGTGTGTCAGTGATCTTTGAACCATACTTCTCTGAGCCTGAACATCCAAATGGTTTCCAAGGAATCATTCTATTTACCTTTGTCAACAGGAGTCTTTAAAACCCTCTAATCTGTACAACAGGACCATTACAAGCAGTCCCATGGCAGTGAAGGGTAATGCTCACGTCTTAAGAAAATCTTCACTAAACACTTTATTCTGTACAGCACAATCCTACTGCTTTGAAATACATTCGAGCCTTTTCAAATGCCAGGAGGTAAGAATGTTATCATTTCCTTCCAGATGAAATTACTCAATAATTAAGAATGATTCAAAGGACATTAGTATCTTAAACTGTGTTTTCAGTCCTATCCCTAACAACAACAAGAGCCTGACTGAATTTGCATAATTGTAGCCAGGATTATGACAAGCTCACAGGCAAAATGAGTCATCGTCAGTTCACCTCTGCACAACCAGCGACCAATATTTCGAAATTTTTATATGATTGTTTTCTGGTTTCATCTACTTGATTTTAAGGAAATGAGCTTTCTTAACAAAGATCCTAGTGATGGATACTAAATTGTATAGTGTAAGAAATCCCTACTAAAGCACATAAAATTTAAGACTTTAATTACCAATATTCATGTAAGAATTCAAATACAGATAGTGCATTGATAGCCTCAATTATAATAATTCCTTCAAGGATTATCCTGACGTTATACATGATGTCGCTTTCAAACTTTACAGTCACATACTGAACTAGAGCTTATTCATACCAAAGGTCATGTAAATTTCAAAGACTGAATGGAATCAGGTAGCTTGAAGGTGTTGAAGGAACACGGACAACATAACCCACAGCTCTGTAAAGGTGTCTGTCATTGGCACCAATGGCAATTACTTGCCTTATCACAGTCACAGAAAAGGTTATTGGCTCAAATTCTGTGACTGTCATATGAACCTTAATCACAGCAAAGGTGGCAACGAATCTCTAGTCGTCCTATTAAAAACTTGTCACTTACAAAGAAAGGGTAGTGTTACACACAGGCTAGGACAAAACACCAGAGACAGATTCCTAGGACTGTCACAACTTCCCTTTGGGTCCGGTTGTTCAACTCATTCTTTAGGATGTGTTTCCCCTGTGCATGTACATTCTGTGAACTTTGTGGCAGGCTCCTTGCTCCCAAGACTAGCTTTCAGAATTTCAGTTCTATTTTGTTTTTCTATTAAATTAGAAAGTGAATGGAATTAAGAAGAATAGAAGTGAATAATAAAAAGAGTTCCCCATTACTTCTCCCCTGGGGACCAGGAGCTACCTTTATTCCTCCATCAAATCCTTGGGAGCAATAAAAGTATGAAGACGCCTGTGAACACCTGGCTAGGATTGGAGCTTTCTTAGGCTGCACCGTAAGTGTTAAATAGAGAGAGCTTCAAGGACATCCATTCTTAACCATGTAAAGGCTACCTTAATGAAACCTAGGAACACCCATTCGCAGGCTCTTAAAAACATGAAATGAGACAAAACCTTGTGCTTTTTAAATCCCTGTAATTACCACCTCCTTCATAACAATAAAAACTATGTTTATTGAGCTCCACCTATGTGCCAGGAACTCTCAAGATCATAATATACATTATGTCTGAGGTTTCCTCGCCCTTTAATGTCCATTTACCTTGAAAATAAAAAGACAGGTAACTCAGGTAAAGTAGTCAGGCACTAACTATTAAATGATAGGGCTGGGATTTTGAGAAGGCCAGACTCATGCTACTTATAATAAAAAAAATACTCCATTAAAAATAAATATAATATCTATTATGTATTTTCTGTATATCAATTCAATGGGAGAAGGGACCTAGAATACACAACCATAAAATAAATATACTTTAAAGTAAGAAAACTTAAAGGTACCCAGTTTCTGAAATAAGAGTCTTTTTAAATTTTGCCAAATGACTTTCAAAAACTAGTTATAAGGATTAGACATAGTAATTCAAAGATTATCTATTTATAGTTTAATGGAACAAGTTCTTCCACAGCCTCAGTTACAGGACTCTTCTGGGGAAGATATTTCAATTATGTACTGCTGTGAAACCAACTGTCTTGAAATAGTTTTACCACCACAAGGCTGCAGGTTGACTGGGTTCAGCTGGCTGGTTCTTCTGCTCTGTTTGACACCAACTGGGGCTGCAGTCAGCTCAAGGCACAATAAGGCTGAAGCATTCAGGTTGCTCACACATGACACTAGACATCAGCTGGGAGCACCATAGGGTGTCAAAATACATAGCAGCATGGGACATCTCCACATGGCTTGAGTTGCTCATAGCATGGTAGCTGTTGATGAGAGATGTCTGTCCCCAGAGACAGGAAGCTCAAGCTACTACTCTTGTAATGGGAGTTGCACAAGCTATGATCATTATTCTTAGTTGTTAAGTAGTCATGGTGCCAGCCCAGACTCGGAGCGGTAGTAATAAACCTTAATGAAGAGGGATAAAAAAATCTGCTGCCACCACTCACCCACCACTTCAAGGAAGGAAGGCAGTGCTAGCAACTAAGCCAGGTTAAAGAGGAGTCAAGGAATGCAGAATAGATTTGGCAGAACGTTGTCAAACGTGCATGCATTTCAGACCCGCTTTTCAAAGACTCTAGTTTCCTTCTAAGCATCAATGAAGAGAATATCCTGCTATATTATCAATGAAAATGCTTAGGACTAGAAATGTAGCTCTGTGAGAACATGCATGCCTAACCTGCTTGTGACATCAGTACCCCAATTCAATTGCCACAACTAAAACCAAACCAAGACCAACAATTAAAAGAAAAAAAAAATCAAACATTAAATATCGCTGTGAATTCAGTATAGGTTAAGCTACTTATTTCTGCATTAATTTCATTTATTTTATTATCAGAAGTAAGTATACTAGCTTCAGCAGATAAAAGGGGCTGACAAATGTTTTTGACCATATAACACAAACTTAATTTATTTGTCCATTTGAGAAAGTTTACCTTTTCCTCTAAATTTCAGTTTTAAAAAAGAGAGTTTACTTCATGTTATATAATATATAATGGTGCCAACAGAAATATCATTTTGAGATAATTATATGTATAACTGGTAAATCATATATGTGTTAATGAAATATGAATTCACCAGGTTTAAAGGTAAGGTCTTGGGCCCAAATGAACCTTTACAAGCTGGCTGCTTTATCAGAACACAAATGCTCAAAAGTATTTGTCAGACTAAAACATCCTCAGTCTACATGGAGCTTCCCCCTACTTTGCTGAATCATGGAATTTTATTATTTAGTTATCTAGTTAGTTCATTTTCCTATTGTGACACTCTCTTTGTGTAACCCAGGCTCACCTAGAATTTAACATATATCCCAGTGTGAACCCAAATCTGTAGAAGTCCTCCTGTTTCAGCTTCTCTAGGTCAGGGATTGTAAGGATGCACCATCATACTTCAGATTTTTTGATATTATCGCTTCTTGGACAGGATTTTCAGTCATGTGCTGTTATTCAATTGTATCATGCACACAGGACTAAATAAGGTAATTTCCTCACAGGTAAAAATTATTAATAATTGCTTAAAAGTAGGATTGTGACCCACTCAAAATCTGTATTTTGTTTCACTTTTATATCTATTTGAGGCTGAACCCCATAGACTTTATTTCCTCAAATAAACTGGCACGCATTTAATATTTCTCTGTCTAAACTGCCCCATGTATTACCTTCCACTTTTTTCTGGTCTTTAATATCCAGATCACATACTTCCTCTTAAATTTTTTTAATTGTCCTAAATATATATCTTAAGTTAACTGAGCCTATCCTAGTGATACCAACCATCATAGATCCCACCAAAGTTAATAGAAGAGTTGGACAAATGCATATTTAGTTCTTTTTCCAGGAATTATCTTTTCCCAATGAAAAGTTCCCTGATGAAGCAAACCAAACCCCCATGCTGTTTCATGATCACTCACGGGACATATGAGGGCCAATCTGATAGAAAGCCATTCTCTCTGGGGCAGGGATGCAGGGCTCACTTAGAAAAGAAACCAAGACACAAGGGTTTGCTCCAAAGAATTTTCCTTAATTTTTTAAACTACTTTTGTGAGATGCCGCATATTCATATTGATTGCCTATACTTCTCTGTGCTCAATTGGAAACACGATGATGAATTTTTCTCTGGCACATCTGTCCTTTATGTGAAATTCAAGTAGATAGCCTGGAATGTGAGCTCATTTGGGTAGTTCTTTTTGTTATACATGATAGTTATTGTACATATTTATATAGTGCATTCACACAGTTCAAACTATACACATCATTGAAACATGAATAATTATCATTTTATCTACATATAATTTCTTTAATGTGCATCTTATTTTAATTTGCTGTCACTTTCTTCTGACACTACAATGAACATGTTTTGGAACTCAGTGAAGGTAATGACTGCAAAATATGAGTGCAATTGAGTCATCCATTCTAAAATGGTTCAATTTATCAAATGTGACTTTCCATTCAATGAAAATCTCATCATAGTTTCAACTTCTCTAGTGTTTAATTTTAATGGCCCATCATGTTATCTATGCCTTGGATTGCTGGTAAGCTAAAGTCATAAAACTTTTAATATATGGGTTGCCTTTCTTCTATAAAGGATCAGTTATAATATAGAAGCTGAGGATTCAGATACAAGGTGGAGAACTTGTCTAGCATGTATGAGTCTGTAGTTCAATCCCAAACACAGGAAGAAAGGAAGAGGAAAGGTACCATGGGGAGGATAGGTTTGCAGCATTAAATATCTCATAATTTATACTTCATACTTATGACTTCAAAAGTACAATGAACGATACTAGGAACCAATAGAGCATTGGGACAATTCGTTTAAAATATTTTTTATGAGAAAAAGTTTATTCTATACCATTTTGTATTACTGAAATATTATGTCTCACTATTTAACTCCATTCCATTTCCCTATTTAGAACATTCTAGAAACACGAGCAAATGAAGGTGGCAGCTATTTTGCCTATCTTTGTTGTAATTCCTGTAGTTTGTTTGTTTTCATCAAATACCCTCATCTGCAGAAAGTAAGTTATATAACAAGTATCCCGACCATGCATGATACATACACACACTTAAAAGTATTTGTTCAATACACGGATAGACAAGCAGCATTATCTTAAGGAGGGTTGTATAAACTATGGGGAAAAAAATCTCCAAGAGACAAGTACTCCCTACAAAACTTTACCTGGATGAGTAAAATTAAATAATGTTAAATGGAGGGAGTGGGATAGAAGGAAAACCTAAAGGAAATTTCTCTATATAAATCCCCAGAGGCTTTTTGGCTGGTCTTTATATACATTGGCTTAGTCACTGTAAACACAAACCTCTCACTTTGGTTTTGTTGCTAACTTCTCTGTAGTTGCAGGCATGAGAAGGCTTAGCTAATAGAGATTTTCTATCTGGTCTTTCCTCTTGAGCCTTGGGGCAATTGTAACAAAAACATTAAGAGGCAGCTTGGCTTTTATAAGCTGTTCTTTTAAAAAGTACATATGTTTGTACAATCTTACTCAACAAAATAATTCAGAGTATGTATTAGTTTGATAAAAGTAAGGAGAAATTACCTCTGGTAACTAAAGTCATCTTAATTCAAAATTGGCAAATTCTCAAACATGGAAGTAACTGAATTTGACTTACACACAAGCACTAATAATTTGCTTAAAGTTAGTTTAATATAGGGGGCTGGAGAGATAGATAGCTTAGCAGTTAAGAGCACACACTGCTCTTGCTGAGGATCCAAATTCAGTTCCCAACATCCACAACTGCCTTAACTCCAGCTCCAGGGGGAGCTCATATACACAACAAACACACCACACCCACACCACACCAACACACGCCCTCCCACCCCACACAGATCCAAACACGGAACTGTATAATGTCTTGAGATCACCCTTGGCCACATAGTAAGACCCTGTCTCAAACAAACAAACAAACAAAAAACAACAAAAAGCCAGCCAGGTGGGGCACACCTTTAATCCCAAAACTTGAGAGGTAGAGAGAGACAGATCTCACTGAGTTTAAGGCCAGCCATGGTTCCAGAACAGTATCAACAACTATCAAGAATAAAACTAACACAAAGTTCTGCTGATATTTGTCTTGCTCTATAAAACAACTGCTAAACCAACCCACAAGTATCAGCTATGTGTGTTCATTTGATCTTTGCTTAAAGCAGAGGTATATGAAGGGAGTCAAGAGTTACTCAAAACCAGCTACCCAGAAGACCTTCAAACTTCACACAAACCTGTGCATGTAAGCAATGTGTGCAAGTGTCTGCAGTAAAGGAAGCACGGGGAGGAAATCACCTGGTGTTTTACCATTTAAAATCATCTGTATTTCTAAAGATGAAAGACTCAGGACAAAAAAAAAAAAAAAAAAAAAAAAAAAAAAAAACCAACCTATAGCTTACAGTTCAGTTAAAGTCTTCATAATTTTCTCTCCTTGTTGCTGATCCAAGTTGCCCCAATGGGGAGGGGAACTAAAATGCATATGTAGTTTCCAGAACTGATTGTGCATTCTGTGTGAGTCACCCAACTGCCAGCATTGCTCTTGGAAGGTCACAGCATCAAGATGGGCACAGAAGCTGAAATATCCATTTAAAAGGAAATGCCAGCTTTGCCCTCTATTGCAGCTCCTCGGTCCAAGGAGGTAGAAATTTTCTCTTTGTTCTTTCAATTTTTATTATTTGAAGAAGTAGGAATTTAAAAGTCATGAGATAAAATACCTTATGATTTGACCTAGAGGTCTTCTCTTACACGTAATATAAGATTGCTAAAGTCAGAGCTGTTTAAGAATTATTTCTTTTTGGAGTTATATGGAATGGAAGGACAGAGATTTATTAAAAAGTGCCTCTGAAATCTCAATCCTAATTAGGTTTAGATGTCTCACTGGCAGAAGTTGGAGCTTGGTCATCAATTTTATTTTATTTTTTGTGTGCAAGAAAAATAAGTTCTCAGGCCCAAAAATTGCCTATGTACAGCCTCATGGAGATCAATCTCAGAGTCAGACTTTAGATCTAAGCCTACCAAGTTCTACCACAGTAGCACAATTCAATGCCGATTTTTAAAAAAAGAAGTCAGTTTGACCCTTCACAAGAATTGCATCTACATCAAAGATTACTATGGAATGCCCACATGACACCATGTGGGACAACTTTCTTTTTCAGAAACTAAGAGACTAGAATTCCTATCTAGACCCTGCCTTTAACAGTATTTTATGAACCGAGGGGTACAGAAGGCATAAGCTATAGAATTTAAGAACAGTCCCAGAGGACAGGCTGGAGATTAGAAATCACTAATTGATGGGTACATCACAAATCACTGTCCTTGTGAAAGGGAAAGTACTCCAAAGGAATGTAACTTCAGGGAAGAAGAGTGTCACTCAGAATATTCACCACACAGTAGGTCAAAAACACACTAGGTCTACCCAGAATTATCCATATCTGATGTGAATGGACCAGGCTACATCTTTTAACTTGAAAAACGGCCAGACTGCATAGGGAAGGAGACAGAAGGGCAGGAAAAAAGAAACATCTGATGACTAACTTATTCTGAAATATGATGGGCAGAACACCCCAGACATGGCAGTGTATTTAAGAAAAACATTGTCTTTTTTCTGATGTAACCCAGAGCTTCCATGTTTACATATTCTTCCTAAGAATGCCATGAGATATAAATATCATACACACACTGGGGTATGTGAGATAAAATGTCTCATGTATATGATTTGCAAAATATAAAAAAGTTGTTGGATAGATCAGTGAGTGTACATTTTACAAAGCAAATATAGGAAATGTTAGTGATAAAATCCAAATAATTGGATTAATGTCCAGAGCATAAAAATAGCAGAAATGAAATACTAGGGACCTTAAAAAACATTATTCTCATGGCAGTTTTTGCCCATAACTACATAACAGAAAATCCAGCATTTTGATTACTAAAGTTCATAACTTATATCAAAGAAACAAAGTATTCTACCATGTCTACATTGAGCAAGTTACAAGCCACTCCCTTTTCTCCATGCTATCCCCAGTTACACCTCTGCCACCTTCCCTTTTCCTCATTTTAAAATTATATCAAAAATAAAAGGATCATATTACTTGAACCATTTTCTAATGGCAATAAACCATATGAGAAACCACTAATTACCACAGTATTAAGAGATTTTTTTTGGAACTTCACCTCTAGCACCAAATATTTATTGAGAAAAAACTTTCCAACATGTGACATTTCAACTACAAGGGAACTCAAATACTTATGAACAAAGGGAATAGAAAAACAACAAAACATTAACTTCACACTACCGACAAAACTGGACAGAATGGATGGAAAGCTCCTGTGAAGTCTATGGAATTGCTCACCCATCCCATTTCAAACATTCTAATGGCCAGTTAGTCAACATACACTACAGGCCACAGGTCCCTCTCTCCAGCTGTGATTACTATCCATTTGTGTTCACAGATGTTGAATAAATTATTACATATGTGTGATGTTGTACATGCCCCTCTAAAGCACCTTCATTCAACTAAACCATATCAGTGACAGCAAAAGGCACTCATGGCAATGTAAACTAGCAGAAAATGGACTTCTTTTATGTAGTACCACAGAGCAGAGAAACCCAACCATAGGATTCTTTTTTGCAGGCAAGTCACCTACCTGTCTCCAGGTTAAATCTCCTAGATTTAGCTCACTCACATCTCATCCATGGCTTTCTAATTGTCTGCTGATCTGGTACTAAAGGCATCTAGATAGTCACTATGTACAACTGGACCCCATCCTTCTCTTTTATCTCCAACAAAGATTCAAAGGCAAAAGCTGGTGTTGGGAACCATCAGAGTCTATGACAGTTAGGCTTCTGTTATTCATTCCTATCTTGATCACCAAGAAGAAACACAGGGAAATATTAGTAACCACCCAGGTTTCCAAGGTTTCTAGATATTTAGCGAAGCAAAATAACACACAGCAGAGCCATTGGAATACTTTTTAAGAGCACAGGACAACTGTAGTCACTTCATAGGTAGAAGTAGGCATCCTCCAGGAAACACATGATTTTTACAATAAACAGCAGCTAAAAAAAAATAATAAACAAACGTGTTGAATAAGAGCAAAAATACCAGAAAATCAGGGCTAGATGCCTGAGTTTTCCAGCTCAGTCTGAAATGGCATTTCTGTAATTTAGCCAACATCTAGCAACTAATTAAGAAACTGGAAGCTCAGCACTTAAAATGGTTTTCTTTTTGTAAGTCATCAGGGAGAAGAAAAATTGGGAAACCTCAGGATAACCTGATTTCCAAAGGCAAATTTCAAATTTTAAGGTCATGCATTACATGCAATAAAAATAGCTACTGAGATAAACATGCATTGACTGAGTGTTCCATGCTCAGCATGTTTAGCAAGCAGCTGGTTATATGGTAGGCCCTAGGCTATGTAGATATGGCTACAGGAAGTTAAAATAGTATTTATTATATTAATTAAGTTCTTTTCCTCCTATGTAAAAGGAGAGAGGCAGCATAATTCAAAGTATGGCAAGATTCAACTTTGAGTAGGCCTGGAAACAAGTAGGCCAGGTATTATATGAAGTAGAATATATACAGCAATCCTTGAAATTATCTCAGTCAGTCTATAGAGTGTTATCATTCCCACTTTACAGAAGGGAACAACAAGGGCTTAAGAGGATACAAAGAGCACATAGCTAGGAAGCCATGAGTCTGAGATCTGGGCCTATTGCTACTTCAGAGATCCATTCCCTACTGAACAAATACTTCGTGCCATATGAAATGAACCCATGCAAGAACGCTTTCAGAAAACAACCATTAATATACAAGATGTGTGTTGTTGCTGAGTCAGATTTTAAGTTGGGCTTACATATGATTTAAGTAAGGATGGGAGAGCACAAGAACAAACTCATGCTAAGAGTTTGTACATGCTTGCAAATGTGTAACTGCTTTCCTCATCAGATTAATTTCTTTGTGTAATGTGGTGCCCATTCCAAACATAAGGACTTCATATCCACCACTAGGCATCTACTTAATTGTGCTATGTGACTTATTCTGGTCACAATAAAAGCAACCCATTTAAATGATATTGCCAGTAAGTACATAAACCAAAATATTCTATACTGAAAAGTGTCAGGCCCCTCCCTTGAATGCCTTTTCTAATATCAACAAGATGAGCCAAAAACAGAGAATTTAGCAGAAAAAATTAAACTCTCAGTTTTATCTAACAAATTGAATTCATACATGAACACACTGAACAAATATACTGTTAGAAATTTCTCAGATTAAACTGCAAAGGCATTTGGTCTTCAGTTAGTGCCTGTGGGTCACAGATTTTTCCATTAATTTTCTTAAAAGCATTCTTTTTCTATGTTTCCACAGATACTTTGTAGGTTGATGTTGTCCTCACTACTTTCAGAAAATATTAATTCATTCACTCATCCATTCACTAACTCATTCATTCATCTGTTGCCTCAATGATTAGTTTAGCAAGTGCCCACTAGAGTCAGGCTTCACATGAGACCATGGGAAAGTGGAAGAGAATAAACTCCTTCTCAGGGTGATTCCATCCTAACAAAAGTCAGAGCTTCCTTGATCTTAGCCTGGCACACTGGCAAGTTGGGAGTGACAGTCAGAGGCGTATGTGGCTTACAGTGGATTCTACTTTGTGTAGCTGACACTGATTTTTTTTTTTTCCTTAATGAGCTTGTCAGGAAACACTGTTTATTGTATATGCATGTTTGAACATCTGAGAATTCCCTTCACTTAAGAGCCGGTTAAGAAAATGTTTTCTTCTGATAATGTTTTGTTTTGATTAGTGATAGGAGAAAAATGCAAAGATTCCATTCCAGACAGGATCATGGCTCAACAAAAGGCTGTCAGTGGAACTGGATGATTACAGACAGAACAACATGATCCATCTATTTCCATTCCCAGGAACCATCCAAACAAAACACCCACAAACAGACTTGGCTATGGTAGCAATATGATGACAGGACAGCTTGATTATTTTAAAACCTAAAGTTATGTGTGTACGCATTCCTAAATATAAAAATATAACCTAATCTGTCCATATATTGTTACTTGTCTTTATATGTTTTCAGGGCACCCTGTGAAAGAACAAGGCAGGGGTCCATAGGAGGTTTAGGGGGGGTAGGGAAGAGAAGGAAGGGGGAAATGATGGGATATGATATCAAAACTAAAAGTATGATTGAAAAAAAAGACTGATTGTGGTGGCTACATTTAAATAAAATAAAACATCATCACATTTTATCATTTGTTTGGCAAAATAAAGATTTATAGAATGTCAATATACACTGTTGAAGTCTATTTGGTCCCATTTCTTGACTTGTTAAGGCAACATACTAATTTCATAGAAATTCTGAACCAGGTATGGTGCTGTCCTAACTGTAATTCCTAGAATATCAGAGACTGAGGCAAGGGGACTATTTCAAGTTCAAGGCTACCCCAAAATTTAGTATCTTCCTCACAAACTAAAGGAAAGGCTTTTGTTTTGTTTCGGGTAAGGAAAGTTTTTAAACTGCAAAGCAATTTGGGTACAGTTATGGCCATTAGATTGTCACAAAGTCCTGGACTACCATTATCAGGGCTGTCCTTGTAGAGTTAGCCATTCATTCAGTTAGCCAGCAGACATCCTTTTTACATATCTTGTTTATGTCTACATCACAAGCATTCCAATAGCATGGAAGCATGTGACAAATGCACATATCATTGAAGTCAGGTGCTAATCAGTGATAATAACTGCCTCCAACTATTTCCTTTACTGCTCATCTCCAAACTCTTCTATCCTGACTAGCAAAGAAAGGCCTGTGAAGGTCTGAGGGTTCATGTAGTTACAGGAAAGTAGATGCATTATTCATAAGGATGCAGAGGCTAGAAAGTTCGGCTATGGAGCTTATCCTAGCAGTACTAGGCTTGAAGCTATTTTCAATAGGAATCTTGCCAGTGCATTAGAAGATGAGATAGAAGGGATCTCTGCCAAATAAAATAGCTAAGTAATAACAAACGCTAGAAAGGAAGAGCCTTGGGGTTGGAGGGAGGCCTGGGATCACTGCTGAGACACAATTCAGGAGATCACCAGGCTTTGCAGTCAATGTACAAAGAGGAGCTGCAACCCCGATTAATTCCCCATGCTTTATCTTCCTTGTTTTTAATTATAGTCAGACGCTCTTTTCTAAATGTTATGACAGTATCTTTAGACACCCTGGGAATTATAACTGGCATTGAGATATACATGATGCCCAAAGTCAGGCATAATTAATTGTGAATATATGTGGACCACTATATTTAGAAATCTACACTACATTTTCAGAAATCAAATCGGGGACTGATGTTTTCCTTTTTGAGTTACAAGAAAAGGAAACCTCAGTTACAGTAAGCAACAGTTTCTTAGTCAACATGTTCAAACTGATATATTGCTACAGACAGATACCTGTCAAGGCTTTAAGTAGATTTTGAGATATAGCCATTCAGATTTCATTTCCTGTTTAATCACTGTCAGTCATTTGGAATTTATACCACAAATAACAGGAGGCCTCATGCCTTAACTGTTAACAATATCAGTGGTTAAAATTCTATCTAGATGAGAGGGAGAAAAAAGAAAACCTAACAAAACCAACAATACAAGTCAATTTAAACACATGCAAAAAAAATATGAAAACTTACTATGGAAAGTCTTTTGTTTTTTTATAATGATTTTGAACAAGGATGACACATGCTAAAATAAAAAGGAGCTCTCACAGGGCCTCAGTCCTCGACAAACAATTGCAAGGAGTATTAAAGCAAAATAACCCCATGCCAGTCTTTAAAATGAAACCTAAAGTTACTGTTGTATTCTGTTTCCTCCAAAACAAAGATGAGACTGTATGATCCTTTCTAGGTGTATTCTTTCTTCTGAAAGACCCATTCATTTGAGATATATCAAGTACAATTTACTTAAGACAACACGCTCTACAATTATCCCCCACCCAAATGTGTGGAGGTAAGAAGAGGGAAGAGTTCAAGGTACTCCTAAACTACCCAACAAATGGAAATTGGTGCCTACAATTATCCAGTCTAAACACACATAAGAAACATTTATGACAATAAATGTATTTATGCATTAGACTTCAGTTGGGAATGTTGATTCATAGAACTAATTTGGTCCAATTCATTTATCTCATGGAGTGTTAGAGGAAGTAATTTTAAAAAGCAGTTGCAGTGTTATATGGCCTTTGGATATACATGAGAGCTATCTGGGTAAGGGATGGGAGGTCCATTCAACTTCTACCTTTACTCTAGCCAGATAAAGACAGCATAGGAAAGTGAGAACTGAGTACTTCTCCTGCCTGTTTGTTATACAGCCTTGCCAAATGTTAATTGTTAAGCCTGCTTCTCCCCTCCTCGTTTGAATCACAAACTAGTTGTATCTGTTGCCAAATGAAAAGTACTAGACACTTAATAAAAGATGTCTTTGCTGTTTTATTTTATTATGTGTTTTAGTGAGAACAAAAGAAAACAACTTTTCTGTCATAATTGTGCCAATTCCCTCCCTCCCAACCAAGCTTATCCTTCAGCACCGCAAGGAGGGACAGCGACCAGCTAATGCAAGCTTAAAAGTCACTTGTGGCATGGGAGGGAGGGAGGGAGAGAGGACACGGGGGGAGGAAGTTAGAGGGAACTTTGATCAATATGTAAATAAGAAAAAAAAATTTAAAAATATTTAAAAAAAGAAAACAAATGTGTAGCCAAAAAACCCCTCCAGACATAAAAATTAGAAATAATGTAAATTATAAGGAAACAGGATGTTCTACAAACATTATTGAAGCCAGTGTTCAAATGGCTAATTTTAAGATATCCATGAAGCTCTCTCCATAAATTAAGATCAAGATAGCTTTCTTCCTATTATTAAGATTAATGATTCAAAAAACGACCATGAACTGAAAGATGATTCATTAAGTTATTGTTGGTATTTGCATCCATTTAATAATACTTTCTGGAAACTGACAGAGAAAAAAATGTTATATGAATGAAATCACAATATACTCATGGTTCTTTTTCAGGGACTTACATCCTGGTGTGGGGAGTGATACTCACACCACAGTGGGTAATAGCCTGTTAAAACAAAATCTGTTTAAAAAAAAAAAAAAAAAAAAAAAAGGCTGAAGGCTGGCTGGGAGGTGTTCTAGACATTCTAGAACAACAGCAAAAGAGTGGAATCATCTTACCCCCACCCCCTCAATTTTGAAGCATCATTTTAACGGGAGGGCATTCATAGCACCACCAACCATTTGTCCACAACTCACAACCAATGCTCATCAACTTTGAAAGAATAAGCAGGAAGTGTGTGTGTGTGTGTGTGTGTGTGTGTGTGTGTGTGTGTATACACCCACACACACACAATATATATATATATATATATATATAATTTGATTATACACACAGAGGGTAATGGGTCATTTTATTTCAGTTTTTTCTACTAAATATGGTATTTTTCAACTTTCAGTCACTTATACCTGAAGTTGAATTACTTCAAAGGCTCTAGAAAGTCTCCTGTATACCCTGGAATCCTCACATCACTCATGAAGCTTTATTGAGCTTGCACACATGATCACATTTGCACAAAAGGGAATACTCCCTCCCTCACATCTACTCATCCTAAGATACATCCAGGGACACTTTGTGTGGCTTATTTTTCATTGCTAAATTGAAGAAAGTCTAAACAAAAACTCACTGATGCTTTTGAGCCTTAGAGAAATGAACTCCAGAAACTGCTGTGGATAACTCAGAGAGAAAGAATCCATTTGGATCAAGTAAGTGACATGTACAACATTCACAAAAAAATTATTTTATGACTACTTAGCAATTTTCTGTTTGATAAATGTCAGATTATTCTTCTTGCTTTTCTCATATCATACTTAAATCAAAAACACATCCTGCCCAACAAGGAAGACTGCTTGTGGTGCATTTCAACATAGTGACACATGATGGTTTTTGCAGCTTCATTTTAGTGGAGAAGAAGGCTAATAATTTCTAGCTTTGTAGAATGTAATTTTTAAATAGATATTACAATAAAGATCTGTTCTCAAAGCTACATGATTTGTGAAGGATGTGAATATTTAAAGATTGACTAAAGAGCTGGGTCTGGCTTAATTCATGGTGGTATTTATGCAGCACATTACTTAATACGATCAAAAAATTTTCACCTTGTAGAATTTTTTTCTTAATATATCTTCTCACATGGGAAATTTATAGGTAAAAGACATACAGGCTTCTTATTAATTAGTCATTGTTCTCAAGGATGGAAGAATCATTAAAACAGCAAATTTTGACTTCCAATTTTTTGTAATCTAATTTTAACATATGGATCTCCTTCATAAAAATTTCTTCTCTTTTTCAGGTCAATTAGAAATTAATTTTTTCCAAGGAAGTCTTAATATTTAGTGTAAACAAGATTAAAAATGATAACTTTCCATACATTTTCACACACCTTGAGTATAACATTTTCTTGGGTATGTCTCTGTAAGACACATATGTATTTGGTGTGGGTTTTGTACAATCAACAGCAATTCAACTTATGACATTGTGATTATGATCTGAAAAGTTGCTAGCAAAATTCCTAAATTCTCAAACTACTTTCAAGACCCCAGGTCCTGTGTGTTATCTCTGTCACCTCTTATTAGTATTTTATTTTTAATGGCAAATGGCTAACATAAATTTAAGGACTCTAATTTATGCGATATAATTCTTTCTGTTTAAACTATTTATGTAAAATAGTTCTGATTATGTTTTCCATAAATGATGTGAGTCATTTTACCCAGTTGAAATTTACACATAGTGTAACAAACTACTCCTTTTGAAGATGACAAATACCATCACTCAGTATTTCCTTTCAAATGACACCTTACAAATGACTTCTCCTAAACAATATTATTTTTCTAAAGCATTAACGTAAAAATCTCCCCCTTTCATCTATTTTATATCATGGTTGGGTGTTATGACACAAGATCAGCACCACCAGGCACAATGGCCTTTGTACTTGGCTGCAGGCTCCTTCAGCTGTGGACTATCCTCTCCTCCACTTCCCCACAACCTCTTCCCACATCTCAAGAAACATGCACACACTACCTAGCATGACATGGACCAGAGCAGGGAGAGGACTACAAAATATTTAGCTTACTTTAACAGAGACAGAATTCTACAGATTTAGAAATAGAAGCATCACATTTTAGTCCTGGAGGTCAGCTGTCATCACCTCCTCCTCCTAATACTTTTCTGACTATTGAAATGGCCTGATGTCTTTAGAATTTTTAAATGACTAATTAAACTTTTGACAGTTTCAAATAAAACTTCTGGCAGTCAGTACTAAACAAACCCAGGCGAGTGAGCTCATATCTCATGAACAAATACAACCTAAACAAATTTTTCCTCTCTAAGAGCAAGTTAAGGAGAATGGAGGTGAGTAAATCTTGGGGGCATAACCCACATGAGCCAGCTTAATTGGTTTCTAAGACTTTGCTGACCTCTATAGATTAAAAGTGCTGGTCCAACAGTCCCTTGTGCTTGGTTGAACTGTGAATACACAGCACCTCTGCTAAAGAAATGAATTACTATCTAGGCATCTCCCATGCTGGACTCGGTGTAACAGGAAGAATGGCAATGAGAGATGCCCAATGAACTTCCAAGTCCTTCCTTTCTTTAATGGTGTCTCTGACATTGATAAAGTTGAAATTTGTATTTTCTCACACTTGGACCACACCTGCTATAAAATAAGAGCCACAGTGGGCCAACCATGATCATCTTTTGCTTTCAATTGAAACAATATCTTCAATCCACAATTATTCTGGTTGAAAATGGCCAATTCTGCAATATTTTTTTTGAGTCACAGATTTTTCTTTAAATAAGCTGTATTATAAAACCAACTACAGAAAGATAAGTACACAAGTGTCTTATACAAAATTCTTTGCTTTCAAGGACTGGTAGTTGATAGAGCTGTGTAAAGTGGCCAAGAGTAAGAAATGGTTGATCAGTGAATACTTACACACACTTAGAGGCAAGCTGCCCCAATGAGCTATTGCACAGTAATTGACTACAGAGAACAGCAAAACTGTGCACACTAAAAAGCTGAAGGACTTCAAAGGTTTTCAATAAACAGAAATGATAGATACTTGGGGAGATATTTTAACCCGACAAACATCTATCACATATACATGGATATGCATCAGATTATTGAACTAATAGACACAATTTGTATGTTTCTGTGTGGCAGGCAAAAATAATTTTAGTTTTTAAAAGAAAAAAGTTAAACTTTTTAAAAAGGCTCTGGATATAATACTCGATTACTTTGATGTTAACCTCAAAGTAACAACACTTTACAGGGGCTGGAGAGATGGCTCTGTGTTTAAACACACTGTTCTTATAGTCCAGAATATGATCATAGCTAATCAGATACATTCCTAAAATTTTCTGCATAGACAAGGATAGGCTTTCTTTCCCTTTTCAGACTGTAGGGCTCCAGAATATGTGGAGACATAGGTAGGGTTATGGCAAAGCTATCTTCCTGTCAAGCAGGAAAATCCCCTTGAGAATAAAACTAACATCTATAGCGGAGCAAAGCACAAAGTTTGGGGACCAACTGATTACCTCACTTGGGTCTTGGGAACAAACTGGGCC
Source organism: Cricetiscus sungorus (assembly GCA_030556225.1). Taxonomy (NCBI): domain Eukaryota; kingdom Metazoa; phylum Chordata; class Mammalia; order Rodentia; family Cricetidae; genus Cricetiscus; species Cricetiscus sungorus. The sequence continues at coordinate 19,480,684 of JANBXA010000180.1, read as the reverse complement.
AGTATATTCTTTACATTTATGGTCTTTGAAATAACATTTCTACCACTTGCTGCCCTAAATCTTCATCCATATCTCAAATTTTGCTTGTTATTCCTCCCCGCTTTTGCTTTTGCCTTTAATTTTTAAAGAAATGTTTATCCTATATTCTATTTCTTGGATTCCTTGATCACAGGAAAGCCACTGAGCTTGGCTTACCTAGATGTCATAATCTGGCTAGTTCTCCCTCACAGATACTGTCTTGATAGATGTCACTGCTTACATCCTCTTGTCTCCACTTAACCTTTCAGACACTTTTTTTTTTTAATATATAAAAGTGTTATTTCACTGTTCTAGCACTAAAGATTAAAAATGCCACCATTTTAATACTTCTGTAAAAACAAAATAGTAGAATAGGAATTGTCCAGTGGCTGGCAAGGGTAGAGGGAGGGACTGAGGGAGGCTAGAATAATGTGTTCTGTACCATTGGAAATGAGTTCTAGTGTTCACAGCACATAAGGTGCCAAGAGCTCACAGTAATAACTTTGCATATATTTCTTGAGAAAGAAAAAATGGAGCTGGATGTCTCCAAAAACAAATCATAAAGAAACATGAAATGCTAGTTTCATGATATGTGTATATAACTATAATGCTATGCTCTGTAAATAAACTATGTGCTATAAATAGGCAATGTGATAACTAAAAAAAAAAAAATTGAAATCAGGCAAAATAAAGATAGTTTTCCCTCTCCCAGTTTATAGTCAAAATCAAATTTTAGTGAGAAATTGAGACATATATTCCGCTAAAAGACAACCCAAATAATAAAATACAGGAATACAATCACTCGTTATCTCATAAATGGCTACTACCAAATTTAAGAATCATACAAATGATTTCAAGATTTATGAAAGTGTATAAAATATTATCATTTGGCTTTGAAGAAGCTCTCCCAAGACTGAATTTACCAGAGTAAGACTCCCATGTTTAGGGGATCACATTTCCCTTAACACAGCACCTTTACGGGAAACAACACATTGTGAAGTATATTCACATTATTATCAAACATAAACAAACAAAATAAAAAAACAAAACAAAAACCAAGTCTCTCAAATGGCGTTTCTTCCTGGTTTTACAGTATGGAAGCCTTGAATGGTTCCCCCACAGACTGAAGATTGTGCTACCCAGTTCATTACTTGGTCAACTGTGAAGAATATTCGTTTTCATAAAACTTAGCTTTGGGCTAACTAGGGTAAATATTATTTTCTTGAGTCCTTATAACAATCCTATTTTGAAGTTTTTTTTTTTTTAAGTAAAAGGTCTCCCCTCAAGCTAGGGTTGTGAATCTCATAAAGCTTTTTATTAGAAGCTCAGGATCTGAAGTCAGAAGAATCCTCTCCAATTTCTGTTCCACTACCTACTTAGTCTTTGAATTTGGACCAATTACAAGTGTTTGAGCATTATTGTTTGCTGTGAGCACATGTTCTCAACCAGTGGGTTGCAACCACTGGGTTGGAAGGGGACACATATATCAGATATCCATAACTGTAACAAAATCACAGCTATGAAGTAGCAAGAAAATAATTTTATGAGTGGGGGGTCACCACAACATGAGGAACTGTATTAAAGTTTCACAACATTAGGAAGGCTGAGAACCTTCCTAGAGGTTAGAGGATAAATCAAACAAATGGAGTTCTGTACATCAGTGACTCAACTTATAAAAATGTTCCTTGTTAAGAAACCATTACACATATGGGCCACACATGTGTGGGTGCACACACCGATTTGATTCAAAAGAATAATTTCATACAAGCTTAATTTTTCAATCAAATGCAAAAAGTTAATCTTGATCAAAAGGAGAGGAGGTCCATCTATCAGTGGGCTACAAGGAGAGGCACTCAGTGGCTTTAGAAGGTAACACAAAACTCAAGAATCATAGCACATTGGCAGACACTACTACGAGAAGAAAGTTAATGTATGGCCAGTTACAAAAGGAACGACTGACCATGGAGGCAATAATTTGTCTGTATTATGAATGATGGAACATATATGTCCTGGCTCTTGCCCTAAAACCAACACTAAGCAATCAGGAAGAATGAAACTATGCCAGGTGGCAACTACACTTTCGAATTATTATTTCATTGCCATATGTGCCATGGTAATTTTTCATTGTCAACAGTGGGCAAAGTGACCATGCCCTTGAAAATACCATGTTTGAAGAAACCCAAGCACCATTTGCACTCGGTCAGGAGTTGATTCTCCACCATGACAACACCCCAGATTAATACCACCGGAGGTCTGAAAATAAAATACCATTTTTCCAGCTCAGAGTCACTTAGCAAAGACCAGAGCAGTTTTCCCTACCTTTAAAGTGACTGTAGTGGTTACAGCTGAAGGTAAAAAGTAAGAAGCATAACTCAAATGTCCCAATGGGCCAGCCAGATGTGGTCTGGTCTGGTCAATGATATCACTGTGCTGTTCCCAAGTGCTGAAGCTGTATTTCATTAAGATAAAGACAGAAGACACCCCTCTCCCCCTTCAGCTAGCTCATTTAGGTGCCAAATCTAAGACTGAATTGTTCATTGCTTTCAGAGACTTCAAAGAGGACTTCCTGAGCAGATTTCTTTAAAATGTACTTTGCTGAGAATATATAATATGTTGAAATGGCAGGGAGTTCCTGGCAAAGGACCTTCAGCATCACTGTTGAGGCTGAAAATAACGAACTCATTTCCTTCCCCAACTGGAAGGATAAAATGTCTCCCGACTCGATTCAAAGAAAATGCAAAGACTCTCTGGTTTTCCTCCTCCCTTAAGTGATACCCCCATTCCTCAGCCTAGCACTCTTCTGTGTGTCCAAGTGGCCACCCATAAGCACAGGCATGCTGAACCATTTACATGCTTTCTCTCATTATGCTTCCCCACACATGTAACACAGAAAAAGGGAGTGAGTCTTGGGGAGGGAGGCAACCTGCTGAGGTCATACTATAATCAAACTAGTACTTTCCATTTTTCTCATGTGCCACACTTTGAGTATATTGCTATGACTGTAAAAACTCAACTAGGCTAAGGCAACTCAATTTACCTTCATCTACCACATATAGATTCTGTATTAAAGGCTACTTTCCAATCCAATTGGAGAATCTTGTTCCTTTAATTAACAAAGGCTTTTGTTTTGAGGCATCAAAAGCCTCAGACAGGGTAGTATGTTGTCTGGGTTTCAATCCAATGGGTGTAGCTTTGAACAACACTTATAAAGCAGAAGAGGCTTTTGGAGCAGGATGAGCTGCCACAAATAACAGGAAGGCACATTAACTAGCACACAATTAGCTAACAATAACTAATAATGATGCTGTTACTATTACTCGAAAAACATATTGCTGTTTAACACTGTTTACCCGGAGCACATATTTATTTTCTTTCTTACTACTGTTCATGGGCCTTCTCATTATTGTTTTTCTCACTTACACACTGAATTGGAATGGGCAAAGCTTAAATCTAGATAGTCTTTGCTGTGAGAATTACACTTCTTATATCATTTAGAGAATTGTCTGCAAAATGGGGTCAACTGCATCTGGCACTTCCGAGAAGTCATTAAGGTTGCTCTAAACAATCCATTTACGTATTTGCTGAGTCTATATAAGAGAGAGCAAGCTAGTTCTACTGATTACAAAGCAAGGTTCAAGCTGCCCTTTGAAAATATGTCCCTATATAGAACCGGACACTTATTGAGTCATGCACCTATTGCCCTCTTAGTCACATGAGCCTCGTTTGTATAAAATAAATGAATTTTAAAAGATTGGGCTCCTCAATCGAATAGTGATTCTAAGAAACATCAGAATATGTAAGAAATCTAAATATGGCAAACCTGAAATGCATAGCTGAAGTTTCACAAAAAGAAATAGTTAAAAAAAAAAAAATGTCTTACAAGAGGAAGAGGCAGTATCTTTGATATTTCACTCATATTTTTGAAATTCTATGAAAAACAAAAAGCAACAGGAACTAATAGGAATATAAGTAGACCAAGTGGATCTCTGGGTTCCCTGGCCAGCCAGCCTAATATACTTGTAAAGTTCCAACCCAGTAAGAGACCCCATCTCAAAAATCAGAGTAGACAACTCCTAAATAATAAAACTCAAACCCATATGCACCCACATATACAAACAAGTGCACCCACCCCCACACAAACATACCTGCATATGCACACATATGCACACAAGAGCCTTAGTATACCTTTTTCCTGCAAGAGTGTACATGTGCATAGACAGAATTGGATGACAGGGAACTAGGTCGCCTTTTCCTTTTGATACTATCCCCCCATCCCAAATCACATGGAACTGCCCCAATATACAAAATGCTTGCTGGACAAGCCTTTCCAGATTTTAATGTAAAAAGTATCAGTGTCAACTGTTCAAAACTGGAGTCCACATTGGGCTGGAGAGATAGTTCAGAGGTTAAGAGCACTGGCTGCTCTTCCAGAGGACCTGGGTTCAATTCCCAGAACCCACATGACAGTTCACAGCTGTAACGCCAGTTCCAGAGTATCCGGCATCCTCACACAGACATACATGTAGACAAAATACAATGCTCATAAAATAAATAAATATTCTAAAAAATTGAGTTCACATAAGCATGGTTTAGGTTGAAAGCAAAGTTCACTTTTCAACATCAGGTATTTACTAATTCACCCTGCTGGCTGAAATGAAATGATGCAATGGAAGGGCTGTATTCTTCAGGCTGGATTATTTCTGACCTAAGGGAAGATTTTTACAAAAAAAAAAAAGAAGAAGAAGAAGAAAAAAGCTATTTTGAACTTCCAAATCCAATTCACTAGTGCTGCCTTGAAATGAGTCTGATGCCCTTCCTTCCCTCACTCCATGTACTGTTTTAAGCAGGCCTCAAATCCTGCACTTGGTTTACATGTTCAAATAATAGAGCATATTTTCATAGATTAAAAAGACACTAACTAATTAGTTCAATAATGATGGCCTACCAAGAACAGAAAGTGATGCAGGAAAAGGACACACACATACAGCCTTTCTTTCTCCTAAACCATTACCAAACCCTGGAAGTAACACTGCTGAGAGGTAAAAGAAACAGAGTCAGATTCCAAACTTAATTCTCTCTCCACAGCACTGCAAGAAACACTGAAACATAAACTGGGAGTACATTTCAGTTCCCTGAAATGTATCCTGGACAGCAGAAGTATAAGTAACTCTTCCATTCCAGAAGTGCTTACAAGTACTTAAGGAAAACATCCACCATGACAGCATGGAGAGTTCCAGTCTCCAGACTTTCCATGATGTCATTCAAATGCATCATATAGAGAGAAATCATTTTCAAAAAATGTGCCCAAAAGAAAAATCTAGTTTTTTTGTTTTGTTTTGTGTGTGTGTGTGTGTGTGTGTGTGTGTGTGTGTGTGTGTGTGTGTGTACTATGTATTTAAAAGCAAAGCTCAATATGACTCCTTGGTGTTAGTCTTCTAAATTCCATACATTTGTCTTAATATTTCCATAAGTAGAAATAAACAACCGATATTGCAAGCATGCCAGCAGGAATTGTCATTTGAATATGTAGCAAAGGGCCTGGGGAAGCCTATTAGCACTCCTAGAATTTAATTTTGTTTAATATTCTTAGGTTGCTGCTATTAAGCCTATGAAAATACTAACTCGGAGAATAATAGAGTTTTTTTGTTTTGTTTTGTTTTTTGTTTTTTGTTTTTTGTTTTTTTTTTTTTAAACTCATTTTGTTTGTTTCAAGTGCTGGGTGTGAATCCTAGGGATCCACCCACATCCCACACTGGAGTTACACTCCTAGTAAATAACATGCTTCATAGCAAATAGTAACAGCTTGTGTTCTGCCAACCCAGAGGGAAAAGCTTTACTACCAAATGCCGTCTATGAAAACAGATTGATGGAACAGGGTAAGTTATATGAACTGCCAACTGCCTTTGGGTTTCTGTCCCTGCTGTTAAGTAAGAAAGATACTGTCTCTTTAACACATTCTGTAGACTGGGAGAGGAACATGGGCATGTTTTTATTAAAGAGTTTATCAAAGAAATGCTTTATATTAAGACCACGAAAGAATAGCTCTGTTTTATTGTCAATATTTAATATGCCCCATTTGATATCAAAATTTAATTTAATACTTTCAATTAACAACCATCAGAAGCTAGTTTTACTAATCCTTGCTAATTTTTTAAGCTCCCTGGATGTTGCACACAGTTGCCAATCAATCCAGCAGTTGGAAGAAGCCCCCAGCACACAGCCCATTTCACATTAAACAGGGGAAACTCATCTGGGATCTTGCCTAGAGACGTGCCTTCAAACATTTTCATAATTACTCACTAGCTATCAAACTTGAATTAAGGGCATCTATATATAGTTTTCTCACTGTCACAGCAGACTGTAATATGAAATGGAGGAACTTTGAAATAAAAGTCCCAAACAGCTAGGTATGGTGCCTTCAGCAGTTGCTGAAGGTGTCAAGACAACCTGAAATTAATCCCACTGAACACCTACCCCAAACTAGGCCTCAGATGCTATGCAATTATTTTCCAACATTCAAGCGCACCAGATTATCCTAACACCAACACACATGTGGTGTCATGATACACTCTCAGGTAAATTTGGCTGGGAGGGGGTCTCTGGTTAATCTGAAACACAGTAGGAGACCATTTCTACTCCACACACAAGTCTCACTCTGTCAAAACTGAGTACACCACACCTCAATAAAGACCAAGGGCACACATGGCCATGCTCAATGGAAGAAGTTGTCACCTTGGGTTAAAAACTAGCAAGCAGAAGTAATATACTTACATGAGGAAGTATTTGCGCCTTCTGTTGATACTGATATTCTAATGGGAGACTCTATAAGACATAAAAATGGAGTGAAGCTTTATTGAGTCATGCCACTTGAAAATTTTAAAGTTGCCAGGCTCTGGAATTGCCTTGAAAAGCTGTGCTAAAAAGCAGTGCAAGAGCCAAACAGCAACATCCTTAAAACATGAAGCTGCACACACTATGCAAGAGCTGAAGAGAGAACCCCTTCTCTGAAGACTTCTCAAAAAGATAGGAAAGGAAAGCGCACACCTGGAAGGGCATCCACAGATGTGTGAAATGAGCTCTGGAGAAAAATGAATCTTAGCAAGCCTACACTGCAGGTGAACTATACCATTCCTTAGGTATAGACTTGAAGTTGAAGAGAATACCCCTACAACAGAAGGGTCAACTTTCACACATTCACTTAAGAAGAGTGAAAATATTGCCAGGCAATTTGGATCAGCATAAATATCCTGACCAACAACAGTGCCAAACAAAGTCCATGCAAGTCCCACTGCAGCAGTCACACAAGGAGCCAACAGAACATGCTGAACAAGCAAGCAAGTTAGGGATGTACAAGATTTGCTTAGGTTGTAAGAATGGAGGAAGAAAAACCAGCATTTTAGTGCTCACAGAGGATAAGGAATGCAAGGAGAAAAAAAAAATTAGACCTAAAAAATTTTACCCCTGGGAAATCAAAAGAAAAACAAACAAAAAACAATCAAACAAACAAAACCTTAGTATTAAAGGAAGTTGAAATCCAACAGCTAGAGTATTGAATTCAGGTCACGTTTCAGGAAATATTAAAGACAGTCTAACTTCCCTAGACAAGCACATTAGACCTTTAAAAGCCCATTTCCCTAACTGTATCTACTGGCCTTGATAATGAAATCCTTACATTGCACAAATATCTGAAGGAAAGGTAAAGGAATTGACTTAATGCTTCATCCCCAGCCCCCTTCTCTCAGATTCTGAATAATGGTTTTGAAGAAAAGAGGAAATACTAAGGGGGAAAGTAAAAGGAGGCTGTGTAGGGTTCTCTGCACTACTGCAGTCTTAAAATGGTATGACTAAGGTGAGCAATATCAACTATGCCAAACCATGAATAGGGTGGGGAGCTGTGCCCACAGCACTGAGCTCCAGGAACCCATCCTTCTCCTTCCCAAGTCACACAACTTAATGTACCTAGCACTTTATTTTTTTTTCATCTGTAAAATGAGGGAAAATAATGACTTGTCTCATAGTTTCGTTAAAATTGGCAAATGAGTTACAATCTTGATAGATTGAAAGGAACCAGTTAAAAGCCATTTTAAAAGCCATTTATCACTATAACCCAAAGAGAGATAATGAGTTTGAAAAAGAGAAAAGAGAGGTGTGTCAGAGACTTGGGAAGAGAAAAGGAAGGGGAATATTATGTAATCATATTATATCCCCCAAAATGAAAGAAATTACAAAAAGGACATGTGTTTTCAATCTCAACTGCCCACAAATTTACTAATACTAATTTTTGGATTTCCTAATATTCTTGTAACCATAAAATTATAGAAAATAAAGTTAAGTGTTTGTTCATCCCTCATCAAGGAGATTTCTCAATGTAATAGATGGAGACCATTGCAGATAAACACAATCAATCAAACTGTAGAGTAGATGCAGCCCCAGTAGGTACATATACAAAACATTCCCACACCTCAGGCTTGCGGAATGCTGCAGAAGAAGTGGGTGGAAGGATTATAAAAGTCAGAGGCTCAGAGAGTTGTGGTAAGACTATCTATCCTAGCATCTGAGAAATTACACCCATAAAGTCTCACCAACATAACTGCCTAAACATGAGCTGAACATGGACAGCAACAGACATACCAAAGTGGACAGAAAAAAGCCCACGAGACCTCAACCCTACACAAAGAACTACAGGCAACCAGGGAAGGCTGTGAGTAGGAGAAATAGTCTTCCCCAGGGAAAAGTACACCAAATGGATATCCAATACCACATTGTTGCCCTGAAAATATGTATACAAATAACATTATACAGATTGAACAGGTTATATTTAGGAATAAATATATCAATGATTAATGAAAACAGAGACATGCATTTGAAAGAGAGCAAGGAAGGGCATATGAGAAGGTTTGGGGAGGGGAAAGAAATGATGTAATTATTTATAATCTCAAAAAACTGAATACATTGGCATGGTGGTGTATGGCTATAACCCTAGTTCTATGGAAGCGGCAAGAGATCCCAAGAGAGATGCTGGGCTGAGCCACATAGCAAATTTCTGTCTCAAAAACAATTAAAAACATAGCAGATGAAGTCATTCCAGAACTAGTAGACAAACCAGTGAATTCTGGTTATATATAGATTTGTTGAGCTGGGACATAATTAGCTTGCGTCTTCCCAGCCTGCAACTATCACCAGCAAATATTATAGGCAAAAATGGAAAGAAATGGAACATTACAACAATATTTTTAAAAATTCAAGGTTTTTGTTGTTGTTGTTCCAAATTTAGTGAACCAGAACTTGTCAACAGCATCCCAAAGGTCAGACATCAGATGCTGGGTCCGCTGTCTAGGTACATAGTCTCATTCTAATGGGTTGTTCAAGCATCAAGAGAAGGATGCTAAAAGAGAAAATCTGATCTTGTACCCTTAAGATTTCTCTTCTACTTGTCTAATATCATCAAGAAGCATGTAGAAATGATCTCTTTCTCTCCTATCAGTATCTTGAGCCACCACTCAGGCAGACAGCAAAGAAACATCCTGCCTTAAGTAAAATTCAAAAAGGCAGAAGGAAGCTGAGAAAAAAACACTGAAGTAGAAGGCAGGAACAGCAGAAATTTGGATGCAAAGGGAGTGCTGATTAGTATGAAGAACAGCCAGCAGTTAAGCCTTTCCCACTGGTTAGTAAAACTTGCCAGGCTCTTTTCCTTACCTGAGGACACATATGCTCTTTCAGTTGAGGCTGGCATGCCAGTGATGAACTCTGCAAAAAAGAAAAGGTGACAGGCGATTATGGTGTACAGCAGGAGGCTGAGATCTGGGGCCATTGCCTGCCTTCCAACTGCAAATGAGTGTGAGGAAGGAGCTCTGCATGAAGACAGCCCAGTAAATAGTTCTTCTTTTGTGGGGGAAGGGAGTGAGATGAATTACGCTAAGTAGTTATGAGGAACCGTTTGCTCCCTCTGGTGAATGAGGAAGAATGCACTAAAGAGACAGACAGCGGGTTTCTTGGAAAGGAAAAAGAAATAGGGAATTAAGAGCATCAAAGCCATTGTCATACCAAACCCCAACCAAGATCATTTCTAATGTTGAAGAGTTTGGAAAAATTACTGTTTTGTTCAAAAAATAAAAGCAAGCAGTGTTTCTGTTGAGACTGACAGACAACATCAAATTCTGGTATGAAACTCTTCAAATGGGTAGAGTTGATCAAGATGGGATATTGTCATCTGATACATGTTGGCTACTCTGAACAGGGCATATAAGAACAGGTAATTCACTGAAGGCATGAAGGATAAACTTGCATAGTAGAGAACACCATTACCCTAAGAACTATGAGAACTTGTTTAAGAATCTAAAATTGCTTTCTTAAAGCTCTAAGGATGAACTAAAGGGGAATTTATACTGTCTGTATAGTTAAGTATTTTGTCCTAACACTGGCTTTAGTTGGCTAGATTCCAATATTATTTTTAAAGGAAGATTCATGATACTATGATGATACAATGGTAAGATGAAGAAATCATTCAACCTTGACTGTGTATAATTTATCAAATGTTGTATACTTTCACCCTCCTTAACCAGGAAAATCATAAGCCAAGTCTCATGTAATGTCAACTACCACACAAAAATCACTACGTATGCCTGAAACTCCTATAAGGTCATACACACTACCATTTTAAGTCCAAATTAATATCTGGTTAATCATAGAGTGACATGAGCTCATTACCAGTGCAAACTTTTTAAACACAGATGCCACCTTGATGGGGACAGTCTAGCATTAAAGAAGAATCGATTGAAGTGATAATATTCCTTCAACTTTTGAATTTCTTTAGAGACAAAAGAATTTGAGGAGCTAGACAGAAGAAAGTCATGTGATATTTGGGAGAGATGGTCAAATATCATAGCCCAGAAATGTGAATTTTGTAAATCCCAGAGGCTAACTTCTTAGTGCAAAGTCAGTGTGGATGGTCAAGGGTTCTAAGATCAATCACTGGCAGAGTCAGGTTGTTTTCATGACATCTAAGTTTCCTGCAACAGTTCTTATGCTCACTAGAAATGGGACCAAGTAAATGAGATTTGAGTATGAGGGATTTGTCTATGTCTCCCTTAGAACTTTCTCATGCAAGGGCAGTAGAGAGGATGTTGGATGTTCTCAGCTGGATCAGTAGTTGACACCTGTTCCTGAAGCAGCAACAAATAGCTTTATAGAGGTAGGCTGTAGGCAATAAAATAAAATTGCTCATCTTTGGAAACATGTAATCTGAGGAAACTTTTTGAATTCAAGGGTCACAATAGTTGTTCCTCTGTAGACATGCCTGGACTGCTTTCAAAGCTATGCTCTCAAACCTTAAAAGATGGCTCCTCCTTCTGCCCTTCAGAATGCATCAATGACTTGACCACCACATTGCCTGATAAGGATTGGGCAAAGACCCAAGTCCAACCCGATATCAAAAATTTTCTTCACATGTATTTTTAGCAAAACAACTGGTTGTCTACTGTGACCTTCCAAGATTTAAAAAAGAAAATATAAGCCAACCTCTCTCCAGAAAAAAAGACCTCAGAGTGGAGGACAGGTTAGCCATAACTTCCTTTTGTGATCGAATATTGAGTGCTGCATTAGACAATCGTTCATAGGAACAAATGGTTGCTGCAGTTACACCTTTACATGATGCTCCTAAAAATAATGGCCTTCCTAAATTAGATAATTATCCTGGAGACCTTTAAAACCTCTTTAATGACTGTGGCTTTGTAAAAATACTTCCTGAATTAATATTGAGGAAATGTAAGATCAGATTTTAACAAAGAACTTATATTGTAAAAATAGATTTTGAGAAAGATCTTTCCTATTAAGAAATTTTAATCCTATTGATTAACAGGATGCAGGAAAAAAAAATTCCCTGTGTGCAGGGTTCAAGAATTTAAACAAACAAATGAACAACAACAACAACAACAAAATCCCTGTTTGTTTTCAGCGTGATTGATATTCTACATTTCACTTACAGATTTAAAATTTTTAGATTCCAAGATTTAAGTCCTACAGTCTGCTTGATTAGCAGCTAAGCAATGTGTTTTAGCATAGTAAGTTAGTCAGGAGGCAAAGGCAAACAGTTCTCCTTGAGTTCCAGTCCGATCTGGTCTATGTAGCAAGTTCTAGACCGGTCAGGGCTACACAGTGGGACCCTGTCTCAAAGTGACAGTTACATAAATAAAAATAAATAAAATCTACTTGATATTATTCTGAGTGTGACTCCACACACTGTTCACCAACATATTTCCCACAACACTGTTAGGGAGAAGGGATAAGGGCTAACTAAGCCCGTGACCCACATGTGCCAAAGTTTTAAAACGCCAAGTGATAAGCTGTTCGAACTCTTTAAAAATATGTTTTTCTGTTTCTCAAATGGAACAACAATGGCCATGAGCCCAATTATTCCTATGGGAGCTTGAATCTTATATAAGTTTTCTTCTGATTGAAAAAGAAAACCTAAGATATGACCGAGTAGTTGTACATTCTCCCATAGTAACCTTTGAAAAGATAGCATTACTTAATTAATGGGCAAAACCAATTATGTCTGTAGTTCTCTTCTTTTCCCCTTTATTCTAACATCCAAGTGTTTTCCTAGAGCTTGTTAGCTAAGAATTAATTGTGAAATTAAGATTTCTTAGAGAAAAATCAAGCCAAATAACTAGATAAAAATGAGTCCAGAGTGTATGGGCTGAGAGAAAATTTGTGTGGCCTTCTTCCTTGCCAATATGCATTTTGTAATTCACCATAGGAAGATTACAACCTGCCATAATGTTTCTATGAAAATCAACATTAGACACCAGCAGGATGCATAGGTTTCCACATGTTTGCACATGCAAATCTTTTTTTCCGATTCTAAAAAGCAGTGTAAAGGCATCAGGGAAGGCAAAAGAAAAACCAATTCTTCAAATGTAGCTCAATAAATGGTAACTCTATGTGTGTTCTTTTCTAAGTGCTTAAATATTGTGGCAATGTGCTCAGCACTTCACTGAAGCAAATAAAAACAAGTACAAGGAATTTCTTAAAATTTTATTATTTCATTTAGATTCAGTTGCTCATCTAAATAGCTCTACATAGCCACATTGGGGTGGGGCTTCACCTCCAGTGGTTAAGAAGTGGACAGGATATATGGCCAGGGATAAATCCTTTGTAAATTCTCTGGGTCTTATGGCATGGTGTGGCACAATCCCTGCTAACCATATCCTTGCTAGCACAGATTTTGTTGGGAGATCAGGGCTCAGCCATGGTTAAGTGTTAAATCCTAAAGAGTCTCTTAAAGAAAGCCTGGAGATGAATCTATCGAAGCGGGAGGAGACTGAACCAGTAAGTTAGGAATTATAAAGAAGCAGAGATAAAAGCAAGACAAGCAGGGACAGAGGACATTGTAGGTTGATTTTTTGTTTATTTGTTTGTTTATGTAAGTTTCAAAACATCTGGAGAAATTGAAAGGTAGAAGAACTAGAAAATAGTCACATGGTTGTGTTTTTTAAGCTCTATGAGATGCCTTCCTGCAAGTTCACCTCCCCATGGCCAAGCTCTTCTCCCTGGATGCCCCTCTCTAGCACCCTTCTCCTCCCTATTCTTGACAAGTCAAAGAATCTGCCTTATCTATCTGTGCACACACATTCAGATATAGAGTAGACTGCTGTGTACTAGGAAATTAAAGCAGATTTATGTCACCTTCTGCTATCTAGTACTTTTCTGATTCTAAGATGGTTTATTTCCCACTCAAAGAATCATATTTCTTTTCTTGTATGGAAAAAGAAAACAACTTATTTCATACAACTTACTCTAATCATGTTTTCCCTTCTCCCAAATCCTTCTAGATAGTCCAGACCTTTGCAAGAGTTGAAGGAGGATGACCTCCTCCTCACATCACACCGCTATGGGGTTCTGCACTCTCCCACTCTGATGCTTTCAGTAATTAAGTGCCAGGACTGGGCTGGGCAAGTATCTCAGTTGGTAGAGTGTTCATCTAGCATGAATAGGGCCTGTTTTTTTGTTTTGTTTTGTTTTTTATCTGCAAAGCCAGTATTAAGCCATAATGGCACAACCTATAATCTCAACACTCCAGAGGCAGGGGCAAATGGATCACAAATAGATATGAACCTCTACAGTGGAGGACGTTCAAGGGCTAACCTGGGCTACAAGCAAAAGGATATCACAAATGAATACTTAAAATAGTCCATGAACTTTATTTTTTGTTAAGAAAAAAAAAAGGCTCAATATTATAAATGCTTTTAACCATCATCTCTTAAAAGCAAAATTTGTCAACATTATATATCCCAAGTTGAGCACTAGACCATGTCTTGAAAATTAATTGGATGGCTTTTTTATGGGAGAAATGTGAAAATGAGTATTGTCAAACTTTTGCTGCCTCCAAACTAACTATAATATAAAAGGACCCTATAGGGTTTTTTCTAGGATTCATATGGTGGTAGATTATTTCTGTTTTATCCTATAAATCAGAAGCTATGGAATAATCAATATGATCATTCTAAAAAGCAGTGATACTCACTCTAATTTTATTTATCTTGGGATATATAATATGTGTAGCTATAAAAATCCAACCTGGATGTCACATTCATAATTTTCAACTTACCATAAAAGGACATATTAAGACACAATGAAGAGAAACTTTCAAAACATGACATAGAGAACATGATAGCCTCAAAAAAGAAAAAGGCAAATATTACTGTTTTCAAAATTCATGACCTAAACCACAGTAAAGAGTAAGCTATTGGAATTAACTAATCCATAAATTTTTGAGTTTTGTGGAGCAATTCTATAAGAATCTATGGGGAATAAATAATAGCAAAACACCCTGCCTAACATGTGTTGATTGGAAACAAAAGCAAAGCAACATTGTATTTGCTGGTATACATGTTACATGACATTTGCATTTTGAGTGTCTCAAGCAAGGCTTCTAAAACTAGTAACTGAAACTACTTATTATCAATTTCCTTTTACTCCCAAGAAGGACATATCTAAAGTGAAAAGTAATGGACTTTGATTACACCACTCTAAAACTTCCTTGGAAAGCACTAACCTGGGTTTTCCTGAGCCTGCTCCGTATTTGTCATCCCACTCTCCTTTCCCTGCCATATTGTGTCATGTGAGGATCAAGAGATACAAACCAACTAGGTCTCTTAAGGAATTTAAGTTACCATTGCTTACTCTTCCCATGATGATCTGGCATTTTTACCTCATTACTCCAAAATATCATTCCTTGCCATAGATAGTTTCTCATCTCTACCAAGAAGCAGAGAAATCAGGATTGGGCTTATAAAAATTCACAATCACTTCAAGCCATAATAGACACAGTCAGGTGTTTGAAATGACACCAGACAGTTCCAAGGTATGAAGAACATTGCTAGGCTCTCATCAGCTCCTAGACATGACCTTCAGAAGTCAGACTACGGAGCTATAGAAGACACAAGTCAGCAGCTCCCACCTTCTGGTTTCCTATGAGAGCTAAGGGAAGATGTTAATTGGAAGGTAGTACTTCCTGCATCCAACAAAGTCATCTCTTATGCAAATCTTCCCTGGAACTACTCTCAGAGGACTCAGTCAGAAGCCTGAAGCCTTTACAAAGTAGAAAATTCGCTGTCTCTCAGGTGTTCCTAGTTTCCAAACTAATAGCCCTAAAAAGTCAATGTATCTAACTTTTTATTAGCTTGGTGTAATTGTTTAAAAATACACATTGGTCCCAGCACTCGGGAGGCAGAGGCAGGCAGATCTCTGAGTTTGAGGCCATCCTGGTCTACAAAGTGAGATCCAGGACAGCCAGAGAGAGCTACATAGAGAGACACTGTCTTGAAAAACAACAACAACCACCAAAATGCACATTGGAACATTAAAACTTGTCAGAAATTGCAAATAAATAAAATAGCTGCATTCATTCATGTGTATGTTTATATTAAGTACACTTGCACATATATATGTATATGCTTATATATACATATATATGTATATATATGTATGTATTATGTGTATAAAACTATGTAATTGTATCCTGTGGTTGATAGGACTAAAGACTTGCCTGCCCTTACTATCCAACTTTAATTAGGTGTGTGTGTGTGTGTGTGTGTGTGTGTGTATGTGTATGTTTGCATGCATGTATGTGTGTATGTGTGTGTGTGTGTGTGTATGTTTGCATGTGTGCATGTGTGTATGTGTGTATGCATATATCATATACATATACAGGCTATCATTACAAGAAATAATGACCTTTTCTGAGGACACAAAAGATGCCTACAATGTTTGGCTTCCTTTCCAATATCTGTTACTTGTTCATAACAAGATTAACCCATGAATCTCTCACACATCTCAGTCCCTCCTTTCGCAGACTGAGAAACAGCAGACAGCAGCGGGGATCTTACCATTTGAGTCGACAATGGTGATATTGGCAGAGGCGCTGTCGTTTCCTAACTTGCTGATCACTTTGCACATATACTCTCCAGAATCAGCCAGTGAGGCTTTGTTAATTCGAAGTTCTGACTTCCTGTAAGATCGAGACCAAAGGAGTGTAAGTGTGTTGCAGAAATTCATCCTTAGCATCTGTAAATAATAGAACATGCTTTCCTGGGTTCAGAATTCTCAAACTCCCCCTTTCTACCCTACACATACACTGTTAAAATATCACTTGTTATCATGTCAGTTCAGTTGTATGCTTCAGATAGACCAACTGTATGGTATACAGTAAACTGCTTATGATGTAATTTTAATCTTATTACACAGATAGTAATAAAGTGGGTTCTCTCTGATTATGTTCTTCATTCTCCTCCTACCACTGCTGACCATCCTAGCTGGCAAATTTTCTGTTCTCCCTAGATCTAATGTCACCCTGAGAACTGAGAACATACATACAAGGACTGACCAGGTTATATTCAGGAACATATATGTAGACAAATATATGGGTGCTATAACAATTAACGAGAGAGAGAGAGAGAGAGAGAGAGAGAGAGAGAGAGAGAGAGAGAGAGAGAGAGAGAGAGAGAGAGAGAGAAACCACGAATTTGAAGGAGAATGGGGAATGGGAAAGGGTAACTGAGAGATTTCAGGACTTGGAGGGAGGAAATTATAATCTACATTTTTTTTAGAAAAAAAAAGGTTTGAGAAGAGAAAAAAATATTAAAAATGGCTTCTTATAAGCCCAGTAGAAAGGGACAGTTAATGGAGGCTATGATAAATAAGAATGCTTCTCCATGGAGTAACATCAACTCAAGGTAATCTGTGGGGTAGATTCATCACTTCCAGAGATAGGAAATTTGTCCTCCCTGCAAATTGCCATTGCTGGGCACAAAGTGCCATTTAAATGGTTCTTGACACTGAAATAAATGTTCCTGCTACCAGTAGCACACTTTTATAACCTCCTCAACGAAGACAATAGTCATCACTTCTTTAATGTGGATACTATTGGGATGTGCACTCCTCTCTCCTTTACTTTTGTACATGGCCTGTAATTTATGCTATCTCTGGACTACAAAAGCTCAGAACTACTAGGATTGGCTCATTGTTTGCAAAGTGCTTTATGTTATGGAAGTGGGTGGAGCTTCCCCAGACTAGCCCAGGCTGACCCAAAACTCATTACAACAAAGATAGCTTGAATTCATGACTTGGTCTCCCAAGTGATGGGATTATAGGTATGAGCCACCACTCTGGACTTACAAAAGACTGTTAAAGTACTGTTCTATATTCTAATGTGGCATCTTGGAGTCATGCCCTATAGAGTAGACAATGGGGAGAAAAAGGGGCAAGAAAGAAAGATGGGAGTATTTGTGGGTGCTTTCATGCGTTGCTATTTTCTCCACATTTCATGGTCTTTTGTCACAGGTAATAACCATCAGGTAGAAAATACGGTTCCAAATTTCCTCTTCTCCTCCAGCCTAGTAGACAGCATCAATCAAAATCCCAAACAGATGCCTCACAATCTACCCTGGAGCCTCTGACAGCTCATAATTTCCCCCCCCCCACCACTTATAGTGCCTTGTATTGCTACCTTAATGATCTTACTGATCTTCAAAGGCCATCTTCAGTTCAGTTAAACTATTCATGATCAAACCATTCAATTGGTCATCCATCTTATCATCCCTGCTGCCACTCTTATGAACCCCTTTTACCACAGTTCCCTCACTATGTCTCCTGTCCAGATGCAGCACATACACTTCAGAGCAGGCAGTCTGTAATTTAAAACTACTGGTGCCCTCACATTGTCACCACCACACTGTGTCATCCCTGGGATTTCCTCAGGCAATACTGGATACATGGATGATTGGTTCCATGAAACATTGGGATGTTCCTGCTTATGCCATCCCAGGTTCTAACATCCTTAATGCAGACAACAGGAAGTGAGATGCAATGTGAAACGGGAATTGCCAGTTTAAGAAGGTGCTGACCCAGGGCAGCCATGGACAGGTCAATTTGTTAGCTGGTAAGTCACCTCTGTACTAGCTGTAAGTCCCCTCCCAAAAAAGTTACCAGGAGGAGGGGGCTCATGGAGTGTAACCATAATGAATGGTTTCTTTTCAAAAACACTGGAAAACATTAAAGACACCACCCCCCCCCACCGTCAACTTTCTCAGAACCTTTTCTATAACTAACAGACTCTGAATAGCCAGTAAAACAATACATATCATTTAGCTTCCCCCCAGCTTACTTAACAAACTCTTTTTCCTTCACATAGACCACCTATTCACACTTTTGGAAAATAACGGTCCACAAAAGAAGTCAGAAAGATTAACTAGTAATAGCCTTGTTTATTTAAGTAATGAGACCAGCCAGGACTGGTTAAGAAATGAATATCCTTGCATTAACCACAGAGGCTATCAAAGAAAACTTTCCCTAAAGTACCTCTAAAAACCAAAATGGACTGCATTCACAGCAAACATTGTGACAATTAGATATTCAGTGTTAATAATACATAGCAGCCCCTAAAATTATCAAAATGCAACAGTATTAGAATATTACTTTCTCAGGTTCTTTGTACACTATGCTAGGCTTTGGGATTTTCTGCTTCTAATGGATTATCAGCTTTGTGTATACTTGGTGCACCTGTGATAAGTTTGCTTCGTGTTAGATAATTTTAAAGAAAAAAAAAACATAAGCATAACACTGCAATAAGTCTTTTCAGCTTGGAAACAGAGCCAACTTTTCAGACAGAATTTTGCTGTCTGATCATGAAATAACAGATGGTAACAACAAATCAAAAAGAAAACTAGAAAATATCCTAATCTTCAATATCAGAAGAAGAACAAATTCTGAATATGAAAACCAGAGACTTTTAATGTTAAAACCCCAAATCCTAAAGTCAGAAAACTGGAGTAATACTCAAGACTGTGCAGCAACTAAGAAGCCCCGATCTTCCCAATTTATGAATCTAGAAACAAGCCTATACTTGTATATAAAAACCTCTTTCTTGACCCTGAACAATTTAAAATTTTAACTATTGGACTGGACTGAACTATAAGAAACATGGTAATTGAATTTCCAGTTGGCATAATCTTTAAAGGATAGTTTGAAAATCTAAATTCTCCTAATAGGCCTGGCCCATGCTTCCTGGAATACAAACGCAAGTAATATAATCAAATACTATGTTGGACAGAGGGATTGGGGAGTGGGGTGAGGCACTAGTCTATGTTTGAAAAGAATTATTTCACTAAACAACGGAAAAGGGTTTCTTTATATGAGTGCTTCTCAGTAGTTTCATACAACCCTCTAAGGTGCATTTCCAAGCTAGGCATTACCTGTGGCTTTACAATTGCTGCTACAGAGACCACCCAAGGGAATCCAGAACAGAACATCAACGGTCCAAGACCAAGATTGAGCTTAATCAAGACATGTGTAACAGATACAACCAGATGCAGAAACCAGTGTAGAAATACACTTGAGGCAAGAGACACATCAACTACAATGCACAGAGAAAAGAGAGCTTTCAAGTGGCCTGTCTTTGTACCAGCAACCTTTTAAAGGCACGTTTTCAAAACCTGAGAAAAAGAAGGAAAAATGCACTTTCTCTTAGGTGAAATGAATGTTAAAGCAGAACACAAAATCAAATTGGCTAGGAGTCCCAGTACATTGGGAACCTGCTGGGTCATAGCTGACACCCTGAAGTCTATTTTTGAGTGACAGCTGATGAACAAAGCCAGTAACTAGAGGACTTTAGAAGAAGGTGATTGCAATGGAGCATGATGACTTTTGAATGTATGACTAGACTGCTACCTGGAAAAAGAGACTTGAGAGTGACCAAGTAAGTGTCCTATGAAAACTGAGCCTCATAGGGAAAATACAAGGTGGTCTTAGGAGGGAGAATCTTGGGAACCCAGGACCAGATAAGAAATCTATGAAAGAGTTAGGTGAGACCCAAGACTGGAGAACCATTTGCCAAGAGTGCTTTTACAGGGACTCCATGCTCATATCTCATGAATGTGTGGATGTGTGGGTGTAATTGTGTGGGCATGTATGCCTGTCTTCAATTCTGCATCAGATGTCAACCTGCTTTCTGTGACAAGGATGAGGGAAGATGAAGGGAACTTCTTAGTCAGCAGAACCAGGCGTCATATTGAATGTCCACATAAACCATACAAATGGGATTCCTTACATATCATTCCCATGGCCTGCCAAAGTACTTCTGTGGCTAAGTGAGAAAAGGACTATGCATGAACTTTTCTGATATAGAGCTCTTCATCTAAAATGTGGTCACTGAAAACAACAGAACATCCTTTTATTCATTTACTTGCTTATTCATTCATTCATTCATTCATTCATTCATTCATATCTCTCTTTTTGTGTGCAGGGGAGCTCTTTCCACCACCCATGTGTAGAAGTCAGAGGATAACCTGTGGGATATGGTTCTCTCTGTCTATCATTGTATGGGTTCTTAGAGTTGATCACAGGTCACCAGGCTTGGTGGCAAGAACCTTTATCACCAAGCCATCTCACCAGCCCCAAAGCACGTATCAGTAAAATCTTCAAAATTGCTTTTGAATAAGCAAAACCACTTCCAGATCAAATTAAAATATGAGCTGAAATGAAAATCTGAAGCAAAACTGGGGTTATATAAACATGTATGAAACTGACAAGGAATAGAAGTGTGCCTTTCACAAGGCTAATCCAGACCAGATATTTCAGGGAGGCCAATCTGACCGGCCCAAAGCCTTCAACTAGTTTCCCTAATCCAAATTATCCACCAGGCACAGACAACAAGAACAGAGACAGATAAACAGATACACAACACAGAGTGGTTCCCATTTCTTTTAATTGGTCCCACACGTGGCTTACCTAATAAAAACAAACGGGTTTAAATGTGATTTTGAACTCACAGGAAGAACATGCAGAAAAGACGTTTTTAAGAGGAGGCAGGATCCAAGAGGAACATGAGTTTGCACAAAGACAAAAAAATGCCCTTTGGTATGAAATCTTTTCATAACACAAGGGGATTAAAGGAAAATTTTAGCTGCCATATAGAATCTAGAAAATAAAAGAAGAAAAAGGCTTAGACTAAAGACTGCAAGAGTTAACATTTGATATAAACAGACTCCCAGGGAAATCCTACACCTTAAATTAAAATTCACCTCTGTTAGCTGTTCACAGTGAAAGATTAAATTTAAGTCATGTGACCAGCCAATCAATGCAAGATATTCCCAGTCTCAGGACCTAGGTACCAATAAGTAGTATGGCTATTTGAACATGAAAAGTAACAATAGGTTTTATTGATAGCCTGAGCTGATTCTAACCCTTGTTATCTGGCTTCATATAATAAAATCACAAGTACTTGTGAAATTAACATGAACATTGAAGTCATGCTTATTTATTAACATTACAATTTTTAGAAAGAAACTTGACATAAGTTCATTCTCAAGAGGGCAGTTGTTTTTAAACCAGTGCAATAATAATAATATTCATTCTACTTATTTATAGGATAAACAAAACAATAGAGCATTTTGCTCAGGTTAAACTTGGATCTTGTTGGCTACTCTGAAATCTGACAGTAATAATTTGAACAAGCTTTAGAAATGACAAGTCTTCTGATTGTTAAAATAGATGAGCTGACCTCCTAAGCAGCCGCCTACCTGACACAAAGTATGCCTTATTTTTAGCTCAAATATATAAGCTCATTTTTGTGCCAAGAGTAGTTTACTGCCACATAGCCTGAACAAATTCCTCCCCATTTACTTCTTTGCTGCGAGGCTGGAATTAAAGTGAATAATTTCTGAACGTTGGCCTTTCTGATGTGGGTGGGAATTACATTAGTATGTAGACAGTGCTCAGGGCTGTCTGGACCTATGCAGCCAATATGAAAATGCCTTCCTGAATGCTAATGCTACTTTATATGTTATGCCAGCCAAGCAACTGAATAAACCTTTAAGTGCACACATGTCCTCTTCAGAAACACACTCAAGTTAGTCTTCTCACATTTTTATTCCTTTTCTACCTTATTTACCCAGTTGTACTTGCTTCTTTTCACATGAGATGGAGTATATGTATTTTCAAAAAGTTTCTGTTCCCCTTCAGACCACATCAACCTCCCTGAGTACTGGCTCCAACTGTGTTTCAGCACAGTCTGGAATTCCCATGTTTTATTAGGACTTAACTAAATTGTCTCTATACAATCATATGACTGGCTGGCCTATGCACAGAAATGAGGCCTTCTACCTTTTTTGATTTGGCTACATCCCTTGCATAAAGCCCCTCCCAAACTCTTAAATATTGCTGCTATCACTGGGACAGCTCTCAACTATGAATGAGAACTTACTTGGCAGTTATATATAACTTAATTTGCATAATTGATAAAATCAGAACAAATAGCCAAACCTGTTCAACCCAGTATCTACAAATATCTTTTGTCTTAAGCGCCATTAAGAATCATGCTTATCTTTTCAAATCTCCCACTGTTACTCCTTCTTCTTGTATAATTCCTACTTGCAAAGACACCATAAGAACCACGTTTGACTCTCAACTTTTCTTTTTCTTTCTTTCTTTCTTTTCTTCTTCTTTCTTTCTTTCTTTCTTTCTTTCTTTTCTTTTCTTTTTTCTAGACAGCTAGACAGGATCATGCTACGAAGCTCTGCTAGCCTCAAACTTGTGGTGATTTTGCTGCCTTTGCCTTCCAAATCTGGGCTTAGAGATGTGCACCAGGCTTGACTCTCAGTTTTCCAGTCTGCAAAATTAGTCATTGCACAACTGCTCAACTCCCTTTACTATACATTGGAATGCTGTTGTTGTTTCTGAGCAATGTTGTGTTAAAAGGGTGTCTTGGCTCTTTACATTAACTACGTGTTGTATCTCTGAATTACCAGCTGCTGCAGAATGTGATACCCAACCTCTTTCTCACACATTATCCTGCCAAATCCACAGATCTTGCTGATATGATCAATAGTGGGAGTAAGTGATCTAATTAATAAAGCCATGAGAACCAGGAAAAACTCCCTAATTATTATCATCAGAGTAATTAGACAATTTGATAACATTCAATTACATTCAAGTTAGAATCATTTTGTTCTCCCTTGTTCATGTGTGTGACAACTTTTTGGTAGACAGCCTATAAAACCAAAAGGAAGAAGGGGCAGATTTCTGCTGTTCCTTTTGTTATAAAATCTTGGTCTTCAGGAGTCTTCTGAGATGTCAATGAATAATACCTCTCAGAGCTGAGGACCACATTAAAGGTGTCACATCAATTAATCAATTGCTAAGAAGAAAAGAAAAATATGCAACAGGCTATTCTCTTCCCTGATTTCCTCAAAATGCATTTTAGTCCTTGTGAAGCAATTCTTTTTAACGTGCATTGGTGTTTTGCCTGTACATATGTCAGTGTGAGGATGCTGGGTCCCCTAGAACTGAATGAAGTTACAGAAGAGTTTTAGGATGTTATGTGGGTGCTGGAAATGGAAGCCAGGTCCTCTGGAAGAGCAACCAGTGCTCTTAACTGCTAAGCCATCTCTCTAATTCAGTGAAGGCATTTCTTAAAGAAGGAAGTACACTGAAGTGAACATTGCTGGGATACTAAGAGCTATGTTAGCTCAGATAGACATCTAATGTAGCCACTGAGGTATCACAGGTTTTACATGGAGTGCTTCAAACATGGCCATGCTCAAGGAGATAGAAAATGTAATGTTCTTGTTCCCAAAGATTACAACATTGTCTAAATATGCTATAGTGTTGGAGGACTTTAATAAAATTGTTAGCTAAAAATTCTTATTATATAAGGCATAATTATATGTTAAACCTCTGTCTGAAAATAATACAAACTCACTGCATTACACTTCATAAATGGAAGTAATTATTGAGTTTTATAATGATGCTGGTATTTTGACTGCATTAGACATTAACACTAAAACATCACTTGCCTTATTTAAAGGAGACTGAATCTTACGTTTCATGACTATTACATTAGCTGCCACTATTTTTACATTCCTCCTTCCCTCCCAGACCCATCTGACCTCCTACAGCTTGCTTTTCAGCCCCATTTCTTCATCCAAAAGTTGTAAGAATTATAAACTCCCAAGTTCTTTCCTATTTGATATGACAATCTCTGGACACTATACAACAACAACAACAATAATAAACCCTTGCCATTCACCATATATCACACTTCACAGTAAATTCAGTACTAGGGTCTATATAATTTTCTGTCCTCTATTATCCTATTGCTGTTGTCACAGATTCTATTAGTAAATGCACTTGACTCACCCTGGCTTTTTCTGAATCTTGATGTTTTGTGGTTTAGTTTTTTTGTTCAGCTCACTCCCGTTCTTAAACCATTTGAATCTGAGTTCAGGGTATTCGGAACTGGTCTCACACCGAAGTACCAGCTTGGAACCTGCAGCTGACTCCTGGCTTTTCATCTCTTTCAATCGGGGAGGCAAGGCTGTAAAAAGAAAGGGAGAAGAGAAAACTGTGATCATTCGGCCTTTCAAAAGGAAATATATTAATGTTGAATGAACTTGATGAGGTCCCATTACCACAAGGCAAAATAATAATAAATAATAATAATAAATTTAAATGAGTAGGCCAAAATGGATCCCAACTAGGAGAAAAATAAAATATCCAAATAAATTAAATCCAGCACAGAGCACGGGGTTCGGAGGGATACCTGGATGATAAACTCATTCCTAAAACATTCTCAGTAGCTACTCCCTTGGTTCAACAAAGGCAGTGCTAAGATGGGGATGGGGCCAAGCTTTGTATTCAGAGCTGCATGGCCCCATCCATATCACATATCTGCATAACTCCATACAATGGCACCGGGAGCGTCATGCCCATTTATCAGTTAGATACTGATTTCAGAGTAAATTCTACTAAGTCTATTTTCTCTTTCCTCATGGTTATGACATTTGTACAAAGTAGAATTGAGCTCATCTCATTAAGCATCACAGGTGCCTGTCCCCCCCTCCAATTCTGTAAGATGCAAGTCCTTAGGCAACATCACTCCTGACTGGGCCTACAGATGCTACCCCAGAGACAGTGAGGCCTCCAGATGCCCACCGCTGCCATGTCCTGGACACGGCATTTCCAAATCTTCAGGACAGAAGCTGTGAATAGCTAAATTGTGCTACTTTATACTATCCTGCAAAGGATACATATCATTGTGATTTATACAAAACTGTTTATTGCTGGAATGTGTATGGATAAAATCACACAGTAATGAGTAAGTAATAAAGCAGCATACACAGGAAGCCAGACTACCACAAAGCTGAGTGACAGTGAAGGGTATATGTGGTGGCTTGTCATAAGTGTCTACAAGGTATATTTGATTTTTATAATAACATATTTCCAATTAAAGAATAAACAGATGGCTTTTCATCTACACACACATTTACTTAATGATCAACCATCACAGAACCCGAGACCTCAACAGCTCATAGTTTCCGCTGAGTCTTGCAAAGGCCAGCGACAAAGTCTACTTTTCTGCTCAGTTCAGGAATTAACAGGAAATCCCAGAAAACAAACCCAACTGAAGCAGACTCTGCCTCACCAGCCCAGTGCATAATTACTCCCTGGGTAAGGACCCAGAGTCCAGGGACACAGTCAAGGTCGCCTTACACACGAACGGAAAGTAGATACCTTGCTCACTCCAGCTATTTGTTTTTCTACAACTCTGCCCTTATGAGGCAAACCTCAAAACTGTCAGAAGTGAGCATAGGAATTAAAGCCAAAACCTTTGAATGCTGCAGTTTCTTAGAAGTACCCCTGTAGATCACAACCTCACCTCTTTGGTAGTGCAGCAGGAACCTACTGAGGCAGGCACAGAAACAGGTTAGAAGACTCAGCTATTCCCAGCTTTCATTACTACTTGACGATTATGTCTGCCTTGTTTCTGTTTTTCCCACCACCATCGCCTACTTTTTCTTGACAGCTTCAAAGTAAAACTTGCTTTCTGAACAAATTCCACAGGACTTCTACTTTTGAGATATGGTTTGCGGTCCTGCTTTGGAAGTTTTAAAAACACTAAATTCTAATATATCTGACAAGCGCCTATATTTATCACCATTAGCTCCTTAAGATCATTTATAAATTTCTGACTCTGCTGAAAGGTTTAGGAGAAACACACAGGAGAGAGCCAAATGGCATCAAAGAAACTGGCTTGTATATATTAAGTAAAATAAATTGCTGCACGTATGCACAAACTGAGAACGAGTGTGTGCTTTACAACTGTACTTTAAATTGAAGTTGAAACTCCACCAAAATTCTCAAGGTCTGGTCCATTCCTTTAATAAAAACAACATTCCCTATATAGCTAGATATAGTTAAATCTCACCAAATCTGTGTTCCCTCTTCTACCACTCCGGACATTGGCTTATAGATTAAATATTCATGGTATAGGCAAAAAATCAATTAGCAAATAGGAAAGAGAACCATTCATCTAAGATGGTGGTCCTCAACCTTCCCTAATGATAGACTCTTTAATATAATTCCTAATGTCATAGTGACCCCAACCATGAAATTGTTTTCATTGCTACTACATAATTTTAATTTTGCTGCTGTTACGAATCATAATGTAAATATCTGTGTTTTCTGGTGATCTTAAGCAGCCCCTGTGAAAAGGGTCATTGATACCCCACACACAAGGATCGAGACCAACTGATTACAAACTTCTGATCTAAGGGAACTGTTTTCAGCTTCCCCCTGCACTTCTCAGGACTGCTCACTGCTATCTATGCTTCAAGCAGAAGCTGTTGAGGGCAGGAAAGAAAAGTTTAACATGTGCACGTGAGATACACACTATATTTGACTGTTTGATGAAGGATCTGACCCTCGAGAATTAACTTGTATCATTGTGCTCCATGATACAATGGAACATCGGAATAGCCTTGGCATGCTGAGCAAATTAAAATAGAAACCTGAAAAAATATTATCAAATAGCAATGGTAGTCCCAGGAATATTGTCCCTGCATACAACCTCTATAAAGCCTGTCCCACACAGCTGTATGCGTGTGTGCATGTGTGCATGAGGGTTAGAAAGATGATGAGCCAGTATAGTGCTCACTGCACAAACATGGAAACATTGAGTTGGGAACACCCTCATAAAAAGCCAGGCACAGTAGGGCATGCCTATCATCCTGGTGCTGGAGAGGTGAAAACAGATAACAACATGGCCAGCTAGATTAGCCAACTTGATGAGCTTTGGGTTTACTGAGACCATGTCTCAAAAAATAGAGTGGATTGACATTGAGGAAGACATTAGATATCCACCCCTAGCCTCCATAGGTATGTGAACATGTGTGCAAACATGAACACAAAAGCATGCACATACAAAGAGTAAGAACAGAAATCAGAGGTGGGAGGAGGAGTAATCAGGAAAACCTGGTAGGGAGAAAACCCAGAGCCCACAATTAACTTCTCAAAAGAGTACGTTAATTGAAATTAAAGGGTTCTTTTGCAATATTTATACTGTACTGTCATACACCACTCATAAAATGTAAAGACAAATGGAAGATTATGAAGTATTCTCTTTTTACTTTAGTTTATTACGTTCTTTTAGACTTCTCCTATGTGGTCATCAGTTTTAGAGCGTGTTGCCCTGCCTTATCTAAGACCCTTGTCCTGCACCTTCCACAAATATATCTCAGCATCCCTAAGTGTCTGCTCCCTGTACACAAACCATCTTCCATGCTACGGGCCACCCTCATCCCTCTGCCTTCGCATCTCAGGGCTCCTCTCCATCAGCCAACCCCTCGTCTCCATGGCTTTCACCTATTCCCTGCCTCCCTCCTGAAATGATCTTTGCTGCCATATATCAGGGACCACAACATTTGTGTCCCGTTCCATTTTCTCTGAGCAGTCCTGGTTCAGGCAACACATAAAATGGATGTTTACTAATGGCTGGTTCTCACCTGTGTAGCTTCTGAAGAACAATGACTGAACTCAAGTACGTTTCCCTACATTGTGGCACCGTTCCCAGGCTTGAAGTAGATGGAAAGGTCAGTAGGCTGAGAATAAGGTCACTTCAGTTTCATTCCATTGCAACTACAATCATTTCTAAATTATTATAATGAACTATAAAAGCCAAATCACTTGTCAATATGCACCTAAAACAGATTTACAACACTGTAAATTTCTCCAAGGAAAAAAAATGCATGCAAATTTGCAAATCAGAGTCAAAACTGATGTTGTTTGTTGCAAATAAGTCACCCTTCTTTTCTCTAGAGTTCAAAGCCTGTGTCACCAATCTGGGATTATATATGTGTACCACCCTATATACCTCACAACCAGAGCTGCTTAAAACACTCACTCTCGGTAGTTCACTTGAAGTAAATGCATAGATACTTTTAGTGTTCTCCAAAGCAACAGAATGGTGTTACACCGAGTTCCTTTTAGTACATTCAACACTAAATCCCTTTAGAATGGGAATGGCTAATTGAACATCTGCCATGTGCCAGGCTCTAGCCTAAGAGCTTTATACTCATTACCTCTTGTTATATAACAATCCCAGGGCTCGGTGTTATTATCCTTACAACAAATATGCTGATGAAGAAATGGAAACAGAAAGAGTTACTTGCCTGTCATCACACAGCTATTTATGGAGCCTGCCCCTAAAGACACAAACCTGAGTGTAGAGCCTTTCCTTTTAATGACCAAGCCAGAAACGGTTCTTTGCAAATCTTCATATCTTATGCTGAAAATGTCCTCAAGATTGAATTAAATGATTTCTCAATAGTGAGTATGTTTTAAAACGAAATCTGAGCTATAGGAAGTGGTAGATCATCTCTGCACACATTCCAAAGCAAAAGGTAGTCTGGGAAACAAGAGTGATATGCACAATTGCTGCATTTTCTGAGAAACCTTGATGCTTTATGGGAAAAGAAAACAGAATACTTGAAATTGCCATGATAAAAAAAGAGAAATGCTTTCTACTCCATGGCTGTCCATCTGTCAAACAGACCACATGCCACAGGGGTCAAGGAGCTCTGTCTTATGCTTGTGTTCACTGAAATGCAATAACCCCTACGTGAAGACACAGTAACAAAAGGGTCCTAACAGAACAGATTACTGTCATTCTGTCAAGGTGTAAAGGTAACACGCCATGACAATGGAGGGATGGATTAAGTCGTAGCCCAGCTGCTAACAGCTTGGAGGTTGAGTGTTCAACAGGTCTGGCTAATTAGTGCTGTGGCCACAGCTGCCCCCAATTAGAGACCCTCTCACTCAGCTCAACAAAGACATCCAGCAGGCTTCTTGGTAGGCTGTCCACTTGGTGCTTATGTGCCAGGGAGGGGTTTACCTGAGTGCCTAGCAAATTTCTGGTGATGTAAGCTTGTAAATTCTAACTTTTCTGTGGTCAAAAATAAGTTTTCCTCCCTTATTTGTCATAGAGACCTGTGACATCCCCTAAAAAACATGCCTAACAAATAAATAGGAAAATTGATGTAGATAATAATGTATTTGTTTTTTCCTTTTCTTATAATAGCTTTTTAACCCCCTCACCACCCCCACCACCACCACCACCATGTCTCTCTTCTTTCCAAGTTCTCGGGCACTCCTCATTTGGATAGCCAGGTAAGCATGACTTCAACATGCTAAAATTTATCTTTATATTTGCTTCGGCACATTACCATGACTTTGATGTGCTAATTTTTGCCTTTTTAGCCATTTTTCTTTGTTCAAATTGAATGACATTTAGCTAATTGGTGTCACTAAAATATTCTTATTTTAGAAGGAATTTATTTACATTTTCTAAACTGCACAGGCCTTCTGAGGCTGTTTGAAGATTGTTTGGCTAGAACCGTTATCAACAGTCTTTGGACAACTGAATAAAGGGATCTTTATTGTTTTACTTCTGTCCCAAGGGAAAGTCCAGAAGGAGAAAGTTTCATATCTTCAGATTCATAGGGATGGGGCTTGGTTGAAGAGTTGGCAATTATTTAAAATTTCTCTAAAACATTCCAAAGGAAGGGCAGCGAGTTTAAAAGAGTAGACCAAAGATGGTGGCATCCTCAAGGACAAGAGTGGGAAGCAAATGTGGTCCTGTAAGTCATAAAGGCTCACAAAGAGCCAAGGTATTTTTTATTTTTTTTTTTTATAGTCACAGGACACTAATTCATGGAACACTTTAGATGCACAAAGCAAATAGCTTTAGGATAAAAAGGGAAATGTAGCTTTGCATAATAAGTATAACTTGGAAAGCGCTTATTCTGGGAGGCTATACGGGAAAGTGACTAAGGAAGCATCATGGTGGGGTAAAAAACCCTGGCTTTGGGAGCCAGCCAGGCAAGCAGACCCAGGTTTCAGTTCTTCATTTCCCAATGAACACTCTATGACTGGACTGGATCTCTTGATGGAGTCTTATCCTGTTCATCTGCCAAGTGAATTTTTACATTTCAGAAGCTGAGGAGAACTAAAGTACTGAGACCTGCTTTAAATTGGATGTTTCCAGCATGCGGTCGGCACTGCTGAGGAACTCTGGCTTCTTTCAGAAGGCAGGGAGCTAGTGTGGTACAAAGCTCATCTTGTCAAAATGAAGCCCTGAGTTCCATCCCATAGAAGTAAACTTCTATGACTTAGTCTACTGTTTAGAAAGGAGTTTTAGACATCATCTCATCTCAGCCCTGTAAGGTGGTAAGTTCTAAATAAGGTCTGCAGTTGGGCCAATAGACCTGTATCTTCTTTTCAATGGGTATAATAGGATTACAGAACATTAATGGAACTCTGACTTATCTTTAAAACCTGTCTATAAATCTAAAATGATTTTCCCAAGAACTCATGGTGACTAAGTTCAGTTTTACAGTAAGCATCTCTGTCTTGCATTCTCATAAAACTATTACTATTCCATTTAATTCAATGCTTGCTATCTTGATAAGTAGTTGTCCCAAGGGGACAAAAAAATACTCACTCGTTTATCATCTGCAACATCTGTTTACCCTTTGTAACTAGCATAGTAATATTTGCTCAGTGGAAGAATAAAAAAATCAACATTGTGCCATGGCTGAAATCCTCTGTAACTAACAAGCTACTCATTTTCTTCTACTGCCCAGGATGCCTATAAAAACGCACTGGATTTCCTGAATCTATCCCTGCCTTTCCTACTCATGTCATATTAACACTATATACCGTATTCTTAGCATAAGACAGTGGAATGCTTTGTGGGGATCTATAAAGCCTCCTTATGCTCTCTGCGTAGTATCCCAATCCTTGCTCATTCAAATAAATACTTTCCTTTTCTTAGACATATACTGAGTTCCCATTACCATGAAAATGTTATTGTGCATTCATTCTACTGTTGCTACCACTACTTTAGGTCCTCAATATAAAGACATAAATAAGACTGTCATGGTCCCCAGTATCCTAAAATGTTTGTCCTGGTTAAGGAGAAACAGATAAAGAACCCACTAACTGATTACCCTGTAATCTGACTTATAACACAAATCTTTCATCAGCACATTCTGAGAGCATGAAAGAGTCATATTCAGGTAGTTCTGTTCACCCAGCTTCATCCTAAAGTTTCTTTTTCTACTCAAAATGATCTTGAAAGTCAATCATTAACCCTATATACAGCCCACTAGTTAATATGAAGTACTTAGGTACTGCTACCATGATGTAAAGTCACTTAGAAAGCCAATAGTAACAATTTCTATAGTAGATTTTTTAGTAATTTATCAAGCTTTCTTAACTAATATAAGGTAACAGCGTTTGCGGAGCTGAGACCTAAGAACACTCCATTCCTGTGGCAGGCAAAATAATGACTTGCAAATATACTTACATAGTAATCCCCAAAGCCCACAAACATCTCCTTACATGCAGAGACTTGACACTGGATCTTGGCCAAAAGGCCTACAAGCTGTGCAGTGCAAAGGTGACCTGAGAGATGTGATTAAGGTTAAAGACCTTAAGAAGGGCAGATCATGCTGCCCTCCAAAAGTGCTCCAATCTAATCTGTGAGCCTGAAAGGAAGACAGTCTCTCCTCCTTAGTGTAATGAAAACACCAATGTCAAAGGAGAGGAGGCCCCAAGCCATGAAATTCAGGTCACCCCAGGAAGCCAAGGCAAGATGGATGCTCAGCTAGAGCCTCCTGCAGCCTTGATGCTGCCGCCTCATTTAGCCTAGAGAGTCTCTTCTTGAAATTCAAACGTTTAGAACTGAAAGTTGGCAACTTTACATTATCCCTTAGGTTATAAAAATCTATTACAAAAGCAATAGAAAACTAGTACAGTTCTCCAAACTAAGTGTGTCAAGTTTTTAACGTCAGCAACTAACAACTATGAGATGTTTATCTCATTAATATATATAGGGATTTAGCTTATTTAAAAAAAGAAAAAAGAAAAAAAGACAGATAAACCTAGATGCAAGTTAAATCAGTAGCTATTCATCTCTTCACCTTCCCAATATTCTACTCATGGTCCCGAAAGAAACCCCAAAATGGCTACAGATGCCAAGAACCGAGGGTAAAACCACTGGATGCTCAGGAATGAAGTTTAAACCTAGACACAGAACCCAGCAACCACTGCATCTCTTTCACCTTAATTTCTTGAAAAGATGGATTCATTGTTCAAGTGAATAGACTTCAAAGGCAGCCACAGGAACCAATCCTTCTTCAGGGACATTGTGATCAGAACATAAAAGCAAAGTCATTGGCTTAATTTTATATTTTAAGCATGGCTTCTGCATAAATATTAGCATCCTAATGACAACAGTATGCAGTTTTTTAAATCAAGAAAGGACTTCTGCCAACATTTCCAAGGCCTTGCAAAGGTTTGCACTTAAAGAAACAAAGCCTACATATTGGGTGGAATGTGCTCTCATCTGACATTTAAGTTAACAACCCAATTTTTTCCTAGTGACTATGCAATTTACACAGCCATAATTTTTTTGGTTTTGAAAAATATCACTTACTAACCAAATTTTAATAAGTAGGAGAATGTAAACAAAATTCCCAAAGGAAGACTCCAGAAATTAGCATTATATTCAACTCTGGGTTGTGTCTAATGAAACCCCTCACTAATTTCTATTTAAACTCTATTTCTCCCAGAAAGCTATTTCTTGCATAACTTTGGTATACCTCAAATATCTTACATAACACAAGGGAACACTGTGAAACAGAACCAGAAGGGCTCGGTAAATCTAAAGAAGTATGAGCAAATCTATTTGCAATGAGGAAAATCCTGCTAAAATAATTCAAAAGCTATAGAAATATAGACACTTAGGAGCCTAGCTCAGCCCAGCTTATGGACAGGCCCTAAGGACTGTCCTTAAACAAAGAAAGGGCAAACACACTGAACAACAACACTTTGATTTCAGCATCCAAAGCCTCAAGAGAGCATTAACCATGGTGGTAGCAAAAATATAGGAAGAAGAAAAATGCCTCAAGGCTCTGTGAGCCTCATTCCCCTCATATAGATGCCCTATGAATGAGACATGTTGTCAATATACTGAGAATAGGAAGCCATAAAGGACAACATATTCTGTCTAAAGAGAAAGCCTTTGGAATCCAGGAAGATCTAGAAAAAGCTGACATTAACAGATATACCTTACTTGCTATCTTAATGCACAGCCATTCAATCTTCATAAAGAGAAAGAAGAACACCACCCCTCACTCCTTTACTTTATATTTGCTCTGGGGGAACCAAAAATATTAATGCTTACAGGGACCTTAGGAGCGCCAGCACTGATCAGCCCTATTAGACCCCGACCTTTGTTAAGAGTTGCTTTACTCAAAAGTGGTGCAAACATGTATTCAGCTGAGAAATGGAAAGCATTATTTCCCCGTATGTCCATGCTATCTCCACACCACCTACATCTCAGTTCATTTTATTACCATTACCCACCCAGAACCCCTGCCCCATTTCTATCCCCAGATCTTCCAGGAAGGGAACTGTGATAGTATTAGGCAATCAGC
Source organism: Cricetiscus sungorus (assembly GCA_030556225.1). Lineage (NCBI taxonomy): Eukaryota > Metazoa > Chordata > Mammalia > Rodentia > Cricetidae > Cricetiscus > Cricetiscus sungorus. The sequence goes on along the minus strand of JANBXA010000180.1, from coordinate 19,446,332 downwards.
AGAGCCACTGTAACCACTCAATTACAAAGTGACCTCAGAAGTGGAAAGCGAGGAAAGGAGTTAGTCAACCAATGCAGGCAATGCAGCACACATCACAAGAAAAGAGGAAGCACCCAGAAGACCTTCACGTCATGAGGGTGGCAGTGCTCATCATGGACGTCCATGCCAAGGGGGTGTCCATCAGAATAGACCTTGTCAAAAGCTGACTACAACATTTGGTGAAAGATCAGAACACGAACGGGAAGAAGGCATATTCCTAAGAAGCAAGGGAGGGGATTTAAAATTTGTTGTTATTTCAGTCTGTTTGGCCTTGGGTGTGTTTAGGGTTCACATCAGTTCCTGAGACATCCTTTTTCCCCCTAACAGCAGAGAGCAGCCACCTCTTTAAGATGGAATCATAAACTGGTTTTCTCACATTTCGGCATTCTGACGTAGTTATACTATAAAGCATGTCAAGCAGAGGTTACACAAATAAGTTGCTGAACTTGGGTTATCTTAAGATGTGTGGGTATATTTATTAAAAGCTGTTTGAAAAGCATGTTTAAAACAAAACAAAAAATGTAGGTGCTATTCTTCAGAAACTGTCTAATACCCCCCACACACACACACACACATACACACTTTGAGAAAGAGTCTCTCACTGGCCTAGAAAAAGCCAAATAGGTAAGCCAATTGATCATTGAGCCCTGGAGACTTGCCTGTCTCTGCCTCCACAGCACTGTAGCTTTAAGTGCCACAACCAGAACCAATTAAGGCTCGTAGAATATAAAACTAAACATAATCATGGACTACCTCTCCCATTTGGAATCAGAACAACTGTATCTATCCAATAAGAGAAAATGTTTTTAGTTTGTTGATACAATAATCTCCTCTTTAGGGAGCTGGAGAGATGGTTTAGGGGTTAAGAGCACTTGCTGTTGCTGTAAAGGTCTCAGGTTCAATTCCCAGCACTGAGGTAGCATCTTACCACCTTCAACTCCAATTCCAGGGGATCTGATGCCCTCTTCTGGTATCTAGGCACTAGAGATGCACATGAAGTAGAACTAAGTAAAATTTTTAAAAATTTCCTTTTCTGTTTGAATTTCATAAGTTATGATATCATGATCCTGATGGTTGTCAATGATATTCAATAATTAAAAGGTAAATGGGATTAAAATATCAATATAAATTGGAATAATGTACTACAGTTGAGCAGGAAACTATGCAGGCATCAGAACTATAATATTGTATAATTATTCTAGAAAGAAGGAAATTTGGGAGCAGTGACAGAAATCAATAAAGTGATTTTATATATTCAACTTTTATATTATGATACTATAGAATGTTTGGACTTGACTTTATTCCTTGCTCGTGTTGTATGAATGACACTACAAAAAAAACGTACTTGTGATGAATCTGAAATCACTTATACTGTTTAGAAAACTATGCTGGAATTTAATGATGAGAGCTACTATGTAATTCTCCAATCCAAAGTGCAAAGTTTTGGATTAACTCTATCAAGACTCAAGGAGTGTGCCACTTACATTGTGACTCTAAAATACAATACGGTGCAATTATTTCTTCGAAAAGGCAAAGTGAGAACAATGAAAGTGAACCAGGATGAAGTACTTCAGGAAAGAAGTCAGACACACAAAGTTTTAAACACAGTCAAGTTAGGAGTATCAAAAAAATGTAAGATAAAAAGAACATCAAAAAGACTTAACAGCAAAGAACATAAAACACCTGCATGGATTTTGGAATCCCAGTTGAGAAACTGGATTCTGGCTCTGGCCCTGCCTTTTTTAGATCTGCAATTTGAGGACACACATTTTGATGTATTGTAATTGTTTACTTTTCATCATCTCGCTGTGGAATGTTCATTCAGCTTTGCTTGAACTGACAATTATTCAGTTCACCCCCATGAGCAACAGTGAGTAAAAGTTGGGTTCAGCTTTCAAATTAAAAAAAAAAAAAGTGGACCAGAGGAGTAGAGGTGTGCAAAATATAGCCTAGGAGAGACACAAACAAAAGCAAATCTGGACCCTGGTCCCATCTGGCTGTGTGAAGTCAAAGGTGGCCATGAGGGCTGTGCTGAAGACAAGAGCAGGCTCAAAGATGGGCCTTGAGCTGAAGAAGGAACAGGTCAAAGCCCCGAAGCTAAGACCTGAAACTGAACACCTGCTCTCCCAGCTGTCAAATGGTGATGATCCTGGGTACAAAACCTGTTCTGAGGTGAGGGGGTAGTGCAGAGAATCTTCTATGTACATTGTTTATAACTGAGCAATGTGAATTTATAAGCATCTCAAAGTGCCAAGGAGCTATGATCCCAAAGCATTTTTAGTGAGTACGGAATGCTAAGTAGGGATTTATAACACAGCCCAGAATCCATTATTACTGGTTTCAAGTAGAGACGTCATTGTTGTACCTTTAATTAGAAGCACTGTCCTTACTGACTTACTTTATTGTGTCTATGAAATATAGTATAAAAACTGTACCAAGTTCATTGCTAACTTCAACCCTCTGAACCCACCTTCCCCACCATAGTCTTTTCCAGGCCCTACTAAGCGTAGCACAAGTATGTGTGGGGGATTTCTGCCCAGATTGTCACAAGCAAACTGCTTTCCTTTTCAATAATCAGTAAGGACTAAGACAAGCACTCCATATAGGTTTGGGTCAGAGTAACTTTCTGAGAATGATAAACTCACATACCTGTACCACTCAGCTGCACACCATTAATCATAGTCATTACACACATTACCAAGATAACTTTATCATTGATTACCTGAACAGTCGGCAATTATCAAGAATCTAGTGATACTCTGTCTTAAAGAAAGTTTTCCTTTCAAAACCAGGATCAATATTCAGTTACTCTTCACTGGGACATTTAATTAGCAATGATACTGCATATAAGTGTTTGAGTTTTAACATTTATCTTAAATTTTTTAAAATAAAGTAGAGAACATATGTATTTAGAAATGCCAGTTAAGGGCTGGGATGTAGTTCAGTTGGTAGAGTGATTGCCTAGAATCCATGAAGTCCTGGGTGAGATCCCTAGCTGGTAGATGCACCATTGGGGTGCCCACCTGCAGCCCCTTCATTCAAGAGGCAGAAGCAGGAAGATGAGGAGTTCAAGCCTGAAGCCAGCCTTGCCTACATGAGACTCAAAATCTAATAAAAAAGAAATCCCATTTAAGGCTTTCTCTAGAAGATTAACTGAATGAAGTCCAAATAGAAAACAAATTTTAAAAGTGGAAGGCAAGGTCTACTCTTTCTGAAGTTTTGCATATAAACTCATGTACATACAAATTAACACATTATAAATTCCTTGTGGGTAAGAATCGTATCTGTTCTATTCACTGTTATTCTCTGGCACATAACACAATATAAAAAAGCAGATTTTGCCCTAAAAATAATTACTTGTTAAATAAACCAATATAAAAACCCTCTGCAAGAAACTAGGGGCCTCTAAATAAACAACGTCTTCCTAATAAATTATGAAAGAACAACATAGACATAAACTTATGGACTATAATGTCTGTGTGTAGAAAAAGACAAGCAATTAACGATCATGTTTGTAACATTTTTCTGACAGATACCAATGAAGTGCCTGCTGTACGATCTTTTCCTTTTGAAAAAGCAAACATTCTCAAAGACAAATAATGAGAAAGATTCTACAGATGACCATGACCAGCACACACAAATTTCTCCTTTAGCTGCAGCATCTCTACAGTGACCATGTGCACATGCCACTCAGAATGATCTCAAAGTTTCATCAGGCCCTATGTTTAAATAAAGCTCCCAGGAGTCCTGTAAATGCCTCTTTGCCCCTTCATGCTGCATGGCTCTTCAATGAGCTATTCATGTACTTACCATCTTTCTATTTTAATTCCCTGCACTAACAACATTGTGTACACGTTGCTTCCTTATATTTTCTGATACTGTGTTAGCTCTTCTCCCTAGAGGCATTTTTTTTTTTTATACTGAATTGAGATTCTTAATAGGCATGGTGCTGAAACTCTGTTGAGTATTGGAATCACTGAAGAGACAAGGACCACATCTCTGTAGTCCCTACACTGGGAGCTTGAGTGAGGCCAGAAGGCATATACTGCAAAGCTGTTTCCTGGAGATTCTGATGTTGCTGGTTGGTCCTGGGACCACACTTGAGAACCACTGGGATTTTATACAAGTCAGAAAAAAAAAAAAATAACAATAAAATAATCAACAGACTAATGTTAGTCATCCAAAGGAACTTTAAATTTAAAATCATAATATCACAAATAATAATAATGGTATCTGATCTCAATTTCCTAAACCTATGAAAAGGAGAATTGAAGTGAAGATCTAAAGATAAACACTTGTATAGTTTTTGAGATAGGATCTTGCTGTGTAGCACAGACTCTCCTGGGACTTACTATCTTCCTACTCTATCTTTCTAATGCTGGGTTTCCAGATGTGTGCCGCCACCCCAACCTCAGATGACCTCTATATGGGTCTTCCCTTGAATATATAAATGGAATATGAACATGGGTTCGAAATGGTAACAAAACAGACTACACAAAGAATATTAGATTAATTCCTGCCAGGGAAGCAGTCTTAAGTCCCACAAAGTAATTATTACTTAAATAATTTCACTTTTTCCACCTTTATGAAGATCCACTCTCCACAATGTTGGGGGGGGGCGGATCCAAGATCTTGCCCATGCTAAAGCTAGACATTTGCTCCACCATGAAGCCTCGCCCACTTCAAGGGGATCCTTTCATGTGATGCCACTATTCTGCATGACAACTACTTCCTAGCCCATAGGAACATCAAAGTAGATTTTTTTAATTAACATAAAACAATAAGAATCATAGTAGGGCTAGACAAAAGATGGTACTGAGAAAATCTCAAGGAAAGCACAAAAGAATATGAAACGGCTCCTTGGGAAAAGGGGTTGGGTTTTCAAGACAAGCAAGATAGGGACAGGTACAGAGCAGGATTGCTTGAACAAAGCACAGGCTGTAAGAGCTCACACTGCTGTTGCGAGGACAGTGAAAATCATGCCAAGAGTATAGCTAAGGGAAGAATGCCCACGGCAAGTTGGGCAGGTTATGTTAGGAAGGCCTTGCAGTGCCAGGCTGAGAAGTGCAGGTAAAAATAACATTCCCGGGAGACAGACCAGATGCATGTAGTCACAGATGTATCATTATTATTTCTAAGCTAGCTGTGAGAAAGCATGAACATTTTTTGGTCACCTAATTAGAAGGTATAGCAGCTCCAGTGTGCAAAAAATATTTTAAGACTAGAGAAATCATTAAACAGTTGCAATAGAATATGAAAGAAAGGAGTCAGGGATTCTCAGAGTGGTGACAGAGAGCAGATTCCTCAGGGTACAGGGTGTGAGCCTTACCTCTGTAGTTCTAGATATAGAAACTTGTCAGCTAACCAAACCAAGTAAGTTCTTGGGATGGATTCTCATGAGCAAATAGCTGAAAAGGTGTACGGTTCACAGATCACATCTCTGAGAAACTTGTGTTTAGTAACAATGAAAGAATTAAGACCCCTTACCCTTTGTTTTTGTTTTTTTGCTTTCAAAACACATCCTGTTTTGAAAATCCTTTTTCTCTCTACTTTCCTGGTGTTTAAAATAATCTAAGGGTTTAGAGAGTGCAATGTACTGCTTCTTTGACCACATGCTGGCAATGGAGAGCCAGCATGCAGTAGAAAGGAAGAAAGGGAATGGGAGAATTGTATCTAGAATTTTGTAATGTCCCATCCTTTCAGTGCCTATAATCTAGGATACCATATTTTCTCTCAGGACACTTAGGGTATCAAAGAAATTCCAGAATATAGCTGTGTTTAAGAAAGACATTTCTCACTGGGCAGTGGTGGCACATAACTTTAATCCCAGCACTTGGGAAGCAGAGGCAAGCAAATCTCTGTGAATTTGAGACCAGCCTGGTCTACAAGAACTAATTCCAGGACAGCATCCAAAACCACAGAGAAACCCTATCTCGAGGAAAACAAAAAACTAAACCAAACAAAACAAAAAGGCATTTTTCATTATCTTATTAGGTATTTATCATAAGTTTAGTTTACCCCAATGTAAATGTAAATGTGTTTTTCTTTGTATTTATTAAGCTATTTATCTACGACATCATATGTCATCACATAAGACATTTAACTAGCCAGTGTTAAATTCAAATTAATGAATTCTTCCTGTGGAGTGAAAAAAAAAGAAAGAAATATAAGTTAAGTCAGGAGGAGTTACGAATACCTTAAAAGCAAGGGACTGTTGTGGTCCAACTCCAATTTTACAGGGTAACTAACTTTGCAGCATAGAGAATGAACAGGCAGTGGAGATAAAGCTAAGAGAAACAGAGGGAAACCAGATGACTAAAGCAAACAAGACTTCAGCAGAGGAGTGGAGGATGGTAAGCTCCGGACTTTGCTTGGGAGCATTTCTGAGTTATCAGAGAGACACCATGGTCTACTGCAGGCCCAGAAACCACAGTACAAAGTTCAGAATTTGTCTTAACATAACTCCACTCATTGGGAATATCCGACTTGAAAACACACTGTCACGTTTAATAATATTGACTAAGCTCTGATTATACACAAGACACAGCCATAAATACTTCCTGCCTCCAACATAATGTTTACAGTTTAGTCTTGCCTTTACTCGTGTGCCAGGCTCTTTGCCAGTGAGAAACTCATTCTTGGGAAAACAATAAACAGGATCACAAGCTTTTCCAACAGAGGATGACAACTTGGCTTAGGATTTGTACGAGGGTGAGAAGTGGTAGAAATCAGAGAAGAAAGATAAGGACGACGCTATCATGGGTCAATTGTAGGCTGCCAACCAGAATGACTCCAAGTCAAAGAAAGAGGCAAGCTATACTAGAGGACCAGGTCAAAAGATTCTTAGCTACTGAGGAAAAGCATCCCCTACACATAGAGCAAATTTCACCCCCACAAAAGGCTTGTGTCTTTTCAACACCATCAGAAGTGGCTCCTCCGAAACAGGTATTCTAACACCTACTGTGTAGTTTGTGTAGATTCTTACCACCTGTCACTTAGAAATAGCTGAGGTTCTTTAAACTAAGGGCCACGACTCAGAGCTTCTTCATCTACAAATTAACTTAGGGATGGGTGGCTACATCAAGGCGAAGTCCAGTTCCACAGTGTAAGTGAAGCCCAAGACACCCAAAGGGTCTCGGTGAGTTAGCATTCTTGTAAAGACAAGGGTGATAACATCTCACTTGTAAGAAATGGGATTATGAAAGAAGCACTTGGAGATGGACGGTGATGTTAAACATGCAGGAGCAACTAACAAGAGAAGACGGGCTCTTTCATAAGTAAGAGAGTCCCAGGTGGGCAGCTCAGCTCTGACTCCCTCCTGCTCATATCGTCAAGCACATTTTTTTTTTTTTTTTTTTTGCTTTAATAATACTTCAGCATTACGACTAATGGAAACACCTGGAGCTAATTTTAACACTACTTTAGCCCAGGATATAGTCCAAATCCCAGCAGGCTGAAGTTCACCTTTGACCTGCCAAATATGATTACTTGAGTCGAGCATTTCTCGGGGGCCCCACAGCTGTTCTTCCTCCCCCTTCTGCACAGCTATGTCTGTAGTCAGAACTCTGGCAGCAGCAAGAGCATCCATGGCCTGACTCAGATAGAATGTGGAGCTCTTCACCAGTCTGTGTGGGGCTCATGCCTCCAAAGACTGTAAGTTTGACGACCTGACAGTCAGTGCTGTGCAAAACAGCAACCTACAACTGCTACAGCCTTTGGCACACGTTTTGAACCAAAGGATATCAAAGTTTGTAAGTCACAGGTGAGATGGAAAGAAGAACATCAAGCCTATTTGTGGAGAAACTGTGGCAGCAGACAATAGACACGTAGGTTGGAGCCTGGCCCCATCCTGATTGGGAAAACTTAGTCAAGTCATATGATCTTACAGCATTTTCTAAGATTGAAGAGTGGGAGAGGCAAGAGAGATGTTAGAGACTAAACCTTGAGCCCTGCCTTGTCTTAGTCACTGTTCTATTGCTGTGAAGAGACACCATGATGTGAAAACAATCAGCCAAACAACAAGGAATGGAGGAGGTGAGTGTGGCCAGGGAGATTTCCCAGTGGTTAGAGCACTCGCTGTTCTTGCAGATGGCCTGAGTTTGGTTCCCAGCACCAACGTGGCTTACAACCATATATAGGTATCTCCAGCATCAGAGTATCCAACATTCTCTTCTGATCTCTGCAGCTACTTAAAAGTGCATGTTCATATACACATGTTCATACATAAATATAACAAAATAAATCCACTAAAAGAAAGAAGTAAAAGAAGGTTCTGTGGAACAATCTTTGTACACTGTAAATATATATTACTCTCATCGATTAATAAAGAGCTGACTGGCCTGTAGCTGAGCAGGAAGAGATTGGGCTGGAAAGGGCAACTAGCAGGACACTGGGAAGAAGGGAAGAAGGGCTGAGTCTCGGGACTCTGCAACATGAGATGCACAGAGAACAGGATGGGAAGTTCATACATGAGGTGAACGAGCCTTGGGGTAGCACACGGTTAAAAGAAATGGGTTAATTTAAGTTATAAGAGCTAGCTAAAAAACAAGTCTAATTTATCAGTTGAACATTTACAATGAGTAAGTCTCTGTGTGATTATTTGGGAACTGGCTGGAGGGAACAAAATAAACCTCTGCCTATAGGAAGGGTTGTAAATTAAAATAAAGAACTTGGCCTAGTGGCGGTGGTGCACACCTTTAGTCTGAGCACTCAGGAGGCAAAGGCAGGCAGATCTCTGTGTGTTCAAGACCAACCTGATCCACAAAGTGGACCTAGTACTGATACGCAGAGGAACCCTGTCTCAAAAAACTAAAACTAAAATGATATAAAATAAAGGACCTGAAGTCTTAGCCACAAACTGCCCAGAGTCATGTGAGATGGAAGACAGATCAGGAGAAACAGCAAAATCAGAAGAAATGATGGCAAATTTGTAGGAAAGGGGGAGAGAAAAAACCCCAATCAAGTGAACAGAGTACGGTGGCCCAACATACTTTTAGTTCAAGGTGCAGAGAGAAGAGAGTGCGATGCAGGACATCTGTGGAGATAAACAGATGAGAATGCTCCAGAATGAAGCAAATGTAAATGCCCAGGGAGCCCCGTGATCCTGAGTAAAGAAAAGGGGACCCATACCTGAACACATCATAGTGAAACTGCAGGGCTGGGAGCTGAGAGGACAAAGTCTGGGACACTCCCAGAGAAGAAAGGCGGTGCCTTCAAAGAGAGGTGGTCAGACCAGCAGCTGACTTCTCAATGGCTTCTGATTAGGAAGCAAGCACAGGGACAAACAAACTCACCTCGTCTCAGTTCTAGACCAACCTCTGTGCTTTGCTTAATACCATAATTGCATGCTGACTAAGCCCTTTGTCTGAACTCTTTCTCAAGGTAATGGCAATAAAGAGGATATAAATTTCTGAAAATAATTCTGAAACATTCGGCAGCTTTTAGCTTTATTACCCAATAATGTGGTAAAGCCACTGTGCTAGAAATGATGGCATTTGCCTTGTCAGTTCTGTCTGTGCTAGAAATCTTCCCACCAATCAATTAAAATACCTTCCTGGATCTGGGCCATGGGGAAAGAAAGGAAAAAGTGGAATTGATTCTTTCCTCGTGACAAATGTGACTAGAGATGCAGCACCTAAATATATCTCTGGGCCACTGATAAAGCATCTGATCCTTGCTCGTTTTACATATATATGCATATATATATATATGCACATATATATATATATATATATTGAGGGAGGTCATTATATGAAGGAGGCCAACTTTTTTCTTTAGTTCTGCTTTGATCTTTGATTTGTATACTATATCTTACTAATACATACTTAATTAGGATTGTTATGACAGAGAACATCTTGAGCTTCGGAGTGGGTACACTTATGATTTTTTTATATGAAAAAAAAAGCAATCAAAACGATTCCTTGGGGCTAGATGTAGCTTAGTGGTAGTGTAATGCCTAGCATGCACAAGGGCCTGTGCTCTCTCTCCCACCCCAAATTGTCAACAGGGTTGAAAGAAAAACTCCCTGATGAAGGGAAGCCTCTCTGGAAAAATCAAATAAACCCTACTTAAAAACAAAGGAAAGTAATGTGTAAAATTATGAATTAGAAGCCTATAGCTAAAGAGGGGGAAAATGGTATATGTTAAGAATTTCAGAGCCAAGAAGACTGGGGCTCACACCTCTCAACTCCCAGCCCTTGAGAGGTAGAAGCATCTCAGGTGGAAATCAAGCCCTGAGCCTCAAAAAAAGGGGGGAGGAGAAGATGGGAGGTGGAAAAAGAAGTAGCAAAAGCCCCACATACTTTCTTGGGTCTTAGGCTGAGATGCTGGATTGATTAAAGCATACAGCTGTCGTGCGTAACAGCTGGATTCTAGCACCCAAAAAAATTGCTACTAAAAAGTAGCTTCTCAGGGGTGCTTCCCAGCCTACAAATTTATTTCTTTATGTACCCCCAGGGTATAAATTCTATACAACTCTAGTTAGATAACATGCTTGGGAGGAGTAAGTAGATTAAGGGTAGCTGAGTAGCTGTAATTCACAGTCAGCATGGAATTTCCACAGAGAACTTCTCTACAATGCCTTCTGGATTTTATAGTATTTACACTTTATGGCATACTAACAACTAATTTTCCCTATCTCCTCTAAATTATTTACATACATTAATAAACAGAGGTGGTTGCTAAGATGAATTACATTTCATTTCTGTATCACCCGCCAATAGTTGTTCCATGGGAGAGAAACTGTTTTCCCCACCACACCAATTTGAGTTTCCGTAGATATTTATAGCAGTCACTTACAAATCACTGCAGCTTCCCAAAAAGAAATTCACCAATGAAGACTCCAGGTGACAGTGTATCAGGAGCATACCACACAAAACAAGAGTCCACAAAATCAGATCTGGGAATACAATGTTCTACTATATCCAAGATCTTCCTTCTTGTTAGTTTCTAGAGAAGGGAACAATGCCTAAAGATTTAAATGATGGCTAAAGTCATAGAAGCTACTTCCCTCTTATAGTTGGCCTCCCTCTTAATTGCTGCTCAGCACGGTGTCCTATCTGTGCCAGCAACTGGGGCTCTCTGACCAAGGTTCCTGCTCCTCTTCCTCCCAGGAGGTTGTTTATCAGTTTCTCTGTGTGTCTCTGCGTCTCTGTCTCTCTCTGTCTCTGTCTCTGTCTCTCACACACACACACACACACACACATACATACACACACACACACACACACACATGCTCCCCTTCCAGTCTGCCCAATTATCCTCAGTTCCTCAGATGCATTCCCAGTGGACTCCTCAAGTCCCTTTCTAGTCACCGCTTAATGCCCTCACTAAGGAAGCTAGCTGAGCATGAGTCAGCAAACTGGATGTGTCTCTACTAGCCTCAAAGGAGCTCTACTGTCCTCAAGGCAAAGCTCCTCCCTGTGCTACAGCCCAGGAAGCTGCGGCATTATCCTGTGAAGTTCCAATCTGAAAACTTCTTCTCTCCATTCCTTAGGAAAATTTCATTTGAGGCCCCGACAAAAACCACAATATGCTAAGGCTTTAGATTGAGAATATTCGCCAAAACCTGTGAAGGATGACCAAACTAAATAATCATCCTCTAAGGACAGAAAAAAAAAAAAAATTACTGCATCTCTCATCCCTACTAAGCTCCTCCAGTAATAACAATAATAATGATGATAATAATAATCGTGGTAGCAGTAACAACCTAACTACCTAAATAAATAATAAATCCCCTCCCCAATGGAAACTGAACTTTTACCTGCAAAGCCAGTGGTAGAGTACAAGCTCTCTAGCCTCTCGGTTGTTGGTTCTAAACCGTGACATCTCATCAGAGCATGGTTAGCAGCTAACACTCCCTAGAGTAACTCAGTGTCTCAGCAGCTGTCCAGGCACAAAGGTTCTTGGCCCTTTTTGGATGAAGATACTGCATCTGACAAAGAGCATCTACGGCACACCCAAGCATCTCCTTCTCAGTCTGGGAGTCTCCTGCATTTAATAAAGGCTTTCGGAGGGTGGCATCACACCAGTATCACATAGGAATCCCATGCATAAGCACACTCCTAGTGCCACCATATCTTCCATGTTATGACATTATGACCCCAATGGCCCTCTTTTCAGATGAAACTTACTGACTGTATTGTGTAAGACACTGTATAAGGAACATAAAGATATAAAAGTTTGGTTGATTTGAATTTATGGCAGGTATTGAAATAAAATCCTATCAACCATGTCTCTTAAAATGTTACTTACTAACACAAAAATCCTGAAGCCTAAAATGCCCAAACCAATGGAAAGATAAGCTGGATTTATATCCAGAATTAATCATAGATTTAAAACTATAATCAAATAATTAAAATCATAATAATTAATATTATCAAAATCATAATATACTGGAATCCAAAGACCTGAGTTTTAATTCTGGGACCCATTTTCTGATTGGGTCCAAAGGTTTCCCTTATCTATGATAATGATGATGATGATGATGATGATGATGATGATGATGATAATAATAATAATTCAAGCAGGTGAACACTGAGATTACTTATCCAGCTCTATCATTGAATTTTTTCAAGATGGATGGCATACGACTTTCATGTTAAGCATTGTTCTAATTTTCTTTTCTATTGCTGTGAAAAAACCATGACTAAAAGCAACTTGGACAGGGAAGGGCTTATTTACATTATGGGTTATCATTTATCATCATGAAAGACTAAGGCAGGAATATGAAGTCAGGAACTGAAGAAAAGCCCACAGAGGAACACTGGTTAGAAGCTTGTCTCTCCCCCCCCCCCAATGGTTTGTTCAGACTACTTTCGTTATAGTCCAGATCCACCTGCCCAGGAGGGAACTGACCACAGTGTGCTGAGCCCTCCTACATTAATAAGCAATTAAGAAAATGCCTTACATTGGGCAAAGCCAATGGAGCCAATTCAATGGAGGTTCCCTCTTTCCAGATGTGTCAAGTTGACAACTGGCATTAACTCTACGTGGCAGTTTTTAATAATGATTACTCCATTACTTACTGCTATGGATTTATATATCTGTTATACATTTATATGTCAAACTGATAACAGCAAATATTACATGAAATGGTCAAAGCAGTCTATGACTGTGAACTGCTTACAGGGCATTTGTCTGTGTCTTAACTGCCTCTAAATGCTTAAAACAAAAAGGAACAAAAGTAGTTTAGGATCAGTAAGCCTTTAGATAAAAACACTTCATCTAAAACTTCATTGGGAACAATAATTAAGCATTGACTAAATATTTACTGATAGTTTTTAAAGAAATTATGCACATTTAAACCGCAAAAATAATGACTGGTCAGTCCCGGACCTGGTGACCTGCACTAACATTTTCCAGTGTGTTGAGAGTGACACAATAGCCAAGCTGCTGCCAAAATTAACAGTTATAAATGGACCACTAACACTTCTACACTCCAGAGTATGTCCCCAGATACATACTGCCCTTTGGTGACATCACTGTAGAAGGAAGACTGAGCTCTGGGGAAATAAAACCTGTGAAGATATAAGATATGAACATGTGCACCTATAGCCACTCAAAAATCCTTCAAAATGAGAATAATGGATTATTTACATGTCTCAATGTCTAGCAAAATAGTTCAGCATTTGCACAAGCTCTGACATATCATTTCAGTGAGTAATCCTATAGAAGCCGCTCTGGTCAATTATAATTATTAATTGTAATTATTAATACTTTTGTGGTGCTGGGAGCAAATCCAGGGAATGGTGTTTTCCATCACGGAGCTACACTTTCAGCCCTGCTGATTGCGTTTGAAAGTAAATGCAAAGAAAGCTTACAGCCATAAAAAGCATGTAACCACATGTTTGAGGATGTACAAATTTGACACTTAGAACCTACATCATGTAGCAAACATGTAATTACTTCTCTTTTCTTATTTGTCAGGGTAATGTGAAATATATTTTTCCCATAAAGCCATCAGTGACAAGAAAGAAACTTTTAGTGACAAACACGCCCTGACATAGGCTGAAGAAAAGGATGTCCATTGTTTACTTATCAGGAAAATGTTCAACAAAGAACTGCTCCGGGCATAATCAAATACTGGATTCTTATAAGATCTCTGTGAGAATTGTTTTATACTTAGCTAACATATTAATAACAAAACACTGGGGAGCTTTTAATTTTTTTCTATCTCAGGAGAATAGTGAGACAACTTGGGAGTGATAGACTGTTTTCTTGATACATCTGTATCATGATCAAGCTAAAGCAACCAGCTGTGGAACTGTGTGGTGTTGGTGTGTGATTCTGAAATACCTCATATCCAAAATGACACAAGGAGTACTCAGGTTCCTCTCTGTCACTAGGTCCTGTCATGTGAGAGGCACAGGCCCCTTGAAGTTTCCCAAACAGCATGTTCTAATGTCCTTCGAGACCAGGACCAATGGCATTTTGTCTCATCCCCAGGCTACTAAATTTTAATCTACAACTAGTAGCTTTCTCCTCTTTTTTTCTCACTGTCCATGAGGGCGAATGGAGCCAACACTGAAAATCCTTTTCCTTTTACAGAATGTGGCTGAATTTTCAAGTAAAAATCTAATGTTCCATATTTATTGTGTAAGTGGCAGAATGCTGTGAGAAATCACTTGCTTTTGTTCATGTACTGTCCAAGGTAGGCCCTTGTCCTATAGAAGGTCTTACATCCATCAGATCTGGAGACCATGAATCAGGTACTGTGTCCCTCCTTCCATTTGCTTCTTCTCATTCCCTGAGAAAGGGATTGGGCCCTGTCTTGCCTTCTGAAAAAAGATCATAGTCTCTTTTGATGGACTGTAAATATAATGTATACAATACTTATTTTCCCCAAAATATCAAAATATAGCAAGTAACTATTTCTACAGAGACTTCCTTTCAGATTGAGGACAATTGGGGACATACAATGTAATCAACATGCTTTAAAAAAAAAAATCAAACCCCCAAGACATGTCTCCCGTTCCTATTGAATTTAATTTATGGAAAAGTATGTATTTCATTTTCCATTCAACTCAGTATCCAAATAATTAGTTTTCTCCTGACAAACCCACCAGCTCATTTCCATAATTGCTGTAAGTATAACTCTTCCCCAAAGTGGATAATGCATAAGCAGTTCCCCCAGGGAAGAGTTCTAGTACAGGGCCAGGTGACCTCACTACAAGTCATAATCACAATCTATTGTCTGTATTTGATCTAATCCTTCTGAGGACAATGTATAGGCCTTCAATATTGTTCCCAGAAATAGATGGTAATAATTTTCAGTATTACTGAAATTATAGCTGTTTATAAAAATCTACCATCTCATGGGCCTCAACACAGTACCTCCCTCCCTTAGTTATTAAAAATACATGCATGCAATAACAGTTGATGAGAAGAGGGGGCCACGAATTTGAAGGAGAATAGGGAGGGCTATACAGGAAGGTTTAGAGGGAGAAAAGGGAAAGGAGAAACGTTGTAATAAAATAAACCTCAAAAAGAAAAAATTTCAACTTTTTGAATGAAGAATACATCAAAAATTTGTCAGTGAAATGCTATGTTTAGTATCAAGATGATATTCCTAGTTCACTGTTGGCAGAGAATACAGGATATACTAAAAGAGAATACAGGATATACTAAAAGAACATAGATTTTATACATATGCACAAAGTTAGGATCTACTTACTACACTAATGAAAAATGACTTTAGACAATAAACATACTATGTTTCATGACAATAAAATGCCTATTAAATCAATTTGCAGAATATAATCACTCATCCCTTTGTTTCTGGAAATAGTCTATAGCGATACATACATGTATCTATATGTACATTTAACATATAATACATATATATGCAAATATAAGCACATGTTAGTTTCATTTATTTATTCTGCAAACTCATATGTAAAGTACAGTGCTAGGCACAGTATGCAAGACGTTTATCTAAACACTATCCTTACTTCAAACCATGGGAAGTTATGAATGTAAGCATTATATATAAGGAAGTAATTGGCATGTTTTGAAAGGTTGAGAATATGGGTATGTGTATTTAAAACTCACAGGATGACAAGCTATAGGGAGATCAATGGCTGCTAGAGGAACAATGAGCTTCCTCCAGAAACGGAGTCCTGTATAGTTTATACATTTTTTAGTGGTCAGCCTTGGACACGTGTCCATATGTGCAACGCTAAATGGACTAGTGGGTGGTATATACATGTGTGCATATATCTGTATATGTACATAATCACATAACAATAATAATTAAAGAAAAGATGAAGAACTGGAAACACAGAGGTGGGACAAAGGAAGAGCTGGAGGTGAAGACGGGGGTGTGGGGGGAGCAGCAGTAATGTAAAGACAGTGCTCACATAAGACGTTCACAAATGTCTAAATAATAAAATAAAATGCAGTGGCATGCATTATAGCACAAAACCATTCAGACAATACCCACCACTGGTTCCTGTACTCCCTGAAAAGCAGCATGTTCAAGGCCCTGAGGTTGATTTCCAGCACTTTGTGTGGATGTAAACGTGTTCACACACACACAGGGACACCACAAGACTGTTTTATTTAGAATGCCTCCTATGCTAGTGGACACACCCAGGTGAGAGAGAGCTTTGCTTTAAGGTGACTAGGACACACAAATTTGGAAGAAGACAAAGATCTGCTTAGCTCTAGCCTGACACAAGAGAAGTTATAATCCTTGAGTAGACAGGGCAGGATCAACTGTCAAGTAGGGGTGATGACATCAGCATGTGAACCAAAGAATATCTGTTTTAGGGAGACTTTGTTCTATCTCACAGAACAAGTAGATGTGAATTCAAAATGTAGAGACCTGCAAGACACCTGACAACCTGAGTTGGATCACTAGAATCCACATGATGGAGAGAGAACCAATTTCCACAAGTTGTCCCCTGCCGGTTACTCCACACATGGTGGCAAGTGTTCATTCAGAACACACACACACACACACACACACACACACACACACACACACACGTAAAATAACATCACCCCTACTTCCTTCACATTAATGGGTCTGGAGAGATATAAAACTATGCTACTTAGCATAAGTACCATTCAAGCTTGTGACAGTAATTAAATGATAATTTTAAATGTCTTGTCCTCAATTCCATATTAATTGCTGACTGGAAGTTCATGTGTTAGCCTACAATTGATCCTAATTAAGCTCACAAATGGTTGGCATCCAGAAATCTGAGTGCAAGAATACAAAAAATAAAGACCTACAATCCTTAACGTAGTACTAACTCATACTAAGAAAATAAATCCTCTAAGTTGTATTATGTATGTATGTATGTATGCATGTATGTATATATGTATGTATGAATTTTGAGACAGGGTTTCTCTATGGTTTTGGAACCTGTCCTGGAACTAGCTCTTTAGACCAGGCTGGCCTCGAACTCACAGAGATCTGTCTGCCTCTGCTTCCTGAGTGCTGGGATTAAAGGCGTATGCCACCAACGCCTAGCTGGATGCCTTCCTTATAACCTTACATATTAACTGCAACCTCCTATTACTGTATTCAAGGGAAAGTCCTGAAATAAATGACATATAGAACAGTTAAATGAAACATTTTTAAGTATAGAAATGTTTGGGAGATTTATTTTTAAAATAAAACCTCTTCATTCTAACTAATACCCTAAGGCACACCCTTATTTCCAGCACTGGAAACACAGAGTCAGGTCATCTTGGTGAGTATGGGGCTAGCCTGATCTATGCAGCAAGTTCAGGCAAGACAGCACTACAGAGAAAGACCCTGTCTCACCAACTTAGTTTTAAAGTCAGTGTTGGGGTGGAGGGCTTTTCTGGTTTCATATTATTGTTTTTAAAAAAGGCCTGGATTTATTTACCAGTCATCAATGTTCCCTATTCACAGCTCTAGTATTTCTCTATAGAAACCTGGAGACTAAGATATAGCACAAAGAATGTATGTTAATAAGCTAGATAAGACTTAGACTTCACAGTTAAAATTGCCACTTCTTTTTGCCATGTAAAATTGCTGGTCACCCAGGCCCCTAACTTTACAGGGATGTCATCCTTTGTGGATATCTGAGGAACCTACCAACCACAGGAAAATGCCACATCTTCAATCGTTCCCCAGTGCAGCTTTCACACCTGACTTTGATCCTATTCCATTTCTAACACTTCTGGGACACTTTCAAAGTTTCCAGCATCACTACATTATTTAAAATTTTATATAAAACATAAAGCCAAATTACTTTTTTTAAAAGAAAAAGAAAGAAATCTCTGATATTGAGCTCTATGACATTTAGGTTGATCAGCCATGCATGACCTATAAAACTGACCATTTCATATGATTCAGCCTACTAACATCCCCTGACTCCAACATCATTAAACTAAATCTCATCAGCTTCCCAGAACAAGCAGCTGCCTTCCTACTGAAGCTGTGAGAGTGAAGCATTGGGACACTGAGGCAGAACAAAGGCTATTCCTGTCAGTATTCCTGTCTTCATCGAAAAGCCGTATAAACTATAAACTTTATACACTATACTTTATAAAGTTTATGAACTATATACACTTTATGAAAAGAAACGATGTAATGCAGGAATCAAGACAGACATGGCCAGTACAGGGTGGAATAAATAAAGATAAGAACAAACAGGCTGCAGAGATGGACGGCTTAACATTTAAGGCAGCTTGCTGAGTTTAGCCCCCAGCACACAAGCTGGGTAGCTCACAAACACCCCTAACTCCTGC
Organism: Cricetiscus sungorus; assembly: GCA_030556225.1. Classification (NCBI taxonomy): domain Eukaryota; kingdom Metazoa; phylum Chordata; class Mammalia; order Rodentia; family Cricetidae; genus Cricetiscus; species Cricetiscus sungorus. The sequence goes on along the minus strand of JANBXA010000180.1, from coordinate 19,427,564 downwards.
TCCAAGAGATCTGATGCCCTCTTTTGGTCTCCACAGGCACCTACACCCACGTGCACATACACAGACATAGACATGCATAAGTAAAAAACAAATTTAAATCTTTAAAACATCATGAATAGGTAAACCATAAGAAATAGGAGTTATGGAGCAACTATGAGATTAGCCCATTTCTCTCAAGAGCTACTCTGACTTGTTTCCAGAAATGTGCATATCAGAGTAGTGTTATTCAATAGGGCCAGAGCTAATGACACAGAAACAAACATGTTAGCAAACACCTTATGTTCAATTGTGGTGCTTCCTCAGAAGTGACCAAATGTGAAATTTCCAAATACAACTCAACTTCTTCATGAGCATAAATGGACAGGAGGTGCCTAGAAAGGTCTTATAGAAGTGTAGCTCCCTGGAGAAAGATGCCAGTGAGAATTGATCTAGCCAAATAATTTAGCCTGGTGAGCACCACCGCTATGATATCTGATAATATTCTGACTCAGAATTCTTAATGAATTGAAGCTACTGTTTAGATAAGAAAAAAATAATCTATCCATCCAAATCAGCTAACCTTGATCAAATAAAGACATTGTTCATTTTACTATATTGACCAGAATAGTGCAAAAACTGAAAAGGAAAAGGCAGGAGTTGTCTTTGGGGAATAGCAATGCGATGCTCTCAGAGCACCCTCTGGAGGCCAGAGGAAGGTGTCACTTGGAGTAGGAAGAAAGACGAAAATGGCCAGTATCTGACTTGTCTCCCATGAGGCAGACTCAAAAATAAACTTGACTACTTGCTATTAAGGGGACACGAAAAATGGGTGTAACTTACAATTTGACATACATGAGAAAACCAACTGAAGTGCTGCAAAATTCTCAAATAGTGTTGCTACTTCATTTTCCAAAAGCACAGATTAGCAAGCTTTCTACTTACACTCTGAATCCTTGGGGGAACTTAATGCAGAGGCATTGTGTGTCTGTGTGTTTGTTCATATCCCTGTGTGTAGAGGAATGCATGCATGTGTGGGGGCATGCATATGGAGGATAAAAGACAGTCCTCATGGGCTACACAATATTTTGAGTCTCTCATGGTCCTGGAACTTGCCCAGTAGGCTAGGGTGGATGACCAGCAAGCCCCTAGATTTGCCTGTCTCCACCTCCACAGTGCTAGATTTAAATTTAGGAACTACCAACCTATTTTTTTTTAATGTAGACTTTAGGGAGCAAAGCAAGGATTTGTGCTTGCAAAGTATTTTTAATACTTAAAAGAATAGATTGAAACATAGATTTTCACTCCCAAAAAGGTAGTTTTGTAAATAAGATTATACAGTATAATTGAAACCATCAAGCTTCATATCTGATGAACAGAATGAATTAAGCTGTGTATTTTGCCTAACACCTAACTTCTTCTAAAGCAACAAACACTGACATCTATTGGTATTTTGGTAGCTTGCTTTTTGTTGTTTCATTTCAATCAACTAAAACTCATGCAGATACAGAATAGAATCAGAATGGACAGAAATGACACTTGTTCCTTTAGTGAACCTTTGCATCATGCCCATTTATAGTATATTTAATAGGTATATTTTCCCTTGGTTGAAATAAAGTAAATCAAAATGATTTAATGCTTTATTTTATCTCTTCTATTTGCCAAGGAGAAGAGTTTCAGGGTTAACTAACCAAGAAAAGTGTGATTATCATTTCTTGCAGCAAATTTGGCAGCTCCCCAAAAATATTGATACTTGGTATGATTTCTTCTTTCTTGACAGAACCCAATAAACAATCAGTACTGTTAAATTCAAAATTTTACTTTGGTAAAAAGTAATAGAACTCTGATCTTGTAAGAATCCATTATATTCCCAAGAACCTTAAACATGACATGTAGATATTCTAGAGGGGGAGGAAGGGAAATGAACAAATGGAGAAATGTAGACTTATTGTATTCCTTGTTTTGCTTCTCTTTCAAAATACGTGCTGCAGGATCTATGAATTTTACTGTCATAATATTGTTACCACTGATTTAAAAAAAAAGATAGGAAACATACTGTGTGTGTGTGTGTGTGTGTGTGTGTGTGTGTGTGTGTGTGTGTGTTGATTTACACAAGTCCCAAGAGAGAAGACTACATATTCTGTACTACAAAAAGAGGTTTAAATAGCAAGTCTTCAAACGTTGCCAGAAAAGGAATCAGGTTTCAAAAATCTTGCAGCTTGAAACCTCCACATTTTCCTGCCAGATAAAACCCTGTTGCACCTCACTCTACTTTCAATATTTAGATTGAGCTCAACAGTGTTTTCATAATATGTATATGCAGTTATGAAACTTGATGGACTCACTTTTCTCCATCTTTACAGGTAGTCCATATTAATATTTATGACCCCACAAATGTAAGGTCAGTCAGCATTGGGTTTTCCTTCCCATAAAAGGTAAATTCTGAAAATTATGTCACATATCCTTTCAGACAAATCTTTTCTTGAGTCATCTGATAGAGAAAGCTTGTATTTGCTGGATACAGATTCCCTGTTGGCCAACAGTCAGCAAGCTTTCCTGGGTTATCTTGTTCACACTCCAGAGAGTCAGGAATTATCTCCACTTTACAACAAAAGGAAACTTAGGCACAGCAAGGGTAAGTCACTTTCCCATGAATTTACAGCTAAAGGGTGTTTGGTGATGCTTGGGTTTAAATCTTGGCAATCTGCCTAGAGAACTAAGGGCTAGGGCATGCTGCCTAACATTCAGACACTTTCTTTCATCTTTTCTGTTTTAAAAATGATATAATATATAATGCATGTGCTATACCTCATAGAACACTAATTAATAGTAGTCTCCATTACGCTGAATAGAAAAAGATTGAGGAGGATATTGGATATGTATGTACTGTTCACATAATGATTCAAAACTTTCTGATATTACATATACATATATTCATGTGCATATATATATATATATATATATATACACACACACACATATAGTCTCCTTAGTACCTTCTTCTAATACTAATAGAATTAATAGTATCTTCATTAGTACCATTTCATCGCTATGTATCTATGAAAACAGTATTCAAGCTTCCCTTACTCTCCCTGCTATTTTAGTTCCTCATAACAAGTTCTGTTTAACTCTGTAAATAACCTTTAATGTTTTTAATAATTACATAATGTAAGCAGTTACAAGTAACCAGGTTGAAACAGATCACTGGACATTCCTCCTTGTTCTGTAAACACAGACTGCCCTGTTAGTGACAGGGTACTTTATTTCCAAGAATGTTTACAGGTCCTTCAGCCTTGGGAGCCATTCAGTTAAAGAAACAGGTGGATGATGTCATTGGAGGCACGTACAGCCTGCGCCTAACTATTTGGGATATATTTCTTCAGTTTTCCACTCACAAATATCTGGTCCACCAGGCATAAAATAGCACATAATAGTTCCAGATCTGAACTAGGTGTGATAGCAGATTTGTGCCAGGTCATTTAAGGGGCAAAACAATAACAAAAAGAATACTGTACAGAACAAGAGAAATATCATCAATCTTAAGGAACGTCTGAAGTAAATTGGTAAAGTGACAGAATAAAAAGGAAAACCTGGTTTTGTAATTCAGGCTTCTAAAGGAAAACACTAAGCTGCAGGACTCAATTGGAGTCAGGATCTGGGAGGTCCAGCTTGCAGGAGGCTTGGGACTTTATGGGGCCCTTGAAACATGGATCTGTGACACAAAGCACTGGGTTTCCCTGAGGTTGCTTATTTTATTCAAAGAAGAAGAAGCAAAGGCCTCAAGGGTGTTGGACCTACGACAGCCATTAATACAGAATAAATAATTTGGTTGAATATCTGCAGCCCCAATAGTGTGCAATTCAGTACTTGTTAGCTATATCGATGATAGGCATCACGGATTGCCAGGTACATATGACACATCGACGGGATCTCTCATTTAGCTGGTTGAAGGGTGTTTTTCTCCTGAGGAGTTCCCACCAAAAGACTTGTTTATGCCTTGGCATATGATAAGGGACACAGCACGGCTGAGTGCCCTCAGTTGCCTCAGTTGCTGTAAAGTGGATGGGATAACATCCACAGAGAGGCCTCAACACTGTATATGTATCACCAAGGATACACAAACTGCTACAGTGGTTGTTTTAAGAAAAGAAGAAAAGTGTGGCACTTGGTATTGAAGCCACCAACATGGGAACAATTCAAGAAATGGTTGTGCTTGAAAATCCTAAATGTGAATGTATGGCGAGAGGGAAGGCTGTTGAGGATGCCACAGACATACAGTCCAGAAAAAAAGGAGATCCAGAAAGAGTGTGGTGTTCCCCAGGCATCACATGGCTATCAGCCACTCATCCTTTTCAATAAGGAAAGTGAAACTGGCACTTGCCATTAGAAGGAAAAGTGACAAAGTGAAAATTTTAAGGTGAGCATTTGCAAATCAGATACTCTTATTCTGGTTTAATCTGTTGGCAGTATCTTAAAGGGGATAAACATTCTTCTGAAGTGGGTAAGCCATCTCTCTCCAAAAAAAAAAAAAAAAAAAAATAGAGTGACAGGATCGAGTACACTCAAATCTCTCTTAAAGAGAACATTGGGTAGTCCTGGCAGCTGCCCACCTAGTGAGTAAGGACTTAGGGGTGGGCACAATAGTGAGCTTTCTAGCCAAAATCACTAAAACATCTGTTGTACATGGTAGACTTGACCTTGACCGGAACCCTTGACAAGAGGTAAATCTGCTACTGAAAGGGACGCTAATCAGACCACCACCCCAGCTTAAGGCATGAGAGCATCTAAGACACGAGTTCCCAACCTTCCCAATGCTGCGACCCCAAACCATAAAATTATATCGTTGCTATTTCGTAACTGTAATTTTGCTACTGTTATGAATCGTAATGTAAATATCTGATACACAGGATATCTAACATGTGAGCCCTGGGAAAGAAAGGGTGGTTCGACTCCCAAGAGGGTCGCGTTCCACGTGTTGAGAACCGCTGATCTAAGCAGACCTTACAAACTTCTGAAAAAATTAGATGCCACAAGTGGTGTCGGGAGAAACAAAAAGTTCTTTATACTTTTACAGTATTTGTTGGGTCTGGATCTCTTTAACATACTATGGTGACATTAATCCAGCTCCCCTTTCCATACTTTGAGTACAATGTTATATTTAATCACTAAAATATACAGTAAACATTACGGAAACGTCAGTGTACCTTCAGGAAGGCTCGTGCAGGGTAATCAAGGTGAATCTCCTGAGCAGTACCCTTTATGCAGACACAAGAACGGCAAAAGGCTAAACAATTACCCTCTGTTCGGTTTCTGTTTTGTTCTAAACCTTGCTTAGGGTCTCTGCCAACAACCCAGGTTCTGAAATACTGAGTGATTCCAAGGAGTGTATTAAGAAAACGCGATTGGTTTTCTTCCTGCACTGAGCAGAGGAGCAGATACTTGAGCTATCTTCTTGAGGCACAGAGTGCATCCAGATCGACCATAAGGGATTGCAAATAGAGAGCAAAGACCCCTCACCATCCACCCCCTTAAGCCTCTATTTAGCGGCCAGTCAGTGCATTAGTCTTTCCTAGAGATAACTAAGGTGACGCCGTCATTGACGTTGTGATGGTGGATTTAAAAGATGGCTTTACAAAAAGCCTCAACTCTTTTTTTCCATTCTATATATAACTAAGCAACTGGGGTTCAGAATTCGGGTGAACTGTTGCTTTCTGACATCTCTTGGGAGACTAAACTAGCCGCATTTATCAGGGTGACCCTGAAAACTAGAACCTAGCAAGAGTTCTTAGAATTTATTCAGATCGGACCTGAATCTTGGCACCAGGCCGGGTTCTGCGTGCTTCGCTGACCTTTAGGAATCCCTCTCAGCTGCTCTGGGTTTCCCTATCACAGCACTCAATCAGAGAGAAGCTAGGCTCACAAGGCAGCTGTGCACCGCTTTCCTCCGCCTACCCGGCCGAAGCCCGGTGTTCCCTGCCGCCCTTTTCCCCGACCACCCTCGGCGCAGCCAGACCCACGAGGTGAGGCGCAGGCTCTCGGACCCCGAGCCCGTTCCCGCTTCTCTCGCTAGAGGGCAGGCGGGGCCCGCACAAAGCTCTCGGGCCGCGGGGCACGCGCTGCAGGCAGAAACCGCAAACGGAGCCGCACTCCGGAGCTGGGATCCGCGATCAACGCGGAGACCGAGGGACAAACCCGAAAGCAGATAGAACAGCAGACCCGGGAGGGTCCGCGAGGGGCAGTCAGACTCGCGGTTCGCGCAGGGCGCGGGTACCAGGCGGTGGCGACCCCCGCAGGGAAGAGCGGGGATCCGCAACGCCAGGGTCGGGTCACGATCCAGGAGCGCAGCTCAGGGACACAGGACGGAGAGAAGCGTCCGCCCCGGGAGTAGCGGGGCTGCAGGCACTCACCTGAGCTTGGGTTGCCCTCGCCGGGCGCGGGCTTCCCGCGGGATCCCCGGTCCTTCTTCTTGCCCTTCCCCTTGCCTCTGCCTTCTTTGCGCTCAGACATCTCGCCGAAGATGAGCGCTCTATGTGGAGCCGGCTGGGCGACGGTGACGCGCGACAAGTTTGGTCCAAGGGCTTGGAGAAAAGTTTGTCCCCGGAGGGAAGAGCGAGCGGCCGAGCTGCGTGGGGGCGTCGCCTGTCGCCTGCGGGGAGCGGCGTGGACTCGGTCACCTGGAGCGTCCGCTCCGTCTGGGGTGAGTCGGGGCTGCTCTAGTGTGCGGGGTCCCGCCGCTGCCTGCTCCGGCGTGGCCTCTGTCTCGCGCCCTTACAGCCCGAAGGAGGAAAGGTGGTCACAGTCCGGTCTGCGCTCGCATCGCCTGGCTGCCACAGCCGCTGCCGCTCTGCTCCTGCAGTCCGCGCGACCCGTAGTTCCCACAAGTTTTGGGGAAGTCCTAGCCGGCTCTTTTTCAATTGCCCGCAGGTTGGACGCTGGCGCCTCCTTCGCACCCTCCCCTCGCCTCGCCCCCTCCCTCTTCCCCACCACACCCCCACCCCGAGGCGCAGACACGCCACCGGGAGGAGCCTGAGCTGGGCGATCGCGGCTCAGCCCCTTTCTTCTGGCCGCCCGGCCCGGCTGGGGGCGGCCAAGCCTAGCGGCTGCCTGAAACACCCGACAGGGGTCGCTGGAAGCTGCTCTGACTGTGCCGCCGCCTCCACGGGACTTAACTGAACAGCCCGAGAGGCCAGGGAGGGACCCAGGCTCTCACAGTCCCTGGCAGGCTGCAACAGCCCAGAGAGTTGATCCAAGCCTTGAAAAGTGTCGGGAGATGGACAAAAGTTTACAACCGTGGCACCTGCGCCACAACGAAGGCTCTAGAGAGCTGGAGTCCCCGGGGCAGGGAGAGACAGTTGCTATTTCTGAGAAGGGTTCAGGGTTTATTTCGTTCTCACTTTAGGGGAGCTTCCCTAAGGCACAGAGGGCGGGTGAAGGTGAAGTCTAGAGTGGAAGGGGAGTTAGAGGTACCCAGGAAGGTACTTCAAGCATGAATAGCTTGCACTCCCTCTGCTACTTGAGAGTGTGTCTGCCTTTCTATGCTTAATAACATGCTTGTTGGATTTCCCACCTCCAATTTTGCTTTTAAAATAGCCTCTTCTAAGCATAGTATCTCTTAATACAACTTAATTTCGGAAGGAGCTGATAAGCCATAGTTCACCATTGTCAGTAACATCTTTAAGGTAGCCCTAAGCCCCACTCCCACCACACACACACCCTACACCCCCCGGACGGTAGAATTGAGGTGAAATCAGAGCATTAGTTCATTAGTGCCAGTTTCCCCGGATTAGACTTTCGTGGAAGGGTGTGTGATTCCTAGTTTTCCTGAGTCCTCCCTCTGGTGGAGAACATTAAGGAGCAGTTAAATCCCGAAAGAATTCTGCCGCAAAGGACAAAAGTGGAAGGCTAGGGAACGACTGATCCACAATGTAGTGCTATCATCATTATACCCCAGCCTTGGCCAACTTAGTCTGCTCATTTGCTGTGGCTGAGAGCTGTGGTCGAGCAACGACTCACACAAACGCTCAATATTCTACAGCTATCCCACTTTCAGAGTGACTTGGCTCCTGCATTTTCACTTCCTGGGGTCAATGTTAACTGACCCATTGGCGTCAACAGCTTTCTGTGTTCTCTAGCTGCCACCTTTTGTGCATGCATGAGAAGGGAAATGTGCAAAAGAATTCATTCTAAATTGTCTTAAAAATCATTGTATTCTGCTTTCATTTGCACTGAGCTAAGAATCAGAGAACATTAAGATGGGTGTAATTGTTAAGAAATACCTCAACAATACTGGCGTCATTCTTTGTTCTTAAACGTTATTGTCTAGACATCATGATAGTCCTCCAACAAACACCACATCCAAATCTCACTGTGCCACACAAACAGCAGAACCCGAGAAAAGACTCTGTGGACAGCACTGCAGTGTCTGGCCATGGAGTAAAAAGAAGGTGGGCCCCAGCACTGCACGGCCTGAAATAGCTCCACTTACCCAGGAGGGGCCACTGCTCAGCCAGCAAGGGGCAGCAAGAGGCTGAAAGCAGAAACCCTTTCATTTTATGAGGATACTAAGCTGGAGGATGTGAGACAGTGGGAAGGCTTGAGATTTACCAACCCTAACTGTCAGTCACCAGCATTTTAGAATCAAAGGACTGAAGGCAAATTTGCATTTTAGACTTCAAAACAAAATGTAAGGTCTTCCCAAATACATGGATAATAAAAACACAAGCCTATGGGAAAACTTTTCTGTCTCTTTTGTTTGGGGTCTAGACACTTTACTTCCCAGAACACCTTCTTCTTAGTTAGTAGGAGTATCTCCATGAGGGTAAAGGAGATTACATTTGGTGAAAATTTTCTGTTCCAATAAAGCTATTGCAATAGTTAACAAACCTCCCCAACTAAGACTAAATGACTAAGAATGATGATTGATGCTCCAGTACCTCTCAAATAAAACACCAGCAGTGTTCCCATGGAAACTGCAAGATTGAGGGATGGATGGATATGATGAGGAAGTATAACTTAGCATTAAGTGATTAATCTTTAAACTTGGTTGGATGACTCCATGCAAGAAGAGGAGGAAGGGGGACAAGAGTTGCAGTAGTAAGTGTTGAAGGAACTTTTAAAACATATTATAGCATGGCACTTGAATGGCTAGGCTGCTTCCTAGAACTATGCCCGGGTTCTAGAATCCTATTTTACAGTCAATTGCACCTGAGTTATCAGGAAATTCACATCATAGTCATTTTTTTTCTACTAATGTATTGCTCAAATCTTTTTTCTTTATGCAATTCATGCTAATTTCTTGAGTATATTTTACTACTTTATTTACAACTAACTGAAAAATCAACAAAAATAGTTGAATTCTTTGATACTTAAAATATTTATGAGGTTTTCAAGACTTTGAAATTTCCCTTGTTCATTTCTATGGCCAGTAAGTGGCAAATTAAATGTTTCGGTGTTTTTATAAATACCTTGGAACTGATTTAAGGACTGAAAAGGAAAAGTATTTTTAAAAACCATAGTGACTGGTATGACGGTTCATCGTGTAGTCTTGAACTTTGGAGGATTAGGGCAGAGTTCCACCAGGAGCCCTAAAGCCAGCCTATCAGAATGAGACTGTCTCCATTAAAAACCAATAAAGAAAAACAAGAAAAATTAAACATAATATATTAAATGTAAACCTCAATTGAAACATTTCAAAGCTAACTTCATATTTTAATGAATTTGTTATGTATTGTTCAGTTCCTAGATTGAGTATCAAATATGGCTTGTTAGCTCCCAGCTTACACACCAAACTGTCAATGTATGTCAAGTGGCAAAAGAGTAGAATATTATGTAATCATGTTGAGAAATAAGAAAAGTGAAATATAGCTTTTATATATAAAAAAAATCAGCCTTACTAAGTCCCATCACTGACCGCTGCAGTTATTATTTTCAAGACTTGCCTTTGGGAATTTGCAGGATCTACAAAGTTGGTTAAATATATTCTTTTCATGATTTCTTTGGGATCTAATCCAAAATAAAAAATAAAAATAATAGAGAAAAACCCAAAATGAAAAAGAACTGATGTGATTTCACTTTTGCAAAACTTACAATGTTGAAAGGAATGAGGATTAAAGTTAAAATTCTGCAGATACTTTCCACTTTTTAAAATAAAGTGACAAGGCAAATTAAACCAAGATTTCTTTTGGAAACTTTGTGACAAAGTTGATGTTAATAAAAACACATTAGTTAATTAAAAGAAACTCTCCCCAGAAATCAAATCCAAATCTTTATGATTTGTTCATTTACCAAGAGTTTCCCAAAGAAATAAATGGAAGGTCATCAATGGGAGGACACAAATACTGCCCTGGTTCATGTAAAACTAAAATCTTTTGAGAAAGACATAAAAACAAATTATCCAATGCAGCAAAGCTAGCTGGATTTTCTAAAGCCTGAAGCCCTTAAAATTTGGGGAAACTTTGAAGGAAAATAATACAAATTTAGAAATATAAACCTGGGATGGGAATGAAATTCAGAGTGTATATGAGAAGCCCTAGGTTGATTCCACATCACCAAGAGCAAAACAAAAAATACAGGCCCAAGATCACTAAAGGGACTTGTGACAGTAAACAGGCCTTGAAATTTCATTAGCTTCATGATAAATTCACCTCTACTAATTTCAAGTATATTCTGTCATCTCTACTATAGTTATGGTAATGGTAGAGGACAGTTATATACTTAGTAAATAATACTCTCACTATCACTGTACCTGCTGTCTCTATAAATAATGCATAATCAAAATTTCATGGGAAACTGGGTGGAGTAAAAATGGTCTTTTGCCAGAGGGTAGGAGAAGAGAAGAGCCTTAGTAAACAGTGTGCTTTTGAAAAGAATGGTTTCCTGACAAAAAGGAGAGATGATTGCCACCATTACATTTAGCCAATAATTAACAGAATTGCTAATTGATCATATTCTGTCAGCTGTGAAGCAAATGTGTTTTATAACAAAATTGTGAATTCATAATCTAGAACATTCTAAAAGGTATGGCTGTGTGCTTCTGCTCGTATGATACGTTAATTACTGTTTATGTGTCATTATTATTAATGATATGATTGTTTATGATAATACTCCCATGATCTGCAACTTGGAGTAAATAGATGTTACTGCTAATATTAATATTGTTTACTTCCTTCTCCAACACTGCTCTTTTTCTTTCTTTTACCTTCTCGGGAATTGAACTTAGGTCCTCACACATGCTAGGTGAGTGCCGTATCTGTCTGGCACTGTATTCCAAAGGTCTTTCTTTTCTTTTATAAATCTAACTGGTATCATGTCTCTTTGGTAATAAGACAGATGTGTAAGACAATGGTTTTAAAAGGCACTTTAATTCCTTTTAAGCAAGAGGATGCTAGCTGTCTGAGTTTGCTTTCTATTGCTGTCATAAAACACTGACAAAGCCACTGTGGGGGGTAAAGGGTTTCTTTGGCTGACTCACCCCATCACAGGTCTATCATTGAGGGAAGTCAGTCAGGGCAAGAGCCTGGAGGCAAAAACTGAAGCAGAATCACCATGGAGTGCTGGCTTGATTTGCTCATCTTATTTTCTTGTTCAACCCAGAACCACCAGCCCAGGGGTATCGCTGCCCTTAGTGGACTGAGCCTTCCCACAGCAATCACTAATCAGGAAAATATCCCACAGACATGCCTATAGGCTAATCTGATAGAGGTAATTATTCAATCAAGGGTCCCTCTTCCCAGGTGACTCTAGATTGAGTCAAGTTGATAAAAACAAAATAATAATTAGCACACTACCAATCTTTTAGCTACTCTTTCTGAGTTTCATGCTGTTTATCATACTCAGTCTTCTTGCTCCATGCCCTTAAGTCACCTTTATATTTGATGCAATTGTCTTATATTTACATACATGCATATTTATGTACATAAACCTACACATATAGACATTCACATATCATGCATCTATTGGTATATATGCATGTATAATGTAGCTTTATAGTTACTTTTTTCTTTCAGTAGTGACATTATATTTAAATATGAGCATATGGAAGACAGAGACCATATGGCCATTTGTGGTCCTTCTGCACAGTTATCCATTAGAATTCCTAGCATGCTCTACACCTAGCAAGAACTAACTTCTGGATAGCATGATAGAATAAGTGTTGTTTGCTTGTTTGTTCTCTGTGCAGCCCTGGCTGCCCTGGAACCTCCTATGTAGATCAGGCTTGCCTCAAACTCAAAGATCCTCCTGTCTCTGCCTCCCAAGTGCTGGGTTTAAAGGTGTGCAACACCTCACACATACCAGGCCTAGAATGAGTCTTAATGGAACATAATGAGTATAAAAAGTCTGGTTCTGAGTTACCATTTTCTCTCTGCCAACTATTAATTCTCACCAACAATCATTATTTCCACGCCCAGTTTTCCACAGCCAGCCCACCCCCATGCCCTGTCATTTTGCCTTAGATCTTCATCCCTCCTCTTTTCCAAGTGTCATCTAAATCCAAGCCTCCAAGCTTTCTGTGCTGTGACTGTAGAGGTGTTTTCAACCTGATGGTCATTTCTCCTATTTAGTTTGCCCCACACAGCAGTCAGAGGTACCTCTGTGAAATGTGATACCAACCCAGTCACTTGCTTCTGAGAACTGTAGCCAGTGCCCTTGCAAAGCTAAGAAGTGCCTACTTCCAACCTTCCCACTGCTCCACACACACACCCGTGTATCCTTGTACAGAAGGCAAAATCTCTTGCCCTTCCCCAGCCTCTGTGCCTTTTTATCCTGGTTTCCTCTGCCTGAAATTCTTTCGTGCTTTGCCTAACTCTCATTATTGTTCAGGTACGACTGACTCTCTTTGCCTGGAAAGCACTTTTTCTTGTCTTTCAGAGCAATTTCATCTGATACTATCTTCATCTCCCATCACACATTTGACAACTCCTTCATAACAATTCCCCCAGCTTAATTATTTTCATGTGAAATATTCAATATTTAATAATCTGCATCTACTGGGTACGCATCTCCCACAGACTATTTCACATTCAATCTCATATATCTCTCACTGCATGTATCTAATCGTAGAAAGTAATACAGCTTGTTAATTAGTGAACAAATTAAGGCCAATACAATTTATTTCCATATACCTTAAGACTGTAATATATCTGTTTATGTACTTCTTGATCAGGTTTTTAAATGATAATTGTGATTATATCAAGCATAGCATTTTGGAGTGACTTATGTCAAAATAGGTTACTGGTTAATTGATTGACTTTCATTTATTGCAATGCTGGGGTTGTAAGCTTGCATATACTAGAGAAGCCCTCTGCAAATCCAACAAAGTTAGGCAACTAAGAGGACTTGTTGCTCTTGAAGAAGACTTGATTTCAATCCCCAGCACATACATGGTGATTCACAACCACCTGTAACTACCGTCTCAGAGAATATGATGTCCTTTTCTGACTTCTGTGGGCACCAAACACACTCATACACATAAAACAATAAAATAAATCAATATAAGGAATTTAAAAAGTAAAAAAAAAGATAAAAATCTTCACTTACCTCTCCAAACTATCTAACAGGTGAGACCGTGGCTTCTATAGTATTAAAAAATATCAAGATATTTCCCTTAAATTGCCTTCCTGAATTTCACCTATGGACTCCACTTACTGGCTTCGTTTATTCCCTTAGTCAAAATCTACAAACATGGCATTGTTAGCAGGGTCAGTAACTTCTTCTTGCTCTGAGCCTGGGATATATGACTCTTCTCCCTGTCATATTATTTATCACTCCACATAACAGACATCTACCCCAACCCAATCACCGAATCAAGTTGCACTCACTCACCACCTTGGACCTAGCTTGGAGTTCAGCTATAGCTCCTCCAGCAGCCTGCTGTTTCCCACTATTCATATTCACCAGCAGATGTAAGTGGACTTCTCTGAACATTCACATAGGTTGGACTCTGCATACATTTAATGTATATCCAAGACAGAAAATAGATGTCTTGATGGCTTTTAAGCATCAGCCCACAAGATGTTCTCCAAAGTTAACACTGTTCCTTTGAAATACACTATCTTGTGACTGGGAATAGAGTCATAGCTATTAAATTTATAATGATGCTAAAATATAAATTAAATGCTGTGAGTGATGAATTAGTATGTCAAATATTTGAACAGTGAGAGTAATTTAGCAGGTCAATTCCTTTCTTTACATTCCATAAAAGAAACCTGGTAGGAAGCATCCTTAAAACAGATTATAGAAAATTGCTTCATAATGTTGTTAGGATAGCTGGGCTGCATGAGATGAAGTGCTACACCATTTTGCTCCTGGCCCAGGCAAGGAATAATACCATAAGTGGGGTTTTTAACCTTCTTTCTCACATAATTTAAAATTTCTGTATCTTTATAGATAATAGTCTTGGACTCATGGAGATCCATCCATCTACCTCTTAATCCTGAATCCTATAGTTAAAGGTGTGTACCACTACCTTCTAGCTTCTGGCAGATGGGATTAAAGGTGTGTGCCTGGCTTCTATGACTTGTGGCTGACTTTGCTTTCTGAATTCTCAGGCAAGCTTTAATAAACTATAGATAATATATCACTACAATAACCATACATCTTAATCATTTTAGTCCTGTGAGACTCAGACCTTTAAGACTGACCCAAACAAACTCTGGTTCTGCAGTGGACAAGAGAAATTTACTTGTTTTAGACAGTTTCTCTATATTAGGATATGACCACTTTTCCTATTATTGCTGCTGTTTCTAAGACATGGTGGGACAGAATCACATAAAAATCATTTATTTTCATGACTACAAGCACACCTCTCTCTGTAGCTGAATGATGGCTTACTCTTAAGAGTATACTTGCTGTTCTTCTATACAACCTGAATTTGTCTCTCAGAACCCACATCCAGCAGCTCACAGTTGACTACAATTCAGATCTAGGGGGAATGCAGCAGCCTCTTCTGGCCTGAGTGGACACACACACTCTAATGCACACACACATCCACATTCACATTAATTTAAAAAAAAAAATTTGAACCAGCACATTTGCTAGGATTTAGACAGAACGTATAGTAAGTCTGTATAATGGGTGTTGAAGACTTAGCTCTGTGCAGTTCTATCATACATGGAGCTTTATAGACTACCTATTTTAACTGACTCTAAAAATGTCCCTTTCCCTCCAGTACCTAAGACTTTTTCATTAGGGCATTTCCAGCTCTTTCCTTTCCTCCTCATTTGCCTGCATCTGTCCTGCCCACTGAAGAACCAGGTAACCCGATAGCCATCTTCTGTTTATCCTTATCTTTTTTTTTTTTTTTTTTTGGTCTGAAGCATCATTCCATAATAGGAAAACATCCTTTGAGCCCCTCCTTTCTTTTCATACCAATGTTATTAGTGCTTTCTTTCTTTTCTCTGCATCATCTCCTTTAACTCCCCCAAGGAGACTGCCTGGCCTCCTCCTGCCTGGGGAATGCTGATGCAAGCTCACTTAACTGAAATTTTCACCCACAGAAGTTGGAGAGTAAGCGCATGAAACTGCTCCTTGTCTCATCTAAGAGTTTTATTTTGCAGGTTTTATGCAGGCTGGCCCTTAGCCTAATATTTAAAATGCTTTTCTTCTTAACTACATGCAAATCTTATAAAATGCCACTCACTGTCACAAGCCCAAATGTTAATCCACAAATATGTACCTACTGCTCTAAATTTTATTTCAATTCCAATATTTCATTTCTATTTCAAACTAGACGCATCTGGAACAGAAGGCTGGGTTGAACTGGTCAGAACCAGCTTCCATTTCTCTCCTTGCATCTTCCTTTTCTACCTACATCCTATCTACATCCAGACATGCCCAGCCCCCAGGCAACCTCCCTTGCAGCACCTCAGCTGCAGGCTCATCTTCTTTTCTACCCTTCTCTGTTCCTTTTGCATTCTTGACCTGGACTTACAAGTTCTCATTTTACTGTGGTGGTTTCAATCCTCACACCCAGCTATTCTCCCTCCTGCCACCAGAGCTAATCTTCTAAAATACAGTTATTATCATGTCAGTCCTTAGTGAAAAGACTCTTTGGAGTTCCTGGTGCTATAACTTTGTAAGTTCTCTATTGAAGCCTGGCATGTCCTTCCCAGCCTCAGGGAGAAGTAATGCTCACTTTTTTCCTTTCCTCCTGTAGACTGGATGTTCTCTGGCCACGCCAAACTATACACACTCTTGACCTCTACAATGCCAATCATGTTGTAGGATGCTGTGGAATAATCTTTCTGTATACTGTGAAGAAGTGTCACTCGGAATGGTTTAATTAAAAAAATATTAAATGGTCAATAGCTAGGCAGGATTTGCAGGGGAAGAGAGATTGCTGGGAATAAAAAGGTTGAGTCACGAGGAGACACAGAGGAAGTATGACATGTAGTAATAAGCCATGAGACACCTTGCAGCATGTAGTTTAATATAAATAGGTTAATTTAGGTTGTAAGAGCTAGTTAATAACAAGCCTAAGCTATGGCTGAGCTTTTATAATTAATAATAAGTCTCCATGTCATTACTGGGAAGCCATCAGTCCTGACAAAAAGGTCCAACTACAGTAGAATATTTTTCCTACCTTAAATTTCTTTTCCTTTTTTTTGTATTTTAGATGTCTATGCTACTCAAATCAAAACTCACATCTTCTATTTTTTTCTGACATTCCCAAGTTCCCAATCAGAACTAATTGATGCTGCTTATATCAAAATTATATGTATCTCAAACTATATATATGTATATATATGAATGTATGTGTGTGATATGTATATATAAATATATAGATATATAAATAGATGGATATATAGAGATGAATATATATACATATATATATATATATGAGAGAGATGAATCTATATGTAAAGAATTCAGTTTATACTTTTTTTTTTTAACAGAGAATAGGCAGCAATTTATTTGCCAAATCTGGACTTTTACTTCAATTCAGACTAGACATTCAGTTGCATCTACAGCATTGTTAAATAAAATAAATCATAGTTTAAGACATTCCAAAACAAAACTAATGTCTGTTATCACACTTTACTGTGCTTAAATCAACTACAGGATTTTGCTTAGGTAGTCTTGCACTTGATATCCCCACATTAACAAATTCATGAGACACAATAGCTAAGTATTGCATAAAGTTCATAAGAAACTTTTACTGTAAATTTTTCTATAAAAATTAATTTATGGGAGTTGGGCAGTGATGGCTCATGCATTTAGTCCCAGCATTCACAAGGCAGAGGCAGGTGGATCTCTGTGAGTTCAAGGCCAGTCTAGTTTACAAAACAAGTTCCAGGACAGCCCAGGACTACATGGAGAAACACTATCATGAAAAACAAACAAACAAGCAAAAAAGAAAAAAAAAAAAAGAAAAAAAGAAAGAAAGAATAAAAGAAAGAAAACAAAAATTCAATTTATATACTCAGTCTTGATCTTGATTTCTAAAGAAAAACTTTTAACTGTAAGTTTAGGAAACAGCAAAGAATCACTTCACACACAGATATTAGTGCAATAGCCTGTCTTCCAAAGAGTATGTAACTCTTACACAATCAGCCTGAGTAGCCAAGAGCAGGCCAGTGTTACTGCTAATGTCATGGGCCTGGATGAAGACCTGAGAAAGAGGAGCCCATCCCCAGGAAAACTCCAGGGGCTCAGAATTCTGGTAGTATTGCATCACTGAAGTGTATCTTCTGTGAAATGAAGCTTATCTATGTCACTTCTCTCCTATGAGGGTCAAATAAGTAAGTACAGTGCTCCAACCAAACTTGTCGCTGCAAACACTGGCAGAAGTTCTGGTTGCTGCTGCCCTCTCACTCCCAGTGGCCCCCTGCTCCTGCTGACCAGCATAGATGTCCCCAGCCTCTCTTTAAGAATCCAGGCCAACTGCACAAAAAGAAGCTTTAGGCTTAATGAATGAATACATCGTTTTACTATTCTGAATTACTGAATTAATTTTGGGTGATCCCAGGATACGCTACTGGTACTTATGTCTAAGAATAGTAAAGCCAATAAAAACCATGTATCTCCATAGATTTGAGATTCACTACACTGCTCCAAGTTTGCTTCCTATTATAAATCATTTCTGAATTTTTCTGTCCTACAAAAATCTCCCATATCCCAGTATGAGGAAGTAGAGAGATAATGGTTTTTAATTTTTATTTTTTAAGTTATTCAAGGCTGGCTCAGAGGTTCAGAGCATTGGTTGCTCTTCCAGAGGTCCTGAGTACAATTCCCAGCAACCATATGGTGGCTCAGAACCATCTGTAATGAGATCTGGTGCCCTCTTCTGTTGTGCAGGCATACATGCAGGCAGAACACTGTATACATAATAAACAAATCTTTTTTAAAAATTTATTCAAATGAGTACAGTAGCTTTTGCCCCTGGTTCCAACAAGATTCACAGTCACGGTGCAACAAACTAAGACTTAAAAATAATTAGAAGAAAAATAGCATCTGCACTGAGTATACACAGTCATTTTCTCACAGTTATTTCATAAGTAACACAGCATAACATCTATACGTATACAACATTGGCATTGCATTAGGTATAGGTAGAAAATCAGAGATGACCAAGTACACTGGAGAATTTGCAGAGATAATTTGCAAATTCTATGCTGCTTGATGTAACAGATCTGAATGCTTGCAGTTTACATTTCCATGGAGTTCTAGAATCAAATATTTGTGGATACTGGGGGGTCATTACACTGTGGATGTGACAAGCAGAATTTGAAGATAATGCACACAATTCTTACTCCATATTATACATATCCTATAAGATCCTCTCCCTGTGAGAATGTTAACATTTATTATCCACCCCAAGGATTTGGACCTGAGGACCAGTAAGATTTGCAAACATCAGACAGACTCCAGAGAAGTATAAAACTTGACCACAGGACCTAAAGAGTTACAGCTTTGTTCTATTGAAGGGAGGTGGGTATGGTTTATTTCTATTCCTCACGAGACTCTCTGAGCTATTTGTTTTCTTCCAAAATAATCAGTAACGTAAGAGAGCTGGCATGAGATGAATGCAGGATAATGTTGAATATATATCCATGGCAGGTATAAAGATCTCCTCTACAAATAACAACAATTTAGCTCAGAGCTTTGTCACACTCTGTGGATCCAAGAGGGAAATGTATACAGGTTCCCCAGGAAGGACCATGGCCTAAAACACAAAACTTTTCTGATAGAAAAGAGATGTGTTGGACAGTGCTGAGTTTGTTTTGGTACAAAAGCTGTCATCTGTGGGCGGGGGGGGGAGTTTTCATTGTGATTGCACAAACAATCGTTCACCCTGCAGTTAACAAAAATCCCTCACCTCAACCTTATTATAACACTTCCTTAAGTCACATTGGCTAACATGTGTTTTCCTGGGAAAGTTGTAGTATATACTAAATAATTCCAAGAAACCAAAGTAATATAAAATGGTCAAATCATGGAGCACTCTTAACTGGTCAATAATATAAATGCCTTTAGCTCATCCATGAAGATATTTGGACAATATAAAATGCTTAGTAAATGAATTCAGTAAGACTGGAGATATATCTCAATGGTAGGGTACATCCTTAACATGCCTACAGCACTAGGTTTAAACCCTAACAATTCTTCCCACCCCCAATTGAAAGAGTACAGTGAGCTCAATTTAGAGAAGTTGAGCACTGGTTGTCAAGGAAATGAAATCGAGGGCTGAGCTATGCAGACTGGTTTTAGGAAATTGTCATTGGATATTGATATCACTGTAGACCTGTGTTTCTCAATGTATTGGTCACCTAACACCATGGGAAAACACAAATATTTACATTGCAATTCATAAGAATAGCAAAATTACAATTATGAAGTAGTAATGAACATAGTTTTATGGTTGGAGGTCACCACACATGAGGAACTGTGGTAAGGGGTCTCCGAAGTAGGATGGTTGAGAGCCACTGCTCTAGGCAGAACATGAGCTCATCTGCAAGTTGTCACTCTAAATATTTCAGCATGCCATCATTCCCTACTGCTAGAGTTAAAGGTTGTTTTGGATGTAACATGGTTTCAACTCTACTAACCATCTTCTGAAGTTTGTGAATGGAGGAAACTAATGTACATAAACCTAGGGAGACTCACACTTCTGAGAGTGTGTCTGAACTCTGTGATTAATTTAGCATTAGTGACTTCCTATATTTTTAATTTAAATTTATTTAAATAAATTTAATCTTTTTTCATTTTACATACTAACCCCAGCTCCCCCTCCCTCCTCTTCTCCCATCCTCCCACTTCCTCCCCTTCCTATCCCCTATCCTTACCTCAGAGGGTATAAGCTTTCTCTGGGGAGTCAACAGAGTCTGGTGTACCAAATAGAGGCAGGACCAAGGCCCTCCCTCCTGTATCAAGGCTGAACAAGGTATCCCGCCATAGGGAATGGGCTCCAAAAAGCCAGTTCATGCACCTAGGATAGGTCCTGGTTCCACTACCAGTGCCTCCTCTAAAAGACCAAGCCACATAACTGTCACCCACATTCAGAGGCTCTAATTCGGTCCCATGCAGGTTCCCCAGCTGTCAGTCTATAGTTCATGAGTTCCCACTAGCTTGGGTCAGCTATCTGTGGTTTCCCCCATCATGCTCTTGACCCCCTCCCCTTGTTCATATAATCCCTCTCCTCTTTAACTGAACTCCAGGAGCTCAGCCCAGTGCTTGGCTGTGGGTCACTGCATCTGCTTCCATCCGTTACAGGATGGAGGTTCTAGCTTCTCTGGAGTTGTTGTGGATTGTAGCCTGGATATATATATATATGATATATAGATAGATATAGATATAGATATAGATATAGATATAGATATAGATATAGATATAGATATAATAGATATAGATATAGATATATATATAGATATATATAGATATATATATAGATATATATATTTAAAGTGGTCTCCAAAGGCACAGGTCTTGTGTCAGCTTCCCTGAATTCTGTCATCCTCTTCTCATTCCTATTTTCTCCAGAAGTCCCAAAGAGCAGAAGAAGGATGACAATTTTCACTCTGTGGTTATAGCTCTGACTTCTGTTTCTTTACTAGCATTGTACCAGAAATGGGCAACGTTATAATGGTTTTCATAAATTTCTTACAAAAATGGTTCAGAGCACAGTAATAACCCCCCCCCCATTCAGAGACATTGTCATGTGCAGTCTACTCCAGCCTCAAATTGACTAAGTAGCCCAGGCTTACCTTGAATGGTGGGGTTGTGATCGTGTACCACCACACCTACTTCAGACTTTTACTATTAATCCAACCTTTTGCCTTATATGGCAAATTCCAGACAGTAAGGACCTCTCTTGATTATATTGCTAATTCGTTTCAAATCAAAGCTGGCTCTGGCTTCCTCAAGACCAATACATATTAATTTATTCATAATTATGTGGTAAGTTCCTTGAAATCAGACTCTGGGCTATAGAGTCATGACTTTCATGGGACTGAACATGGTTCTTTTAACTTTTAATGGTACTGAAATAGTCTTTAGATGTGTAATGGGTATAGTTTCTTGGTTTAGTTAACTGTGCTTGACTTTGATAGATATGAATAGTGCTCTCTTACTAGCTGCAAAAGATCATTTGTTAGAGTCTTCTTAAAAAGAAATCTCTCTATCTAGCCCAAGCTGACCTGTAACTCACTACCTTCTATCCCCAACTCCTGAGTGCTGGGGTCCCAGGCATGGAGTGCACCAACATACTCTGCTAATATATTGTTTTTGACATCACATTTAGGCTGATCATGGTGGCATGCACTGTAATCCTAGCTATTTAGAAAACTGACACAGAAAGATTACTTGTTTACAGTAATTGAAGCCAGCCTGGAAAACATTGGAAGGTCCCTGATAATTACTTTAGTATATAGTATTTTAACTTCTGATCCTCCTGCCTCCACTTCCAGAGTGCCAGGATTATAGCTTGCACAATACTCAGGGATCAAACCCTGGGCTTTGTGCCTGCTAGACAAGCACTGAGCCAGCTAGTATACATCCCTAGCTAGCATACAGTGCTTTAGTGCCAATAAGACAGTGCTAATTACAAGCCTTTTAAAACAGCCTCTTTAGTTGAGACGATTATTCAAATTAAATTAGTTAAAAGCTATGCCCTGCTCAGACCTAGATACAGTTAGAAGATTTTTCCTAGCTGTGGGACCAATTCAAATCATTGTTATTATGCTCAAATATCTATCAGTGTTGCCTAATTACATGCTGTCTCCAAACTGAGGAGTTTAAGGTTACAGGTTCAAGACTGAGTTCGTAACAGATGGGAAATCTTTCATTATGTTGTTGGCGGTAGTGATATCTTCAAATCTCATCTTAGGAAATTGTGTGTCTTGCCCGTTGTTTGAAAACATGTTTATATCTGTGTGAGAAAATATTGTTATTTCTCTGAATGCTGTGGCCTGAACTCTGAAAGATAAAGAGTAAATGGTAAATGTAGAAATGGAAGGATTTTCTTAAAGGAAGCATCAATTAGTTATGTCAACAAGCATCAGTTTTATCTAAAAACTACAAAACACATGAACAAAAATGTGCAAAAGTGTCTTAAAGACATGCTTTTCTTAGCTGGGGGGTGGTGGATCATGCCTTTAATCCCAGCACTCAGGAAGCAGAAGCATTTGGATCTCTGTGAGTTCAAGACCAGCCTGGTCTACAAGAGCTAGTTCCAGGACAGGCTCCAAAGCTACACAGAGAAACCCTCAGAGAGAGAGAGACAGAGAGAGAGAGACACACACACACATACAGAGACACACAGAGAGAGACAGAGACACACAGAGAGAGACAGAGAGAGATGCTTTTCTTGCATCAAGGAAATTACCTACTAATATTTCTTAAGGCACTTGAAAAATCACAATTATCATGATGATAAATAAATCATATCTGGTTGTGAAGGGAGCTGTCAGATGTAAGAACTTATAAAAAGCACTCTGTGAGGGATGAGGGAGCAGCTTGATGATAGAGCATTTCAGTAACATTGGATAGCCCATATTTACATGTGATTATATGCACATGCATTCAGTCACACACACACACACACACACACACACACACACACACACACACGTACACACACACACACACCATAAATTTTTCTGTAAAACATTCATTAATATTTGACTAAGCCAACATACCATGAACTCTTAAGAATAAGAGTTCTCTGTAGCACATTCTCTGTAGCACTAAGTTGACCAGAAAAAGAAACGAATGAAAATAACATTTTCTACTGCCAGCCACAATTTGGAGAATCGTGTATCTTAAGTAAAGCAAATGCTTCTGGAAGGCAGATTCTAGAATACTGCTAGAACTGCTGACGGTAAACACAGCTGCTCATCTCCTTTAGAAAAGTCACTGTTTCTCTTAGCCCACTTAATTGCATTTCACATGAGAACACATTTTGTTCTCATTATTAGTCCTTCTAATTTCTAATAGAAAATCATAAACACTTTGAGAAAATAGCTTTTTTTTTAAACAATAACAAACATGAGTGTATTTTAGCATCATCAATCTTGCTGATGATAGTATCCATCATAGGAAGCTTTCACATTGGGAAGAGTAGTGGAGACTGCCCAGTCAGCTTGTGTATAGCTCTGAAAAAAATCACTGCTGAGTTTTTACTTTGGTAAACAAAGCTCTCCATAATTCTAATGAATACTAGGATTCATTCAGGGCTACCTGGGTGAGTTACTGACATACTAGTGGATGGGAGCTCAGCCTGCCTTCATGTATTATTTGTTACATTAATAGGTTGTCTCTAGGAAAGCCATCTGTTCTAGCATGCTATCTTTGGGGCTTCTCTCCATGTCATGAAACCAACTAAGAGCATCATATTACTGTGCCATTTAATTGTCCCAGTCACAATGTCAGGTAGAGGTATATAGCATTTTGTAGACACATACACTGAAATTTAAAATTTCCAAATCTTATAAGTTAACATAAAGTATTTAAGGCTCCTTATAGAACCTCCCACAGAATACTAAAAAAGACCTTTACAGGATTCTAAAGTTTTTAGGTAATGGAAGACACTATGATTTTATACAACTACAATAATATTTGAAAATAGATATGTCTTTTTTGTTGTTGTTGCTTTTAGAGACAATAGCCTTGGCTAGCCTGGAACTCACAGAGGCCCACCTGCTGGAATTAAGGGAGTGTGCCACCTTTGCCCAGCTGAAAATGGACAGCTCACTTAACTTACATAGATTTCAGATTATTTTATTACTTTGACTGAAAAAAAGGTGACAGTAAAAAGCAGAAAACTTAGCTTTTGTTGATCATATTATCAGGCAGTCTCTAATGTAAAGCTAATAAATATTTAGTTACTTCTCAAAAGAAAGTAAAAAAAGAAAGGAGAAGTGAACATGAGGTAGACAAAAAGCAATAACTCTAAGAAGTTCTAAGCATTGGGGGGATTATTCCCTTTAATTAAGAAACTCAATGTTCCAGCATATTGTGGGATATTCTCAATTTCCACAAATTCTTTCCCATTTTACCCTCCTTGAATTTGCACTAAAATTGCATGAGAGTATTTTAAACTGACTGAGCGATAATACCTCCCAGATACAACTTTGAAGTCCCAAAGTCTCAATTATTTCTAATTGGTAGTTTGTCCTTGGAATATGAGAACAATTACTTACTAAAAGATGTCTAGTTTTTTGTAGGATCACTTCATTATAGAGATATGATATTAGTGGATCTGATTATTATTTAAAAAAAAAACCCTACATGTAAAATGATGACAGGATTGAGGGGAATGAGGAAGACACAGGATGTAATCAATTCTGAGAGGTATAAGCCCATCTACATGATAGGCAAAGCTATTTTAATGTAGAAAGTAAATACTTAACTGATTATTAAAAAGTATATGGAAATATATGTCCTGGGATATTTTATAAGGCTGTGTGGTTTTTATACTTAAGCCTCAGTCAATTATTTAGTTGATTATTTGGCTCCCACATTTCTATTCAAATTGTAAATAGAATTCCCATGACAAAGAGCCCAGTGAAAGTTTATACAGAAGCCTGTCATTGTGTTGAATAAAAGCCCTAGCTCATTGTCCTGTGTAGGTTCAATATATGACAAGATCCAAGTCTCCTTAAATGCGTTCAGCAACCTGACCACTCCTACACTAATTTATGCTACAAGCTGGGGACTAGGAAGAGAAGAGAAGCTGTGAGAACAGGTACAGATAAAGCCTGACTTTTCAACCTTGAGCAGACTGGCTGTCGTTAACTCGGGCTTTAAAATCACCAGCTTCCGAAAAGACTAACCAACGAATGTTGTAGCACACGGTAAACTGAACTCAGAAATTCATTTAAGAAAGCCTATCTCCCAAGTGCAGTTTCCCAGGTTGTCCACACATTTGGTGCTTGCTGAACTTTCTTCTGATTACAGGGCCACAGCTCTGTAAGGGTCACAACTCCTTGCCTTCTAAATCCTGTGCTCAGACAACAAAACTAAACATTTAACCTAAAGACAATACATTCAAGCAGTCACACATGAAATGCAGAACAGCAAACGAGGACAGAGAGAAAGGGTGTGTCAGGGGAGAATTCCCTGAAGTAAAGCACCAACATGGAAGGAAGAAGCGCATGGTCTTATAATAGGTACAAGGATCCAGGCAGTGAGAACCACACACCAAGTTCCCAACACATGAATGAGCTTGATGCAACAGAGGAAAGAGAAAGTGCCAGTTTAACACCTGTTCTATAAACCAAGGTCCGGGCCAGCCCTGTGCTGGGGAAGAGTTGACCAATACAAAACAGAGGCCATGCTTTTTGTGCGCTTCTTGTTGTTGTTTTAGTTTGGATTTGTTGTTTTGTTTTTTGTTTGTTTGATTGCTTCTTTTGATTTTTTTTTGTTTTTTTTGTTTTTGTTTTTTGAGAGAGAAAAGGAACATGAATTTGAATTTGAATGGAGAGAGATGGAGGGATTCTAGGAGGAGTTGGGGAAGAGTTAAGAATATGATCAAAATCGTGTGTGTGTGTGTGTGTGTGTGTGTGTGTGTGTGTGTGTGTGTGAGAGGAAGGAAGGTCCCCATCACAGCCAGACAAGAGATATGGGTTCTGAGGCTACAAGTGAGCAGAGGCCTGGGGAGATGTATCATCAGAGTATGCTGAGGAACTGCCTGAAGGGCACTGTTAGCAACAAAGTCTTTTGAAGACTCTTGGGATTTTTATCTCAGTAACTGGGTGAATGTCACTGACCTATAATGACACTGGGACCAATTAAGGAAGAGTGAATTTTTCACCAAAGTGTGAGGGAGAAGGGGAAGGATGGAAATTAAAAGTTCTATCTCAACTTACCAGATTTGTGCTACCTCCGAGTGAAAATACAAATGACAATTAGACACTGTCTGGTTCTTGGGGGAGAAGATGGGGTGAAGATATCTGTTAGAGAGTCATCAAAATATAAAATGCCAAGACTAGATTTTAAATAATATATGTAATCATATTCATACATACATGTATTTACATGTTATGAATATAATCATGCATGCACGCACGCGCTGTGTGCACACACACACACACACACACACACACACACACACACACACACACACATATTAGTTGACTTACAAGACAGCAGATTTCCATGTGGCTTTTTCTTGGGTTTCAGTTTGGTTAAACTTTCCCCCCACTCCCCTCTCTCATCTTTTATACCCCCCCTACACACACTTGAACATATCCATTCCAAACAGTCCTACCCCATATTTTCATATGACCTGTCTTCTACTATTCCTTCCTCTCTTAATGCACTGCCAATGGACTCTTTCTAGTTTTTAGTTTCTAAATGTACTTCAGGATGACCACACCGCATTTGAAATTTGAAACTAGGACTCTAAATGAGGGAAAATATGCAGCTTTTGCCTCTTTGAGTCTGGGTGATCCCATTTAATTTTTTTCTTCTCGTTTTATCTGTTTACCTACAAGTTTCATAATTTTACTTTTCTTTACAACAGAATTCTATTGTGTGTACCATTTTTCATTTGTCAGATGGTGACTATCTAGTCTGATTTATTTCCTAGCTACTGTGAAGAAGCCAGTGATAAACACAGATGTACAAGAATCTCTGTAGTGGGATGTAGAGCCCTTTGGGTACAGGGTCAGGAGTGAAATAGCTAGAACTATATACAGCTTTTTCAGGATTCTTCACACTGATTTCTATAGCTGGGTGACCAGTTTACAGTCTTCCCACCAGTGAATATATTTTCTCCTTTTTCCATTGATGCCAATTTATGTTGTCATTTGGTTTCTTGATGATAGTCATTCTGACAGGGCAAGATGGAAAACAGAATAAAGAGTCAGTAAAATTTAAATCCAAATCCCTGTCCTGTTCTTCACAGAAATGGAAGGGGGAGGTCTTAAAATTCACAAGGAAACACAAATGACCTTGGAGAGTCGAAGAAATCCTGAGCAAAAGAAAAATGCCAAGGTATTACCATGCCTGATCTCAAGTTACTCCATAGAGCCACATTAATAAAAACAGTATGGTATTGGGATAAAAAGAGACATGTAGAAGATCCAGATTTAAATCAGTACAATTAAAACCACCTGTTATTTTTTGCAAAGAAGTCAAAAATACCTACTGAAGAAATGATAGCATCTTTATCAAGAGGAATGAAGAAAATGAGACCCCTGTATCTAGAAACAAGACACTTATCTCTCAGCCTGAAAAAAAAAAAAAAAAAAAAAAAAAAGATCAACTCCAATTTGGAAAACACAAAGTAGTAAAACAACAAAAATGCCCTTAACCTAAAATGTGAAACTCTAAAACTTCTAGAGGAAAAGATAGAGAATGCACCACAAGATATTGGCACGAATTAGTTCTTCTAAGCAGAATTCTGGTTGTTCAGGAAATAAAGCCAACGACTGATAAACAGACTCTCATAAAACAAGAAGAAATTTAAAAGAGTTCCATGTCATCGGCCATCAAACAAGTGAATATTAAGTCTATGTTTCTTAAGTGGAGTAGTTAAAGAACAGGAAAAGGTCTAAGGTGGGGTGCAGGCACTTCTCTAAGTTATAGTCCTCTAATGTGAAAGGAATAAACACAAGGGTAAAGAGGAAACCACAGGGCCCATCCAGAGGGGAAACAGAATGCCAATTGCTCCTGGTTATTTGCCTATGATAAAACCTTGGGAGGGGTCATCAGCTTGTGCAAGAATGTGGTCACAATTGACCTCCCCTTTTACTGGAGGGATGGGGTTATAGCTTTGATGTAAGACAGTGGGGAGAGACTCCAGTTAGCTATAGAAAGTTGTATCCACCACTCTTCACATTCATATTTGTCCCTCGTGGTGTCCCCTTATCTTGGGGGTGGTCTTAACTAGCAAATTGCTTCTAAAGAATAGGATGTGGCAAAAGTAATGAAAAGTCAGTCTGGTACCATGTCAAACAAAAAACAGTGACTTTTATATTGTTAGCATATTTTCTCCATTGCTTCTTTGATTAAGCAAGGTTCTAAATGAGAGAGCCATGTGTCAAGGGCTTGAGGGTGACCTGCGGTTGACAGTTACTAAAATACTGAGGCCCTCGGTTCATCTTCTCATAAGGAAGTCAACCTGTACAAAAATAGTAGATTCTTCTCTTGTGTGGCTTTACAATGAGCCTTAGTCCAGGTTAGGCCCTTGATTACAGAGTTATGAGAGACACCCTGAAGCAGGAAGCCTGGTAGAACCAGGTCCAGCATCCCCAGGGACAAGAATACTGAGATAACATATGAGAGTGGTTCTAAGCCATTAGTTCACAGTAATTTGTCCATTGGTGTGATAGCTAATTTTCACTGTCACCCTGACTAGATCTGCAATCGCCAAGGAGATTGGTGCTTCATGCTTCTAGATACATCTTTCAGGATAATTCCAGAAAGAATTATGCAAGAAGATAAGACCAACTTGAATGTAGAAAGCATTACCTCCCAAAGCCTAATGGCTTAGATAGAATAAGATGAGAAAAAGGAGGAAACCAGTTGCCCTAACATTCCCTCTGTGTTTATTGATCAGCTATGAAGTGAACAGTTTACCTGGGCTACAGGCTCCATGATGTCCTAAGTATATACACTAAAACCTGAAACTGTGAGCCAGAAGCACTCTCTGCTTCCTTTAGGAGTTTATGTCAGTTTGGTCGCAGTGATAAAAACCTACCCAACACCTACAGAAATAGAAATGCTACTGAAACGAGTATAAAGGGACAAGATGGGTAATGATGCTGCGCAAGAAAGGGAAACGTTAGAAGAGATGTGGTAGATAAAATGTTAACATTTTTTAAGATGAGGGATGGAGAGGTGTTCCAGTGGTTAAGAGCACTGGCTGTTCTTCCAGTGGTCCTGAGTTCAAAGTCCAGCAACCACATCGTGGCACACAACCATCCATAGTGAGGTCTGGAGCCCTCCCCTGGTGTGTAGACATCCATGCAGGCAGAACAGATGATGTGTTTTTAAGAATACAAAGGAAAACTAGAAAAGGAGAAATGGCAGGCTCAGGAGAAGAGGCAATTGTTGAATTAAGGTCCCAGTGGAGGCAGAAATGTTGGAACAGAAAGATGGAGGAAAGTTTTTTTTTTTTTAAGAACATGGCTAACTTTCCTCCATACTTAAGAGCGTGGAAAACCCAAGGCTGTAGGAATGTACTAGCTTACTATTAGAATAGACTTCCATTCCTTCAGGCTAAGAATAACACATCATCTGCTCCAAGTGTATAAATGTTGGCACCATATTAAAGATGAAGAAAGATGGTTGTGTGGGAGCATACAGAGAAAGGACCTGGCCAAGACCTCTCTAGAACCCCATGCTGATTGTAGTGTGATTCAGCTTTCTGTTCCTGAAACAAAGTACCTGAGGTTATCAACTAAAAGGAAAGGTTCCTTCTGTCCTACAAGTTTGAGCTTATAGTTGCCCTCTAGGTCACACATTTAAAGTTAAACTGTTCAACTCAAAACATCCAGAAATCATAAAAGAGGGGGTGGGGCAGGATCTCACAATCCTCTTGGAGGACATGTTCCTAATGACCTAAGAGCTCACGGTGTCCTCAGCTTTGAAAGGTTCTGTCACCTCCAACAGCGCCATCAAGTGGAGAGTAAGTTTTTGCCACCTCACAGATAAAAAGATCAAGTGGCTGAGGCCTGGCACAGTTGGGCACATGCTGCTCCTGAGGTGTCCTCACTGGTTCCCAGATGGCTGCTTCTTTCTCTGAAACAGGCAGCCCAAGACCAATGTGTGCTCACAATTGAGAGGGCCTTCAGATTTGGCTCTCTGGGGCCATTCTCCCGTGCTCTCAACATCCTCTCTATGCACAACTCGGTAAGCATTGTATTCATCTGGTCTATATTTCAGAAACATCTCCTTCCAGCCTCCTGCTACACATTTATTAAAGCTTCAATGTGCACAGAAAATCAGGGGCAGCAAAACATAAAGAACTAGGGTTTTCCTGTATGACTGTTTCAGTTAGTCATAGCCATTACCCCTTCCAAAAGAGCAGGTAAGAGACAACACCATTTCCTTCCCTGTCTCCTTTAGAAAGCCTTCCTGGAGTAGAGATCATCCCATTTTTCCTTAGGAATAGCCAGATTTCCTTTATCTTGAAATATTTCACTCACTTTCAGTTTTCAAGGTTATCATATTTCCTTCAATTCCTGACTCTGCTTGAGAATATTAGTTTATGGTATATATTTTAAAATTGTCTTTGTTTATCATTGAAATGAATATTAACATACTATCTCTTCTTTCTTTTTATTTCCCATTTTATTTTCTTAGGTAAGACTCTTTAAGGTACCTTCTGTATTTGTTGTTTTCATGCTCCCAGGGAGGAATAGTCACTTTGGTTTGACGAGTTTTCTATTACTGTTCACTTAGGACTCACATAATCTAGGATGAGCATGTCCAATAGTGATGCCTTCACTTCGGTATCTACTAGATGATATACTAGGGAACAGTACAGTAATAGGAGAACATACAAGCCCTACTTGATGTCAAAACCAACTATTTAGTTTCCTAATTTGGGAAGGGGTATTACAGAAATAAAGCAAAACTTCGCCATGTATCCATATTGTCCTAGTTTTGGAAAACAAAAACAAACAAACAAACAAACAAAACTCTATGACCAAAAGCAAACTAAGGAGGAATGGTTTTGGGTTTTTGTTTGATTTTTGTGTGTTTGTTTGTTTTAGCTTACAGTTCATCATGAATGGGAATCAGGGCAGAAATCAAGGCAGGACTCTGAAAGCAGGAAAGGAAGCACAGGTCTGGAGTAACTGGTTTGCTCACCATGCTCAACTTGCTTTCTAATGCAACCAGGACCACCTTCCCAGGGCTGGCACCACCGACCATAGTCTGGGCCTTTGCACATCAATCACTGACCATGAAAATGCCCTCTAGCTTGCAGATAGACTAATCTGAGGCGTTTTCTCATCTGTGGCCCACTGTATTCTGATCATTCTAGCTTGTGTTGTCCACAAAAACTCACATATAAGAGGTATATAAGAAGAGTTTTAAAACACCACCTATTTTTCTTTATTGCTGGCCCTACAGGAAGAGTTTAACATATGTCATCTCATTTTAATTTCTATGATATAAGATAGGTAGGTATTCTTACCTGCATATACAGGTAAGGCATTTCATCTAAGACATCCAAGCTCACATCAGCACCAAGAGATGACACATAGCTCCACCTTCTCATTAAATACTCCATTGCACTCCACCCTCCTGAGAAGCAAAAGTGTGGTGGTGGTGGTTGTGGTGGTGATGGTGGTGGTGGTGGTGATGGTGTTGGTGGTGGTGTGTATGTGTGTGTGTGTGTGTGTGTGTGTGTGTGTGTGTGTGTCTGTCTGTCTGTCTGTCTGTCTGCCCCTCTTTGTGTGTACATGTGTCCAAGTGCAGATTCCCAAGTTCAGTGCAAATAGCCAAAAAAAAAAAAAAAAAAAAAAAAGGATCAAAACACCCATACAAAGATGAGAAACTAAAAACTTTATCCATCTCACCATGATTGTGTGCTTTAAACACCCAGGTAAACCTGAGAGCACAAGACCAAGACACATGTTTGAGGGAACTGCTGACAAAGCAGCTTTGATGGAATAATGCCAAGAGCTTAACTTTCTCCATCATAGATTTAAAATCTCTTTGGGTGTAAACACCCTGCTTGGCTTTGTTTGACTGCATCTGGAACCTTCCTGTGCTATTTGAGTGTTTTGTGTAACCTTACTGTCTCAAGAGAAGAAATTGAAAGAAAACAATACAAAACATGTGAGAAATTATTATTAACTTCTCACATGATGTTTCCAGGGAATCCCAATTTGTATGTGTTCCTCTGCAAGCATTGGATATTTCAAATCTGTGCAGGGAATCTTATTGTGATTGATTTTTGCTGTTATTTGAATTTGAAGCTATTGCTTCTTTAAGGTAAGGACTCTTCTCTTTTAAAAAATCATTTATAAACACATAACCTAATAACGTATCAACATTCTATTTGTGGTAAGGCTTTCAATTAAATTCATATAGGATTTAGAGAATATTTCACGTTTACAGTAAAATTACCCATTGAGAAAACTAGTCCTGACTATAGAACTATCCCATCTACTCACACTACTAACTCTGTCACTGTCATTTTTGTCACCCACTCTGCTGGGGCTAGATAGTTCATAAAGCTGTGCCTTCAGAGACTTCCCAGCAGAATTTGTTGTCTGCTGTGGGTTTTCAGTTACCTGCTGTTTTGTTTCAAGGTCCTGGAAACAGAGGTGACAAGCTTCAGAGCAATAGGTGAAAACGTACTCATTTCACTCTGCCTATGCAGTGTGTGTGTGTGTGTTATAATTAAAAATCTGGTTGGCGACTAGAAATTTGGTTCACCAGTCAGGAGCACTTGCTCTGCAAGAACAAAGTCAACCTTATGTTTAACCCTATTTTCAGATATTCCCTGGTATCTTCTCTTGTTTCTTTGTTGTGGATTTGGCCTTTGTTACAGAGTATTTGAACTCATTCCTCTTTGTAATTATCATACCCATCTATTTCTACATAGGCTACTCTAGGCCAGTTTAGTAAGCACAATGCATAGAATAAAGAGGATTGTGTGAAAACACTATACATTCAAGAGCAAAGTATCCTCCATGGGTGACACAGAGGGGAAAAAAGGAAACAAAATGGATAGGTAAGTAGAAAGGTGGAGTGGATGTTAGAGGAGTTGAGAGAGGGAAGGGAATATGATCAAAATTCATTGTACAAACTTCTCAGAAAACTAATAATAAATTTAAAAGATGGGCTATAGCCATAAATTTGTATATTTTATAGAGTTGGATATGTTCCCATACACAAATTCTGGCACATGCTAACAGTGTAACGTTGATTACTAAAAATTTTAACAATACATAAATACATAAAGATACATGCCTTTGAGAAACAAATGCATCCTTTGTCTGGCTTTGATGCAGCTTTTCCCACTGAGCCCTCTTCTTTATATGTGTTAGCTAATACATCATCTTCTTATGCCAGCAACATCTATATGTATAACTAAGAATATATATATACCCAGGAAGCTAAGAGTGTATAGGAGGGCCTTCAGACTTGGGCTTTACTGGGAAGAGTACTCTGCATAGCTTAAATACAGACCAAAAGGATCAGCAGTGTTTTCTTAGTAAAAACATGGGTAAAAGTGCTCCACACACAGTAAAATTGCAAGAGCAGACTGCACTCAAGGAATAGGGTCCACTGAAGGAGCGTGCACAGTAAAAGATGGAGAATAGAGAACCCACGAAAGGCTCTAGCCATTCTGTACTGCTCCAGGCTCAGACTCACGTTGCAGTGGGGCAGGCAGATGGACAACAATAAAAGTCTCATCACATAGCGTCTAATTAGGAGCTACTTAGTTAGGCTCCTACAACCAGAGTCTCTATAGATTGCTTTTTTCTTTCCCACTTTCTGCCCCTCATTACAAGTGGCTAGATTAGGGGTTCTCAACCTGTGGGTCATGTCCCTCACAGGGTTGAATATCAGATATTTACATTATTATTATTATTATTATTACTATTCATAACAGTAGCAAACTTACAGTTTTGAAGTAACAGTGAAAATAATTTTATGGTTGGGAGTCAACACATGAGGAACTAACTGTATTAAAGGGTCGAAGCATTAGGAAGGTTGAGAACCACCGCTCTGGATCATATGCCAACTCTGGATGTAGTTGTTGCTTCCAAACAAAATTATGGATTGTTATTTTTGATAATTCTTCATTTACAACTAAAGAGAATTACATCTCTTATTTTCAGGGCTACTGTGTATTCCACTAAATAGCACTATTTTTGAGGCAAGAGAACACATTTTACAGTATTTGTTAAACAATAACAAGCTCTAAATCAAAAATACAGCTTTGTTTGAAGTAGATTTATCAGTAAGCTGCACATTAACAATAAAATTTCAGGGCTAGAGATATGGCTTAGTGGTTAAGAGCACTAGTTACTCTTCCAGAGGACCTGAGTTCAATCCTCAGCATCCACATAGCAGCTCAAAACTATCTATAGCTCCAATTCCAGAATTCTGGTACCTTCACGGACATATATAAAGATAAACTACCAATGCATATAAAATAAAAATCCAAATAAATCTTTAAATAAAAAGGCAATTCATTTTTCAATGTTTCAAATTTTAAGGGTAATCAAAGTTTCAACAGTAATCCATTTGACAAAATACTTAGTTGTTCCTACATATTGGTATGTAACCACCCAGCTATTAAATCTTATTTTTACATTAAAGAATACAGATGCATTTGTTAATATTTGAAAATCCATTTTACATGTCAATAAAAATTGACAATAGCTTATTTTACCATGTGTGTAATTTATATGTTAAGACATAATAAAAATTTTCATATAGCAATAATCAAAACATTTTCTGTGTGATGCGAGCAGAAAACTATATAAATTTTAAGTATCATGGTTTTCAAACATGAAGTATATTAAAAACATCAGGCCTCAGGAAAGATCAAATGATATTACCCATATGCAAGTGCTCAAAATGGTAAGCTATAATAAAATATATCAAGTGAGGTATGAAAGTCACATGTACACAAGACAGCAGAAATCAAATGTAACTGCATTCTGTAAATGACGTCATGATTCTTGTTTGTCTAATTTGCATTTTAGGAAAAGACTGCTCATATGTTACAACAGCAGCTAGGTTTACAACAGTTTTTCTTTGTTCCTGGCAAACAAAAAAAGGTTAAGAATTTGCAGACAAGTCTTGGCAAAGAGATATTATGAGTCAGCTTTGCCAATCTAAGAGCCTTAGTACACAGCTGGGAAATGTACGTAGGTTATAAACTCGTTAAAAATTTTCAATTAGCACTACTAATCAGTACTGTCTCGCATCTTAATTGGTCCTTAAAGAGTGTAAAATACTTCTAGAGCATGTAGCCCACCTGTTGGGTATTCCCATTCTTTTAGATGGCCTGTTTCTCCAAGCAGAAATATTATTTTGGTTGGCATGGTAAAATAGCATAACCAATCCTTCCTTAATCTATCTACATATATCAAATCACTTGGAGTGCCACATTATGTACTGTCATAGATCAACTGAATTGCTTGTCATAAAATCCTTGCTGTGTGACACAGATTTTCATGATGTATGACAGTGCTA
The DNA here is from genome assembly GCA_030556225.1 of Cricetiscus sungorus. Taxonomy (NCBI): domain Eukaryota; kingdom Metazoa; phylum Chordata; class Mammalia; order Rodentia; family Cricetidae; genus Cricetiscus; species Cricetiscus sungorus. The sequence goes on along the minus strand of JANBXA010000180.1, from coordinate 19,391,975 downwards.
TTCAGTATTGTGTTAGTTGCTTTTCTATAGCTGTGGTAAAATGCTATGGCCAAGGCAACTTATAGAACAGTTTATTGGGGCTTACATTTCCAGAGGGTTAGAGTCCATGATGGCGAAGACAAAGGCATAGCGGCAGGAACAGGGAGATAAAAGCTCAAACCTTGAACCACAAGCACCAAGCAGAGAGCAAAGTAGCAATGACTTGAATTTGAAACTCTCAAATCCTGCCCCAGTAACATAGCCCTTCCAGCAAGGCCACACCTCCTAAGGCTACAAAAACAGAATCACCAACTGGGGACCAAATATGCAAATGCCTAAGATGATGGAGGGCATCTCATTCAAACTGTAACAAGTATTCTATTCTTAAAAATGATTCAGCTACTGTTTAATCTAAAGAAACTTCTTACTGGCTTTGCAAAAACCAGACCCAGGAATTCTAAAAATGGAGAGCTTGAAGCACTTATAGATGATGGGCTTAGACACCCTGGCAATGTGTGACAGGCAAAGCCTGAGCCCATGGGTACATTTCTATAAGAAGTATGTTCCTAGACCTTTAATTGAAACTGTTACTGGAGAAATTATAGCCACTTCTTCCAAAGAACTAAATGTTGCAAGAAGTTTCACTCCTGTCCCTTTCTTGCTGAGACAGGAAACAGTTCTTCCTTGTCATCTTGCCTCACAGCTCCAAATTCCTTTACCCCTTATATGGAAAGGGACCGCTTGCTTAAACATGTTGAAGAGTGAAAATGAACTGCTGAAAAGATTGATACATATCATTGTACACACACATGTGCACATGCACATACACTTCAGAAAACCAACCAATGCAAAGAATTACCCCAAATAAAATGGACATTATGCTTAATACTTGATCATTATATGATATTTTTCTAACCTCATTATACAGCCTTTTACAGCCTGTTTATATAGACAAGCCCCAATTACTGTCCCAGTTTTTGTTTAGTTTTGTTTTTTTATGTTTTTTTTTTCCTTTTGGGTCTCTCTAAAACTAAAATAAACAAACAAAAACCAGAGAAGCTTCATCTCACATTATCTAAAACAGATACCATGCTCTTTAAAAAAAGAAAAAAAAAAGCAATTTTGTTCCACTTTTTGTTGCTTTTGATTGCAAAATAGATGCCTGTTTGTTATAAGTTAAAAATCATATGACCTCCCCCCCCCAAAGCAGGGAGAGTGAAAATTCTACTTAATAAAGTATCTAACCTACTAAAATTTTCCGTTTTCTGAAAGCACTTGCCACACCAGGGAGGCAATAGGTATGATGTTTCTTTTCAAAAGGTTTTGGTGTAAGTCATATAATTAGAAAATTGCCATTACTTGACCTGGCTTAACTTGGCATGACACAACATGATAGTACAATACAAGCACATGGGCATTAGGGACACAGGAACTTCTGCAAAATCAGTGATATTTTTATTCCTGCTTATACCTCTATCACCCTTGAGCACCCTTCACCAGGCTTCAGGATTCAGTTCCTTTGTGTACTCTTTACTAAGTATAGGCTTCATTTTCCTACTTCTGACAGTTGTTTCTCATGATGATTTGCAGCTTTCTGTGAATGTATTTATAGATTTTTCTCTTTCCCTTACCATACAGTAAAAATTGGAATTAAAAAAAAAAAAAAAGCATCAGCTGGGTGGTGGTACCTCGAGCCTTTAATCCCAGCCCCTGGAAGGCAGAGGCAGGTAGATCTCTATGAGTTCGAGGCAAGCCTGGTTTACCAGAGCTAGTTCCAAGCCTGCCAGGGCTATACAGAGAAACCCTGCCTCGAAAAACAAAACAAAATAAAAATAAAAAAACAAAAACATAAAAACAAACAAACAAACAAAAACAACCCACAGCTCCCAAATCAATACTCAGAGACTTGTTCTTCCTTACGAATGCCTGGCCTTAACTTGGCTTGTTTCTAGCCAGCTTTTCTGATTAAATTATCCCATTTCTCATTAAGTATATTTTGCCTCTGGGCTTTTAACCTTTTCTTATTCTATATAGCTTTCCTTCTTACTATTCTTATTCCATGGCTGGCTGTGTGGCTGTGTGTCTGTGTGTCTGTGTGGCTGTGTGTCTGTGTGTCTGTGTGGCTGTGTGGCTATGTGGCTATGTGGCTATGTGGCTGCCCCTGACATCCTCCTCCCTCTTCTCTCAAGCCTAGATTTCTCCTCTTATTTATTCTCTCTGCCTGGCAGCCCCCCCCCCAGCCCTCTCTCCTGCCTAGCTATTGGCTGTTCAGCTCCTTGATAGACCAATCAGGTGTTTTAGGCAGGCAAAGTAACACAGCTTTTACAGAGTTAAACAAAAGCAACATAAAAGAATGCAACACATCTTTACATCATTAAACAAATATCCCACAGTATACGCAAATGTAACACATCTTAAACTAATATACTACAATATTCCACCACCAACAAAGTAGAGTCCCTAAAACAAAGCAGATGGTTTGGCACAGTAGCACAGTATCGGTTAAGATCACTGACTAAATGAGTTGGAGGGCTGTTAATGAAAGAATAGATAGGATGGCATAGGGCACTGTACATGTTTGAAAACCTACTTTAAAAATTGGACTGCTTAACAGCTTTTAGCATTATTTCCCTGATTGGTAATTTGTCCTTATGACTAATGATGTGGAAAGATTCAGATAAGAGCAAAAAGGAGATCATTTGGGGACCAACAGGAATGAGGGAGGAAGGACACAGGGAAGTCATGAGGTGAACAAAAGCAAAAGATACTGGTATCTGTGTATAAAAATTCTATAAAGAAGAACTTTTTTTGTATGCATACTAAAGATAAATAATAATAACAGTAAAGAATTAGTGATCCCAAGTTATTCAGGTGGCTGGGGTGGGAAGGTTGATTGAATCTGAGAGTTCAAGACCAGCCTCGGCAAGCATACTGCAATGCTCTCTTTAAAAAAAAGAAAGGGGAAGAAAAAAGCCCCCTAATTCTTTTGTAACTGTCTCCCTCCCTACTCTCTCAAATGGTATCAGCTCAGAATGCTTTTGGTTTGGTATCCTACATAACAACGAATCTAGAAACCATGTACTTCCTCATATAGAAAGAGACCTGATTGACCCTCCGTGTAACAGCCATCTTTTACAAGAGTCCAATTCACTTCTATGTCACCCTAAAATAATATGCCACTTTAGCAAAAGGATTATTTTGAGCCTAAGGCAATGGAGACTGAACAGATTCTGGAATAGTTAGCTCTCCTAGTCTCTTAACCTCTGAGCTATCTCTCCAGCCCTGATCTCCTAGTCTCATGTACCATGCAAGGACACAAATTTTCCATTGAGGAAGCTGCCCTTCACTCCACCCCACCAGGAGGAGAGGAGCAACTCTTTTATCATCAAAGATAGGGAGTCAACACCTAGATGAGTTTCTATAAATAGACCTTACTAAAAATAGTCTTTGTCTTCTGTTAGTTTCCAGGCATATAATACTTTCTTACTTCCCTGTAATTTTTTACTCTCTGAAGGCAAACCTGCTTTCTTTTGCTGAATATATATAAAACCCTCCCCACTGGTCCTGCTCTTTATAGTTCATTTGTGCAAACCCTTGAGCTCGGGTAGGTGAAGGCTTCAGTTCTCTTGTTAACCAGTCTTTAGTTAATCTGATTTACAGCCCCTAGAGAAAGCTGTTCTTTCCCTAGGAAGTTTTGACAAAGAAGGGATGGGCCAGGTTGCCTCCTTGCTTATGGGGCTGGATATCTGAAGACCTCTACCAGAGCCAGTAATGATAAGAATTCCTACCCAGCCAGCCAGCCCCTTGCTGTCTGCACAGGTTTGATCAAATGTGAGCAGTATGAGCCTTTCCTTGTTTTTTCCTTTTCAGATTGGAGTTGACAGGAGGAAAACGTGCCTAAGGACTACTTCTTTTGGTTATTACAGCTCTTGTGATTTTTGGCTCAAGGACTTTGGTTTAATTCTTATCTTCCTACAGATAGACACTGTTTTTTCTTTCTTCACTACTTTTGGTGCTTGTCCTGCAGAGGAAAAAGAAATCTAAGGGTCAAATGAATGCAGGCACAAGGCTCGAAGACTAATGCTCAAACCAGTCTGTACAGACTGGTGAACTGAAGGTACTTGTTACACTGGCTCCCTTTTGACACAGCTTAATGGGGCTCACCAACACAACAGCCAGAGATGGCCCTCTTCGTACTGAGGGGCTTGTCTTATGCTATAGAAGGGATTTCTACCCCTGTGTGTTGTTTATTGAGAGGCAAAGGTTGTAGATCTTGAGTCAAGATAGCTAGGAAAGAAACCTAGGTAAAACTTAACATCTGCATGAGCATCTGATGTGTCTTTCCCATTACCTTGTTACCACCCAACAAAAGTCCCTCACACTGTTACCTGCCAACTTTGGATTAGGACACTTTTTCATAAAACCCCATTCTACTACTCATACAATGAGAGTCATCACTGTCCCTCCATCTTCTCCCTGTCCCCCTGCCTTTTCTTCTTTCTTCCTTTCCCTCTCCCACACTGTTTTGAGGTAATGTTTTACTATACGGTCTAACCTAGGCTTTCAACTAAAGGATATTCATGCATCAGCCTCCTAGGTGCTGTGCCACCATGCCGGTGTCTAGCTTTGGGAATAACTTCGGATCAGAGGACTGCATAATCCATATCCTCTTTGAGAGACTATCTCTTGTGTCCCTGATTAAACTATAAGAACCATTGTTTGTTTTGAGGCATAGCAAGTTTGCTGATGCCCAGATGGTGATGCCTTGGGTTTGAAAAGATTTTAGTTCTCAGTAGAAATAAATGTTGTCCTATTGGCACCTATAAGAGGATGAAATTGGGATAAGGAAAAATATAGCATGGATCCTAAACAATTTCTGTAAGAGCCTGGAGAGGCAGCACACACCTGTAGTACCAGCATTTGGGAGGTAGGAACAGGCGAATCTCTGTTAGTTTGGCCAATCTGGTCTACATAATGAAAATATTCCCTCAATAAAAACAAAGAGGGCTGGCAGGATGGCTCAGCAGATACAGGAACTAGCTGCTAAGCCTGGTGACCTGAGTTTGGTCCACAGGACTCCTGTGGTAGGTAGGAGAGAAACAGACTTCTCTGAACTTCACACGAATGACATGATATGCCTAAACCCAAATAAGTAGATATGTGTAATAAAAAGACATTTAAAAGAAGTAAAGATCTGATATAAAAAAATTTAGTTCACACACACACTTTATAATTTATTTCCATCCACCCTACCCCAGCTGTCTAAACGAAACTCGAGAATGAAGGAGAGTCACTGAAGTGATACATATTTCAGATAAGGGATTTTTGATCAAAATATATATAAGATTGTAAGATGAATTTATGGGTTCATTTTATTATTGTTTTGCTTCTTTTTTCTTAGTTTGAGATAGTGTCTTACCATAGCCCAGGCTAGCCTTGAACTCACTACTCAGTCCAAGTTGGTTTCAAAGTCAAAATAATCTTCCTTCCTCAATTCTCTTAGTACTGCAATTATAGGCATATGTCACCATGACCATGACTGACTAGAATTTTATGTCCTGTTTTACTTCACTATTTTTTGACCTGAACATTTTCCTAGTCTTGTGGGTTGGTGTTATCATGAGCCAAATTGCCCTTTCCTTAAAGCCTGAATACTCAAGGTGGAAGATTTGATATCACCCGGAAGACTATCATCACAATAGTTTGGATCACTATAGAACATGTTCCTTCATAACCCAGGAAATATCTGTAGCTGTGACTGCTCCATCATCTTCAACCAGCAACTCAAGACTCTGCAGGCCCAGCCTTTGGAAATCCTGCCTGGCTGTCATGAGGACCCAGAAACAGTGCTCACCCTGTTCCAAGCATTAGTCATTGTTTTCTTTTCTTTCTTTCTTTTTTTTTCACAGAAAGCCTCCTTATTAGTTCCCTGTTGCTCATACAACAAAAGGTCAAAGGTCAGAGGACACCCTATCCCCTCCTGCAGTCTACTCTTGAAATAAGTTATTTAACTGGACTGCCGCCATATTGCCATCATAGGAGACTGGTCAAGATGGATGCAGACACATGCTTCAGTTTGCCCTTTTCTGCTTGTCTACTCTTATTGCATTCCCTTCCTTCCCCTTTGAAGCTCTCTTGTCTCTTAACTCTCTCTAAATCCACTCATACAGCTCTTGCTAAGTGAAACTTCCAAAAGTTTCAGATTGAAAGCAGTGATGGGACCCATGCTACTCTAAACTCTGCTGTGTTAGCATAAAGATTATTTTGAGCAGAAGGCAATGGAGAAGGGAGGGATGAAGGACACATTGTCTGTCCTTTCCTTATGTGACTGAGAGCAGGTAATGAATTTCCCTTTGAAGAGGGTACCCTCTTCCCACCAGGAAAGAAAAGCAACTATTATCAAAAGGGCATCGGCACACAAGTTAGTAGGTATAAATAGATCTTATTATATACAGGATAGGACTAGCCTCCTATTAGTTTTTCAACTTACTTCCTCATCAGTTCCTCTACTTTGTCTTCCGCTAAGGCCCAAGCTCCCTTACTATATACAGTTAAGAAGGGGATGTAAGCCTCCAAACTGTGCCACCTCTTCAAATTTTCTTATTTTCTGCTAACTCTCATGAACAGACATATTGATAAAAAAGTACATTTATTCCTCAATAAATTGATGTTTTTCATTGTTACTTGACTCATTGTCATCTAATTGATGAAATTAAGAAAAATAGGAAAACTGTTCTCTCCATACCATCTATCACTGGACTAAGGAAGCACACGTTTGTTCTTTGGAAAGCTGCAGGGTGACGTGGACTAGAGCAACGTTCACTCTTTGGTTACTTGGGTTTGGAGCTCCAGGGCCAGATGTCTTGAAAACTGCAGAAATATATTAAGAAATGGTAATTATGCTGAATTTCTTGCCCCTGTCATTTGAATGTTATTTTAGAGATGCAACGTCAGTTGCATAGTGTTACATTCTATTAAATGTTAAATTCCTTATACTAAGAGTTCATTTTAATGAAACCAATTAGCAAAGTTAAATTAGTAGAGCTAAAAAACAAAACAAAAAACAAACAAACAAACAAACAAAAAAAAACACTTGTATCTGGACGTCTGACCTGAGAAGACATGGACTCCATGCTTAGTCTACTCTGCTAGCCATGTGAGTCTGGGCAACTTATTATGTCTCTAAATCTACATTTTTAGGTGTAAAGGAAGGTAAGGAAGTGTGCCTACTTAAACCACACAAATCATAATAAATTGCAAGTGAGATGTATGCACTTAAGGGAGTTTAGATTTATTGATCAAGTGTTGAAAAGAACTTAATTTTAAATATAGAAGGGAAGGAGTCTAGATTTGTGGACTCTTTCCTGTATTTTTTTTTTTGGTATGTGTGCTTATATATTACTAATGATGAAACTAGTGAGTTCTAATATAAAGACAGAACTTAAAATAGGGCTGTGAAGAACCAAATGACAGAGAAATCCACATGCCTTGTTGAACTGTCCTCCACCCCCTCCTTTCTAATTTTAGATGAATTCTTTTGAAACACATCTAAAAAGTTCTGGGGCTTCCTATGGTGAGTTAATCAGCTGACAATCAGTCGGGTAGATAACAAAACCATTACTTCTCTAACATCTACCATCTACTGTCTCAATAACCACTGGTTTGAAAAAAAGATATTTTAAAACAATAGAAACCTGCCAAGGAAACACATATCATATTGGAGATTTTTGATAGAATGTTCAGTGGTTTCTTTTTTTTAATAGAAAACTGAACACATTTAGCAAAAAGTTTCATTCCTCTGTTACTGATTAGTGCAAAGCAAGTATCCAGTTTCTGTTCCAGCTGCTTCTGGAGCACTTTGAGGAACCCCTGTAAATAGTTATGAATACATTGCCTGCACCCAGTCTACTAGGTGCAATGATTATGTCAGCAGATAATTGGCCTGATGCACTATACCAAGAAGGCCTAGGTGACAAATCAACTGAGTTGTGGGATGCACAGACCTGGGAAGTGCACATGTGGGTGTGAGAAAAGCACCCTGGTTGCCATCAGCTGCAATCAGTTTTGTTTGCCAACTGAGTGTTTCAATGCTGAAGTACAGAAGTGAAGATGAAGACTTAAGAATCATGGGGAGAGGGGAATTTTTAATTTTCAGTTTCCTCTGTACCACACCTCATAAATTTCTTTGTCCAGGTTTCCAACTCTGATGACAATTTGGCAAGAATTCAAGTTACTCCTAACTAGGAATTATGTACTGAGCCAGAAGTATTCATCTTACTGCAAACATTACACAGGAAGACTCAGAAATGGGTACATAGAAATTACTACGGAGGACACTGAGGCTTACTATATGGATCAAAAGGTAGAGATTTGTCCAAGGCAAAAAATTCAGTTTGAATATATCTGTATGTTAGCTTTCCCAAAGCCTTACTTTTATAAGGAACTATAAGTTTACATTTTTAAAAGAAAGTATTTTTTCTAGGTCCTGACCTGACAGTGAACCCAAAGCCTTGTGCATGCTAAGAATATCCTTTAACACTGAGCTCTAGGCCTAGGCCTGGTCTTATCTTGTCTATTGGTTTTTGTTGTTTCCAACCATCCTTTCATCCTCTGTAAATGACCACTTAATGAAATTATTTTAATTGATTTTTTTGTAACCTGGATTTTATCACAATGTAGTGGCGATGGAGACAGAAATAGGTTTAGTGCTTGATCATTCTCTGTATAGATGACTCCTATGCCTATTTTATCCCTGTAGAACCAAGTGAATCAGTTTTTCATAATTACATTAAAAACATAAAGAGCGGATTAAAATAGGATACATAATTCGAAAACTCAGCATTATCATGAATAGAAATACCTATGGAGAAACACATCAACTACCACAAATTTTAAGAATGGTCTTTTCTTCTGAGGCAATAATGATTGATTTGTACTTGGTACTTTGTGGATGTTCCATAGTAGACATATGTTACTATTATTATAAAAATTCTGTTCATGTCTGTCTGTCTCTCTGCCTAATTGTCTGCCTGACTGTATGTCTGTCTGTCTTCTGAGGCAGGGCCTTGCTTTATTGGTCAGACTAGCCTGAAACGCATGGTCCTTCTACTCGTCAGTCTACTAAGTGCTGAGATCACCCATATGCACCATCACAGGTTAAGCTTATAGGGGACACTTGTAAACAAGCACCTTACAGATGGGAACAGTTCTGTTCTTCCAGGTCTTCACAGCACAGTATGATTGAGAAGTTTCTATTACCATAAAGGCCACTTGATTAGAACACTGCCTTTGTAGTGATTTAAAAGAAAAACTGTTATAAAGTGTGGCCATTTCTTATGAATGACATAAATAAAGTTCTCCCACTACTTCTTTTACTGCTTCCTTGCAAACATCTTCTTCTCATAAAGAGATACATTTTATAATGATAGAATCTTAGGATTAGAGGGGACCTTAATGTCGCTCCATTCCAACATCATCTGGAGTCACCCAGCCAGAACCTCAAATCTGCCAACAATAGAGAACTCATTACCTTTCATGTCAGCTCATACTTACAACTTCCAGCAAAGTTAACAGCAAAATCATTTGGTCTATTTGCACTGGTTTAAAAATTTCTTAAAAGAATAAAGATGCTTGGAATGAGTTTTGTTTTATTTTTAATAATGGTCCACTACAGGTTGAGGCATGATAATTTACCACATGGAAGGTTCTAGAACTGAAATTTCACATGAAGCATTTACAAAGATGTGATGGTATGTCCATTGAAGAGGCATTTCTGTACTACTTGGTTTTTAACTAGATGATGCCTTAGATGACCTATGTAAGCTTTCTTCTAAACCAACGGAATTAGTCCTCACATTTAAGCTGAGGAGAAAGAATTGAGCTACAAGCATTTTTGAAAGTAGCTACTTGGGTAGGGTCATTTGGAGTTTGTTGTTTCTGTGGTAGGAAATGATTGTGAGGAAGAAAATTCTCCTAGTGAGCTGTTCAGGACAAATCCCTAATCTGTGGGAGACTAGGGGCTTCCACTTAGCTCTTAGTTGTCTTGTCCTAATGGGCTCAGAGTCACTCCTCTGCTGCCTTTTGAGATTCTTTCAACATGGTGAACAAGAAAAGAGGCTGTGCTCACAATGGAAGCTGGAAGCTTTCTTGTTTCTGCAGTCCCTAATTTAACACAGAGAAAGACTCTTAATTACCCCCAACTGGGAACCAACATAAGGGCACACTGAAAATCACTTGCAAAAAGGCTTTCAGAAATGGTGCATCTGGCCAAGGTCATTAAGTTCTATGTTTGGATGCAAAAGCTGTTTTAATTAGAACTCCATCTATACCTTATTTTTTAACCTTAAAAAAAAAAAAAAGAAGTGTGCCACCATCTAAGATACTCAAATTCTTATTACTTATTTCTTATTAAAAGAAAAAAAATACTTTCTTTTAAAAATGTAAACTTATAGTTTCTTATAAAAGTAAGGCTTTGGGAAAGCTAACGTACAGATATATTCAAACTGAATTTTTTGCCTTGGACGAATCTCTACCTTTTGATCTATATATTAAGCCTCAGTGTCCTCCATAGTAATTTCTATGTACCCATTTTTGAGTCTTCCTGTGTCGGCAAAGACTACAAAGAATTTTACCTTCATAACACCATCCCTCTACTGAAAAACGCATTATGTGGCAACAAAATGATGCCTATACGTAGGGCAGAAAGTTCTTTCTGTTGTTTTTTTTTGTTTGTTTGCTTTATTCTTTTGTTTTTTGATTTGTTTTTTATTTTTGAGTGAGAAGTTTTATTAGAAAGGGGAGTGAGAGGGAAGGGAAGAGAAAAGAAGTAATAGAAACATAGAAACACTGGGAGCAGAAGAGAAGAGAAAAGAGAGACTTTCTGTTGTTTCTTATTTGCATATGTTAATAATATAAAATAATGTAAACTAGGCTTTGATAATACATTTCCTACATGTGTATACTACATTATGATTGCATTCATCCTTATTGTATCCTTTCCTGTGAGATACCTAGTTCTAGGGAACTAGGATTATTACAAGTATGAAGCACAGGAAAGATGTCAAAAAAATAAAAAATAAAAATAAAAGGGAGAAACTACAATGAAAACAGATGTTAACACAGGGGCAAGAGTCAAGATCCCTTTAGTGGTTTGAAACTTTCCTACTGCTGCAGTCCTTTCATGCAATTCCTTATGTTGAGGTGACCACCAACCATGCAATTATTTCCTTGCTACTTTATAATTATAATTTTGCTACTGTTGTGAGTCATAATATAAAAAATGTCTGATATTCGAATCCCTAAGGGGTCACAACCCAAAGGTTGACAACTGCTGCTTTACACAGTTTTGGGTCCTTGTATATTCTCCTCCCTGTAGAAATCCTTGAGTGTGAATTTACTTCTTGACAAAGAAAGGATCTGCCCTGTTTCTTAACTATTTCTTTCTATAGCAGTGTATCAAGCCACCCTTCCAGGTGTTTCATGGAATAATTCAGCAACTCAGAAATGGAGTGTGTGAGCTGAGGTTTTAAATGTGGATGTGTTTTTTATCCAATAAATAAAGAAGAAAGAAAGAAAGAAAGAAAGAAAGAAAGAAAGAAAGAAAGAAAGGAGAGAAAGAAGAAAGAAAAGAAAGAAGAAAGGAGGAAGGAAAGAAGGAAGGAGCAAATGAAGGGTTAGTGTGATATTGAAAAAGTTTATGAAAATACTGAGAACAAAGTTTCAAAACCTACCATGCAAGTTCAAGTGAAAGTCAACTGAAAGCCAGTCATGTTCCCACCCAATACTGTGGTTCAACAAGTAAATGACTCAGTACTACAGGGCTTCCTGAGTACTGGGAGATTTTGCTTAGCACAGGAGAGTCCGGTGCTAGATCCTGGAGAGTCATGAAGTACCCATCCTAACCTCTGTGGCTATTTGTGGGGGAAATTCCTATTTTATGTTTTAACTGAAGTTTCCCATCCAAGTGGCCTAAAATTCTCTGAAGGGTGAGGGGATTCTTAACAGAATGTAGACTGCATTTAACACATGACATCTTATACTGCTATTTCTTACTTACACACCATATTTCACTCAATACAGAGAGTGGAGGTCATCTTTCTGTCTTTTAAGGTAATAGCGTTTAGAGTTACAACTCATTTAATTCTCTTATAATTAAAACCAACGGGAATCTAGCTCTTCATGTGGCCCTTTGACTTCAAAAGCAGCATGGAGGAAGTGACTCAAGATCAGGAAGCCACTATCAGAGATCCAAATGTGTCAGGGTTGGTCTTCCCCTCGGTAAATGGGAGTGTAGCTCTCATTTCCATGAACATGAATCCTAGAGCTGTTTATGGCTTTGATGGAGAGAAACGGCATTTTCCTTTAGTATATATGCAGACAATAGATTAGTTACTTCTGTACTACAGTGGACAAAATACCCAACAGAAACAACGTAAGGGAAGAAAAAAAATTGAATTCACAATTTCAGAGGGTTTCAGAGAAGGCATGCCAGGGCATCTCAGTTCATGGAGCGTGTGATAGAGGCTACTCACATCACAATGGCAGGAAATAGAGAATGAGGGGCAGCATTCAAAGGACCATCTCTAGGGACCTAATAGCATCTAAGTCCTACTTTCTAAAGATGACATCGACTTTTTAAAAGAAAAAAAAATAAAAAATAAAGATTTTGTGAAATAATTAATTTTTTAAAAACTCAATTTGAATTGCCAAAATAATATAATACTGCAATGTTATACTAATCAAAGCTGCTTTGCGTTGTACTGGTATCAATGGAACAGAGTAAAGAGCCCAGGAACTGACCTTCATCAGAAAGTCTAAGAGTACACACTGGAAAAAAATAAATGGGGTGTAGCAACTGAATTATTGTACATGGAAAGATGCATCTAGATATGAATCACTCATCAAGTATACCACCAACTAAAATTGAATGAAAAACTTAAGAGGAAAGCATAAAACTACAAGAGTACAGCATCTGAAAATTTCAAGAGTTCAAAATGAATAAGATTTTGGGATAAGACTCCAAAATCACTGGAAAATTGAAGCAAAAATAAAAAAATGGCATATATAAAATTTTAAGATGAAAGAGTCATCAGAACATAAGACAATCTATATAAATACAGAAACAGATACAATTGTTTGCAGTGCATTTGTAATATACTACTTTATAGAATATTTAAGGGACACCAAAACTCAGTAGCACTAAGTAAAAAAGCTGATTAATAATAAACAATAAGTATAAATAAATAAAAAAAATGAGACTACAGCCAGGGGAACAAGACTTCAAAACACAAGGTTGGTGTTTGTTCGTATATTTGTTTGTTTTTGAGTCAGGGTCTATCTTTGTAAATCAGCATGTCCTTGAACTCATAAAGATCAGCCTGTCTCTGTCTCCCAAATGCTGGGATTAAAGGCGTGAGTCGCCACACATGGGCTGTTTTTGTCAGTTAGATTACAACCATGATAGCTAGCTCTGTGTTCTCTTCTAAACAAAAACAACCAGGGTGAGGTGCTCTCCCACCTGACACTTGCCTGATAATACAGGGTTACCTGAAATGAAGAAATGAATGGAGGTGAGCACCTATTGTACCTGTGTAAGACAGCATCCTCATTATACGCCTCAGCTAAAAACCAAACTAATCTGTGTGTGTGTGTTCCTAGTATCCTTACATTTATTTTATTGTTTTATTTAAATTGCAACAAGTTTGTTTTACATGTCAATCCCATTTTCCTCACCCTCCCTCTTCCTTTGTCCCCCTCCCAACCCCCATCCCATCCCCTTTCTGCTCCCCAGGGAGGGTGAGGCCTTCAAATGATATTTGAAGATTCCCCAAGGAGGGGAATCTTCAAAGTCTGTCATATCATTTAAAGCAGGGCCTAGGTCCTCCCCCATGTGTCTGGCTGAGAAAATATCCCTCAATGAGGAATGGACTCATACCCTTACAATTTTTAAGAAGTAAAAGGACCCCCCCTTTTTTTTTTTTTTTACATTGCAGGGGTGATCAGAAAACTTGTTAAACACTATATTTTTTTTTACAAGCATAACAGAATAATATATTCAAACAATTAGTTCCTTAAATTCTTGAATACCTATTTGTGTTATGAGATTGATTTGCTTGTAAATTGGTTCCTTGTGATTAATCCAAGAATACTGATCTAAGTATGTTTCTATAGTAACTAAAGTAATTGTGTTATTATTAAGTAATTGATTAGTTTTATATGTTAAACAATATGCCTTTTATAGTTTGTTTTTTTTTTTTTTCTACTTTCTCTTCCAAGATTTCTGTGAGGTGAATATGGCTAGCCTCATTAAAGAATTTGTTCAGAGAGGTTTGGAACTAAAATTAAGTGGTGACTCTCTGGCATTAAGGCAGATAGAACCAGTGCCCTCAAACTCCTTGGAAAAGCTAACTTTTGATGCATTATGTATTGGAGACCCTGTCTTGAGCAAAGTAACAGCAAGGACTGATCCTTGAGGCTGTGTCCCAATCTCCATGTATGCCTCGTGGAGAAAATTACTATTTAATTCACATAAGTGCATTTATACCCACAAATTTTCAGACACACACACACACACACACACACACACACACACACACACACCTATTCTTTTCAAGACATGTTTTCTCTGTGTAGCCTTGGCTGTCCTGTAACTCACTCTGTAGACCAGTCTGGCCTCAAACTCACAGAGATCCTCCTGCCTCTGCCTCATGAGTGCTGGGATTAAAGGCGTGCATCACCACCAACACCTGACTTTACAGGAAAATTTGTAAAAAGAGGATATACAAGGGGCAAAGGCAAAGAAGTGTTGCAGTGTAAAGATGGACAAGTAGAGATCAGGACAAGGTGAACAAATAAACCACCTTAAGGGCAGATTGGGCGGCAGGCGATTTTCCTCTCTGCCTTCAACTTCTCTTATTTTTGACATGGAAAGTAAAACAAGAAAGCAAGCTGGAAAAATATTCATAATATTCATATTGTGGAATCCTAAAACAAAAAAAGAATTTTAAAAGTTCTCAAGGTTTAGCATCAGAGCTCATTGACACTTACAAGACCCAAAGAGACCAAATACTTGAGAAAATTTTTAAAATTCTCTTTGGGTTTTTAGGTCCTGTCAGTGTCAGTGAGCTCTGACGCCATGTCTTTTCATGTGACCATGTATGTATGAGAGGCGTTCTGTTTCCTTTCCAGTTCTAGACAAATGGTAGAGTGCCACGTGCCTCTCAAATACTGAAAACATGTACACCAATAGAGCTGCTTCAGGGCCTGCCAGGGTTGGTACCTAACAGTTCTTGCGGTCATGACCTAGTGCCTCCTCATCACTCTTGAGCAGCAGTTGCAAAATCTGAGCACTCGTCAGAAGCACAGAAGTCTAAAAGAAGATTTCACCCTGGGGATCCAATGACCCTTTTGAAGAAGTCATCCAAGACCAATCAAAAATACAGATATTACATTACAGTTCAAAACAGTAGCAAAACTATACTTATGAAGTAGCAATGAAATGCTTTTATAGTTGGGGTCACAACATTAGGAAGGTTTAGAACCATTGGGAAGATGGATGCTATTCTTATCCTCCTGATTCAGTGGGTCTGTGGCATGAGTGTAGTGTTGAAGAATTCACATTTGTGACAAGCTCCAAGGTAGGTCCTTATCTGTCCAGGGGTGACACTGTGAGAACTGCTTCCCTGTAGGTAGGTACAGTTCCAGTGTATTTAGCTCCCTTATGGATAAAAGTCACTGGTAGATAGAGACCAAGAAGTCATTCAATCAGACTCCAAGTCAAATTTTTGGAAGACTTTTGAGACATTAATCTCTTAAATATTAGAGTCCTGGTGATGACAACAGCTTGAGTTAGTCAGCAAGCATTTGGCTATGTTTTCCACGGACTCATTTGTCAGCTCTGTTTCAATGAGAGAATGATTGTGAGTTATTGATTTAAACATTTACCTTCCATGGCTTAATATCTTTGTCTGTGGGTCTAGGCTCACAAGGTCTTAGTCATCCTTTACCAGGAAAACAGCTACAGGCCTCCTTTCAAATACTGTCACCCAGGTCCTGGGCCAGGTCTTGATGCTACTCTGAACTTTGAAGTGTTGCTAACACCAGATGTCACACAGCTCTGTGATATCTGAGGCTCTCCTGACCAGCACTATATTCCCACATCTGCCTTCCTATTTCATAGAGCCTAGAGTTAAGAAACTACTAAAGAACAGTTCTGGAAATTTTTAATCCATCTTCTTGTTGAGCGTTTCCCAAATGACCAGAGGATAACAGCCTCTCATCTCCATGGTTTCATTTGCTCACACTCTGCCTGCACATTAGGATCGCAGTTTCAAGTGAAGGCTGGCTTTAACATTCCCAGTCTTCCATGAGTTCCTCTGATTTGATTTGGCAATGCATTTACTCAAGCAGAACTTTGGGCACCAGACCATGCGGCATGCTTAGCCATGAAATTGAATTCTCCATCACTGAGCAATGTTCGTGTGAGGTGATGAAATATGTGGAGACTAAATTCATCACATTGCATGTTCTTACATAGTACATTAGAAAGTTGTGTAAAACATATCTCTCAGGAATCAAGAGTTTTAGGAAACATGAGAGCTTGAGTATGTTGTTCTTTTTTTTATTGCAGGTTACAGTTGTGAGAATTAAGGTGAAAGCAGTAACACCTGAGTGAATGGTTGATTGAAACTTTGTCCAACACAAAATATTTGGATGAAATAACAGAGTGCCCTATTATCAGTCATCCTAGACATGGGATTAAGACAAACAACACAAAAGGCTGGGTGCAATAGGGAACGGAGTGCTGAAAGTTAATTGGCCAGCAGGAACCTTTTCAACTGGATGAGGCTGTGGTGCTGTAAGAGACAACTATCACCAGAAAAGCTTTTCTAAGGGACCCTCACGATTGGAAGCAGGTGCAGCCTTTGTAGCCTGCAGTCCAGCGTCATGCCTTCAGAAAAGGCCTGTCACTAATGACTGAAGACTCACTCCAAAAATGTCTGCTGAAGCTTCATTTGAATCCAGGTGAAAGGAACTGGTAACAAGCTTCCCGAGTTGACAGATTTCCTCTATCCAAGAAATCCTTTGGACTCTTAAGAGAAATGCTTCTAATCCACTGAAGTCAGATTGTGTTCCTATGGGCACTGTGGGCCGATCCAGCAGTGCCGACAGCCTGCCTGTGAACTGTGATAGAACAGGAGCGCAGGCAGCCAGGTCTCAAACATCCGTGGGCAGAGAGCTGCCCATTTTATTTGTTCTTGGATGTCTAAAATCAGTTGGCTATCATCTCGGAATTAGCCCAGCACAAGGACACCGGCTTTCCTCCAGGAATTAAATGTTGAATTTTGGAAAGAGAACCAGGCCTTTAGGAGGGACCCTGAGAAGTCACCAAGCCATACTGTAAAAGGGCAAGGACAATAGGAGCTCTATACAACTGTTTGGAACACCTTTTCCTCACTGTGGCATATTAAGTTAAATAGACAAAGATGGATTTCACTTTTCTGGGATGAGACTCTGTCCTCCAGGAATGGAAACTGAGTTGTAAGCAGGGTTGAAATCACAAATTGCTCTTTGGTCCAAACTAGAAATTTCTGATCAAAATATGGTTTATCTTTTTCTTTCTCTCTTTCGAAGTTAGAGACATTATAATCACCCAATTCCAGAGGACATTCAAATGTGATTCTTTATGGAAACTCAGACATTAGACTCTGATTTTTTTTCTTGCTAATTATGTTTATTTGATAAAAAGAAAACTGGGTTTTTTTTAAAAAATTCTCTTTTCTTTACTCCATGTTTGTTATGTTCACACCATTAATGTGTGTCAGACACCTGGTACTGACTACATCCAGAGGAGGACATTGAAGTTGACAAGTAATGTTAAATCTCAAACATTCCAAAGTGCTGGGGAGATGTTTCTGTGCACAAGCATGAGAACCTGAGTTCAAATCCCCTGAACCCATGTAAAAAGTCAGGTGAGCTCACACACATCTGTAACACCAGCATGGTATGCAGCAGAGATGAGTGGATAGCTAGGGGTTACTGGACTCCAGCCTGGCTCTCCAGAGGATTAGGACACACACACACACACACACACACACACACACACACACACACACACACACAGAGAGAGAGAGAGAGAGAGAGAGAGAGAGAGAGAGAGAGAGAGAGAGAGAGAGAGAAGGGAAGATAACAAAATTTGAATATTTCCTGTCAAATTTTATCTCCTGTGGTAATAGCAAAGCACATTTCACACAAGCTAGTCATTATTTTAGCAAGAGTCAACTTCCCAGCTTGTCTCCTGATGGCCAATATTGCCTTCTAATAGCCCAGGTGACAGCTTTTTCATGGGTCCCTTCCTCTCTTGTACTGTAAAGGACATTTGAATGACCAGATACAAGTTCCTGGAATCTCCTAGATATCTGAGTAACTCTTTAGTGTTAATTCTAACAAATATAGAGTGCATGTACACCATGAAATTATGAGACATGAACACAAATTGTGGAAAATACAATGTAATTTATGAGACTGACAAAAATTCTTTTTGCTTGGCCATAGGCTAGGTATCTAAACCTTCTTCTAGGCCCTTGTATGATACTTGACTGTGACAGGTTTATCCAAAACAAACAAACAAAAAACCCTTTGCTGAGCTGTTTAGAAAAACCTACCACCAGAATCTCCATTCCTTCCATGTCCCCCAGGTGATATCTGGCAGCCCCGGCTTGTTTTTACCAGGAACCCTATCAGGTCTTGCAGTAAAGACATATAGGACTCAACTTTGAATAGGAATAAGCAAATGGGAATTGATAGCCAAGAAAAAATGTGGGGTTCATCAGATGGAAAATAAGTAGAGACTATATGCATAGGTTCGAAGCCTTGCCTCACTTTCTGTTTTGTTTCTCTGCTTCTAGAGGGCAGTGGAAGATGTGATCTCTTAGTGTCCCCCTTTAGATGTCTGCTGCCTTTGTCGACTTTGATTTCTGAAATTATAAGACAAAACAAACCCTTTCTTCCTTAAGTTGGATGGAATACAAAGCCTTGCCTAAGTATTCTACCACTGAGCCACATCCCATACATTCCTCCTTAACACAGAGTCTTACCATGTAGTTCAAGCAGGATTTAAACTCAAACTATATAACCTCTAATGGTCTTAGACTTGAGAGCTGCAGGTCTGCACTTTACATGCTAGTATTGAAGGCATGTGTTGCCACACCCACTCTTCAAAGATTAAAATATTAAATGAGCTGGACGGTGGTGGACCACGCCTTCAATCCCAGCACATGGGAGGCATGGTCTACAGAGCTACTTCCAGGACAGGATCCAAAGTAACACAGAGAAACCCTGTCTCAAAACAAAAACAAAAACAAACAAACAAAAAAACCCAAAAGTAAATGAAGTTTTAATTAAATGAGTCTGCCATACTATGACTTTTGTCACTTTAAAGCAATGCAGCATTCTAATGACAGTTTGCCTGTTTTGTTAAGGTGTATTTCTCCAAAGAAACTGTAACATTTAGTTAACTTAGCCTTCCTTCCTTCCTTCCTTCCTTCCTTCCTTCCTTCCTTCCTTCCTTCCTTCCTTCCTTCCCTGCTTTCCTTCCTCTTTTCCTTCCTTCCTTGTCTTCCTTCTTTCTTTCCTTCCTGTCTTCCTCCGCTCTCCTCTCTCTTCTCTCCCATTCATTCCATATGTGTTTATTTAGTGTCTGCAGTCCAATATTAGAGATATAAAATAAGGCATATGCTTGGCTTTTGGGGAGCTCATGCTATGAAGAAGAAAGCATTCGGACAAATGAGCAGCTAAGGAATGAAACATCAGGAACCAAACCAGAATATACCTAATGCCTGGGGGTGGGTGTCAGAAAGGACTCAAATGAAGGTGCTAACTGTGATTCTTGGAAACTGGCAAAGCCAATTACAAAGGAAGTCTCAATTGAGTTGGGTCTTACTCAATGGAGTGAATGGAGGCTTATTTTTAGTGACACAGCATACATGAAGAAATGAGGGCTAGAGAGAGGCGATGTCACACAAAGCAACACAAGAACATGAGACACCCAAGACAATTGGCAGGTGGGTGAGCTGCTGTCTATAACCCCTCCATTTAGGAAGCTGAGGCCAGAGGACCATTAGCAAGGGGCCAGGTTGGGTTAAGTGAAGATGAAGAGGATGAAGAGGAGGAGAGGAAGGAAGAGGAGGAGAGGAGAAGGAGGAGAAAGGTAAAGAAGATAAATGTTATCTATGGAGCATAAATGTATCTGGGAGACAAGACAGAAGACAAGAGCAGAGACAGATTCAATTGAGTTCCTTCTTTCCATTCTTTCTTTCTTTCTCCCTCTCTTTCTTTCTTTCTTTCTTTCTTTCTTTCTTTCTTTCTTTCTTTTTCTTTTTTCTTTTTTGGTTTTTCAAGACAGGGTTTCCCTGTATTGCTTTGGAGCCTGTCCTAGAACTAGCTCTGTAGGCCAGGCTGGCCTGGAATTTACAGAGATCCACCTGTCCTTGCCTCCCTAGTGCTGGGATTAAAGGCAAGTGCCAACAACACCTAGCTGGAAGCAGGGTAGCAGGGTATTTTAACTACACATAACTTTCCTTGTAATTGTGGTGTTTCTAAAATGCTTATTATTTATAGGCTAAGCTTTTATATCATGCAAATTTCCATCATTATTATGTTCTAAATAAGGAAATTTTTAATTAAAGCACAATGCCTAGTACTTTATGATTTTAATAATACACAAATAAATGTTTAATTTTCATTTAAAGTTAACATAAATGAAAACAAGGCAAGCAGAACAAGAGAGCCCCTTCTTAACTGAGGATGCATGTTTTGGACAAATGGATAGATGGAGAAGTGGCTTTCCTTGTAACCCTTGAGCAGGTCAGAGACACAGAGCCAACATAGCTGTTGAAAAGTTGCCCAAGTGACTCCAAGTAGATTATATACTTGCTGGGGCACCATGTGGATTTCAAAAGTATCCTGAAGTTAAATTCTCTAAGACCAATGTTGGCATGTTCATCTTTCTGTTTTAATGCCTGGAATCATACATCTCAACCATGCACTCATCAGTGGGAAGTTTGGGCTGCACAACAGAGCTGCAGAGAAGCAAGTGGAGGACTGACTTGGGCATAAGTGGACAGGGACACAGGGCACAGAAAAGATATCTGGCTTCTAGTAATACACAGTGTCAATGAGAGAGCAAAGCATTGCGTGTCCTGCATTGTAGAAGGAACTGTCAGAAGATAAAGAAGACAGTGGCAAACAACACCTAGAATTTGCATGAACCTACATCAGGGCCAACATGGAGAAAGCATTCCATATGGACAGGATATTCAGGAGACATTTGAGGCAGAACTGTGAGGGATAAGGCTGTTTTCAGAGGTTCTATGAGTCTCACATCTTCTCTTCTCAGCATTGGAAGGAGACTGTGGATCAGGCCGACTGCAGTGAGGAATACAAAGAAAATTAATGTAGCAGCCTTTCTTCCAAAGTGCTTGATAATGAAGGTGAAGAAGGAGAAGGAAATTCTAGAAAAGGCAGATAAAGTAAAGAATCGATCTCTCAGACATAAGCAAGTGTGACATATGCCAAGCACAAGGGGTTGTGGAGGTTGGTTTCTTTGTTAGAAATCCAGGATGATGCAGAAGCAATAAGTTGCTAAGGACAAAACCTTTCTATGGGGACAAATTGGAGTGGAGGCAAAGGACATTGCGTGGAAGGTTTGCTAACTCTGCAACTGTTCTAGTGTCTTGAATGTGGACAGGTGAATGGGTAATTACAGGGACAATTCCCTGAGGTACATATGTTACAAGCACTTTCCTGACAGCCTTGTCCCAGAGCCATGTCAGTCCCAAAATAACACACAGAAACACTGTATTAATTATGAAACTGTTGGCCAGTTAATAGCATTTCTTATTGGCTAGCTCTGTCTTAAATATTAACCCATAATCACTAATATATGTATTTCTACATGGTCTTATTTTACTAAGAATGCCAGACCCTCCTCCTCTCTTCCTGAGATCATATCATGACTCTGTCCTACATTTCCCAGAATCCTCCTTCTCTCCTAGTCCTACCTATCTTGCTTCCCTGTTGTCCAACAGTACTTTATTCATTAATCAATAAGAGAAACGTATTTACAGAATGACATCTCTCATCAGTATGTATTCCTACTGTCACCTAGGAAGAGACAACAACTCACGCCAGTCTGTACTCTGGATTAAGTAACAATAAAGGCCAAGACAGTGAACTAAATGAAGTGGAAGATCTGAGAGAAGATGCTGTTCCTTTCACCACCATCACTATAGTGACAACTCCAGTGACTACTACATCCACTAACCACCATTGCCATCACACACACACACACACACAATACACACACACACACACACACACACACACACACACACACACACACACACACACGGCATTGCACAGGTTCCCTTGAGTCATGCTGATGTAAATGAGTTATGTAACTAACAAATGGTATAGAGTTATAGGAAGACATTTGGACAGCCTGGGCCTTCAGCAGTCTATCACACTCAGTGTATCCTCAGAGACCAAAAGCATGCCTTGCTGAACAAGAAAACACCATGGTGTGAAATGACTTTTAAAGGCTGGTTCTTCTCTAACACTACTTGACTTAAAGAATGCCTGGCTGCAGGAGGGGGTGTCTGTAGGTCAGCCCATGTGTAGGCAGGCTGTTTTCCCTCAAGGTCCTTTCTCTCTTCCTCATAGTGCCTTCCCATCCACAGTGCTCTGAAGAAGTGTGGGACCTTAAGCTGACTTCTTTTGTTTCCATCCCTCCTACATCCATTCCCCCTTGTCAGGAACCTCCTCTTGTTTTTGCTGTGGAAGAGAGACTATGTTTATCACACAGTCACTCAGCACTCAAGAGGCCTTTTCTAACCACGGTATGTGATGCATGGGTCACCAGAGGCCCACATTGTCAAATCTGGGGCATGCTTCAATGATAAGCAAAGAACAGATGGAAAGCTGTAATACTGATACTACTTACAGAGAGGTGGAACAAGGCACCCAAAGCAAATTTGGTTTGGCTTTATAAAGATAATGTCAACTAAAATCATTGTTTGGATTCATTGTGTATTTACCTAAATATATGTGTATATACAACATGTCACAACATCCATGGACTATTTGGCACCTAGTGTAGGGGTAGTGCCATAAAAGAGGGCAAGGCTTGCTCACAACTCAAGGAGACCAAGTGTAACACAACACAGTAGGCTATTGGGGTACTTGTACCTGCATGTGTCCATTCTCTACCACTCCTTGCATGGTGACATCAATTTCATAGTGTCAGTTGGCCAAGGTGGAACTATTTTTAAAAATCAGGATTTTTCTTTCTTGAAAGTTGGTTATAGACATACCATTGATTGATCATATATAAGTATTATAAATTAATTTGTAAATTTTATTTGATTGCAGATGCTCAGTCTGCTCATAGTTATATATGATTGTCTGTCTATTGATCTTCATATTACTGTTTGTCTTGGGAGACACAGGTGTGCAAGACTACCTCAGAATGAAAACATAACTTCCTGTCTTACTTTTCAGGACTTCTCATATCTGATACCCCAGTATCTCATCCCCATTAGAACTTGGTGTTTTGGTGAGAGGACTTTTTGCCAGTGAGCACACAAACCAGATGTTCTTCTGCCTTGTATTTCTCCTCAGAGAGAAGCCCTTGCTTGCTATGGCATGATGTCTTCTTGTTTCTTTTCTCCATCCTCCAGCTCACTCTTCAAGATGACCCGAGGAAGGCCCGCCAGATGTTGTTATAAGCACTTTATATCTCATAAATTACCGAATCCTTATTTCAGTTCTTTCAGATTTGTCTGCTTTATATTAGAGAAGACAAAATCAAAACAGGCAGGTTTCCCTAGGATCCTATAGTGCTCAGTGGCAAAGCAAGATTTGAACCCAGGTTGTCTGACACCAGGCTTCATAAATGTACCCACTGTGTAACACTATCTCACTCAGAGTTTATCACCTGTGGGCCACAGTAATGGCATCACTCTGGCCATCACAATGGCCCTTTTGTTTCCTTGATCACTCGTATGTCATACGATTCTTAACAGAATCTCAAGCTATTTTGCCTAACATCCTTTCCTTTCCTTTTTGTTTGTTTACCTATCTTAACTAATTAATTTATTAAAGACAATAATTACTTTTTTGTGGGATAAAATGTTTTGATGTATACATTGCAGAAAGCTCTAATCAAACCAACATATCTATGGCTCCATCTTCTCATTATTGATGTTTGTGGTGGTGATAACATTTGACATCTACTCTTTTAGCAATTTTGAAATGTACATTACATTCTTACCAATTGTTACCATGCTGTACATTTGATCACTGAAATTTACTTGAAGCTAACTGAAACCCTGCATCCTGTGATCTGCACCTTCCCTTTCCTCATACCCATCTCAGTCTCCAGCCTCTGGAGTGCACCATTATACTCTCTATTGCTCTGGGGGGGGGGTTAATGTTTTTACTGTATATGTATATGTACATAAGCAAGACCAGTGACCACTGTTTTTGTCACCTCATTTCATCACGAGTTGGCTACGGCTATGCATTCTGCTTTTCTGTATCCTCACACACTTGTGCTCAGTGTTTACAGGACTGAAATTCCTTCCTAGTTTTATTGGGAAGAAAATTACATGCCCTTGATCACTGCTAAAGAACATATACAAAGTTATCTTTTTAAATAATTCAAAATGAGGCAGAATAAAAATGTGCACTATTAAGAAGCATGAGGGTGAGGACCCTTAACACTTTTGAATATGTGACCCTTGCTCTTCTCACACCTTTTGTTTCAACTCTGACAAACTCATCTCTCCCTTCAGTTACAGGGACTAGGAATTGGGCTTGAGGACTCATGACACCCCGACAGAGCCTGTCTTTTAGGTTGTTTTGTAAAATTCCCATGAAATGATGTTTTACATGAATGAATGTGGAGTTGGAGTTTCGATGTATTTTCCAGAGCAGGTGGACACAGCCCTTCTTTGTGAGCTTCTACTGTCTCAAAACTCAGAGCAGAACTAACTCAGTGCAGCACTGTTTAGGGAGCAGAACCAGCAGGCCCTAACAAGCATCTCTGGAAATAATTTCCAGATTCAATTATATTCCTTGCTGAGGTAAGGACACACACCCCAAAGAGGTAGTTTCAGCTTGTGGGCGTCAAAATGAAACCTAAATATATTAGGGATTACTGATTTCCTTCTTGACCTCCCAAACATTTTAATATCAAATGGAAACTTGGATGGTCTAACCCATGACTCTCAATTACCTTTTCTTTTGCCTTTATTCAGTTATCACCATGTGGGTAGGCTCTACTTCTGTCTATATATAAAATCATATATAATCTACTTCTTACTCATGGCTCATGGTTATTATTGCATTTGATTATGCTATTTAGAATAAAATGTTCTCTATAAAACTTTGGGAAGAATTTCACTTTATCTTATAATATCAAGTAAACAAATAATGCCTATGCGCCTACAGTCACGGCCTCTTTGCATAGGCCTGTTCTATATTTTTTATAATATTGATATCCTAAACATTTTGCAAACAATATGGAGCTTAAAGGGATGATTGAACACAATTAGCTCATTGCAAAAGTCCTTGGCCTGCAGAGACAGCTCTTGCTGAGAATTACCTAAAAGGGTCCCCAGACTGGAAAGAGCCCCCAACACACACACAAGGAAGAAGCCCACTGGGAAAATGCCTCCTTGCTTCAGGGCCAATCCCAGCCTGGCAGCTCATAAACACCATTAGTGCAGCCTACTGCTGAGTTATTATGCAGCAGAGGGATACTTGACAGCACTTGGTGGCATTGTGATTTTATTTCTCCTCATTTGCCTGGGTCAAAGTGGCAACACTCACTTGAAAGGATGAAGCAGTTTCTACTCCTTCGTTGTTCCAAAGGAAGTGTGTGTGTGTGTGTGTGTGTGTGTGTGTGTGTGTGTGTGTGTATGTGTGTGTGTGATTTTAAAAAATGTCATTGCAATCTGTGCACATGGACATTGTTATTGGCAAAGATAAGCCAAAAAGCTGAGCAGAAAAGGAACACAATGGAGGTAAGTTGTCTCTGTAGAATATTTTCCAAGATCTGAGAAAATCAAGCATAACAAGCTTTCATTCATTAATCAATATATGAATTAATTAAGGTACTCATGGCGAGATGCTAAAAAGTCAAGTGTTACACTTGGTGAAATCCAATTAAACTTGTTGGATTTAGTTTCTATCTTTCTTTTTAAAACAGCATCCTATTCATCTAGTCCCCAAAACCATTTAGATTTTGATGGTAATCAAGACACATATGGCTATTGGTTGGTCAGTAGTTTTTATTTAATGTTTTGGGACTCTTGAGACAAAGCACCATATTCCAGAATCTAAATACTTATACACCCTCTTAAAACCTGACTTCTGATAAGTAGATTAAGCCAAGAGTTTCAAGTTTGTTTGTTATACAAGGAGAAAACCAGTTCTGGGGAAATGCAGCCAATAATTCTAAACTGTCACATTCATTGGGCCCATTGGTGGTGACGATGCTGAGTTCTCCTTCAGAGCTACTGTTTCAGTCCTATTCTTTCTGAGGTCGACTGCAATGAACTCTCAGTGGTAGCTGCTGACCTCTGATTCCTGCAATCTTGAAGCAGGCTTTCCAGAATGAGAGCATCCTTGATGGCTTTGTTCTTTCCTTGTGTAGACCTTGAAAAGCTGAGGAAGCATCCTAGAGCCCTGGGTCCCAGTGAGAGAATTCCAGACTTGTGGCTGGAATGAATATTTAACTTGATTGGCTTTTTGCTTCCATGAGCATCAGTCCCTCCTGTGGCATTGTATTCACATTTCATGAACTCTCCCTCTCATCGGGTCCTTTGATCTGAAGTCATTGTCTTTCAGTTGGGCATTTGTCTGCCTCCCAACTCATCAGCCTCTGAGTCCATCTAAATAATGCACTACACAAGAACTTAGTGTCTCCGGACCAACAAAAGCTAGATCTGCATGCTTCAGTGCGCCATGAAAGGCTGTTGAAACCATCAATCTTGCTGGCTCTTGTGGAGGTCAAGACACAGCAGAGCCAGCTGGCCAATCAATTAACCAAGAAATACAATTTGGAGCTCAAGAAAAGTCTTCTCCGTGTTATTCTTTCCAGCAACATAACTGTCAATATTTACAGCAGGCCATATATCAAGACACCATGGAAGAGGAGGAGATTCTATTATGAGCAGCAAATGCTGGAATCATTGGTAATTCTCATGTACTAACAAAAGGAGTCAATCCTACAGAAGTTTGTGAATCAAAATGAAAAATGATGAAAATGTCATATCAACCAACCCCTTAGAGGTGTTCACCATAAAAGATCATACTCACCCTTTCCCACAGTCATCTTGGTTGCCTCGGTATAAGGAAGTTGACTAATTAATATTAATTAATAAATCTGGGACTGGAGAGATGGCTCAGTGGTTAATCGTACTTACTCACTGTTCTCACAGAGCACCTGGGTTCTGTTCCTAGCACTCACACAGCAGCTTACCCTCTTCCAGACTTGCCAACTCCTACACATGTGTATTGTACACATACTCACATAGGCTCATATATGTATGCATACATAAAAATATACATCATTAAAAAAATTCTGTGGTTGATGTAGGGAGTTAAACTTTCTCTGTAACTATATTATCAGGTATATCCTTAATTCCTATGACTACATAAAGCAGAAACACAAATTTGGCCTTTTGATGCTAACATTCTACATCCAGTTGAGGGCAACTTCATGTGTTTTGTATAGGGAAACCGGGAGACAGAGACATCAGAGAAGGTCTGTGAAGAATAGCTTGTCTCTTTCATCATGACCTTGAGCTCTCAGAGCCCAAACTTGAATGTCACCTCTTCTCTTCAGGCCCTTGCTTCTTCTTCTATTTACTCTTGATTTACAGATAGACAAAAATCGCCAATGGAGATGGCTCCTGCACTACTTCTAATCCCTCTAACAGTGTGGTTTTCCTAATGACTAAGGCCTAGTCATTCAGTAACTTATTTAAGGCGATTCAAGCTAAATGGAAGAGACTGTATCCTCTCTACTTCCCCTCATACCTTAAAATTTCCTATCCTTTTGTTGTTGTTGCTAGTAAGCATCAAAAGCACAAAGTCCAGACAGGGAAAAAGATTAGGATTCCGTGGAGAACTTTCAAAAATATTAAATTGTAGAAATATCCATCGGGAGCTTCATTAAATTAGTAAGAATTTACTTTTGACTTTTTACCAGGTGGCTTCATTTCTTTCCTGCTTGTCTTCCATGATTCTTTAAGAGGAGGCAATAAGAGGGGAGTGGAGGCGGGAGGCTCAAATAAGCAATAACAACAAAAAAGTGCACTGAAATGCACACTGCAAGGTGTCAAGCCCTCCCACAAATGGTGCACATGAAGGCTTTCCTCGAATGTGAGGGAAACTAGGAAGAGTGGTGACTAGGCAGCCTCTCACAAGCTTAAACACAGGTGCTGAAATAATGATGTCTCCAGACCACACTAGGGCCTTTAAGCTGATTCAAAAGCCCCATGGAGCACAGAAAAAAAAAAAAAAAAAACTGCCTTCAAAAGATGAATGGACTCTCAAAACATTTCCTTAAGGACAGATATCAGGAGAAATAAAGGACAAAGGCCAAAAACTCACAAACAGGATCTGTGGGAGTAACCTCCCCTCCCTCTTTATCTACACAATTTCTTTCTTGATAAGCCCCATGGAAACCCCCAGGGGCTCCTGAAAGCAGGGCATCCCTGGCTGGAAACTGGAAGTTGCCTGGGCAGGGTTGTGGCTCTGACAGGAAGGAGTCAGACCCTTGTTTATCATCTATAGGGTTAAGATTAGGACCGAAAACGCCTGCTGGATCCCCGCTGCCCCCTTTTATACCAAGTCCCCAGTTGTCTCGAGAAGCAGCCCTAATGATAGCTAAAGATGAGTTTAAACAAAGCAAGTTGCAAGTTAGCTGTGATTTAAAATAGCTTGTTAGCCAGGTGGTGGCTTTAATTCCAGCACTCAGGAGGCAGAGACAGGTGAATATCTGAGTTGAGGCCAGCCTGGTCTGCAGAGCAAGTGCCAGGACACCTTGAGCTGCAAAGAGAAAGCTTGTCTCAAAAAGCCAAAATGGATAAATAAATACATAAATAAACAAAATAGCTTGTTTATCTTTTTGAAAGAAATGGTGCTAAGAAGGCTGATGGATTCAAGGGGGAAAAAAGAGTAAGATTATTTTCCTCTTATGGTATTTAAGTATTACAAATACCACAGAGATATTTAAGAAAGATTGAATCAGGGAAGCTTCTTCCTTCCTTCCTTTCTTCCTTCCTTTTTTTTATTTCTTTTTAAAATACATTTTTTATGTCTTACCAAAGTCAATTAGATATTACTCAAGTCATCTGTTTTACCTAAACAAGCTATTTTCAAAACCAAAATGTAAACAAAGGCCTGTTTCAAATGTTTAGTAGCATGGTTGATGGCGACCGATCACTGATTATAATGGTTTTATTAGGACTGCCAATTTAAAACAGCCAACAAAATGTAAATGGGTCCAGGAAAGGGGATTAGACAATGGATTCTTTTTTTTTTTTTTTTTTTTTTTTTTAAGCAGCATCAGGCCAGGGCAGTCTGTCCTTCCACTGACTAAGCCACAGTGATAAGGAATCCTATTGTTGCTGAAACAGATAATGAAAATAAAAGCAAAGATAAGTCCATTGATAGGAGTTAAATGGAAACAGAATTAATGCCTGCATGGAAAGCAGCAAGTGGAAAAAGCCAGCAGGCATAGAGGGAGCCAGTGTTCAAACTGCCTAGAATGCCCCAGAGAGGAGAGGAGTACTTAGATTGCAGCAGAGCCTATAACATCCATAGTATCAGGTAAACATCAAATGCCCTGTTAGAGCAAAGTGAAGATGGATACAATGAAAACACTACAGTTTTTCATTTTTAAGCTCCTACCTACCAAAAATCAGGAGGCCTAGTCCTACTGAACACAATGGGTAGATTGTTGAGAAACGATGGTGAGAATTATATTTTAGGTAAAAAAGTTTAGGGCAAACAACAAGATTGTGATGTAGATAGAAAGGAAAACACAGAATCTAAATGTACAGCAGTGAGCTCTCTAAGACATTTTAGGATGAAATGGTGGAAGTAGGAACTCCTGGTGTGTGAGGTAAAGGATCGGATCTGAGAGGTGAAGTGTGGCCCTTGCTCTCCTTGCTTTAACACAGCACTTTCTTGTCAGGGGGGGGGGTGGGTATGGTGCTCAGTGAGGCAAGATTCAGAAGTATTAGGGTCGGATTTAGGACAATAAACTCACAATTAGTAACCGCCAAACCTCACTCAGTTTCCTTCATGTCACTGGGACCCTAGCTTCTACATTCTGCTGGGGGTGAGGCATTATGACAAAATAAGAAGATGAAAGTTAAAGTTGAGGAAGATAATTTCTGTGGATAAAATCTCTTTCTGTATAAGCATGAGCACCTTAGACTAAAACCCCAGGACCCAGGCAAACGGAGCATGATAGCACGGGTGTGCATACACTCAGCATTCCAGGAGATGGGAGGGGCAGACAGGGGGATTCCTGAAGCTCATGGGCCAGCTAACCTGGTTTACATAGCAGAAAAACAATACAGGGACCTTGCCTCAAGCAAGATGGAAGAGGAGGGCTACCATCTGAGGTTGTCCTCTGACCTCCACATGAACTCCATGGGATGCTCATTCCTGCACTCAGACACCTGTACTCACACATACAATAATGACAGGAAGGTTGAAACATTTTAATAGACATACATTACAATAGACATTAATAGACATTACAATAAGCCTTGCATACCGAATGGTTTTATGTATCTCAAATTGACTTGGAACTATCTTTGTAGTCAATGCTACCTCAAATCTACCACCTTCCTGCCTCCCCCTTTCTAGTGTATGGTTTTAAGCATGTCACCATGTCTGGCTTTTCAGTGTTGTATGACTTATTCACTTGCTGGCCTTTCTGTTCCTTCTTTCTGTGTCTTGGGCTTCTTCTGTCTCTCCTTGGCATTCTTTATCCCTCAAGGAGCAGAATCTTAGGATTACATCTCACCCCATTCACCAATAACTTGAAGCATCCCCTCATCTTCTTTGTATTTACTAATGTTCTACTAAACAGGATGGATTTTTTTCCCCCTACTGAAATAGATAGTTTCTGTTTTACATGAGAAGAACCTGAGGCAGAGTACTTAGAGCCTTTCTGGTATCCCGCATTTCCTCCATAATGGTACAGTGGGTAGAGCTCCTACTGCAGGACACACCGACACCCAGAGTGACTGGCACTGCTCCTCACAGCCTGTCAGTCAGTGGTTGCCCCCAACAATAGCCTGGGCTTTGAGTTTTCCTGACTCCAGACTTGGTTGAACATCCATGGCTCTCCCCTCAAAGTCCTGTGACCTAGTATGCTCTCTAAGTTTTCTCTTTGCCCTATCTGGTCACCCTGAGTCCTGGTCCTTATTCCCTGGCATGATGAACAAGCTCCTTTGGCTGCAGATATACTAACCAACTTTCTTCCTATTTTTGGCAGTGCACAAAATGACTCAACCTATCTACACCTATTTAAATTTCCCAGAGGAGAGCACTTGGCTAGGTTTTACCAGGCCACATGTAGACTCCCAAGTTACCGCCACTATTCCTCTTGTTATTTATCATAAGAATGGCATGAAGTTTCAAAATCTCTGACAAGTTAATTCTTATTTTTTAGTGTTTATAATTATTTTTAAATATGTGTGTGCATGTATATTTTGGCATGTGTACATGCGCGCGCACACACACACACACACACACACACACACACACACACACACACAAGCATGCATGCACATGCTGCTCCTTTCTGTGTGGATACATGTGGGTAGGTTTGTGTAAGTGTTGGTGCCTTTGGAAGCCAGAGGAATATGAACCCTTTTCAACTGGAGTTATAGGCATTTGTGGGCCACTCAATGTGGGTGCTGGGAATTCAACTAGGATCTTCTGCAAGAACAACTCTCAGCTATCAAGCCATCTCTCCAGCCCCCTATTGCTTGCTTTTTGAAAAACAATTTTAATGAACATGTAGCACTTGTTTTTGATTGGCATGCAACACTTGTAGGTATTTATGAGTAATAATGCATGTTGGATTGTGATCCATTGTAGTTCGAATTCCCGTCATGTTTAACGTGTATCTATGGTGGAGGACTGTTGCCACTACTAATTTGTGAGGTCCTAACACATGAGTGTTGGAGGGTTGGGAGCTGTCCCCATGCCTAAAATGCTACTATGAAAGCGTGGTGTCCTGAGTGCATGTCTCCATGTTAAAATATGAGTATGGCAGCTTTGGTATGTAATCCCAGAGATTAAGAATGGAGACAGGCAGATCCTGGGGGCTCACTGGCCAGCCAGCCTATCTGAAAGAATGAACCCCATGTTCAGTGAGAGATGATGTTTCAAAAAGTAAAGTGGGAAAGCGATTGAGAAAGACATCCTAATATCAGTCTCTGCCCTCCACATGTGCCCACACAGGTTTGTATACTTTTGCACATGCACATCACATGTGCACACACCATACTGCACACCACACACACACACACACACACACACACACACACACAACACATATATGTGTACACCTTACCACACACACCATACCACATACACCATACCACAATGCCACACTACACACACGAAAACATACATGTACAAACACCATACCACACACCATACTATACACACACATGAAAACATACATGGGCAAACACCATACCACACACCATACTATACATACACATGAAAACATACATGTACAAACACCATACCACATGCAACTTACCACACACAGACCATACTATACACACATATGTAAACACACATGTGTGCATACCATATCACACACATCATATCACACACACCATACTACACATACCACACTACACACACATACATGAAAACACACATGTGCACACACCATACCACTCTCATCAAACTATACACCATACTACACATACCACACTACACACACATACATGAAAACACACATGTGCACACACCATACCACTCTCATCAAACTATACACCATACTACACATACCACACTACATACACATACATGAAAACACACATGTGCACACACCATACCACTCTCATCAAACTATACACCATACTACACATACCACACTACACACACATACATGATAACACACATGTGCATACACCATACCACTCTCATCAGACTATACACACTATACTAAACACACACACACACACACACACACACACACACACACACACACACAAGCATGTACGTGTGCACCCCCCATACACACATGCACACACACACGTGGACACACACACATTGGGGGAGGATAACTGGTGGCTGAACGGATGAGTAAAATACTTTGTATTTTCTTTGCACTGAGTCCCTTATACACTCCTTTGAAAAAAAGAACTCCAAATATTGAAGTGAATAAAAATACATATTGATGGCTTGAGACTGGCAGCCTCTCTCCTGCAGACAGACAGGAACCAGGAGGAAAAACAACACTGAGCTCTCACAGGACAGGCAAATTGTACTCTAATTTCTCCTGTGTCCCTGTAACCTTGCATACTATGAGAGAGCACCTCCCCAGCCAGGGTATCCTACCTACCAGAAAAGCCATTGTTTGGGCTCTGTCTGAGTGTCTCGTTCCTGACAAGCCATTACAGAGGAAAAGCACCAGGGATTAGGCAGCAGAAAGACTGCAATCCCCAGAGCATTCAATACTGTTTATTACCATTTCAGAGGTGGATGCCCCACAGACAAGCCAGCTTCCTGGCTGCTTCTGTACTGGGTCCAGATGTTTATCATTGGGATTTTCACAGCACTTTAACTGCACCTTTGAAGCATTGTGCACTAGACAATTACAAACAGAGATGTCACCCATCAGTAGTCCTGTAAAGCTGGCCTCTAGATGAAGAGGGAAGGAGTCAGACCATATGTCAGTGAGGACCTTTTTTATGTCACTGGCATTTCAAACCCATCTTGAGTGACACAGCCTTCTACTTGCATCTCTCCGTTGGTTTTTACTCCTGTTACTATATATATAGAATGTGTGGTTCTGTAATAGAAGGCTTATCTATGTCTTTACCTAAGCATAATGTGTAGCCCTTAAAAGGAACTCAGTGAAGCTTTTTGAGTGAATTGTGATTTCCATAAATTAACTTCTATGGGAATATTTCTCATGCATGGGAGGCAACTGTCTTATTGTGGGCTGGACATAATGGATGCATGTTACAGGGCTCATTGTGCCAAAGAACTATAAAACTGCATAAAAATAAAGTGGTGGGGAGATAATAGACTGGCTTTGGGCGTATTCTATTCTCATCCTATGGGTGGGCATGTTGGTACCCAAGCTCTAGTGTCGACATTGCTTAGCATTTAGTTTCCATATGTTCTAGAAGGCTATACTACAGACTTAAAATTTTAGATTTTTTTTCAGAGTTCAGTTTCTTTACCTATAAAGTGAAAGAACAGTATGCACATTACTATTCCATTGTGACATAATATTGAAAGATTTTTCACATAGAAGTTAATCAAAAAAGATGTGTTAAATTTGGCTAAAGCATTATGTGTTATAAGTTCTGGTTAAAGAGTATTTAGGAATTTTCCAACTCATAAATGTGCATTACCCAGACTCTATTATTTGGAATATGGATATGCATTTAGTTGTTAACAATATACTTTTTTCTTATTTTTGGTTTTATTTTTTTATAATTTATTTTTTTATTTTTATTTTACATATCGATCCCAGTTCCCCCTCCCTCCCTCTTTCCCTCTCTTCCACCCTCTCATGACCCCCAACCACCCTCCCCTCCCATTCCCCCCCCCACTCCATATATAGGGTGATGCCCTCCAGGAGGGGTCATCTAAATCTGTCAAGTCATTTGGAGTAGGGACTAGGCCTTCTCTCCTATCTCTAGGTTAAGGAAGTATCCCTTCATGGGGGATGTGCCCCCAAAGTCCTTTTGTGCACCAGGAATACATCCTGGTTCCACTGTCTGAAGTCCCTTAGACTTCCCAGGCCTTCTAACTGAGACCCATGTTCAGGGGGTCTGAGTCAGTCCCATGCTGAGTCAGTCTGGGGGCCCATTAGCTCCTCCTTGTTCAGGTCAGCTATCTCTATGTGTTTCTGCAACCTGGTCTTGTCCTCCCTCTCTGCATCTAGATTCCAGTTTGGCTCAGTGTTTAGCTGTGGGCATTTGCTTCTGTTTCCATCAGCTACTAGATGAGGGCTCCATGATGGTGGATAAGCTAGTCATCCACCTCATTATCAGGGAAGGACATTTATGGAAGCCTTTCCATTGTGGCTCAAATTGTTAGTTGGGGTCAGTCTTGTAGATCTCTGGACATTTTTGGTTTTTCGAAACAGGGTTTCTCTATGGCTTTGCAGGTTGTCCTGGAACTAGCTCTTGTAGACAAGGCTGGTCTCAAACTCACAGAGATCCACCTGCCTCTGCCTCCCAAGTGCTGGGACTAAAGGTGTGCGCCACCACTGCCCGGCTTAGGAAAAACAAATGTACATTTTACAAAGAGAAGGACTGTGAAGCTAAGTTAAACACCTAAAAAGAAAAGGAAGCATAGTGATCCAGGGGGTGATATGCAGTCTGTGTTTTCATGACTTATATAGTAATGTGGTATTACAGAATCATATAATTTATTATTAGCATTCTAATCATTCATACATAACATATTCTAATATCACTACTACAGGTCAAATACTTCTTATGGAAAGAAAAAAATAAGTTCAGAAAAGAGCCCACCAAAGAGTGGTAAGGCTACTAGATACAGCAAAACAAGTGATCTGTCTAAGCCTCATCTATCCGTTAGAAAAATCTACTCTACAATGGGAAGAGATGAACAGCAAGCCTGCAAAGTAACCTATCACCTCTGAGATCCAGTTACCCAATACTGCTTATAAACAAAGACCAACAGAGTTTGAAAGACAATGGCCCCCAAGGAGTATAGTACTATTAGGAAGTATGGTGTTATCAAAGGTATGGTCTTGTTGGAGGAAGTGTGCCACTGTGGTACTGGGCTTTCAGATTTCTTTTGTTCAAGCTACACCGAGTGAGACAGACCACTTCCTGTTGCTATGAGTCAAGATGTAAGGACTCTCAGCTCCTGCTCCAGCATCATGTCTGCCTGCATGCCACCATACCACACCATAATTATAATATATGAAACCTCTGAACTGTAATCAAGTCACTCCAATTAAATGCTTTCCTTTATAAGAGTTGTCATGGTCATTGTGTCTCTTCATAGCAGTAGAAACCCTAAGGCAGAGAGCATACTGAATGATCCTGTTTAAGTTCTTCATTGCCCTTTGAAGACATGCAAGACACAAGAGGGATGATTTTGGTTACATGAGAAGTGTTCAGGTTACAAGTCAAAATCAACTATACACAGATTTAAAAAAAATTCAGTGGTGTTTCCATGCCTAAATTTCAGTCATTGGTGATTTTTATTCTTTGGTTTATGCTTTTTCTCATTTTAGAAATTGTTTTATGTGTTATTTATTCTGCTTTAGTTTTGATTAATTTTTAATGTGTTAATGAAGGGTTTCATTTATGACATTTTCATTTACATGATATTGTACTTTGCTAATATTTACCCCACCCCCCTCCAATACTTCCTACTCCTTCATGTTAGTTCTTGACCTCCCCTTTAGTTTCCCTTTTGATTTCATATCATACATATACAAATAATATATAATTACTATATATTACAATCTATCATAAATAATGTAACATAATATAACATATATAAATCTAGATTTATATAATTAAATTTTTATATATTTAAATGTTATATTGTTTTATATTATATGTAATAATATATAATTTATGTAATTATATGTATATTATTCATGAGAAACAGGTAATATTTTGTTTTTATTTTTCTTCCATTTGGCCCTCTTTCTACCCTCACATATTCTCCTTTTACTTCTCTCTCTCTCTCTCTTTCTTTCTCTCTCTCTCTCTCTCTCTCTCTCTCTCTCTCTCTCTCTCTCACACACACACACACACACACAAATACACACAGAAATAAATCTAGATTGTGTATATGAGAGAAAGAAATATTTCTTTCTGAATCTGGCTTGTATCACTTACATTAGTTTTTAACACCAGTGATTACCCTGAATTGGAAATTTTAATTGAAAGAAATATTGCTTATCATTAAGAAAATGACAGAATATACAGATGATAGAAAAGATAATACAAATTACTCAAGACTCATCAACTCACCAACCAATGCTAACTCAACAATTAGCATCATAATTATTAATTCTTCTTTCTTCTATTTATTTGTTTTTTCATTTTAAGTATGATTTTTCTGATACTTTGAGGCCTTTTTATTAAAAAGAAATCAATTTAATAGATGATTACTGAGGTTTTTGTTTGGTTGCTGAATTGGTTGGGTTACTTTTTGTGGGGAGGGTTCTCTTTTATGTAAATGTGCTCCCAGCTGTTGGTGCATTCTCTTTGTGGGCTAGAGGCTACTATCCAGTGCCTTTGCTCAATTAAGCTCCACCTTTGTCACAAAGGCAGTTTTGGAACCTGGTGCTCACTCTTTCAAGCAATCTAGTTAACCCACTTGTTCCAGGGACTCCCAGTCTCTGTCTCCTGGTTGCTAAATACACTTGTTCCTAAAGTCCTTTATATAAATAATAAGAAGAATATCCTCAGAGTGGTTTTCCAGAAGAGTAATCACTGGATTACAGGATAACGAACATTTAGAAAACCATAATCCATACATAAAATGCCCACTGGTATGTTTTTATTAATGTCACCATTGTTGTTATTGCTTAGAAATAATTCTGAAAGGCCTCTCTTTGCCTTTGGCATGATTCCCACTTCGAAAAAGTTGATTGGCTGCAAAAGTCTGTAAATGTATCATTTTAATTTTTTTTTTTTGAGACAAGGTTTCTCTTTGAATCTCTGGCTGTCCTGGAACTCACTCTGTAGACCAGGCAGGCCTTGCACTCACAGAGATCCACCTGCCTCTGCCTCCCCTGGGCTGGAATTACAGGTGTGTGCCACCACCTCTGGGTTCCAACAACTTCTTTTAAAGAACACTTGTTCCAGCTCCCTGGGTACCAGGCTGAACTGGTAGTGAAGACACAGAATCCCCCTTTCCTACAGCTTCCAAATAAGTGGTTGACAGTAAAGTGATAAGGACAGTCACCAAGATAACACTGAAGAGGGAAGCTGCCAGAAGACAACTCAATCCCTTATGTAAATTCTTGTAGACTTATCATTTTAAATAAACAATTTACCTATAATGAGATGGTTTAGGAAAAAGAAAAGCAACGAAACAAAGAATAAGCAGGTACGAACCACAGGAGGGTAGAGTCATTGTGGCTGGAAGTGACAGCTATCGACAGGTTCTGGTTCAATGGTAATGCTTAAGAAAATCTATTTGCTGGGAAGATGTGCTAATGCTGTTCAAAACTCCCAGATTTACAAAGAATCACATACATGCAAGTTTCAAGGAATGAATAAGAATACTATTTTGAAAAACTCATATATTTTTTAAGTAAAAAAAATTAAAAAGTTCCCCACTTTCCTTTTCAAGTTTTATATTTTATAAAGTTGTGTTTATTTTATATATATGAACTTTTTGCCTCCATGCATGTATACATATCACATGCATGCCTGGAGTCCAGGGAGGTCAGAAGAAGGCATCAGATCACCTGGAACTGGAGTTACGAATGGTTATGAGGCACCCCTTAGATGCTAGACTTGAACACAGGTCCTCTGAAAGGATTATGGAGCTGATAATCACTCGGCTATCTCTCTGGATTTTCTCCATTCCCTCTTTCTGAAACATGGGCTCCAGTGGTCTTAACATTTCTGTGCTGTGGAATAATCCTTCTGTACACTGTGAATATGAATTACTCTCATTGGTTAATAAAAAGCTGACAGGCTGGTAACTGGGCAGGAAGTTAGGTGGAAAAGCCAAACTGAGAATGATGGGATGAAGGAGAATGGAGTCAGACAGATGTCAATCAGCTGCAGAGGGAGGAGGACATTCTGGAGGACAGGGAAAGCCATGAGCCACGTGGCAGAATGAATATTAATAGAAATGGATTAATTTAAGTTGTGAGAGCTAGTTAGTAATAAGCCTGAGCTATTGGCCAAGCATTTATAAGTAATATAAACCTCAGTGTGGTAATTTGGAAATGGTTGCTGGGATGGGAAAACTCTGCCTGCATTTCTGTTCATAAACCCTAATGTCTTGAACAAGACCAGAAGTTATGTTTTGTAACACTGTTGGTTTAGAGCTGGGAGAATTCATGATAAACATGGAGACAGACTCTGGTTTAGGATTTTGTACCTGGTTTAGGATTCTGAAACCTGCATGAAGCTGAAGCCTAGCTCAGCCTTAGCAGCAATCTCTTTTAGGCTATTGAGATGACTCAGTGAGTAAAGCCCTTTCTGTCAAGCCTGATGAACTGAATTTTATCCTTATTGAGCCCCATATGGTGGAAAAGAGAACCGACTCAAGTTGTCCTCTGACCTCCAGGCACTGAAGGCAAACAATCAGTCAATCAATCAATCAATCAATCCATCATATGAGAAACTTTTAAAGGCATTTCTCTTTTTCACTATGCACACTGATGCCTCAGTCTTTTTTTTTTTTTTTTTTTTAAACATTCTTCTGTAACATAAAAGTTCTTTATGCAGCCAGGCGTCGGTGCCACACGCCTTTAATCCCAGCATTCGGGAGGCAGAGGCAGGCAGAGCTCTATGAGTTTGAGGCCAGCCTGGTCTACAGATCGAGTTCCAGAATAGCCTCCAAAGCTACACAGAAAAAAGCAAACAAAACAAACAAAAAACACTTTATGCATATTTAAATTCTCTTTTTAAAGGATTAAGAAAAAAGTCATTCCCAATTGGTTCCCAATTGATTTATTTTTCTCCTCCCTTCTGAAGCTGCTCCCCTGTCCCTTACCGTCTTGTTACATTAATATCATTTTTTTGAACTATGAAAATTAGGTTATGAAGTCTATTGACATCTAGACATACATGACAGCTTGCTGCTGTT
Organism: Cricetiscus sungorus; assembly: GCA_030556225.1. Lineage (NCBI taxonomy): Eukaryota > Metazoa > Chordata > Mammalia > Rodentia > Cricetidae > Cricetiscus > Cricetiscus sungorus. Next base: position 19,351,877 of record JANBXA010000180.1, on the reverse strand, counting down.
CAATCTCCCCATCTAAATGGAAGGGCAAACGCTTGGTTTGTTATTTCTTGTGTAACTTTTAAACTAGTAGAAGCAGGTTCAAGAAGTAAAATACATTATATTTTTTACTAAAATGAGTATCTTAGATATAAGTAACTAATTCTTTTTGTATTTTATTCTTGGAAATATTTGAAAGTCAAATCAAGAAAAAAATGAATTGTCCTGAACTTTCATTTAGCACCTTATGTTCCAAGGGTAGCAAAGCAAAATGTTGACTGAGTCTATAGCTAGATTTGCTACAACCTATATCAGGCTTTGGAATTCAAAGATGAATGGATCCAGTTAGCAAAAAACAGTGCAAGAAGAAGTGACTAACCCTCAAGCATCAAATTTTCTAAGTGGAAAGCCAACCAGGTTTATTTATATTAGCTCTGAAATTGCAAACCCTAACAAGTACTAAAGTCTAACCCAGAAAGTGGTTCAGCAAGGCTTTACTGCCAGTCTTAATGCTTGTAGCCCAGGCCTGACCTCAGCCCACAGCTTGCTGCATTTTTGCTGATTGTTATGTGTGAAGGTGAAACATGTTTATTCATCAAGTTCTATGAGAGCTGAGACATTTGCATACATTGTTACAGTTCATTATATGTTACTAACTCATACAAGCAAGAAGACGGCTATATTATGTGTCTGGCTTGTGTCTGGCTTATTTCAAACCAGATCTTAACCAAAAGACTGGGAAGCAGTTATTGCTTACTTTAGATTACATTTTCTAATCATTTTTATTTTTTCATTTTGTTTAAGTTTCATCTATGGGCCATGCACACTGTCAATGGCTTTGTCTCAAAACAAATACATGAAGTTCTCTCATTCTATTTAAGGGCAAGTTACAGGAAAACCATCACTAAGTTATCAATGATGCAAAGATTCCTGAGCTACATAAAATGAATGGAAGATGCAGTAAAGCATGGCGGTGACATCAGCCTTAGGTGGGAGAACGTGTCTTTAAGAACTGGTCTTTAGTCAGAGCTCTTCATAGTGATGATGTCAGTCTTCTGAAGATTGACTTACAAGAATCATAAAATATCATCATCACACAGTGTCTGAAGACTGTAGCATGTGTTCTAATAGGTCTTAATAATAAAAGCCTGGAGACAGATATTAGGGGATGAAAGCTGAAAGATCAGAGAAGCAGAGTGGCCAGTCACTAGAACTCCTTCTTACCTTTATGAAATCCTCAGACTGAAAAGAGATGGAGTTCCTGTCTCCTCTCACTTATATTCGTCTATCTGCCCAGCCATCTCACTTCCTGTCTGTGTGTACAGACCTTCAGACCTGTATGGTTAACTAGTGGACAGCTCTACCCTCTGATCTTCAGACATGCTTTATTTGGTAGAGTATAAATAAGCTATCAGCATAGAAGAGGATTGTTCCAGGGTCTGAAATCTGTGGATGCACAAGCCTCTTATATAAAACAGCATGATATCCATCTGTAGACTATTTAATCACCCTGTATACTTTAAGTCACCTCTAAATTTCTTACATGACATCTACTGCGATGTAAATCTTACATAAGTGATTGTTATGCTATATTGTTTAAGAAATGAGGACAAGAAAAGTGATTCATGTTCTACAGAGATGCAGTAAATGATGTTCTGATCTTTATTTGGATGAGTCTGTGGATGTGGCATCTATAAATAGACCAGCTGTTGCAGCTTATCTGAGCAGGTAATACATTTCACCAGCATTAGTCCTACCTACCTATATGTTTTCTTATCCACACATACCTCCTTTAATTTATAAGTTACAGATAGAAGTTAACCACGACAAGAATAAAAACAGGAGTATAAGTTATATGACTGTAGTCTTCCTCTGATGCTCCCAGAGTGCCTTTTTTTGCACTGTATTGACTTTTCTTCTCGTATAGCATGTGATGAAGCAGTGACTGCATAGTGAGAAGTATGGAGAATGGTGGGAGAAGTATGGAGAATGGTGGGAATGTCATGACACAGAATAGGCCTAGTGTGTGAGGATGACTGAGCACATCCACTGTGATATCGTCATAGACTGTTTAATAACTGAGATGTGCATTGTTTGACCGTCATGCCGTGGCTTGTGTAACACAGAAATGTTGACCAAAGGGACAGTTCTTGTTGACAAAGAGGGAAGCTGTGACATTCCATTATAACACTTAAAAATGAGGGATTATTTACTTTTGGGATTCTCTATTGATATCTTTGGACTTCATGTAACCGAGTCCTCACGAAATGAAACTGAAGATGAAAGTGTAGTGGGCAGGGTGGGGGCGGTGCTACTGAACAAAAGCCCAGAGGTCTGAACAAGTTTGTGAAGAACAATAAATAAGGGCCGGTGGCTTTTTACATGTAATAAACAAGTGGAGAGGCAGAAACTCAGACCAAGTTAGAGAAGAATAGGGAGTTCAGATTTTTTTCTATATGAGGTGAAAATTGACGTTAACTATGTTTCAAAGACATCACAGTAGATACTCTGAGTAATTTCATGGGAAGTAACACACACACACACACACACACACACACACACACACACACACACACACACGCACACACAAAGTGACTTTGAAAGCCACTGCTGAAGCAGGCAAGATAGTGTGACTATATTGGAGTCAGAAGTTACAGAATACGGGGATGGGAAAGTAGCAAGAAGGAAAAGGGAGCGATTCTTAGGTGCCTGACTTGAGCAATTATGGTTCCTACTGACAGTGCCTACTGAGAGGTGAGAGACCAGGAAAAGAGCTAGCTGAAGGTAATCCTTAGAATTCTGTTGCCAGAATCAAGCTATCAATGCCGCTTGACACCTTTGTCAAGGAGTGAATTGAATCTGTGGGTCTTGAATTTTGGGAGATAGGAATTCAAACTAAGGTACGTATAAAGTGAGTAAAACCAGCTATATGTAATAAGTAGAGAGAATAAGGCTGCCAAGCTTGGGCATTTGGAAGCTAAACAGAAGGGACAGGAGAAAAAGAGGATGCCTAGCCAGCAGCAAAATAGGAAGAAAACCAAGAGAGATGTCTACTAGAAGTTTTACCTGGTTGTGCCCTCCCCTTTAGCTGCATTTAGGACTACAGACACACACTCCAGAATGCATATAAATGTCTTGGTAATGGTTAATTATCTGAATTAATCAAACCCTGCAAACAATACTTTTAATTTTTTGTAATGATTTCTGGGAGAAGGTGGAAAAGCTATAATGACCTCATCTGCTATGGTACCATGGAGACAGAAAGAGGAATGGCCATCTATACATGACAGAAATAAATAAAGCAAAACCTTTAGAGAGAAAAGGAAATTAAGATAGAAATGTGGAAGTGGGTTTCTAATTTTTATTTATTTTTTAACTGGAAGGCTTTTTATTACTACCTCCTTATTTATTATTAGTTTAAGTTGTCAACCTTTTCTTGGTTTAACTTTGGTGGTTTGGATAAATATATAAATGCATCTTTTAAAACAATTTCTAACTTAATGAGGTATATATTTTTAGTATTTCCTTCTAGTATCCTGGATTTCTTTGGTGCTTATTATAATGTTTCCTTGTTCATCTCTAATTCTGTTAATTTGGGTCATTTTTCCCCTCTTTTGGCTAATTGGCCAAACATTTGTTGATCTTGCTTAACCTTCCTAAAGAACCAGTTCTTAGATTACCTGTTTCTTTGTATTGTTTTCCTTGTTTCTATTTCATGAAGTTTTTGATTTTTACTATTCCTTGCCATCTATTGGATTTGGGTTTTATTTCTCCCCCCCCCCATTTTTGAATTGCACACTTGGGTCTTTATGCTCTTTCTAGGTTCCTAGGTGCTTGGAACTGTAAACTTCTCTGTGAGGACTGTTATTAATGTGACCCAGAAAGTTTGATGTGTTATGTTTTCACTTCTATTTAATTCCAAATCTCTGAAGAAAGGTATTGAGAAAGACGCTGGAAGGTAGAAAGACCCTCTATGCTCATGAATTAGTGGAATTAATATTATGAAAATTATAATCCTAAAACAATCAACTTACAGATTTAGTGCAGTCCCAATCAAAACACCCAAAAATTCTTCACAGAAATAGAAAAAATATACCTAAAAGAAACCTACCACATGACCCAGCTATACTACTCATTTAGCACAGTGGTTCTTATTCCAGCAGGTCTTGAACCCTTTGGGGGGTTGAACAAACCTTTCACAGAGGTTTCTTAAGACCATCAGCATATGAGATTTTTATACTATATAGCAAAATTACAGTTATTAAGTAACAAGGAAGATAATCTTATGGTTGGAGGTCACCACAACATGAAGAAGTGCATTAAAAGGTTGCAGCATCAGGAAGGTTGAGAACCACTGTATTAGCCTATACCCAAAGGACTCAACATCTTATTTAACCGATATTTGCTCAGCCATGTTCATTAGTGCTCTATTCGCAATAGCTCGGAAATGAAAAACAAAACTAAATGTCCTTCAATTGATCAATGGATAATAAAAATGTGGTATGTATACATAATGAAATTCTGTTCAAAGCTATAAAGAACAATGAAATATAAAATTTGCAGATAAATGTATGGGATTAATACATACTATACTGAGTGATACAACCCAGTCCAAGAATAACCCATGTCCATGTTCTTTCTTATTTGTGGATCCAATTTCCAAATCTTTAAATATGAGTTTATAATCTGGAGTAACAGCAGACACTAGACCATGATGGGGTAGGGAGCTTTATTAGGACACATGTGGTTTGAAAGGGTTAAATGCACAAGGGGAAGACTTTAACTGGGGAGACAGGAGGGAGGGAAACACAGAGGGAGAGAGAGGAACAAAGTATAAATAATGTTAAGAACACACACAGATATATATATATAGTTGTTATAAATAATGTTAAATATATACACACACATATCTATGTCATCTATCTACCTACCTACCTATGTATGTATATGAAATGTAGTTAGGTACTTGGGTTGATAATGACTCCCCCCCCCCAAGAGACAGATTTTCTAACAAAACTCCAGTGCCAGGCATAGGGAGCCTCTCTTCATGTTGTTGGTCAGAGCAGTCTAAAAGATTCCCCAAACAATATATACTATTGTCATTGCCCTTGTTTGCCCCCTAATACTTAAGGTAAGACCCTACTGCTGAAGATACCACACCCTTTGTACATAAGACTTGGATGAATAAAGCTGGAACTGATCCGGACTATGTCTCACAGAATCCTAGGATATAATTCAAGAAGCCAAGGGAAAAAAGGCTTCAAAGATCTTATATAGCTGTAAAGCCTATAGATTACAACAATGACCAACATGGAAAGATTGCCACCCATAAACAGTTAATAGTAGCCTTTCTATCTTGGGGCTAAGTAAAAGTCATCTAACTGTAATTATGCCTGCTCAATAGGAAGGAATGTATGCTTGGTACTGTAAACCTCACCAGAAACCTAGTGAAGTCATGGATCTTTGAGGAGAGCCTACTACTGCCATCTTCTTAAACTAGAATACCTAACTGCATTCTCAATATCTGTCTTTATACTCACAGAGAAATATAGCTTCTACCCCTCATCAAATGCTGTAGACAGATACCATTACAGAAAGCCACAATTGACCCAAATGAAGGAAACAGCCAACTTTGGGTGCCCAGCCCCAACTGATGCACAACCCCTGTGTTTAAATAGTCAGGGAATACCACAGAAATATTTAAAGAATCAGAGACCAGAACAATTGCTGGGAGAGTATGTCTTCAATAATGACAGGGAAACTGTACCCATGACAGCTCAACAATGAGTCTACCTAAACAGGACCAACACAGTGACAACTCAAATTGACATGCCAGTGTGGTTGGCGGAAATCTCACAGGCCTCGATGCCTTCATGAAGAGACACAGGAATCTATGGCTATTGAGAAATGGGCATTCAGTCTTCTGCAGTACGTACCCCTCCGACATTTTATATTTCCCAATCCAAGTGGTCATCCCTAAACACATGCACATATGAACATCAATAAATAGACATATATATATATATATGTATATATATATATATATAAAGGTTATGAATTTGAAAGGAATTAGAAGAGACACAGGAGAAGCTGGAGTGGGGGGATGAAAGGGTATACAAAATTTTGTAAATTAAAAATATTTTAAATTCAATAAAATCAATGAAATTAGGACAGGAACTTTGAATACACATGTATATTTCCTTTGATTTCTGAAAAATTCAATATTTAACTTGATATTGTGTTGGTTGACACAATGTGATGAGGCTACATTGGTTTGCTTTCAGTAAAGATCTAAAACATGAGTATTCAGGGAAGGAACCAATGACTTCCACAAAAGCACTTCATGGAAAAGCACTGTGCCATATGTAATGTCCTGTTTTGTAGATGGGAAAGTGTCTGGCAGATGTGTGGATGCTCTCTGAGCCACTTAGGATCTTGTGAAGCAATCAATACAAACACTATGTATGCTTCACTGTGGCAAACTTTCACTAAGGAGAGAGGAGACAAACCTCCGAGAGAGGAAGACATTTATTTTCATTTATCCATTAGCATATTTTCTTCTCAGAAACTTCTAAAAGCAAACAAACATCCCCCCCAAACAGCAACAACAAAACCAGAATCTCTTTTTATAAAGAAAGGGAACAGGTGTGAACAGGAAGGTAAATAATCAATACTACTGATAACAGGTTAAAACACATTGATTTTGTGAAATAGAGTTGCTAAATACACTTTTTTTTTTTCTTTTTTTATTTACAGACTGTTTCCTTGTTCTGGATAGGGAAATTCTGAGTCACATACATTGGAAAGTACTCTAAATTTTGAAAAGCATTACTACACAAAGAAAAGAGAATCTGAAGCAATTCTCCCAGTAAGGAATGTCACCCAGTAAAACAATTAACAGAGTCAAAGGGCGTTGTTAATCATAAGTAGAGTTCCCTATCTTGGATGCTGCATCTGTCAAGAGGCTAAAAGAAATACATTGTAATCCTGCTGATTGGGCCTCTGCTTTGATTACCAGTCTCTTTTGATTATTAGCATAATTGCTGTTGAAATCAAGGAATGCAACACAGTGATTGCTTCTTGATTTTTTAAAAAGCATTTTGCCCGCTTTCCACAGGCTTTCTTTTTATCTCCTGTCTTGAGCAGTGCTTGTCACATTGTTGTTTTGATTCAACTTAGAAATATAATTCATTAGTGAAGTCATTAAAATTAGCAGTGTGCTATTATGTGGGGATCAGGTAGGGCTTGCATGAAAGCCACATTGTTGGGAAGAGTAAGCTGATGAGCTGCAGGAATGGGATCCCATGGGGGATAATTTGGAATTTCTCTTTGGGGACTGAATCTCACAAGTAGAGAGGTTCTTGATATGCACACATCTTTTGTTTTATAGACATGTAAATAGTGGTTTACGAGGCAATGAGCACTGTCTCACAGGTGTAGTGCTGGCCAGATAATGATTGGAACTTCACTGCAGTTGCATGCAAAACAAAGGGAAATGTTGAGAGTCAAAGAACAAAAGCCAGACATGCTACCTTCTCTGGGAAGGCATCTTTAGAGAAAATATAAACTAGATATTAAATAGGGTTTGGCTAGCAAGGCATGTAGAAATGAAGGTACTTAAAATAATAATAGCATAGTTTACAAATAAACTTTTTGACGGGCAGTTGCTCATTCACTGTACTTTTCCTCTCTTATTCATTTATTTATTTATTTATTTATTTATTTATTTATTTCTTAGTTTATGAGACAGGGTTTTTCTGTATAATGTTGGCTGTCCTGGAACTCACTCTGTAGATCAGGCTGGCCTCGAATTCACAGAGATCTTCTAGCCTCTGCCTCCCAAATGCTGGAGTAAAGGTGTGTGACATCACTGCCTGGCTTTATTTTTCCTCTTATCAGCTTAAGGTTTAACTTCAGGCGATCACCTGTGAAGCTCAGACCAAGCTCAGGGGGACCTGCCCAAGTATGGGTGTGAACAAAACAAAACAAACACGGAAGGAGGAATGTCTTCATAAGGCTTGAGTCCACACTGATCCTTTCCCTCAACAGCTGAAGGGTTGGGGAGTTTTCAGGCGTTCTTGCATTTTATTTTCTTCTCTATGAACTGAGGTCGCCTCCCCACCCCTCAGGATTTTGATGAATACCAAATGAAATAACACATACCAAAACAAACCTTAGAACGTTAAAAGGCCACACATTAGCAGTTCTCAATCTCATCTGACTTGGTTTACAGAAGTTGGTGAGGCTTAAGTTGAACTATTTTGAAGTAAAATTCATAGATATTATTTATGTACAATGGTAACTTAAAACTTCTCAGGGAATATCTGCCACAATGAAGAAAATAATTTTTTATTAAAAATAAGACACAGATCCATATCTTCTACAATGGCACAGACATCCACAAATATTTTACATCATTTGGCACCATAATCTGATATAAGCACATAGGCCACTATTTCTCCTAGCTATTGTGACTATCCAATACACATCTGCAGAATTGGAGAAAAATATTTGCCAGCTACATTTCAGATGGTGGTTGATACTTAGAACACATAGAGAACTGCAAATATTAAATATCCCAACACAAAGTTACCAACCAATAAATGGATGAATGAAATGAGATGGCTGTTCTGAAAGGAAGAAACACAAAATGCCTATTAATATTTTTTAAAAACATGTTAAACATGTTTAACCATCAAGAAAATACATATTAAAGCCACTTGAGATTCTATATCTCCCCAGTCAGCATAGTTGTGACAAGAAAAAAAAAAAGAACAACAAATTTTAGCAAGGTTGTGGGGGAAATGGAACCATATCCATTGTCTGTGGGGGTGTAAGCTCTAGATTTGAGGCAAGGTTTTAGGATGGAGCTTGATATCCACAGCTCTCTCAAGATTCTTTGATATTTCAATGTTAAGTACAAGTACTATTACCATATTATATATAAGCTCCAAAATGTTAAATACTCTCCCAAAGTTATGTGTCTAGTGTGTGGGAAGAAAGTTGGGCTAGAGGATGGAAGCAAACACCACTGCCCATGCTTTAGCACCCATCAATAGTGAGATTCAGGAGACACACTTGGCCATCTGGCTCCAGAAGGGAAATGGCCTGATGCTTCTGTCTCTCTTAGAAGACTTCTACATTCTTGCAGTGTATCAATGATTAAATGACATAAGCTATGGGGGCAATGTGATTTACTAAAGTCATGTGAAAATATGCAATTCGTGAAAATGGAAATGCCATGGAAAACGTTTGACAAACACAAGCTTCCAAGTAAAAATACATTTTATTTATATTCATATGGTACCTATGTATCTGAAACTTCAGTACGTATGAGATTTTAAAAATTACGTTGCATATAAGACAGAAGTGATTGTGAATACACCTTTTACCTGCATGATTATTTGCAGGTCATCAACTATTGAATGAGATGGATGGCACAATGCCTGTTGTATGTATCCTTACCTCTGCTAGTAGCCCTTGAATATCTGCAAAAAAAAATAACTCCAGAAATTGTCCAAAGCTATTTAGAACAGAGTATACCATCTCCTTTAGAATACGGGTGCAAACTAAAAGTCACTGTTTAAATACAAGTGTTGGTATTCTAGTTTTCCATAGATAGAGAAAAGAAGAGAAGAGGTAAGATAAAAAGATAAAAGAGGTTCATGGCTGTCTTCACCTTGCATTCAGACAGGAAAGAGTGAGTGCTAGGAAGAAGGATGTGGCCTTCCTGCTCTTTCTGATACGGGTCTTCCCTAGTCACACTTTTCCTTAGGAATCCAAACTTATCTTTAAAGGCTACTCAGAAGCATTCCCTTCCATGGAGTCCTCATCACCCTGGTCTCCTCATCTGTCAGAACTGGTATTTCTCTCTTCTTGTGCATTTAGAATATTTGTACACACCTACAGTGGAAAATGCCCCTCATTCATTCCGTACCACCCATCTATGACTGGTCTCCCTTTGTTACGGTAAACATATTGAATTGACCTTTCCATACATGAAGAAATGAGAGAGAAGGGGTGAAGCACAGGAGGGGAGACTTGTGTGTTCTTACATTTGAGTAAGTAGTACTTTTGACTAGAATCAAATCAGAAAAGCCAAAACAGTAAGTGAAAGGAAAAGTGCAAAGGATTTATTTCTCTTATTGTTCTAGTCAATAAACTTGAAGCAAAAAATATTTGAAGCTTATTATTCTTAAGGTATGATGCCATCAACATAATCAAAATAAATAAATACATATTCAAGAAGCCTCTCTCTGGAGTTCTTGCTTAAGTCTTTGCTTCTGTGACTTTGTGAGGGCTTAAATAAAGATAAACTTTATTTCCACCAGTGAAAATGAACTAGAGAGAACACAGCAAGCAAAAGCGATGAGGCAGGGTCTACTCTTTTTGGCTAATCTCATTCACAACTACTTGAATTTGGACAACCCAAGAATCCCTCTGCACAAGCTAATCTGATGGCAGCTTTGCTTTCAAAGCAACATTATCCATTCAATTAACTAGTTGAGATCCAGGCTGTATACGAGCCACTTCCAAGGCAACTGAACCTTACCCAGGCAATTGAACATCCAGGCTTACCTGCCCCTCCCATTCCCCCCATTCCGTAGTTTGAAAAGCCTCACTTGGCCAACACCGAATGTGGATTGCCTACAAGGTTTTCTTTGAAGAAGAGAGTGAAACCCTTCACCACACTCTGTTAGGCAGGGACTAACAAACCTGTCTTCCGGAGCCGCAGCTGAGAGAGCATGGGGTGAAGAAGACACAGCTGGCTCCTGGCAGGGCTAAGATGAGCCTTGTTTCTTACGTTATTATTATAAATGTTTTAGGGTGGTGTTATTTGTTTTAGGAGTTGAATATCAACAACAGTGTTTGAAATGACAAACAATGGCTATGAAAGGACCATGTGTTGCCTAAAATTTAACCAAACATTTTATTACAGAAAAGCCTTCAGAGCCATATGGGCCTACCCACCTCCTGAAAGACATTTATAGTTCAGTCTCTCCCATAAACAGTTTAAAACAAGCATGATAAACATTCTGGGGGAAAGCTAAACTCTCATCTGCTACTCTCCTGTTGATTATTTGTGATAATAAGAAAATGTTTACACATGCAGAGGCGAAGTTTATGTGGGAAGGCCTAATGCATATACCCCCTATGTGGTGATTTATCACCCGTTTATATTGAGAATAAAAAAAAAACATGAATGTGATTTTCTAGGCTGACACAACATTTCAATAGCTTCTGTGTACTGAGTTCTATGCTTAGCTCATCAATAAGACATTAATTCCAAACAGAATGTATTAGGGAACATAACGTATGTGACCCTTGCTTTTTTTCTTTTTTTCCTCCCTGTTTTCTTTCCAGTGTTAACCAGTGCATTTCAAGGCATTCTCAAATTTTTAAAAAAGATATAGAACCCCGATAAACTTCAACATCATGGCAAAGTTTAAAAGAGCTACAGGTAAAGAATCTGGGTAGCTAAATCTCTTAGAATTTCCTGGAAGTTTCTACTCAAGAAGAATAGATGTTAACAGACATTGAAGCACCTCACAAAAGTTACCCTGACAACCTCCTTGCCTCAATTAATGAATTGCTTGGAGGTAGCAGGATTTGGGGGGAAGTGTTACCCCACAGGGAGGCTATTGTGGATTGATGCTCAATTTTTATATCTAAAAGGACTCCTTTTCTCTTTCTTACTGGAGGACCTTGCACACACTGGGCAAACATTCTACCCCTGCTATACATCACCAGTCCTACTATACAACCTGAGCAGCCTGAGCAGGGTACAGGACACAGACCCAGGTAGATTTGTTCTACTTGGACTCTGTGGAAATATTTATACTTTACAGTATCGGTATCTGCTCTGACTTCTTCCACTAGATCTAGCTTTTGAAACATGTCATAGTTCATAGTGGCAACTGAATGAACTCAAAGCTTCTCAGTATGGCATGCAGATAGTTGGATAAGAAGACCCTAATTTATTTTTTGAGGATTAGCTTTCCACTTCCTTCAACCTTCAACTATACATTGTAGACTCCCTCAGCTCTGAACAATTTGTGATCCTTGGACATGAAATATCCTGCTGTGCCTTTGGACATAAGGCATTCATATTGTATGATCATACTGGAATGCCCATTCTGTTTTCTATTTCATGAAACACTCTAATTAAGGGCCCAACTAAAATGCCATATCCTCTGTGAAACCTTCTCATCTCTAAGTCAGTCTAAACGTGCCTACTGCAGTGGCACCAAGCATGGCTACTCTTCCCTTACAGCACACTGCACCTAGTCATCCATCCTTTGAGAAGATTCTGAGCCCACTCAAGGTGATCCCAATTAATACATCCAAGCCATCCTATAACTGTTATAGAAAGTAGTTTGAAGGAAAAGCTACCAGTGTGGTAAGTAAATACCCATCATGTATGAAAATAAACAGCATAAAGGAAAACACAAAATAAAATTCAAAACCAGAATCTAGAGATTTTAAGGGTTATTGCAATGACCCTTATTCAGCTCTAAACGTTCAGTCTAATAAGCATGGAAGAGGTATGGATGGTCAAAAAGCAAGAGTTGCTATAAATGTCTCTAATAATTTCATGAATAGTTATTTGGGCTACTGCATTTGTGTTTCTAAATTTCCTTATTCAGTTGCAAGAAGAGCCATGTTAAGGACATAAAGACCACTTAGAATGTGGAAGTGTAAAAACAAAAGGAACAAGGAAGATGTCTTCCTCAGAGTAAGAGGGGCTTCTCCTTGTTCACAAGCTAAGACAGAAGGGCCTGGGTTGGGGCCTCCACTTCCTGTCTTTTGCTTGTCTTCTGGAGGGCAGCTATAGCAGGCAGTACTCTCTGTGGAGTTCATGCTGTGGCTGTAGGGGCAGGGAGATAAGCAACTGGGTAATGGAAGGCATGTATCATCAAGGAAGAAGCCTGGATAGTCTGATCGCAGGCTCAAAGGGAGGGTTTGATGAGAGGTTTCTTCATCAGGGTGAAGTAGGAGTTCAAATTCACACTGGTACATCATGGCACTCCACACCGGGAAAGTTGGAGAAAAGTTAAAGATTGTACAGCATCAAGAAATAGAAGGGGAATATTTGGTATCAGCAGGAGAGACTGAAAAAGTTCTAATTTAAAAACTTTCAAATTTCTATCGAAAGGTAGTTGAGGGCAATTCCCAGAAGATCACCTGATTTGTTTTCCAATCGTTTTAGAAGGCCTCCTGTCTCCTTGACTTGCCAGCCAGTTACTCATTAGTACAGCCTTTGCACAGGCAGTCAAAGAGGTGGTCAGAAACACCGCAGCCAGCCAATCCTTCCTGCCATGTTCATAAGCACCTTGTCACTCATCACTGCACAGCCTGAGGCCAGGATCCTAGGCTCCTCTGTGCTCCACTGTATCATAAATTTAATTTTTAAATAAACCTTAATTTACAAGGCTGTGCAGAAAATGAAGAAACAAAATGCGTAAAACAATCTCCCACAATGTTTGTTCTATAGTAAATGTTCAAAATTTATTCTATTCCTGCTTAATGCTCTAAAAGCATAAATATTCTATCTTTGCTTTGACACAGGCACCTGTTTATCCTAGAGCCAGAACCCTTGTAAACATTTTCATATCTGAAATTCAATCACAGTTCAATTACTCTGGCTCCAATAATCTCTTCCCTTGCCAGCTTGTTCCCATCCCTGAGCTTTCTGTGCCAGCCATTTTGAACTGCTAGCCCTTCCCGAGAAATTCTGTGCTGTCCTCCATGACATACCTCTCCTGTTTCCTCCCCAAAGCCTGGAGACTTCCCTTTCCTAGTTTCAAATGGCACATTCTTCCATATGCTTTAAACTAAAATGTCCTTTACTCTACGAGGCTAGTGTATTCACATATTTGCCACCACAATGTATTTCTAGTTTGTTTTCAGTCAACTCTGGTAAGCTGTGGATTCAGTCCAAATGTTAATCATCTCGTGTATGTATGTAGGTATGTGTGTGTGTGTGCATGTGCATGCTTGCATGCTTGCACGCGTGTATGTGTTGGGGGATGCACTCATGTAGATGTGTCAGTGAAAATGCATGTGTGTGTTAGTGCTTATGGAGGCCAATGATCAATGTCTGCTATCATTCCTTAGTAACCACCCACCTTGTTTCTGGGGATGGAGTCTCCCCTTGGGCTGGAGCTCATGCATTAGAGAAGATAACCTGCCTCTTCCTACCAAGTTGGTTGTGTGTAGCCATGACTAGCTTTTTCAGGTGGATTCTTGGGGACATACTCAGGGCCCTGCACTTGCAAAGCCAATACTTTAGTGACTGTGCTGACTCCCTAGGCCTGATGTTATTAATCTGAGGTGACACCTGATACATTGCCTGATGTGACAGGTGCTCAGTACATCAAAGAAGGAATTGGTTTTCCTGTAAACTCCATGTTAGGAGTTGCATAACAAGGTCTTTACAAAGGCCTTGGACGAAAGAATGAGTGTCAGCAAATTTGAACTTGAATCTTAACTTATTCTTTTTTTTTTTTTTTTTTTTTTCTATTTGAGGCTGGGGATTCAGCAAACACTGTCTTACTTGCATTCTTGACCTACTTTATTTTAGGCTAGAGGGAGAGTGTCCTCCTCACCTTTACACACACACACACACACACACACACACACACACACACACACACACACACCTGTTGATTCTTCCAGAGAATTCCCTGTGATGAAGATCTTTCAGAGGAAACCAAAGAGAGTAAACAGTGAGTATTAGGAAAAAAACATTTTCTGTTTTATGCTTATATAGGGACTCAGGGAGGTAGGGTGGGAGGGGCAGAAGCTAACTAACTCCAGGGGAGGTGAGAAGGTGTAGAACATCTACCATAAGACCATAAGTGCTGCACCACTCTTCCCTCTGTTTATAAAAAAAAAAAAACCTAATTGACGTAGGATGTGGGTGAGCTTGGTTTCCATCTTGATCCTGTGTTACCTCATCTTGTGGTTGCTTTGGGAGCTCATCAGGGCCAACCATTTCCAGCGCTTTAGGGGGTAAAAAAGAAAATTAAACAGCCCAGGCTTGAGATCTTCCTCTTCAACTCAGGCCAGCAAAAGGCCCATTTCTACCCCCTGAGGCAGAAAAATTATGGAAGTGTCAAATTCAAGATCCTGAGATTACACAAATTTAAACTGTAGATATTACACTCTTACCAATAGAATAAAGAGCCTGGTTTGAAATCCCCTTGAAACCAAAATCATAAGCAGGTAGCATCCAATGTTTATCACTGAAGAGAGACAATTTTCAGAAGTTCTTTCTTCTTTGTATGCTCAGTGACTTTGCCCAAGTGTGCAACTCTGATACCCACATAAATAAGCTTCCTTCCTTTGGTTAAATCCAAGTATTAGTATAATGATTAAATGTAACAACGGTTCACCAATTGCTTTAAATGTGTTACGGGATTGGGTTTGTATTTTTTTTCTATATCAAAATATGGTTGGAAGCTGGGCCTAGTGGCACATACCTATATTCCAATATTTAATAATTTGGGAGATGGGGCAGGAGAAGTAGGAGTTAAAGGCCAACCTCAACTGTATAATGAGTTCCAGGTCAAACTTAGCTCTGTAGTGAGTTTGAGACAAACCTTGGTTGCATGAGATCTTGTCTTGAAAAAACAAAGAAAGGAGTAGAGAATACGTTTAGATAATAAAACTGAAGTGAATATGTGTAATAAAGCCCAGGAAGGTCTGAGCAGTGCAACTTGTTGAGGTATCTAAACTTTAAAATATGACCAGGCTGGCCTCGAGTTTAGAGATCCACCTACCTCTGCCTCCCAAATGCTGGGAAATCACTACTCAGGTCTCAACTGCTATGATATCAAGCTTTTAAGATTTTTCTTATAGGTAAGATCATGTGCCTTTCTATGCTTGGCCCACTGCATTTAACATAAATCCCCTCAAATCCACCCACAAATTAGTGTAAATGACAGAATTTCATGTTTATCTTGGTTGAATAGTAAACTATGGTGCACATATGCCATCATTTTTCTATCGGTTTGTCTATCAATGAGCAATTAGGTTGAGTCCATACCCTAACAACTGCAAAGTATTATGTTGGGAACATGGGAGTGTAAGTATCCATTACAAGAGTATGTTTCATTGCCTTGGTGTTTTAATCTAGGAGAGAGATTATTGGGTATGTACTACTAGCTGCTATCTTAAAATTTCAATCTCTCTAATGAAGATATATATGCCAGTGTGTTGTCAGCAATCCTTTAAACAAAGGTCAGATGCCTAGGACCAAAACTGCTAAGACTCAGTGCCTTGTCCCTCAACTTGTCCTGCAGTACAAGTTCCAACATATGCTCTAAAGAAACAGCCCAATACAAACAGCAAAGAGGAGGCTACAGAATGTATTGAGCTTTTCACTAAGAGAATGAATAAAGTCAAAGGCAGGCACCAAGAACAGACTTCCAAGAGACACTAGTTTCTCCCTCTGGGGGCTTCTACTTCTGAGTCCAGTCAAAACTAAGTCTTAAGAGGAAGAAAGAAATGATCAGACCTTGAAAACACTTTCTTCCAATTATTTTGGTAGTATATCTTGGCAATGGCTGAGAAAGTATATAAAGTTAAGCAAATATAATTGTATCTCTTTACATTTGTACTTTGGTATTTTAGTGCCGGCTTCTCTTAATGCTTCTAAGAACTGAGATTTAGCTCATGATTCTATCAGTCCATTGAGGTTTGGTGAGGTCCTATTGTGGGATGATGGAAAGGAAAGAGCCTACTGTCCCACATGAAGGAAGCCATTGGTACATTACTCTTCTTGAAGAACTGACTCTGCCATAGACAGAAGTCTCATTTTTCTCTCTGGGAGGTCTAGCTAATTTGGAGCCATGTTTTAAGATTGCAGAGTGATTTGCTATCATTCATGAGACCTTCCTCATGAAATCTTACCAGATTTTATTGGAAATAAAAAGAAACTTAATGTGGTTCATTTCATGTAAGAAATGAAATAAGTTAAAGAGGAGCAAGCCCAGTACAATAGAGCCCAGCCATAATCCCAGCATATAGGAGGCTGAGGCAGGAGGATATTGAGTTCAAAGTAGTATGGGCAACACAGCAAGAATTATCTCAAAAAAACGTTAATAGGAAAAAAAGAAAAAAATGTTAATGTTAATTTTAAATGGAGGTTTCCATGCAGATTTTGACCAGGATGCTTAGAGCTTAGAGGGACACAAATCATGTACTGAACCATCATAAAGATAGGTGTCAGTAGGTCAGCATCTGTCAACTGCCATTCAGCCATTCTAGCCCACCACCATTACCTTGTAGTTCCTAGGAGATGATGAACCTAGGTATTGCCATTCCAGAAGCATCTATGGCAACTTCCCACCACAGCATCTCTTCTAATCACTGACTGTAAAGATAGTGGCTGGGAAAATACTGCTGTCATTTTGCCATGCTATAGAGAAAGAAATATTTAGAAACTCAAGGTATAATTTGTACCAGCTGAAAGCCCCTCTTCTACTTTCAACAAATTATAAGACTTTTGAACAAAGAATAATTTTTCTCATTGTAGTACTAGAAGAAACTATGGCAACTGCATAGGATCACAATAGATGGGTTACCTTTTGGAAAATGCTTGAGTCATACCAGCCTATAGCAAGCCAACTGACTTAATAGCTTGGTTGATGCTACCTTGGCTCCTTCATAAAAAGAAAAGAAGATTTAAAATTTTCATCTGCTTAGAATTCTATGCAAGTAGGATACATGAGAAATTTCACAGTACATAATAATCTCCAGATATCATTGAAGCATGTGTCCTTGATATTGAACCAGAACAAGAGATGTTAGAGTCATAATGGATGGAAGTCTCTAGAAAGGTTTCTGAAATGGATATTTTTTCTCACTTTAAATTTAAGGAAATTTGCAATGGAAATACATTTTGAAAAAGAAATGATTTTCTAGGAATTGCAGAACAAGATTTCTTTTCTTTCTTTCTTTCTTTTTTTCTGTGTGAGCTGCCATCTCCCCCAGCTTCATTTCTTTTTTGAAGCACCACACCCCCCACCCTGGCAGTGCCAGGGATAAAACCCTAGTCCAGCCTTACATGTGTTAGGTGAGAGCTCCTTAATTACTTTGTATTTTTTGCTTTTGTTTTTTGAAACCTGTAGACAGAGGCTGACTAATGTAGCCTAGGCTGGCCTTGCCTGGAACTCAAATCCTACTGCCTCCATTTCCCTAGTACTAGGATTACAGGCCTGTGCTACTATACCTGTGCTACTATACCTATATCCATTTTTTTTTAACCAAGCCTACCTTGTTCGTAAATGTAGCACGAAACAATCCATGCATACTCCTATCCCACTACCCCTTCTCTTGTGTTTGAGTTTATTAACCCTAAAGTATCAATCACTAACTTGGCTATTCACTTGAAATGGAACTTGGGAATGAGAATCGCCTAGCAAATGCTTGATCACACTTTTGAGAAGAAGCAAGACAAATGTAGAAGTTTGGGCATTTACTCTTCTTGCTTTCTCAGCTGCTCACCATGCATTCAACAGCTCTTCGATGAGTCGCTATTAACCTTCCCAGAATACAGACATCACTTTTTCCTTCTGAAGTGTAGAATGCACCCCCTACTTTGGTTAGATCTGTTCAAAGGCAATCTTCTAAAAGAGCTGCTCCCATGAAGGCTTTTTACATGGTGTGTACTCAATACATTGATTTCTACATCTTTCTTTTTTCTTTCAGGTGAGTGTACTATTTTGGTACATAGTGAAACAAACCTTTTGGTTAACCATAGGCTTTATGAAAACACCCAAGGAGATTTTAATATTTTATATTTAGATTTAATATTTTACAAACAAAACATTCTGAAAATAGAAAAAAATAGTTGGATTTCGAAGAGTTCAGCAGAATCTTGGGGTGAGCATTCAGGCCCATCCTTCCAGGGCATCCCATTGTACCTCAGCATGAATAAAGCATTTCACTTTTCCTTAATAGTAGGAATAGGCAACAATAGAGTTGCTTTGTGAGTCGTGAAATGAATCCTTCCCAAATGAGGATGTGCTGAGTGCCAAAGAGCCAGAGGGCAATGCAGGAGCAAAGCAGATTTGACTGCCTTGCACTCATAAGGTAAACTTGTAGAAGGAAGAGTCTTCAGATCTATGCAGAGGGGCAGACTGAATTGGAAGAAGCAACTGTTCTCTCTGTGTGGAGCTGTTTTTCTGTTCCTAATGCAAATAACAAGCATATGTTCCCACATGGACCATATAGATATGGGAAGGGGAAAGTATTCGCCTTAATGGTGCTTTGGGGTGTTTGTGTGTGTGTGTGTGTGTGTGTGTGTGTGTGTGTGTGTGTGTGTGTGTGTGTGTGTTGAGATAGGGTTTCTCTGTATAGCTTTGGGGCCTGTCCTGGCACTCACTCTGTAAACCAGGCTGGCCTCAAACTCACATAGATCCGATTGCCTCTGCCTCCTGAGTGCTGGGATTAAAGGTGTGCACCACCACCATCTGGTTTAAAAAATTTTCTATGCAAAATATCAATAGGGAAAGATCTTTCCAATATTGGTTAAAAGGGAAAAAAGTAGCAGCTATGAACCACTGAGCTTTTATCAAGCAGTATTATGTTTTATTTTGATGTCCTACCATCATGACCCATGGACCTTCTCACATCCAAAGCAAAATCAACCACATTTTAGAGTTGACTGTAAAACCTTAAGGTAAAGATAGCAAAGTCTTGAATGTAAGGTTCTTGGCACCTTTTCCACTGTACCAAAGGAGCCCATTGTTAGTATATGATTCAAATTTCTTGTTACAAGCCATTTGTCTTGAGATCCCACAGTTAAGCCTTTCTCAAAAGATCTTTGAACACCTTGATAGAAAAGGAAGATTTTTTTCTAGATATTGATATAGAGCCAGAAGAAGGCCTGCAAGTTCCCAGGTCTATAAAATGAGTCAGAGAACCAAATATGTGCTCCCAGCATCCTGGATGTTTGTTACCACGGAGATGGTACAAACAGCAGACAGGTACCATGCCTGCCAAGTCGTTTGCGTCTGGTAGTGTCATAGAAACCTAGCCCAAAGCATGTACCAGCCACAATGGTCAGGGGAAGTACAGGGCCATTTTAATCTTTGTGCGGGAGAGCTTTCAAATCTTTCCCATCTATTTCTCACCAGTGTGTAACAATGAAAATCAAGAACATTAACTAGTAAAAGGTTAGGCATAATGGTGAAAATTTGCTTGAGTTTAACTGTGATTAATGAGTGTGATTTCAATAGCTGAGAAGAAAGTGTCTTTTCTTAAAAATATGCACTTTCAAATCTACTTCTGTTTATGAATCTTTTGGGCTATTTGAGAAACTCCAACATGTCTATGTTCAGGCAGGCCTGAATACATGTAATATCGTTATATAATCTTAGTAGGAGAAATAGCCAGCCCTATTTTAATTAATATTATGCAAAGCTCAGATGGTATACACAGTGATGAGCCACCATTACTTTTTATCATCTGTCTAATGGATCACTGAGTCATGGCCTCAGTGAGTTCGTTACATCAGAGTTCATCACCATGGGAACGAGTATGATGACATACTACCTTGTGATACTCTTCTCTTACTCATTTGTCAGTCCTTTGTGACCTCAGCAAATCAATTTTACTTAGTCACAACCTAAGAATGATGATTCGAAATGATTTTTAAGAAATAATTCCTAGCCAACTTTTTTTTTAAAAAAAATTAGAAATTATCACCATAGTCCCATAATACAAAAGTCACCTCTCTGATTTTAATGGTAGTCCAAATACAGATTTAAGTTTTTGTAAAATTAAACAACACAAGAAAATTGCTCAAAATTTAGCTCATAAACGGATATTAAGATGTCCCCACAAAGCTTGTGGAGAAACACAGGAGTTTTCTTTTTTTCTCCAAATTTTATAATTAAAGGAGGAATTAAGAACTTATCTTCTTTTTCATCAAAGAGCAATCAAAATTTAGTAAGCAACACAGTCATGAGCTTCCTGGAAGGAAATTGCCAAATAACTCCAGTACAATCCAGTAAATAAAACCCTGAAGCAGAGAGACCACAGAGAGCTAGTCTTAGACCCCCCCATTCCTTGGCATACAGCTATTTGGAACAAACGTGCAGCCTAAGATTTGAACAAGAAAAGGACAATTAACCAATTTAAAATTTAGGCTATTGCCAAGAGTGTAATTGTGCAGGTCTAATTTCCAAGACATTATATGGGTGGATCTAAGATTCTAGGAATATCCAAAACTTACTTCATATTATCTAGGGAAAGTTTCTCTACCAGAAAACCCTTAACCATCTTGTAGCCAAGTAAATATTAAAATGTTTTTAATAAAAATTAAAATTTGTTTCTCAGTCAAATCTAGTAAAGGGAACTAGAAACCAAGTTATAGACTAAGAGATTCATTTCATGTCACATATCGAACAAAGGATTTTCTTCAAGAATATATGAAAAGGGGCTGGAGAGATGGCTCCGTGGTTAAGAGCACTGGCTTCCCTTCCAGAGGAGCCAGGTTCAATTCCCATACCTACCTGGAGGCTCACAACTGTCTGTAACTTCTGTGTTAGGATATCTGACCCTCTATTCTGGCCTCTGAGGGCAATATATACTCAGGGTACACAGACATGCATGTAGGCAAAATAGCCATACACACAGAATAATAAAATAAGAATATAGGAAGAACTCTCAAAACCTACCAGTTAAAATTCAATCCCAAAAGATATTTAGTAAATGGGAAATACAGATGACAATGAGAACATGAAAATGCACCATAAAGGAGATGCAAGTTGAAGCAACAATGAAATACTGCTACCTATTAGAACATATACAATAAAGCAATGATGATACCAAGTGATGGCAATGATGCAGAAAGAGTGGACCACTGTGACCCTGTTGATGGAAGTGTAAAATGATGCATCTATTTCAGACAATATCGGTGGTTTCTTTAAAAACTCAATGTGCTATTACCATGGGACCCATCAATTTTATACTAGTGCTTATACTAGGAAATGAACAATTAGTTTATGCAAGAAATTGAGCATGAATGTTAATACAAACTTCATTTACAGTAATAAACTAGAAATAACCCGAGGTTTTTTTTTCAGTAAGTGACAGATAAACAACATACAATGTGATGCCGATACTGCGTAGCAATGAAAAATGAATGAACCACTTATGTATACAAGGTGATACGTAAGGACTCTCCAATGAATATGCTGGCAAGAAAGGACCTATGCCTAGGAGTTATTATCTTCTGGTCCTACTAATGAAACATTTTTGAAATAACAAAATATTAAGGTCTAAAGAGAGATGGGCAAAGGACACAGATGCAGCCATAAAGGGCTAAACACAAGGAGTTATTTGAGTGGTAGATGAGTCCTTTATCTTGCCAGTTACAATGTTAGTCTCCTTGTGGTGTGGCTCTATGTATTTCTGCCACTAGAAGAGGCTAGTTTAAAAATTGCCTACATTATTTCTTAAAATTGTATGTGAGGATGCAAATTTCCTCAAAATACAAAGTTTGGCAATTTTTCACAAAATTTAAAATTTCAATTAAAATTTAATTATACCATTTCCCCATTCTGTTTCTTCCCTCCAATCCCTCCCACATCCCCTCCCTTCAAGCACTTCCACATTCCCTGTATCTCAATTTGATGGCTTCCTTTTCTTTGATTATTATTTTTACATATATTTAAAATTAGGGTATAGCTTCCACAAATAATTTGTCTGCTAGAACAACTCTCACCAAAAACACCTACATTACTTCTTGATTGAGATTTTTATATTGAAGAAAATGTAGCTCAGGAGATATAATAAATGTAACTACAGAAATGTACTTCAGGTATTTCCACAATACTAAACATGAAAGTGTGAAAGAGGCCATATTTTGTTATGCTTTAAATTATGCTGGTTTTAAGAGCAACCTCCCTGTAACACGAATAATAAAGACCCAGAGATAGGTATTGTGGTTCACGCTGAAGATCAGAGAAGCAAAGCAGCCAAACCACCAGAGAGCTCTTATTTTTACCAAGATTGGCAGAGGGATCCTGTTCTCAATATAGCTAGAGACTATTGCCCTAAATCTGAGACCCTGCTCCTATTTCGTGTACCTCTCTAGTGCTGGGACTAAAGGCATGAAGTCTGTTTCTTTTTTAGCCTGATTCACTCTCATGTAGCCCTGGGTAGCCTTGAACTCACAGAGATCCATCTGCCTCTGTTTCCAGAGTCCTGGGATTAAAAGTGTGTGCCACCACCTCTCAGCTCCTTTGGCTGTGGCTAAACTTTGTATTCTGATCTTCAGGCAACCTTTAGATCATAAACAATATATCACCACACCTTCCTAGATAAGAAATCCCAAATTATAATGTTTTGTTTACAGCCTGGTTGAACAAGTATTTGCAAATCCATGGTCTTTTTCCTTCTCTGATACTACTCTTCATCCAAACCAACCAGGTGAAATGAAGGGAGTCACCTGTTTCCAATGAAGAAGATCAGATGGGACTCTCAAAGGCTCACCTACCCACCAACAACCACTTCTCAGAACTAACAGCCAGGCTCTGGCTCAGCCCAGGGAGACAAAGGTGAATGAGGCCTGGTGTGCTGTCAAAGGAGTGTCCACAAAAGTAGGGAGGAGGGAGAAATGTTTTCTTTGTACTATGTAACACAGTGACAAGAGGAACAACAGTGAAGGAGGCACAAAGAGTTACGCTGAGTTCAAAGCAGGACTTGAGTGATACTGAGGAGGTGGAGGTCTTCCTAAGACTGGCTAGGTTCTAAGTGATTAATTGATGTGAGCCCTAAGAACAGAACCAAACAAACAAACAAACAAACAACCGACCGACAACAACAACAAAATTAATCAAAAGCAAAAAAGTCCTGTGGTCTGAATTTAGATAGCATCCACATACTTGTCTGTCTATCTCATACACTAGATATGCTTTGTATGAGTGATGGGTGGAGGAACATTGCCCCATACATTTTGCCTCCCTGACTGCCTATAAACAAATAGAATTGTGGTGGGGCATCAGTGCTGAGACTTGTGTTTAAGTATGTGTGTTTGCATTTAACTATGTAAGGCTTATTTTACATACTGTGACATAGAAAATCATGTTATTTTAAATCTATTTTTCCATATTATAAAGTACTGTAGAGCCTGCTTAGTCATTACAATCTCCAAGCAGAGAGAGACAGAGAGAGACAGAGAGAGATGGAGAGAGAGATGAGAGAGAGAGAGAGAGAGAGAGAGAGAGAGAGAGAGAGAGAGAGAGAATATTTATTGGGTGGTCTATGTATGAAACACAAGTTTGCAAGGCACATTTCCCATTTCAACTCTAACATCTATCATCTTGCTTGCCTGTCATCTTTCTTACTATCTCAACTTAGCTCCCTTCCCCCCCAAAAAAAATCAGTAGTGTTTATTAACTGTCCAAAATAATACGACTCACTGTTAACAATTAACAGAGAGTATCTGGATGGTGATTGCTCCAATGCACTTAGCAATCTCCTCCCAGCCCTTTAAATTGTCATTATGTAATTGTCACTTGGAGGGCAGGAAGCAGGTAGACCTGAGGCACTATTTGTTTTTTGGTTTGGTTTTTCAAGACAGGGTTTCTCTGTGTAGCCCTGGCTGTCCTGGAACTCACTCTGTAGACCAGGCTGGCCTTGGACCCAGAGATCCACCTGCTTCTGGCTTCTGAGTGTTGGGATTACAGATGTGTACCACCACTACCCAGCTGAGGCACTGGTTTTAGTGTCACTAGTGAACAGGTAGTACAATGGGCCTGGGCACCTGGAGGTTTACTCCAAAGGGCTTCTGGGTCCTGATCTAAGTACTGAGAAATTGAAAGTTCAGTAAACCATGGGATCCTAAATTCATTGATTTTAGACTGTCACATATTCATTACATCATATTGTACCTGTTATGATAAATTCAATGACCCTTGCTCTGTTTTCCTTGTAAAATAAAGGTAATATTACTTTTATTTAGGCATTGGTAGGAAAAGAGTCAGTACAGTGGCTAAACACACCCCTCCTGCAGACTATTGGACACATGGTGGCTTCTTGTGAAATATATTTGAATGATTAATAGGCATAAGATACTTAGTTCAGATTCTGATTGGTATACCATTCTCAATAAATTGAAATTCTGAATTTAACTTGGCTATAAGGAACATTTTGAATACTACTGTTCTCCCATCTGCCTTAGAAGGATGACTATTGCTATGATAAAACACCATAACTTGGGGAGGGAAGGGTTGGTTTCACTTCCAGTTTCATCAGTGAAAGCAGTGAGGGCAGGAACCTGGAGGGAGGGGCTGATGCAGAGGCCATACAGGGTAAGGCTTATTGGCTTGCTCCTCATGGCTTGCTTGACCTGTTTTCTTATAGAATCCAGGACCACCAGCTCAGGGAAGGCACCACCCACAGTGGGCTGGGCCCTCCTCCAGCAATCCCTAATTTTAAAAATGCCCTATAGGCTTGCCTAAACCCAATCTTTCAGTGGCTTTTCCTCAATTGAGGCTTCCTCCTCACCAATGACCTATTTTGTGTCAATTTGATGCAAAACTGTCCAAGAAGAAACTAACATCCATGTCATGAGAATTTTTTCTTACTCCAAGTCTGGGTCTAAGTTCCAATGAAACCCAGAATTCCCACCAGGGAGAAAGTGGGGTGACTTCAACTCTCCCTTAGAGGCACATTGGTCTGAAACCTTCCTGTGCTGGCCAGGACAGAAACAATACAGTTCGTAAGACAGAACATTCCACAGTTATCTGCTATAGCACAGCATTGTCTATTTTTGTCTATTAGTAATCTATAATTATCTTCCTTTGTGGTGTTGAGAAATCAGAGAAAGAGGGACACTGCTTGAAGAATTAATTCTTTCTTGAACAAGGAAAATTGGAAAAACTACAAGCCTGAAAGGGTAAAGGCCCTTCTCATTTCCCGAGGCTCACTAAAATGTCTGCAATTAGTCCAGATGTCTAATAGTTTCCACAGCTCTACTACTGGCCATGTCTAACTTTTCCACCATGAATCTGGTAGATTTTCCTGGTTCTTTGGACAATCCTCCACCCCTTTGTACCCTTATCACCTCTTTCCTAATAGCAGGGAGGAGAAGTGAACCGAAACTTCCTTTTGAGCCTTGTATTTCTCTTTCACCCTGACATGTTCCTGATGGCTCAACATTTGTTCCTTCCAATCCTCAAATAAACATGATAGGAAACAGGCTCTGGTATATCCTACCTCACCCACCAGAGCTACCACCACCCAGCATGGTGGCTGTTGGTGTGGACTTTGCAGAGATCATGTGGTCATGAGCCATCATTCTTGTCCTGGCCTCACCTCAGAATATAGGCCATGTTGTACCCCATAACTATCCATGGAACAGATGCTTCCCCCAAAATAGCTTCTCAGTCTCCCCACTTCCCTGGGATGAGATTTAACTTAATCATTATTTAACTGACTGGGACTTTAACAAAACTCCTTCCCCTTCTAAGTGAGACTTTCCAGGAATATCTTGAGTCACTCCAAGGAGAAAGGAAGCACTTTTTTGGGGGTGGTGGGGGCAGGAAGTTTGATAATAAATACAGTATGCTAGTGTGGAAAACTATAGCCTATGCACCAAGGAAAAGCCAGCTCAAGTTATATATCTGTCCTTAGAATAAATGGCCTTGACAACTTCTTAAATTCTATTAAGATCTATTTTCTTATTTGTAAAGTGAAGGAAATAGCAATATGTACTCCATAAGGGAGAGAGAAAATTAGATAAATTAATAACTGTAAGGTAAGCATAGGACACTTCCTGCTGG
This sequence comes from Cricetiscus sungorus, assembly GCA_030556225.1. NCBI lineage: Eukaryota > Metazoa > Chordata > Mammalia > Rodentia > Cricetidae > Cricetiscus > Cricetiscus sungorus. Next base: position 19,325,097 of record JANBXA010000180.1, on the reverse strand, counting down.
CTAGTTAGCATTAGTTTTGACCCTTCTCATGCTGCTCCCTGAATCTTCATTGTGACTTTCTAGTATGCACAGGACCAGAGATATCCAAGGCTGTAAGCTCTACAGGTAGTTCTTCCTGGTATCCCAGTCTTCCCATAGCCATCCTCCTGGTATCCCACTCTTCCCATAGCCTTCTCAGAGAAAAATGCATAAGCTCTCCCCACTTGAAAACTACACAGAGCAATTGCAAACCAGAAAGCTGCTTTGCATCTTGGGTTTGCCTGCTTATCTTTTGTGAGACACAAATGTTCCTAGGAAGGGAGATGGGCTGATCCAATACATTGTAACCTTTATCACCACCAGCGTATGGTTATCTTAAATTACTTAAGAATCCTCATAAGGTAAGCACTGTCCCCACTTATAGTATTTACACCTGAAGGCTTGTTTGCTAGTTAGAGCAAATGGAAGTGCCCCGGCCAATTCTTTTACTACTTTAAAATGAAAAAAAATGTACAAATGTATATTTTCCCTCTCAGAACAAAGAAAGCCTTTGAGATTGATGGAGTTGTATTCAATACAAAGTGAAATTAAATTTCATTCAAATGTTTCATATTATGAAGATGCAAAGCAAGCACAGACTAGAAGTCCTTTCCTAGGTAGGTCCTGATGTATTTCTAAGGAACTCTGGGTAATGTTAACTCCTCTGTGAGGACTAGCACAAGATGTGGCAACTTGGTAAATGTTCTGGAAGTTCCTAGCAAGGTTTTCCATACTCCTGGGGTGAATGGAATACAAGCCCAGGAATAGATTCCAAATCAGCCTGTGTGGGGTCTTCTTTACAGGTAGTTACAGTGGTGTCAGATCCAGGTGACAGGACCTTACCCTGTGGTTCTGGTGCCTTTGCACATTCAAATCTGTATAGGCCATTTTCACAGTCACTGTCTGTCTAGTCATGTCTCTTGCTTGTCTCTGTGGCTTGCAAAGCTCACTAGATATAAAATGGAATCAATAAGGACTCAGTAGATGACATTAGAGGTTCTGGAATCAAGAATCTGGGATTAAATCTCAACTCTGGATCTTTCTTTGTTAACAAGATAGTAGTAACTCATTACATTTCTCTCAGTCTCATTGTTATTACCTAAATGAGTATGCATGTGTGTGCACGTGTATATGTGGAGGGCATGCTTGTTCATGTATATGTGAACATGTGTGTGATAAATATTTATGTTAAGTGACATGTAAAATTTAAAGAAGGCAATATGCCAAAGATGAGACAGCTGGTGCTGAATATATGCTAATTGTAATTACTATGGAATCATTTTAGGGCTGTGAAGTCCTAGAAGGCAGAGTAGCTGAATATTCACTGGGTTTTAAATTAACAATTAGGAAAGGCTTCTGATATGTCAGAAGGAAGAAAAAAAAAAAGAACATTGTAGGGCAAATCAATCCAGAATGAGACTTTTGTGGAAAACAACAAACTTTCTATCAAACATGCTGTTTTGACTCAGTGCTTCTATAATTGCTCTACTTAGCACTTAAATATGAAAGAAAGCACAGCCAGCATCCTCAGTGATGAGCATAGGATGACACATGCAAGTGGTCAGATGTCACAGGAAGAGACTTGAGTTATTGGAAGGCAGCTCATCAGAACTGAACAGCTTGAAGATACAAGGCTCTCTATACATTCAGATCTAACTTCAGACACCTAGTGCTAACCTGGGCTCTATACGTATATTGAAATTTAGTGAGGCTTGATTAGGAGAAAGCAGAACAGATCACTTATTGCTGTTCAGAGACATACTGTATTTCTTTGCTTTCTAGGACATGGTGGAGTAATGGGAATATTTGAGCATTTCCTCTTCATTCAAGCAAGTGTAGACACAAAGACTGGAGGAGACAAATGAAGAAGAGGGTCATGACCAGCAAAGCTCACATGGCTAGAAAGGAAATTCTGGTGGTTGAGAAGAATTTAGCCTCAGGTGATTTGTGTGTGTGTGTGTGTGTGTGTGTGTGTGTGTGTGTGTGTGTGTGTGTGTGTGAGTGAGTGATTCATGGAATGAATCAATGTTAGGTTCCAAAACTTGGCAACAATAATAGTAGCACTGTCCTAAGTCTAGAGACATGCAGATCTGAAAATCCAAGTTAGGATAGCACAGTCAAGAAAAAATACTGATTCCCTAAAGTGACTTCTTTGCTCATCTGAACTTACAGTGCATTCAGTTTCACTTTGCACATGCCACACTCAAGTTTAACCCTTCCGACCTGCAAAAACTCCATTTTAGAAAGAAAAATGAAAAATGATGCACAAAACTATAGAGATGTGTGTTTTAATATTTAATTTTGGTTAAATTTACACTAATTCTTAAAATTCTTGCATCATTCCAGCTAAGAAAAGAAATGTAGGTCACAGAATTCTGGAAAGGGAATTGTGGCAAGGAAATGTTGACGGCAAGGCAGATAAATGCACAATGTCCAATGTCTGAGAGGAAATGCCCACATCATTTGCAGAACAGCTTGTCTTGCCCATGCATGGACATCAAAACAAACCAACAACAAGAGAGAGAAAGGGGGAGGGGGATGAATGGAGCTCTTATTATCTTCGGTTGGAAAACAAAGCACTTTTCTTCCTAGATTATTAGCTGGGAATATCTAGTCCAAGTCATGTTCTGACAGTTTCCCTCTAATTAGAAACATACGTACCTGCATAAGTCACTGCCAAGGAGCCTTAGTGTTTTCCTGGCATTAGTCATCAGGACATGGCAGAGAAACAGTATTGGTGGGCAGAAGGCTTCCCAGTGTTTGGACCGACATGGCAAAACAAGATCGTGGCTATGTATGATAAGGCAAATACTTGACTCTGGGAAGCTGGAGTCTTACAACATTCAACTCCCCATTTTGATGTCCCTTACCACCTACAGCTATTACTGCTGAGGTCCTCCCCTTTAGTTCCACTATTCTCCCAAATAGAGAAAAGGGGAAAGTTTGGACGAGTACTCGGTATTTAGCCCATTCACATCAGAAACCACATGGTGAAGCATTCATCCACTTCTTTGGTTGACTTGAAATCAAACAATTGCATTCCATTTACCGCCTCCCATTGTGAAGATTCAGTGTTATGCCAATTTACATAAAAATCTTCCTTGTGTTGGTGAGGCCACTGCTCATTTATGCAAACTTTAACTTGTGGGTTGGACTACATAAGCCCCATATAAACTTAATTGGGTGTTCCAATGTTGGGCTAAATTTCCCTGGGTCCGGTCACAAAAATGAAACAAAGTAACCAACTTGCCTAGGATAAGGGTCTGCAGAAATTTCTCTGTCTTGAACCAAGTGGTTAATACATAGGAAAGATACAAAATAAAGGCTTCCTCAGGTGGGTGCCAGAGGTCAAGGATGACTCATTTCAATTGCTGAAATGAGAGCTGAGTTTGCATCAGGGCACGACACAATCAGAAATACCATCAGCTCGGTTTCCTTGGATTTGCCGAGGGGTGACACCTCTTCAAACTGAATCCACTTTTACTAACCTGTTAAAGGAAAACTGCAGCTAACTGAGCAGAAGGAAACACAGGTCTTCTCAGATGAAATCCCCTAGAAGGAAAGCCCAGAGCTCCATGGATATGACAGCAACAAAGAAACCTTTGACGGAAACCTAACAAAGTCAGTCATACATCCCCAAAATGCTACCATAATGAAGCTGATTTCATAATCTGGGCTTCCAGGCTAATGGCTTGCAAGGGATAAAAGAATATAAAGAATCATCTTAGATAAATAATGATATTAGGATATGTGTTATTTCCTTCTACCAATATCTGCTTCTCCCCATGGGGATGAACTTACATCTCCCCAACACTAAAGCAAGACTTGACATTATCTGTGTTACCACTAATATAGGAGTAGAAGTGTGATGTTCAAATAGCAGCTGATGGCAGCCTTGTAGGTTTTTTTTCCTCCTGGGGAGCATACACAATTAAGAGATCACCCCCCACCCTGACAGGCACAAAATCTGGTTGGTCCCATACAGAACATTATGAAGCAGAGCTTCTCAATATGTATCTAACATGTACTGTATCAAGAAGTAAATTTTGGTTTTTATAAACTGCAAAGCTTTGGAGGGTAGCAGGTAATCACTGAACTATCTATCCTATAGTTACTGAAATTCACAGTGACTAGGAAGAAAACACTTGTATAGCTGACTGCCTCTGTTCATGTTATATTTAGAGGTTGGTCAGCATAACTGATTAAACATTTCTCCATTTTTTGAGTGATGAAAATGTTTTCCCAACAGGCAACTGAAGAGCTTAGCTCAGCCACATGGAGGAAGTGTCTTATACTCTGGTGACCATTTGCTATTTGTCTCACATAATACATTTAAATCTGATTATTCAGGTGTTTCATTGTTGTTTCTTTATTGCTAGAGGAGTTTTAAAATTCAAGGTAGTCAAATGGATTGGAAACATGTCTACCACTATATTGCAGCTCCCAAAACAAAGGTAAAGGAAATCAAATCATACTGACCGCTAACAGAACAATGGGACATTGGTGAAGTCGTGAGCACTGAGAACTAAGTGGACTTTGCTTGCTGTCCCTCCCACACTGCCACTGCTAGGCACTCACACTCTCTCTGCCCATCAGTCACTGGGGAAGGCCGTCTTGGGAGCTCAGTGACTTCATAACTTCAGAGGCTTGGGCTGAAGCTCTGCATCACATCTCTAATCCAGGGAGAATAATCAGAAAAAGAGAAATCTCATGTCTAATGCTACCTCGAAGCAGAAGTACGTCATTTCACATGACTCCTGTGTGAGTTTTCCGGGGGAAATGATTCAAAGGAAATCAAAATGGCAGGAAAAAGTAAGCAGCCAATGTCATGATGACTTTTCTAGTTTCTATCGATTTAAAGAGTTAATGTTACCCCAGATGTGGAAGGGCAACAGATGGGTGAATTCCGATGACTTATAATGGCTGGATCATAAAATGACCTGAGCCTCTATTTGCAGAAATAGAACAGATACTCCAGCTGTTTATAGACATAGAAATATCATGATAAGCAAATGCAGGCAGTTCAAAGGGATGATTGAAAAAAAAAAAAGACAAGTGGATAAATAATGAGCCGATGTTGCGAAAATGTAGTGTAACTCCTTCTTTGTTAATACAAACACAGATGACCTTTGCGTTTGCTCAATTTTCATCCTTAAGACAGGAAACAGCAACTGATCTTTATCGCAAAAGTAGAATCTTCGTTTCTGCCACCCTGACACTGTGGTGTATGTCACAGCACAACAACACCGCTATCTTTTCTAAGCACAAGCTGCAAGGCCCAAAGATGGTTGAAAGGGAATCTTTTCCCTGCTTGTGCTTTGTGTGTGTCAGACTCTGTATGGGAAGTGTGAGGAGAAAGGCAGTGTGTGGGGGTGCAGGCTGGACGTTCAGAGTGGGGATCATAAACAGAAGGAACCATGACTGAGATTTCCACCTGCGTAGTCATCGATTCATCATCGTCACAAATGTAAACATCTACTAGGGGGAATGTTTACTACTTTCCAAACAAACAACAACCCTCAAGAGAAATTGTGTTAGATATTAGGGTAGTTTGTAAGTTCTGTGTTCTAGAAAGGATGGAAACTAAAATACACAGTATCTTACATCAGGAAAGTTTCAAATATCTGAAATGTAGTTTTGTCATTTCCAGTGAAGTAGTACCAGGAAAAAATTTTATGGTATACATATGATTAGTATATGTATACATAATTAATGACATAATTAATACCACACACAAATTAATATATATTAATATGGGATTCTTTTTTAAACAAATAAATATGGGATATTCATAGCAACCTGAGACAGCTGGTGATTTATTCTTTCTCTCTTTCCCTTCCTTCCTCTCTCTTTCCCCCTCCCCTCTTTCTCTCTTCTTCCTTCTCAGAGTCTTTCCAGGTAGATGTCTTAACTTGTCATATAACCTAGACTTCCCTCAAACTACAACCCCCAACCCACCCAATGCTGAGATTGCAGAAGCCCATTTTCTTCTCCTCAGTGGGTATTCACCTAGTAGTGGTTTCCCCTAAGTAGTCACAGAAACTGACCTCCCATTTCTTGCTGTACTATTCAGTTGGATTAGCTCTAAAACAGACCTTCTTAATAACCACTTTTGGTTGTTCTTATCAGCATCATGTTTCCTCATTGTCATTATAGAGAGAGCTACACTCCCACTCCTCTGTGACAGGATGCTTTGCCACAGGCTCTTCTCTCTGCAAGCTGCCAGAGCGCTCATTTCCTACATATGGACCCTGAACTTGACTCTACTTCACAGCCTTGTCTTTCTAGGCAGGCACCTAATGATGGTACCTGAATGTTTCCCTTCTTCCAACTAAATCAATTTCATGCATTCTTTTCCTTAAGCCTCCAATCCTCTATTGTATGGCTTTAAATAGTAGAAGTTAACTGTTGGAATCAGTCACTACCAATATAATCAGAAACAGTGCTAGCACAAGCCCAATCAGAGCTTGGCAGGCTATTCAGAAAGGGTCAATAGCACAATGCTTATGAGGAAATGAACTCTGGTTCTATGTTGCTATTAGATGTCTCTGTCTTGGTTGCCACAAAGCAACCATAGACATTAACAGGTGGATACAACCAAATAAAATTTTATTTATAATCATTCATTAGCAGTCAGTGTATTTAGAGAAGTATTTATGTGTAGTAGATGGTGATTAACACAGAGACCCACAACTGACCACAATGCAGAGAATAAGTGACTGTGGGGTGTTCATCCCTAAACGAGGCATCTATACCACACACCCTTTTTCTCAATGCTCACTGATCATTTTGGAAGAAGGTGTGGAAAGAATGTAAGAGCCAAAAATAGGGGATGGGTGCAAGAAAACAGAGTCTTCTGGACCCAATAGGCCAGCTGTGTATAAGAACTCATGGTAGTCATGACAGCAAACACAAGACCTATTGGAGATCAAACAAGACAAAATCCCAACATAGAAATGAGAGAGCCATTTGGCAACTAATAATGGCTGGAAGAATGAGAGTCAGTTTTCTTAAAGACTATAGTCCTTGGAAAGTTCATCATGCTCCACTGGAAGACCCCACACCTAAGAATATATAGACAGCACAAATGTGACTTCATAGGTATTAATACATACATACATATATATCATAAATATATATTACACACACACACATGAAACAAATTTGGGTGGGTAGAGAAGAGAGGGTTGGATCTGGGAGGAGTTGGAGGAGGGCTGGGTATGATCAAAACACATTGTATGAAATTCCCAAAGAACTAATAAAAATTTATTTATAAAAAAAGATGGGAGAAGTGGCTTGAGGTGGTTGGATAGAATTTTCTGACCTCTGTTGCTATCTATAACCATTTCTAATTGGTCTCATACTGACAAAGTTGACTCACTGATGGCCGGCACACTTACACTAGACTTCTTTAGGAGACTTGAACATTCAGAATGCTGAGATAATGACTATCTCCTGAATAGGATTTGCACAGCTATTTTAAAAAATTGATGCCCTAACTTCACTTTTTTTATTATTAAAAGGGATTTGTTCTAGAGACAGTAAGACCTTCCTCATGTAAATGCCACTCACAAAGATCTGTAGTTAGATTTTTTTCTTTTACTTTTTTCTTTAAGCAGGTCAGCTAGTTTTATTTCATTTGACCTCTTTCTCACTTAGTGGCAGGCAATTTGCTAAGATGCGTTGGAGAAATGCTCCTGACAGCCTCTAAATCAGAGAAAAGTAAAGCTGAATAAGGCTCAAGTTATACTAATAACAGCTTTCATTGAAAATTATTTTTAAACATTTACGTTCTGTGTCTTCCTCTGTGTGTGTGTGTGTGTGTGTGTGTGTGTGTGTGTGTGTGTTTTGTGTGTTTGTGTGTTCACCTGTGCATCATAGCCTGTATGTGGAGGTCAAAGGGCAGGCAATTTGTGGAAGTCAGTTCTCTTGCAAGTACTCTTACTAAGCCATTTTTCTAGCTAATAACAATTTTTATTTATTAATTTTAAGAAGCACTTTAAATATTTACTTTTTATTTTTATATTATTTGTATAATCATTTTTCCTGTGTATATATGTACAGGAAAAATTGCTGTACATACATTGCTAGGAGCCCAAGGAGGCCAGGGAAGGGTATTAGATCCCTTGGAATTGGAGTTACAGATGTTCATGAGCCATTATGTAAGAACTGGGATTCGAACCTGGATCCTCTGGAAGAGCAACCAGTGCTCTTAACTACTGAGCTATCTCTCCAGCCCCTTGATAGCAACTTTAAATTGAGTATATGCAATATGCAGCTTTTATGCAGAGGACAATCTTAAATGGCGTCATTTGTCCTGAGTGTCACCAATAAGGAAACTAACCCTCAATTACATGAATTAACTTGCCTAAGATTTTAAAATACTAAGATGTAGATCTGAGATTTACTCATGTCAGGTTTTCAAACTCATAGTGGCATATTTATTTTACCAAAATTGCAAGGCTGTTCCATGCTCTTCATTTCCTTTATTATTAATCCATAAAATTGGCATTAGTCATTCAAATCCAATGGAACATTTAAAAATGCATTTTTAATTAAAATTCAAGTTGAGTGTATTTTTCTGCAACTAGAGTGAATTGTATTGAATCAAGGGCCCTGTGTGTGTGTGTGTGTGTGTGTGTGTGTGTGTGTGTGTGTGTGTGTGTCCAATGTCAGGTCAGTGATAATTAATCTTTCCTATATTGTCTGGGAAAAAGTGAGGATCCATGTCCCATTCATTCTAGTACCTTAATGTAAACTTCACATAATGCTATTGTGGATGCCACAGTGGGGACATGAGAGAGAAACAAATGACAAATAAGCCAGGAAACAGCTTGAGAACCTAGATTAGGTCCAATGGATGATGCCCAGTGGTGTGCACCAGGCCAGCTGCTGGATGGCTCTGTTTTGGATACTTACCTTCAAAAGTGGCTCAGAAGTGAGGCAGAAGACATGAATTTCTAGATGAGTTCCAAATACCAGATTTTAAAGTTTTGGCTCATGAGAACTTTCTGATTCCTCATTACTATCAGTATGGAATTTGAGAAAAATATGTTATGGCAGAGTTCCAAACTGGCCCCCCAACAACCAGCTGAAAACTCTGGGTAGATGCCTTTGCCTGAAGGTAAATTCCCAGAAATCAGTTGTGAGTGTCTTCATGGGACTACAGCATACAGCAAAACTAATACTTGTGGTGTGTGTAGTGTGTGTGTGTGTGTGTGTGTGTGTGTGTGTGTGTGTGTGTGTGTGTGCAAGTCTGTGTCTGTTAGGAGTTTGCCCTACAATGCAGGAAAAAAGATTTGAACATTTGGACAATTCTGGCCCTCTATCTGTGCATTCTTTGAATCACTGCCTTAACATGTGTTTGCTTTCATGTAGACCAGACCCTGTAAATCTTGGCATAATCTGTCAGTGAAAGGAGAAATATGCTGTCCTGTGTGTGGCTGTGTAATAAAGATGAAATGCTGTTGATGAAGTGTGAGGTCTCCTCAATTACCTGTGCTAGAGACAATAACCTCTCCAACACGTTGAGACTGTGAAAAATGTTATTGCTGACACAAAGGGATTAATAGTTCCCAGTGCATCAATTCACTGGGCCACCCTATAGCACGGTCTAGCTGTAGAGTAACTCAGCTCCAACATGGCTCCATTGGAGCAAACCATTGAGATCTTTTTTTTTTTTTTTTTTTTTTTTTTTTGGACAGAGCAGTTAACTGGTACTTGGTTGGATAGAGCATTCCCAAAGATTTCCAGAGGGTTTCTCAGGTGAGAAATCCTGGGACTGTAAATGAGGGAGTGATTTAAACCATGTGCAAGTTTGGCTTCTTGTCTAACACTACAGGAAGGCTTCGTTATATCACAGTTGCTTATTACACAGTCATAGACTGTGTGCTTGAGTTAAACCAGTTCCCCTGACAAATAACAACTGCATTCAGTTACAGTCTGATAGGGCATAGTTAGAATGCAACATAAAAAAACAGTTCAGCATTCCATTCCCCTATCAGTTTGGCAGAGATCAAAAACATTGACAATACCCAGTGTTGGCAAGAATGGAAGAATCTGGCGTTCCCTTTTATTGTGGTTGGAATGTAATCTCCCATGACTCTTTTGGTAGGTGGATTGTCAATATGTTTAAGATAGACAATCTCTAAATCTTTTGTTCCAACATTCTACTCACAAAGATTTATCACAGTGAAAACCCATTCAAAGCTCTAAGATGAACAAAAGGGACTCATCAGGCCATTAATATGAAACCAAAAAATGTAAACACTGCTCATCAACATGTGTTTTGTTATCTGAATTAATTAATGACAAATATCCATCATTATCAATTGTTCCACAGATAAAAGTTTCATAGATATTTATAATAATTTATATGAGAAGTTATCCACAATATAACTATTTGTGAAGAATAGAATAGAAAAGGAATGGTTTACAGTGATGCTTAATGTGATCTACAGACAGTGTACACAGAACACAAAACTACCTTGTTTTGGATAATGATGAATTGGGGCTAATGCTCTTCCTCCCCGTCTCTACTTTTCATATTTTGATTTTTAAAATGTATCTACTATTTTTATCATCAGAAAGAAACAGTAAAACCATAAAACATCAAGAGAGATGATTTTCCATTATTTTAACAACTACACTAAAATGACCCACTGTGTATATGAAAGTCTTCGTATTTTTCCCAAAGAAAGCACCAACAGGAAGTACACGTATGCATAGAAGACGGAAAGTTCTGGGTCTGTGGCCTGCTGATGCTCACTGCATTAGCTGCTTCAAAGAAAGAGCAATCAATAACCTCACTCTAATAGCCTGTTAATCACCATGCTGGACTTTTGGATCACTTATATAAAATGATCGTGGGACAGTAATAGCCTTGCACTTCCACACGCTCTTCTTTCAGAGGGCTCTATTAACATGACCTCACTCATCACACAGCATGCCACGGAACACTAGCTACCGGTGATTATCTTGCATTTTAAAACACAAACATGCTCCTGAGTGAGGGCCCAATGTCTCTCTCTCTCTCTCTCTCTCTCTCTCTCTCTCTCTCTCTCTCTCTCTCTCTGTGTATGTGTGTCTCTGTGTGTGTGTGTGTGTGTGTGTGTGTGTGTGTGTGTGTGTGTGTGTGTGCTCGTGGAGGCCAGAGGATAAGGTAACTTCAGGTGTTCTTCCTCAGGCATCTTGGTTTTTGAGACAAGACTTTTCACTGGCCTGGAGTTCACCAAGAGGGATAGACAGCTTAGCCAGTGATTCCTAAACATCCAGCTGCCTCTGTCTCCCTAGTGCTTGGATTATAATTACATGGCATGTGCTTGCCTTCCTCTGACTTTGTGTATATGATATTACTTGAACACATCACCTGTAAGTGTGAATAAGTAGGCCAGAATATAACCTTGGCAGTCAGACTTGATTGCCTTTTTCTTTTCTTTTCTTTTCTTTTCTTTTCTTTTCTTTTCTTTTCTTTTCTTTTTTGAGATAGGATCTCTCATTGGCTTGGAGTTAACATAAAAAGCTATGCTAGGGGCCAGTGAACCCCAGGGATCAACCTGTCTCTACTTCCCCAATGGAGGAGTTACCATCATGAGCCACCATGCCCTGTGTACTTCATGTGTGTTGTGAAGATAATTTGGAAAGCAAGCACTGAACCAAGTGAGCCATCTCTCCAGTCTGGAAGTGAACTTTTGGGAATCTCACATTTGGTCCCTCTTTTTTTAATCCCACTCCATACAACCAGCAATTAGTTTCAAATGTATTTCTTTCTCCCCTTTTCTCCATTCTGACATCTGAGTACCTGACTTAGGCAGGTCTCATTTTTTGTCTGTGGATACCTTTAGTACTCTAATTTAAGGTGTTCAAAAGGTAGGCAGAAGTCAGCTGGTGGTGAAATGGTGAGCGTCCAAAGCCTGTTCTGGTTAAAAGAAACTAATTTCAACATGGCTAGTGATTTCATTTTGAATTGGAAAAAAAGAGAGATGAGTTCAGTCAACCATCATGAAACGGCAAGGGCTAGAGGAAGGAGGGAACATCTAAAGTGCTTTTTTGATGTTGAGCCCATGGCTTGAAAGACTCACGGTCCTTTAGCAGCTCTGGGCAAGGCATCTGGAAAAGGTCAGCAGATGTTCTCCATCCTAAAGAGGAAGAAACTCAGAAATGAAGCGTTCAGGAGTTTTCTTTCTCTTTTGAGGCATCCAATGAGGACGCTGCACTGAGACAACTAATAGCCCCTTCCCCTGAAAGGAAAGGCAGCCACAGAGGAGCCTGTCTCACCATCCCCCCCCCCCGCCCCATGCCCCACTGGGCATGCTCTCTGTCTCTCCTGTAGAAGGTTGACTCTGAAAATTCTTTGCACGTGCGCGCACGACGTGTACTATCGGCCAAATATAAACACAGAGCACAAGGGTTGACGTGGACATGCTGGGCCTTGACCCTTAGAAGAGGACGGTTTTCTGCATGCAAGAGTCACCAGAGTGAGCACGCGGAGTTCTCTGATGCCATCAACTGACGGCTGTTTATGATTCTGTCATTGTGCTTTCCTGGTTCTTCTGTTTATTCATTCTATTAAAATAGGAGAGCACAAAATAAACAAGGCGTGTGGGAGGGACATGCCCTTTCTCCACTATTTTCTGGACCAGGGAGAAAGAGAAATAATGTTTCCTTTCGTATATGTGTAGAAGAATAGATCCTGTGTCTTGATGGGCATTTTGGCAGTACAATGTAGTTACTTTAACTTCTTATTTACCTTATTTTTGGTACAATATTTTTGTTGCTAAGCTATTTCTCCAGCCCTGTGTTTCTGAAATTGATGTGCAAGAAAAACAGTTGTAAATATTCAAATACACTTAGAAACAACTACAGAGGTCTGAGCCCCTTTTTTCCCAGCCATCTCTTCTTGGGTCCTTCATCCTTCCTAAGGGTACAAACATAATTGATCTAATGGAACAGAGTGGCTGGAAATCAGATCTAGTCTGTATGGCTTTAGGCCAGCCATGCTTCATATCCCTGCACATGGGATGACTCTAGCAGTTTGTTTTAGGGAATGCATTCACAGTCTAGAATTCATTGGAAATAAATATTTTGTTTGTTTTGAAAAGCAAGTATCTAAGGTATCATGCTGGAAAAGGATAACACAGAGAAATAAATGCCTTTGGTGGTGGGGTGGCACATTGAGACACCATGGAACACAGAGATTTCAATAGTGATGCAAAGGGTCCTAGCTTCTTCTCCATTTGCCAAAACAACATGGGTCATTCACGTGGGGATGGTTTTGCAGGCATGCAGAATGCTAAAGGGTCATAAAGGCTACTACCAAGATTTTTGAAAGAAAACACCTTGGAGGCCAGGCAATGTGTATCAGGGTTCGATTTCCTATATTATGTCCTTCAGCAGGCATTTATGAAGCTATGAGGGTGAAGCCCACATTGCAATTGGGGAACCAAGGATGATGGATATGCCAGAAACACAGGATGTCTGCAAAGAAAAGTTGCAGATATCCAGAGGAGATGGCCAATAAGGGGCTGGGGTGGCATATGTGCTACAGGCTACAGGACTACTGAGGACGAGTTTGCTATGTTTTTTAAAGCTTCCATCTTGAAACCACATGGGCTGGATGTCAGATACAGAGCTACGCAATTTGGTGCTTTCTCTGATAGATTTCAGTCTTGCTTGGTCTACTCTTTCCTTGCTGACCTTCAGAGGCTCATTTTTAGAATGACAGTGCTTTTTTTTTCTTTTTCTTTTTCTTTTTCTTTTTTCTTTTCTTTTCTTTTCTTTTCTGAAAGAAAGTACTAAGGGCCACTAAGAGTTTCCCTTATATCTCATAAGTGACTTTGAAATTTAGACTTTTGCACCATGTCAGGGCTATTAAAACTATGGTAACTCTTCAAGTTGAACTGGAAGTCTTTTTCTTTTATGGGATGGCCATGGACTTTGAAAGGAAAAGGATGTTAAAGTTGGGATCCAAATGATTCCTCAAAGGCTCAAGTCTTTCACTTAGCTTTCCATAGGTACTTTGGAAACATCTGGAACATGTAGGAGATGGAACCTGGCTGAAGAAGAGAGGTCACTAGAGGCATATCTTCCAAGGTTACATCTCAGCTCCTGATTTGAACTTTCCGTACTACCCATGATTGAATGGCCTCTGCCAAGTGCTCTGCCTTGCCTTCCCTGCTATGATGGACTGAGAAGCCAAAATAAACCTTTGCTTTATTTATGTCATGTATTTCAATGACAGTAACACAAAAGCAACCACTATACTTCTCCAAGACAAATGAGGACCCAGGTATTAGCATCTATGATGACTTTTCTACTGGTGTCTTTCCTGTTTTAACTGTCACTCCTCAAAATAATGATTCCTGGGCTCTCACATGGCTCTGTAGAGATTGAAGAGACATGTTGCTATAAGCCTGAAGGCTACAGGAGGTTTAATCTCAGTCAAATCCAGGCCCAGTGGAAGCTGTGGGGTGAGATAGTTTGCTCTCATTGTGACAGTCTTGATATGTTCTGATGGGCTTTGGGTCCTCTCTGCTACCTTGATGGGAACAGAACACCCCTCTAAGTTAGTTTCAAAACCCTTCTAAGCATTGGCATTTCTGGCTCATTCACTTGCTCCTTGGCCTTTGCCTGTCTGCATTAGGGCTGCAATGGAAATGCCAGGAAGAATAATCTTTTCAGCTAAAGATGACTCAACTGGGTCAGCATACCTTCACTGAAACAGAAGCGAGACATTTTCCTCCTTTGTATCTGAGGGGAATGGATTTTCTTGGCATATTTCCTGTTTCTTGGCATTTCTTGCTCTTCTAAGTAGATGATTTGCAAAGCAAGGTTAGAAAAAGTCTGCACAGCCTCTTACTTGGATTGGGAGTTGATGAAGCAATTTCAGCAGCATCAAGGTTGTAAAAGAATGCAACCTGAATCATGAAGCAGATTCCCTCACAATGTCCTGCTGTGTCACACCAGCAGGTAGAGGAAGGAATGTTTCTAAGACCATGAACTAACTGGTAGGGATATTTTACTTTTGAAACAATACATCTCCATTTGTTCCTCTGTTATGTTTATTTATTTCTTCTTGTACCAGAATCATATGAGCAGAGTGCCAGGGGGGCGGGGGGAAAGGAACACATGTTTGAACTCTTTGTATTTTGTGTTATTATTCAGAATGTTCATGAGTGCTAGAGATTAATGAAATCTTGCCCTAAAATAAATTGTACCCAGAAGCTTGGTCTATAAAGCAGCTAAAAATTAAGGTGCTTAGGATGAATACAGGTTTGGGGGTTCAGAAAATGTCATACAAACTTAGAGGATTTTCTGGAATTTCCCAGGGTTCAGAAGAGCCAGTCTGGGAGCCTTCATTTCAGAGGTCTAGTGAATTTGAAGGTTTTATTTGAAAATACCATGTAAAATAGTAGCTGGACCAGGGTTAGCCCTTAGCACTTACTCTAGTCTTTCCCTCTACTAGGTTCTACTGGTCCTGATCAGTCTAAGGAAGTTTGCAAGTCTACGAGTTATTTGCATATTGAAATGACTTTTGCAAAAAAGAAACCAAGCCTGGGGAAATGTCTCCCTTAAGCAAACACTACTCTGCCTAGCTCAGTCATCTGTGAACATATGAAAGTGTCATTCTGCCCTTTGCTCTCTGTAGAAACCTTTAGCACATCAAGAATGTTTAGACCCACAAGGTGGCCATTCACAAAGAGCTTGTGTTTCCAGTTGAGTTCAAAGAACAAAGACCTTATCAGGTCTGAGGGGAGAGTAGGCAGGCAGGAGGGACCCCATCTTAGCTTTCTTATTCCATGTATGTCTTCAGTGGATTGGACGAGGCCCCTACACGTTGAAAACAGATGATCTTCTTTGTTCAATTTGCTGACTAGAGTGTTCATCTCACTCTGAGTGAGACTGACTCAGAAACATTCTCACAAACACACTTCTAATGATGTTTGGCCAAAAGTCTGGGACTCCATAGGTCAGGAAAATTGTCACGTAAAAGTAATTATCAGAGTATTTAAATAGTTCAGTGTATAGTAAGCCCCATCCCAGAATGCCCCAATGAAGGGAGTGCTGGGACTATAATGGTGAAACTTAACTGAGTGACTGATAGGAAATGTCCTTTTCTTTATTTAAAATTTGTAGAAAACATGAAGGAACTGAAGTACATGGTCCCAGCCACCACAGATATGCTTACTAATGCATTTTGACATGCCATGACATACAGCAAAACAATAATTTTCTACTTTACCGGGTTCACATTCTTTCTGCCTACATCCTATATTGTTGACTTCATACAAGGGAACAGCCAATAATCACATTGCAGACCCCATATTCTACTTGTTCTGTGCGCATTGGATCTATTTGAATGCTTGGGGGAAGCTACTTCTCCTCCCAGAGTCTCGAGTTGATCACCTGTAAAATAGGAGCGAACCATGATCCCTTAAACTTCTTTATACTCATCATTTCCGTGTTCTGTGCAAATGAGATGCTGCCCTTGAACTTGCCTAAAGACAAAGAATATGCAGCCTATGGAAGGTCAGTGTTTTACTTAGAAGCAGACTTTTCAGATCTAGGCAGTAGCATGAGCAAGTCAAGAGAGATCAGCTAAATCAGAGTTTCAAAGCAATCAAATTCACTCTTGAAACCCAGTCATGCAAAGAAGAGTAAATGAAAGGACAATGTTAATTTGGTAAAAGAAGCCTTCCTTAGGCACTAGGCATGTACACGTCTGAGAATTTTGAGTATGTACTATGTTAGGTTCTTTTTTTAGAAAGTTTATATACTACTCCATCAGTAGGGAAGGAGTATTTTTGAAAACACATTTTCCTCCGGTTACAAATGGGTGTGCACCTAATTTTTGTCTCAGTGTCTCCCCATAAAAGGACATGGTGAGTCTTGGTGCTAATGGTTGTTAGTGGGAGAAGCTGACTATCATTAAGATTAAGGATCCAAAGCCCTCCAAGGTGAGGGGTCAGCAGGAGACTAATAGATAATGATGCCAAGAAGACCCAGATGAAAGAGCCTTGAAGGGAGCCTCCTCCTGGGAGAAATCCATCAGCAATTTCCTTGAGCATTTCTCTCACCCTTCCAATTTGCCTGCATTACTCAGCTAATCCTCACTGAGGGCTTTCCTGTGAAGAGAGCCAGTGTCAACACTCTGTTTGCACAAGAAGTTAACTCTGATTTAGGAAACAGCCAGGGGAGAAGGTACAGCCCAGCATTAACTGCTGTGCTTGTGCATTCTGGGAAGCAGTCCATCTCAGCTTGCTCTACATCCAGTCTCCCCGCACATGAGGTTTGTCTCTCCTTGTATGACTAATGTACAGATGCTCCTTCATTTTCTGAGAGCTGAGCCTAGTGGTCTCATTGTAGGGATCCTTCCCTACCTTTGCAGCCACTTTCCTTTCCTACGACTTTGGGGATTTCTCCCTTCAGCACTGGCTGCTTTAACACGGAAGCTAATTTAAGGTAACGAGCTCTGTGGGGATCTGAGAGGTTTTTTTTCTAGCTTTTCTTCACACAACCCAGAGCTTCTGTGTCACTAACAGCTTCCATATACTAAGGGACCACAGTGAGCCTTTTCTGTACTCGTTAGTTCATCTTGTCTGCCAGTTGCAGGCTGTTCTTGAACCTCTGGACTGGACTCCCCCTCCCAGCTATATGGCTCACCCTCCCACCACTGGGCTTCAAGGAAAAGGGGCAAGCGGGGACATGAGGCTCCAAACACAGCCACCACCAGGAGAACTCAGTGAAAAGTGCCCTTCACCCTGAACACTGTCAGATGAAGTTTCGTTTTTCTGTTAATTAAAGGACACCTTGTCATATTCTCATAGGAATTTCTGTTGCCACTGCCCACACCAAATATTCTCTGTGTTCACAGAGATACTTGTGTCAGAAATGACCTAAGCCTCCGGTGTGTTGTAGAAAAGGCATCTGAATGCTTCAGAGCACAGAGAGCTCTCACTGGTAACAAATTAGCTCGGAAAACATTGTGTCCTCAGACATACCAAAAAAAAAATGTTCCAGTCATTAACTCACAGGTTTAAATTTAGAGGTTTCTCCAATTTCCTCCATTCTGAAGCATTCTGCAACAGAGTAGACATACTGCTGTATCTCCGCTAGCAGAAGGTTGATGCCCTATCGGCAGATTGCTTTTTCAATGTGGCATTATCCAGGGCTTTTCATTCACTTGTGTCCACTGCATAGAGAGATACACATGATTCAAGACTAAAGGTATAAATGCCTTGTACTCTGGAGGAGACTGTATACAGTAATGGTCAGAGATGGAGAGACCAAAAAAGAGGAGGCAAGTGGAGAGGTACCTCTATTCTCATTCTGAAGAGTACACAGAGTGAGTGACTACATGAGGAAACAGTCCTCAGTGTGACAAATGTTCTTTCTCTCCTCTCTTTATTACATCTAGCCTTACTCCATCTACTAAAATGAGTGTTCCTTTTATGCTAAGGGCAACATCTCAGATTTAAGTATTGACTCATCCAATACACTCAATAAGTTACATATTCCAAAGAACCAATTATATCTAGTCATTTGTTTTCCAAAAACAAATTCAGTAGGCACAATTAAACTCAGCTCAGCTGTAAAAAAAAAAAAAAAAAAAAAAAAAAAATGAACTACTAACACTCAGCTAGAAGTTCAGAACTTCAAATTGCTTTTTTAGAATTATTGGATTGCTTTTTAGAACATCGATGACTTTAATGTGCATCTTGAAGTTTCTGGGGCACTTTCCTGTACATTACCTTGGTTAACAAATTGACACATCTCTGAGAAGTGGGGATGTTGTGCTCATCGTGTTATAGGTGGGAAAAGAGAGATCCATTGAAGCTTGCCTAAGACGGTCCTCAACAAAACAAGAAGGCAGAGCTGAAGGCAAACCCCTTCACTCCTTCCTTTATGCAGGGGCCTCTTTGCATTTTAGAAATCCAGTTGATGTTAAACTATATTTGCCTTGACAGTACCTCTTTGATTGCTTCTGATTCCTTGCCATGGTAACTTGAGGCTGGTTACTTGATGCTAGAGTTCCTTTAAATTCTGTGGCCAGTGTTCCCACACTTAAGAAATATTAAGCATGGTTATTAATTACTAGCAAGTCAAATTTCTTTTATTTCATGTTGATTCAACTCCTTTATCATTTATTCTTTTGACAAACATCAGATAATATGAGCAAAGTTATCTTGCTCATAATAGTTTACATATTCTGTGTTTTACTTTTTACAGGCTGTAAACATATGTAAGTGGATACAATTCTTGGCCAAAGACAAATTCCAGAATTTTGACATATATGTTTCCAATCACGACTAAAGAAAGCTCATGGGATTCCCATTATACCAGCAGCTGCAGCAGTAGCAGTAGCAAATTTAATTCGCATATGTCATTTTAAAATTAACATCTGCATTCTTCAAAGGGTTTTTTTTTCTTTCATTTAAAGCTAAGAAGGTAGAAGTTGGCCATTCACTTTTTTCATAAATATACTGGCCATTTTAAAATAAAACATATACACAAAACCCAGAAATACATAATTGGGTACATTTAAATTCTTGTCAAAACAACAAAGCTTTAATGAGTTAGTTTAGACTATCTTTGTTGAAAATATAATTTGCAATGACTAAGTTTCATATTTTGTTTTGTTAATTCTCAATGTGATATTTTAACATAAAGATAACATTACTTTTAAATAAACTCAAAAGCATTCAATTTACAACTCTATTCTTTTGTAAATTTCAGAGAAAAAAATTACAAAGCAGGCACCCTTTAGAACACACTGTGTAGGGGGCAGAGGATGTTTTGGTGTGCTGGCATGATCTCAAAAATCCTGGCAAGTCAAATTTCCAATCCCTAAAAGATATCAAAGATGAAGACAATCTTTGCATTAAAAATGTACATAAGGCTAGGTAAATGGCACACATTTGCTGTCCCAGTTATTTAGGAGGTTGAGGCAGAAGGATGATGTGAACCCAGGAGTTTGAGGCCATCCTGAGTGATATAGTGAGGTATGTTTTAAAATGAATAAAAAAATAGTTTAAATAGAAGGATATACATATTTATAGTAGTATAATAGGAATAAACTCAGAGAAGAGACATCAAATAGGCTTCTCAATAAGTTCTTATATCCATTTATCTTGTGTTTTAAAATCAGACTCTATTTATGAAAATTATTTTTGCTAGATAATTATATAAACATGGAACCCAGGACGCACATTAGGGCTTACATGGTTTTTGCTCATACCATACCACAATAATGATTTTGTATTAAACATTTATTATATACCAGATACTATAGCATCACATAATTCTACAACCTGCTGCAACTTCTGAGTATACTGTGTAATTATTCCCTTTTCAAAGATGATACAGTCAGGAGATACTTATATTTAGCCTTTGTCCCAAACTACACAGTTTAAACCCACATACTATAGAGTCTTTGCTCTTAAGAGTACCAGATACATAATCCCATTTAATCCTTGTATAAATTTTATGTAAGAGCCATTTTTATGTATTGAAGTTCAAACATGTTTATATTCTCAACGAAGAAAAAACACAGCACCAGTAAGTTGTGGGCCAGGGTTTCAAATCTTGAGTTGACTTCTCCAAAGCCTGTGGTTTGGTATAAAACTATCACACCTATTAACTTCCAGGTTATTCTTAGAAAGAATCTATGGGAATATCCTTCTCACTTAGAGACTAGATTCTCACTTGGAAATGCATTTTTAAAAGCCTAGCAATGAAGTGAGGATATGAAACGATTCAGCCTAAATGCCATTAAACTGAAATGTGTATGTATCAAACACAATCAGAAGGGGCTTATATAGATTATTGTGCAGTCCCCATGATTGCAAAGTGAAATTAGAAAATTGAACAGTAATAGCTTCATAAAGATTGCCTGGTTATCACAGGAAATAATTAAAGGGGAATCTGGAATTCTGAGCAAGCCTTTTCTTGCTATATAATTGTCTAAGTGTGAGCACTGGAAAAATAATCAGCCGTGCAGCAAATAAAAGAGGAAAAGATGAGATCAAACTGAGCATCTGTATTTAAATATTCCCAAGAAGGACATGTGTCTCCTATCCATCAAAGCAGCTAATTATTCATCTACTTATATAACAGACATACATTCTCCCTTCTGCAATGGAGGGACATTAGTTGGACAGGGGCAGTGGGAGTGGCTGCCTGAAGTATTACTGATTCAATATTGGACTTCATGGGTGGTTTCAGATAGGAATCTGATAATAAAACATAGAAGCCCCTAAAATGGCTGACTTTACAAGGAGAGTGAGAAGTGGGATATAGCACAGCAGGCAGGGTAGTCCTCGTGAAAAGTGGGGACTATGCTTTCAAATGCCTTGTTCCTTTAGGAGTCATGCAATGTGACCTAAGGTAGATGAGAGGAAACAGGGATAGCCTGGGTATGGCTAGCTGGCAGGTTCAGGTTCCTTTGTAACTGTGACAGTTTCTCCATTGTGGATGTTCCAACCATTTTTTCATGGTTAACAGTAAACAAAACCCTAAAGTGGAAACAGAATATTTCTGCTCATCTTTCAGAGGATCTGAGAGGGAAAGAGACTGGATACTAAGACATTGAATTACAGAAGAATATAACTGTATCATACAGAGAGGATGGTAGAGTGATTAAATAAGATTAGTAACTTTTTAGGTTAGAACAAGGAAGGGACAGAGATGAAATAAATAGATTCTGATGATAGTCTGAAGAACGAAACAGTTTCAGGGCTTTTATTCATTCTTCTAACATATGCCAAGCAGTATCTTAGGCACCAGGATACAATGATGAGTGAGGTGGTCATAACTCTTACTATATTTTGGAATGTGACTCACTCCCTAGAAGATCATGAACTAGGCTTTGAGGTCTTAGTGTGGTGGTATAAAGATGGTACTTTTAAGAGGATGAGTCTGGTGGAAAGGCATAAGTGCGGGCCATACAGAGTCGGTTATAGAAGAGAGTAGATGCTTATGAAAGAATAAAACTGTTTGGGCATGATGCCTTGCATTTTTAATCTCAGCACTCAAGAGGCAGAGGCAGGCAAATCTTTATGAGTTCAAGGTTAGCCTGTTCTAAATAGGAAATTCAAAACTAGACAGGACTATACAGTGAGACCCTGTCTCAACAAACAAGCAAAACAACAAACACCTTAAACAAAAACAAACAAACCTGACTCCTCTCTACTCTGTCTCCTTGTCTGGTCTGAAATATCCCTTGCATAATAGTGTGAAAAAGCCTTGACTACAATGGCACAAGACACAACTTCCTGAACAGAACACGAACAGTGCAGGCACTAAGATCAACAATTAATAAATGGTACCTCATAAAACTGTAAAGCTTTTGTAAAACATCCTGCTTACATGATGGCATCTGCTATGGAGACACCAAATGAATTAGTCTGCCTAGGCTTGAGCTTTCAGTATCCACAACTTAATAAGACACTCTGCCTAATACATTTTGTTGTTGCAACAGGAGATATAATAATACAACCTATGTCTTCAGAGAATGTAATGTCTGAGGACACAAGACACTTAAAAGATATGGTGTAGGGAATACTTCAGGAACCACTAGATGGTTGGTCCAAGGTTATCTCTCTGATTTGCATTAAGATCCTCCCTGTCCATACACCAAGTTTTGACACCTTGTCTGTGACAGCTTTGGAACTCCAACACCCATGGAACCTTCTGAGACATGTGAGGCATCAAGAACAGAATAAGCTAAACTAGAGAGTCCCCTTTTTAACTCCTTCTCTTCAAACATTGAGATGACTAGGTTTTTAGTCCCTCTATTGACATAATTATCTCCCAAAACCATGCTGATATGTATTTGTTAAATAAAAGGTAAGGTATGTAGGTCTGAATAAAAGGCAGGTGGCTAGGGACAGAGATGGGGAGAGAAGGATGCCATCTAATGCCTATGATTTTGTGATTGAATGACCATTAAAAATATCCTACATATTAGATATTTGCATTACAATTTATAACAGTAGCAAAATTACAGTTAGGAAGTAGCAACAAGTTAATTTTATGGTTAGGGGTCACCACAACATGAGGAACTATATTAAAGGGTTGCAGCACTAGGAAGGTTAAGAATCGCTGCTTCAAGGCATCCTTATTAACAAAATAATAGTCTAGGAACTTAGGTATATTAAAGAAAGTCTTCCTGTGGCTAGGCGTGGTCCATCTGAATAGTTTCATATGAGGGCTCTGTTACTATGGAGATGCCTGTAGAGTGAGGAGGTGCAGGGAAGTGATGGGTATGCAGTGCAAGAGGCTTTCTACAAAATGAAGTGTAGAATACTTGTGTTTAATGAAAGACTGAAAAGTATTATCTTCCCTCACCTAATACTTACAATG
Organism: Cricetiscus sungorus; assembly: GCA_030556225.1. Taxonomy (NCBI): domain Eukaryota; kingdom Metazoa; phylum Chordata; class Mammalia; order Rodentia; family Cricetidae; genus Cricetiscus; species Cricetiscus sungorus. Next base: position 19,301,718 of record JANBXA010000180.1, on the reverse strand, counting down.
CAGATGAGATGGAAATTTTGACATTTCTGAAGAAAATATCGAAGCTGACAGTAGCTGCTACTCTATAACACCTGTTATGCAATGCAAGAAGGGCAATGCTCCATGAACATAGTTGCCTTCTTTTCAATTTTCATAGCCATTTTAAGTGGCTAATAAAGGCATCATTATTAGAAAAAGATTTAGAAAGCAAGAAAGACTCAAAATGTAGAAAAGATTATTTCTACTACAATATAAGATGTGTTATCCTCTTAAAATTCCTCACATTCTGCAATTTCAACACTATATAAAGAACAGAACACTTGTAAAACATAAGAACTTATTATTTAAACTTTACAATCAGACTTGGTACAAAAGCCATAGCTATACTTCAAGATAGAGTAGCATGGACCACATAGGTAAGCATCTCAGCATGGCTGGAAAGTTGTGAAATTGATGTTTCTTCATGCGTATACATGTCCATAAACATATGCATATACATAAATATTAGAGTGAAAAGGAAGGCAAAATGCTAACTAGACCTGTACTGACAGGTGTTGAAAGTATAGAAAATAATAACAGCCTCAGCCAGGAGGGTACTACAGAGGCAGAGCCAGGAGGACTGAAAGCTACACTAAGTAATCCATTAGCTAAGAAAAACTCATTAGGAAATGAAAGGAAATTTTATACTGTAGTCATATTGGACTCTAAAAAGTCTACCTTGTATTGGCTCTGTTTCTTTCTTGAACTTTGACTAATATGGACTTTGGTAGCAGGAAGTGGGGTCCTTCTCTTTCCAAGAATATCTAAGAATATAAAAGTAGTTTTGGCTCGCAATATCAGCAGGTGCTATGCCACCTGCTAATGAGAAAAGTAATTGATTTTCCTACCAGCCGAAGGTCCTGTGAACCACACCAATGACCAACATGACAAGATAGCCACAGTGGTACAATAGGACTACACTCATATCTTGGGGCTGATTAACAGTTATCTAAATGAACTTAAGACACTCAATGGGAGGAAAGGGATATATGCTTGGTACCATAAACCTAGCCAACTATACAAGGCTAAAACCTACTATTGTCATTTTTCAAAAACAGTGTAGATTCTTACTGTATTATACACACTTATCCTTATATTCGTAGGTAAGTGTAGCTCTTACCCCTTGGCAAAGAGGCTTTTTATTTTTCATTCAGAAGACAGGCTACTACAGAGATCCATGCCTGGTCAAAAAGGAAAAGAATAAGTGATTAAGAGGTGTCCAGTACCAACTGACCCATCTAGAATACAACCTCTACACCTAAGGCTCAGAGAACATCATGGAAGATGGGCCAGAAAGATTATAGGAGCTAGAGGACTAGGGTGCTTGCTATGAGATTTTTTTAGAGTGGCTGCACTCATGAAATCTCAACAATATGACATGTATGATGACCATATGATCTGACATGCTAGCTTGGATGTGGAAAACTTCACAAGGCCTCCACATCTAGAAGATGAGCCACCTGATAAACAAACCTATTCTGAGTGGTCAGCTCTAAACATATATATGAGCAATACAGCATTATCAAATGAACTTAGTAGGTCATCTAATGCATATATGTAATATAATTATTATTGTGCTATATAAATGTACATAATACATATATCATATGATGTTTACACACATGATATGTATATATAGATACAAATACATAATATATAGATACATAGTTTACATGTATATATGCAATATGTGCATATATGTGTAATATATTAAATAATATACAATATATATTATATGTGTATAAGTATATATATATATATATGTGTGTGTGTCATGAAGAGGTAGTCATGAGGAAATGAACTTGGAGAGAATGGGAGTATAAGAATAGTTAGAGTGGGGAAAGGGGGTAAAAATAATATAAATATAGGACTAATATGAAAAATCCTCAAAAAATTTTAAAAATCAAATGTAAAATTCAGCTCACTAGAAAATGTTCCCACGATCCCACTCTTTTAATAAGTGTGACTGAAGAGTTTGTATACTAAAACTAAAAGTGACTTTAGAACTGCATAATGGTATAGGATTTTGAGGTAGGGGGCAGAAGGTATAGCTCAATGGTTAAAGGGACTCCTTTCAGAAGAGTCCAGTTTGGTTCTGAGAACTTCTACGGCTTAAAACCAACTATAACTCCAGTTTCAGGGGCTCTAATGATCTCTTCTGAACTCTGTGGGCACCAGGTACACACACAGTGCACATACACATGTGTAGGCAAAGCACATACACATAAAATTGAAAAAAATTAAAGTTTAAAAAACAATTTTTGAGGTATATTATAGAAAAAAATCTAGAACCTTTGAGTATGATTATATATTTTTATATACAAATAGAGAATGAGACAGATTATGAACATTAAAGGGGTTCCTGATGGGGTCTCAGAAAGAAATAAGAAATGTTATTGAAATTGGATGAAATGTGATCCGTGTTACAAAATGGCAGAAAATGTGGCATGTTGTGTTTTAACTGGAACTTTTATTTAGCTGATTATTTCTCTGATGATATCTTCAAAGTGAAGATGATAAAATCCCCTTACTGTTTATAGTAAGATACAGGATGAAACCCACATTGAGGACAGAACTGTATGTGGAAAGGAATCAGTACTCGATGATTTAGAAAGTACTTGGTCTACCCATGATGCATAAGGTAGAGAGACACCTGCTCTAGAGAGAACATCAAGCATGTGAGTTCACAGCCATCTTCCAAATGTGTTAGGTTGAGTGACTCTGAGTGCAAAGCAACAGAAAAAAAGGGCAGAGATCATAGATCTGACAGACTAGAGGCCAGAGGCAGCAACAAACTAAAATAGTTTATGAACTACAAGAATTTTTTGTTCACTCCCCTAAAAACACCCAAAAGCAGAAAATACTGAAACACTAGCAAGTCAAAGCCATTAAAATAGAATATATATCATGATCAAATGCAAATCATTTCTGAGAATTCAAGGGATATTTTAACATATAAAAATCACTCTGTACAACATAATGAAATAACACATTTGAGGTCAAGGACACAAACTACACAATTGTTTTAATGTATCCCTAAAGCATTTGATAACATCCAATAGACTTTTATTGGCAACACTCAACAAACCAGGAGTGGAAGGCAACTTCCACAACCAGATAAAGGGCATTTTCATAGCTCATATCATAGTGGCAGAAAAAAAAAAAATGAAAGCTATCCACCAAAGTCAGGAATAAGAGAATAGCTGTTCTTGACAGTTCTTCTACTTAACAGTAATTTTATGATTGAGCCAGGCAATTATATAAGATATAAAGGTATTCTGATTAAAATGGAAGAAGTACTTTCTATTCATAGATAACACAGTATTTTTATGGAAAATTCTAAGATCTTCACAAAGAAACTATTAGAACTGATAATTGAGTTCAGCTAGATTATAAGACATAATATGAATATACAAAAGTGAACTATATGGCTTTCTTCTGTCAATTAATAAAAAAACTGGAACTAAGAAACCAATTGTATTTATAATGACATTGGGAATTATAAAATGCTTTGGAATAAATTTGACAGAAGAAGTGGAAGCCATGGAATGAATACATTGTTGTAAGTGATTAGAGAAGACTATGATAAATCTAAATAGCATCACATGCTTATGCATTGATCAACTGAGTTTTCATAGTGTCAAGGCTTAAAACGTGAAGTTTGACCCTTATGAAACAACATAAAATGTACTTTCGGGCAGCTATTGTACTTCAGTGTATTAAAAAAAAAAGGATAAAAATCCATTAGTCTTATAAAAAGACCAATAGGCAACAGAAACAGAAATTCAAGTGATAACCCCAAAGGAGTGCCAAAGATTGCTACGACCATTAGAATTGACAAAGGAAGACAGGACAAAGGCAATCCTAGTATCTTCAAAAGGAGGGAGGCCTCACCAACATCATGATTGATTTGTCATCTTTAGAGCTATGCTTTAACCAATTCTTTATATAAAGTCACTCAGTTTGTGACAAGTGGTTGTGAGAGGCCTTGAAACTTTATGGATATTCTGACTCTGGGGAGAGAGGTACAGTTTTAACAGATACGTAGAAACAGCTCTATCAGTAGGAAGAGGAGGGAGACTGAAATAACAATGAAGTACATTTTTGCTTTGAAGGGCTGTTGGCAGAAATAAAGAGTAAGGGTGATTCAGATGAGGGTCCAGGAAGGAGTAAGCAGAAGTCCAGAGATCACTCTTGTTGTCCTAGCAAAGAGGAACATCATTAGGAAGGGAATTCAGCTGAAATATGAATATTATTATAAATGGGAACCTGGTGAGATTGCAGTTAGAAATGAGGAACATATAACTGGACATGAAAAAAAAATTTTTCCCATATTAACAAGTGCCAGAAATTCGGATCTGCAGATCCATAGCTACAGGATTATAGTGACACAGGACAACAGGATATCCAGGAGAAGTCCCAGAGAGGGCCCAGAAGGGTAGCAGAAGCCCAAGGCCTCAAGAAGGACCAACGATCCATTTCAAAGAACACTTACAGATAAAGATGTGTGCACGAAGGGGCACACCGTATGACTCGCTGGGCCACACTACAGCTTCCATGCTGAGACTTTCTTTTCTTTTGTTTTTAGGTTATAATTTGTCTTGTTTTGGGGGAAAACCACAAGGGCAGAGGGTAGAGGCAAGGGGACAGGAAGATGAGTGGGATCAGGACACATGATGGAAAAGCCACAAAAATCAATAAATGGTTAATACGTAATTATATACATTTAAAAAGTGGCACAAATCATGGTAGAAGTTCAAGAAACTTCAGAAAAATGTGGAATGTGTAGCCTGCAATTTTTTTGCTGCTTATATGAAAATCGTCTATATAGAAAAATTTCATGCCATCTCCAATAATCTACATAAAACTAATGAATATATTTAGCAAATTTAAGGCATTAGTGTTGTAAATATTTGCCATATATTTTGTACCAAAATGAGCAATTTGAAATTTAAGATAATAAAAATCTTTAATGATAACTTTAGAAGCCTATAATACTTAAGATAAATTCTGACAAACTATCATTGAGGAAAAGGTTTAAAGGATCAAAATATACTAAGAAATAAGATTCAATATTAAGTTGTTGTAAACTCTTAAGTTGTTATTTAGACGCAACAGTATCCCAATAAAACCTCAGCAGGTTTGTTTTATAGAAATTCATAACCTCAAAATACACAGATCCCAGAGAAACCCAAAAAGAGAAAGAAAAAAAATGAGGAATGACTCAGCATCCCTGACTTCAAGATTTATTACAAAGCTAATGTAATATGTGGCATTAGAAAAAACAAAACAGTGAAACAATAAAGATAGCAGAAGTAGAGCTATATACAATTGATTTTTTTTTAAAAAAAAAAGGAAAACAACTTAGTGGAGAAAAGATTATCTTTCCAAAAATAATGTAAAAAATCTGAAATTTGATTTATATCTTATATCACCGGTGAAAATTAATCAAAAATGAATTATACATAGAAAATAAAATAAAAAAATCATAGCATTTCTTAAGAAAAAATCCTTATCTTGGTCAGGCAAAATTTCCTCATCTATACTACCAAAAGCATAATGTAAAGTGAGGTTTGACAGTTTTTGTTTCAGCAGATTTAACATCTTCTTGCAAAATATAATGCATTAGGAGACAAGCCACAGATTTGGAGAAAACATTTGTACCTTGCATATCTTGCATATCTAAAAAATAACTTGCCTAAGACACGTAAAAACATGCATGCTTTTTACAACCTCTGATAAATATACATAATAAATATCTTTACCAAAGCAACATTACATGTACAAATAACACACAGAAAGATGACCAATGTCTTTAGTACGCAGAAATTTAAGTTAAAACCACAATGTGTCATCTTATAAACATAATGGAATGTCAAAAGTGAAAATACATGACTGCATAAAATGCTGCACAATGTTGTTGAGAATGGAAATTAGTTTAATACCATGGAAAACAGTTTAGAAGGTGTCTAACAGTGTTACACATATATCTGCCATATGATCCAAAAGCAACTAAACCCCTTAAGTTGCTGTTGAGTCTCAGGTAAATAAGCAGTTGGTATTTGTTAGCTATCAGCAATAACAGAAATGCCTGAACAAGTCCATCAGTACTCACAGGCTATTTTGCTCACCTCATGTGGAAGCAGTGACCTGTATATACAAGAAAGAGAAGTGAAGAAGGCTACCGTCATTCAGAGCATAGTAGTCATGAGGAACAGGAGTCATCAAGGTCACCAGGGTTCAAATAAAAATCTCTACCTTCTCTTTTCCTGGGGGTGACTGGCAAAACCATCCTTTATAGCCATGTGCCAACATTCATAACATTTATCCTATCATAAACCATGCCTGGTTCCTGGTTTTCACCCATGATAAAGCACAGCAGGGCAGAAAGGAACTGTCTTCATATGGTTACGTCACACGGTAAAATGCCACGTTGATCTTGTTGTGCCTAATGGAATGAAAGCTAAACCTTTCAATCTCACTTAAAGCCACATTTTGTTAGGAAAGAAGTGGAGGAGAGGAAGAGGAGGTGGGGGAAGATGAGGAAGAGGAGGAAAAAGAGGAACAATAACCAGAACAAGCAAGTTGAAATTGCCCCATTAAGCTTGGTCTCTGTGAAACAGCCACAAGATACATGATCCTGGGGAATCTGTAATGTCCTCTTGGTAAATCACTCTGTGAAACACACTTGCAAATTCTAACAGAAAGGAAAGGATAAAGGAAGACAATTATTCAGCCCCAGATCTACTTTGTCAAGATATCTCACTGGGATCGCAAGTGAGCTTGGTCACAGTTGTTTCTTTCTCGTGCCCATTTCAAGTGACACAAGGTTCAAGACATAGAAGAAAGTGATGAAAGCATGGAGTAGGAGGTGCAACATGGCAGTAGATCTGGAAAGGGGACTGAGAAGGTGACAGGGAAGGAGTGTAATGAAGTTGAAAACACAGGCTATGGCGATTTCATAGCCAGTTGCTCAGTGTGGAGGTGTGAGGTATGTTGTAGTTAGATGTTATAAGGCTAAAAATAACAGAGAGCATGTAACAGTCTAAACTGCTATTAAATGAACGGTTAGGAAGATGTTTTAAAAGGACACTAGAAGCAAAAAGAGTGTGTGGATCTGGAGGCATGAAGTGTTTGTGTAAGACTTCAGGGAAGTGTGTATTAGGAAGGAGTGAATAGGAGCAGTAGTAAAAGCGTTAGACAAAGGAAATAAGGATGGTAATACAGGTGACAGTGCAGACCACGGTTATGTGATACTGACACCAGCCTCAGTGGAGACTTCGAGTAGACAATAGATTTCTTCAGGAGGACAAGAAATTATAGCTTTAGACGGAACACAACCTTCCTCTCTGTAAGATCAAAGTGATGTTCTGAGACCCTTGAAAGAAGAAACACATTTTTTTTTTACTTTCTTAAAACAAAGCAAAAACAAACAAAAAACTACATGTGCTAAAGAGCAGTGTTTTTCCTTCCTCCCTTCCTCCCTTCCTCCCTTCCTTCCTTCCTTCTTTCCTTCCTTCCTCCCTCCCTTCCTTTCTTCCTTCCCCTTCCTTCTTTCTTTTCTTAAGTAAGATGGCTACTGATCACAAATTATGGTCTGGGAAACTTACTGCTTTTTCAAGTTTCTGAACTACTCTCATAAAAACAATTACTAATGAAATAATCCAAGCAAATGGAGAAGAATCCAGGAGAGCCTTCCTTCTGAGTGGAATAGGGGGACTGCTGTGTAATCTCTGACCCCAGGGTCCTCTCTCCATCTCTCCACACAGTATTCCCCCCCACCACCCTTTAACCACAAGAACTCGCTGACTGACCGCCTTCCCGTAAAAACTGATCCTTTGTTTGCTTTAATTAAAAGATTTTTACTTAAGACTCATTTCACCATTCTTAAGTCACTGAAAACACGATGAGGTCAAGACCAGAAGAACTAAACAACCACGAAGCATTAACACGGAAGAGGACATTGTTCAATCTACGTTAAACGCAGACTCTAAGAACTATTTCATCTGGATAATACTGAAAAGGAAAGAAATAGCTTGAATGAATACAGAGGTTTTTCATGCAGAATACAACTTAAGGCGTGAAGCAAATAAAAGCCCCTAAGTTTCTTAGACATATTGATGATGACTTAATCAGGCATAGTAAAATAAATAAATAAATATATGCTAACAAAAATCCTGTATTTAAAACAAGAGAAAAGAGTAAGACATTTTAGATGTTTTAGTGATTTCACCTCAGATACAAAGTGAATAGAATGTCCAAAAAAGTACTGTCTTGACATGTCTTACTCATTTTCTGCTGGTTGATTATATGTCAAAATTACTGCTTTTAAAAGAAATGAAAGAATCATTGATATGTCACATTGGCTTCTAAATAGCTCAATAAAGGGGTTTGCTGAATTCAAAGTACTTAGAAGAAGAGTATGATTTCCATTTCAAGCTGCTGCCATGGGAAAGGTTTACAATGACTCATGAAGTCATAATTCAGTCATATCTGGTCCCCTTGTTCTAGCCCCATGGTGCAGGCTGCGATCGTGTAATGGAGATGATTAGTTGCTCCCAGCCTTTCGTTATTTTAAAATTTCTAGAGGACCATCTCTACGTTATCATCAGCATCATGCTTTATCACAGTGGCTCCTGGCAGAAAGGGCCCAGCTGCTCTTTTCCTGACATGCTGCAGCTGCTTGGCCATGACTGGGTGAATCTGTACCTTGGTAGTCACACTTTCTCACATTTCTGTCCTAACTGAATGATCCTTGAGACTGTGGGACATTTTATTTAAAATACCAACAAGTCAGTTATCTCTCCCATATTTAGTAACATCGCAGGCATTATTCCACTAAAATATACAGATAGGGCTGGAGGGTTGGCTTGTACAGTGCTTGCCATCCATGCAAGAGTGAAGAGTCAAGTTCTGCTCCTCAGAACCCACATAAAGCTGGACTGGGTGGTCTCAGCACTTTCATGGTGAGGTGGCAGTCAGTTAAAGGAGAATCCCCAGAATTTCACTAAGCCAGCTAAACTGATGTGTGCAGTGGTGAACAAACCATCTTATCTCAAAAAAAGGCAGAAGGTGAAAACTGACATCCATTGTTGTCCATGCTCTTCCACACATGCACTCACACATGAACATGTATACAAACACCATGTACACATAGACAAAGACAGAAATTCAATGTGCATACATACTATTTATTCTACCTTATCAAATAGTCTATTTTAGAGCTTTGTCAAACAGATGAAATAAATATACTTGCATATGTGCATACAAGTAAAAAGTCTAAAGATTTTAAACCATTTTAGGAAATGCTTACTTAGTGTGATTACGGGGGCAAGGGGTGTTGTGGGCAAGCAAGCATCATGGTGCATGTGTGGGGGTCTGACAGCTCTTGGAAGGCAGTCCTCTGATACCAGTTTGTGGGACACCAAGGAGATGGAACTTGGGTTGTCAGGCCCATGCAAAGGACTATAGGCAAAGTATATCAAAGAGACATAGGATTGTCCCTTAGAATATTTTTAGATATGTTTTTATTGGAATGGAAGTACATCGTTCCCCTTTCTTTTCTCCAGCCCTTCCTAGGGATCATCCCTCAAACTCCCCCATGTTGTTCACTCACTCTTAAATTGTTAGCCTCTTTATCTTTATTATTGTTACATGCATATAAATGCATGCATATGAATTCACAAAGATAAGCAAATATAACCTGCTGAGTTCATTTTTGTGGTTTGTGTTCCCATGGTGTCAGCAATGATGTGAAGTGACATTGAACTATGGGTCCTTGTATCTTTTCTTGGGACTCAATACTCTTCCACACACAGTGGGAGAAACAGTAAATGCTATGATATACTGATTTTGAAAAATTATCTATTTAACTATCTGTAGGGTATGTGTGTGTGTGTGTGTGTGTGTGTGTGTGTGTGTGTGTGCATGGTGCGTGTGCCTGCACACCTTTTCATAATTCAAGAACATGACATAGCATACATGTGGAGGTCAGAGGACAACTTGAGTGAGTCAGATGATTTAGCTACTACAGAAAGAGATGATATTCTCTCTTGTTAGATTTTGGCTGCTGGAGGTAATTGTTTTGTTTTATACGTTCATGCTGAGGAGTGAACATTTGAGCTTGTTTAAGTGCATACTCTACCACTTCCAGCCCCAGAAAGGGCTTTTCAATTTCAATAATGACTCATAAATAAAGCCTTTTATGTCTTCAGTTGTTAAATGAATATTGTCTGTTCAAGAGGGTTCGTCGACATGTGGCTATTTCCTAATGTGAGCTTTAAGGCGTATGGCATGAGGTTGCCCTTGTACTATGGTAGGCCCATAAATATTAGCTCTTTCCCAGAAGCCAGATGAGCACATCTAAGATGAGAGGAAATTCTATCTGCAGTGTTTCTGTTATTCTTTAACACAAATATCAGTTATGTTTTCTAAAATGAACACTTCATCCTTTTTATTGATTTTCATTTTTACTAATTTATCACAGAAGTTCATTGTGAGCAAAAACAGAAAGCTGAAAATAGAATCATCAAGGGAAAAGCAAATAACATTGAAATTGTATTCTGAGAAATGAAGTTTGGGACTTGGGAGGGAGGGGGAAGTCACTTCTAGTCCGCCACCAAATGGATAAAGTGAAACTTCCCAAACACTGTATTCTTTTTCTGATGAGTTCTTCCTAGACTTTTCCACCTGGAACCAGACTGCAGGAGACAACTGTATTCTGTGACTACACACCCTTTTAATGTCATTGTGACTACTTCAAAGATGCCTTTTGATGCATCAATTAATTCAAAAAGCATTTATTAAAAAGCCACGTGAGTGCCTGGCCTGGTTCTCCATGGTGGGATGGACCTCATTATAGGGTAAACAACACTAGAAATTCTGCTTAATAATCAATGAGACATCCTCTCTTGGCTCTAGATATACACATACACTAAGAAAATGACTAGCTCAGATATTTGTCTAGAGACCTCATTAGTTTTGATCACAAAGAGCTTTTTGAATATACTTGACCTACTTTTATACTTAATGTTCTTACCCCTATCACTTCTGCAACTTAAGGAACAGAACTCATACCACTTGCACATCTGAAGATGCCTTGGCATCTTTATGAAGAGGAACAGTGACATGGGCAGTACTGAGTCAGGCTAACAATACTTTTGATCAGGATTCTCATATTTCTCATTCACAAGCTATACCTGGTGTCCCAGCCCCATTAAGCGTTACAATCTTCATCTGGAAGTCTTCTCTCTCTCTCTCTCTCTCTCTCTCTCTCTCTCTCTCTCTCTCTCTTCTCTATTTCTAACTGAACCACAACAAGCTCAGGGAGACAGGTGGCCTCCTAATCCTGGCTCAATTTAGATTCATAAAACAGTGAATGTTACCAATGCTGACAGCTGCTGCTTCAGCACAAATGCTGAACTCAGTCTTCCTTTAACATTTATCTTAGTTTACACAAGACCTAGGAGGAAACATGCTAGACTCTGAGCTCCTAAGACTTTATGTTGTTATTGGGAACTTTTCAACAGTTAATCATGGCGTCCAGCTTTGGCTTTTTTCTTTTTCTTTCATAATATCATTACTGAATGATTGGTAAAATGAAACCAACATAATTGGTACAGGAACAGGGTGTAAGCTGGGACATGACTTCTTTAGGGTTAGGAACCTGTAGGGACACTCTTCAAAGAGACTGAGTATGTAAATATCACTTAATCTTTGAGGTGCTTCCCAAAAGACTACCTGGGAATTTAATTTAGCTGTGTGTACTTTGTTCATGCAAGTTCTGAATGTATTCCATCACCATTGTAGACCCTCAAAGAGCTGCCCACATGAGATTATACGTGTTGTTCAAGGCAAAAGAGTTATTGTGTATTCCCTTTTAGATGGGCATGGTATTTTTTTTCTGGTGGACCTTACTTAATCACACATTAGAAGCACAAATCTTCCATTCTTTGAATGAGAACAGTGTCAAGTCAATCTTTGCCACTATCTCTTTCTCACATTCTATACTTCAAAGTACTTGCTGAAGAAGTCCCATCAATAAATATGGTCAATAAACTATGAGCCAATTATCACATTGTCAGAACAAGAAATTCCTTATCTCTCTACAAGTAGTGTCAATTGTCTTTCCAAATCTAGTAACTACTTGCTTTATCCAAATTCAAGCTCTATATTCCTGAAAATTTATTCCTAGAGTCCATTGAACTTCCAAGAATCCAGTCCCCTTCAGTTTCTTCTTAGAATATGTTTAAGGATCATTCATTTCCCTTTCAAATGTTTTTCTTTTTCCCATCCTTGCATTGCTAGCTTCTTGAAGGCAAATACTAACAATTTAATTTACTCTCTCTCCCTTCGGGTTGTACAGGTAAGAGGAAGAGGAGGAGATGTGAAGAACAAGCCAATAAGAACCATTCAATTGGTTTCTGCTTCAAGCACTTGCCTGGAGTTTATCTTGGCTTCCTTCAGTGATGAACTGTGATCATGTAACATGTGACATCATGTCAGCCAAATAAACCTTCTCCTCCCCACATGCTTTTGGTATGGTCCTTATTGCAGCAATACAAAGTGAACTGTGTCAACCAGTATGGAAAGGTAATTTTTATAGAATAGTGGTAAACAGAAAAGACTGTCAAGGCCAGGAGGGTGAGAGGTGGAATTCTGACTCTGTGGGATAATCAGGATTGTTGCCGGTCGTATCAATAACAGACTTTATTCCACTACCTAACAATGGCATGGCTATAAAAATTGGTATCAAATAGAAAATTTCGGTTTTGGACACTGAAGCTGTGTAGGTTGGAGATGGGGTGATCACTCTTGGTTATTTTGCTGCCCAAACATATCTTGCTCAAGATGAGAGCATGATTCCTCCATTTTGGGGAGAAGAATTCAGAAACTGCCCTTCTACAGAATGCTGATCAGTAAACTCTAGCATAATGGAGAAGAAGAGCAATTGAAGTCACAATGAAGTTGGGATTTGGACCTAAGTCTCATTGGGTTACTTGGTTATTTTAAAATCCCATTAGGAATAAAGTGTAGGCAAAACAAAATAATGTAGGTTCATCATGAGCCTTGAGGTAACACTGACTGAAGAAAAAAATGTGGTAGGCTTGGATTTGAAGACTGGAGTTTCATGCTACATTGAAATCTGCTATTTTTTTCCTTCCAAAACATTCTGCATTTGAACCATCGGTTTAGAAAAAGAAGCAAAAGGCACCATTTGTCTGTGTGCTTAGCGCTCTCTAATATTACTACGGAGATACTAGCCACCAGACAATACTGTTGATTGGGACCTCAGAACTTGGTTAACAAAGTAGACTGAACAAGTTGCAGTACTGGCCATGCTTCAGACCTGACATTAGCTCCACTAGCAGACACATATCTGTGAAACCTGGCCCAAACCATGGTGGGTAGCCTCCACTACCCCATCCTGAGAGATTCTCTGCTAATCTCCACTGCCATTACCTGCGTATTCCTTTCATGCTTACTATTTCTCATCAATACTATTCTTGTATACAAGAATTTATAGGACATGCCAACCTGCATGCCAGGCATGCAAGCACTATTACCCAGGTTCCCAGAAGAAAAAATCATGACCATGTTCATGTCACAAACCCTGACCAATCAGCTGGCCAATAGTTGACTTCTAATCTAGAAATATTTTCCATCTTTTGCTGTTCCCAAACTACGTAAATGATTCTGTAGATTAGTGTCACTTCATAGACAAATAATTACAGGATGGTGACTAAAGCAACAGAAGGTAGTACAGCTAAGAAGTCATCAAGTCTAAACCCCAGTTTTGCTTCCCATCATCTTGGACACATCACACAATTTCTGCTTTATTGTTTGTGACATGGCAACTTTACATGAACACAGTAGCTTTTGAGCCCACTGATACTTCAGAAGTACCTCAAACAATTTACTTAAAACACAGATTTCTAAGTCCACTTCAGCTTGCCAAATCTGTGGCTGGGACTTAAGAACTTATATGTTGAAAATTTCTAAAGGCATCCCATGTAGCCAAGTGAGTAGTCCAGAAGACCTAGGATTCTTTCAGCACTAACATTCTGCTTTCCTGAGTTTACTACTTAACTAGATAGCAGGACTTAAAAATTGTGAGTCATGTGTGGGGATATTGTCCATCTATCAAGGAAGAGGAGGGACTGGGTGTGAATTAGACTTATAGAATAGGGGTTATCACATATATAGGATAAGAAATATCTCATTGTGTCTAAGAGCCACTAAAGAATATGGTTTGATCAAATCATGTGCTATATCAAAGGGGGTGGCTGAAATGAGAAAGAAAATGGACATTGACATGCAAGACTGATATTTTACTACATATTAAGTTAAGTCAGAGGGTCATTTTGTGAACATCATTATGATAACTATTTCTTCATCACACAGAAGTAGTTATCAGTAACGGAAAAGCTAAAGCAACTATACATTTAAAAAATTCCCACTAGCACACATTATCACTAACCAAAAAAAAAACAAAATAAAGCAAACCATATCAGAGAGCAAAAATGACAAAAATTTGTGATAGTCAAATGCAGGTCTCTTTATAGTCAGATAATTTTGTTTCAAAGCATTGACTAGAATCTTTGGGATAATAACTTTCTTTGAAAACAAACAAGCAACAAAACTAACAATCAGTGAAACAAAGAAACCCAGCAACAACCATAACAAAAACTAATAGCAGTCATATCCATTCGATTCTGATGTAGGGCTCTGAAAATTCTCTATTCTAATCTGAGAGGATAATCTCTATTCTTCTTATATGGTCACAGAGGCAAATATGAGACACTTTTGTTTCTATCCGGGTGCCTCACATTCAAATCTCAGGGTGAGGTCACTGACGGAAGAAGAAGCACATTACAGTTGGGGGCAGCTTACCTCTACCAGCTATGTAGATGTAGTTGTATGTCTTAGAAGTAGCCCTTCCCAGTGACTACAAGAAAGAGAAACTTGGCTTGCTCATGTCCTCTCTTTCATTCCAATAGAACAGGGATTTTTATGTTTGAGTTCCCCATGGTTTTAATCACATTTCAACATGTGGCTTTTTGACATGAAAAAGATTGTTTGTTTTCTTACCTCAAGTTTTTTATTGTTTCAATTAAACACATCAACACTTTGAGTCTATCCATGTGAGCTTCATAAGGGCAGAGTGTCCTCTGCTTATTTACAGGCTATGAGACTAAGTCAAAAGAGTATTTGTGGGTTGAATCAATTGCAGTGACTGGTCTCAGGCTTCCTCTTCATCCTCATAGATCTGAGGTTAGCTCCATCAGCTTCTTGTTACCATTGCTAGGGATCAAACCCAGGACTCCACAACCCAGGCAAACTCTACCTCTACAGGCCCTGACCAAAGAAGTCCTTTAGTTTACGGGTATGGGCTCCAGGTCAAGGTCATGTCTAAGTCTATTTCTTGGGGGACTGAAAAGGAAAATGTAGATGATAATTGTGTTATTACAGCCACAATACCTAAAATCTGTCTGGCTTCATTCTAATTTTTTTGTTGCTTTTCTTCCTTTCCACCCTTTGAGAAAGAGAGAAAGAACATGAAGATGGGTGGACAGGGCAATTGGGAGGAGCTGGGGAGGAGAAGGAATATGATTAAAATATGTCATGTAAATTTTTTGATAAAAATTTCAAAATTTTTCACCAAAAGTTCATTCACCAAAAGTCAAAGTTTAATCAACATATAGGGCCTCTCTTCAAGGACAGGGGTTCTGAGATTCTTGGTGAGCAGTGGAGATCAAACTCATTTAGAATGAGCAGTGCTTCTCAACCTTCCTGACACTGTGACTCTGTAATACAGCTCCTCCTGCTGTAATGACCTCCCAACCATGTTATTTTCATTGCTACCTCATAACTTAATTTTGATACTGTTTTGAATACAAAAGTATATATCTGTTTGGTCTCAGGTGATACCTGTGAAAGGATCATTGGACCCCAAATGAGTTGCAATCCAAAGGGTGAGAACCATGGCCCTCACATTTCCAGTTTTCTCTAACACCTTTGTTTTAAGACAAGAGTCAAGCACATTCACTACAAAGGTGTTGCCCAAAAAGTATAGTGATATCTTTATATAACTTTATAGGATACACATTATAAAAATAACTATTACATAGATGTTAGTTATCATAATTCCTAGTTCCTAACACATTTTTTTTTCTTTCTACTTATGTTTACACTCAGGACTGGAATTTCTTGGTTACTAACTTTATCATTCTGGAAATGTATTAATCTTTTTTTTAAAAGATTTATTTATTTATCATATATACAGTGTTCTGTCCACATGTATGCCCTCAGGTCAGAAGAGGGAATCAGATCTCATTACAGATGGGTGTGAGCCACCATGTGGTTACTGGGAATTGTACTCAGGACATCTGGAAGAGCAGCCAGTGCTCTTAACCTCTGAGCCACCTCTCCAGCCCCATATTAATCTTTTCTAAATTTCACTTTTAACATATAAAAGTGGAAATGATAATAAAATCACTTTATAACACGGCAGTAGAGAAATAACTCATGCAAAGTTCCTAACAGAGTCCTCTGAAGAACAAGATTTTAGAGTTAATTTATTATTGTCATTATCATTTAATTTATGTCACTTATAATATGAAAATGAAAACCCTGGGCAACAGTTGAAGCCTTCTAGGATTTATGTTTTGTTAAATTTGTTTAGATATTTCCTCTGAATTTATTATGTTTTAGATTATTATCCTACTTCTTAATTATGAATTCAATAATGTTTGAAAAACTGATCACATTTTTGTAATAGGTTGTAATCTAAAAGGCCAAATCCATAGTATTTTCTTGGTCATCTTTACTCTGTATGGATTTATTTAACCACTGATTACTTATAAATCATTGTTTTATTAATAATTTGGAAATACATAGAAGGGATAAACATGATTTTAGGACCAATTTGGCTTTCAAGTGTGTATTGCCAATTTCCTAGATATAGTTACTGTTTGACTAAAAACAAAACTTATCTTACTAGGCAACATAAACAATCTGTTACCCTATTTCCGTGCTCAGGATGCCCCAGTGAGTAAGATGCACATCTGCCCTTTTAGAACCAACATCTGAGATAATAAGTAACATACAGGCCAATGAACATCTGAAACCAGCTCTCTTCTGAGAGCATATTGGGAGACCAAGCTCTTATCTTCTCCACTGCAGCAAACAAGTGCACATTCTCATCGGACAACCACTTCAGGTTTAAAACACTTTGTTCTACAACTCAGAGCATTTAACTGATGGGTTGCTTAAATGCTCCTGTAATGCTGAAGGTGACTGCTAAATAAAAAAGGCGGAGCTTATGGGTGTCCTCAAAGGACATGTGGATCACTTCTATAAAGAAGCCAGTGCTTTATATTCAAATAATAATAAATATTTATTTTCCTTTCATTTTACACTTTCCCAAATGCATTTCTTACTCATTTATCTCGATTTGTCAGTCATGTTAGAAATTAAAGATCTAAATATTAGCAGAAGTTTGGACAAATGGGCAAGAAGGGACTCAAAGATAATAAAGTATCCATCCACTCCCTGAAGCTCCCTTGGGTGAAATTAGACCACTGGAATGTTGGGCACTCAATATGATATGGACAAAACCCTTGAAAAATTGTTTCAACTCAATTATGCCTTAATGTTATGCCCTTGGCTTTGATTCAAGGTTTATACTAGAAACCACCACATGACAATTACTTCTGCATTTCCTGTAATCGAGTGGTGAGGGCACTGCCTATGACATCACTCAGAATGTGCTATTAAGCCCCATAGGAGAAAATGCTTTCTACATTAATTTTAGGAAATAAAATGATTTCCTTGTGAAACTGGCATTCCAGTTTTTTTTCTGATAATGGAGGATGTGTCAACCAGGGCTCTTTCTGTTTTAGATAGCTGTGTCCTACTCAGATCTGCTAGTCAAAGGGAGGAATGTTCGGGCCCTTGTTGATAGGAAGGAATATTGGATTATGGAAAGAACCTCGCAATTAAAGCAATCAGGCTCCAGGTAACTAGGGCTAGCAGCCAGGACTCTCAGGACCTATTCTCTCTGCCTCTCTCCAATTATCTATTTCTGCCATTGCTAAGTTTTATCCCAGTGGAGCCAGCCATGGCAGCTCCTCACAGCTGGTAATGTATCCCATGACTCTCCTGACTCATTTTCCAGTTTAGCGTCTCTTATGGGCAATAAGGAACTACCCCGATGTCTGTTTATAAGTCTGGTATAGATCAAGATGACTTCTAATAGTCCTGCCTTTTGGGCCAGGGGCCAATCTGTGGACAATCAAAGGTGAAGGGGAGAGGGTCCTGTGCAGAGAGTAGGTGATAGGACATGTTCACTGACAGCCCCAGGGACTTGCTCCCTGACAGTGCCAGGCAGAAGGAAGAGTTAGACCTTATTAAAGTAGAGTCCTCATAATTAAAAAAAACAACATAAGAGAACACACAGAGAAGACAGGCAATAGGCAGCTCCCCATGAGCTAAGTGGAAATAGTAGGCTGTCTTTTTTGAAGCTGTGAACACAAATATGCCTGTAGGCAGCCCTGAAGACCAGTATCAAGACTTATGTGTAAATCTCAGTACAGATCATATCATCCTTATTCTTGGTTTCCTACTTTACTATATAGCCTATCACTATAACCACTCTTACATGCTGTTAGATGTCCCTTCAGGAAGAAATATGGCTAAGTCATTTCAACATACCAGTGTGATTAACTTATTAAAGAATTCATTGTGATAACTTGCTAAATCTTAAGGTGAGTATTTCAAACAAGACATACATTTTTTATTGACCATAGAGATAAGAATAAAATTTATTGCAGAGTAATATGCTTGTCAGAAAGCAGAGAATGCATCAGGCATTGTGTATAATCTCTCTCCTTTTCCTTGAAGGGTTTGTTGCTATTCACATGTAGTTATAATAATTACATATTGAACCCACATAATGCTCTTAGTTATACATATCATATGAGAATCATTTGTGCTTTTTCTCCTTTAATATAATTTTTAACATTGAAAGGCTATCACTAGATTAGGAACTCTTATTTTTCTCTAAGGCAGTTAAAGAAAAACAACTTGAATATATCAATATATTTTCAAATGTGCATTTTTTGGTTTGTTTTATTTTTCTACGTGATGGTGAAAACAAGACCCTGAACCTGGCCTTGTGCATACCAGCTAAACACTTCCATTGATCCGAACCAATTGTCTTAACACACATGTCTCCGACTTTCTTCTGCAGGTGCATTCCAAGGGCTGGGCTAAATGGATGCCCATGTTCTTGTGGCCCTCAAAGCACACACACAAACTTGTTCTTCAAAATGTGTTTGCATTGTCAGAATCTAGGGGCCAAAATCCATGTCACCATGCTCTTGTCATATGGGTGTATGAGATCTTATGTGGCCTTTGAGAAGAATTCGCTGCCAATGAAGATGTTCATGGTGTGTTTTGCTTCTCTTTGCTGCGCTCCCCCCCCTTCTCCCCACTTTCTTTGCCTCAAGTACTGGTTCTCACACTAACATCTGTGCTACCCGGACATGCACCCCGAGGGCTTATCGCGGCTTGTCACCTACCCACAGAGATTAATTTCTCCTTCAGATGTTTGTCCTTCAGCTTCCTTTCTGCTAAAAAGCCTCAGGATGTAGTGGTCTGCTGCCTCTGAAACTGATCCAGCACAGAGGCGGCTGTCACTCACTTCCCCTCTCCTTCACACTTGCAGTTCCAGGGGGTGGCTTCTTCTCCCTTAGAGTCCCTGCTGACCCTTGACCTTTCCCAGTGGAAACAATGTAAATGACACCAGGGCTTGACAGACTGCAACCATTGCCCCAGTGGCCCATGCTTGGCACTTCTAAGAGGCACAGCCTGCTCCTTTGCTGCTCTGTAGAGTGGAAGTATGAGTGTGCTGGGTTGTTCCACATTAAAACACTGGCATGGAAACTCCAAGACCAGTTTCACCTATATTCTTGTTCTGGAAGGTTTTTAAACCATTCCATCCATTCCCTGTATAACGCCCTGAATTTGTGCAGACATGTGTACACACAAATAACACAGCTGTGTTTGGGCAAAGGCTAAATCCATCAAACGTTATTTCCTTTCTGTTTTATTTTCTAAAATATTTACATGGAATCCTGAAACCTAGATTGTTTTGTTTTCATACATACATCAGATGAGGAACCATATAATTTGCCAAAAGCACAGGGCTAGCAGAGACTGGGTTAAAAGTCACAGTGAGAGTTGGCATACTTTCTGATAAACATCTCACATTTATTAGTATATTGTATTCAGCCTCAAGGAATAGAATCCCTGTCAGGAAAAGCTTAAAAAGGAACCTCTTTACTTCACTGGACCCTGCAAGGCTTGACCTTGGAAACCTGCCTGAGGTGACAAGTGAATGAAGAAAGGACAGGCATGCAGACACACATACAGGAAACCTGGGGTCAGGGGGGGGCATGTTTACTCTGACATTGTGTAACAAGCTATGCAACAACCAGGAACTCAGTGCATTGATTATGTTTAGCTTTGGGAGGGGGTGGGGGGCTAACTGGTCTGTAGAAGTCTCTGTAGCCCAGCAGTCTCAGGCTACAGTAGTCTGATGGGAAAGAAGTGGCAGTCTTCCACAGCCCTCCAAAGGACAGCCTGGTCAGGCCTGACACATCAATAGCCCATCCATTCCCTGGTACCAACTTCTTCCTTAAATACATTTCTGTTGCTAAAGAATCCACCCAGCTAATCTTGCAATTTGTGAAAGAAAAATGCCTGAGGAATTTTTCTGGCCTTAAAAACCATCAACAAATCAAACTTGATGTTAATGTAGTTTAAGGAGGGACCCAGGTTCCACCCCATATGGGCTTTTGAACTTCGGTAGTTTCAGCCACACTGCTTGGGATGTGAAATCTTCCCCTGAGGTTAAGGAAAGCTGCTGAGACTGGTCATAGGGCAGGAGAGTCCATAGATGGAGGTCTGGAGAGCCCATTACATGAAACCATGGATTTGAAGCTTCTATTACATTTAAAACCCAGGATGCTGGAGCTACCAGAGCCATAGCTATCTGCCTGTGAAAGCTGCATACAGGAAATGGAAACAGCCCTTGAGAGAAACGCATACTGTAGTTAGCAAGGCTGGAATAGCAGAGCCATTTAAGGTAGTTGATGCCAGCATTAAAGCCATAGGATCTGGAGTTTGCCCTGCTGAAATTTAGGTTTCGCTTTGGTTCAATATTTCTGTGCTCTGCTCCCATGCCTCCATTTTGGAATGGCAATGTACATTCTGTGCCACTGTATGTTGGAAGTTTTATTTTACAGGGGCTAATAATTAAGTGGTTGCTTTGTGTCTCAGAGGAGATTTTGGACTTTTAAATTGTGTTGAGACTGAAAACCCATGAAGACATTTGATGTTCAACTATATACATTTTGCAATATGATATATCCAAAGCCTATGGGTCCAGGGAATGGCATGTGGTGATCTGAATGAGAAAGACTGTCATAAGCCCATATATTTGACTGCCATCAGTTAGTTAATGGAACTGTTTGGGAAAAATTAGGGGATGTGGCCTTGTTGGAGTAGGAATGCCACTGGTGCTGGGCTTAGAGGTTTTAAAAACATGTTATTCCCATTTAGCTCTCTCTGTGTCCTACTTGTAGATGGGATGTAAGTTCTCAGCCAATGCCACAGCACTGTGCCTTACTGTCTGCTGCCATGCCTTTCACCATGATGGTCATGGACTCACTTTCTGAAACTATAAGCCTCAATAAACTCACCTGTAAGTTGCTTTGGTCATGGTGTTTTGTCTTGGCAATAGAGACATAATCGAGACAATGATAAAGATGGATATAGAATAGAAACGTACTGCATCTGCATCTACTGGACAAAAGCATATGCAGCACACAACCATTGTTCCCAGAGCTTCCTTTCTCAGTCTTTCAGTAGCTAGCAACTCGAATAATTGAAGAATGATGCTGTGTTCTTAGCTCACTCACTCTTAATTTTCCCCATTTTCACTTGTATGCCATTATTTTCATGAACTATTTATTTTAAAACTATGTAATCCTCTTTCAAACTTGTTCTAAAAATATCTCCCTTGATCTCTGATTTCCTCTTCTATTCACTTCAATTTTCAAGGTCACTTAGGAAAGCGAAATCAGACTCATGCAAACAGCAACAAAAATATTTAAAAGTTTCTTCTCACAAGAGAAAGCTCTTTTACCCACTGTTATCTGCTAATGCATGGCCATCTTCTTCCTGACTCCTGTCTTTCATTCTTTCCTATGAACCATAGCTCTTCAGTCTTTTGGCAGGATGAAAAAATGGAATGGGCTGTTTGTACAAGACCTACAGAACTATAGATTAAAGAGGAAAGGTGCTGCAGAGCATCACTGGAGAAAACTATTTACTAAACACAATTGGAATCATTAAGTAGTCTTTCACCAGGAGCAAACATACAAGAGCTTGCCTGCTAGTCCAGGTGTGATTTGTCTTTCCATGGGAGTTGTGTTGCATACAACATAGCCCTGTGCATTATGTGCTCTCAGTAACTACATTCTCAATGTGTGGCAGGCAGATGAGGAGTTGAGCGTTTGTTGCCAGACTGCTTTGTACATGATGTCTAACATATTTACTATTTAGTTATCTGTGGACAATGGACTCATTTGGAAGACTGTGTTTTCTAGTAATGTTGGTACCTACAGCCATAACTTCTCACCAACAAAATTATCTAAATATTAGCTGAACAATGACAATAATAGATATGCCAAACTAGACAGGGGAAAGATCATGTGGCCTCAACCCTATTCAAAGAAAGAATAACAACATCTAAGGAAAGCTGAAAGTAGGAGAAATAACCTTCCCCAGGGAGGAGCACACCAATACTTTATCCAATATCAAGTGATCAACCCTGAAATCCAGTAACATTGTATAGACTAGGCAGGTTATATTTAGGGACGTGTGTGTGTGTGTGTGTGTGTGTGTGTGTGTGTGTGTGTCTGTGTAGGCATGAAATAACATTTAATAAAAAAAGAAGTCATAACTTTGAAAGAGAGTAAGCAGGGGGATATGGAAGGGCTTGCAGGGGGAGGAAAAGGAAGGGAGAAATGTAATTATCTTATAATATCAAAAATAAAAAGAATGGTAAAATATAAAATATGCTCAATATAAATAAGCTGAAATTTTTAAAGAAAATAATATCAAGTGGGGGGGGGTCACACAATCTTGCACAACCCTTGTTTCTCTCATATGCAAAATTTAAACAATTGAAACATACATGTAGTACAGAATAACATGAAGAAAAGAAAACAAGGAGCTCTAGATATAAGGAGGTGAGGAATGTACAATGAGGAAAGTACAAATGACTGACACAAGTTAGGAAGAAGACATAAAGTTAATTGTGTTTCTAATTCTGCTTCTGCCATAAAATTTTTGGTTTTGGTGGTAGATATGTGCATAAAATATATTTTGATACTGAAATTGTAAAATTAATGTGAACTTTGCAAATTCTGTTTGCTCATTCTAAGTTTTATAGACTTTGGGTCTGGTTAGTTTTTCTGTCTGATGTCTATTTATTTGCAAGCTTTTATGATACAGTTAAAATATATATCAGTTGATATATATCTGAGACATCATTTTCCTTACCAGATAATCAAATGCTAGAACTTTTAATAACAAAATGTAAGAACAGGCACTTTCCTAGACTACTAAATGGAATAAGAATTTTACTGCCTAAATTAAAAATGCAGATTAAGCCGTCCCAATGTTAAGAATGTACATATATATGTATATACGTATATATTATTGTATATTAGTGAACATGAAAAGCATATAAACCAAGTCACATGAAGGTACTCATTACAACATTATTGTAACAGAAAGCTAAAGCTAACCCCTCTGTGCTTATCAACACAGCAATAAAAATCACACAGTTGGTCTACACAGATAAACTATGCAGCATGATGACAAAGCTAGGTATGCACACATGCTTACAGTATATGTGTACTATGTACAAGGCCCTGTGTTTAATACAGAGTATCACAAAACACCCAAAGGTAGAACTATATAAAAGAGGAAAGTCTCATAGCTCTTCATAGCTTCCTTGTTTACGTATATGAACAACCTCCTCCCCATCCTTTAGACCCCAACAATTATTGACTTGTGTCCTGTCATAGATTATGTTGTATGGTATGTATTTCCTCAGTCTATACTTTAGGATCTCAGAAAAGTCCACAAATCATTTATAGTAGATTGAAATAGTTATTCTTTAAAATGACACAAATAACTTTCAAAAAGATGAACCAATAGAGACAATGGATATTTTAGGGATGGGTGGGTGAGTGAGAGATGGTGGACAGAACCTTATTTGTTAAAAATGTTATCTGATAAACTTATTCTAAGAATGTCTGTTTGGTGAACAGGACAGGAAAGGAAGACTTGTTTACCACAGCACCTCTCCACGTATACAAAGACTCTGGGACTAGCCACTTAGAGCACTCTGCTCCCACTAGAAGTATTTCTCAATCTGTGGTTCATGACCCCTTTGGGACTGAACAACCTTTTCACAAGGTCATCTAAGACCATCAGCAAGTACAGACACTTGCATTATGAATCACAACAGTAGCAAAATTACAGTTCAGAAGTGGAAGCTACAATAATTTTGTGGTTGGAGTCACCACAATATGAAGAACTGTATTAAAGAGTCACAGCATTAGGAAGGTTGGGAACCGCTGCACTAGAGAAATTATACCAATGAACAAGACACTTGAGTGTTGAAGGGAGTTCTCAGTTGTAAGCAACCCTTGTGCTTGGGTTCTGACCATTGCATTTTTAGGACACTTTCATAGCTGCCATGATTTCAATGGTTGCCAGCCACAACATGGCATGAGGGTGAGTCCCACACTGTCCTTCCAATTTGATAGAAGCAGGAAGTGAGGTACTGTGAGGCTAGTTACTGAGAAAAATAAGCATCTGCGTTACTCTTAACTATGTTGTGCTTTCCAGATTGTAAGGAGATGCTAAGAAGACATGCTCGTGATGCAGATGAAGCCTAAAGGTTCCAGCAATAAGGCACAGGTTTAGAAGGCACCACAGGAATAAAAGGCTGGGGTAGACTCCACTAACAGACTGGAACATTGGCAGACTGGATAGAGTCAATTGCACATCCCCTGTTCTTGGCCTTGCACCAGGCACATGAGGACTTGATTGGTCTAATGGGGGCTTCTCTGCTGTGTTCTAAGACCCTTTGTTCTTCTGTGCTTGGAATATGGGACTTCCACAACTCCCCAAGTCCTCAGGGGTATGTAACAGGCCTGCCTTTGCCATTTAGAGAGGAGCTAAGTGTGGCTGCCAAGTTTTCTGCAGGACTTGCTCAGCATCTGTACATGACATCATTCATAAATGACATCATTCCTCATGTTTTACAAAACCTTCTGCTTGGTAATCTAGGAGTGCTTATTTAGCACAACATTGTGCATTTTTTAAATTGCAAAGTAATACAAAAGGCACCGAAATGGTATCAAGAGAATGGCATCTTATGCCTAAACCCTTGAAAAATGAATCAACAAAAATTCCTTTTGGCTAAATAGTCCTCTTCTCCATAAAACTGTCTAGTCTGTGTGTGCTGTGGATGCGGGAAATGTAAAAGCAATGGGTACTATTGAACAGTGGCCAACAAATGTTCACTGGGCGGAATCAAGTATGCATTGCATTTCCCCAAGCCAGATAGAAATATCTACACCAGAGATCTCATGTTCTACTGGTAATCCAGATATTAACACTCAGATAACCACATCATTATAACTGGGATGGTTGTCATGATATACTGGGAGCAGTACAAACCATATGCTACTGATGACTTTGTAGGCCAGAATGGGGCAATGTGAGACATGAAAGATGGTTCAATGTACAATAAGCTAGAATGAGAGGATCTACTCAGAATCTCCAGAATGTGACATTCAATTATATTAGGAGGGCGAGCAGAAATTAGACTTCTGCAGAGAGGCAGATCAGCCAGAGGCACAGAGGTCAGCTTGTATATAGACAGAGGGAGAAGAGCCAAGAGTGGGCCAGCAGAAATAGAAGTATGAGGGCCGCATGACAGTCCTTTAATTAGGGATCAGCAGCCATCCTATGTCAAGCTTGCAGGCCACAAGAAGGTTTTGACTGAGGTTCCACCAGACAACTGGGGAAACCACCCATGGGATGTGAGCTCTAAGAGAAGAAAGATGCAGCAGCTGCTTGCTGCTTGCTTAAGGAAAGTGTTCTGGAGTCACCTTCATGAAGAAGAAAAGCATAAATCTTACCTGGAATGAAAAGGAAAGAGAAAGAACTGTTTGTGAGGGTCTCTGTGTGGGATGGTTGACCTGTGTGGCTAGAACGGGTAACGCTTGACCCACACCAGTGACACAGACTGTTCAGTAAACTGGTTTCTGGATGACCACAGAGTTCTTCTGGGATCAATGAGATGTACAGTTTGAGGATAACAGTGGTCATCCTTGCCAGCTCCCCTGTTACTTACTCTCGATCCCTCTACAAAAGAAACGCTAAGTGCCAGTTTTGATAATGGCATTCTGGGATCCCTGATTATTTGTCTGCTCAGGTTGTTTCTCTGTCATAAAGATCCTTGGCCGCTATGGAATGATGCAACAAAAGAGAAGTAAGTGTTCCGTGTGAACAGCTCCTTGCTTTGGACAGTTTATTAGTTTGTTTTCTCCTGCTGTGACCAAAACTAACGTGGAGGCAGTGTTTCTAAGCTTACAGGTTATACTTCATTATTGAGAAAAGCCAGATGAGAAGCTCAAGCCAGGGACAAAAGATCCCATCAAGAAACACTGTTTATTGGCCTGACTCTTTCTACCTGCCAGGATTCTACCTCCCAGGACCACCTGACCAGGCTGGCACCCCACACAGTGTACCTGGCCCTTCCACATCAATCATCAATCAATAAAATGCCACATAGACATACCCGGAGGCTATTCTGATGGAGGCAATTCCTTGACTGAGGTTCCCTCTACCTAGGTATGTCAAGTTGATAATCAAGGATACCAATCACAGATATAAAAGATCAATTTGCCTGAGCAAGTATAATGGTCTGTCATATGAATAAACAAAGCTATGACGGTCAAGTTCATTGCACAGTGTCATACACAAAGCCACAATGGTGGGTTGTTTTGAACTTAGGTGATTTTAGTTCTGATCTCAGTGGTTCCAAGGGTCAGTTTTATCCCTAGTAACCAGACTTAATAACTTTTAGGCTTTGGTTTCCATCCCAGTCTACCAGAACCATCAGATGCCTGGTCATATCACAAACAATGGCCCAGAGGAAAATTAAGAGGCTTCACTGTGGGCAGAAAACAGACAATCAGCCAAGAAGATTGCCCTGCTTCAAGTTTTATGGGGTATGAGTTTAATAGAATTTCAAGAGCCCTGTTAATGAAAAGAATACATTACTAGGCATAAAAGTGAATATCCACTTGTTGAGAAAGTCCATTAACTATAAAAGGTATGTATCAAAGCCACAAATATTATAAATTCAGCAAAACAGCATGGTACTTTCACTAACTGACACCTTTCTTCTCTTTTGTTCTTACTATTTTTTAAAGACAAACTGTATTCTATAGCCCAGGCTGGCCTAGGAAATTTTGCAGCAACACTTCTAGTACATTCATGTTTTTCCACATCCTTCTTTTAACTGAGAGAATGAAGATTTTTAAATTTCCTTTTACTTCATCCAATTTTGTATTGTGGTGGTTTTTCAATGGAGAAAATAGAGAATTAGTCTTCAAGGGAATGTGTTAAAAATTTTATTATCAATAAGTAAATAAGCACCTTTCAATTAAACAACTCACTTCGATAATTTCTTGTAGATATCCACAGGTTGATCAAATTTCCCAAATCTCATACTGTGTTTCCTTTCTTCTTTTATAATTACAGATATTCTCAAACCATGACACTATTACAGTCTTGTGCTTTCTAAGGTTAGGGATTTTGATAAATTTGACTTTCTGTAATTTATATTTTAAAAGGAAGAAATTGTGAATTTAAAATTGCCTACTCAAAGTCATCATTCACAATCCTGTGTTCTTGCCAGTATAGATTTCCACCTGACTGATATCAGGTGGAATGGTCCTATATCCTTCCTGGTCACCACAGTACATGCCTGGTGTTACTTAATTTTATACTAGGAGCTCCTGGCTCCATCCATTTCCAGGTGTGTTGTTCCATGATCACTCACACACTTGCATTGCTGATACTTTGTATTCTACGACATACATAGAATGGTATAATCTCTGGCCAGGTGCCTTCATGGCAGAAAAATACTATTTCTCTTGTTTAGGCAGAGAGGGGAAAGTTAGCTTGTCATAACTTTATTAAAAACCCCCACCATGCCTTAAAGACGATAGCTGTGTCTCCAGCTTTCTTTTAGTGAGATTCTAAAAATGTCTACAGGCATTCAATTTCTCCATATACAGGAAGAATGTTTTGGAGGGGAAATTAGAGCAGAAAGAAACTGTGGTCTTAACTCATCGTAGTTTAATTTTCTTGCCTTGCATATTTCTCATGAATGTGTAAGAGAGTTAATACATGGCTGGAGTGCATTGCAGGATGGTAGAAAAAGTCATCCTAATGAAAAACTGCAGTTTCGATTCTACAGCTTTGTGGCAAAGGCTTGGAACATCAGAACTTCTCAAAGGAATAAACTTTTTTCTAGCTTTTCTTGAAATAGAGCAATTCTAAAAAATGCATCAAAACACAAAAACTTCAAATACATAAAGCTAGTTGGGACAAGATCAACAAATTAAGATTCATTTCTGCATGTAATAATCTTCTAAAATTCAACTAGTCTAAAAGGTGAATAGATATAAATATATTATGTTCCTCTCATCTACTTATAAATCCTTTCCCATCTCTTATTCACTCTCTAAACAACTCCAAAAGTAAGTGTTATTATCTTCACTCTACAAATAATGAAACTGAGGGTCACATGGACTTACGTCGGCTCATCCTGTTTATAAATATTATCTTAATAACTGTCTGCCCACCAGGTTCTCTAGGAAAGCAAGACCACAAAGAAGGCATGTCCCTCTCTTGGAAATCTTGCATCAGTCTCTCCTTCTTTGGTTATCTAAACACAAAACAAAATAAACCCCTCCTCACCCACGTCCCACGTCCTCCACTCCAGTGATTTCTTAGAACTTGTGACGCGGAAGGATCCTGATAGTTTTGTTTTGGTTTTGAGTTCTAAAAAAGGAAGAATACACAGACACACAGACACAGACACATAGACACAGACACAGACACACACACACACACACACACACACACACACACACACACACACACTCTCATACCCTAGTGTGTCCTTTTCTGCTTGATTTCTACTAGTTGGGCCTCAGAGTGGCTGTGGCTCTCTCCTGAAGTTAAATGCTCTTCCTGGGAACAGCATTAAGTTCCATGAGTCCAGTTGTACACTAATATCTCCCTAGGTAGACCTGTAGTCTTCACTGCTGCTCCACAGCTGCCTTCAACATCTCTTGGATGCTCAACATCTCTTCACAGTAAAGGACCCAGATGGTACCCAGCCTTCTCCCCTTCTGTGCAGGTTCAGAATCCTGCTGTGCTTGCTTTCTTTTAGCATGTTGCAGGTGTTTTGTTTTCCTTATTCTGAGCTTTGCACAGCCTCCCTTCTTCTTTCAACACTTTCTGATGCCTTCTTCACTAAGCTATTTCCCTAAGTCTCAGTTTAAATGTCACTCTCAGGGGATACCATCTCTGACCTTCCCCTACCAGGAAAGAGCTGGGAGCCACTCTCATCTTTTATATGTCATTCAGCCAGTTGATATTTTTGTCAGTGAGGAGCCTGACTAAGATAGTCTAAGTTCAGCCTTTCATTTGAAGGGGCCAGAAAGAGACACTTTGGAGGTGACAAGGCACAACACAAGGTTTCTAACTTATTAGTGCAATGACAATTACCTCATAGATTAGAATTGTTGCTGCTGCTCCATCTGTTGCTTCCCAATTCTCAGAAGAAAAGTAAAGTATAATAGACCTTCCTTCTAACTTAGCTATCCCCCTTTAAGGAGTCACCCCGCAAATATCACTGAATAGCTAGGCTTGTACATAATAAAGCAGTAGTTAGTAGTATGGGCACATTAGCTAAAGGATAGGTTAGATTAGGTCTTTTATTTGGACATAGTTAAAAAGTTCTGACCACAATAAAAAATGGAAAAAATGTTATGTGCAGTAGGCAAGCCACACTTTTCAACATACTTACATACTTTCGTCAAAATAATCCGGTTAATTGTCTGAATCACCCACTAAGCAGAAAGATACAGAAAGGAAAGCCAGTGTCTTTCTATTCTCAACACAAAACTCAATTTTTGTGTGAGAAAATCACTACTGTTTCTAAGTGAATTAATGCATTTTATACCCTAGGAAGATTCTTTCCAATTGATCTAAAGGAGGAGGAGGAACACGGATGGCCACACGATTATGTAATCATGATAAATTATCTCTTGGTTTATAAGAGCAGAGCATGCTGGGAACAAGCCACTGCTGGGTGAGCTCTTTAGGAGGGAAGTGAGTCTTCACACACACGTTACCTCATGTCTACTTATGGCAAAGACAAAAGTCGAACAAATGAGATATATTATGCACATTCCTGTATTTATCTCCTGTTGTAGAACTTCAACGTTTTACTTTTAGTTAACTTTATCTTGCCTATGGCAATTTCATTTAAAATTCTTCCTTTATGCTAATAGTTTGGGACTATTCCTCCTGAAGATTTTTAGAATAATTTGTCTTCTTCTTTCCTGTCTTCTAATGACTGGGTAATAGAATGCTCTGGACAAAGACATAGACAACACAATGTGTATCACATGGGTCTTCTGGGGTATGCACAGGTGTGAACGGATGCTCAGCTATTCCATGAACTGCAGTAGCCTTAGCAGCCAGTTTTCTTCTCCCTAAACCAGCTTTAGAGAGTTGAGAAGTCATGTCATGACTTTAAACCATGGTCATAAAAGCCAGCATTTAAACATGCCTGTGGGATCACTACGGAATCCAAGAATACATATTTACAGATTGATTTAATCCATAGAATTGCAGCTGTTTTCAAAGCAGAACTTCCCTTTGCAACTTAAGAAACCACTTGATGACTTCATAATTCTGTTTTGGAAATCTGTGCCTTCAGTACTTGCTCCTGCAAGGATTTCCATCTCTGTGTGAGGATGTATTCTGTCTTGTGAGAGAGGGAAGGTCACTGAGATGGATGGATGAGGCAGGGATACAAGGCAAGAGCTCCAACTGTTTATAGCAGCATCTTCCAGTTGTACTCAGGCCATTCCCAGTGCCACCAGAGACAAGGTCTCAGGGATTGACTCTGACTTCATCTAACATTTAGCTGTGTCCATCTGCCTGTAGCAGCTTGCAGGAGGCTCATTACTAACCAGAACTGGTGTTGCCCATGCAGCCTGTGATGGGTTTTCAGGGATGTGTAGGATAGTAATCAGGGCCCAGAAAGGAAGCTCCCTTTTGGGAGGAATATTTTCCTGGGTAATTGTTCCTTAAAGTTAAGGGTGATATTTCACGATGGTGCATGGCCTGATCTTTGTGAGTGACAGTTCTAAATGGGTGCTATTCCTGCCATCACTTGCTGAATCAATCTTTGTCATTTTAACAGGCATAAGGAAGAATCTAATTTGGCCTTTCATTTGCATTTGTGTAATCTCTTGTACTTTAGCATCCAAATACACATTTGCCTACTCACACACACAACTTTGGTGAAGTGCATCCATTCAAATCTTTAACCCACTGTTTTTTTTTGTTTTGTTTTGTTTTATATATAAAAAAAACTGGGGTCACTTGTAGCTATTTCTAACACAATTATCAAATTATTTAAATGTCATGTAGTTATAAAATAGTACTGTATCAGAAACCACAGCTTAACAATTGTAAATTTATTATGCTTTTGTTGTAAAAATAGTTGATCTTGAGTTTTAAAGTATCTTTAGTTGTTAGGTTGCTCTTAATTTATTTTGGTTTGAAGTATGGAATCTGTATACTTTTACCATTATGACAATTAATGCTTGGGTCTTTGGACTTCAAATCTATTTCACATAGATGTCACAGGAGTGGGTTTAAAATAAGTGAACCTATCTCATCAATCTGTTTTTTAACATGCTAAATTTAGCTTATTTTTTTTAGATACTACTAGTACAATTTCTTACTCTCTTTACTATTTCATGGGTAATGAGACAGGTTTACCCCCACTTGTTCATTTCCAAACTTTGTAAAATTTTAAGAGACCTGCTGTTCTGTGGGTCATAATTGAATCAACTCTTTCATGGTTTCTTAGGAAATGATAGCTCTATAATATTAATTATTCCTGTCCACAAAATGATCCCTTCTTTGGGTTCTCAATATTTATGATTGAATAAATTTCCAGACCATTGTTTGGTCTGTTGGAGAACTCTAGATTATTAAGACTTTCAGACTTAAATGACCTTTGTGGCAGTGTATTGTTAATAATCTAATAAAGCTTTTCTGAAGACTAGAGAAGCAAAACATCCAGCCACTGTCTAATCTCTACCTTACACTGGGGTGATCCTGTCCTCAGCATGGCTGGAGAATGGGCGCCAAATATTAAATGCTGAATACCTGAGCTTCTGTCTTATATTCTTCTCTAGCACTGGGATTAAAGTCATGTAGCACCACAGCCTGGCCTCTATGGCTGTGGCTAGCTTTGCATTCTGAACTTTTGGCAAGTTTTGTTAGATCAAGAACAATATGTTAGTACAGATCTTCACCAGCATTGGCCAACCAGAACTATGCATCATAGAGTCTGAAGCTGGATAACCCTGTACACCATGTTGCCCTAGCCCTCAATGGTCCTTGAAAAAAAAAACAAAACCCAAAGGCTGAATGTCTGGGCATGGTACAGTTAGCCCCAAGATTGATCTCTGTTTCTTTACATTGGTTGTATGAACTCCATGTGCATCTTTGTTTCTTACTATACTGCAGAATGACCCTCTATTTCAGTAAGGCCAATGTCTTTATGCACAGCATCCCTAGGGCTCATGGAGGTAAGAAATAGGTTTCCCACAAGTCACTGTACACATGAAGACCATCTGCTTGTCAAGAGTCAGGGTAGTTCAACAGCAAACACTGGAAATGGAAAGTGAACATTGCCTGGAGGTTTTGAGTTACAGTTTGCTGGCCTAGGGGATCACCAGTGAGGATGTACACACTTAAGCTCTTTTTGCTGCACTGTAAAATTCTAGGAAGCAAAAGGAGTGCTTCTTTATCTCCTCAGAAAGGATTTTTAAAGGAATTGAGGCCATCACCAAGGGGAAAGTACAAAATTTTGTAAGCGACTGGGCCTTGCTCATTTATTAGAGTGCACCAGAGTACTTACTCTATGGGTCAAAGTACCCTGGAGAATCTCATAAAAGCTACCATCCCCTGTCTATAAACAGGCACATGCATTTCATACAATATCAAGGTTTATGAGGGCTTTGCAGCCCATCTGTAGGTTTCACAAGCCCTGCCAGTTTCATGTACTTCTATCAAAGCCCCGAGAAGTAAGCAGGCTGTCATTGGCTATCACTTAACAAAGTAAGGAAAGAGAGAAGAAAAAAGTTAGCTGTGGGCATGTGTGAAAGTAGGCAGGGTGTTAATGGATATGAAATATTTCTCAAAAATCCTGGGGTGCATTTCCTGATCAGAAGAAACAGGGTTTTAGATGCCTGGAACAAACCTTGGAACCTTCAGCACACTGACAATGGTACAGAAATAAGAAAGCAGGTCAAGCAATCGAAGGGTCAGCTTTCTTGCTGACAACAGGTAACACCGACTTGACAAATATTTGGGGAGCTTCTGTGAGATTCAGCACAGAACTGAGGAGGAGACATAGTGCTGATGTAGATAGAGATGGTACTTATTGCCCATAAGGAACACTGACACAAGCAGGTACAGAATGACAAGTTGTAAGAATGTAATCTTTTACAAGCTGGTCTCCTGTGAGAAAGGAAAGAGATCTGGAGAGCTACCTCTCATATCTCCCACTGAGGAAAAAGACTTGTCTCTTTAAATTTGTGATTGTATGAATGATTGGGAACTGAATCACAAAGGCAACAGCCCCTGAGGAAAGCCAATGTAAGCCTAGGAAGCCCAAATGGATTCTGAGACCAGGCATCTACCATGGGAGTGGTGGGGACGTCTAGGACCATTAATTAGGGCTTTATATGAGACTTGTGGTTGGAAATCTCCAGGGCATACTGTCTGTTCCTTTGCTACTTTATGGACATTTTAATCATTTTGTTCATTAACCACCTCATGGATATCATATGCTATAAAAAATACTTATCATGCCCAAGCAAATAAATCTATGCTAATGCTTTTATTTCTTCACTGCAAGAATTTCTTCCTGTCACCAAGAAGTATTTCTTCAGACATCCAAATATTTACGTTTGTTCGGGACAAATTTTATTTTATGGTCACTAGAAAAGAAAGGAGACAAAATAGATCACAAAGTGCTGGGGGATGCTTTCCTGACACAACCAGGAAATAGATTGCTCAAATGAAGAAAACAGAAGCACAAGAAGCATGTACAAGTAGACACAACAAAGGGATTGATTAAAAAAAAAAATCTAAGGTTAGCTATGCAGTAATCATTAGAAAGAAAAAGGAAAGTGGGCAAGATAGACCACTCCTACACCCCCATGATGTCATTGGTGCAATAATCGTGAGGCTCTAATCCAGCTACCACGTGACATCCTGCATCTCTAATGGTTTGTTTGGAGAGGTGGAGAGGACAAGAAGGCACACAGAGAAACACATCCCACAACCTGAGTGTATCCTCAAATGCCGAATTTACATTGGGAACTGTACCCATGGACTCAGTTTGAAAGGACCTCCCTATATTCATGTACACTGAGCTTCCAGTTTTGAACAAGTGATATTTCAAAAATGGACTTTGTAGTCATCACTGTTGCACACTCATTAATTTCACTCATTCCCTCATCATCCTCATAGCAAGACCTTTGCAGACACAGTTCAGTCAGCCTTTCTCAATGCCTTTAAAGCCGAATATGAAAATGTCTTATCTGCTAAAAATCTGGAGTCACATGGCAAGAGTTCTTTATGTTTTAAAAGTGTATGGAAAAGCCAGAGAGAACCTCATTTATGTGAATACACCATAATTTCGTGACTAGATAAGATATTGAAAGTGGAAATGCTTAATTTGTTTTATGAGGTGCAAGTGAGTTGATTTTAGCCTTCTATTAATATGTGCCCAAAGCATGTGGTACCTGGTGGCTATATTAAAAACCCTGTAGGATTTCTGCATTTAATGTACTCATGATCAAAATAGAGACCTACAGAGAGATGTCTTATAAAATCAAAATTGCAGATTTCCTTATTGGGAAGGTTCCCAAGCCTTCCATCATTAATAATTTATAAGGAGAAAGGATTGACTTGACTCATTGTTGTAGAAATTCCAGTTCATGGCTGTGTATATCCACTGTACAAGGTGAGTTTTAAGGAACTCTTTCTTTCTTATATCATGGTTCTGGAGAGCTGGCCATTTAGGGGTAGATGTTCATATGCAAGTATGATAGAAACATGGCCTCTCCCCAGAATATTTCTGGCCAAAAGTTTGCTCAGAAAAGTACTCTCTCTCTCTCTCTCTCTCTCTCTCTCTCTCTCTCTCTCTCTCTGTGTGTGTGTGTGTGTGTGTCTGTGTGTGTGTAATTTCTATTCTCTGGTCTTTACCATATGGATATACTGCTTTTGATTTATTCTATATTCAAATGCAAAACATTAATATACTGTGTTATCCTAAAACAGTAAAACATTGCCTGTTTGGGTCCTTGACTCTAATTACTCTCCATGGTCCCACTCAAAAGGTCTAATTGGGATGAAGATGGCTTACATCCTTCACCAAAATGGTTGTGACAGAGATAATATCTATGTCATCAGTACAAAGACAACTAAAGAGGCTAAACCTCTGACTCAGTCAATTAAATAGCTACTGAAATGTAGCTATTTGTGAGCTATTCTTTGCATGTGATAACAACCAGATCTCTTTTCTATGGCAGGCCTCTGCTGACTCAGGGTCTCAGAGTTTCTTCCGGATCAGCAGATCTCAGCTTCTTCAGAACAGCAAGATAAATAGTAAATATCTAATAAACTTATGCATGTTTAACATTAGCATCTAATAATAAACTTGGTCTCTTTCATATTTTGAATGGTCAAAAGAAATTTGCAGTATTTCCCACGGAGCTTAGATATGCTTTTTTCCTATTATATTATTCGAGTACGTAGAACAGATTATTTCAACATTTAAAAAAAGATGTATGTATCCAACACCTGGCACTTATTAGAATCCACATGGGTAGAGTGAGCATAGTAACATCTGCATGAGTCCCACCCTCCTATCTTTGAGGAGTAACACTGGCATGTGTTTGAGTGCTGTAAATAATTCGTGTATAGTCAAGTTTTAGACACAAAGCTACTTTGTGCTGAATTACTGACTTTACAATGGGCTTTCTGGAAAGTCAGCATGGTTATGAAGTTGGAGGCTTTTTTAAGTCACAATTTCATATACTTAAGATTTCCTCTAATGGATCCCTTATGGGCAGGGTTGAATATTTTATCCACATTTTTATGGGATCTGATAACATTATACCACTAAACTCCAAATAGAGTGACATCTGATGTTGTGTAAAAGGATTGCTAAACTTTTCAACAAACGGTGTCATATAAATACAAAACTAAGATACTCAGTTTTTCAAATAAAGTGGGGAAAAAATCTCCATTTTTGGCAAGGAAATCTTGCAGGGGCTGGCAAGGGTTTCTCATAAAAGCCTCTGATTCATTTTGATTAAGCATCAAATTAAAAAGAAGAAGGAGAAGGAGAAGAAGGAGGAGGAGGAGGAGAAGGAGAAGGAGAAGAAAAAGAAGAAAAAGAAGAAGAAGAAAGAAAGAAAGAAAGCAAGGAAGGAAGAAAAAGAAAGAAAGAAAGAAAGAAAGAAAGAAAGAAAGAAAGAAAGAAAGAAAGAAAGAAAGAAAGACCCAGATTCACCACTGCTGTCTCACCCTTTTTCTTTTTCTTCTGGCTGACATAAGCAGGCAAGGTTATTGCTCTACAGATTTGCCTGTTGGGTCACTGAAGCTGTGTGTGTCATAACTAAATGGGCACTAAAACTTCTGAAGTTCATGGCAGGGAAGACCATTAGCACACATATAAATGCAACTGGAGTGCTATTTAAATTTCTATTATGAGAGAAAACCATTGGCTAGTATCTGTCAGACTTTATATGCAAACTCTAAATTGGAAGATGTAAAAATATTGACAGAAGCTTGACTCTGAACTTCACATACCTTTAAAAAATGAAATAGGACCATAAAGATGGTTTAATGGAGTGGATCATACATAAAAGCAAAAATTGGTAGTAAATGAAGACTCAACATCAAATATATACTTTCCTTTTCTCGTAGACATTTTCTGAGGTTTCTATCTGGAGGGTAGATTTACAGACAGCCAAAACAAGCTGTCAAAACAGTTTTTAAGGCTCCTGTGAGTGACTCTTTGGCATAATGCAGATGAAATGGTTGACTGCACCTTTTCTCTTCAGAACAGATTGCTCTGGCAGTATGAACCTGTCATGTCTGTCCACAACCCGCAAGACAGAGGGTCCTAAAAACACTTTAAGAGTGTGACTTGTTTCTCATATGCCTAAAGATCTCATCATCATCAATTAGTATTAGCTAATTGTCCAAGTCGTCGGGGTGAGCTGAATTGCCTCCCGTTTAGATAAAAGCCCTTCTGCTGTTGAAGTGGGCCATGCTACCACATCATTTATTTTACATTGTTAGGGAATGAGTCAATGTGTGATGTGGAACTTTCTAGAAAATATAGGCTTATTTGTTAAAAAGAAAAATGGACTTATATGTAATCATATGGAAAGAGGTCTCTCCTATGTATCCATACCCACCTGTATTCTTATAAATACTATACAAAACAGATGCTAAATTCCTAAGGTTCTAATTATGATAATTAACTATTTAATTAATGCAAAGGAGGTAGGGAAACAAGAGGACAGTTTTGTCTAGGAAAGGAACACAGCATTGCCTTGAGGATCCAGGCTGCTGGTGAACTCTGCCTCTGTCCCCTTATTAGCTGTACATATTTAATCTCATCTTCGAGCTTCTGCAGCAACAGCTTCCTGTTTGAAAGGGAACACAGTGGTGACTGCAGAGATGGTTCAGCAATTAAGAGCATTGGCTGTCCTTCCAAAGGACTGGTGTTCAGTTCTCAGCATCCACACAGTAGCTCATAACTGTTTGAAATTCCAGGTCTGGGGGATCTAAAACCTCTTCTGGCATCTACAGGCATTTCATGCAACACAAAGCACAGGCAAACATGCAGATGAAATACCCACACACAGAAAATACAAATAAATGAATCTAAAAATAATTTTAAAGGGATTACAATGGCATAAAAATAAATCAACCTTTAGCTTTTGCTATTAGATAGTTTTGCCAACACTTTTGACATCTGTTATTCAATCTGTTACAAACTGTGAAACCAGACAGCAGTTTATTAAAGTTGCATGTAATGGATTAAGAAATGAATGTTTTTCTTTCAGCTATCATGGCTGGAATATTTAGAGTGGTTCTTGCTTGACTTTGAGACTTTCTACTCTGAAACTTAGTATGTCCCTACATAATTTTTATTTTAATTTGCAAAATTGTATTGACACATGAACTCAGATGACTCCAACAAGAATTTGACAGAAACAATCTGACTAAACAGCAACTTGGGGAAAGTGTGAGAAAATTATCAAAATTAAAAGCTGCAAAGCTGACATTCATATAACTTGAGATAGGGTATAAAACTGCTGTTGAGTTTGTGATTGTGAAAATGATGAATTCACTTTCTTAGTCTGAAAAATTCCCATTTCATAAACTGGTTGTGGAAATTAAATTTGGCAATGTATATCAAGTATAGCATCTCACATATGAGAATTAAATATCAGCTATTACAATTATCATCATCTCTAATAAAAGTAAATGATACTGGATGCTATGTGATGTTCTGAATACTTATACGGTAAGATCTTTCACATCTCCTACCCTCTCTTCTTGGTTTCATTAAAAGGGTCTCATTATATCACTCAGGCTGCATCTTCCTGTGAAGCCTCCTGACTAGCTGGCATTATAGAGCAGTATTGGTTAAGTATTTTTGTTCTCTCTCTCTCTCTCTCTCTCTCTCTCTCTCTCTCTCTCTCTCTCTCTCTCTCTCTCTCTCTCTCTCCTTCCCTCTCTCCCTCCTCCCTCCCTCTTCTTCTTTCTCTCTCCCTCTTCCCCCCTCTCTCTCCATCTTCTTCTTTTTACTTGACACAAGCTAGAGAACCATCTGGGAAGAGGAAACCTAGATTAAGAAAATGCCTCCCTTGCTCTCTTTAGCCACACACACACTAATATTGGAATGATACTGAGAAGATTAGCATGCCCCCTTTATGCAAGGATGACACATAAATTTGTGAGGTGCACCATATATTTTTTGAGAAAGGTAAAGACTAAACAAGTACCTTGTTTAGTGTGATAAAGACCATAAACAAAAGCCACTTTAGCTCTTTTCTTGTGTGTTTTGTCATACTCAGAGATTTTTTTATTCATCTTTTTAAAAAAAATTAATTGTGTTATATTATTATCTCTTAAATGCCTGTTTGCTTTCTAAGGAGAGACAGAATGGGCATGGATCTTAATGGAAGGAGAGGTGAGGGGCAACTGGGAAGAGTAGGGGGAGGTGAAATCATAATCAGAATACATTCTGTTGAACAGAATATTTTCAATATAAGAATAAAATAAAAAATGAAAATGCCCCCATCAGATTGCCTTGTAGACAAGTCTGTGGGGCACTGGCTTGGTTCATGATTGCTATGGGAGGGTCCAGTCCACTGTGGGTGGTGTCAAGCCTGGATGAGTGGTGCTGGATTGTATATATATATATATATATATATATATATATATATATATACACACACACACACACACACACACACACACACACACACACTAAAACTAAATGAGCCACAAGCAGGAAGCAAGTCAGAAAGCAGTATGCATGCATGCCTTCTTCCTCAGTTCCTGCTCTAGGTTTCCTGCCTTGAGTTCCTACACTGATTTCCTTTCATGAAAGACTTTAAACTGTGAGATGAAATAAATCTTTTCCTTGCCAAGTTGCTTCTGTTTAGGGTCTTGATCATGGAGATAGAAAGAAGACTAGAATAGAGCCCATTCCTAGACTTAGTATCATGGTTTTCACACTGTACAAGGACTTACTATGTCATCTCTTTAAGTGTAGATTAGCACATTTAAAATATTTCATGATGAAGATGCTTATCACTTAGGTTTAACTTTAAAAAACGAATTTGCGTGTGAAGCTCCTCTGAAGTGTGGAATGGATGCCATGTCATGTTTGTGCTTATCCAATATGATTGTGCCATTTGTTATCAATGAATCAGGAGGATGAAAGCATCTACACATACTAATGCATCTCTATTTAAGGATGGGAAGTATTTCATGAAGTATTAGTCTTTTTCATAGCTTACTGGAAATATGGTAGCACATGAAGAATGAAGTTGATCTAAGGTAATACAAAAATCAGTACCAGGTTAATAAGAGTCCGGGTTTTCCAAGGAAAGAATCCAGGAGCCTCAAATCAATGAGAGCTTCCCTTGTCAGCATTTTCTGCATACACACATAAACACCTAAGTGCTCCAAAGGCTAGCTTTCATGATGAGCATGCTTAATAGTTACCGAACACTTTGTAATTTAAGATTACAGAGACACGCAAATCAACTGAAATAATTCAGATAAAGTTGTTCAGGGGAGAGAAGCAGACTACTGCATTTCCAGATATTTTTGACAAAATGAACAAAGCAAATGATCAAAACCTAAACTATAATGAAACTGGAGCCCAGTAAGGGGTGTTACTCACTGTGAGTACATGGCACACATGTATGTGGCTTCATGTATGCCTAAGTACACTTGTGTGTGGAGGATAGACGAGCATCAAACACTCTCCATTTTCTTTGCTGAAGTAAGATTCATAGATTCCATTCTACGAATTTAGTTAGTCAGGCTGGCCCAGGGGCCCCATCTCCTACCTGCACCCCATAGTGCGCAGTGCCAAGATTACAGGTAGACACCACATCCACTTACCTCTGTCAGAGGTCTTCATGCTTACCTGGAAATTATTGGCCCTCCACCACAAACCATTTCCTCCATGTATTATGGGCTATTTTCTGTGCCACCCCGCTCCTACTCTTCACTTCACTGCCTCCATTTTACTCTCCTTTCCTCTTTCCTTCTGATGAAGACAGATCCATTTCATGCTAAAGCATGTTAAAGGAATAGAACCGGTATGATGCATTTCATTCTGTAACTCTTGCCCTAAAATTTCAAAGTACAGCTAGGATACCTTAAGGCACAGAAGGTACACTCTTTTTATTTCAGGTACTGAATGCTGCAAGTCTGTTAGGGGCAAATTAGGTTCAATGCTAAAAACGATAATAAAGTGTAAGTCTGAGAATATAGAGCCAGGACTGGAAGTTTTAGTTTAACCCAAAGGTATGTCACCTCA
Source organism: Cricetiscus sungorus (assembly GCA_030556225.1). Taxonomy (NCBI): domain Eukaryota; kingdom Metazoa; phylum Chordata; class Mammalia; order Rodentia; family Cricetidae; genus Cricetiscus; species Cricetiscus sungorus. The sequence goes on along the minus strand of JANBXA010000180.1, from coordinate 19,260,056 downwards.
TATAGAGCAATTCAATCTCCTTTCTTAAGTTGTTTTATTTCTGAGAAGACAAATGGCTTAGGTAACAGCTATTGATCTTCCCAACACTGATGCTGTCACAAGAAAATTGATTTTGTAGCTTACAGGGAGATGCACTGGTGGCCCCTGCAGAACTACTGTGAATTGGTGACGTGCCTACTGACAGCTCAGGGTTCCCTTTTCTTACCACACCAATTTGCTTCTCTCTCTCTCTCTCTCTCTCTCTCTCTCTCTCTCTCTCTCTCTCTCTCTCTCTCTCTCTCTCTCTGTCCTTCACTCCCTTCGTCCCTCTCTCCATCCCTCCCTCCCTGTCTCTTTCTCATCCTTTCTCTGGGCAGAAGTTTCTCTTGCTTCCTTAAACATTCAGTATCCTTTCCTCAACTCAAAATTTAATTCCTAGAAAGAGATCAAATTAAATTTATTAAACTTAATCAATTAAAGGCCAGTGAGAAGTTAGTGACAAGTTAGAGAAGTCCCGGTAGTGCGCTCACCTCAAAGGCAAGCCAAGAACTTTGAGTCTGAAATCCATTAAAATCTTGTGACCTCTTGTGATGGGTACTCTTCATTGCCAGTGCAATAGTGTTTCAAACCACTTAGGTAATCATGAGGCACACTTCTGGGTATGGCTGTGAGGTTGTTCCCAGAGAAGATTAGCTGAGGGAAAGATTCAGCCTGACTTCCCTGGCACCATGTATGGTCTAGGAGCCTGATGGGATACAAGAAAAAGCATTTCTTTTGCTCAGCTTCCAGGCCACAGTGACTTGTACTGCTGATGCACTCTGCCACATTCTCTTGACATGAAGGACATAATCATTTGAAGCCATGAATGATCCCTCTCTTCCTCAAGTTGGCTGTGTCAGGCATTGTGTCACCACAGAGAGAGAGAGAGAAAGTATGTTACTCAAATAAAGTGTGAGTCCAGTTACATTGTGTCACCTTGGTCACCTCTACTATCATTCAGTCCTGGGCCACACTCACTGTGGCTCTCTATGAGACCACACCTTGTCCTGTGACAGCAGCCTTATCACTCTTTAAAAAATTTTTTTCAGAAGATTCAGCTCCCTGTTCAAACACTCAAAATGGCTCAATCTCACCCTGGCCTGGTAGCTCCTATAGCATCCCACACAGTCCCTTGCCAAGCTCTTTGGGTCCACCCCATTGTTGCCTGTCCTGAAGTCACATGGAATTTCTCTCATTTTTTAGAAAATATTTTTATTAGTTCTTTGAAAATTTCACAGAATGCATTGTAACCATAGTTCACCTCTAGCTCTTCCTCCTAAATTTTTCTTTTCTTTTTCCAGACAGGGTCTCTGGAAGTCACTCTGTAGGCCAGCCTGCTCTCAAACTCATAGAGGACTGCTTCTGCCTCCTAAGTGCTGGGATTAAAGTGTGTATCATCACTGTCTGGCCTGGCTTCTCCTTCTAATTCCTGTAAAACTCAACCCCTCTAACCCTAGTCCTCCAGCACTATGCCCTCTTGGTTTTTTATAATAACCTATACACTCTAATTTGTGTTACTCTTGTAACCCTGGATATGGGGCCATCTCCCAGTTCATGGTCAACAAACTGGGAGCCACACCCTTCAGGAAAACTGGCTCTCCCTTCCTCAGAAGCAAAAATCTTCCAATAGCTCCTCGGTTCAGGGTGGGGCTTCAAGAACTCCTTCTTACTCCACACAAAAACATTGATTGACTTGATCATATGGAAGTCCTATGCAGGCAGCAACAGCTGCTGTGAGTTTGTGAGGACAGAGATGTTGTCATATCCAGAAGACACTGACTGTTTCATTCTAGCCTTCCCTGTCCTATTATTTATCTATCCCTCTTCAGCCATGGTACCTGAGCTTTGGAGAGTGGGGTATGATATGCATATTGCATTAGTGACTAAGCATGCCACTTATATTTATTCTCTACACTTTGATTAGCTGCAATTTTCTATCTTATCCACCATCCACTTTGGGAACCAACCACTCTGGTGACGTCTAAGAGATGCAGTAATCACCGGGCAGAGGGATACAGATACGTTGCAGCTTGATACCAAGAGACGTTTGTTTTAATTTCGACTGCCTTAAACCCATGAGGATCATTCCTACTTCAAGGACTTCTTATTATTTCATTCTCTCTGCCTGGATTCCTGTTTTCAGCCTCGGGTCTACTTAAGACATCTTCTGAGGGTCAGTATGAAAGGACTCCATGACAATTGTGGTTAGTATGCTCTCCCTATTTCATTAGTCACTGCTTTACATTTCCAACTCATTATTATTATTATTGTTGTTGTTGTTGTTGTTGTTGTTGTTGTTGTTGTTAGTCCACTTCTCACTAAAATAGAAAGTCTCCACCTTTCTTGCCTAACACTCTATATTCAGAATATTTCTGAGTGTCCTGTAAGCAGGAGGTTCTCAATAAATATACAATTAAGGAGGAAAGAGATACAAAGAGTAGAAAAAAATCTTGAATCAAATGAAAAGAATACTCTATATTAGGAAAATTCTGCTACTCATGAGCTGTCTTATTAGTGGAGCTGGCTGGGTAGTCATCATCAAAAACAAACTCTCTTTGGACAAACCATGAAGCATCCTACTTTGTAATTAGTAATGGTTCTTTTCACATACTACATCATGTATATATGTATGCATGTATGTGGTTGTGTGAGGGGTATCTTTTCCTGTATGTTTTGGGTGAAGAAGGAATACTGGCATAGCTCTTTTTCTTGGCTTTATAGTTTAATTGTATCAGGTGGATACATACATAACCAGGCTATGCATGTTTCTTGAGACCTATGACCCTCTTAGTACAAGTATTACCTCTTTCAGACTACACATGTCTTTCCAACATCAATGTTACTCTTGATCATTGATGTGATTGGATTGAGAGTCATCAAGGATATTACTAAAATATTCCCTAGGGTATATTTGCAGGTAATTTTTGGAGATTAGGTCATCTGGGAGGGCGGTGACCAATGGAATAGATTAATCCTTTGTTGTATTCAGAACATGGCGGCATTATTGAGAGGTGTTGGAAGATAGGAGATGAGGCCTAGTTGTAGGATGTGGGTCATGAGGGTGGGACTTTGTCCTTCTGGCTTCCTTTTTTCTACTTCCTGTGTTTCACCATGTCTTCTTGCCATGATTGAATGAAAAAAATAAATAAAAAAGAAAAGAACACAATTGCTCCTAGATATGATGAAAGAGAAAGTTTATTATAGATAAAAAGAGAGTGCATAGCCAGCAGGAACATCTGGGACAGTCCAGAGTGAACAGGACCAGACAGCTGGGCCATGTAAGGAGAGGGTATGAAGGGGAGTGAGGGGGGCAGACCAGGAGGCCTGGAAGGAAAGGGTAGACAAAAAGGCCACAAACCAAATGGTTAGATTATATAGAGAAAGGAAAAGTTTAAGATAGGGTGTGCCAGCCAGGAGGGTCCTATCCTTGATAGGGATTTAGGGATACAGGGAGGCCCTGGCAGCCAGGTCTGCTTTGGCATGTTAAATAGGCACCTTGACCATTTGTCCATACACCTAACAATGATGTACTGAATCCTTTGAAACCATGAGCTAAAGTAAGCCTTTTATGCCTTAAGTTGTTTGGTTCAGTCTTTCTGTCATAGATCTGCAAAGGAAACAGAGTCATTCAGAGTTTCTGTCATGACCAAGGTCCAAAACAAGTGAGTGACAAGTCAGGTTCATAAATGAGGGCTCCATATACAAATCCATGTAAACTAACCTTATCTACATAGTAAAGTGATTGCAGTCCTATATGGTGCAGAACTCTGTTTGCATACTCTCTCATGCTCATGCTATTTCCCAGGAGTGGTAAGGGTTTCAGTTTGGAGGATTTCAGAATATTTCTCTTGGCCTTTCATCTCTCAAACAGAATATTTATGAAAGAAAACACAAGCATGGGGTGGGGAGGCTCCCAAGGTCCCTTCTTCATCCCCATTCAAGGAGCTACTGACAGTTGATGGATGCTATAGGATGGAGACTCACTTCTTTAAGGGGTGGCAGCTGGTCTGTGGTTTCATGAGTAACCCCACAGTTGTGCATATGTGGGCAGTGCTCACTGGACTCAAAAGGTTATTTTACAAAGTCTTGAAGTTGGAAGGAAGATAAACTGGATTTAGAAGGGAGAGATTAGGTGACTTATATGCTTAAGATGTGTTGTATTCTTCCATTAAATTAAAAGAAAACAGGAATAACTCTCTTTGTGGCCTAAGGAGGAAAACTTGATCCCATGTTAACAAAGGAAGGCACTCAAAGCTCAGGAGGCTCTGTCTACATGACAGCAGCAGGGAATGACAGAATCAAATTTTGTTTCTATTTCTTAATAAGAATTGTTTTCTGGAAGGATCTGATAAGCTCATCTACATGGGTTTAGAAACAGATTCCAAAATTTGGGAGAAGATTTGCTTTAACAAGGTAGAAAGCCATGCTTGTCTTAAACCAGAAGAATAAAGTGGAACATGGGAGTTTCCTGGTAGCCAGTAGGTAAGTTCGCATGACTGGAGGCAGTGATTACAGCATAGCATTCTGAAACTGTTAGCTAATTGCCTCTATCTCTGTTACTTGAGTTCAAGTCCTCCTAACTCTATCCATTTCTGATAATTATTTTTCTTGCCCTCCATCTTCTTATCTCTGAAGTGGAAATAACAACACTGAATTTTCGGGCAGTAGTGAGATAAATACATTCAATGTGTCCATCAGCAAGTGTGCCGCCGACTCTGAGGCCCACTGTGACCCCGATTGTTGGTGTCTGAAGACTGTACACTCAGCTTGCTGAATAGATTTGGGGAAATAACTTATCTATATCCCCCCCCCACTTTTCCTCAAAGCATTCACCATACTTCATCTTGCTTGTTTCTGCCAGAGAACAGAAAACAGGTCTATCAAAGTATCAAAACATTAATAATCAAATTGAACAATTACTTTGTTGGCCTTGATATACTTTCTGAATTCCAACCCGATAGCTGGCTATTCGACTTCCTTCCCATTTCACATGCCTTCAGTTTTATGAAGCCGGGCCTCATTAGTAACCAATTGCTAAGGAGAAATAACTGGCAAAGGCCCTAGATCTTACATGCCTAAGGGCTATGGAATGCCACAGCTTTTGTTTTTCTTAGCTAGAGGAGATGCAAATATTTAACCATGAATCATCTGAGCCAGGACTTCCTCCTGGTCACTGTGGCAGGCCTTGCTGAAATCTTTCTTTTGTCAATGTCTGGATAATCAGGGGCCTCGGAGGATATTTACTCAGCTTCTGATCGGGCTTCGCTCCTCCTTTTCCGTACAAGTGCCCTCTGGAAAGCCTCAGCTCTGGGATTATTTTTTCTAGGATTCCACTGAGCCTTTCCATATTAGCGATAAGTGGAAGGCTTTCGTGATTCCAATCCAACACATTCCTCTGTTCTCTGTTGTTACTCAGTCAACAAACACTGCCAAGCACCTTCCATAGGCCAGCCGCTAAAAGGAGTCCTGTTGAAGAGGTTGAAAATCGACAAGTTCCAAATGAAAGACAGCTATAGATGAGGTAAAAGGAAAAGATGAGGGACTGCTAAAGTGGAGGATGGACTGTATGGGTCCATGTGAGGTACAGGTTATTCACTGTGCACGGGGGAAACCGAGAAAGAAGACCTCAGAGAGATTTGCAAAGGAAATTGCACCTCAGAGTTGAAAAACAGAAGTTCCCAGGGGGCCTGTGGAGATAGGAACGTTATTCCAAGCTGAGGCTTGACACAGATGACATGGCAGTGTGAAAGAATAATTGTTCCTCACAGCTGGGCAGAACATACACATTCCATACATGCAGTAGTAGGCAAGAACCTGAGAGTTTGGACTGGATCCCAAAGAACAGCTGTCTAGGGACAATAGTATTTGTAACAATGTTCTGTAGTTCGTCTTCTTGAGAAAGCATTCCACTAACACATGGGGAAATTAGTTTTTAATCAGGGAACAATTAGTAGATAACTGCTTAACATTAAAAAAAAAACACTTATTAGATGAGTTCATTAAAGAGTCAGTTCTTAGCACACATTCAAGTCATTCCCTTACTAAAATTTGACTTTTTCAGAGCTCACAGAAATTGTAATTAAAATATTAATTACTTTGAAGATTTTTTTTCTAAAATCCTATTTTAAGCACTTTTTTAAAACTCTCATACTTATTAAAGTGATCTCATTATGCCCAGTTCAAGAAAGCCCATGCAAGCTAAGTAAACAGCTGAATGCATGTGATACATGTGTACTGAGAAAGGAATGCCATGAGGCAGGTGAAAAAATGCATTTGGATATTGCCGTGTGATCTTGAGCAACTGCAAAGTGAGAAAATCAACATTCAAGGGAATAAACTTAATACAACCACACTTTTAAAATGTCAGTGATTTCCATTGTCATGGATGAGAAGCACATATGTAGAAGGCATATAGTCTTATGGGTATTTCCAAAATAGACACCTCTGAGAAGACACATGATGTACACGATGAAAAGGACATGCATAATATAGGCCCATTTAATTATGTCTGTATAGGTGTAGGTGGCTAGTGCACTAAACAATGCATCAAAGGTTAAAAACCCCAATTTTAATAATGTCATATTTTAGAGTAATAGGGTTTTGGGTAGCTTTCTATGTTAGGTATATTTAGGGATTAATCTTATGTATGATTTATATAACAAACAGTTATTTTTACCTTGAGAAGTTGTGAATTCACAGCTTAGTGTGATCATGGATAAGCAAGCAGGTAGCAGAAAGACACATGGTATAGTTATTCATCACATCTGTTGTAAATTGAAAGTTCCTAGGTTTGAAACCCAGCTCTCCTTTCTACCCGTGTGACCAAGACTATGTATTTAATTCTGCATGCTTCCAGTCTCCTTGCCTGTAAGTTAGCCAAAGCAATAGCACCTACTTTGTAGAGTTGTGAAGGGAACCATTCAATAATTACTTGTAAGTCACTTCAATTAACATCTGATGTGGAGTAAAAATTGTATGGATGGTTATTATATTACATAAATCATTATAATTCTTGTTTAGGCTTTCTATTGCTGCAATGAAACACCTTGTCCAAAAAGCAAGTTGGGGAGGAAAGGGTTTATTGGACCTATGCTTCCATATTGGTGTTCATCACTGAAGGAAGTCAGGACAGGAACTTATACCGGGCAGGAATCTGGAGGCAGAAGCTAATGCAGAGGTCATAGAGGAGTGCTGCTTATTGCCTAGCTCCTCTTGACTTGTGCGGCCTGCTTTCTTTTAGAACCCAGGTCCACCAGCCCAGATATGCAGCCACCCACAACATGCTGGGCCCTCCCCTATCAACCACTAATTAAGAACATGCTGTATATACTTGCTTACAGCCTGATCTTAGGGGACCTGAGGCATTTTATTAATTGACGTTCCCTCATCTCAGATAACTTTAGTTTGTGCCAATTATTACTAGCACAATAACTGACTATCCTGAGTGCTTCAATGAAACTCTCCAAGACTATAGGAACAGGCAGAGAAATGCCTGACTCAACTAGCCAACTGTCAAGAAGGGGATGTGGGGGTGGGTATCTCAAAGCAGAAACAAACAAACAAACAAACTGGACCACTGATGAAGTTGTTTGTGTTAACTAAGAACTAGGGCGATAGCAAATGGAAAAGCATAGTTCCCAGGAATTTAGGAAGACAAAGCAATACCCTAGAAAAAAGGGCTACCATTGCTGCCTTCTTCTTCTAGGGTCAAAGGTAGTCAAAATTGTTTGTCTGAAGAATGAAATCAGAATATGTTACCTATCTCATCATGGGGTTGTGTAAGTACCATATTTCTGTTTCCTTCATTAAATATATTCTTCCAAGCCTCTCTCATAGACAGGGGTCTCACTCTGTAGATCAGGCTGGCCTAGAACTTACCATGTAGCCCAGACTGGCCTTGAATTCAAGATGACTCCTGCCTCAGCCTCCCCAGGGGTGGGAGTACAGGTATCAGCCACCAAAGGTAGATCCCTTTACTGCACTGAACATATACATCCAACCAAAATCCTATTGCCTTGTCTGTTGCAATTCCATTGAGAATAGTCATCTTGTTAAATAAGCCATGCCCAATCAATGGCATCTGAACTTCTGTAAAAGCCTAGACACGTGTGTACCTCCCCGTTAGATACTCCAGGTTAGGTCATAATGCAGTGGGTTTTCATCATGCCTGAGCAAGCTTGTGGTGATCACTGTTAGTCACCCTCCTCTTCCTACCCACCTTCTGACCTCGTCACTAACTTATTGCTCACACTTCCTTCGGTTATCTCAGCATTTCTTCAGATCGTGATGTAAAAGGCCTCGGATGAATGATTTGAATATGGATCAAAAGATAATCTTCTCTTTGTAAAAAAAAAAAAAGTGTCTGTGAATATTAACCTATGAAGGAGCAAGTTATGAGCAAGACTTTGATTAGAAAGATGAGCACTGGATGAGCAGAGGCAGGGAGGGGAGGGGAAGAAACTGCTGGCCCCACAGAAGAAAGAAAAATGGGAAACTGTTACAATTAGAAAGGTGGAGGAAGACGCTCATCTGTGGGGACTTCCATGATGACTACATTTGGAGGATTTTAGCATTCCTCAAAAGGGCAAACGAGATTGTCATAGGGTGCAATGACAGGAAGGGAAATAGAAACTATAAAACCACAAGAATAAAAGCCAACAGGGGTCGGGGAATAAACACCTTAAACTCTAGATGGGGAAAGGGGGAGTACAGACAGAGGAGAATATGGTTCACTGCCCCCCCCAAACCTAAGAATACCCTGACTTCAGTGACTGCACAGTACTTTAACAGGAAGGGTTTAGTACCACAAACAATCCTAGGACTGTGTGTGCTACAGGTATGGCCCAGATCCAGCCTTCAGAGAAACTCATGTCCCCAGTCGATGGAAATCTGGCCTGATGACCACTCACAGTTTAAGCCTTCCCTAGGAGTTGCCTTCAGCTGAAAACAATCCTTTAGCTTCCCATAGGCACACCTTTTCTTGGGGTGAGCTCCTATGACTCCCAAAGTGACACATGCATACCTGACCATGGGTCCTATTGTAGTTCAGGGCAGTTCTAAGGAGCCATTACTGTTCCAGAGCTGATGGGACATGCTGAGGACTCTGTAGTAAGTAATTCCCAGCTGCCTTCCTCTGCAACCTCCACCCCTTCACAGGAGCTTCTACAAGTGGAGTCTGCTGAACGTGCAACACTACAATCTCTATCCACTTCTGTGAAATTGGAAGTCATCAGACCCATCCTATGTTTGGGATACAATCAAGTCTATTGCCTTTGATTGCAAAGACACAACCCACACATCCCAAATGCTGAAGTTTGCTCGATATATCTTACTTTTCTTACATAAAAGCAGTCCCAAATTCAGCCTGAATTAGTGTCCTTAATACTTCTTCCCTTTGGTATTTTTGTTTGCCTTTTAGTGAATAAATTGGTGGAGGTTAACTTGTTACTATGGCAACCAAGAACGGATTTCTTGTCAAGCCCTGCAAAAGCAAGACCAGGAGTCATCACTCTAGATGTTGTCTTTTAGTACAGTTCACATTCACTGAACCATTCAACAAACATGTTGTATTTGTCAATTTTGCTCTTTTGATATGGATACCAATCTACATCAAGAACTGCAAAAAATATGGCTACCAAATGCAAGACAATTTGATAATAATCTGATACTGACTTCCTTCTACTTCACAGCAAAGTAATAGTTTTACTTTTTTTTTATAATCACACCCACCCTTCATAAAAATTTAAGGACAAATGGAGAGTTCACAGCCCCACAGCCAAGAGGGATGTGTGATTATGACATGGGCAGCTATGCTCTTCCAATCACTTCCATCACCCTTTACTATACAGATGATGTTGACTCTCCTACAGGATTCAACTTCAGAACCTAACTCAGGAATACTATTGACAGTCCTACACCCATCCACACTGTGCTAAGAATGATCAGCCATCTCTGTACACTGAATTCTTGCCATTGTATCTCCATTGCTGTCCCTACACCATAGAGAGGGAGCTTTCTACTAGATGAATCTGAAATTAAATAACTGGAGATAAATGACCAGGCTTAATGCCATATAGCTACTTCAAAAAATAAAATCAAAGCAGTTCAGAACTCAATTTAGCAATGTTTTCTCCAGAGGAACAAAAGAGTTTTTAATTTGGGGGCATGTAGCCAAGAGTACTTCACCCACTGCATTATGTATGATTGTTAATGTTTGACCATATACAGCAAATTTGAGTTACACTATCTTCCCCAAGTAATTCATAAGGACAGCTTTTGACTTTGAGTGATATGTTGATCAAAGTAATTACCTTGGGAAAATATCCCCAGTAACGAACATCATCAGCAACATGCTACCCACAGGAGCTATTCCAAGCCCTTTAGAGCACCGTGCCACCTTCGGTCACACCTTTTCTGCTAGGCCAGTGGCTGGCTGATGTTACTCCTACATACCCAAGAAGACACCTAAAACAACGGTGTTCTCAGAAGATATCTTAATTTGAGACAGTTCCTTTCTGTGTAGTCCAAGCTCCAACTCTAAGATGAATTTGTCCATTTCAAGTTAAAGAGGAAAATAAAGGCAAATGACTTCTAAACATCATATTGTTCTTTGTGTTTATTCCTCTTTCCTAATCATGAAAGGACATGTTGTGTTTCTCTCCCCCAAATTCTCAGGCAGCATGAAAGTCCTGCTCAAACAGCTGCTGAGAATCAACTGACTTTTTCTACAGCCTCAACAGGAGAGAAGGTGCCTACTCTCACTGCAACTTGATATACCATGGCTCATTGATATACCAGGGAGGCCTGCCCTTTTCTAAAGAGAAAGGAGGAGGAGTGGAGGGGGTGGGGGGGCTTGGATTGTGGGGAAGGACTGGAAGGAAAGAGGGAGGGAGAAGAAATTGTGATGGGTTGGGCTGGAAAAAATAAATGAATTAATTTCAAAGAAGGACTTGGTCTCAATATGTGCTCCAGGCTGGTCTCTCAGTTTATTGATCTATTTGTGTGTCTCTCTCTGTCTGTCTCTGTCTCTCTTTTTCTCTCTGTGCATGTATATGTACATGTATATGTGTACATGTGGAAGCCAAGAGATCAACCTTGGGGATTTTCCCTTATTATGCATTTTTTTGTTTGTCTGTTTTCTAAGATGTGGTTCCTAATGGATGGAGAGATGGTTCAATGGTTAATAGCATTGGCTTTTTGAGAGGATCTGACATCTTGTCTTCTGGCCTCTGTGAGTGCAAGGCTTGCACGGGATGCATGGGTGTACCTGTAGGAAAAAAACACTCATACACATTTTTAAAGGGGAGAGGGTCTTTAATTAGCCTGAGCGTCACCATTAGGGTAGCCAGCTGTTTTTACTTTCCCAGCACTGGGATTAGAAGTGTGATCTATGTGGAGCTTTTAACCTGGATCCAGGGCTTGAACTCAGGTCCTCAAGCTTACATGACAAAGGCATTTGTGGACTCAGCTATCTCCTCAGATCCTACTTGCTCCACATCTATGTGGAGGTTTTCATATGCTAGATTTCCATGTGATGACCTCAAGTCTGTCCTCAGTGCTTGATGCTTTTGCTTTCTATAATAACAAAGGATGTTCTTTAACATATCTGTCATTTCTTTACTTTCTTGTTCACACTAAAGTGCCTCAGAGACCCCAGATAAGCTTATACAGGATTATCTTCAGGCCTCAGTTACTCCATCATCCTTTCTGATCTGTTTACTGACAAAATTTCCTTTTAAGGATGTTATCCAGGACCAGACTGGTGGCTTACTGGGAAAAGGCACTTGCTTCTAAGCCTGACCACCTGAGCTCTATCCCAATAGCAGTGTGATAGAAAGAAAACACTGACTCTTGAAAGATCCCCACATGCATGCTGTGACATATGTTTCCCAGACCCCAAGTAAACAACTGTAATAAAAACATGGCATGTAATATTGAGATCAGTCTTTAAGATACTGTTTGTAACAACCTATTTTGTCTTGCTATTACAATATTCCCAAAGTTGAAAATGTTGTAAAGAAAGAAATTTTTAACTAAGAGTTCTACGGGATCAAGAATATAGACCAATATCAGCTCAGCTCTGGTGAGGGCCTGTGGTGAGGACTATGTTACGTTAAGAATTCATTGCAAGATGGAAAGAGAGATCATAGGGGGAGACAGGAAATAAGAAATAGGGAGAAGACAAGCTTGCTCTTTGTATAACTCCCTGATTCCATGAGAATGAACTCTCTCTTACTATACCTGACCTATTCCCAAGAGAAAGCTGTAACCTGTGTACAAGAGTAGAGCCAACATGAACTGAGTCACTTTCCATGTCATGTCACTTCTTGAAGCTTCCACAGCCTCACCACCACCACCACCATCCTGGAACCCAAGTCTCTTTTCTTTAGGAGCAAAGCCATATCTAAACCATAGCCTGCCTAAGCAGAATGAGTATGGAGTACAGAGACACTCCAACTCTATAGGTAGATTCATCTAATATCTAAGGTGCTAAAGCAATGGGACTGATATTTATTTTTCTTGTTTTTTTTTAATTTAAAGGGTTGTACAATTCATAGATTCCTGCTTCTCTGTCACCACAGCTGTTAAGCATAATTATACCACGGAAGCCAATATTGTTAACATGTGAAAGAAGGTATTACATCATCCATTGGTTCTCCTTGTCTTTGCTTCCTTTCTATTCTGACTTAAGTTCAAAGAATTAGAACTTGGGAGGAACCCCTTCTGTCTTTCATCTCACTGCCAGCGTTGCACTGCTAGTATCTTTGCCCCAGTAGAGCTGAAGAACTTGTAGCTGGTTCTTCCCTTTATGCCATTGACTAGCAGAATACCCAAGACCTCTCTGATGAGCCTGTAACTATTGAAATCAAAATCTCAGCACTCTTCAACATCCTTGGGGTTTCAAGCACTCATCTCATTGCCAAAACTGTCTTATGATCAAAGGCCTTGCTCAACTATGGTTTTCTCCTTAATCATTTTCTTATTTATATGGTTCTTTGTGGTTCCCGAAATAAAAGTTGGAAGACACCACTTCAATGCATATCTGCCAAACTTTAAGAATATAATCTCTGCTTTTAAGTTGATGCTTCTAGTATATATGCTTTTTGAACTCCAGGTTCAGGAATCACTCACCCCATGTCCAGGTTGCATATCCATTACCAGAAACACTTGGGACTTGTATTGTTTTGTTTGAATTGGATTTTGATTTCAGTTAGCGATCTGAGAAAGGAGATTTTGTATTTGAGAATACTTACTTGAGTTTTACCAGTTGAGCATCATTTTTCCAGAAATCCAGAAAATACAATTTTGGAATTTGGAGTATTTCCAATTTCAGCTTTTTGGGTTAAAGTTTTGTTATTCTTTGGTTTTTTGTTTGTTTGTTTTATTTTATTTTTCAGTTCCTTAAAATGTGGTGTGAAAAAAAAACAAGAATGATGACTAATACTGATGATTAGTCACTGATGATTACAATGAAGCCACACTTACAAAGCATTAAATAAATGCTTGACTCCGAAGCAGCCAGTTAATATAAAATGCTACAACACAATTGAAACATTAAAACAAGCCTTTGAAATGTACAATTTTATGTCCTTCACTTTACAGTAGGCACTGGTGAGGTGCAGAGGTTTTACAGCTCACTCAGGGGCTTTTTGTCCTACAGTTTCAGACTTCATGCTCTACAGTGGTTTTTCTTCAAGTGGAAAAGAAGCAAGTCAATTTTTGGAAGATTTTAATTAATGAAAAGAAAAAAATGAATGTCCTTGAGACTATTTCTGCAAACATTGAGAGTTGTTTAGAGATGATTTCTCACACTTTGACCTGTATCTTCTGGTTTATAATGCAATGCATTATCCAGGGGTAAGAGGTAAGCTGGAGTGATAATCTATAACCACATATAGCAGAGTATCCTCCCATCAAAGTTTGGGACTGAGAAGGCTACTTGATTCCGAAAATCCCAGAGCTAGCTCTCACATTGTCTTAAAGCTGCCTTCCCCATTAGATAGCAGGTTCCACCCATTCCCTTTTGTGCACACCTATATCCTAAAATAGGCTTCCAAAGCAGGAAAGCTTAATTCCCAATTCCCAGCACGGAAACAAGCCCAAGCATGACAGCACTCTACTCGACAATTAACATTTTCTAATCCACAGCCTGATTTCAAGGAATAGATGGAGCCAATAGCCAATCAGTGGCTTCTCTCCTGATGATTTTGGAGTTTCCCCACTTTATAGTATATAAGCCTTCTGGACCACAATAAAACAGGTCACACATGTTTTCCTAGCTGTAATCCACAAAGGTTATGTAAAAAAAAAAAAAAGCTCCTAGGTTTTGCTTTAGTGTGCCTGGAGTTGTCAGAGGCTCACTGAATAACAGTTTAGGATGGAAAATTCTTGTAAGGGCTTTGACAGTAGCCTACTGGAGACTGGTGTTTCAGAGGATTCCACCTGCCATTTCTGGCTCCTTAACTGCTTTACAGTGGATTTACTTCCTCACGTGCCATTGATGAGAATGCAAGACTGAGATAATGGCCCAGTAAAGATTAGCCTTAGACTACTTCTGGAACCAGCACTCAGGGAAATTGGGACACCAGTATAGTGAGATGGGTTTCATTCCCAGATACCACTGAGCTTCTCAAAGGTCAGTCTGGTAGAGACTGGGAAACAATTACAAAACCCATTGTCTACACACCATCTGCTCATATAGCTGCCAAAGACACCCTTAAACTTCTCAGATTCAGCACAGATTTCAAACCTCTCTTCCTGATGAACGTAGAATTCTACATCAGAGACCGAAGAGGAAATGAATCAAATTCCAACCACTACAGGGGGGTGTGGGGAGTGTCTTGTATGCCCTCAGGACAAAGACCAATGTAGCAATGTGCACATTGATAACCTATGACTTAATCCTTTATCGTTCACAGCTCACTGTTTTCCATCCCTGAGGGGTGGATGGTGGCTTCTGCTTCAAAGGGATACCCTCCTCCCAGGGAGGTGTCTCAGGGAAGGCAGGGGTGAGCAAGCTTTGTTTCTGATCCGCCATGTGCCATGGCTGTTTTTTGTGACTGATTTTTCCACCTTTGTACTCCAAATTAGTCTCTTTTATTTATTTATTTTTCCAAAAGAAGCAAGGAGAGCCCCTGAGATTCATGTCAGTATCAAAAGGAAACAGGAAAGACAAAAATCAAAGCAGAAAACAAACTACACACAAGAAAGGAGAGAAATTTCAAGTGCATGGTTTGGGAAGGGAAAATTAAACATGGATGAGTTACTTAGACTTGTTGGGTGGGGTGTGGGTAGAATGAATTGGGCAAGAAGGAGGGATCCTCCTTACACAGGAATCAGAGGTGACATCATATGCTATTTTATGTGGTTTTTTTTTTAAAAAGGCATTTAGCGAAACTAAATGTACTTCATAAAGACATCACTCTCTCGAATGGATTCTGAGCTAAGTGACTATACTTAATTGTATGCTTAGGCATTAGCCCTCATCCTCAGGCTCCTGGGCCCCAGGTACCAAAACATGTTTGCTAGAGAACTGGTGAAATCACAAGTATCTTTCATATCTGAGAACAGAAAAAATGCACCTTATCTACTTTGTTATTTATAAATAACAAAGGAAAATTCAACGTAAGAATTGTCCTTACAGGGCAAAATATCTCAGTCATGTAAGAGAAATTGATTTTTGAAGGAAATTAAGGAAAGTTCTAGTTTATTATTTACTCAGACATCTGCAACCAAGATGAGCTTGCCAAGGAAAGATTATTTTGAGAAATGCTTCTTTTCCAAGCTGCTCAGGGTTGTGGCCAACACCACCTAAGAGTATAGTACTAATACAATATCCCAGAATATACCACAGAAGGCATAAAGCACATCTCTCAGACCATTTATTGGTGGTATGTAGTTTAAACAAACAAATCCCAAGATTCTACTAGATGAATGAATGGAAGAAATGGTTGTTATTTACATTGTTTTTCTAAAAACAAACAAACAAACAAAAACACTTTTATCTTGAAATTGCTCTATCCTAATATATTTACAAATTATAATTCATCAACTATCCATGCTTATGCCTAAATAAAATATCAAACAAATGTAGTTATACTGAAATAGCATCAATCCTTAGTACAAACCATATGTGTGTGTGTGTGTGTGTGTGTGTGTGTGTGTGTGTGTGTTAAAGCCCATTATTTTATGGTAATACTGTACATGTTATACACATGAAATACTCTGTAAATAAAGAAAATGTAATGATTTTATTTTAACCCCAGAGATATTTACTCACTAATTGAGTAAGGAATTAGATGAAGATCATTGGGTGCACAGTTCCCATCATGACAGCACTCTGCTCCTATATAAACAAAATGACTAAGAGGGTGAGGTCTAGCTTAAAGCATCACAAAGAAAATCAATCAAGCAAACAAAAAAGCAATAGTAAGAACCAAACTCCATCAAGGTATCCATGATGATTTTAAAAGATACATCAAAAGCAGGGCTACTTTGTGGTAGACTAAGTTTCAAATATGGATTTATTTGTGATGGTTCTAAAGATTGTATTTTCTATATTTAGAATCTGCAGTGATTACTCAGTGTGTAAAGTGCTTTGAGGTTATGAGATCACTAGCAGAGCTATCAATTCCATTTAAAATATATCCAGTGAAATACTTCTATCCTCCATGTTTTTTCCAGTCCATAGAAATCATTATCAGGGGATGTGGTAGAGAAGAAGAAACAAGACAAAACAAAAGTGAAAAAACCATGACAACAACAACAACAACAAAAACCCAACACTGCTATCTAGGCTTTTTCATTAGTTGTAAAAATGTTCTAATGTCTATAGTCACATGAGGTTGAAAAGATGTTGGTGGCACCCAATAGCACTACTCTTCCAGAGAGGTGTATGCAGGGGGTATGAGATGCCTAAATTCATACACTCTTGACTTCCATGAAAGATCATTATCAATTTAAGTTATAAAATCATATTGTCAAACTTGTGGGTAGGAGGCAGGCTGAGCAGGAGTCAGACTTCCTTGGTGATTTACATCATTATTTTGACATTGAAAGCAAGGAATCCAACATCATTTAATTGGCAATGCTCTAATGGAGGCTGTATCTTCCATCGACATCATCACACTCTGGTTACTTATAATGTCATAGATCATTGGTAGCATAGGATACTATGAAGAATCATTTTCCTGAGAAGCAATTACACATGGATGATTCTTGCCAACACCACACACACACACACACACACACACACACACACACACACACACACTTGCCAGAACTTTTAGGAAGGAAAGAAATTGCTTCTCAATTCAATCAAAAAAAGCAAACAAAAAGCAATGAACTTGCTACCTACACATATTTTGAGGGTAATATAGTAACACATCACTAGTGTGAAGTACCTTTAACCTGGAGGTATAGATTGCTAGTAACAGTAACAATGAGGCTACTTGAGAAAATCCAAAGCAAATCTCACACACACACACACACACACACACACACACACACACACACACACACACACACACACACACACACACACACACGCACGCACACGTGCGTCAGGTGACATACATTTTGTGGCCATGTGAACATATTTGGGGACAAACTAACTTCCCAACAAGGTAATAACAAGACTGGCTTGAAAACAGTTCCATAAGCTACTATTATAAACTGGTAAGTATAATTCAGAGAATAGATAATGGCCCTTGTGTGTCCACAGTGGAGTAATCACCTGCGAGGTTCACTGACATTTGTAATGTAAAATTCCTAACAGCGGGAATCAGGCAGACACCAGTGTCTTTGTTTTACAAGTGAGAGAAACAGCTTGGTCACAGTAACACAACTCTCATGTGGCAGGGTTAGAATTGGGTTCTTTCACACATGCCATTCTCTCCCTCCCAAGGCTGTAGCCAGGCCCTATGCTCTGCAAACGAAGTGTCCATTCACGAGCATTCTGTGGGAAATATTATTTTACATTACTATTAATTTGGTATTTATATGAATAGATATATTATACCTAAGCCTCTAGAATCCCAAGGGTATAATAATAATAATAAAAAAAACAAGGGACAATGTCAAACTATTCCTAATTTCCTCCATTGTTCCTTTGGGGATGCATAATTTACATTCCCCATCCTTAAATCTACTCATGTCCTTTCTTGGTATAATAATTTCCATAATTTAATATGCACTAAATGAAGTGTTACAGCTTTTAGTTTAAAACAACAGTAAAACAAGATAAATCAAAACAAAAAAGCACCTCCTTTGAGGGTGATAAACTAGTGTATCAGATCATATCCTCTGTTGAGGTCCTCAATATTTTGTAGGGATTCTCTTTCCAATAGCTGCTCCCAGCTAGAGCATCCCCTGGTTACAATACTTTGGACACACAGAAAACACCTTCCTGCCTGGTCCTTGAAGTTTTGTTCAATCTTGTCTGCTTCTCACAAAAGCTGTTGGTCATAGTAGCTCTTCAGGTATCAGGCTAGCAGTTTTCTGGGTCTTGAACTTTTCACCTCTATATGTAGCATCAATGATGGCAGCCAGCCTTTGTTCACCACTCTTACACCGTCTCAAGTAAGGAAGGTGTTACACAACCCTGTCCATCTGGCCCACTTCCCTTACTCTGAGTCAGTTGAACTTTACTCTACTGTTGACAAGAAATAGTGAAATCAGTCACGAAGCTGGGAGTTTACAGGCAGGAAAAGGCAGCTGAACAGAAGGCATCTGGCTTGACTTGGTGTAAATGGGTACAAAGCTATAAACAGAACTGCAAGATGGTACTTAGCTTCTTGCTTAGCCCATCCCAAAACTGGGCAAGATTTCTTTGAGTAAATCAACTAATAGTGCATTCTCAAAGCACAGCTTTGGTGTGCAAGTGTGAAAGAGTGTCCCACACTGCTTTGAGTGTGTAAGAATGTTCCACACTGCTTTGAGTGTGCAAGAGTGCCCCACACTGCTTTGAAAACAATGCTCCATAATGCAGAAGGGGCAGTATATAAAATGTTGGGACTCAGGGTAGGGAATGCTTTGTACCAGGATTTAGGACATTGGGTTCTCTAACTTGCCTTGCCATGGACAGGCTGATTGATCTGGATGAGTTCCTGAACTTCCTAATATTGGTGTCTCATTTTGCTAAAGCCTTCATGGGCATCTTTGTGGTTCTGAGCTGTCCTGCTCTGAAATTAATGCTTCTAAAACAAATTCAGGAAAATTTTGTCGAATGTATTTCGGGTCTGTCTTGGTAAGATTTGGACTGTCATCAAAATGTATAAAATACTCAAAGAGCAAAAGAAGAAAAAAACACTAATGAAATTACAGGAATTACTTCATCTCTCGTCAAAAAGTCTCCTCTAATTGCAGGCATAGCTGCACTCAAAATTTAACATTTTGCTTTCAGACAGATTAAAGTCTCAGTCTAAAGCTTCAGAGAAATTCTTAAACTTATAATTTCTTAAAGCTTCCTGTACCCTTAGCCTTCCCCCAAGTACTTCAAACTACCAAACACCGCCAGAATTTAAAGGGATTTATTTCTGTGTTCTCTTAGAACTCAATATTCCAGCTGTGCCCTTCAGTATAACCTTGGAATCATTTTTTTTTCCCCTCATCCCACTTTTCTCTTTTTTTTCTTTTTTCTTTTCTTTTTTTTTTTTTTTTTTTTTTTTTCTTTTTTTTTTTTTTTTTTTTTTGCGAAGAGCAGATGCCTTGAAGAGAGAGGGCAGTGCCTAAACCCTTGATGGAAATGGAGCATCTCTCACTTACGTCAGCATAGCACCCTCTACTGCTTCAGGGAAAGCAAGCTTTGCAACAGAGTTGTTGCGGCCCAGCTAAAATGTCTCACTTCTCACCTCTATAGAATCCTTTATTAAAGGGCAAAATTATGGTTGGGGGAGGCCTTATCTATTCTCATTCTTGCATTTGCTCTGACAGTGTTTTCCCTTATGCCATGCTCTGTAGTTTAAAGCTGGAAGTTCTTGTAATTTCTCACTCTCTTATTAAAACGACTGCAGATAATACTAGATTAATAGCAATGACCACACCTTGGGTCTCTCTGCTTTAAATCTCAGTCAGGGAAAGAAGGCTGCATCTCTCTGAACACTGACCCTTTAATTCCTTTAGCAGAAAACTCCTGCAGAACACAAGAGCATTTTTCTTTCTTGGCTTGGCTTAGAATCTGCCTATGTTCTGACAGTGGTCCCAAAACAACAGTTTGAAATGTACATCTCTGCCTGTTCATACACATTTACTCTTGAGTGTCTTGATTCCCCGAGCCAATAATTTATTAAAAATCAAATCTGAATGCTGGGAAAAATAATTACTAATAGTGAAGCTTCAAATGCAAGTCTACTCCAAATAGCTCTTTGATTTTCCCACTGAGAAAACATGTTTACAGAATTCTGCAGAGAGATAACTCATCATTCCCAGGAGTTTGCTGACTAGTGGAGGGAAATATTTGTTTGGAATTCAAAATATAATATCTAAAATAGTCCTCTATGGCAAACAGAATTTACCACTTTGAACAAACTGGGCATTATCTGTCTAACTCATGCCAAGGGTTGGCCCTATTCATGGCTTACCACATCCATCCATTCATTTAGAGGATCCAATACTCTTCTTTGGAATATTTAGAAGTTTCTCTTCTAGAAGATCTATTGCACTGCAAGCCAGAACAACCCATTTCAGATACAACTGTCTCAGCAAATTCCACTAACTCATTTTAAATTCCTAGTGTGTTTTAAAGAGGCCTGGTAATCCCAATAAACCTGTGACGAGTGAAGTTTCAAGCTCAGGATCATCTGAGGTAAAGAAAAGGTGATGTTTGGGTGCTGCACTTTCAGCCGAGGGGCCTTGCATAACATTGATTTTTAAAGGCAATAGCCTGCCTGAAAAGGAATTGCCTGTCTCCTCCCAGTCAGAATAAAATAGGTAAAGTTCTCTTCCCAGCTTCCTTCAAGGAATCTGCATTTGTCAAAACCCTGATGTCTCCAGTGTTCTCTGGCCACAAGACTAAGCTTCCTTCATAGAATTTTAAGAATGAATGGAAAGCCCCTGTGTTTCCATAGCCTTCCTTGTCAAGACAGAGTTTGCCATGTATTCCTGCTCTAACTCTTCCACACTGGCTTATTGTCTCCCTTTTCATGTGTCCAAAGTGGCTTTCTATATTCTGTGACCTCCAGGGAAACATGCAACCCCCCAAAAGATGCTCAGTAAAGTTGTAACCAAACATACTCAGTTCAAGGGCAGACACGTCTTAATTCCCTTGTACATGTTTCTATGCTTGCAATGTGTACCAAGTCTACTAATTTCCCAGGCATTGTCATCTATGCTGAGACTCAATCTTTTGTAGAGACCAATGAACAAATTTATACAGCATTGCAGTCTAAGAAGGGACACTAT
This sequence comes from Cricetiscus sungorus, assembly GCA_030556225.1. Lineage (NCBI taxonomy): Eukaryota > Metazoa > Chordata > Mammalia > Rodentia > Cricetidae > Cricetiscus > Cricetiscus sungorus. The sequence continues at coordinate 19,238,639 of JANBXA010000180.1, read as the reverse complement.
GAGGTGCTGGCCACTTCCATATTAGGTAGCAGGGATTTAATGGGAAGGAAAATTCTTGGGCCTTTACAAAGCATTTGTGTCCTAGGATGTAAAGTTAATTAGCAAACAGGCATTTGCCTAGGCTATGACTCAAGGTCTAGAGAAAGCAAGACAGTTTAGAGGACATCATGGAGAGGAAAGTCAAAATATTTCTTGGAGGATATGACACTGACATGAGACCAGAGCATAGTCAGAATTAAGCCAATGATGGTGGGGAATGGCATTTCCCCAAGAGGGAAGGGCAGCGTTGAAGCCTTCAGGGAGCAGACACAGTGATGGAGCAGCAGGCACATGGGCTATAGAATGGCAGAAAAGCCAAGAAGGGAAATCATATTGTACCAACACAGTGAGCGTTAAGGACACACCTGGAATTACTTCTCATAAGAGTCACAATCACCCCTCAGCCTGCAGGGAAGAAAAGAGCCTACCTCACTCTCTCCACATGTGGAGCACTGCTCAGGAGGATGTAAGGAATGAATGGGTATTTGCCTGAAAAGACACACAAGATGACTAATATTTCAACAGAGAGAGTTTGCAACAGGGTAGTCCATACAGGCTCATTGTTTGCTTCTGTATTCTTGAGCAGAGGCTCATTGCTGAAGCCAGTCTAAGAAGCTAAGTGCACTTCCATCTAAATTCTTGTAGCAGTCTAAATATTACTGAGAAAAAGCACTACATCAACTCAGAGGTAGTGAGTGAGGGGGAGGTTGCCTAGCATGAAGGACGTCAGGTATCCATGTCTGTATTTTAGGGTTCACCGCAGGTCTTACACAGTTTTTATGAGCATAGCTAAAGTATAACACCAAATATTTAATTTTACAAACTTTATTATAAAAATCTTGCAAATAAATAAAAATATCAGACACCAGAATTAATGGTGCCCAAAGTCTATATAATTCAATGAACGTCTTTACAGTTGGAATAGGTGTTTGGAAAAGAAGCAGTGAAATGTCATGTTAAATTTTGCATTTTCAGGATCAAATATATTTTACTCATTTACCTGCTATCAAAACAAATAAACAAAACCCATGACAGAATTAGAACTAGAAAAACAATAGTTTTATATCCTCTTTATAACTAATGTCCATCACCTGCACTGAGTCCTTTCTCATCCTCTTAGTTTTAGTCTTTCTTGTTCTTTTTTTCCTGTATGTGCTATACTGTACCCACATGTGCATTTGTTTAAATATTTACATACATTATTATCTAGATTCCACAAAGAGAAAATAAGTTTTTTTCTTTCTGATCATGTGGCCTCACTTTATAGTATACATTTTAATTTCATCCATTCTTCCTTACCTTCGTTTTTTCTTTAGAGATATGTAGTATTCTATCACACACACACACACACACACACACACACACACACACACACACACACTAAATTTTCATATCTACTTATCTGAACATGGACAACTAGGCTAATTAAAATGTTTTGCAATACTGAGTAAAGCAAAGTTTTGTTAGTTTTTAGTTGCATAACAAGAACAATGTAATGCATATTAGACCTTTGCAGCAGATGTGTAGAGTTGAAAACTATGTGCATTACAAAGAATAAACTTATCTTGCAATAGACTTGGTCTTGGCATCTGGTGGATTGTGGCCAGATACGGCCATCTATAAACTCTAATCGTTATTACTGTTTGTGAGCCTCAGCTTGAGACAAATGGCCTTTCACAAGGTTTATTATTTGTAATACATCTAACTTCTATTTAGAAATCCAAGTGTGAGGGGTTGGCAAGATGGCTACTAGGGTAAAGGCATTTGCTGTGTAAGCCTGGTTACCAGAGTTCAATTCCCAGAACCCACACAAAGGCAGAAGGAGAGAACAGACTCCTTAAAGTTGTTCTCTGACCTCCACATGTACCCTTCCCCAGATGGATAAAAAGACATTAAAGGGTGTATAGATCCACGCTTTTTGGAACTAGCAGGGATACAAGTAGGCAAGGCTTGGGTCACAGGGGTCACACGTAAAGAAAGTGGAACTGGTTACTCTCCAGGGTACACTCCCCACATCTATAGCAATAAGAACCTTAGGAGTGAAAGAAATTGTACTATGATGCTGAAATGCAGAATTTTGTAAGTTACATAAGGATATTCTAGTAAAGCATTATGTTCCATAAATAGACACAAAGGGCAACATTCTCAGAGGGTTAGTTCGTCATTTACACAAATGATTCAGGATCTCTCTGCCACAGGATAAAGGTACTGCCAGCAGTTGAATATGATGTCTGACACTCTACTGCTAATAAAGAAACACAGCCTGCCACCTTAACAAGCTTCAGCTCCCCAGAGGCTTCTTGTACAGGGCCCTGTTTCTTGGCTTCCTTTTTCATGCAAATTGCCATGAGTATGCCTAGAGTAACCCTCCAGGGAACTGATTAGGAAAAGATTTTCCCTAGTTAGGAAGTCACAGAATAAATATAAGCCTCCTTTGCTACACCTTCATCATGCCCTAGAAAGTTCCATTTAGACCTTAGGAGCTGCAATCTACCTGTTAGTGTTGTCACTCATGGTCTTGCAAAAGGATAAAGTGCCTAATATGTTTGAGGATGTCCAACTTAGGACAAGGAGCACAGAAAACAAGCAAGCAAACTTGAAACTCCTTTTCAAGAAATCTTAAAAAGCTAGGCATAGACTCAGCTAGTCAAAGCAAGAGGAAAAACTGCAGTCCTCATATTGAACTGAATTCTCTGAACTTTTCTTCTTATGGGATGGACACACACCTTGGAGAAGGACTACCATAGATGGATCAGCAGCCTGGCTCAGGATGTCAAGACAGAAGTGGCTTTGTGTGAGGTTCAGGGAATGCAGAGGAAAACCTTTTCACCACCGGAGAGCCACTGAGATTCCTGCAACATGAGAAGCATCACACCTAGCTTTCTGTTTGGGGCTCCTCAGTATTTCCCATGCTATGAAGAAAACCACAGGCTTTTTCTCTGTCCCCCAAGGCCCACATTACCCAACCCTGGCTTCTTCTGGAATGCACTGTTCGACTAGTCACAGAATTTTCAGGTTGTTATGTCCTACTTCTCACTCTTCTTCCAAGGCTGTATGCTTTAATTTTCCCAGTGCACACAGTTTACCATGAGGTCTGCAAATGGAGCTTTAGTGCATTTGAGGTCTCTGTGCCAGGCTACCGCTTTAGGAAGGTCTTCCCCAAATCAGATGTTAGTTCCTGACATACAAATGTATTTTCCTGTCCTTGGCTGTATTAAACTTGCTCTCCTGTTTTCCGTTTTTATCTATATCTTCTCTCAAAGCGTATATTCCTTGAGAGGAATGTCATCTACCTTGTTCAACACTGTATCCATCACTGGTCCCTAAAACAAATCCTGGTGTATGATAAGATCCTAATATGCCTTTGTTTGGATGACTCCATGATTGATGGATGGCATAGTTGTCTCCTCTGGGGACCTCAGAGTCTGAACTACATCAGAGGAAGGTGCTATTAATGAGTTCATCTAAAGTGGTCCATGAGCCCAGAGGGAGGAGAGCTTTAGGAAGACCATGCAGAGGGCAGTATACCTAGGCTACATCCTGATGGCTACAGTTACTTACATGAACTGAGATGTTCCAGGTCAAGAATATGAGCTAAGAGTTGAACCATCAAACAATAAAGGTCCAGAGAACAGTGGACACTGGAGAAACCTGGGCTTCCAGTTGAGGGGGTTGAGTGAGTTAAAGGGCTGAAGGGAAGCCAGCAGCTAAAATAGCTATCACTTTTATTTCAGAGCTCATTCTTTTAATCCTAGTGTTTCTTTTTCTGTGGTTATTCTTGGGCTTTCATTGGGTGGATTCTATATAAGACAGTGCTAAAGAAATGCTTTGTAGTCTATGGTAAGTTATGGGACACCTATGATGGCTAATTTAATTATATATTTATTTAATTTTTAGTCCTAGATAAATGGCAAAGTACAGCTTGGTGGCCCAAAATTTCCTCAGAAATGAGGTGGACATCTATTCTGGCCAAATTTCTCCTTATGTAGTGTGTAGTGGGACAGACACTTTATTTAGTGGGTCTCATGCCTGCACCAACACAAAACTTAAGAGCAGTAGTTGTCAACCTGTGGGTTGAGACTTCTTTAGCAAAACTATCTCCAAAAGTATTTACATTACAGTTGATAGACGTAGCAAAATTACAGTTACGAAGTAGCAACAGAAATAATTTTATGGTTGGAGGGGTCACCACAACATTAATTATGCTAAAACTTTGCAGGTCTAGGAAGGTTGAAAAGCATTTCTTGAGAGCAAGGCAATTCAACACTCTGCCCATTTTGTGCCCTACACCAACTGGCATGTGACTGGGTTGTCAGATAAAACTTCTGTTGAAACAAGTTCTTCTTTTCCCCCTTGTGCATTCCATCCAGAACAACAAAACCCCAAAGTCAACTCGTCATATATCATCTAAAATCATTCACAAAATGTTTGCATTGTTTGAAGGCATTAGCAACAAGCTCCTTGTCCTTGCCTCCCTCCTCCTAGTCTTTTCATTCATGAAAATGATGATTCACTGGAGTGCCCTCCGGAGAGAGGGCAGTAGCTGCTCTTGAGGCAGCCCACCTCTGCTGCTTGTGTGGGAAAAAGCCCTGCAGTGAATCAAGTTCATTCAGTAAAAGTAGGGGAAAATATTTGCCTGGCAAGTCAACACGCCTCTCTCTGTGCTTGTCCGGACAGAGCTAGGGTGGACCTAACATTTTTTTCCTTTTTGTCAGAAATGCATGGATAACGTTGCATATTTTCACAAGAGTGTCCCTCAAATCAGGATTTTTTTTCAAGTGGCAAAATTAGTATCATGATAGTTGGAAGAAACACCCATCGAGCATTGATAATTTATTCCAAGCTTTACAAGTGTATATAGTGTATATGAGTTCTCTGGGAATCAGAAATAGCCCAGCCAGCACTATCTAGGTGTAAGGGTCGGAAGTAACCACACTGATAAGCTTCATATTGTTGGGAATGGTACTTTGCAAAAATAATAGTGCCTACAGTAGTAAGATCATGGGCTCAGTGTACAGTTCAGAAACAAACAACAACAAAAACAAACAAGCAAACAACAACAAGAAGAAACTCAAGCAGATAAAATGAGACCTGTGCATTAGCAGCCATGAAGGCAGACACCAGCAAGCAAAGCCTCTACAGCTCAAAGTACATCACAGCTTTGTTCAAGGAGGTATGGTGGAGAGACCACCACAGACCACTGATTAATGAAAAATGGGTGAGGACACTCAATGGGACACTGGAAAGAGATAAATTGTAGGACACAAACTTCCACTGCCTTCCACCCCTCTCCTTCAAGTGAGCATTGCAGCTCAAAGGAGTTCAATTTTCTTTCCTTTATGTACTCTCCTTCATGAACACATCCACAGGGGAAGTTCTTAGCTATCGGCAGTTCACTTGTAATGACCAAGGACATCCTTTGGAGTGTCTCTTGCTGGTGGTCATAGTGCACAGTGACTGTGCACTTAGGGACTTAATAAGAGAACAAAGAATCACTATGTGGGAAGCAGAGTCACCCAAGACGATGCTCTGGGGCACTTGTGGGCTTTGGAAATGGGAAGACCTGGTTAAAATGCTGAGCTGTGAGAACAACCTGGTGTCCTTGCATTTAAGGGAAGATACAAAAAAGACACAACAGTGACTAAAGCTGCAGGGGTTGGGACCAGAGAATGTCTGTATAATCAATATCTGGCAGGGGCAGAGGATGAGATAGTGTCTAAGATGGAACATGTTTGGGAGACAACAATCAGGAAATCCAGATAGACAAAAGCAGAATTTAGCAACATGAAACTATTCATATGGATGCCCAATAAAGGAGGTGTTGACAAAAGTCTCATTAATCTTGCAAATCACTGTCACCATAAGGAACAGAGTTGGTGAGTACATGACTGGAATTTATTTGTAGTTTTTAATGTGAAAGTTAAGGAAATCTAAGTAGTAGCCACAGGTTTCTTGTTTAGAAATGCCCACTTGGGGAAAACAAACAAACAAACTTTAACCCTAACTTAAAAGTGGGAGAACAAAGAAGCCCTAGAGGAAATGGCAGTGAGTAGGTGCATGTGGAAAATGCAGTGTGGCTCTGCCTTCAGATGAGTTTACAGAAGCAACCTCACCCTGTGTTGCCTGGCTTGGTCAGTGGAAGCACTCATGACCCTGTCTTCTGGGAAAAAAAAACTGAGGATGCAGGTTTATGGTAAGTGCTAAAGACAGTCACAGTTTGTGCAAAGGGGTCCTCATACTTAAAGAGATGGTTGCAGGCAGAGAGAAGCTCTGAGCGGTGATAAGGATGCTTCTCCCACTTTTAAGTTAGGGTTAAAGTTTGTTTGTTTTCCCCAAGTGGGCATGGGATTGCTATTCTTCACAACTGTGTGTGCATTCAGCTATCTAAGAAGTCACTGGATGCTCAGATGGGATTTGGTCATTTGAGTCACTCTTATTTTCTCCTGTAGGAAAAATCAAAGCACAGAGATGGTGATGAGAGGACCGTCATCACACAGCAGGCAATGGCAGAGCAGGCTTGGGTGGTGGCGAGCCCAGCATTGGAAATGAGTTGACATTAAACTGCAGCTGTCCAAGCCAGACGCTTGTGGAACAAAGAGTATGAATGAGTGTGCAGCAGGTGGCAGAGGTGTGGCTCAGTGCATTCTCTTTGCTGACTAACTTGCACGTTCTGACTGTACACATTCCAGAAAATGCCCCAGGTCCTGGATTTCTGAGTGCACCACCCTCTTCCCTCCTTGAATTGGCTATGGAGTGGTCTTTTGCTTTGAATAAAATAGTGGTTATTTTTGTTTGAGGCAGACAGGGCCTGCTGGCTCTCCTCTCGTGGATAACAGGTGTCAGCCACTATTCCACTATGAAGTGACTTCCCTTTACCATGGTTTATCAATAGATTCCATAGGGGAAGCTGAACACTCATGGGCAGGTTAAGACACTTGGAAAGGAACACGACACAGGCCCCGGGTAGTAACGTGACTTAGTTAATACCCTCTAAAGTATTATGACAACTGCCTGACCTCTTTAGCTGGGAAATGAGAATCTTGTTTCTTAATCTCCTAATAATTGTCCCTTATTAAAACCTAGTAGGGATTAACATTTCAATTAAATTTAAGTCCTAAGTGAGCAAGAATGCTGTCAGAATAGGCCTGATAGAACCTCAGTCTATGAATCACGGAGTTGGTTCTTAGATCAATGGCATCCTCTCTACTAGCATTTTAAATTAGTTAATTAATTAGCTAATTAATATTTGGCCCTGGACAAACATCCCTTAAAGAACTAACAAGGTACCCAAATTAGAAGAAATCTCCCTCATCTTTACCCATGCCGTGAGAAACACCCTTTCTCCCCTGGCATAACTAATGCGAAAATGCACAGCCCTTGGTCCCCAGAGGCCAATTTAAAAATCAAAGGGAAAGAGCAGGGAAACTAATAGAACTCATCATCAGTCATAATTCTTAGTAGCATGAGCAACATTTGCCCAGTTTGCTGTAGTCCAGGCTCAGTACAAAGTCCTGGGCTCCATGTTTTGGTGGGGGCCACTGTAGTAAGGGCCCCGATACTCAGCTGGTAGCCTACCATAACTGCCCCAACTAAAGTTGGGGCTTACTTCACAGGCCAGTCTCTTAAGAGTTCATTTGAATGCAAACAAGCAGTTACATTCTTTATCCTCTGCAACAGGTCTTTCTTTGTACCCCCAAGCCCAGTAAGATTTTACCCAGGGTGGATACAGAAACTGGCCTGTTCTTTTTGCTTCTGAGAGTTAAGTGCATCGATACCCGGAGACCAAGTAATTTATCTCCAGTGACTCCAACCCCTGCCTGTGATCATTATGCACCTCAGCAAAGAGTATGGAACCAAATGTTGAAGGGGAAGCTTTCTGTTTGTAAACTTGCTATGAGGGTGAGCTGAGGGTCATTTTGTTAATATTTACTGAATTCACGAACTCGCTAAGGGACTTCAGTCTCGTTATCTTACTTCATCTCTACAAGAACACCCAAACAACTTTCTCTGTATTTTATACTGCAAGAAAAGTTCAGGGAAGTAAAATAATTGGCCAAGCATCACACAGACACCAGGAGTAGAAAGATAACTGAAGACTTCCTCACACTTTCAAACTCCACTGTCAGTTTTGTTTACCCATCACGTTACTAGCCCAGAAAACCACAAATGCGTTGTGATTTTTGGAAAGACCTTGTTCACCCCAGAACCAAAATATGGTATGTTGAGAATTACTACCAAGAGTCAAGAGTCCTCACGTCTTTAGTATTAACGCTAGGAGGGAGGAGCAGATGAAGGATGGCCTATGGACCATAAATTCCAGGAAAAACTTGCGTACATAGTGAGATGAGACTTTATCTCAAGAAAACACCTACACACACACACACACACACACACACACACACACACACACACACACACACAAGCCTGTCTTAACTGGATGAGCCTGTAGTCCCATTGGGAAGTATACTAGGAGGGCCACTTGAGTTCAGGCATCCCAGTTCAGCATGTGCCTCGTAGTGAGAGAGCTATATCCAAAAATGAACAAGCAGCAACAGAGGAAGAGGCTTTTTACAAAGGTTGCTTGAAGCTAATCTTCTTTCATTTCATTCAAATGATGGATAAATAACATGATGATAAATTAGGGTGGCTAAGTGACAGTGTACCCCTGCTCTAGGATGTGTGTTCTAATGGCTTCCTGGTAACTATAAATAGACATAAATAGACAAGAGCAATAAGCATTTAGCTTTGAGATACTCTCTCTTTTAAAGATTAATTTATTTTTATTTTTTATATAGGATTGTTTGCCTGGTTGTCTGGTGGTACAGTGTGCATGCAGTTCCTATAGAGGTCAGGAGAGGACATCAGATGCCCCAGAACTGCAGTTTCAGATGGTTGTAAGCTGTCATGTGGATGCTGGAAACCAAACCTCTGTCATGAGCAATTCTTTTACCATCCAAGCCATCTCTCCAGCCCCAGCTTCTAATTCCTTGCCAGAGTACATTTTTTTTGAGAGAAAAATAATCATAAATAACATTATATCATTTTAGAGAAGTTATTTATTGCTAAACACCCTGGTTTCACTTCATTGATGAACCTGGGAAATGTTTTATACAAAAATGATGTACAAAATACTCCTGTATTATTAAATAACACCAGCATGGAGCATGTTCACTATATCAAATAGTCTTCCTAATGTTAATCTCAACATTAGCATAATATGAGTCAGAATTACTCAAATACTTTAATCAATTTAAGGGTATGTCTTTTTAAAATATGAAACAAGCACTTTCCTAAAGAATTTAAAAACATATTATGACAAACCTATAACCCCAGCATGTGAAACACAGAGGCAGGAGGATCATCACAGTTCAATGTAAACCTGGTCTACCCAGTGAGATCTTATCCTAATAAAAATATTGATAACTTATTTATAATCATCTTCTCAGTTACATGATATGGCTGGCATATATGATATTTATGACTGTGGTAGTTTGATTTTCAGATTATGGATGTTTAGCCCATATTTTTGCTCTATTTCTTAGAAACTAAAGTAGGCCCAAGTGGCTTACTTTGCACACCTGATCAGAAAGCATACGGGTAGATACAGTGTATAGGAAGGTGTCATTTCCTACAGCGGCTTTACCTTCTGTATAGAGCATCTTGCTCAGAGCTCATCTTCCTTCTGGGTGAATTAAAGTAGAGTGTATAACCATGCAATTTTCTCATGACTCAAAAATAACATATACCGACTGTCAGCCTCCAAATAACTGGTGACTTATTTTCCTCAAGGAACTCCCATCTAAAAGCTGATACGTGTCTCCAGTGTATCTAACTCTAGCTATTTAAACCCAAAGCAATAACAAAATGACTCTTTCAGAAAACTACAACAGTTATTCCTGACAACTTAATGGCATTCTTTAATCATCGATTGTAGCCACCATTCTGTTCCTACTGGAATAATGTTTAGTGTTTGCAGCCCATAATTCCATTTTTCACACGTCCCTTAGGCTTATATTTTCCTGCACTATTTACTTATTCTGCAGTATGGGGTGCCTTTAGGGATATTTATGAATAGAAACTAAGTTTCTGGTGATGTTTTAAAGATTAATCTGTTTTCCTGACAGAACCAGTCACAGCAGAAAACCAGAATTAATCTTGTTTCCCTTGATGAAGCGCAGCAGTTACAAAGACAAAGTTTGCTGGCAACAACTGCATAAGAATTGGTGCATTCTTATTAATGATTTTAATTACTTTTATTTATCATTTTACTTGCCCAACCTTATTGAAAAAAGCATTAAAATCTTAGAGAGTTCAATCACATTCCATAGTCTTTTTTTTTTTTTTCATTTTCCTAAATAGTTCCCCAAGGATGGTGTTCATTTGTCTTCAGTCACTCCAGAGTTCTGTGTGTGTAGACAGGACGGGTGAGGATTCTGAACATGGATTAGTTATAGAGTCCTTCTAAATTAGCTCATGCTCATTTAGTTCAAACGTCTGTCTTTTCTCTCCTTCTGCAGGTTGATTCAGTCTGAGCCTTGCTCTTTTTTCAGCATTGAGACAATGGAAGCCAATTGCCTCAAGGATATCAGTTATTTTTTTCCTTCCTCGTATGTCTCTGCAGTATAAGCCCCCCTGCCCTGCAATTGCTCTGCCTTGCCTAAAAATGAGATACACTGAAAGAGTATTGGAGTGTTACTTTCTAGTGTGTGCACATTATCAACATAGTTACTGTAAAATAAAAAAGACTTGAATCTTTATTTCTCCAGTGGTGTCAAGCTCATCTTCAGTCTTGTGTATTGTCTGAGGTTCAGAGTGTTCTTATTTGGAGATGGTGTGATTCTATACACTACACACCAGAGACTCCATCAAGAATTCCTAGAGCTGATAAACACTTTTCTAATTGTGTCAGGTCACAATTAACATACCCAAACTAGTAGCCATTCTCTATGATAGTGGTTCTCAACCTTCCTAATGCTGAGACCATTAAATACAGTTCCTCATATTGTGATGACCCCCCAACCATAAGATTATTTTCATTGCTACCTCATAACTGTAATTTTATTAGTTATGAATTGTAAATACTTGTGTTTTACAATGTTCTTAGGTGACTCCTGTGAAAGGATTGTTTGACCCCAAGGAGGTCACAACCCACAGGTTGAGAACCATTGCTTTATACCAAAGACAGACTAAAAAATATGTAAGTCAAGGAAGCTAGACCATTCACAATCACCTTAGGACAAAACAAAACCAAGAAAACCAAACCACCTTGAAATAAATCTAACCAAGGAAATTAAAGACTTACATAATGAAAAATTTTAGACACTGAAGAAATTGAAGATGATGCCAGAAAATGGAGAGACCTTCTATGCTCATGGGTTGGTGGGAATAAGAATTTAAAAATGGCAATCTTATCAAAGGCAATATACCAATTCAGTATAGTCCCCATCAAAAGACCAATACAATTCTTTGTAATAACTTAAAAAAAATCTTAAAATTTATAATGGAAAAAATTAACAAGGTAGCACAACAGATGTTAGATTGTTATATTAGTAGATATTATATTAGCCCAAATATCCCTGAACAATAAAAACACTGGTGGAGGTATGGCCATTCCTGATTTCAAGTTATACTACAGAGCCATAGTAATACAAACAGCATGGCACTGGAACAAAAACAGACAGATTGATCGATAAGATAAAACCAAAGACTTATAAACACCTGATTTGACAAGGATCCCAAAAACACATATTAAAGAAAAGATAGGGTCTTAAGAAGAAAACGGTATAGGGAAAGCTGGATAGTTTCAAGCAGAAGAGAAGCTTCATCTCCCTCTTTCTCTCTCCCTTATACACAAATGGATTAAGGATCTCAATGTTAGTCCTGAAACTTCTAGAAGAAAGAGCTGGGACTACACTTCAGGATGTAAGTTTGGGTAAAAACTTTCTGAATAGGACTCTAGTTACCTAGGAAATGGGGCCAAAAAGCAACACGTGGAACTTGGTGACATTTAAAAGCTTCTGTACTACAAAAGAAACTGTTGATCTGCTAAAGAAGCAGCCTACAAAATGGGGGGAAATAATCTTTGCAAACTATACATCTAATAAAAGACCAGTATCTATAATACACAAGGAACAAAACCAAAACTGAACATCAAGAAGACAAGCAACCCAGTTAGAAAAAAAAATGTGGGCTATGAAACTGAACAGAGAGATTTTGAAGGAGAAAAGAACATGGCTAAGAAATATACTTTAAAATATCCATCGCCATCAGAAAAAAGCAAACTGGAATTACTCTGAGATTTAATCTTTCCCCAGTCAGAATAGCTAAGATTATAAAGCAGAAAGCAACAACTAATCCTGGCTACACTGCTGGTGGAAGACTTGTGCAGCCAACCAGTGCAGCTGTCCTCAAAAACCAGTGTCTCCCATATAACCCAACTAGTTCACTCCCGAGTATATACTGAGGCATATTCACAACTGTCAGGAAATGGAAACAGCCTAGGTGTCCATTGACCCATGGGTGTATAATGGAAATATGGTATCCATATAAAATGGATTTTATCCAGCTGTAAATAAAAATGAAATTATGACTCAGATGGATAGATCTGAAAAAATTACACTGAGTGAGGTAACTCAGACCTAGATACCTGGAGTATCCACAGAACACAGGATATTAGAAAGGGACCATTGGTTTAGAGGGAGAAGTAGTAGAATATAGGTGAAATGAAGAGGAAGGAGTACTAATGAGGGGGACTTAGGTGAGAAGAGAGAAAGTAGGACAGAGAAGGGCTGAGGTAGCAATAACTAACCCTAAGTATACTTGAAAAAGCATATGGAAATCTACAATTTTATAAGCTTCATATATTTTCATATAAAACTACTTCTCCAAGAAGCCCCAGGTTGTCAAATGAAGAGCCAGTTCTAGGTATGGGATACCTCCCCTTGAGCTGTTGCTCACAGATGGTCTGGAGACCTTCCGAGACTCTGCCTTTGGTTATTCAGCAGAGCTCAAAGACAAGAGCCTATGGCTGAAGACATCACACATTTTGGTCTCAGGACATGAAAAAACCAAGTTGGTACAGACTGGTAAACTCCTTCCTGATGGTTAGCTTTCTTAGTACCAGAAGGTGCTACCTAGGCTGCAGGGGGTGGGGGAGGGATAAAAGTCATCAACAGTCTTATTTAGCAATGACCCCAAAGGCCTACAGGAATGACCAGTGTGGCAAAATAGGCACGCAGGTGCAATAGGCACACTAATGTTATGAGGGTAACCAACTCTATTATGATGGAATTTAAGGCAAGCACCATAGGAAGAAATAAATGCCTATTATTGTAAATCTGGCTAAAAATGCATGGTTGGGGAGCTCATAGGCCCCAGAGGTGAACCTACTATAATGGACACAGTATCAAACTACTCTCTAAATTTGTACCTTTCTATATATAGATTAGTGCACTGTGCCATGATGCCCCCCACCCCAAGGACTACAATGGAAATGGGAGTGGAAAGACTGTATGAGCCACGAGGTTGGTTAAAGTTGAAGTAAAACAGTGTCTTCTAGACATGACAGGACAGCTGTACTTGTGATTTCACAGCAGCAATGGCTGCTTATACAATACCCACACAAGATCAAACCAATTAACATTATAGCATGGAGGAGGGAAGGGCTTACACTCCTACCTGAGGAGATATTGACAAGTGGTGGCTTCTCAGGAAAAAGTGGTCATATTTCTTTAAAGGAATGGCCCCTGGTAGGTCAGTCATGCTTTATTAGCCTTATGCTCAAGAGTATATGGGCAGAGCCAACTGGATGTGGTCTGTTACTAATTTTTTAAGATATTGAAAGGAATGTACAGGTGAGGAAAGGATGGATCTGAGAAGGGTGGGGCCTGTATGTGATCAAAATACATTGTACTGAATTCTCAAATAATTATTTAAATTTTACATTTTAGGGTGGGAGCTGGAAAAATGACTCTACAGTTAGCAGTCCATGCTGCTCTTGCAAGGGACCTGAGGTTGAGTTTCTAGCACCTACATTATTAAGCTTAGAACCATCTGAAGTTTCAGCTCCAGGAAGGTGTCTTCTGACCTCCACAGGCACCTGAGCACATGTGGCATAATCTCACTGTCTTATTTAGGGACTCTATTGCTGTGAACAGACACCATGGCCACAGCAACTTTTATAAAGGAAGATATTTAATTGGGGTGACTCACTTACAGTTCAGGGGTTCAGTTCATATCATCATGGTGGGGAGCATGGCAGTGTACAGGCAGACATGGCGCTGGCTACATCTTGATCAGAAGGCAACAAGACATGGCCTGTGACACTGGACAGTATATTGAGCACAGGAAATCTCAAAGCCCACCCCCACAGTGACACACTTCCTCCAACAAGGCCACATCTACTCTGACAAAGCCACACCTCCTAAGAGTGCCACTTCCTATAAGCTTATGGGGGCCAATTACATTCAAACTACCACACAAACACAAACACACACTCAATCTTTGACAAAAAAAAAATGAAAACAAATGGTCAATCAAAAGAGACAGAGAGAAAGATGGTGTGGAGCTGGATGGGTGGGGAGGTGAAGGGAGGACCTTGGAGGCGATGAAGAAGGGGAAAGGGTGATCAGAATATATTATATGACAAAATTGTTTTCAATTAAAAAAATAAAAAGAATGTTTCTAGAGTGTGTGTCTTTAGTAAGTTTAGTCATTGCACAAATAACTTAGGTCTTATTTTTAGAATTTATTTCTCAATGGGTGTCATTTCTCTTCAGTCTTTAGCACTGGCTGAGATTTATGTTCCTGGGGAAATCAACATTTTTTTTTTTGCAATTCTTAGGGAAACAATGTCTCCAAGGGTTATTTATCTATAAACCAGCTTGGAACAATTCCCAGGCATTCTATTTGCATGGAAGCATGTGTATGGAAAGGAAATAGAATTTGGGGCATGGTGGTTGTCACTCTGACTAGCTAATCCCATCTTATGGTTGAAACCATACCCTGTCCATTTTATAGATTAGAGAGCTTTAGAAGATGAAAGTTTGTCAGCTTGGTCAAAGAGGAGGAGGCAAGAAGAGGACAAACAGTTTTCCCAACTCTCATCAGTTGTGCTAGGCTTTGATGTACTACTATTCTCACTTTAAGTTAAAAATCCTTCTCTTAATAGATCTCCCAAATTGCAAATGTCTTCTGGCTTCACTTAATGCCAGGATAATTTTAGAGAATAGTAGTATGCAAATTAGCAAATGAATAATAATTGCACAAATAACTACACGTGGAAACACCAATTAGTCAATAAATCTACTTAATTAGCCATAATAGTTTATGTTGCTTTTTAAGTTCCCCTTTAGTAGTTCAATGCCATTGCAATTTGCTTGCATGTTTTAAATATTTTACCTAAGTGATGTCCTCATAGATAAATTAAGGGTTCTAATCATTTAAAAATAAACCAGAAATCTGCCCACTCCTAGTGGTATAGGTGGCAAAGAATTCTATTACATTGCATATGAGTGGCTGTAGTATGCAGTTTCTCATTGGCAAAGATAATGTCATGTGATTAACCATAAATGGAAACAGAGCTATTGTTTTGCTAGACCTTACACTTTTAGATATTTCTGCAGATATTGGATCAGCTGGGTTTACAAAACTGTTTTCTCTACCCATCTCTCAAATAAAACCTGGCTTGCTGTGGTCTTACCTTCTCTCTTCAGGTACAAAACAAAGCAGAGATACATACCCACCACAAGATCACTACGGGACCTTACTCCAGTTTGTGCCTGGCTGTGCTCAGGTAACAGAGGTAAACAACCCCAGGCAAAACTTCTTCCTGAGAAACGGGTCCTTCATGCTTGAAAACTCTGGAAGGTGTCCAAAGTAAGCACCAACTAAAGGGCAAGCCATCAGAACTCAGCCAAGTGTTTTTTTTTTTTTCTTTTACTCCAACACTCTGCTTTGTCACATCCAGACTTAGGTAATTGATTCCTATGTGCCATACATACTCTCTGCTCAGAATAAACTACCAGGATAACCCATCTCTAGAATTTAAATGATCCTAAAATGAAAGAAATAACAATAGACACTGCTTAGCCACTAATGGTGCTGCTCAACCCTATAGTGACAGCCTTTGTTTATTTTGCCAAGTGGTTTCAATAGCTTGCTCAAATTCATCATGCTGAACATGCCTTTTGGACAATCTAGAGATTTTTAAAAATAATTCTTGATTAATAAAAAGACAGCAGAACCCCAACATTGAAGCCTATGAAGTACATTTTAAAAGCATGCAAATGAGATATTAAAAGTAAACACTTCAAAGTCTTTGGCTTTGGATGGCAGGAATTTGAAGATTCCAGTTATCCCCTCCCCAGTACTTTCCAAGGTCATATATTAAAGACGTATATGTTTCATATTGGGAACAACGTAAGTAGCTTCCCAAAGAATAATACAGCATTTCTTAAGGAAGTTCTTGTTTCCTCTCTCATTTACTATTACTTCCTTTTTCACAATAGATCATAATATGCAAGTGAACACATCTGCAGATAGAGACTCAAGAGTCCAGTATATTATGCACTCCTGTTTATAGACCTCAGTGACCGTGTGCCTAAACCAGGAAATCTGGACATGCATTGGCCAAGACCTGGAGATGATGGTGACCAGCAGTGACAAATTGTTAATGCTATCTCAAAGTAGATTGATCTGTGGTAGTGGAGGCTGGTTAAAGACGGATTTTAATAAAAGGAACCAATCAAACTTCTTTCAAATGCCATTCAATTGCTTCATCTCCCTGGCATTACTAAAAAGGCCCAGAATATCGCTATAATGTATGACTTCTATCAAAATATACGAAGACCATAACTTAAGTGAATTACAGCATGATTCCACAAGAAAGTAAATTTGGGCCGGTCTCCTCAATGATGAAGCAGTAAGCTATAGATACAAGGGGATAGATTCCAAGTCCTGGCTCTAAGAGCCTGGAGTAGACTCTTTTACAAAGCAGTTCTCTTATTCCTTCTAGTCAGTCTTTGCTGAGATTCTTTAGTACCCCTGAGTAGCCACCACCCCACACCAGCTAGTGCTGTTACTTAAAATGGAGAAAAATCCAGATTACTGAAAATGCTTCCTTTTATTCTGACATGGTATTCTTCTGTAAATTTTATTTTAAAAAATTCATCCCATAAATTTGAGAAAGGACAAAAGTAATTTGCAGAGTTATCAAATTTTAAACATTATTGTTGAAAAATTCACCTTAGATGAGTAACCACACTATCTCTAAATAATAATAGTAGACATCCCTGAGTGCAAATCATTGCCAAGCTAAAGTCACATTTTAAATGCCTTCCTATAATTGGGAACTTAAATAATGTCTAACGCTCACAACAGACAGCAAGTGACCCACTGCTCTCAGAATTGTCAATTTAGTGGAGAAATGTTAATATTTTTAGTGTTTGAAGTATATTTTAAGCCCTGGTAAGTGAATCTTCAGTTCTTATAATTGCTATTTTGGATACAAAGTTCCAGAAAATAAGAACTACTCAAAGTCATTTATTATCAGAGAGTGCGACTACTGTGGGAAAACAAAGAACTAAGGGTCTGCAAAGAAACAGGATTTACAGAGAAATGTGTACACGAGGCAAGCCTCTCTGACAATAATTGGATTTGGTTGACTAGTGCTCAGAATGAAGGGAGCAGTTGTCAGGGGATCCAGAATTTGCCCCTTCTAAATTGAACAGCTAATTATGAGTGGATAATGATGTGTGTCACCCAAAGTCACTGGGAATATTCCCACTTCAGACTTAATTGTGAGGGGATAATATATTTGACTCTACAAGGTATTGCACTCGATGTTAAAAAGATGAACCAAAATAAACACCTCCCCCTCCAGAAATCTTAAAGAAAGAATAGAAAACAGCAATTGCCCCTCAGAGATAATAGAAAGAGCCATTTTTTATTTGCTTACATAAATTATAATATGATTGTCATAAATAAATAAATAATACTGATAGTTTCTAATTTGATCAGTCAGAAATCTTAAACACTAGTTCAGACTATTCAAACAATCAATAAAATTCTCTTACTAGCACTCAAATAAGTGATGGCATCAAAATTATAAATATAATGGATGTTTAACTGTCTCAAAATCTTTGCATCACTAAAACCTTTTAATTATTTTGATACGTCATTTCAGAAGTGGCTTAAAACAACAGAAATTTATTCTTTCATACTTCCAAAATCTAAAATCAAGGTACAGACAAGGTCACACTCCCTCCAGAAGCTCCAATCAGAAACCCATTCTTGCTTCTTTCGGTTTCTGGCAGCTGCTGGCTTTTTCTCCCTCTGCTCATGATTAAATTGCTTTCTCTATATGTCTATCTCAAAACTTTACATCCCTTTCTCCCAAGAAAAGTGATTTCATTTGCAAACAGGCTGAGCTCTGTCTCTGAACCCCCAATTGTAGTTATCTTTTGATGGTGAGGTAATAGTCACAGGTTCTAGGGAACTCATTTAAATGTCTGTTGAGGCTCTCTTGTAATTCTTTGTATTTCATTGTTCCTGACTGTTTTCTGGTACAACTCTCTATAACTTAATTTACTTTATGAGTATCTTTCTCTCCTAATGGTTCCATTGCTATGGAAAATTCTCACAAATATAAACGGCCTTTCAAGTTGTCACCACAAAACAGGGAGACTCTCAAGTAGATATTCATAATTAAATTAGAACTCAGTATAATATTCATAAGAGTAATGTAAGGGAGATTTAAACACACAAACACACACCCATGGGGACACATACACAGTCATACATACAAAATAGAAGTTTGCAGTAAGTATAATTAAATATAGTCAACTGATCAAGTTGGGGATCTTTTGGCTTCTGTGAATTATCGTAAGTGTTATTCATTTGTAGATTCAATATCAAGGAAATGTGTGATGATTAATCTTAAATGTCAATTGAGAGATATCAAGGTGAGTAAAGCACATCTCTGAGTATGTCAGTGGGTGTTTCCAAATACAATTAAAAAAATAAGGGCTCTGGCATAATGGTTTAATTCATTAACAGATTAAAATTTTGAATATATTATTGAAAAATGGCAATGCCCCAGAAAGCAGGGCCTAGTTGAGGGAAATAGGAAGCTATAGGTCATATCCATGTAGTTATATCTTATCAATTCCTTTATGTATTTCCTCTTTGCTTTCTGGCCACCATAAGGAACATGTATGCTACCAACTGCTCAGGCTTCCATGATGTTCTGTTCAAACACATAGGAGCAAGTGGCTATGAATTGACCCTTCTGAAATAGAACTAAATTAAATCCTCCTGCTCAGTTGTTTCTGCCTAGTATTTGATCATAATGATGACAAACCTGACACAATGTTTAGCCTGTTACACTGACACTGACAGAGGTCCTGGAATGATGCTCAGTGACAGAGCTCATATTAAGTAGGAGCTGCATGTATTAACAAATGGACAAATAAACAAGAACAAAAAACCACCTCAGTAGACTGAGAGCAAGTCCAACAATCCCAAGTAAACAACTCTCATCATATGTGATTCATGTCAATGACTCTGATGGATAAGCATTTGTAGACCCAGTAATACTTAGAATCAGGAAAAATAAAATAAAATTCTTCATAAAAGTAATGCTGAATTAAAGAGCCTATGCAGTTGACATTTTATCTACTATTAATTTTAAAGAAATTTGGCTAATGCAACAATGAAGTAGACATTTGACTCCAGTTTCAAATGTGAAATTGAATAGATTCTTTAGACTTATGACTTCAGGTAAAATCTTAGTAAGATTACAGGCAAATTTAGTTGTTTTAGAGAATTTAAGAACCATAGCTCATACCTCTAAATATTTAATTGAGTTGCTAAAATATTCAGAAGTACTTCACTTGTCTAGTTACCCAGTTAATGTACTTAAAAAGGAATTTTAGTGTATTAATTTACAAATAAATCTTTAAATGCTTGGCATGTTCAAGCATCTTTGAAAATAAGATGAAACCGTTCACCAAAATCCCCTTAAGAGTCACCCTTAACCCTCACTGGACTTTCAAGGGGCTAATAAGGGTTGCAAACTGAACTTAAATTCGGACTACATCTATGTGCTTGAATGTGTCTCCTCAGGAGCCACATTCAAATCTCCATGGAGATTAAAATCAAGGCCACTGACTTACATCAGCATTGCTCTCAAGATTGGGGGAATGGCTCGGTGGTGAAGAAAACTTCTGGTCCTCCCGAGTACCCAGCTCCAGTTCCCAGATCAAGCATCTCACAGCACTCTGGAACCCCAGCTCCAAGGGTTCAACACCTTGGACTCCTCAGGACTTGCGCACACATGGCACATATTCACACAGACACATACCCATAAAAACATGAAAATAAATTTAAAAAGACCCGACAACATTGTCTTCATCTGTTTTTGCCTCACCTTGGCCTTACTGCTTATCTATCTCAAAACTCACTCTTTATCTTATACATTCATTTTATTTCATCAAATTGGTAACTTAGACTAAGTTTCTCCATTAATATACTTAATTGACTCATACCTTTTACAGCCTTTAGGAACTTGCCATGATTTTGGGGGGATCTCTATTCATTTATTTTTGTGGTGTGTGGACTATTGAAAGCTATTTTTGAATTAGGTGAATATAATCTCGTTTCTGTAGGAATAAGCAGAGTCCTTGCTTCCTAAGATTAAAATAGCTGGGTTTGGTGAGAAGTCAGATGCATGCTAATCAGAATACCCACTAAAGAGGTGTGGGAAGATAGTTGGCAACATGGGGAAAGGCCCTTTGTGCTGCCAAACCTGAGGACCCAAGTTCCCTCCCTCATAGTGGGAAGAGGGAAAATGACCCATACAGTTAACAGTTATCCTCTAACTTACACACACACACACACACACACACAAACACACACAAACACACACACACACACACACACACACACACACACACAAACATAGAAACACATACACATAAGATTTTAATACTGTCTTCTAAAAGCACAATAACTTCAAAAATTCAGAAGGCCATTATTTTGTGAGCATCTTGTAATGAGTCATCAAATGAGAAATCACCAAGCTGGGGACAGAAGAAGTAGCACTGTGGTGGATCAATTGTTCAATATTCATGAGACCCAGGGTCCATCTTCAGCAAGGAGAGAAAGCCTACTTCTGAAGAAGCTCTCAGTTTGTGTTAGCTGAGATTTTAGAGAATTTAAGTGAAATAATCTGTAACTCTATTGGTCATTAGGAGTACTCCAGTGAAATCCACAGGAAAGCATGCCAGTAAGTGCAGTCACTCTGTGTAGTTATATTTGTATTGGGGAGAATTCTAGTTAGTCACATGATTAGTGCTCTTTGTGAAACAATATAAATCAAAATAAAAAGAAATCAGGACAGCAATCACTCTTCACTGTTGAAGATGCAGCCTTCCCACACTCCCCGGTGTTTTAAAATCAGCTATCCACTGTTCATTCTATTCTTTCCCTTTCACACATGAACAATTCAAAGAGAATCTAAAGGTTCATGGTCTTCAAGGAGTGTATAGTGAGTGGCTTGAGGACCTTTAAAATGATGGCAACGTTCCTTGGCCAAGGTACTACTATAGAAGGTGTCTCCTCTGTCCTTATCACCTCAAATGAATTCCATCCCAGCTGAGAACTCTGTTGCATTAGCCGGAAGTCAACTATCCAGCTCTGTTTTTACTTCATTGAACTTAGAAAGCAGCTAGCATTTGTGCAGAAGTCACACACCACCTTTTTCCTGCCTACAAACAGCATTAAGCCAAACAGCATTCTGCTCAATGTGAAAAATCTTCATACAAAGACAGAACAAAATCACCACCTAGAGTAGTGTTTCTCAACCTGTGGGTCCAGACCTCCCCACCAGGTCACATGTTTAATGTCCTACCTATCAGATATTTACACTACGATCCAATCCATAATAATAGCAAAATTATGGTTATGAGATAGCAAAGAAATATATATATGTATATATAATACATATATGTACATATATGTTGGGGATCAATATAGCATGAGGACTGTAATAAAAGGCCATGCCATTAGGAAGCTTGGGAAGGTTGAGAACCACTGACGTAAAGCAAGGCATACAGAAAAGGGTTCATTAAAAAGTGTCAGGAAGGCAATTCCTATGAGCTGCTGTGAGTTTTCTATAGACCTTCCTTCTTCACAACTTTTCTTTTTTTCTATCTTTGCTTTTAATACTGGTCTAAACCTATACATGCTTTGTATTTTGGGCTCCCTTACTCTTGATACACGTCTCCTCCTTGTCATGAGGCTGCTTGTTGTTATGGTGGACCTCTGTGCTGGCAGATAACTCAAACAGCATTGCTTTCCCCTTCTCTCCGCCATTTTCCTCCTCAGGACAGCTGCCAAGACTTACAGCTGGTCTGCTCTTCCCTGGAGTTTCCTTTTAAACTATAATAAAACTATTCCAAAGTTTCTAAAAAGAAAAGTGTCAAAAGTAAATACAATGAAATTATAGATTCCTTCTACTACAAATAGACATGGTTGAAAATATTATTTTAATTGCTAACCGTGAGCCAATTCTGAAGATACAGTTTTTCATATTGCACTGTGCCATTCAAAAAATGAACACTGAACTAGAAAGAAAACTATGTGTATAGATTTTTTTTTTCAGCAACGGAGGTAGAAACTTCAAGTCTCCTGGATCATTACATAATTAATTATTTCTCCACCTTACAGACAGTCAACCTTAGGGTCAAAACAGAGGGACTTCTCAAGCTCAGTGTCACACACCAATGACAGACAGGAAACTAAGCCCTTGTGATATACAATTCCTCCCATGAACTCATGTTCACTTCTGCATGATTATCCATGGTCACAAATTAAAAGTCTTAGATACAAAGTCAAATGCAAAAACTCACAGAATGTCCGCTGAAAAAGAGTGACAACAAAAGAGTAAAGGTGCCTGTGTGTGTGTGAGGTGGGGGGGGCAGGAGATAAGAGAGAGAGAGGAGAGAAAGGGGAGAGAGGGGAGAGAAAGGAAGAGAGAGAGAGGAGAGAAAGGGGAGAGAGAGGAGAGAGAGGAAGAGAGAGAGACAAAGAGAGAGAGAGACTATTTATAAAAACACAAAGTGACCCAAGAAATGTTCCAGATCCAGCATCATTATGAAAAACTGAATTTCTCATATTAAATATCTCCCATAACCCCTGTTATACAGAATTATGGTAAAACTGTGGTGTTTTTGCTTTGTTTTGTTTGCTCCCAGAAAGACAAAACACAGAAGGACATGTCATCAACAAGGGTTTAAGTTACCCCCAAAACAGTATAAAATGCCAAGTGACAGGAAATTCTATGCCTTAAGGGTATGAATGTCACAATGAAATGAGTATGTTAGTCTCTTTAAGAAAATCTACCAGATTAAAAAAATGACATAGTGAATCCATCCATTTGAGCATTCTTCTTTCTCCCAACACCGTCTCAGTCTTCTGGAATTTTGCCTTTGATGGGTAATGGGATTGGGACTCAAATATGTTTATTATATAGTTGATCTGCATTCAATTCTCACTGGCCTATACCCTACCCATGTTTGCCTCCAAACAAAAAATGTATTTGTCTTTTACCCTAGCAGATTCTACCTTGCCCCTGGAAGACTGGTTAAACCTTAGGACTATAACTGATTATCTCAGCAGAGAATCGGAGGAAAATTACTGTGGTGGTTAATATTGCCAATCTGAGAAGGACCTAGGCTTATCTGGGGCCCTGGACTAATTAGAAAGGAGGAGAGCTAAGTACAAACATTTATCTCTTTCTACTTCCTTACTACAAATGCTAGGTGACCAGTAGCTTCATTTCCTCCTGCTCCTAGGATTTCGGATTGTGAAGGATAGTACCACCTAAATCTGAACAAAATGTCAATCAACTCTTTTTCTAATAAATTTCTTTTGTTTGATAGTTTCTTGCATCAGTGAGAAAAAAAATCATAATTCAGATAGCAGGAGTGTCTTAGTCTAGGTTTCTATTGCTATGATGAAACACCATGGCCAAAAGCAAGTTGGAAAGGGTTTATTTAATTTACACGTTCACATCACTGTTCTTCATTGAAGGAAGTCAGAACAGGAACTCAAGAAGGGCAGGAAGGAACTGATTCAGAAGCCATGAGGGGGGGGTGGGGAGGGTAGGCTACTGCTTACTGGTTTGCCCCTAATAGCTTGTTCAACCTGCTTTCTTATTGAACCCAAAACCACCATCCCAGGGTTTGAGATGGGTTCTCCCTCCCCATCAATTGTTAATTAGGAAAATGCCCTAAGGATTGCCTACAGTCAGATCTAATGGAAGTATTTTCTCAGGATGACTTGAGTTGAGACTCCGTTCTCTCAGATGACTCTAGCACGTGTCAAGTTAACATAAAACTAACCAGCAAAGTGAGTAAAGGAAAAAAGAGAAACTAAAGCCTAACATTCTTAACAGCATCAGTCATCAAAGCAATAAAGACAAAATATCACTTTTAAAACTTGATTCACACTCTTTAGTTAGTAAGCATTTGATATATTTTCTCATCAAGGCAACAAAATATCTGAAAAAAAAATAAATCAACTTGTCCGAGGGTAAAATCTTCATTGCTAAGTAAGAATATGATACAATATATTAAATTGGTATAATAATTTGAAATTGTGTACCTGAAACCTTAAAAATTTTCAAATAGGTTAGTCCAATATTTCTTCTAGACTTCAGTACTAAAATATTATATATGCCTCAGCAGTGGAGTGCTGTACAGCCATTAAAATTATGTACTCTGGATAGTGGAATAAACAGAAAATGATGGAATCTACCATTTTTTTCCACTAAGATATTTAAAATACAAAATAGTAGGGATTTGCCAAAATTGTACCATTGGTCTTCATAGGTGAAAAGGTTGGAGGGTGGTTTTAGTTTTGTTTTTGTTTTCATAGTTTATTTCTTCCTTTAAAAAACAGTAAGTGTATATATTTTAAATTGATAATGAACCATTTATTTGTAGGAATGGAAATTTCTTTTAGAAATAACAAAGAACCCACCGAGAACTGCAATGGCAGCCACAGGAGACAAGTCTTGAAAGCATCAAGCAACCAGCTGGGGATTCTCAAATCTACGAAGTGTGACCAAGCTACTGCAGTTGTGCTCTGCAAGTACTCCAGGCCATGCTCTAAGCACAGTTGGCTCTCAGGGGTTGGTAGGGCTGATGAAGAGCCCAGTGGCTCTGAGTCTCAAGGCCCCTTGCCTCCCATCTCTCATTGGAAGCAATTAGGGGAAACAGCTCTTAACAAGAAAACTGACTACAGGGTTTGCCTGCTGGAACCACTGCAGGATGGAACTCATCTTACACAGGCATGTTGAACTTCCTGATGACAGATGGTGAATCAGCCGAATAAGAAGCTTGTACCCCTGCTCTGGCTCTTAGCCATTCAACTAGTCTAGTCTGGACCTCAGAGGGAAACAGCATGTAGATCATATTGAAGAGACAGTCCAGAGTGACTATATATAAACTGATTTCTTTTGAATCTCAGAGAGAGGAAAAGTGGGAGTGTGTGTGTGTGTGTGTGTGTGTGTGTGTGTGTGTGTGTGTGTCTGTGTGTGTGTGTGTGTGTGTGTGTGTGTGTGTGTGTGTGAGAGAGAGAGAAAGAGAAAGAGAGAGAGAGAGAGAGAGAGAGAGAGAGAGAGAGAGGAGAGAGAGAGAGAGAGAGAGAGAGAGAGAGAGAGAGAGAGAGAGAGAGAGAGAGAGAGAGAGAGCTCACAATAGAATGAATTGCAAGCTAGGGAAATAAGGTGTTCCAACCATGCAGGAGGCCCAAGTCCTATTCCCAATATCATAGAGATAAATAATCATAACAAAGTAACATAGCCCTGATCCCCCATCTGTCAAGTTAAAATGGTACTACTAGACTTGGGGAGCACACTTAAGTTTTCAGAAAGTTACTTATATTTTATGGCATATCTGACACCGATTAATTAAATAGTACCTTACTGTATTTTATATGTGCTTCTCACAAACTAATGTGTGTATGGGGAGGGACAGAGGTTGACATTACACATCTTCTTTAATTGCACCCTGTTGTGGAATATATGTTTGACTATGCAAAAATGTGCTTCATGTGTTTAATTATGTAAAGATGTGGTACTATTTCACCTTGCCTGCCTAAGACACCTGATTGGTCTAATAAAGTGCTGAATGGCCAATAGGTGAAGGTAGAACTTCTTGGCAGGGAGAGTTGGTAGTAGGAGAAATTTAAGCTCAAGGAAGGAAGAAAAGGAGATGCCTGGGAGACACCAGGGAGATGCCAGGGGCCAGCCAGATATGGAGGAAGCAGGAAAGTAGGACATACAGAATGAAAAAAAGGTAAAAACACCCCAAGGCAAAGCATAGATGAAACAGGTCGAACTGAGCTAAAAGAGCTAGTAGAACAAGCTTAACCTAAAGCCAAGCATTCATAATTAATAATAAGTCTCTGTCTATATTTGAGAGCTGGTTGGAGCCGCCAAAGAAAGTTCCAATTATAGCCCCTTGTACTTTAAGACAAGGTGTCTCATTGAATCTGGAGCTCACTAATTTGGTTGCATTGGTTGGCCAGCAAGTCCCCCGAGATCTTCCTCTGTCTGTCTCCCCAGCATTGGAATTTCAGGTGTGTATTGTACCTCAATTTTACATTGGAGTTGGAATTGAACTTAGCCCCTCATGACTTTGTGGCAAGGCAATTACTTTTTGGATTAAGGCATAGCCCCAGTTCCAAACTAATATTTTTAAGGTGATGACTGAAATCCACTGGTAGTGGGAGCATGGAATTGTGGGGTACATACTTGTGTGTACAGGCGCACATGCAGAGGACAGGGGAAGATGACCAGGTGCCATCTAGTGCTGCCTATCTTGCTCTTTAATGCAAGGTCTCTCACTGAACCTGAAGTTTGCCATTCTAGCTAGACTGGCTGCTCACACAGTGAACTCTGGGGAACTTTTTTTCCCTATCCCCCAATGCCAGGGTTACTGGCATGTGCAACGAGACCCAGCTTTTTATGAAAACTCTGGGATTTCAAACTCAGGTCATCACGTTTGCTCAAGGAGTACGCCTGCTCACTTAGCCAATTCCTCAGTTCCCAAACTAATGTTTCTATATTGGCAAAAAAAAAAAAAAATGTATCACAACATTTACTATGTCAGCCATTTTTGTGTTTGATTCACTAGCATTAAATACAGTCACATCACTAAATGACCATTGCTACCACCCATCCATCCTTCAGAACCATTTCAAATGCAGTCCTTGGACACACTAAGTCATAATATTCAATTCTATCCCCGCCCCCTCCCCAGGCCCTTGCAATTCGGTTCTATGTTCCATGTCCACGAACTTTCCTACTGTAGGCACCTCACACCGGTGTAAATGTTGCCCTTTGGTGGCGGTTTATTTTACTAAGTGCAATGTTTTTAGGCTGAACCAAATTTCTGGAAAAATGAAACTGTAAGCCCATAGCAGGCAGGTGACATAATTCCTATCTACTTCTAGTTTCTTGAGTTTTCTTTCTCAAAGGCTTCCTTTGATAAGTGATTAGTTCTGAGAATGCAATCTCTCTCTCTCTCTCTCTCTCTCTCTCTCTCTCTCTCTCTCTCTCTCTCTCTTCTCTCTCTCTCTCTCTCTCTGTGTGTGTGTGTGTGTGTGTAAGCGCACGTGCATGTGTGTGTGTGTGTGTGTGTGTGTGTGTGTGTGTGTGTGTATGTATGTCAGTGTATCAGTGTGTCAGTGTGTCTGGGTCTGTGTGTGTTACCTGGTAAAGAAAATATGAAGTATATTTTAGATAAACATTTGGTGGGGACATTATGAAGTTTGAGTGAATCAAACTTCACTGTACTTTAAATCATGAGATTTTTACACAGATAGATGCTATTTTTGTTCATTCATCTACCTCTACAGGAAATTATGAACACTTCCTGCAAAGAACTAATGGATATTGATGCAATGGGATGATTGATGATATCGATTTGTTTCCCACCCTTGTGGTTGAGCTGGGACTTTGGCCACTGTCTTTATATGCTTATATCTGTTTGCAATAAGCTGATGCTGGCTGGAAGAGTCCCAGATTACCAGGATCTACATATCTGAAGAATTTGGTTTCACATGGGAGGGTTCTTTATTATATACCACCTTAGACAGAAATGTAGAAAAACTGCTTGTTGGAAACTCCCATTTTCTAAAATATAGTCTAGAAATACAACAGGCTTTAAGATATAGAATAGGAACATGCAAATGATACCCTGGCCACATAACCAAATTATGATCTTGAGCAAGTCACTTAAATTTTTCCTTAGCACCAAACAGATCCAAGAAACACTCATTGACCCATGACTCTCATAGAAATTAAATGAGTTAGCACACAAAAGGTGAATTGTTTTGGACTAGTCTCTAGCTTAAATATATCCATCATCACTACACAAATACCAGCTGTGCAGTGATCACCGTGAACTTGCAGCACCAGTATAAATTTGGGGACCAACTCAGTCTTACCAAATTTGTTAGCAGGGGAAATGAGGTGAAAATTCCTTGCCCATTTAAGGAAGAAAGTTGGCATCTTATCCATCAACATAGTATCTCTTAGAAGTTACATGAAGAAACAAAATTCAAGGAAAAGTGCTCGTGAATCTGAAATAAGATCTGAATATTTCTTTGACTGGTTTTCATAACAGAGTGAAAATCAGATCTGTTTGTCTTGGGGACATTCACTTCAGCTGTCTACTTGGTAGTAGGTGATTAAAAGGCATGGCATGCCCATCTATGGTGGGATGTTTCCTAGAGACTCATATATTTGAACTCTTGGTTTTAAGTTGGTGGAACTCTTTTGGGAAAGTTAGGAGGTGAGGCCTTGTTCAAGGACATATGTCATCAGACGTGTACTTTTAGGCTTTGAAAGCTCAAGCCAGGATCAGTTTCTCTCTCTCTCTCTCTCTCTCTCTCTCTCTCTCTCTCTCTCTCTCTCTCTCTCTCTCTCTCTCTCCCTTCTCCCCTCCCTCCCTCCCTCTTCTCCTCCCTCTTTCTGCCTGTAGACTGGAGTGTAAGCTCTCAGCTATTGCTTTAGCACCACACCTGACTGATTGCCTCATTTATGCTCCCCACTATGATGCCTCTGAAGCTTGAGCAAGCCCCCAATTAAACGCTGTCTTTTATAAGTTTCTATGATCATGCTGTTTCTTCACAGCAATGTTACAGTAATGACACCACCTATGGTGAGAGGCCAGGTGTAGCTTGGCAACCTACTGAGGGCCACTGTGTTTGGGTCTGACTTATCAATAGTTATGAGTACTGTGGAAGGCCATAGCAAGGAGACTGAGCACTCTAGCAAGGTTAGGGGTGTGGGGGCTCTGAATGGTCTATTGGATATGTGCACATCATAGATTCTCCCTAAGCAAAGGCTGTGGGCACACTGTCAGACACACACAGAAGGTACTAGCAGGATTTCTACAGATGGAAAAACTTTTGTTGAACAAGAATACAAAGTAATTTTCTGGTTATTGATAGTAATGTCCTGTCTATGCATGAGCCTGGGTCAGATTTTCAAAATGGGTTGGGGATTTGGGGGGATTTTTGATCTTATATTTAGTTATATTGAATAAGCTTGAGTTAAAGTTTAAACAACCATGAATAATAAGCAACTAATTCTGTTTTTCTTCTTTTGAATGACTAGGCTTTCTCACTTCATTTACCCTATTGCTTTTGCTAACAATTTGATAGCTATTCTTTTTTTCTGAATTGTGTTTATAAATTAGGACATTTATATTCATGTCATTACAGTGAAGAAGATTCATGAATTCTTTATTCTTTATTATGTATGCCATTGAATAAATATATCACATAATTGGAAGAAAATGTCCAAGTATTTGGTAGGGAAAATGCCTTGAGAGAAAATTGAGAGGTACCTGTGAGAGTTTAGGAGAGCCTCCAGTCAAATTGCTAGTCTGGCTCCTGTAAGGGACAGACAGAAGGCAGGCAGGTTGGGTGGACTGTTTTTACTCTGCAGTGTGGTATTAGCAACAGTTGATATGAATGCAGGAGCATCCTGGGACAAAAGCTGACCCTTTCTATGAGTAGTCCATGGGAAGGATGTCTCAGTATAAACCAATAGACCAGGCCATGGTAACCAGGGTCTTTGATTGACTATATTGATTGTAGTACAAGTTCTTATGCTAACCAGAAGGGAGGGGGTCTGTCTTTATTAGGATTTCTGTTGCTGTGAGGAAACACATGGCCAAAAGCAATGTGGGGAGAAAAGAATTACACTTCCAAGTAACAGTCTATCACTGGGGTAAGTCAGGGCAGGAACCCAAACAGGGTAGGAACCTGGAGGCAGGAGCTGATGCAGAGGCCATGGAGCTGTGCTGCTTACTGGCCTTCTCAACTTGCTTTCTTATAGAACCCAGGATCACCAGGTATGACCCACAATGGGCTGGATCCTTGCTCATCAATTACTAATTAAGAAAATGCTCTATAGACTTCCTTACAGCCCTATCTTATGGAGACTCTTTCTTAGTTGAGGTTCTCCCTTCCCAGATGACTTTAACTTGTGTCATTGGCATAAAAGCTAGCTGGCACAGTTTCTCATCTTATCACTACTGCTGTTTTTAGACTGAATAGTTCCTTACCATGGGAGCTGTCCTATGTATGGAGAACATTTAGAAGCATCCTTGGCTTTGGCCTACTTGATGACAGTGGCATCTTCCAGGGCCTGACAATCAAAACTGTGTACAGACACTACCAATTTTTCTTGAGGGAACAAAACTGCCTCAAGGTGATAACTCTAGACCAATGAAATTTGAATAAGTTTCAGAATGTTCCTCTGGAAGTCTATAAAATTAAAGAGGAAGAAAATCAAGCATTGTGACTGCCATGTTGTGTTTATGAAAGACAAACAAACAAAAAATTAAGATCTAGAATACAAAGTCAATTGGAAACCCTTGAAACAATAGCATACTGATAGGGTATTCATTTCTAGTCCACATGAAATTAATGTTGTTATTGTTAGAGATAAATTTACAGTTAAACAACTTAGCTCAAATTCAAGGACTATGAAATAAATTTTAAAATTAAAAGAAAAGCTGAGTATGCAAAACATGCATGGAATTTTGCCACTGGGAAGGCTGAGGCAGGAGAATAACTGCAAATTTTAGGCTAGCCTCAGCTGCATAGTAAGAATCTATCTCAAAGTGAGCAAGCGCGCACGCGTGCACGCGCGCGCACGCTCGCGCGCGCACACACACGTCAACAGATTCTCCTTTAGTTCAGTGTGTCATCTTGTGGTGCAATTCAAGTTTACTTATTTGGAGGTTATGTTAGTGACTTTTCCCCCTCTAAATTATTTTACATAGACAAGGGAAAAGAAATTCATTTTGCCTTATGGTTTCAGAGGGTTTAGTAAATGACTGCATGACTCCATGTACTTGAGCAGCACATCATGCTGCAGGTGCGTGTTGGTGAAGAGTTGTTCACATCACCCAGACAAGAAGAGGAAAGTGAAGCAGGAAGCAACCAGGAAAAATGGGGCTCCAATGATTCCCCTCTTCCCAAGCAACCTACTTCCTCCACCTGTGCCCCATTTCCCAGACTTCTCTGAACCTCCCCAAATATTGCTGCCAGCTAGGGATCAAGCATGGAAAACATAATACTATGGGGAACATTTTTTATTCAAACTATGATAGAAATGCATACTCGTACTTCCCCTGTAATGTGTGCATATAGTCCAGTCTGGCTGCAACAACTTCATATTAAGTTCAGTAGTGATACCACATCATAGATACTAATTTTGGGAATTAAAATCAGAAATTAGGCAGATGACGATCATGATGTCAGATATCTTAGGCTTGTTTTCCACCTACTACCTGTGACCTTTTGTCTTTCAGGCTCTTTTCTGCAAAGCCCCAACCCCCCACTTAAGTTTTCTTCTGCATAACTGAGCCAACCCCACATTTGACTGAAGTGGCACTGACTTGGGTGTCTTACTTTCATGTGACCCAGATCTCAGCCCCATTGCGTCACACCTAGACTATTTCAGGCATCCTCTTGTTCCCAACTTTCTCCTTCCCCAATAGCCTGAGTGACTCCTATACCAGGCTTTTTCTTTGGGGCCACCAACCAGCTCAGCCTAGCTTAGGCTATTTTCTGACTAGGTCTTTTAACTTAAGTTACCTGTTTATGTTTATCTACCTTTTGCCTTGGGGCTTTTACTTTTCTTTCCCTCTGTATGTCTGATTTTCACTGCTTCTCATATCTAATTGGCTGGCATCTGTCTGGCTTCTTGCCCTGGCTGTGTCCCTCTCCTCCTCATTCTCCTCTTGAGCCTGGATTTTGCCTCCTATTTATTCTCTCTGCCTGCCAGCCCTACTTACCCTTTCTCTGTCTAGCTATTGCCTATTCAGCTCTTTATTAGACTAATCACGTACCTTTGGCAGGCAAGGTAAACCAAATGCAACACATCTTTACATAATTAAGTAAATGTAACATCACCTTTACACAGTTAAAGTAACATTCTGCAGCATAAATAAGTATAACACATCTTTGCTTAATTAAATATTCTACAACAGACTTCTTTAGGACAGACCTGATCTTCCTTTCTCTTTATCCAAAGACCTCCCAGACTTCCTGCTTTATTCTTACAGAACCTTCACCGTTGCCAAGAAACCCTTATTC
Source organism: Cricetiscus sungorus (assembly GCA_030556225.1). Taxonomy (NCBI): domain Eukaryota; kingdom Metazoa; phylum Chordata; class Mammalia; order Rodentia; family Cricetidae; genus Cricetiscus; species Cricetiscus sungorus. The sequence goes on along the minus strand of JANBXA010000180.1, from coordinate 19,205,912 downwards.
CTTGCTACTCAAAATACCGTCTAGGATCTAGCAACAGTGACTGAACAGCAGCAATGCTTCCTCAGACCAACAGAGTCAGGATGGGCAAACTTCACAAGAACTCTGGGATTTGGATATACACTAGGTCTCAGAAGTTTCATCTATTGGGACGCAACCTTCAGTTGTTTCTCTATCCTCATCATCCTTTACTTACCATCTGCTTAGTCTTTTATTGGCGTTTCTATGGACAGTTTATTATGCATGCTGTGGTCCCAGGAACCCCATTCTTCCATTCACTCTCTCTGCTCTTGCTTCCAATGATACTTCACTTAAGAAGCTTGTGTGAGCATCCTTAGTAAGCACTTTTGAGATGCTGCCCCTGCCCTGCCCAACTCTTCATCTCTGTAACCATAGTGTTTACTTCCATCGCCCTTCTCAAGCATATCAGTGCATACCCCCCACCAACTCCCAGGTCCATTGGAAGAGACTTTGTGTATTGTTTTTGCCATTGCCGAATGTCCAGATACTGAAACAATCTCCAGCATGAAGAGAGCTATTTACTAAATCATTGTTGACTTAACAAACAACTAGAAATGAGCAACCTTATGTGACTAATTGCCTAGAGAAGGAAGAAGTGTCACAAGCCACAAGCACATGGAGCTTGGGACTCTTGATCCTATGGTGCTACCCCAGCTGGCTCCTGAGCAGGAGCATCATCTTATGATGCTTCTTTTCTGCAGCCTGGAAATGATTTAAAGCCAAAGACATGCATCTGGTTGCCGGGTAGAATCTCTCCACAGCCAAAGAATAAGCAGGATTAATAAGAGGGTTCCTGAAGAAAGTTCCAAGACACAACCCCTTTTCTGGTGCACCAGAAGATCAGGCTGTCTGTGAAGCTTAGACTTTTTTTTCAAAGAGCAAAACAGCTAACATATTCAAAATACATGGGTCTGTTTGTTTCCAGGGAAAGATTAATCTGAACATCTCCTAAAAAGCCACCTGTTTATACATTTACTGAGGACCTGTCTGGAAAACAATTGAGATATCAGGGCTTAGTTTGACACATCTGGAGCAGATGGGCATGTTTTCTTTGGCTTCCCGTGGATGTTTAAAATGGAGTTAAGGTGAGGGAAATGGTAAAGCTGGAGTCTCAAGTGGCTAGGGAAAGACCAGCACACGATGGGGAAAAGGCATTGGATTAAAACACAGCAGGCTCAATCATTATAAACTGTTCGCTTTCTCTGTCAGAAACTATGCTGTAAATATTGATGGGAAGAAAGGCTATGACAGCTGCATGATAGAATATACAAACAGGGTTGAAGAACAATTAAAGTCTGAGAACATTTTGCTCAAATCTGTTTGCCAAACAATGTGTACTTGAGAGGCCATTAGAGAAAAGAGAATCTTTCGGCTTACCCCAAAGTCACCCAGAACTCAGTTTAAATGAGTACTTTTCACACGAAGCACAAGTGTCTTGTCTTTGAAGCCTGACACAGTGTGGTTTGGCTCTGCATGGCAAGTAGAAACAACCCCTGAGGAAGTTTTCAAGGGGTACCCAACACAACTGAATGGCTAGGAGGGCATGCAGCAAGGTAACCTGACCATATGCATACTTAATAGTTACTGAAGTAGCAAAGGTGGCTATCAATTGAACCACAGTCATTGTCTCTTTATTCAAGTTTCTGGTTTGGGATTAGTTTTTTATTTATTTGTTTCATACCCTCTTTTCTTCTTCTTGTCTTTCCTCTACCCTACCTTTTCTCTTCCCTCTGTGTCTTCCCAAAATAATATACACATTCCAGGTACTTTATGTTCGGTTGTAACAGATGCTTGTGGGATCCGTTATTCACTTTACTTCTTGTTTTTGGAGGAAAAGTGCTTGGTTCTCAAGCAGATCTCTATCTTCTATGCCTGGTAATTGTCCTTTTGCACAGGACATAGCTTTGGGTTCAGACCTCGGATTATGTCTCATGTACTTGGAAAGTGCCAATGTAAGCACATTTAAAGTCATTAGCTACAAAATCCAACATAATTTGCTGAGTAACTATGAAATCAATATTTAAAGCTCATTTTCCCCTCATTCAAGTTCCCAAGTGGCCACTGACTATCTAAAAAGCAGTGTGTCTGTGATTGCCCATCTTTGGAATAAATTGTTAGGATTAGGTATTCAAAGTCAGTTCACCTAATATTTCAAGACGTTTTTCTTTTTTTAAAAAAAGTATCCAATGACTCAAAGATACCACCTGGTTCTTAAATTCTCAAGTGATGCTTTGATTAAAACTAACCAAACAATTCTGTGAAATATATAGCAACACTCCTGCAATATAGGATAACCCTCTCCCTTCACACAAAAAGTCTGCCTTCTGCCTTTTAAGGATATATTAAATGACTTGATATAAGAATAAGTGTATTACTGTGGTTAACAATAAGGTGGGTGGTACCTCCATGTCTCTCAGGGTGATATCTTGACAATTTCATTACATTTTGATGGTTTTGTGCCAGAAAAAAATAAATAACTGCAAGTATCCCCAAAACTTGGGAGGGGGTTAGGAATTCAATAACACTTCTAAATTGCTTCCAAAGCATTTTAGACAATGAGTTTTGGACCAGAAAATATACAGAAAGAAAAACAAATCGAAATGTGCAGTGCAGCCATAAAGCACATATGCAACTCATATCAAAGGCTGTATGTATGCATAAATATACAAGGGTTGGATGAGTCCCAAGCAGAGTTCCTGGATGATAGCATGTTAGTCTAATGGTGCATCCTCCTACCTCTGTGGGTTTGATCTCATGTCTTTGACAGATTTATGAGAAATTCACGTGATTTGGCTAACTCTGCATGGTGCTAACAGGTTCATTATCTTGTCACTCAAAATACAGTCCTCTAGCCTTCTGAACTAGAAGAAATGGTTCCATTGGAACCCTGCTTACTAACTATCCCCCCCACCAAAATTTCTAATTTTGTAGAAATCCCAATATATGTCTCCAGTTTGAGCAAAGGAAGCATTACTTTCCTGAGAAGTTATGATATTTTGGTGGGTATCTCAAAGATAACAGTTACCTTAGAAACCATATCCAAAAGATACATTGACATTTTGTTTAATGATGGATAAACTCTTGGAACATAGAGTTGTAAGTCAAATTAGAAGAACTCTCATCTTTTCACTGCCTTCAGCAAACCAGCATCCTTCCTTACATCTACTTCAACCTTTGGAACTAAGTGTTCTTGAAACATTGCTTCGGACTTAAACTCACTTCCAGTGGATATTTACCAGCTTGTCCACTGCTCCATTAGTGTCTGTCTGCTGCCATGAGCATTGTTGCTGAACCTAACAATGAGATTGCCAGCTGGTATTTAGTTCGTACATCACTATTTTGGCTTGTTTATTTGTGTCTGTCTCTATTGTTCTCCAGATTTACACACTGAAGCCCAAACCTACAGTATGCTAATATTTAAACTAGGCTCTTTGAATGCAGTTAGGTTCAAGTGAAGTCATAAAGGCGAGAGATGTGTGTCTTTATAAGAAGTGGAAATTCTTTTTGCTCTGTTTGCCAATGAAGGTGATCCATGTGAGAGTGTCACATCAATGGGAAGCAGTCCTGATATGGCTGCCTTTCTCTTTCCCTCCCCATTGCAGTGGTGGTTGTGTGTCATTTGCAATGGTGAATAGGACATGGAACTGTTATGAGTAAGGTTTTTCCTGCCGGCCGGTCTGGTCCCACCGCCACATCAGCCCCAAATAACACACAGAGACTCTGTATTTGATATAATGATGTTGGCCAGTTACTAGTTATTAACCCATTTCTATTAATCTAAGTACTTCCACGTGGTCTCATCTTACGGGAGAGAGCAGATGGCATTCTTCTTTCTCAGTCCTCCATCTTGGATCTCCTCCCAACTACCTCTTCTCTCCTCCTAGTTCCTAGTCCCACCTATCTTACTTTCCTATTGGCTAACAGTGCTTTATTCATTAACCATTAAGAGAAACATATTTACAGAATGACATCTCCCATCATGGAACTAAGGGCACACTACACATTTTGGGGGAATTGAAAGGCCCCTAGAATAAGAGGCATGCCTCTCTGGTAAATGGCATCTACCATGTGACTGTGGAGATGCTCAAAAAATGGCTGATTGACATCAAAATCTCTAAAAGCAGTATTTATGGGGTGAGGTCATAGCAGGCTGTAGAATCACTTCTTATGAATGACAAGGAATGCAATGAATACCCAGCTGCCTTCCCAAAAAGAATTTGCCTGTATCATGGAGGAATTGTGATGGGGAAAAGTTGTCATGTGTATTAGCCTCTGATTTGACAAGAAAATCAGAGAAAGTGAGGAGGGAGAGGTTGGCTTTCTTTGCTATTTTTTCTTCTCTCTCTCTCTCTCTCTCTCTCTGTGTGTGTGTGTGTGTGTGTGTGTGTGTGTGTGTGTGTGTGTGTGTTTTGCACACTTATGGACACACATTTGCACATATGGAGGCCCAAAGGAAGACATTAGGAGTCATCTTTGATGGCTCTTCGATCTTATGCAATATAGTAGTGTCTCTCAAACAAATCCAGAGCCCACCAATTCAGCATCTTTCACTAGCTACCTTGTTCTGGGGATTCCTATGTCTTTCTCCTGAAGCTGGAATTTCAGGTGGGTCATTGTGTTTACCCACTATTTCCCTCCCACTAGTATGGCAAAAACTGAACTTCTCATGAGTCCCTCTAGCCCTTTCTATCCTTACAGATAGAAAGATGCAAAGAAAGTCTACAAGTCAGATCTGTCCTCAAGAGGCCCTTTCTGAAATTCAGAAACTGCTATCCCATGAGAAGAGTCATTATGGAGAAAGAGAACAGGGTAGAATAGAAAATACATCTCAGATCCAGGAAGAACAAAATTTTATGATTCAGCATGTAGAAGAGGGCCTTTATAAGAGCCTGGAACAGGAAATGATGCTAATCAGAGAATACCCTCTATGTGGACAGCTTTAGTTGTTCAAAATTTCAAATTAAGCAGCAAAGGAGCTTCTTCCAGCCTAGCTCACTAGAGCGAGACTGTGGGATATGGAGGTGGCTGGTATTAGCCTGAGGGCTCTGAAAGGGAAGAGACTGAGATAAAACTGCACAACCAGACAGCATAACAGAAATCAGTCCCCAAAGGACTGACTCATAGGAGCCATTACGGATGCTTAATTAGCACAATCTGAGATTCCTATAAATGTTGGGACTAGAAGACAGTAGAGGAAAGACAGGCATTTCTGAGGGAACGTGATGAGGGAGATGAGGTGTCTGTGGTATTTAATGCCCACTGCATTAGGTGATGTAGCACTAGAAACACAGAATAGTTAGGAAAGAGGTTGTCTCATCAGGAGTTCCAGAGTTGGGAATGGTCCACAGTAGGATGTGGTTTGTACGAAGTAGGAGAGGCTTCAGTGATGAGATGGAAATTTAGACCAACATGTAAATAGGATTCCCACAATGCTGAAGAAATCAAAGGGATGAAAGAAGGGCAAGGAACCAAAAAAGAATATGTCCTGGGCATTGGAAGGCAAATATGGAAACATCTGTAGAAAACCGGAATTCTTAGGGAAATGGATTGAAAACTAAATAATCTAGTGAACTCCTGGATATCTTCAAGGCTAGAGCAACACTTCACAAAAGACAAGCTGGATCAAACAATGCAATTGAGCAGTTGTTCACTGACAGTACGTGGTGCACATTTCTCCTCTGACAGAAAGTAGACTGGAAGCAAAGATCTCTAGTGCAACATATCAGTTTGGATGGTGGAAAGGTAGGGCCATGGCACTGGCCAAGAGTCTATCAGACTGATGAACTAGCTTCAGTAGCATCTATGGTGGACCGTAGTAGTGTGGCCCTACTCCCTCTTGGACTCGAACTGATCCAAGCAGTGCAGATTATCCCTCCTAAGAATGTGGAGATCATTAGTGATGGGAAGATGCACAGAGGCACAAAAGTAACAGCTGCACCCATGGATGAGTAACCCCTGTGATTTCCATTAAATGACTGAAGGTAATGGACAGCTAGATGAACTAACATTTCCTATCCATGCCAGTGTGTGTGAGAGAGAGGGGGGAGAGAGAGAGAGAGAGACAGACAGACAGAGACAGAGGCAGAGAGAGAGAGAGAGAGAGAGAGAGAGAGAGAGAGAGAGAGAGAGAGAGAGAGAGAAGCATATATATGACAGATTCCATGGCATGCTTGTGGAGGCCACAGACCAATTTTCAGGAGTTCAGTCACTCCTTCCGTCAAGGGTTCAGGGACTGAAAACAGGCCAGCAGGCTTGCATGATGCATGCTGTTTACCAGGAGAGCTATCCTGCTAACCACCCACAACATTGCTTTTTTGACGAAACAATGAGTGATAAGATTTTCTGATGAGGAGAGTTTTTATCCCCTTAGCTGACTAATATTAACTGGCACTTGCTTAGCATCTGGCCATCCTTTGTTTGTATAATGAATCATATTATTACAGATGTGACAACCAAACAGACACCTAGAAATACAGTAGAAACAGGAGTTAAGAGGCCAACACAAAGGCACCCTGTAAGAATGAAAAAGAGTACTTCCAGGGGCCATAAGGTTTTAGGTAAAAGGTTAAGTACCAAAGCAAGCAGCCTACATGTGAGTTGTTGAAGATACATGAGCCATAAATTATGCCATTGCCAATGCCGGTTGGTTGTTAGAACTAAACAATCAGACCCTTCTGACAAATATAGCTACAGGACATGGAATTTCCATGACGAGAATGACTGAAAAGCTCTCTCTATGTGAACTTGTTGTCATAGTACTGGGAGGTGCAGGGGATTGCTGGGTTAGAATTGTCACTTGCAATCCTGCTCACTTATGGACCTTGCATTTTTTAATTTAAATTTAAAATATTTTACATATTGATCCCAGTTCCCTCTCCCTCCCATCCTCCCATGCCCCAACAACCCCTCCCATCCCATTCTCCACCCCTACTCCACAGGGAGGGTGAGGCCTTCCAGGAGGGATCATCAAAATCTGTCAAGTCATTTGGAGTAGGGCCTAGGCCCTCCCTCCTGTCTCTAGGCTAAGGAAGTATCCCTCCATAGGGAATGTGTTCCTGAAGTCCTTTTGTGCATCAGAGATACATCCTGGTTCCACTTGTACCTTGCATGTTAAAGCACCAACATGTTAAGCAAGATTTGCCAGCTGGGATAATAATGGTACAGCATTATAGTGCAACCAATTGCATTTAAGGTCATCAGATGGGAAGTCATAGACCCTAGAGGGGAAGCCATTGTTATTGCTTTGATAAACAAATATGATATTTCTGTCAAATTTCCTTCTGAACATTTGTGTTTAAACTACACAAATTACTGATCCTGTCAGCTTCTGTAACAGAAACTTAGGTTTGTTTTACAATGAATTATGTGTGTACTTCAGAGACACATAAATTGTCAAACTCCTGAAAATAAGTGAGTATTGCTATGTCATAGTGGCCCAATGCTCCAGTCACAAACAGGAAAACAGACACCTAAATCTTTCCCTGCAAGGCTCAGGAAGCATAGCAAGTGGGAAGAAACAAGTGTAAGCATCAGAAGAGGGAGTGAAGAGCTGTATAGCTATTTTCTCTGAATTTAAGCACTTACTGAGGGAAGAGGAAGGTTTGTAAAACTGAGACAGAAAAGAAATGGAAAATCCCAGGAAGTAAAACTAAAAATCTAAGGAAGTTTCTAAAACTTACAGCATTCACAAGGATCCCTCAAGTTTACCTAAAAATTAACTGTTGGCCAGAAGAGACTCTAATTAAGCCAAGCTGCCTGGAAGGTGTGCATAATGTTTTAGAGATGCAGTTTTCATGAGGTATCACCCATGCTGAGATGTGATTTCAATGAGGCAGCTGTTTCTGAGTTACCCATGCTCCTACAGGTAACATCCTAATAAATGTCCCTGGTTAACTAAGCTATATCCGTGTGCAATTACTTATTTGCTATGTCACTGGTGACCTGACAGAGGTGAACAGACATTTGTTCATGTCTCTCCAGAAAAAAGGGAACATAAAAGTTGCAAATGAAACAAACTTAGGAATTTACTGAAGCGGGTTGCATTCCATGTATTTCATTGCCCCTCGGCTAGCCTTCCTAATGACATAGACTTTTTTTTTAAACTTTGGTCTTAACAACACAGTTGATAAATGAATTCAACATAATGTCTGACACAATGAAGGGAGGATCATCAGTCCTTTTTAGTAGGAAACTATAGAAAAGTATGCTCAGAACTGAGATTATCTGCATTATCTATAAATAGAACAGAAACAGAACCCTAAACAAAATATCACAGTGCTCCTTGTAGACTTCAGTGCAACAGGAATCCAGGCCATTCTTGTACCTTCCCCAATGGGGACAGACACTTCAGATTCTGTACTTTGCTTCTTCATTTAGAATAAGAAGTTTGGATTAATTTTCTTATATATTCAAAAAGCTTTATTCTTAAGGGTATTTTATAGCCTAGATTCCTCTGAGAAACAATCAGTCTCTGTACTTGCATTTGGCAAATGACAGAGTACATCTGAAGGCACAAACCCATCTAAGCCTGGGCTGGAAGAGGTACTTCTTCCAATGACTTTACTTTCAGTAGAATTATAGGACACACTTCTCCAAAGAGTAGTAGATTTTTTTTATTTTTTTTTACTGTCATAGTCTTATTTATAATATGATATCATCTTTTACACTGTAATTGCAAAGTTCAGTTTACAGATCATTTAGGACAATTATTTTACATCACCATGTATAGCCATTGGGAAGAACAACTTTTTAAAAATCAAAATGTCCTCCCTACATTGAGGCTGGAAACCGTGCATCACCAATCTTTGGATCTGCAGAGTCACAGGCTTTAACATTAAGTTCAAGAAAACAAAGCAATAACAACAATAAACCCACCCAAGACCAAAATAACAACTAAAAGTAGCTTAACAAGGGACCTTAATTGGGTTGTTACCTGTAGGAGCATGGGTAACTCACAAATGACGATGAAAACTTATGAGTTGTGTACTGCAGTTAGCACTTAGTTTAATACTTCATAATAAATTCCTGCTTTGACAGCACCCATTCTCTTTATTTCCTTCCACAAACTTTGCCACATACAGGACACCCACCTCACTTTCCCTCAAAAAACAACCAAATACAGGGTTTAGAGGTTTGTTCAACAGTGGAGAATGTGTTTTGTGAGGATCAGTTCCTCAGTTCAGCTTCCACCATCCTCCAAAAAACTATCCAAATCTATCCCCTGGGGTTTTAGAGGTATCAATAGTCAAGGTGAAACATGGTGATTTGGTCTTTTTCACAAATGCTGATGAACTGCTAGATAGTGCATTTAGTCTTCCCATTAGTGTTTATTATGCATTTACAGCTGCTGCATTGGCTGGGAATCCTTTTGGTTGCTACTTTCACAGTTTCCAGGATTTTCAAATCACAACCCAAAGATTCCCCCTCATCTACACCATGGCACACAATGTCTGGCAACTATCTTCACACTTTATTCAGTTTCCATCAAAAAAGAAATCCTGATTTTTGCAGATGAGCTACTAAAGTTTTCTTCATCCTGAGACATTTTAAATATATCTTGCTTTTTATTTAAATGATCTCTGGAGTTACTAAGTGTTACATTGGTAAATATCATATAGACTACTCAAGGTTCACCAGAAAGTGACACAAGATTTGCCATGATCACATGGTAATAAAGACACTATATTTTTGAACGAAGGGGTTTGTTTCTCTGACCACTCAATTCTTTCATTCCATATTTCTCCTGAATTTTTTTCTTTTAAGGTCTATATACCTTCAAGATTTCTAGATATGCTGCCTCTTCTCTGAAATCTTGCCAAATTGCATCATTCAAAATTCTTGTCTTTTTGTGGTCTCTTAAAATTACACTGCAATTGTCCCTTATTTGTAGGGAAGTTATTTCAGGACTTCTAGCAGAGGCTTGAATCCAAGGACAGGACCAAGTCTATGTTTACTGTGTTTGTTATTCCAGCTTTTAATTGTGACATTAAATCTATAATTTAGGCATAATTAGAGATTAACAGGAACAAGTAAAACAATGTACTGACACTGTTAGTTTATCCAATGACTGTACTATCCAATAAGTGATTAATGTGAGGTTGTATATACAGCATGGATACTAGGGACAAAAAATAGATTCACACCCTTTATGGAATGGATCATTGATGACATGAGATTTCATTGCATTAATCAGAACAGTGAGCAATGTAAAATTTCTAAAGTATTTATTTCTGGGACATTTCACTTAAATATTTTCAAACTTGTTATTCCAGTTAACTGGAATTTTATGAAGCATAGTTGTGGATAAGGTAGTACTAATGGATTGGAACACTCCTAGAGCACTCTCTCATTCTATTTTCAATTATATCCCACTTGATTTTTATTTCTTTAACATCCAATTTGTAAATTCAGTGGCAACAACATTTATAGCCTATATTTTTTGCTTAACCATGGTGCATTGCAAACTTTAGACTATCATTATTCAAACAAGGAATGTCTCTCAAGTATTTTTTATTATAGAATGTTACACAGTATCTGGACATCTGGCTTGGCTGCACATTGCCACAATAATGAATGTTAGAGATAATCATATTTCCTACTTTTGTTTACTTAGGAAGTTGCTTTATATTTTGAAACCTGACCCCAGGACTCTGAGTTTGATGACATATTTTTGTGTTCTTGCCTCTGACTTAAGGATTTGTTCCTGTTTAACCCCCAAATTCCTTCATGAAAATTAATTAACTTAGTTACATTAAGTCTTTGTTTAATAAATACATCTTTCTATCTCTCGGTGTTTTTCTGTGACTACTGTAAATCAAGTGGAATACCAGAATATTAAAATTTAAGGACATAGACACTCTGAAATGATTTAATTGCATACGTTTCATGACACTTTTAAAACTAAGTCTTCTCATGAAGGAATTATGCTATATCTGTGTTCATTTCAGGAAAGTGGAAATCAATAAGAATGGATGTCAACCTGTAGAGCAGTGGTTCTCTATCTGAGTCATGACCCCCTTGGTGTTGGCACATCAGATATCCTGCATATCAGATATTTATATTACAACTCATAAGGGTAGCAAACTTACAGTTGGGAAGTAGCAACAAAATAATTTTACTGTTTGGGGTCATCACAACATGAGGAAGTGTATTAAAGTGATGCACAGCATTAGAAAGGATGGGAAGCACTGCTTTAGAGTTTAACAAAGAAAGCCTTCTATCTTTTCCCCACAACTGGTACTTCTAGAATCATCCAGATAACAGGCAGGAAGTTTGTTTCTACTGTTGGCTTTCATTTCTGTTCCCTTATGTGTAAATCAAGGGCATATGGCTGAGACATTTCTGTTTCCTCTACTATTCACATTATGTGATTCTTAAATGCCCTTGGCACCCTCCTTTTCACTGTTGACACAGCTTCAGACTATTAAGGAGGAGGCTCCAAAGTTGCAATACATTTTTCAAATCTGTACATTTCACTAGGTGCTGCTTTACATTTCAATGCTGATGATGAATTAAGGAAAAAGCTGCTGGGTAAATTTGACAGTGTTAGATTATACAAGAGGCCCACCAAAGGAAATGCAAGATTTTTCAAAGCGGTGTGTGTGTGTGTGTGTGTGTGTGTGTGTGTGTGTGTGTGTGTGTGTGTGAACAGGGGAAACTAAACGTCTGTATTTAGCAGATCAAACATAAACATATCTAGTGACTTCAAGGATATACTCTTCTTTGATTGCTAGTTACTTTGTTTTAAAATCTTATAAAAGCCATTGAAGAAAACAAAAAGAAGAGAATAAAGCAGAGAAAACAGGATAAAAGAAAGGGATGGCTGGACCTAGGGAAAATGAATATGAAGTCTAAAAATAAATTATACTATTGGTATTTCTACATTGTATCAGTATGCCGCAAAGTCCAGAACTTGCCGTATATGGACATACACATTTTCCTGGAATGCCCAAACAAGGGGGCAGTGTCCTATAGTGTTTCATAGTTCAGTGCTGTGGTCAACTAACATCTATTTACAGGCTTGGTATAATCTTTGGTGGTTTACTTATCTACCTATATTGTTATCTGTAACATAAAGAAAAGGAATACATCATATATACATACATACATATACACACATATATGTATACACATCCACAAATTGAGTAAGGACTAAATGAAATCATATATTTATATTTTGGAGTATAGTGCCTGTCATTAATAGACTTTTTCTTTCTACATATATTCAGGGAAAAATGTTATATATCAAATGCTGATATAGACACATGGCATATTTCTATGAATAGTAAAGAGTCCTGGCCTGGTGACACAACTTGGGGCTAGAGTTAATAAGTAAGCCTATCGGACAGGGTGTCATCTGAAACTTCTGGAATATAGAAGTTGTTGAAAAAGAGAAAGTAGATGAAGGCCTGTTAAAAGCAGCCAGGCTTTCCTAACATGGTAAACTGTCTCATGAGTTGGCATCTGAAGGACATGGCCAGCCAATTACTTGGCTGTTGTATAACCTATTTACATATCTTCTTAAGCTTTCAAGATGAAACCAACAAAGTGAAACAAATTATTTTCCAATAAACTGTTATTCTTCACTGAAAGCTTTAATCTCCTGATAAATACATTTTTCGATTTTCAAATTGTTTCTAAGAAACTTAAGGCCCTATTCTTCCCAGTAAGTATAGGATGTATTTAGTAACATTTATTGCCATTTTGCAGAAATAACTATGGAAAAAAAAACCCAAGACTCTTTCAAAAGGGAAGTATCCATGTGTCTGTAGTTAAGTGTGGAGAGGGCTGCAGCTGCAGCTACACCTTCATTTACCAAACTACTAGGCATTTGAAGAATGCTGATTCATGTGCTGGAAGCTTTTATAACTTGGGCATTTCTGTTTGGGTGCCCTTGCTCTGTGTCCACGTTAGACTTTCCCAGCAGTCACAAACATCAAAGAAGTACTCAGTGGAAGACAATCCCAAACTAAGACAAACATGAGAGTCAATATTGCTTACTCCGGATTTTGTGATTGGCTTAATAAGTGGGATTACCCCTACGTAACAAATGCTATTGTCTCCCCCAAATCCCATGTGGTAGGAAGTTTATGCATGTTAACAAGTTCTTCTTCATTAGAGATAGTATCATTACAAATGGGGTTATGTAGCTTTCTCAATTCTGTAAATGACAGAGTCAAGAACTAATTCACGGCCACCTGGATCTATCCCCATGCATACTGAGAACATCAGATCTAAAAAGGCTCAGAACAGAGTGGGACCTAGCACATGAATCTCAATGGAAAACAGGCTTAATTATATTGGCAAGAGAATTAATATTCTACAAGGGGAGGCTATTAAAACACACTTAACATTTATCATAATTACTGCATGTGTGTGTTCATATTGAGATATGCTTCAAGGGGCTACAAAATAGGGAACCTGATTGAGTTTCTGAAATGGAAATATCTGAGGTAAGTTTTTTGACTATCTTATACTGGGTGCATGTTCAAAGAGCAGCATCTGGTCCTCACTTCTCTGAGATTCTGAAGCAGGAGGTCTGGAGTAATGGACAAGCAAATGATATTATATTATTCCTTGGGGGAGATTTTCTTTGCAACCAGAGCTACTGAGCAAAGATTTATGGACATGTAGAATTATGCAAGAATTCAAACCCTGCCCATATTGTCAGTGCTTTTTAGTAGGTCTAGAAAGAACATCCCGTGTTTAATTAATAGTCCTTGTACTTCCATTATTAAACATATATACAAATGTACATAGAGCATAGTTAAAAGTCTTTGGTTATTTATTTATTTATTTATTTATTTATTTAGTGCAGTGGACAGAACCTACAGCCTCATACATGCTACAAGGACTCTATTCATAATATCTTCAGCCCTGGGTTGTATTGATTACCATGTAAAAACACCCAGTTGGAGTGGAACATGCTACCCTGGATTAGATCTGGGAACCAAGAGAACTGTAATAGGAAAAGTTGTTTTAATCTGGTTTGGTTCACAGTATCATATCAGTGCTAATTTTCTAGTCTGGTCAAATGGACTGTGCTTATGTAAGCTTTTTATATTAGGAGAAGCCAGGTGAACAGTAGATAAAGTTTTCCATCAGGCTGGATAGATGGCTCAGCCATTAAAGGCTAGGCTCAAAACCAAAAATAAAGTTTTCTGTTAACCTAAATTTAAACTACTTTAAAAAGTATCCATGGAACAAGCTAATTGAAGAATTATTTTTATTTCTCTGAGGTGCATCTGCAGGGGGCTGGTAAACATGCAGGTATTTCTTCTGAAATTTCAATTGTAAGCAAGAGTAGGGCTAGTAGAGAGAAGGGAGGCCATGAGGTCATATGGGACAAGAAGCACAAGGGATGCATAGAGAGCAATGTCTGGGACAGGTTGGCTTAGACAGGAAGGAGATAAAGGTCACACAAAGCTACCCTGGATCCAAGAGATTACACTGATGGGTGAAGGGCTTTGGTTTTTCTAATCATTCTCTTATAGGTGATCCCAGGTGGTTGCGTGACTTTGGGCAGGGCCTGGAAAGAAAAGGGGAACCCAAATCCGAGGTTGTTGAGAAAAGGCCTAGATGGGTACAGGCAGTATTTAAGGCCAATGCAAATAAACTTCAGAAATAAAGAGGGACTCACCCAGGATGCATTGCAAAAGGGCATCTAGAGACAGGGTACTGATGAAGATAGAATGCCAGGAACAGAGCTGAGGACTAACACATTTGGTATTTTATTCTGTGGGCTGACCCTGTTTGAAGGTGAGGGTGGAATTATTGGCACAGCCAGGAACTTTCTCTATACTTGCATATTTTGTCAATGACTGTGTGTTAGTTAAATGCACGAAATGAACTTCTGTTACTGTACAAAGTTGCAAAAGTATTGCAGACATCATCTTATGTTTTCTCAAGGGATTTCTGCCTCAGAGAGATTTCCTTCCTCCATCCCCGTAATCTTTGCAAGCTTTATCTTTGTATCCTTCACTAGAATCTCAGCATGATGAAGGATGCCTAGTTGCTTCAGCAATTCCATTTCTTCTTGAACAAGCCCAGGCAGTGAAAGCTAACACACCCAGGTTTGGGGGTGTGTATGACAATGGTGTCCTAGTATCACTCATTTTATCAAGTTGGGGCAGAGGAGTACACATGAGTATGACATGAGTTACAACATGTTTGGAGCTTATGAACAATCAAATTACCATGCTCAAGAGTTGGTTGGCAGCCAAGTTCCAGAACTTATGAAAGGAAAAGAAATGGATGAAATATTACTCTTGTGTAAAGCTGATTGTGGAGCTTGGCGAGGAAAGGTGAGATGTGTGGAAAGCCTTCAAAAAACCCACAGAAAGAGTGTGGAATGCTCTTATATAAACTGGAACAAGAGTAAAACCCACAGGTCCTAACAACTGACAGAAAGACAAGTATTGGGAAATGGAAGGTTGAATTTGTTTACCTTGTTTATTTATATTCAGACAACATGATAATTTGTGTTTCTGTATGGATTAAAGAAATCAAGACAAAGTAGTTCTATGAGGCTTGAGTGAGAGATAATTCTGTGTTCCATGCCCTTTACCTGCAGGAATCCAATTCTCTTGGTTTTTCTCCTTTGGGTTTCAGTGTGGAGAGGGAATGCATACATTACTCATTTGAACTCACAAGAGGAACCTGTAGGCTCCAGTCATCTGTGGTCCTGATGCAAACACTTATAGACCCCAAGTGATCATTGGTAATTAATGCTAGAGGCTCAGTTCTATTTCCTTTTGCATTCACATTTGCATCTAATGTTACTCTATCTGAAGTTTTCTATTCTCTCTCTCTCTTATTTTTTTTCCTGAGATGGGGGTCTCACTATTTATCCAAGGCTTGACTTGAAATCACAATCCTCTTGCCTTAGCTTCCTAAGTAATAAAGTTACAAGTATGTGACACCATACTTGGCTCCTTTCCTGCCTTTTAGAGACATCTTTATTACAAAGTAGTGCCTTTTATGATACCCCCATATATATTATGCACTTTGAAATTATTCCCTCCCATCGCCTTCTCTTATTCCACCTCCCTCCTCCTGGGTGACCTATTTCCCTTCCCAAGTAGCCCCTCTTTTAGTTCTATTGTTTGTAATATACAGACTGAACATACAAGAGAATGCATGCAGTATGTATAATTCTGAGTCTGGCTTCTTTTACTTCACAGGATGTTCTCCAGATCCACTCTTAATTTTGTTTGTGACAAAATAAAACTCCATTGTGTATATATGCTATATTTTACAAATCCATTCATCTGACTATAGACTCCCAGGCTGGTTCTGTAAGTTGGCTATTGTGAATACTTCAGCAATAAATATAGCATACAAGTATTTCTTTCTTCCTGAAAGACTAGTGCAAAATGGACTGAGAACTTGAACTCAGTAGCATGGTGGCTGGATTTAATTTTTAGCTCCTCTTCTTACTAATTGTGTGATTTTCCCATTTTAACTTGTTCTTGTCTGTAAAATGGGAAGCACAGTATCTGAGGTGGTGTTTGTGTTGCAAGAGGTCCTGGTTGTAATGTGGGTGCAGTGATCTCTAGCATATAATGCACACTTTCTAGTACTGACTACTACTATTATTGTTGTCATGCATTATAAGACCCCCAACTGTGAAATGTTATTTTGGAATGGCTGTGGAAGAAAGGTGACAAAGAGACTGAATCAAATTCTTCCCTTGCCTACATGCATAAATGTCCAGGGAATCTTATAAGAGATGAGTGTATATGAATAAAGATAAAAATCTAGCTTTGTATCTTAAAATGAAGTTCTCTTTAGCACAGTGATTTAAATTCGTGGTTTGCTCACTATATTTATATTATATGTGATCTTTATTGGAAATCATAAGCCAGGCCAGAGTTTTCAACACTTCCTGGACTGTAACCATTAAATAGCTCATTTGAATCATGTACTATGTACAATATGGTTATACTTAACACACAGTCATGGATTTTTGCCTCAAGCCAAAATTCACTAAAATAGTCTTTCTTCTAAATGACCCAAGACATTGCCATTTCTTATACAATGACTTTCCAAACTTGCCATTTATTTTCAAATCTCTTTTAGAAGTAAAACAAGAGGTAGAATTCCTGAGTCAATAGTGATCTGTCAAGGGGTGGGAAGTCTTGCTTTGCTTTGAGTATGAGAGTTAAACGTGGCTACTACGTCAGGCAGCATAGGGGATGGAAATAAAAAGTTACATGGTATTTTTCTAAATGTTCACACTTCTCAAGATACCTAAATAATATCTCAAAACAAAAAAATAAGGACTAACTAATGTTACGTGCAGGTTTTTCCCACCGGCCACTCTTTTTCCTCCCCGCTGGCTGTCCAGTCCTGCCGCCATGTGAGCCCCAATAACACGCTGAGACTCTGTATTTGATACAATCCTGTTGGCCAGTTATTATTATTGTTTATGGGCTAGCTCTGTCTTAATGATTAACCCATTTTTACTTATCTAAGTATTTTTATGTGGTCATCTTATCCAAGCATGGCGGTTGGCATCTTGTTTCCTCTAGGCTCTACATGCTGACTCCTCCTTACTACTTCCTCTTTCCTCCTTGTTTCTTAGCCCGCCTATCTTGCAGTCTCATTGGCCATAGTGTTTTATTCATTAACCAGTATGAGAAACATATTTACAGAATAACATCTCCCATCATCTCGGTTATCTCTTTTAGACAGAAATAGGGTATGGCTAGGAAAGGTATGGTTCAGAATAGATATAAGTAGATTAGCCTACCTTTTTGTGAATTATTTAGTAAGAGTGAGATATTAGTATTACAGTTTACATTGTTATATATTCTTATCTGTGGTAACCTATGTACTGGAAGAATTGTATATTATATTTTGTCATATTGTGTGAAATCTTTCCATTTATGTTTTTTATGCACATAATTCTCGCCATATTTATGTATGTATACATTGTTTGTGTTCAAGACATTTTGTATATTGATACAATTTGGGATATTTATCTTGCTGCCCTTTAGAGCTACCTCTTGTCTAGACATTTCTACTCTACCTCTACTTTAGGAATTTACATGTGCATAGTTTATATTGTTTAGGTATGTATCCTTGCTTTACTCAAGGAAGTTTTAATCAGGTTTTTTAGCTAAGTTCCTGAGTATTACAGATTATCCTCACCCATTTTTCCTTTTCCTATGAGATTAGTCAGACATAGATGCTTAATCTCCAATCACTTCATAGACCTGCAGAACACAGCATTTAAATGTTTTAATATTAGTTGTGAGTTATTTCTCCCTTAATAAACATCTATTTGGCCTAATTGTTTATCCTGATCCTTATTAAACCACAATAAACTAATGTCAAGTTTCCAATAGTTTTGAAATAAAATATGCAAAATTATTACATAACTAACTATGTAATAATTATTATTACAATATAACAATATAACTATGTAATACTATTATTTTTAAAGACTGCTGTAACGTGTCAATATATGTAATATATGTAATCACATACACAAAGTTATAAATAACATAGTAGATGATTATGTATACTTTTATACATTTATAGAGGCTACCTATCAATTAGTAGGGTATGTAAGGAAAGTCTTTATATCTTAGTACTATTCATGACAGCTTCTCTAATTCTAATTAGTGTTTGATCATATCACTTATATGGTTGTCAGTTAAGAGCTTTCAGGCATAATATTACAATGAAGCAAAGTGAAATTTGGTTTCTGTTGGGTTGTTGGTTTGCCCTACATAAGATGCATAAACATTGGTCATTTCATTTCTAGTAATTCTATGAAACTGAATATTGGTATCTTAGAGTAATTTCCTATATTTGTTTTATTATGCCTTTGATCATTTAAGAGAAACACTTCTCACTTTAAAAAGGACAGAATCAGAGTGGCCTGCATTTTCTTTTTTTATATCATTTATGCCACTTAGGTTTAATAGGTAGCCAAGATCAATAACCCACAATCTTATCTTAATCAAGTATTCCAGTCTCCTTATTGCTAAGTTTTTTCCCTCCCCACAAGTGATTTTTCAGTGTCATTTTTCCCAGTCAAAAACTGTCTCTGATATTTCCCAAAGGGTTCCCCAAGTCACAATGGATTTGTTATTTCACCTTTAAAAAAGGAAAAATAGGTAGTTTTAAAAAATTAAGTTTTCTTTCTAAAGAACTGAGGATATCGCTGTTGCTTTTGATGAGTGTGTGGGAGTTCTTGTCAATTGAGAAATGGTGGTTGACCCTCTGTGGGATCAGTCCATGCAGATCAAATGCCACCGATGAAAGGACTTCAGCAGCCATATACTGTGAAAGATTCCCTCACCAAGCCTGTGCATAGATGTTTCTATCTCTTTGAGCCTTGGTGCCACTTTGCCTGAGAGTAGATAACAATATATTGTTGTTAATATATTATTGTTAATATATTGTTAATGGTCATGTTGTCAATTGTCACAAAAATGTGCATTTTTCATCTCTCTTATTCATTAATTTAAAATTGAGATATTTAAAGCTAGTACTTTTAAAACTCTGCCACATCTTTTCCCTTCAAAAGTTGTCAGTTACTCATCAGTCACAGTTTGCTAGTTGGAGAAGCAGGTGGTTCTCTCTTACGCCAGAAAAACCACATAGCACTAAATGACCCCATAGAGGATAACGGGGGATTTTGTCTGGAATATTGCTGATGTTTTAATAGTCCATTTTCAAGACACAGGAAATCCCTTCCTGCATCTCCTAAGCTGTCTATAATAATTCAGAACTTTAAGTCTATGCTTTGTAAATAGAAATGAAACCTTTACAAATGACACCTTTCCTGTCTCACTGTTATAGAAACTAGAAACTTTTTTTTTTTTTTGAGTGCTCTTGTTTTCATCACAATATATTACTTGTGTATCCTTGATAACAGCACCTTCTTCACTGGCTGGGATATTTGAAGCACAAATACGGTGTGCTCCTCAAGTTGGTTATGACTAGACACATTAAGGAAATAAGCTTGGCATTATAAAGCCAGTCAATGCATAAGAAACATTCTTGAGCAACTGGTCAGATTCCTGGCTTATAAGAAGGATACACATACAGATAACTGATGAAAGTTACTTCCAGGAAGGCCCAGGACACAGGATATTTTGAGAAACTTCTAGAAGAGACGACTACTCCAAATCTATAAGATGCAACAGCGAAGTCTCTTGGTGAGCTCTTAATTAAGCTTCCTAAATATCCAACCCCAAATTCTGTATGGAAACTTACAGAAAAGCAAGCATAAACAGTCTTGTACAGTAAATTATCATTCTTGCTGCAACTATGTTAATATGGAGGTCAAATATCATAATATCACTATTATTTTGTGGTTTAGAATGACCTATCTTTGCCATTATATTTGAGGAAAAGAGGAGTAATGTAGAAATATTTTTTATTTACATGGAATATAGCACACCCCATTGATTAAATTATAGACATGTTCATTGTCTTTTTTAGATATTTAATATATTTTATGTATATTCACATTCCAACTTCTGGAGATATTTACATTTTAATCATCTCTGTCTAAACAAGCTTGAGAACCTACATTTAATTAGATTGGAATCATTATCAAAGTGTGAAACTTCTAGTTTGCTCAATATCTATCATTTCTACACTAATACCCACCCCCTCTTTCCCAGACTAGCTCTAGATGTTCTGTAAATTGTTATATAGACCATGTTGATCTCAAACTCACAGAGATCTGGAAGCTGAGTACTGGAACTAAAGTACTCCACTATACCTAGTTTGGAGACAAGGTCTCTACAGAGTTAGTCAACTTAAATGAGTTCCTTAATATAAGCTTATACCCAATAAGACTTTGTATGTCTCTAAACACAGGAAATTTGGATGCAAAGACAAATAGAGATAAAAGAAAGATGATAAGAAGAGAAATAAGAAAATTGTTGCCAGAAAATAAGAAAGACATATGCCTCAGAAAAAAAATAACCTGGGAAATATGCCAGAGAAATTCCTGTTATTTAAAACACCCAAATTATACTACTTTGTTTCACAGTCCCAGAGAACTGTGACATTGAGTAACCTTGAACAAGACACTAGACTTTAACTATCAGCTGTCTCATATCTTAGACGAGATTGTGTCTCATCTCATTGTTAATTGTGAAGACTTGATCAGAGAAAAGTAGTCAAAACCTGGGCTATGTAACTGTTCTATAAAATGATTGCTAATGGTAATACTATATTGTTATCCAATGTCTATTTTGAAGAAGATCTGTTAAAATGTAGTCAAAAAAGATGGTCACTCTAGTGCTCATCATCATTGCCATTTTCTGTCACTACCAGTATTTATTAAGAACTTCAGTGCTAGTTACCTGCTAATTGCCTGTAACAGTACTTAACAATTCTTGTAATTTAGGCATTATTCTGGTCTCTTTGTAGAGAAACTGTTGCTTATGTTAGTTGCCTTGAACAAATAAAAAAATCATAGTAAATACTAAAGTTAAATGTAAATATAATGAGGCCTTTGACTATATGAGTTACTTGTCCTCACACTGAAGAATCTGCTACAGTGAACTCAGCATGGGATCCTGTGCCTTCCTAGAGAATTTATAATTTTGGGAGCCAATGGAATTTTGAGGAGTACACTGCCTTTTTATTTTAGTGTACTTGTGACTAAGTAGAAAAATATACATTCCCATCTCTATCCCTTCTCCATTTTAACTAATCATTGTCATTCATGCCTGAGAAATTTGGCAATTTTTCTGTTAACCTTTTTGTCTAATTGATGTGCCATTTTCTTCCAGTTTAGAACTTTTGTGTGGATAACTTGTGCATGTCATTGGGTCAGTTTTCTTCTTTGCTTTTGCCCACCAACTCTACAGTCCATTTAGACATATGTACTGTAATGATGGACATTTCTGGAGTAGTATTTCCTGACAATGGATGGATATGCAAGCAGAGATTTGTAATTCAACTCTGTAGTAGGCTCTTGAGCCCACACAAATGAAGACCCAAAAATAACATTTTGTCAGCCAACATACTAAGGGGGAAGAAAATGATCCAAACAAAAGATTTTTGTAACAATGTACAGATTCTTGTGTGTTATATGTCACAGCATTGTATTTAGAAGCTTCTTGCTGTAGTTTAACTCATTGCTGTCAGATATGATGATTGGCAATGGCCTTCAAAGTGCTGCCCCAATCAATATCAGTATCTTCATAAGACCACTTGGGAAATGCAAATGCTTTGTCCCTACCTATGACCTAACTAATAAGACACTCAGACCAGAGTACAGAAATCTGTGATGGAACAGACATCGAGGGGGATTGATGGATGCTGAAGACTGAGAACTTTGGCTTGATAGAAACATCTAGAATTTCATGCTTTGTTCACTAATATTACTGTAAAAGAACCACAACCATATACTCCCCTCAAGTCTCCAGTGACTCCCAGTGACCCATTGTCACCTCTTCTAACTTCTCAAACAGGCTTTGTAGAGACAGGAAAGAGTGGTCAGTGAATTTTGTTTGTTTGTTTGCTTTTGTTCTTTTGTTTTTGTTTTTGGTTTTTTTTTTTTTTTTTTTTGAGACAGGGTTTCTCTGTGTAGCTTTGTATGCCAGATAGGCCTTGGACTCACAGAGATCTGTCTGCCTCTGCCTCCTGCTACCCTTAAATAACACAAACTAAAGGATGTAAAGGGGGGGGTCAGGAGGAGGTGCAATTCTTTAGAAAAATGGTTTTACCTTAAAGTAATTACATGCTCTTAGGAAGTTATAGAAAAAAAATTATAGGGTGGCTTTGTGTTCTCATTGTTTCACTCAGTAGTGACATGCTGTCAAACCACATCCCAGAAACACAACCAGAAAGTTGGCATCTACACAGTCTACATATTTATTCCAAGCACATCAGTTTCCACATACTTATTTTTCTGTTTCTGGAAATTGAACTCCATGTAATTTTATTTCAGGTGTAGGATCATATAATCACAACCAATAAAGATAAGGACAATTCCATCACAAGGGTCCCTTCAGATACCTTCACACAAACAAGTACCCTCCTCTTCTACTCTGTTGTTTTCATATTTTCTCCACGAAAATTACGTAAATGGAAGCAGATGGTATGTATCATTTTGTGATTTCTTTCTATTTTCAATTAGCATAGTGTCTGAAATTTATCCAAGCTGTTTACTGTATGGTTTATCATTTTCATTGATCCCTAGTATTTCATGGCATCCATAGAAACACTATAATTTTTTAACCAGTATCCATGACTTTGCTGTAACAAGAAAAGTACCTGTATGCTTTTATTTCTTTGAGATAAATGTACATGAGTACAATCTGGTGGACCATATACTAAGTGCATGTATGCTCAAATTTATAAGAAATAGGCAAATTGTCAGTTAGTAGCTACTGTAGCATTTTTACATTTCTTTTAGAAATATACATATAACTGAGAGTTCCCATTTTCTCGGTTATCATGGATTTTTGAAGTCAGATGTGCTGCATTTGTTTTATTTTATTTTTTAATATTCGTTGTTCTTTATTCTTGAGACATGTATTCAATCAAATAGAGTCTTATCTACCCTTCATCATCTCTCTCCATAACCGTTACCAACTTGCTTGTCTCATAAGTACATGTCCTCTTTTTTAATTTTGTAATAACCTACTAAGTCCGATTATTGCTTCTTGCACTTCACAGCACAACTGTGCTACCCCCGCTGCTACCCCCACTATTGTTATTTTGCTTAATGGTCATGCCATCTAATTCCAGTCTGAACATGTATGTCTCTTTGCATAGACCTGGCTGCTCTCAGACCTGGCCAAGGAACCTTCTTTCTGCATCATCAACTTTCACTGAAGCCGCTGTTCTAATCTGCATATGGTCACACGTCATCCTTATTTCATGTTGTTCTGACAGTGAATGGTATTGAATATCATTTCATGTATTTCTAACCAATCCACATGATCACCTATGTAGATTGTATATTCATGTTTCTGTCAACTTGGGCCTTTCTCTTTTTCTCTGTTGTGTGTTCAGAGTTCTGACACTTTCCCAATAGAAAATCTCTGCCAAATCTCGTCATTTGAAAATATTTTCTCCCTGTCTATAGTATTCCTTCCTACTCTTTACAGACTCTTCCCCTGCAGAAAAAATAATTATAACTATCCAAAAATCCAAGTATTTTTTCACTGTTTCCCTTGCAGGTGTACTTCTAATGTGAAGTATTTTTCCTAAAATTTTATACTTTAGTGGTTTATATTTATACGTGTTATCATTTCAGGATTGATTTACTATAAAGTGTGATCAGTAAATTCAGCCTTTTCCCTGTTTCTTCCCTCTCTTATAGGTATCTAATTGATCCAGAACCAATCTTTACATGGCTGTGTTCTCTCTACTGAACTGTATTTGCATCTTTTCAAAACAGATGCACTCTTCTGGCTGCTTCTAAGATCTCGGCTCTGTCTCAGTACCACAATGTCTTGATTCCTATAGCTACACACAAAGCTCATTAACACCAGACTGACTTTCTTCTCCTACATCTTTCCTGGATATTATGTTAGTATTTCTAAGCCCTTTGCATTTCCATGCAAATTTTAGACTTTTTTTTTTTTTTGGCTTTAAATTAAGCCTCAACCCTCAGACCCTTACTGCTTTATTTAATCAGAAGTTGAGTGATACCCAAGGACAAGGACAAGACTTACTTCTGACCACAGCTAATTAAGCTGAATCAGGATCAAACCTGGGTTTGGCTATATGACATAGTTTTGCACCTTAGTGTTTTCCTTCTACACTGCCCAGTCATAGGTAGGAAGTAGCTCTCTGTTATGTTGTACAGAATATCTTCCTATTCAATTCAGGTCAGTGATTAGTCTAGTATGTTTCTAATTGCAAGTGCAACATTTTCTGTAGGACCTATCATGAATTTTAATTCACTTATAAGTCTCCCATCTTATCATAGTAATTCAAAAGTATCAATTGATAGATGAAAACTTGAAAAAGTATGGAAAGCTTCTTAAATGAACACAAAGCCAAACAAGGACATAGACTCAACTGACACCTTTCTCATTTCCACAAGCAAATAACCATCATCTATTCAGTCTTTTCAACCTGAAGCAACCTACTTACCTGCTGATGGCTAGCAGCACCGAGCCTGTTCTAAACCAGTATCAATTCTCTCCCTGCAGTCAAGTAAACCCAAGCCTCGCTTATCCTAACATTTGGCCCTGCCATTTTTTCATATGTCACTATGATAAAAGAAATGTATTCTTTACCCTAAAGGAGCTTCAAACTTTTCAGTAAACACAGATTAGTGTATTTGCATTTGTTCCCTCTCTTAATACACACCAAGTATAATTTTCTGTATTAGTCTCCTTGTTACTGAGACAGAATATTGGACAGAAACAAGGGAGGAGCTTTGGATCATAATTCTCAAGCCCTGTTCCCAGGAGCCCACTTCCTCCAGCCATGTAACATGCCCTCTGTGTTCTATAACCTCTCAAGAGAGCACAGCCAGCTGGGGTTCAAGCGTCCAAAACCATGAGAGCATGCAGAAGCTCTTGCAGTCAAACTGTATCACCCTCTGAGTAAAAATTAACAGGACGCATTTTACTTTTCAAATAGAATCAACAGTACTGACCCCAAGAGACTAGCAATTCTGGTTTGTTTGTAGACATTCACAGGTGTGTGCTTGCTGTATTATTTATGTATTTACTTGAAGACACATCTCAAGTTTGCAATGATGCTCTTACAAACATTTGACGAATTGTTGAAATGGAAACGTGGGCAGAAAGACCCACAGAATCACGTGTAGAGTTAAGCATCTCAAATTGAGAAGGATCACATCTAATGGAAAAGCTGGGTAGTACCAATAGCAAAGAAGAAGTTAGAAAAGTATAAATTATAAATACCATAAAATGATATTTTAGATGATAATCAAATCCATCTATCAACACATACCTAAGCACCATAGTCTGATTAATAGAGTAATTTAACTGACTTCTTTTCTGATGGGAGAAAGACACTCTTAATACATGCAACCATCTCACATTAAAATCTGACTTGAGAGGCTAGAGAGTTATTTCAGAGGTGAAGGGCAACAGCTCCTCTCCCAGAGAAACCCCCTGCACCTACACTGTGGCTCACAACCATCTGTAACTCCAGTTCTAGGGGATCTGATGTCCTCTCTAGACCTCCCTAGGCACAGAATAAATGTAGTGCAAATACATGCATGCAGGTAATACATTCCCACACACAAAATAAACAAATCTAAATAAATTTATAGAAAACATAATATGGAAAGCATAAACTAATTTTGTGTGTTGTTGGAAGCTATCAAAGCATAGGAAATTATCTCTCAAGTATACAGAACATCAAGAGTTTAAATGTGTAAAGCAGGTGAGTAGGAAATCAATGAGTAAGCAAGTTAAAATAATACAAGCAAAGGTAATTGTTACACTATAGGAGATGAAGCTATTATAGTGGTAGTGTATGTTGACAGGAAACTTGAAACTTGTTCTGGTTACTTTCCAAATCTTAGAATATAGGGAAACTTCACTCAGGATATATACTCAAGGCAGGGGAAAGAGTATGCAGAAAAGATAATCCCCTGAAAAGTACCTAAGGGATATTTTTATAAAGAACTCACAGTTATGCAACCGAGTTAAAGAGTTGAGCGCCTTGATGAAACAGTATAAGGAGACAATGATCCCTGATGGCTGGGGTTATAACATGGCTTGTTTCGTTTTTATGTTCCTGTGTCAGGAATTTTCTCACTCCTTCCTTGAGTCTTGGTGTGGAGTTCATGGCATAGCTCTGTCCTCCTGCTCTGCGATAACTGCATAGTCATCTTGAAGTAAGCCGGACCTTAACAGCAGTAGTTGGAGCCGGTGCTCAGGCAGAAAAATGAATGTTTCTCAGAGGGCTATACCGGGCAGCCAAACTGCACATCAGCTGCAGTGAGTAGCCAAAACCATCCTCCAGGTTAACTGTGATGCTTAAATCTCCCACTTCCTTCCTGCCTCCCCAGAGCTTGCGCATCCCCCCACATGTGAAGCAAGAAGTGCTTTGTATTTGGTCTTACTCCCCATGAGGACAAGATGAAATTCTCCCTTCTTTGAGCAGGGAGTGAGCTGTGAACAAGAAAACAAGTTTAATTGCTGTCGGGGGAAGAATGTGAACTGATGATCTAATAGCCCGTTTCTATTCCTACTATCTACACTCCAATCATGGCAATGGAGCCAAACGAACAGACTTTCACTTTCCAGCCAGCTCATGGGGTTACACTTGGTGGAGAGCGCTTCCACTCAATTTGAGATCACTCATCAATAAAGTTAAAATTCCTGTTCACTCTGTTCAGGATTTATGTTCCGTGTCCTCTGTTTCTATAACAGAGAGAAGAAAACAACAAGGGGCAGGCATCACAGGACAGGAATGTAGATACTTGTCAAGGGTTTCTAATACCATAATTTGAATATGTTTTTTCCAGGTTTAATCTTGCAGGTGATGCAAAACCTTTTTATTACAAGAGAGCTGGGACTCATCAAATACAAATGAACAGATGAAGCCATCTCTACACCTATGGTGAAAGACAGTAAATTCTATGGAAACTTTAAACTGGATTGTTAAAACTCAAAAAGTCATAGCTTCTGTTGTTGGTATCTTGAATGTCCCCCAAAAGTTCATGTGTTGACTGCTTGAACCAGGTAGACTCTTTAGGAGTGGAAATCTAATGGCAATTAAGCCACTGAGAACATGTCCTTGAAGGGGATAATGGGACCCTGGTACCTTCTTGTCTTTATCTATTTTGTTTCCTATCTGTCATGTTGTATACAAGCTCCTTGGCCACACACACACACACACACACACACACACACACACCATGACAGACTGTGCTGCCACAGGCTCAGAGCAACTGAACCCTTGTAACCATGGTCCAAAGCCAACATTTTTTCCTTGTGAGTTTATTTTCTCAATAGTTTGTCAAAGTGAAGGACATCTCAGTGTCACAGTATACAACTTTAAACATTTAAACATTTCCTTTCACCCAAAGCAGCTATTCTGGTGAATTTGAAACTGAAGAGTTCTGATTGTCACAGTATATGAAATGGTCACCAAAGTTTAGTTGTCCTACATCGAGATATCTTCATGTCACTTAAAGATATTCAGTCAATAATACAAAGCCTACCCTTTGAAAACCACTAATCCCCAAACTACCCTAACAGACTTTTTTTTTAACTCTCAAATTGAGCCAAGCTTCTGAAACTGAATCAAGACATCGACAGCAGTTTGGAAGTCCAAACTGTGACTTCCTACACATCAGATGTTAGTGCTCAATTAGTTTCCATCCATCTACAACTTATGCATCCTGTTGATCCCTGAAGCCCAGGCAATTCAGGGTTGGGCAGTGAACCTCAACTCAGCAGCTTCTGCAAATTCCATCCTTCACTTCACACACCCACTGTGATGCAATTTTGAGGCAGGAAGGTAACATAAAAAACAGTTTTGTAAGCCACCATATATTTAAGACAACTATTCAGTTAGTATTGATAAACAATATAAATTAGCTTTTAGAGTCCTGGTTGCCTCAAGAATGATGAATTCTATAATTATTACACATAAAGATACACTATGAATCTTGTAGGTATTTCCAGAAGTTTATTACGGAGGTCTCTAAGAAAATAGCCCTCTTTGGATAACCATTATCTTTCAACATAATTGTCCCAAAATGTGAAAATGGTAATTTACATGTGATCTTCCTTAAAAAAACATGGATATGAGGGAAAAAACTTAGTGAAGGATTTTTTTTCGTGGCTAGAGGCCACCAAATAATTTTTGATAATCCATCTTATATGATATGGAACTCTGGGTGATTGCATCTCATATTTTGTGGTCTAAGTAGCCACAGTTCTCTCCTGTGATGAAACAACAAAAAGATCCAAGCAACACTATGCACATTAATCCTTCACAAAACAAGTTGCATAATTTTTTGATAATTTTTTAAAAATTAAATTTGAAACAAGCTTGTTTTACATGTCAATTTCAGTTCCTGCACCCTTCTGTCCTCCCCTGTTCGCCCCACCAACCCCCATCCCATCCCCTTTCTGCTCCCCGGGGAGGGTGAGGTCTTCCATGGGGAGTCTTCAAAGTCTGCCATATCGTTTGGAGCAGGGACTAGGCCCTCCCCCCATGTGTCTAGGCTAGGGAGTATCCTCATGTGTGGAATGAGCTCCCAAAGTCCATTTGTATACTAGGGACAAATACTGATCCATTACCAGAGGTTTCATAGACTGCCTAGTCCTCCTAACTCACACCCACATTCAGGGTTCAGGGAGTCTGGGATGGTCCTAGGCTGCTTTCCCAGCTATCAGACTGGAGTTCATGAACTCTCCCTTGCTCAGGTCAGCAGTTTCTGTGGGTTTCTCCAGCTTGGTCTTGAACCACTCCTCCCTCTCTGCAAGTTGCATGATTTTTAATCAGAGTCTTATTTAGAGTTTTTGTTGCTGTGAAGAGACACCATGACCAGGGCAGTTTTTATAAAGAGAAAACATTGAATTGTGGTGCCCACTTCAGAGGTTCAGTCTGTTACCATTATGGAGGGACATGGTGGCATGCAGGCAGACATGGTGCTGGAAAATTAGCTCAGAGTCCCACATCTTGCAGGCAGCAAGAAGTGGACTGTCTCACTGGGCATGGCTTGAGCAAGTATGATATCTCAAAGTCCACCTCCACAATGACATGCTTCTCCCAGCAAACCACACTTTCCCAATAGTGCTACTCCATTTGAGAGCCATGGTTTTTCAAACCACCACAAGTACCCATCTTATTTTTGAACAGTTTACTCTGTTGTTTCATAAAATGTAACCATAATGACTAAATGTGTTGGATATTTTGAAAAAATTAATCATTGCAATTCTGTTGGACTCAAATCTATCTGCAAGAGTTTATCAATGTTCCATTCTCTCTTTTCTTTCCTCCCTCCTTTCTTCTGGTGTATAAAGAACTTGAGTGACCTGAGTTAGGAAGTTTTTAAAAAATAACTTTGCTCATAAGTGCCTTGTTACAAACAAAAATAATTTGTATTGAGGTAAAAAGCACAGTCTGAAACTGTAGACTTAAAGGCAATGCTATTTACAGTTATGACAAAGGCACAGCACACCAAACCTTCCTTTCTCCATAACCATGAAGAGCTAGTTTGTTTGTTTTCCTAGAGTAGAATCACAACCTATTTACTTGGCTCTGTCACTTAACAAAAGACAAGTCTTTCTTTTGAATTAATAGCTGTCTATAAAACATAAATGTATACAAAGAAATGTGATTGAACCTGATATATGATATCTAAAATATCTAAATTTGGTTAAATAGATAAAGGATAAATCTATCCCTGAGTCAGCCTCTTCTTCTGAATTTGTTATTTTGTTGAAAGGTTTTGCTCTTTTATTAGTTTCCTAGGCAAGAACTCTCAGAGTCCTTTTTGACAATCATGCATCATCAATCAAAAATCCTGTGATGTCACTTCTTAGCAGCAGAAACTCCCCCCCCCCATTGTCCCTTCCTTTTCCACTGCAGCCTTTTTGGTCTTCACATTTGGCTTTTCCTAATAACCCCATACTGTGCAAATTTATGCATTTTTCTCTGCTCAAAATCTTGTAGTAACTTTACACTTCCTAAGGATTATTATTTTTTTTTCCAATTCCTCACTTTCCATTTTCTTCTCCACTTAAAGGTAGTATATATCTACCTACTAAGCCAGAGTCTTATGTTTTAGAACCTGTAGACTGGAAAATAGCAGAAGAAAAAATTGTTTGTATTTTTCTGCTAGAGATTCACCAAGGCAGTTCTAGTAATATTTCAAGGCACATAATACTTTCCCAAATCCATCATTATTATTGCACAGGACCACAGACATACTCCAGAAGCCATATAAACACTTTTTCTTTGGAGAACACAAAGAGGAAAAACAACAGCAATGAACATTGCCTTTTTTTTTTTTTTCAGTGTTCCATAGCCAAAACTACTGTCTTCAGCTTAATCTCAGTTAAACATTGTAAGGAAAGTCTTTAGACTTACCGAATGCTCACTAAGGTCCCCTGCAGCCATACAGAACTTCCTGGAACAACATCTACTAGGTGTGATTTACATGATAAAATGCAAAGTGTATTCAGGCAGTGTGCCTGGCTCACAGGAGAATGGGGAACACCAGTCTTGGTAACTGTTGCATACAGGACAGCTATTTTGTAAATATGAGCCACTTGGAAGAGGAGGGCTGGCTACCTTCTGTGTCTAGTCTATCAGTAACAACATGTGTCCCAGTGAGGAAAAACCTTGCTTCTGGAAAATTATAAATCATGTGAAACCTGAAAGTGATTAGAAGAGGAAATTATGAATCCAATATCTCAGCCTCATTTTTCCCCAACAGTCAACTTCTTGTTTCTTCTGTCTTTTCAAGGGCAGATATGGCTTCCATGACTTCAGCAAGGGCGCAGGAAAGAGACTTTGGAACCTAGAAGAGGACGAGGTTACTGTAGTGGACTTGTCTGATTTCTTACTAGAGGGAAGCTGGCAACTGCCTTGAAACCCTGGCCTTCTGTTATTCCCACACTGCTGAAGCTAAGGGAGGAAACTGGGCGCCTCCTACCAACCCAGCCCCCTCACTATAAGGTTGTTTGCTTGTTCTTGCCCAATGGAGAGCAAGCTAGCTAATGACATTCTCCTGAATGTAAGAGCTGTCAATCTGAGCAGGCTCCTGCTAAGTGAGCATTTGCATATGGAGCAGAAACACAAACCCTTGCGTTATTTGCTTCTTCCAGCAGTTGCTGTCTTCTTGGCACAGACCATCTCACCTCCTTATATGAGTTTTAGTCCTTGGCACACCACAAGGGCAGCAACCTTCCAATTCTCTCACTTCTCAGTTGCCAACAGGAAATACCATGCATCTTTCCGGTGCACTAATTGACATGGAGATGCCAAGGTGTACGGCTGCGTTTCGTACTGCAGAAAATGCACTGTTCAGGAAGGACTTTTCACACTGAGTTGGCACGAGCCTGCTTTGCCATTTTCCCTGTGTCTCAGTGCAGAAAGAGCTATTAGGTCATTCTAAGCCTGAGTTGGTTCTTTGAATTACCTATACTGTTTTTGTAGCTATTTTTGGGGGGGTAGGGGTGGGGGCAGGAGGGTTTTTTGTTTTCGTTTTTGTTTTGATTTTTACAAATCAGAGATT
The DNA here is from genome assembly GCA_030556225.1 of Cricetiscus sungorus. NCBI lineage: Eukaryota > Metazoa > Chordata > Mammalia > Rodentia > Cricetidae > Cricetiscus > Cricetiscus sungorus. Next base: position 19,173,715 of record JANBXA010000180.1, on the reverse strand, counting down.
TGAGACTGTGTCTGAAGAAAAGCTGTGAGGTGAAACGGGGTGTAACCTGGTAGTGAGTATGTGCAGGCAAGTATTTTATGTGCATAAAAATGAGAGCATATATTCATATACAAATATTCATTTTATCTAATTGTGAACATTTGTTTCTTTTATATAGAGCTAATAAATGTTGTTATTCAATGATCTATAATCTATACTAGTGTTCAAGTCTTGTGCTGTCAATATATCAGTCAATAAAAATAGTGCATAATGGTAAAAGCAAATGCATAAACTGGACTAGTGGACCCTACAGAGAAGGCCACACTATCCTCTAACTCACTCACACACAGAAAGTTAAATTGACAAAGTCCAGAGCTGTAAAACAGCCTCGGGCAGGTCTTTAGGAAGTATTCTAAAAAAGGTCATTGTTATTACAGGAGAGGGTGGCTCCATACATGTGGCTGCTTCTGAAGCCCTTCAGGAGGGATGGGTCCTGGAGGAGATGAGGATGGTGTAGATGAGCTTAAATCTGTGTAGGCCTCAGGCAGTGTGTGTATGTGTGTGTGTGTGTGTGTGTGTGTGTGTGTGTGTGTGTGTGTGTGTGTCCTTGCGTGTAACACACACACATTAGTCTTTGACAGAAGAGTTTAAAAACAAAACAAATTAATAAACATGAAAAATATCATATATCCTGGGTATGTGGGAGTTGTACAATCTAGATTTGTAGAAATATACTCTGAGGTCCACAAAGTGATTGCCTAAGGATAACTGTTTTGTTTGTTTCAGAACACATTCCCTTGATCAAGCAAGGAATTGTAGCACATGCAATTCTGAAAGTACTGCCACTAAACAATAGTTTTTAACTTTCACTTCTAAACTTTGAACAATTTGTCCCCCCACCCCCCACCCACTTCTTTCTCTCACAGTGTAAGACACTAATCCATGTAATGCTCACTTATGTAGATATAAGTACATGCCATTCCAGTTTATTTTCTTTACTCTCTTGGCGGGGATGGGGGGAGACTAGTTATGATGTCTCAAGCAATGTGAAGAAATTATCATATAAGCACTGTTAATCAGACAGCTTGTAAAATTTTTAAGATGACATCCCTGTTGCAGTGTGTGTGGGTGGGTGGGGGGTGGCAAAAAGACTAGGTAGAGAAGCAGGAGTCAGAAGTTAAGAGGCAGAGCTGTTAATATCTGTCCAAGACTGAATTACTCAGTTATAGAAACTCTACTTGTGAATGTTGCTGACAACTTGTACAGCTGTGTATTAGCAGCTGCTCTTGCTAATTCACACCAGTTCCTCGACTCCAAACAGTTCTCAGGGTGAAATAGATGGCCTCCCTGCTCTGGTTCACTGCTCCTCATTTTTCCTTTTTGCTACCCCGGAGGTGGTGCTCAGCCCTGCTGTGGTTGCCTGGGCCTGCTTGTTCCCAAGAAGCAAGGCCTGAAACAAGAGGAAAGGGGCCAGGCACGCATTCTGCTGATGGATTTGAGCTTAGTCACCCTAGGGGGAAGGATGCTAATGACTCAGCGTGCTTTGGCAGTCTCGCCTTTACTTACTGAGAAGCAAGATCATTGCCCCTCCAGCCCCATAGGAATGAACTCAGAAAGAAAAGGAGCAAAGGGGAAGTGTTTGATTTTAGCCATCAAGGCTCAAAGCCTGGCACTTCTCAATGGCTTTAGTAATTTACCTCCACCCGTTTCTGGCTCCTGAGTAGGTTGATACTGATGCTATCAAAACAGGTACATATTCCCTTAAAATAATCCATGCAATTTCTAAACACACTAAATATCACTTAATGTATTTTCTTCATTAACTGGAGTTCCTGCATTTTGAATACGATGGGTTTACTCAAGACAAAAGAATGCTTATAATGCAATTAATGCTACAAATGTGCTCTCCTTTGGTGCACAAATCAACAAAGCACTTCTGTACAGTTTGGAACATGCTAGAAGGCTCATGAGTGTGATCACCAGGTCTTACTCCTGGAACCACAAGGCTATGGGTGAAACAACCCTCCGGTTATAAGTCATGGATTTCATGTCATTTATTCAAACAACTCAGTTCATGAGAAATCCAAAAAACCAGGAGGAAAGAAATAATAAGATGTGACAGAAATCCCCACAAGTAGGAACTACATTGGTCATTCCAGAGACTTTAGCTAGGGTCTGATTTCCTCAAACAAGCAAATAAACAAAGAGGCCAGGGAAGGCAGAGTTGCTGGGTCTTGGGTATGTTTGATTCTTCTGCTGCCATATAAGGAGGAGACAAATTGTTGTTCTACATTTCTGAAATCCCTCCTTTGTTAGGAAATAAAAACAGTTAAATACATTGGCAGCAACATTGTATTTCCTAAAGTCTGCAATCATATGACCAAAAAGAAAAAAAAAAATAAATTTACATGTAAATTTTTTCCAGTTTTCAAGCTTCCTGTTCGATCTTATTTTTGTCAGCAAGATTTTAGAGTAAAATGGCATGCCTCATTAAGACAAAACAAACAATGCTATACAGTGAAATGGCTTTGCTCACCAAGATAAAAGTTAGCCAGGAATGGAAAACACTTTTTTCCCCCTGAAAGAAGAAAAACTTCCAAAGCATTATCATTATCCTGAACAATTTCATGTAACAAACCGGAATATTTTTTTTTAGTTAAAAATAATTGAGTCTGACATTAATGCTTCTAATTTTATCTACTACCTAAGTTCAAATGCCAGGTGAAAAGCCCTATTAAGGCAGCAGTGATTCTAACATTTATTCTGAAACACAGACTGGAATAAAAGTACAGAGAATAGTAGTTACCCAATCACCTTTAACCCTAACATTTAGGAAGTTGAGTCATAGTAATATACTGTCTGACTTAATAGAACAAAATATTTTATTGGGTTTCAGAAATATAGAAGAGGCTGCCAAACATCAGGCTGCTAGTGTATGAAACCATGCTCTGTTCCATCGTTTGGGTCTAAGTTCACACTATGTTCCAGGTTCTTCGCACAGGGGAAGAGCTTTTATTGACTGTGTTTCTCTGTCTTCTTCTGTCCAAGGGATATGTTTGCCAGATGCTACCATAAGAACCATGGAAGTATCCTCTGTACATAATACAGAGGACACGGACCGGCACCCTCAACCCTCCACCAAGTTTTCATCTCCAAGTTCTGCTCCTCCATCAGTAAACCCCAAGTTTACTGAGGATGTGAGGGAAAAAAAATTAAAAGCTGAAACCATTTGCCCTAACTGCCACCTGGTGGCCCTGTCAAACAGTTTTGGAATGCCTGGGAAGGGCTGAAGGAACAAGACACTTCCTGCATAGGACAATGTGTTTAAAGACAGAGTTCATTCCTTCCCTTCTTTTCTGGACATGAAGATGCTGGGAAGCTATCACTCATGGGAGGGGAGAAAGTGATGGATTTAAAAAGCAGGTCGCTTTCGGCTGTAATAGCTGTAATGCTGTGTTGGCCACTTGCTAATGGACAGCTCTTGGAGCTTAAGGTACTAGGGTGGTTTTGCATTTCACAGAATGAAAATGCTTAGTGGTTGGTGGCTGTCAATTCCAATGCCTCCATGGGTCACTGGCTCCAAAGCTGAGACCCAATTTTAAATGCTGCTCTTGATGGCTGGAAAAACCCCATTGTCTTATAATGCTTTAGGGATCTATGGTTATTTGCATTATGACCTCAGTATGGTTTTAGAAGACATGTCCTGCACTGTGCAAATATTTGATAGATCTAAACGAGTAATTTCTTTCTCATTTTACTTCTTAGGGTCTGTAAGTAGGAATATTGCAGGTTACTTGTAAACACGAAATGCTCCGAAATGCTATCAGAATGGAAATTCATACTTTCAGACCCTGATACTGTGGAACTATACCATTGCACTGTTTATTTCAAGTTCTCATCCATAGGCGGTTATTTGTCTAGAGAGACCCATGACCGACTCTTAAATATTTGCCCTGTCACTGCTCAGTTACATAGTTTTTATGGACTCTGAAGATCTTTCAATTTAACATCCAGTTGGTTTAGGCAAGGTAGACCATAGACATGATACATACTGGAGTGTGATGGCTGTAACTTAAAATGAGGAACAGATGTAAGGAGCCTCCCATACACAAAAAGATCATCTGAGTCTTGGGGAGCTCTAAGCAAAGAGAGCTTACTTTCTTTAGACACGTAGTCTGTGAGGTTCAAGAGAAAGAATGTAATTTCACCAAGGCTCTGTCTTTGAGAAGTTAGCATACTGCAGGACACATCTCCTACCTACTGCAGTAGTGCAGAAAGACCAGCGTCCACAAATTCTCCCATTCAGATATTCTGATGCTACTGAAATGCTGAGACCTTTCCAGGTTCATTAGAAAAAAAAAGTAGGCATCGTTTTGGCAGATCTTTCCCCATTTCCCCCTCAGGTTTCTTTTTATTCTTTATTTTTCTTCTTTTCTCTCTATTTATTTGTATTCTTTGTTTATTTTATTCTTCTTCTTTTCTGTCTACTTATGCTGACCCATGGGATTTTAGGCTTGGAGGAACTGGGTGAGGGAGGGACTCTGTATTTCCCTTATGTCAATTCCCATGCTCAGTGCTTTTGACAGAGGTGAGTGTTTAGGGTTGGTGGAAGGGATAAAAAGCTGAGTTCAGATTCCCGCTGGTTCCCTGGGCCAGCCATGTTTGTGCTCTTCGTATCTCTCCTGTTCTGTGTTTCATGTCCCTTCATCACGGTAAGCTGTTGCTTTTCTATCTGCCTGCTCTGGCTGCTCAGAATACATCATTTTCACTCTTCCTTGAATCCATTAAATCCTTTTCTTTTTCTCAAGACTTCCGAGGGACCTACAGCCTCTATGATATGCAGTCACTAGAGGGCAACCTGATCACACACAGCTTACAAGGGTGAGGCCAGCTAAGCCAGATCACAGCTAAGGGGATGTAAAACTGCACAGCTAGGGATCAGATGTGTATCACTGTTTAACAAAAGCCTGTTCGTTTATACTGGCCTTTTAGCCTCGTAAACACCTGGAGTGATAATAACCTGGAGTATTATTATCTATTTTCAAACACACACACATACACACACACACAGGCGCGCGGGCAGAAGCCAAGGTTCAGAGAGGTGAAATGACTCACACAAGGTCACAAAATATATTCTCTCACTGAATACCATGCAACACAAGATGTGAAAATCCAAGTTTCTAGGTTTTAAGATTCCAATCTAATCACAGCCAAATATTATTTCTTTGTAATAAAGTTGAGAGAAGCCCAGGTTTGTTCTATGTCATTAAAATCCAAAGCACTGGTCATTTTTTTTTTTAGACTAATATGCCTATCATCTGGGGGAAATTACTTATTTAAACACTTAAATAAGATCTGGTGAGGTAATCAGAAATTATACTGATCTTTCTATAATTTCCAGGTATTTCTTAGTTATTTTTGATGTTACTTTAATATGACTCCTTCTGCAAAATGAAGCCCCTTCTCTATAGGATAGATTTATCATATCTATTTGATACCTGAAGTAAAGAAGATCAGACAACACGATGGTTTCCTGTTACCCAAACATAGCGTCTGTGCTAGAATGCCTTTGATTTTCTATGTGATTGAATGACTTATAGGCAGCTGTTCTCAAGTTGGCAATGTTGCTTATTTTCTAGGACTATCACCAGCAAATAGAAATGGAGTTTGTAACAAGAAGGACTTAGGGACCACTCTCTCCAGTCATTTTTGGCCATTTCCTCGGTTTTTTCCAGGTGGGCTTCTTTGAGTGGTAGCAATCAGCATTTGGCAATGTCAAATGGGAGTCCTGCTTTCAAGGATTCTTGAAATTTCCTAGCCAAGTGTGATGGATGATGAGGAGGAAAAGAAGAAACTAAAACTTCCTTGTTAATGGTGCAATTAAAGGCCTGAAAAGACAGACGCTGGGATGACAGCTGGAACAGATATGAAGTATGTAAACTTGCTCTGGAAGTGTGTGTGTGGTGTGTGGGGGCATGCACAGCACAGAGAAAGAGGGTTTATAATAGCGGGTTGGGGTTGCTTTATCTTTTCATCTTTAAAGAGTTAACTATTTCAAAGGTGCATTTATAAATTAAGCCAAGAACATGTAGGAAAATTAACCAGTGATGTAGAATGCTATAAACTCCAATTGCTCACAGTAACTCTTCCTAGTGTGTCTTTGGAAAGGTAGAAGAAACGAGGTAAACCTAGAGACTGAGTTAAAAACAAAGCCTTATGAGATGCCTGTTTTATGTCCATTCTTTTATATTTTTAAATCTGCTTAAAATTTAAGTGTGTCGGAGTCATGTGAAATATTGGTAATTAAATTCTAGAAATTCTTATGTGGAGACTGTCATGCATATATACTAAAGAAAAAATACAAATGGATATAATGGATATACACAGTTTCCTGCTTTTGGCCTGGGAGAGGTGTGTGTGTGTCTGTGTGAGTGTGCTGTTTCTGTACAGACACACTCTTAATTGTGAAAGAAATGCCTAAGGATAGGAAAAAGGAGCAAGTGTACTTTAGTAGTAAATATCTGGACGAGAATGGAGAGAATTGTAAATGTGAGAATACAAACCTTTACGTATCATATAAATAAAACACTAACTATAGGAAGAGAACAAATTAACTTTAATTTGTATTTGTGTATGTTTAGCTTTTTAGGCCACTTAAAGAAATATAACATGGCTTTTCCAAAGAATACCAACAAAGATTAATATTTGTTTTTAAATGTCCACTGCACATGAGGATGTCTAGCAAGTGTCTACTATCTGATGTACCCAGTCTATAGTCATAACACTCCTTTTTATGAGTGAAAACAAGATGAGATAAATGTATTTCTTAAGAATCCACTGTTTTTACTATGGCATACTGCTAGAAACAGCCTGCCCACAAAGCTGTAATTATGTACAACCTGTGAATGAGACACAATCGCCAAGCAGACCCCTTTGTATATAGGGCCCCCACCCTAACGTTACTGAGTCTTGTTATCTTTTCTTTTGGTTTACTTAATTACTGCTACAATTCTGAGCCCTTGAGCTAAAACACGCCCAGGGCAACACAGTCTCCTCAGGCAGTTTTACGCCCCTGTTCTCCATGCTTGTCCGAAGTTAGCACTGCCTATCAGTCAGGAATGGAAGCAGGCTGGGTTTCTCCTTCACTGTGCATCAAGCATCAATGCCTGTGGATGAAAGAGCGCACGCCCTCTGAGCATTTCATAGCTTTATCCTCGTACAACTTCAAACTCGTTTGAAATTTCCATTCCAGTTTTCTGCAGAGTCAACAACACAGCCACGGCATATAGATAAGAAAGATTCGTTACCTTTATTTTTTAAAGTGGTTAAAAAAATCATTTCGTGTCTTTTTCTCATGCATCCACAGAGAGGAGGTTAAAACTCCGTAGAAGGGTCCACTGTCGCTCTGCCTCTGTGGGCCGGGCTCCGATTACAGATGAAGCCAACAATAACAAAAACCACGATATTAGAATCTGTTCGAAACCGTGCTTTGTGGACTGTGATGAATGGCATGGTGCCTTGGTAATTTCTTTCTGGTCAGAAGCCTCAGGTTCCCAGCAGCAGAGCCCACCATGGTTGGCTCCACCCGAGGGACGCGGATCTCGGGATTCCCTCCTAGCTAGCAGCAGTGACATCACCGCCACTCGGGAGCCGCACAGGGCTGGCGCGGGAGGAGCGCCTGGAGGGGCGTTGCTGGGGTTTCCAGGGAAACACTGCAGCAGATGGCTAGCCCTGGGAGTCACAGCGACACATCTGCAGCGCGGCTGGTGGGGAGGATATTTTTGGAAAATCTCTGCTGTCTGAGGTCCGGCTAGTTCTGATATTGTCACCCTCATGCCTTTCAACCAGAGGCTTATTTCTTCTCGAGTTCTTTTATTTCTGGAGACGAGGCTTTCTATTTTTACTGCAGGAGCGGAGTCAGGAGGATCCCAGGCTACCAACCAATGTTAAACTTCCATATGCTCCAGTTTTCTTTCTAATTCACAGGCTCCCCCTCACCAATTACATTATGCAGGCTGTCAAGGTGATGCACCCAATACAAGGGCAAATGTTGCTAAGGTAACAGGATTGAAACCCTGTCTCCGGAAGCAGAAGCATTCTAACCTGGGGTTTCCCTCATTTGCATTTTAAGACTCCTGGGCTGCAGCCTTCAAATAGACCTAGTCCTTGCAGCAAGAAAGGACACATTTAAAAATAGTGATAGCCACCTAGGGGGTCCGGTGGGCAACTTGTACCACTGTGAGCTTAAGTAAATGCAGGGAAAACATCAGGTACTATTTCCAGCTCGTGGGTGGATGAGACAACGCCTGGAAGAACACACCCCCTCCTCCACCTTCTCATTTTAAACTAGAGAGGAATTCCCTTTTCTCTGTTCTTCCAGAATTGCCCTTGACAACATTTTCCAAGGTTAAACTTTGCCTCTAGGTAACTTAGGTCGCCTCACTCACTGCACAGTCCCAACAAAAGAGATCAAGTGTGGTGACACCAGTCTGAAGCAGGAGAAAACCGTGGATTTTAGGAATGAGACAGTTTCAGAGATACCTATTCACTCCCAGAAAAGTGACTTGAACAAAACAACCCCGTAGGATTTGATCACTGAACTTAATGCAAACCAGATGTAATTCCAATAAGCCTTAATAACTGGGCAGCAGAAACTGCATTCTCACTTGTTAATTTTGAGAGCGCGCGCGAGAGAGAGATAGATAGATAGATAGAGAGAGAGAGAGAGAGAGAGAGAGAGAGAGAGAGAGAGAGAGAGAGAGAGAGAGAATTGTACCATAATTCTTCCAAATCAAACAGATGAGCCCAATCTTAAAAGGGCTTCTGTATGCACTCAAGTGTGCAGGAACAGAGAAACAGAAGATTTCTAGTGGAGTTTAGCAAATGTAGGAAAAGCAAATTAGGTAATAGGAGGCTGAAGGGGGAAGGCAGCAGAGAAATGACAGTGTTTGGGCAATGGGGTCTAAATTCTTGGTGGTGGATTTTCACAGATTTGGAACTGACTTTGTTAATGGAACTTCCCTTTAGTCTAAAAACCTAGGCACACATCTTCTCCACATTTTTATTGAGCCAAAGTTGAATAAAGCTCATCATATGGAAATGAGAGAGGAGCTATATGAAAATGGTATTATCCACATGAATAATGCTTTCTGAACTATGTGACAGTAGACATAAGACTCAAGACTTTTGCTGTATGACTGACTTGGGTGAATTTCTGTGCCTTGACAAGAATGCTCACCATGACTTCCACGAGATCACCCAAATTTTAGCAGATGCTTGAAAATCATGCTTTTAACTACTTAAGATGCAAAAATTGCCTATTTATTCACATACACCTCCAAGCACTTATAAGTTATAGGCTAATATCCACAGCACAGAGTCTAGAAGAAGACATAGGCACAAAAAGCTTCTTGATATGAAGTGCTTGTTTGAATTTTGATTCTGGGTGACACAGTGAGAGGTCTTGGGTCTATTTTCTGGAACAAATGGTGATTAGTCAGTGCCCATGAGGGTGGGGTTCGTTCTTTCTTCTTCAACTGTGAGCATCTTGAGGCATAACATGAAGATGTGACTCAGGAGAGGTGACCATTTGAAAGATTGAAGGCATTACTTAACTCATCAGATACTTGCAGATGAGGATGTATCTGTTTCTATGGAGGCCAGGCAAGGAAAATCCACATCCCAAAGACAATTCTCATGGGTCACACAGAGGCAGCAGCCATTTCTCCATCATAGGTAGACAGGATGCTTTAGATCCCAAAGGTTCCCTAAAGAAACCCCTGTTAAAAATTTAGTCTTTAGTACAGTGATATTGGGTGATTGTTCATTGTAGTCACTAGCCAATTTGTAATCCAAGCACATGGGACAAAGACAGGGGATTCTCAGTACAAGATGTCTAGTTATACCAGCCTGATTTGGTGAGCTCTGGGTGCAATTGAGAGATCCTGACTCAATATTCAAGATGAAAAGTGACAGGGAAAGAAAACTAGAAAACTAATGTTAATCTCTGGCCTCCACATTATTCATGATTACATGCATGCGTACCTGCCTGTCCATACATGTGAATAGGCATACACGCACATGCATGCATACCACACATGTACATATGCAAAAGATACAAACTGAGATGTCAGCGCTGGATGCAGGGTAGCAGTAACAACAGGAATCATGAGTGGTCTTCATTTCTCTATGGAAGACTCCGCCTGGTGTCTGGAACACACCAAGAGTGAACTAGAATTAGGGTTGCTGTCTGTTTTGTCTCAGCATGTGTTTTCATATGTAAAGAACACTATCTGATACCTGGAAGATATTCAGTAACATCTCCAAATTTGGAAGTTGATTTTTAAAAATTGAATTGATGAATTTTGTCAATAAACACAGGGATTTTCTTGGTCATGAACAAATGCTCTCTTTTCCCACCTGTGTTCTTTTCACGAGTTCCATGAGTGACTTCAAATTAGTTTTCACTCTGTTTTGCTTAGAAAAGAAGTATAAGGCAATCCACAAAATATAGAAACTGCAATATCAATTCAATTCTCAGAGTAGACAAAGGATGTTGAAAAGAACTAGCTCTTGGCCTAGGAAAGTTCCTAGCCTTCTGCTGGCTCCTTAACAGAGTGGGGAATGCTCTGCCAGTGGTACAGGAATAATGGCCCAGTGGCTTTTATTTGTGCCTCTACCTCTGCAACAGAATTCCCTGGGGATTTCAGCCCTTTCTTAGACAATGGAATCAGAGTCTCAATGCTTTGCAGCTCTTTTGCTTAAAAAAAAATAGTTCCAACTATTTTAAATGAAATAGAACCATGGCCTAATTATACTTATTCAACTAATAAAATGCATGCTAAGCTGGAAATATTACTTAATATTCCCCAAAGAAAATGAACTATTACCTTACATATAATAAAATAATAATGTAATTATAATGCATTAGTATTTCATGGCATAATATAGACCTCATGTACAATATGAAGCACTGTCAGTTTCTATGGAAACATAAACCACCACTTTATACTATAATATGATAATTACTGTAATATCAAATATCAGATGATAACCTAAAGTTAGTTTAAGATGGTGATGTTTTTATGAGCCTGCTTACAACTGTAAGAGTTTGTTTGAACTGGATTAAGTTTCTGTGGGGCACAGAACCTCTGATGTCAAGCCCTGAGTAATAATAATAACAATAGAGTAATAATAGTAATACATTTCTGTTAATAAACTGTGTGTTAGTATACCAAATAACCTATTCTGCAATATTCTAGGCAGTATCATTTAAATAGAGTAGCAAGTCTTCTCTTGAATTCTTTGTATCACCTATGGGCTAACAATGCACTCAGTGACTCTTTTGCTTAAGGATGCTGACAACAGGCACGCACATCCTGTCCTATAGTACTGTGACTTTGAGCAAGATCCTTCACTCCTGAGTCACATCTCCCTCACATTCAAAACCCCACCAGGTTCATCACAAGGCATGCTGTGTAGACTCTGGTGCCTGGTTCATGCTCAGAGGTGCGGTAGTGTGTGGGTCTCCAGGCCTTTCTCAACACAGCTACAGCATGGTTAGTCACAATCAGTCCAGCCTATGTTGACCATTGGAATGGCTGAGTAATATTCAGCATTATAACAAGAGCTTCATGATTTACCCTTCTTAACCATGACGATATAGCTGTTTTTGCTGAGCTTTATAAAACAAGTGTTCTTTGAAAAAAAAAAAGAAACAAACAAACAAACAAACTGGTGACATGTGGCCTTATATACAAAAAGAAAATTGATTCCCAAGTAAGGATTCCATATTTATTAACAGTCCAGTTAAACATGAACTTAAGACAGATGGCAGGTATGCACGTTAGTAGAAGTATGCCTAAGCCATTATCGGGCTAAAATTATTTGATATTTATTTAATATTCCAATTTGGTGTCCTCTATTCCATCAGGTTACTCTATTGTAAAGGAAGAACTTCACATTCCCTAAAGGCAGGGAAAGGGAGACAGGTGTTTGGTAAAGTCACAAAGACTGTTGAGAGGTCTGGTGCCCCTTCCCACACTTCATTCTGCTGTGTAAGTCTTAGCCCCTCCCTTATTAAATGTCTCCTAAAGTGCATTTCCTATTTAGTAGTCGCACACAGGAAACACTGGGGGGGGGGTTATTTAATGTTGTTTAACTATTAAGCTCAACAATTGATTTCATATTTTTAAGTTGTTTACAAAAGTTGGTAGAAAGACATAAAAACTTTAAGAATTAAATGGGTTCTTTCACAGTATGATTTTAATGCTATGGAATCCTGATTGTTGGCTTCAAATTTATTCTGAAAATTGTGAGATAAATATGCTTGAAGATAAGTAAGTCTCTGCCTAAGTCAGAGGTAGTACAGGGGCCTCGCATTTATCCCCTTTTATCTAAGGGCTGAGATGAAGACATTTAAAAAGAGACATAGGAAAAGTTCTACCCTGCCCTCAGTGCCTGAAATGGGGCTTTTCTCCCTGTCTATTAGGAGAAATCCTAGCTAAGTCTGTTGGCATCCTAATCATATGTGGGTGGCAGCAGAAGAGCTGACAGTCATCCTAGTGGTGTACATTTTCCTCTTATAAGATGTCTTCTAGAAACTCACAGCCCACTTCCTCCATCATGCCCCTTCTCTAGAAAATCATGGTGCATTTGCTGGGATGCTGCATCATAGCCTTCTGTTTATCTCCACTTTAAGTGTTTCCCTGGGCAAGCCCAGAGCATGTGTTGATCAATTCTTGGTTTATCTGTCTTTTTCAGCTCTGTGTGCCTGTCTCCAGTGACACATCCAATAATGACAACAGCAAACAGATGCCCTCTCCCCACACTGAACAATCAAGGGTATAATTCAATGAAGACAATGCTACCCAGTGGCATTTTGGCTTGGAAGTACATGAGGTAAGAGTTGCCCTAAGGCTAGATAGAAAACCTGAATGGAGAGCCACTACAGGAGAAACAGTTACAGTAGACACTGATCTGGACCTTTATGTTGCCACCCAAGGGCATCAAGCTCCACAGTTTTATGACCAATCCTAAACTTGCAAGACCAGACAATAACTATGACCTTCAAACTACTTCTACTATTGGATTATTAATAGTTTCAAGGCTTGGTTTAAAGTAGCTTAAAATCTTTATATTCTAAAATGATAATCTTTAAAGATATTATAAAATAAAATTATTATTAATATTATTTTTTAAAAAGCTCACATTCCAAAAATGCATGGAATCCTTTGGATGACTCCAGGAAAATCACTTCATAAAATTTAAATTTATGATCTTATAGAGCCCATGGTGTGGATTTACGTAAAACTCATTTCAGGCAATAATTCATAACTAGTTAAAATCTATGGCCCATACCTTACTGATGCTGTCCAATTCTGTAGCTACCAATCACATGTGGCTATTTAACTTTAGTTAAGCTTTTAAGTAATTCTAAAGTCGCTAAAGCTATATTTTAAGTTTTATTTGACATTGCTTTTGGTAACATTCTACAAACAAATTCAAGTTTAATGTCAGCTGGCTTTATTGAGTCCTTCCAAAACATCTTCTACTATTTTTAACTTTTTGTATGTATTATCTCAATTATTCTTACTATGGAAAAAGATACTAAATATCATCATCTTTTCTGTTTCATGCCCATGAAATCAGAGGGATAATCAGAAACAGGAAACAAATCAAACTTGGTATAATTTTTAAGGGATTTGTGTGGGACAGAAATCTAGGAAACCTGGCTCAAGAAACACAGTTTTAACTGTGACAATGAAGAGCAGTCCCGTGCTAATGCTTCAAATGAAGGCAGAGAAGATAAAATGCTGCATTATAGCAAATAGCTATTCACTGGGGAAAAGTTACCTGAAACATGTACATTGTTCAAAAAGCCCATAAATACATGAAATGAAAGAAATGGTTGAGGAAATAAAACATGCAAATTTGTTAGGGTAAGATAGTATCTGAACACTTAGAGACAGTGACAGGGAGTGGTTCCTAAGCAAAATCAATAAGTCAGAACCTAAAAGAGACAGTCCTGCAAGAATGACTATGCATAGTAAAACCCGCTGTTAAAACGTGGAAGCAGGGTTGAAAATCAGTAACATGGTAAAGGAAAGTATTTGACATATTTAATGTTAATACTTAGGAATAGGTCACAGAAATCTGTTAGCAAAATGCAAACAATGTGATCAAAATTAAGAAAGGATATGGAGAGAAGAAGAAATTTGAAGAAATATAAGGACTGTGACTCTACCTCAGAGGTAGAGTTCCTGCCTAGCATGCTCAAGGCAGTGGGTTTTATGCCCAATGCCTATCTCCTCGTATTGAAGAATATGGATGACTAACAAAAATTCTAGGAAGAGTTTTCTGTAGTGATGTATTATTTATGATTTATTAAAGCTTGACTGAGGATTCAGAAAAGCAAAGTCAGCCTCAAGCTATAGAGAACAGGCAGTGGTGGTACACACCTTTATTCCCAGCAGCCAAAAGCTAGGAGGTGGTGATGCACACCTTTAATCCTAGGACTCAGGATTAAGAGGTAGACTGATCTCTGTGAGTCCAAGGCCATCCAGATCTATAAGTGATTGAATCAGTCTAAAAGAGAATTATAGCTCACACCTTTAATCCCAGCACTAGAGGGGTATAAAAGACAGGAACAATTAGTCAGAATGAGACATCTCACTCTCCAGCCACTCTGAGGAGAGGTTACAGTCTGAGGCTTGGTGAGAATTCATGGAGACAGGATCAGCCCTTTCAGCCTGAGGTAACATAATTTTTATATTGTCTTGGGAAATTCCAAAGGGTGATTATATACAATGTCAAAGTATAGAAACATGGGCATTATTGACAATGGATGACTGAAGCATAGTCTAAAGAGTAATATTGTCAGTTTTTAATTGAATATGTCTTTAGACCAGCAATTCTATGTGTTTCTATGTGATGGATTTCCACACATCACAATGATATGGGAAAAGGGCTAGTCTTTGTGTGTCAAAGTTGTTTATGAGCTGGAAATGTATAAGTAGCATAAATGTCTCTCAGAGAAGACACGATTAAGCAAACCATGTCATCCAAAGGATGGCATGACTACGTGCTTTCAGAAGACTGAAACAGGTATCAGGCACTTGGAGCCATCACTGAGATATATTCTTGTATGAGAAAGCAAGCAAAACAAAACAGCCCTTCTCCAAATCCTCTAATTTATCTATGCTAACACAAGACAATGACAAAAGGCTGTACAGAGAAATACTCAAAAGCAACCCAGTGATCTCTGAGAAGTGTGACTTCAGAAAGGCTTGCAGAAATCTTTCTTTTACTGCCTTATACTTAAGCATTGTTTTAATGTTTTATGTGAAGAATGTATTAATGCTGTGATCAGCCAAATGAAAAGGGAAAACCCACAACTATGCATTTATTTATTTACTGCAGCATTGGGAGTAAAACCCAGAACCTGTGCATGCCTGACATGCCCTCTAGTACCAACCTACATCCTCAGACCCAAAGAGTGGACTTAGTAAAAACTAATTCTCAGAATCTGTATCTTTGTCATTCAATTCTGTTTACATTTTCATGGGATAGATAGTCCATTTGTGAGCAAAGAGGGATGAGAGTATCATAGGAATAGCTAGCCTGGGTGTCTGACTCTAATAGGTGTGATTCTGGGAAGCCTCCTGGACAAGTTTTTTTTTTAAACTTCTCTTGTTCTTATCATATCCTAGGACCACCTAATGCTCTAGAGTGGGAAGATTTGGCCATTTTAGATTTTAATGACAACACTCATCTTAAAGTCTCCTGTAGTATGGCCTTAAACAATTCCATGTTTTAAAGACAACAGGCCTGCTAAATTTAGCAGCTCCCACACTGGCATCCTGGGGTTCTTCAAGATCTGGAGGTCCTCTTATGGCCTGTGAGGGCAGCAACATGTTTATAGTAACTCCAAAAGGTCTTGATCTTCTCCATTCTCATTCTTCAACAAGTTTACAGTAGAATTTTTCAGAATTTATATGCTATGTGGTGATGCCATTTCTCTGTGATTAATGAAGTCAATAGCTCCCTGTGGCTTAAATGTTTCTCAGTTTAATCTCTGACATGAAAAGTTTGATATCTATAACCCACATTTAAAGAAAACAATCTCCTTGGAGATTTGAGATTTGTGATATTTAATCTTTACTGCCAACTTGGTCATATTTAGAGTTACCTAAGAGATACACCACTAAGTGTCTACAGAAATTCAACAGAAGTACAGGGAAACAGCATGAAAGTGATAACTATTATCCTATGAGCCCAGATTCTAGATGGAATAAAAATGAGGAAGAAGGAGGAGAAAGAGGAGGCACCAATTGTGCCGGCTTGAGTGAAAAATGTCTCTCATAGTCTCTGGTCCCTGGTTAGTGGCACTGTTGGAGAGGTCTAGGTGGTACAGTCTTGCTAGATAAAGTACATCTCAGGGGCAGGTGCTGAGATTAAATCCCTGACCCTCCAGTTTGTTCTTTCTGCTCTCTGCTGCAGGTTAAGGATACAAGCTCTCAGAATCCAGTTCAGACTGCCATGCCTACCACATGCCACACTTTCTCCCCATAATGGCCTCTTTTCCTCTGGAACCCGTGAGTCCAAAATAAACTCTTCTAAATTTGCCTTTGCCATTGTATTTTATCACCAGCTAAGCACCAATATACAGCTCTCTCCGTTTCCTTGCAGAGGGAGGACATAATGGAACAAGTTGCCTCTTGCTGTCACAACTAGACATACTATAACATCCCCCCCCCATGATGTGCCAAATGGTTAAGTCAAAATACTCCATTCATTATCTAAGTTTCCTTTGTCAAGTATTTCAGCAGGGCAGTTAAGACTGTAACTAACCCAGAATACAGAGAGTCTGCCATCCAAAGTTTAAGTAAAACTAGTCAACAGTGTTCTTAGAGCACATTTTGACTTTTTTGCAATTTGCTTGACATTCTGTCCTTATAATCTTCCTAACCATTGTGTATTTATTAACACAAACATTAACATTTATGTTTTCTAATTACATCAATAATAGTGATTGGTCAGAGAAAATACATTTTCTGCTAGACACTGATTGATAGAGTATTCTAAATAAAGGAGCCCTTTAGTTCCTCCTGGGTACATAGATAGCACTAGTTCCCTCATAATTCAGATGAGGAAACTAAGAGGAGAGAGCTGAGTGATATCTTGCATTTATGCTTCCCACACAACAGCAGAGATAAGACCAAAACTTGAAGATCCCTTGCAAAGCTGCCATGTTTATTCTGTGCCTTCTGCATGATATGCTATGCTGTACTTTTATAGAGAATTTTGATAATCCTGAATGTATATATGTTATACATATATATATGTGTGCATGTGCATGTGCATGTGTGTGTGTGTGTGTGTGTGTGTGTGTGTGTGTATCTGTATCACAGCAACACTATTAAATAAAGATAATTATTTATTTTGAGGGGCATTCAGAGTTTTCCAAATATTTAAGTATATTAGTTTCTCAATGCCATGATTGTACTCATTTTTTTTCAGTTAACTATGGAGAGTACTTCCCATTTTCATGCCATCCCTTTTCTTGCATTTTTTGACTTCTCAGTTTTCCTTGTGATGACTTATACTTCCACAAGTGTGTCTATGTATATGATCTTTCATTGCATCTGTAATATTACTAAGTCTAGATGTTCTTAGAGAATGACTATATATTCACATGACAAAGCACTTCAAATGAATTAAATCACTTTATAATCCACAAGGAATATTTGAATACCTATTTCCTCACACTCTTGATTATTATTCTGAACAATTTTTTCCACCTGCCATCTTATAGGTAAGAAATGATTTCTTAATTAATCCATCTATTTCTAATATAGTTAAGATTCAAACCAAATTGGGTCATTTAAGAATTATTGGATGAGAACAGGGACACATCAACATTAGAGACCTCATTTCTTTGCTCATGCATCTAGCATTGTGTGAAAATTCATGTCTCATTTCCTAACCCATCTGTTTGTCTTCCCATTAGGTCAACTCTAGTCTCTTAACACCCAGGATGGCATTGTGTGGGCAAATAAACGTGACCTCCCTTCCCATAAAGGGAGTGAGAATGCCTACTATTTAACATGGTATAATTAAGTAGAACATGTTAGAAGCAGTACGAGGAGTGAAAAATTATTATTCTAATGGGCTAGAGGAGCAAGTTTCTCACCACTACGATCCTATTCACTGTGAATGATTGGCCTATAAACCATTCCCTGCTGTGCTGAGTCAAACAGTCAGATATTTTTAACTCTGGCTTCCTTTTTTTTCCCTAACCGTCTAATTGGATTTTTCTAATCTGTTATTAGACGGAAATAGCAAACTGGCACTACAGGAAGGATCCCCATATGCTATTAGGATGTTTCCATAGTTTTGCTAGATTTAATCACATTTCATTCATAAAGATTAGTTGAAAATTAAGAAGGAAACAGATTGTTCCCAAATGAACTGGCACGAACAGCCCAGTAGCTTCTGACCTGGCAGAGTCTTGATGAGGCAGGAGGAAAATCTGTTTTCTCGTAACCAAAGTAACCAGAATTCCCCTAAGGTTAAAGAAGAAGCATTAAGCTGTGGCCATTACACATCCTTCCCAAACTGCAGTTATGAGTGTGTCTTTCTTTTCTTCTTTTTATTATTATTGTGTTAGTGCTATATTTTTGTTGGACAGCAATGTTTGAAAGTTACCTGAATTATCCTATCCCAGATGCAATCAAGTTCCAATAGCTTTCTTTCCTCAGACTGTGTTATGAAATGTTTTTTTTTCCTTTTCATAAAATGAATGGTAATTTTCCTTCCTCTGGTACCTCCATATTAGGTAGGAAATGAGAATATGGTAAAATTTACCACACTGGGGAGATCACTGAAGTCATTATCACTCACTGTCTTCCTAAGGAGAATAGTAATGAAGACAATTATTTCAGCAAAGTAGGGCTCTCTTATCCCAGTAGTGGGGGTGTGGTCATTGTTGTGGAGGTCACTGTCCTAATGGCACCAGTTCCAAGTGGCTACAGATAACAAAGGAAGTCACCAAGACTTAAGGAGAGAGCAGAAAGCCAACCATTTCACTTCAGGCACATCCATGCTGTACAACAGTAAAATAATAGTTTTTAAAATCCGAACAATTCATGGAGAAATTTAAAGGAGAAAAAGAAAAGCAGTAATCTTTTCTTCAACTGCTTTGCCCTCCTTGTCAAGCGGGTCATAGTGAATGTTTAATAACATTAATTTTTTTGTTGTTGTTGTTTTTGTTATTGGGTTGTTGTAGTCCCTTACGCATTCCATGAATGGTCCTTTTTCAGATGAGTAGGGACAAATGGGAGACCATTCTGTTGGTTGTCTATTCACTTTAATAACTGTGTCCTTGATTGTATAGTAGCTTTACAGTTTGATGTAATTCCATCTATTTATTGCTCATGCTTTTGAGCTGTTATTCAAAATACTTTTACTCATTCCAGTGATATTGTTTCAGGGAACATAGTAGTTAGCAGAATCTGGGGAATACAAGAGACTCACAGGGGTAGGGAAATTGTAGGTCAATGGGCTTAAGTTACAGTGACCCAAGAGAAGTAAGTGCTGGTGTGTTATCTTGCAATGGGTTGACAACAGATCAGAAGAAAAAAATATTGAATGTTTCTACAATAATGAGAAATATTTGGTAACCATAAATATGCACAATTTTAGTGTTTGTATATATCAGTTAAAATAACCATAAATTAAAATATATAGGATTTAAATGGGGCATGGTAGTATATACCTCTAATTTCAGCACTTGGGAGCAGAGGCAGGAGGATTTCAAGTTGAAGGCCAGTCTGTATTCTATCATGAAACTTTGTCTCAACAGACACACACACACACACACACACACACACACACACACACCATGTATGTAAATATATCATATATTTTATACCTGTAATTATATAATAAGACAACATAAAACATATGTATAGTCTGTATAATAAAACAAACATACACAGAAATATACCTACATATATACACATACAATACTGTGTATGTGTATGATTTAAAGATGTATCTCTCTATGGTTTTCTCATTGAAAGACTTCCTAGAAGGCATTATAGATTGAAACCTTCTCAATAGGATAGTACAGATACTGTATGGATTTTCAAGATGGTGTATGAGGTAGAAAAGTGGCTGGAAACAGTGAACCAAAAAAAAAAAAAGACATTATTAAACAGTATTTCAATCACATGTTAATAAAACTGGCTCCATTATTTTAAAATACCATTAATTCTTATATTTTTGAAAGTATTTAATTTGCATATCCTTTATTTTTATTTCTCAAAATCCAGATAAGTATAGTTTTTACCCCTTATCAAGAAAACTTTTTTTTTGCAATAGAGACCATTACAATAAATTACAACCAATGAAAATCAGAACTCACATCATCAACTAAATTATCCTCCATCATGGAGCCCTCATCTAGTACCTGATGGAAACAGAAGCAAACACCCATAACTAAACACTGAGTCGAACTAGAACCCAGATGCAGAGAGAGAGAGGATAAGACCAGGTTGCAGAAACACACAAAGACAGCTGACCTGAACAAGGAAGAGCTAATGGGCCCCCCCAGACTGATAGCTGGGAATCCAGCATGGGACTGACTCAGATCCCCTGAATATGGGTCTCAGTTAGAAGGACTGAGCAGTCTAAGGGACCTCAGACAGTAGAACCAGGATGTATTCCTGGCGCACAAAAGGACCTTGTGAACACATACTGCATGGAGGGATACCCCCTTAACCTAGAGACAGGAGAGAAGTTCTAGTCCCTACTTCAAATAACTTGAGAGATTTACATGACCCCACCTGGATAGCATAGCCCTACATGTAGAATGGGGGTGGGGGATGGAAGGGGAGGGTGGTCAGGGTGCATGTGAGAGGGTAAAGAGGGTAAGAGGGAGAGAGGGAGGCAGAGGAAACTGGGATTGACATGTGAAATTTTAAATTATATTATTAATAAAAAAACAAAAAATAACAAATAAATAAATTTTAAAAAGGCAAAAAAAAAAAAGAGAAAATCAGAACTCACAAAAAGGCAGCAAGCCAATTAAAAAATTTCCTGCTAATAATAATTCATGGTCTAAATTTATTTTTATAATTCATGGAAGTTACAGTTAATATTTAAAATGTCCTCTAACATCTCAGGTAATCTAATATGTATTTTATTAGTATAACTTCTCATAATTCATCTTAAAGAAACCATCGACCTTAATTTACAGACGAGAGGATAAAATCTATTCAACAACCGCAGTATTTATCCCTTAGGTACTTTGTCAAAATGACCAAAATTGTCTCAGTGACAATAAACATATTAGTGCTTCTCTGTAGGATCATTCTTGATTTCTACTTTTCATCATTAGTGCATGATCCATGGACTAAGCAAAGTGATATGTTCATGTAAAACATTCTATATGGTACAATAATTAAGACAACTTTGTTAGAACAGAAGTTGTCATGCCTCTCTTCTACATAAAAGTCTTCCATTGGTTTGATATCATGCACCAAACAAGTGGAACACAACCTATACTTCTCCACTCACCTGTTTTGATTTTATTCCACCTCATTCAGCTGGCCACAGAGATCAACCTGCTACTCTTGTCCAAAGTTACCAAGCCATTTTCTGCCTTTGAACTTGTCACTCAACCTTCTGGAACTGCCTTCTGGAACCTACCTAATTGCTTCAAATCTTTACTAAATACATCTTAGTCTTAATGGCCTGAAACATTCCTTGTATATACCTTAATATACACTATTTTCTTTTTCTTTGGCATTTGCTCTTAGGCAGCACCAAGGAACTATGTATAGAGACTACTGGATGAATGAGTGGACATGGTTGTTATCTCTATCTAGTCTCCGTTTCTGATTGGAAGTTCAAGTATAGGAATATAAGTGTGTGAGGACAGAAATGACTACATTATTCCATGCTCCATCCTTAGCTTACAGAGACCTAATGGTGGCTACAATAGAAATACAATGAATACTTAGTCAATGAAAGCATGAGCAATGAATGAAGGGATGAGTCAATGAGGACAGAAGAGGTCATTACTACAATTGTGTTCATCTATAGAAATATTCCTCTATAACTTTCACCATTCCTAACCCTGTCTGCCCTGACTCCCTTCTTTTCATCATTTGTCAGTCTTGTCTTATTCTCCCCTTGGATTTTATCTGGTCCTTTGAAAGAGCAGAGAGGCCACAGTTCTCCAAAACACCAACTCTGTGGCATCAGGAATCAAACAATGGAGGCAGTTTTAGAAGCAGTGACAGAAGCCATATTCTAGTGTTTGCTACAGAGAGCCAGCCATGCCTGGCAATTTGATGGTCACAAGTGATTTCAATAATGCCAATTACGTTAATTGCCTTCATAGGACATTGTAGATTCCTAAGAAAAGAAAGTGTTGTTTTTGTTTGTTTTAAATCACAGTATAGAAAGGTAGAAAAAGGTCCTTATTATAAATAAATAAACATGATCCCAATGGAGTTTTTGTCTTTGCTTTGATTCTAGCTGACTTTCATTCATTTATCCCATAATCATAAGAAATCAGTAATTGGTCTAAATGCGGTAAACCTGCTTCCCAACCTGAGGGTTTTCCATATATTCAAAGTCATTCACAGAGCTGTGGGCTTGATACCCACCCAGCTTTGCAAATCGGAGAGTTTTAGTGCATGCCCCTGAGCCTATCGCTCAGGAAGCAGAAACTACAGGATTTGAAGCTTAAAGTTACTCTTGGCTACATAGCAACTATGAGGCTAGCCTGAGCTAAATAGGAATGTGCCTCAAACACACACATGTGCGTGCGCGCGTGAGCACACACACACACACACACACACACACACACACACACACACACACGGGGGACGGGGAGGGAGAGGGTGAGAGAGACAGGCAGACACACACACAGAAAGCAGGGAGGGATAGGGAGAAAGAGAACACATTTATCAAGATAGACAGTGATCAGTCTTGCTGCTGTGAAATCCATGTTGATTTTCGCAGGTCGCCTGAGCTTACAATGTAGGGTTGCATTTCAGCTACACAAGAAGCTCATATACATGGTTGAATTTGACACCTTTGACAAATTCAGGCATCACTATTTCCTATGGCCTACTTATAGTCGGAGGATTTGGAATTTTCGCTTTACCATTTATAAGTGCCAAGCAATAAGTCACTCATATGAGTAAGACCCAGATCTTAGGAATTCATGGGATACTTAAAAGCACCCTGTGTCTGAGAACAGAACTCAGAATGCAATGGACCATTTTGTGAGAAAGTAAGTTCCTCCTCGTTGGAGAGACTCATTTTAAATTGATAAGATATAATGTGGGAATCAGGGAGAGGGCTGCAAAAGTGGTTATGGAATGTTTGGACCCAGATTTCATGCTACTTGGAAAAGAAAACAGTTAAAAAATGCATCATTTTGATTTTCATAAGAAGAGCATCTTTTCTGTATAGAGCAGTGATTCTCAACCTTCCTAATGCTGGGACCCTGTAATATAGTTCCTCATGCTGTGGGGATCCCAACCACACATTACTTTCATTGTTACTTCATAACTGTAATTTTGCTACAGTAACGAATTGTACTGTAAGTAGGTGTGTCTCCAGTGGTATAAGGAGACCCTTGTGAAAGGGGGTGGGACACACAAGTTGAGAACTGCTGGGCTAGGGCTACAGTGGCACAATCTGGAAATTGGTGATCTATCAGTAATTCAGTCTGGAGTCTGCTTGACTGTACTGGATTGGCTACATTCTTTGCTTTATTACCCTTTCTGAAATGACCAGTAGCTGTTAAAGAACATCAGTCTCCCAAACTTGAGGAAACAGAAAGCATTAGGGGTGCATGTCATCAGACCTCCAACATCAGAGGAAATAAACAAAACCAACAAGCAAAGCAAACAAACACCAACAAACAGACAGCAGAGCAGTCTTCACAGTCCTGAGGGCAGATGACTTTCCACCTCTGTTTTATATTTAGTGCGAGTATCCAACAGGTATGGAAGGCAATTTCAGACAAGCAAGGTTTAAAAATACATTTCTTCTGTGTGTGCTTGTTTGGAAGCTGTTGAAGAGTGTGCTCAGCGGGCACTGAAGTGAGTGGAAGGTGGATGATGCGGAAAGGGTCTGTGGAATAAAACCACAGAGCAGTCAACAAGGGAAGTAGCAGGTTTGCAGCAAGCCTGGGAGCTACTTGTGGGAACAAAAGCAGAGGATAAAGGGTCTCCATGGAGACAAAGGGCAAAGTCATAGCCACAGAGGACTAAATGAAATGGGTTAACTTTACTAACAAAGAACTTGAATAAAAGGAATTGCCAATAGGTTTATATAGAAAAACCAGAAAAAATTAACAAATCTAAAGTAATCATGGACTTCAGAAAACAGGAAGGATTGCTCGGGATAAAAGCACTGGTGTAGTTCATGGCCTGGATTAGCAGTGGATAGAAATATCGTTGTATTACAATGTAAAACCTAAATATATATTATGACATGGTACTGAAGGATGGAAGGGGGGAAATTACATTTTTATAAGATCTAAGATTCCATATATAATGAGGAATATTGATTCACATCTACAATACTCAAAATTGGGAAGCTGAGGCAGAGAAACTGTGAGTTCAATATCAGCCTATGATACATAGTGAGATTCTGTCTCAGGAAAGAAAACTAGATTATATATGCAACATATTCGAGGCATTGTCAAAAGTGATCATTTCTTCTTTTCAAATTTCTCTTTATTGGGGAGGATATAGTTTAAGAGGAAAAAACAAAGGCTTAATTGTAAGAGACTGCTTTCATGAATTAATGTTTAACTCTTGTTTAGACATTTATACTCTACCTCTACTTTAGGAATTTACATGTGCATAATTATATTGTTTAGGTGTATATTTTTGCTTTACTCAAGGAAGTTTTTATCAGGTTTTTAGCTAAGTTCTTGAGTATTACAGATTACCCTCACCTGTGTTTCCTTTGCCTATGAGATTAGTCAGAAGTAGATGCTTAATCTCCAATCACTTCATAGACCTGCAGAACACAGCATTTAAATGTTTTTATATTAGTACTCCATTGACATGAGACACTGTTGCTCCTGACAGCACCATGCACTTTCCAGAAAGTATGTTGGACACTGTTGTTGCTTCTTCTGAAGTTCACCCTCACTTCGACCATGGCCTCTTGGGCAAGGAACTGCCCCTACCTTGACAACTGATCTGGATATGCGGTCCTATGTGCTTGCAGGAGACAAACAGAAGACTGC
This sequence comes from Cricetiscus sungorus, assembly GCA_030556225.1. Taxonomy (NCBI): domain Eukaryota; kingdom Metazoa; phylum Chordata; class Mammalia; order Rodentia; family Cricetidae; genus Cricetiscus; species Cricetiscus sungorus. Next base: position 19,148,448 of record JANBXA010000180.1, on the reverse strand, counting down.
TGAACCTTGCCAAGTTAGGGTAAGACAGCCTTTCTTCCTCCCTGCTTTTGTTGTGATCTGTCAGGTACTCTTGGCCTTAGTCAAAACTGGCTGTACCAACATTGCTCTGAGACCTTGGGTGACTGTCCAGGTAGCTTGCTGTTTCTGTCTTTGAGGCATCTTTTGGAAGTTGCCCATCCGCACTTCCTGTCTACCCTAGTATTGCTATTTTCCTTCTCAGGTCTTGATGAGGTTGTAGATTAAACCATCACAACTATTATTCTCTCTTAGATTAGGTACTAGGCTTAAGCTTTCTAGCTTAGGATCTCTATTGTAAACTCCGTTATGTCTTCACCCTAGGACTAGATATGTAGGTCGTTTTGTTCTCAATTTTCCCTTTCTTAGAGCACACTTGTTATTCACAGTTTTGTATATAGTTTTGTATCAAACCCAAATCTTTTCTTTAGACTAAAAGGGGAATTGTGGCGAGATATTCACCTTGTCTGCACCTGTGGCTTAGGCCATGCCCATTGGGGCGGAGACAGGGCCGGATGGGAGCTGGGAGAAAAGGCTGGGAAAGGGTCGGCCACCCCTTTTGGTGGTGGACACTGGAAGGCTTAGGATCCGCTGGAACCTGCCGCGTACATCTGCCTATGTTGTGAGTTATTTCTCCCTTAATAAATTTCTGTTCGGCCTAATTGTTTATCCTGATACTTATTAAATCGCAATAGTTATGGGTTATAAAACTGACCTCAGAAAATGCATATAAACACCAAATAGTATAACACCTGTAAAATACCCAGAAGAAACAGATATAGTAAACATTTTTCCTTTACCCTTTTTTTTTTCAACTTTTTCTTCATTTGTAGACGATGAAAAAAGGTCCATTATGAAAACATGACATTTTCAAGCAATTGCTGTGTCAGGTATAACCCTAAGGATAGCTCAGTTATCTTGATTAGAAACAATGCCCTCACCAAATTCGGGATAATCAGCAATGATCTTGCCAAAAAAACATAAATATAAGCGTTGTTCCACCTGCCAAAACGTTGCCCAAATCCTCACACAGTATTTGGCTCAAGATTATTCATTTACCCTCTTGAGAACCCTGAATGCCGTATGTGTGCTTATTGATGTTGAAGTGCAGGGGGAAATGTGCCCAGGATGTGGCCAGGCAAGACTACGCATTTCCTGGGAGACGGCCAGACATTGTAGCAAACATTTGCAACCTTCTGCTCAAAATGTCAGAGGGCTCTGCAAGTTCAAAAACTGAGGAGAAGGAAGTGAATGGAGAGAAAAAGAAAGATTTCACTTATGTAGAAACAAATATTAGGGAAGAAGTCCTTTATGTCTTGATTCTGGGCCAGTCCTTTTTTTTTTTTTTTTTTTTTTTTGTTTTTTTTTTTTGTTTAGCTGAAATGACTAGTTCAACATTAGACAATAAGCCAAAGATATATGTATCCCAGATGTTTACAGCTGTATGTCTTTTGGCAAATCATGTAGAAGCAGACACTTCTGAAAGGTCAAAACTGAGAGGAACTGTACAGATAATCTGATTCAAGTGCTCATATTTTAAGCAAAGAAACCATTCTTGGGGGGCGATAAACTCTGCATAAAGCAGTAGTATCAGGCAAACATAGAGGCCCGTTATTCCAGAACTAGCCCCATGTGTGTGTAGGCTGCACAATGGTTCAGTCACTGAGTCAGGATTTGACAGAGTTGATAGAGTGGACGTGAGGCCGAGGCAGCCCCTTGGGTTGGGAACTTACAGGAGAGGCCTGGATCACCATGGACAGGAGAACTTGTAGAAAGCCAAGATACCCCAACACCTGAAGCCCCAGGAGTAAAAATGTTCTGGTAGTGTACCTGGTAGAAAATGAGCTTTGCAAGCATGGACTTTAGTAACTCAATCCGCAAACATTCAAGGGCCCACATATAGGCAAAAATGATGAAAAGGAATAATGCGATAAAAAATAAGAGGAAGCCCAGCACATGCTATTGGTTCACAGACTTTCATTCTATCTATTGAGACATATTGCTTGAAATCTTGTGGTTTTATTCAAATGCTACTAAAAAACATCTCTTTGCAGAGGGATGAATGATAAAAACATCTCAGAATTCTAAACTATTTTCTTGTTGGCATCCATGAATTCAAAACTAAGACTGCCTCTCTCTGTTCATGCTTTTGCTGCAGATAAATACAGAGGCTGGATTCGTTATGGGAATTGTGTAGCCAGGGCTTTAACATTCAACTTTATTCAGCCCCTTTCATTCACCATCACTTACACTGATTTTAAAGTTCTAAGAGCACATGACAAAAACACTTAGTTATCAGAAAGCCTTTGCTGTTATCACAGGAGGAGCCCAGGCCATGCTTTCCTTCTTGTTACTCTCTCATCAGCTGCTACTCATATACTTGCACAGTTGTTTCCATATTCCTCCAGCCTGGACACTCTAAGCCTCTTGTGCCAACAATCTTAACTCAGTCTTCATATCTGTCCAGAACATGGCCAGTGAAGGGTATATAACCTAAACTGTGTTTCACAAGCTGTAAGCATGTGCATAAACCAACTGCTTTTAAAACACACACACACACACACAAAGCCTCTTCCCCCTCTAAGGCTTAAAGAAGAGCAGGCATAGTTTTAATTGCATATTCTTTGTAAAGACACTCTATGCACATCTGGCTTTTCCAGGGAATGGGACATTCCATACTATTGAGTTACTTTAGAACCCTCCAACCCATTTCAGATTCCCCATGAGTGGTGTTGGATGAACCCAGGTGCCATGTATGCAAGGCAAGAAAGGGCTCTAACTACTGAAATATACACAACCGTCTCATTCAAGGAGTAAATGCAATTTCAAGGCCAAAGAAAATATATTACATATTTTTCTAACTTTTAAAACACACTCTTTACTGCCTATCTTGGGATTTCAAGGTCATATTTATAAGCATTGATGAATGAAATTTGTCAATTATGCACTCAGAGGCTATTGTGGCTTTGGAGGCTATTTATACCCACACTTAATGGCCCGATATTGCCATGCTTTTATAGTCTTTAATTTCCTTCTAATAGATTTTCTGGCCCTGCTTTGTGCTGCTGTCTTCTAATGTGAATTGGTAAACCAAACAAGTCAATATATTAGAATTACTTCAGGTAGACACAGGCCTTGGCAGGGAGCCAGTAATTCTGAGCTTCACTGTTGACCCATTTTTAACTGCACCATAGCTTTAGATGCCCATTCCCCTTTTCTGTGTGTGTCAGACTAAACTCTGCAGCTGACATGTAATTGGGGATGTTGTTTATAATAGTAATGCTGACAGTACAGACTCTCTCTTAACTAGTATCCTTGTTTTCCAGTCACCTCCTAAGAATGAACTGTATGTACTTACTGACAAGCAATGTCATTGGAATACTGAAACACCATTCATACATTTTCAGAAAACTATGTCATAGGTATAATTTTCTTCCAAAGAATAATCTGGAAGCTTGCAACAGCCAGGTGTTGAACACTTTCTTTTTCTTTCTTTCTTTTTTTTTTTTTTTGTTATGGAAAAGTGTACTTAAGAGACAGTTCCCAGGAGGAGCGGCTCTTTTTAAAGAAGTGCTTCATTCTGTTGGATGATGTTTTTTTTTTTTTTTTTTTTTTTTTTTTTACCAGTTACACATTTCAAGTTTTGGAACAGAGCATAGCCACCATCTATATGTTCTCCAAATATTAAATGAAGTGATGGAGAACAGTAAGCAGGAGTGGTGGTTTGATGCAATGGTGCAGGCAGAACATAAGTCATGTCTTCACCCTCACAGTGTTTCGGGGCTGGGTTTACTTTCATTTATTCTCTCAAGAGTGCCTGGATATGGTGGCATTGAGTGGAACACAATCAGATTTGACATGGGCAAAGAGAGACAAGAGCTGGGTTATATAATAGGATATGCTACACTTTACCATTTTAATGGAGTCATTTATTTATGCATTTTACCTGCTTTGCTGATTATGTATAGAACTTTCTTCTAAGATCATTTCCCCATTTAAAGGGGGCACTACAAAACCTGGAAATGGGGAATTTAAGTTGTAAGTATTCACTGTAGAGTGTGAAGGTTCCATAATTACATTAATAGCATACTTTTTTTTTTTTTACATAAAAAAAATTTCCAAGTGTTCTGATGAAATCACTGGCCAGCAGGGTAGCCCATTCCATGCAAGTTGTTAGGAGAGGTCATCTCCATATAAGTTCTGTAACATCATTCAAGGAAAAGGTACTTTATTTTCACCATTACTGCTAGCAATACCAGTAACACCTAAGACATGGAGAAGTCAAGTCTCTGAGTATTAAGATTGTCTTGCATAGCAATAAAGGTGGAGATACCAAAAGCTGCTCTTGAGCAGCTAAAATAGGTCAACATCAATATCCATAACTAGTGGCTCCCCACCAAGGCCTATGACTATTTGATATAACATTTGACTTTCTAGTTTAGATATAAAGAAAAAGACTTGGAGAAGAAGAACTTGCAGACTCAGTAGACATAGAAAGAGTTGGGTTGACAAATGGATCAACTGGTTTAGGTTCTTTGGACTGTCATAACAAAGTGGAACATGGTCTTGTCCTAGAGCCCAAGAATCTAAGATCAAGGAGATAACAGCAGGTTCCTTCTGAAGTTACCCATCAGGAATCTGATCCAGACCTGTCCCTAGTGTCTTACAATTTTCACATGGCATGTGAGCTGTGGAGATTCAGCTTGTGTCCTTATGCTTGCAAGGCAAGCTCTTCATTGACCATACCATCTTCTGAGCCTTCCTCAACCTCATTTTTGGCTTATTTTATTTCATCTAGACACCATCTTCAAATCCTTCAATAACGTCATATTCTGAGATAATGAGCCATGGTTCCAAAATATTTTTAGAGGGCAGGGAAGGTGTTACAAATTAGCCTATAACACTGGGTCACTACCAAGCCCCATTTTCCATCTACAGGCCCCAGTTACTTCTACTTTCATATGCCATGTCTAATATTTTAATATTTCTGAAGACAAGATCATCCTTGCATACTGAAGTAAAATGTACATTAATTAGCCATTATATCTGTAGCATCAGCACTCCATTAGGGTAGATAATTAAAAGTTGATTGTAGTGTGCATTATTTTTCATTTCTGGAAGCCTACATTAAGATAGAACAGCCTTTTTCCTTGAAAGAATGGGGATAATTTATCACTCTGACACTGAAGGGAATTCCACATACAAGAGAGAAAGGTAAAAACAAAAATCACCGTATCGATGCAATTCATTATCACCATCAGTGGGGTCACTGCTACTATGCTTCTTCTGTTTACTATTTATTCAAACACACCCAGAAAATATCCTATTCTGCCTTACTTTCATGAAATTTTATCTTAAAACCAGGTAGGCCTATCATCCAAGGAAAAATGCAAATAAAATTTAATTTCAATATCCAATTATTTCCCAGCAAGATTTTATGTAAAAAATAATGTTTATACTAGGCTATGGTCTAGTTACCTAGATAGTGTCATGAAGTTGAAAAAAATAAATAAAAATCCATGCTCATAGGGGGATGAACTTACTTTTTGTGGAATGAATGATACAGTTCATATATCTGTATATATATATATATATATATATATACAAATATACATATATCTGTATATGTATAAAACCTGAAATGAGTATTTTCCCCTGAAATTTTAGAAAAAGCAACAAAGCTGGAATGTTCACCAGTGACCTTGATAGCCAATACCCTAATTGTGCTGTGCTGCAAAGCTAGGTCTAATTAAACTTGACAACTCGAACATCTGGGAGCTTCCCTGACTGTCTCCTGCTTGAAACTCTGAAATTCTTCCTACCTTTTGTGGGCTGTTATTCCTGGCTGACGACCGACCAACGACAATCAAATAGGCAACAAAGCTCAAGGTAAATGCTAGTACTTCTTTATGAGGCCATGTAATCTCCCTCTGCCTTTCACTACTACCTACACCACTGTAGTGTTTGGGAAAGCACAATTGATTTATTTTTGGATTCTGGTTTATCTAAAAGAGTTGGTAGTACAAGTGGCAGCCATATTTCACCAGGGAAGCTGCATGGGAAACCGCTTAATATCATGTGCATCGACAGTCATTTTCCAGGCTGCACTATTCCTATTAATTCAGGAGAGAACTTCTTTATAAAAGAAATCTACTGTAGAGATTTATTTATTTTCTGTGGGCTCTCCCACTTATGCATATTTGGAGAACAGAAGACATCAAACTTTATTCTGAATATTGCTTCAGCAGCATTTGTATAGTAAACAACTGTTGGAAGCCAGAGATCCAAACTCCATCTGGAGCACAGGGACATCAGTTACTGCCTGATGTAAAAGAGAGAATGAACCAAAGTGTCAGTCACAAACTGGAGGCTTACTTGATAATCTGGGGGTTTGCTCAGCCAGGTTTCCTCTGCTTGCTGTGTTTGCAGCTGTCACGGAACTCTTGTCCCTTTTCCCCCATGAAAATTGAACCTAGTAAGTGTCCTCAGAAGCTGATCACGTGATGATGTTATGACTTTAATAAAAAATTACACTTCATCTCTGCCAGAAGGAATCTGTATTCTCTTCTAGAATTCGTGTGGCATGCTAACGTGTTAGATGGAAAGCAAATAAAAGTCGGGGTTTTTTATTTTTGACTATCATAGATGACTATTAAATTGTATTTATTAACTGTACACTACATTTTTAAGTGGGATGTATAAACATAACACCTTAAATAAGAGTAGAAATATACGTATAACAAAATTAACCTTAAATTTGTATCAATAAACCAAAATCCATACCAATGTAAAGTATTCATTTCTATATCATATCTCTCTCTCTCTCTTTTTTTTTCTTTAGAAAGAGATTGACTGGGATTATCAACCATTCATAAGCAATCCTGTTTAAATGAAAACAAATATTTGTAAACAACATTTGGGAATTTGGGCATAGTTCTTTAGAGTACCTTCTGTTGATTGGGGGCAATGAAAAAAAAAATCACAGTTCTTATACCCATCAAAGGAGATTCTTGGGAAACCAGGACTAATAAATGTTTGCATCTCTCTAATGTTTTAATAGAAACACTGTCCCAGTAAATGTTTTGCTCAGGAAATTCCAGGTCTAGAAGCTGAGATTTCCAAAGAAATTTGTGAAAATAGGTGAGAGCTTTTATGTAAATGTTAATTATTCTCAACTTTACTCAGCTAGTTGGACAGGTGAAACTGAAAACAATGACAACAAAACAAAAACAACAAGAAAAAAAACGAAATGGGGTCTCACAAATGCTCCTTTTATTTGCTTAAGTAAAAGCTCACAGTTTGACTTTCACTATGAAGAGACTAAATTAAGAGTGTAATTAAGATAAAATTAATATGGTAAGTTGATTCTCAAGGTCATCCAGGACATTGCTAGACAGAAGTATTTTTTCCTTTATTCTGAAATATCCCAGGAGAAATATGTGTAGTATTTTTTTTCCAAAGTTGAAAAGAGAAAAAAATATTTCCTTGTTACAATAAGTACCAAATTGACAGGTGTATTTCCATTGCTTTTTATATTTGGAAGAAATACATTAATATAGTTGAATGGCACCTTGTTTCTGCTGAACAATATTGGCTAATGTCTATTCAAATAAATTAATGCATCCATCTCAGGTTGTTTACTTAGTGAGTTTTGAATAGAGAAAAATAAAATGCACTAGGGAAATGACATAGTCGTAGTTTAGAAGTCATTAAAATGCATTACTCTATTAACACAAGCATTGACAATACTCCCTACTGTACAGTGGCCCACTACATCCTTCAATAATCTTGAGGACTCTGAGGACATCACACCACCAATGAAAACTTCATTGAAAAATGACTACATGGCCAATTGAGGTTCTCAGAGGAATATAAGGAGATAGGTAAATATAAGATTCTGCTTACACCAGTGTTACTTGGTAGGACTAGATGGATGTTTCCAAATCACATATACATCCCACTGTGCAGAAACTGAAGGTCAAATAGATTAAAGATCATCAGCCCAGAGTGAGAATTTAACTCTCATGTTCATAGTTTCTCTTTGTTCTTATCAGCGATCTCAAGTACTCTTTCACTAGGAAAATGTAGATTAATAAAGCTAAAGGTCTTCCTTCTGGAATTTAGATAAACAGTTAAAGATAAAATGTCCTTAAAAGGCCTATCCCAGTCTGTGAACCCCTGGAAGTATTTAATACACCTTACGCTGACTACAAAAGTCTATTATGGAAATCACAAATACCATTGGCAGCCAGGCTAATGCTGACCTACAAGTGCATTCTGTAATTAAACCCAGTGTTTGTGACAGTAAATGTCATAAATGCAACAGTTTCATTATGGAAGTGCTTGTTTTCTTATTCATCACACTCTACTTTGTAAGAATACACACTATGTGTCACTGGACATTGTTGTCACAGACATGTCAACAAGCAAATCAAACACTGAGAATTTGAACATCCAATATGCCAAGGCAGGATGACACAGTGGAGGAGAATCAGATCATAAGTGACTGTAGAATACACTTTATGATCAGAAGAGGGAAGCTGAATGTTGGAGACCACGTACAGAAGTTGCTGAAATTCTGATGGCATGGCCTTTGGGTGAAGCGTGGCTATTTATCACTTTGTGAGGAAGATTCCTCGGGTCATTATCAAGCAGTTTCTGTAGGAAATGACCTTATGGCAAGCCCAATGGAGTTAGAAGCATTTGAGAAATGAGCTGAAGAATTTGCTAATTAGTATAAAGTATCACTTCTATAAGAAATTTAAACTTACATAGAAGAAGCTCACTAGCTTTTGTTATGTAACTACGAAAGGATTTTTATTTTTCCACTGAAGAACTTGTAATTGTAGGTTGAAAACAGCCCTGTAATAACATTAACAGTTCTCATGGGTGAAATCTGACTATGAAGTCGGTATGTGAAAAGAGCATCTGAAAGAAAAGAATGGATAAAGCCACACCCCACCGGACTGGACGGCAACCCGAATTACACAACTGGCATTATCTTCTGTTAGTTTGTGGTGCTGAACAGAGCCTGTGCACTCTGGGGACCTTAAGTTTCTGAATAGGTAAAATAAACATAAGAACAGCTATTTCTTCCTCAGACTACCAAAACTTTGAGCGACCATCTATGAACACCGCCATAACACCTGACTCTCAGGCTACTTTCAGTTTGACCCCTCACAGTGATTGGAAACTATGTTGGGACAGAGACATAAAAAAGACGAATACCGTCCATCCTATCAAGCCCAGAGAACATTCTATCACTAAACATACTAAACTTTTCCCAAAAGGAGAAGAGACCCAGAGGTATTAAAGTAACACCAACCCACTCTATTACCACTCTGTTTCAACTGCTGCTTCCATGGGGCTATGATTCTACACACATTGTGTGTGTGTGTGTGTGTGTGTGTGTGTGTGTGTGTGTGTGTGTCTGTCTGTCTGTATATGTGTGTCTACAAGCAGTAGACAAAAGGTCTCTATATGGATAAAAGAAGATTTTTCCTGACAGCAAATATGATCAGAGTTAATTACTGATTTATGCACCAATGCCCAGAGACAGTCTTCTCCTAAGTGAGAATGGGTACCTGAACATAGAAGTGTCTCTCAGAACCCACTCTGCGTGGCCCTCCCTGATGCAGTGAAAACCAACTTCTCACAACTGCTCCAAAAGGCATCCTTGGTAGCACACAGCCTTTGTGTCTTACTTCAAGGAAAAGGCTAATCACTATACCATTTTGAAAATATGTACATGTTTTAGGTAAACTTTTGGATCTTTGCATTTTAATCTTTGCTGGTTCATAAAAATTCATGTCATTTGAGGTCTATGTTGGGCTTCATTTTGTTTGTCTTCAGATGAAACAAAACATCAACATATTAGGAGGTGAGATAATGTCTAAATGTACCTTCAGGAAAATGGGAAAACTTGAGACTGGAGAGATGGCTCAGTGGGCAATTTGTTTGATGCAGAAGCCAGAGGACGTAGTTCATATCTCCAACAGTGATAAAAAGTCAAGTGTGGTGGCAGGGATGTGTCCTCCAAACACTGGGGGGATGGAGATGGGAGAATACCATGGGTTCAGTTACCAACCAACTGAGCTGAAATAACTTAGGTTTAGCGAGAGGCCAAATCTCAAAGTATGAAGTGAATATTGATAGAGGAAAAATAAATCTGAAATCAGTTTATGGCTTCCACATATCTACTTTCACACATACATGCACATATGCAACCCTCCACAAGAATTACTTTGAATGAATTATGAGTAAATTGTCAAATAAACTTTTATAGCCAATATTGCATCATACTTCTCAAATGCTATTTCTATATCACTGCCTAGAATTTAGGTAAGCAAAGTGAAAAAGAAACATACAATGTCTCCCTATATATGCATGTAGAATATGTAAGTGGCCCAGTATATACAGAAGAGACTGTTACATAATTTTCCTAAATGATACATCCTCATTGATGATAGGAAACCCATCTTAGAGCAACATACCAGTTATGTTAGCAATGAAATGAGGTGATTTGAGGCTTACTTTCTTAGGACATGTCATTTAATTGCTAAAGGCTAGGGCAAACTGGAGCATTTTCTCATCCCCTCCCTGATTTATAGGTAATAAGCTTCTATTCACTTCTCCTACCGTAAATGTGAGTCTATGCCAGTGCTCTAATTTGAGATTAATGAAGAATTAATTCATTAACTGGAAGGCTATGAATGGCTGGCACTTGGTTAGTTATTTGATTTCTGCTCTGCTAAGACCTTACATCAATAAGGAGCTTTGGTGATGCGAAGGCAGGTGGGAGGCCCAAGAGACTACATGGAACACTTGCTTGTTGAGATGTATGTGCATTCACTGGCTGTCACGATCGATTTGACTTAGCTGCTTCATCTTTCTAATCCCTGCAGCATTTTGCCTTGGGCAGAGCTGGAAGGCTCAAACAGAAAAAAAGACAGGAAGAAAAAAATAAAGGAATACACTGTCTGGAAAAACAAAACAAAACAAAGAAAGATAGGAAACAGAGAAACAGAAAAAGGAAGAAAGTGGCCTGACCTAGTGGTTTGGAATCACAGCCTTTGTGAGTCCCAGTCCCCTGTCCTCTCAATATACACCTGTAATGAAGGTCCCTCCCACACTAGGCTTGAGTCTCTTACAAGGAAAGGGTTAGACACCCCCACAGCTCTCTGCTCATGGACTGTACAGAACACTGTTGTCTTCCATAGTCTTCTTGGAACTGAAAGGGAATCTTGTCTTTAAAAAAAAGAAATCTACTTATACTTTCCTAAAAGGAAAAGATTAGTAACTGTAATTATTTTCTAAATATTTTATATACATTTGGCCGTCATTCATCCTTACAGTTTTTTTTTTATGTTTCTCTTCCTATAAACTTGGTGAACATTTTTGTTTAAAAAAGAAAAAATCCTTGAAACTTAAAATTGAAGCAGGAATGGCATGTGCCACTATTATTGACTTTTATCTTTATCTACAAAACAGATATTTTTAAGGTATAGAAAAAAAATTTTTGCACAAAGAAAAAGCCAGTGTGGGCTGATATTAACGCTATTTTAAAAAGTGTTTTATGTTAATTGAAGTGCATAGTATATGAGTCCTTTAGAAATAAATCCTGATAAGACACAGAGAGGAAGAGAAAAAATGGGGAGCACTAATGAGCACTAATGGAATTTAGGAGCAGGAGCACAACCTTCCATATGGCTACTGAATATAGCTAAGGAGGAGCCCAGGGCTCATTCCCTCTCCTGCAGCCCTCCTTCTTTTTTCCCTATGCTGAACCTCGGTGCTTATTCTTGGAATCCATGCCATTTATAAATTTCTCAGGGACTGTGCCCATCTACTCTTAATAAAAATGGTTGAAAGATCCTGATAGTCAACCTCAGCTGATCTTGAATGTTTGACTTTGTGTAGAGCTACACTGGGCAGTGTGGAAGTAAAAGTCTATGCTTAACCAACAACTACACTAATACATTTAGACTAATTTAAGTAATTTTCCAGTAAGCGCATAGCTAAGGTTATTTATAATCTCCCAACACATTTTTCAGAAGAATTGCTGTAAACAACTTATATTCCATTATTAGCTGTTTTTTTCAGTTATAAATAGAAGCATAAATTTGTATGCTAGTAATCATTAAAATATATTTTTATCTAGAAATACAATTAATTTTCCATTTGTATGTTTTTGAGATATTAAAATACCTTGAAAACTCAGATTAGGCCCAGAGCGGCAACTTCAGAAGGGATAAAGTGCACTCCAAGGCACAGAGAAAGGTCACATCATGCCAAGGAGCCATTGTTAGAGGAAGAACTCTGACTGAAGGTCAGGGCCCAGAACCTGTGATCCTTGATCAAGTGAATAATTAAATTGAGGTCTTTAAATTACTGGTAACCTAGCAGCAAACTGGCCAGCAGTTGTCTAGGGCTTTAATTCATTTATAAAACAAATTTTATTAAGTGCCAACAATATGAGACACAGTACTGGATATCAAGGAAATAAAAGGAAGAAAACATGAAGCTATTTTCACAGAGAAGAAAGATACAGGAAGTATGGGCTGGAACTGTCTCTCAGGTGTGAAGTGCTTGCCTTCACCCATGATACCCTAGGTTCAATCTGTAGTACTATAACTACTAACAGTAATATTTTACAGTAAATACTATAGGGACGTGACAGGGAGGTGAATCTCGGTGAAGTGAGGAACACTGAACACAATGGATGAGTGTCAGTTGGTGCTCAAAGCATAAAGAACTTTAAGTGAGGTCCAGACATTCTTAGGCATGTGTGGGTGTAGCACATGACATTTATTAGCTCAGATGAAAATTAAATGTTTGCATCATTTCTATCCCTTGAATTCTAAATGAAAATTAGCATTCTCTTTTATTACTAATGTATTCAGAAAAAAATCATAGTTAACAGTGAGAGTACCCTCTCTTAATGTTGAGTTAGAATTTACTAAACATTTTAATTTTAAAATACACATTTACAAAACATTTCTTTCTATCATCTTTGTCCTATCTAAATACTCCCCTGTCCTCAGGAATGACAATGTCTTTTAGTGGCCTTTACACAGAGAACAATCTACCAATTCTCCCCTTCCAGAACCACATTCCCAATAAACTGTACTCAGAGGAAGTCAAGAAAACATTCTGATTGACAAGATGAATGGTATTGGAGGAAACGATATGAAGGTCACTGTGGGAAAGGTAGAGCACATCCAACAGAAGTTTCCAGTCAGCTCTGGTTTTCCCTGAGAGAGAACACCTATGGGGAGTTGAAAATAAATATTGCCCAGAAGACATGGGCTTGTAAGTATCCCTTGGGTGGTAACATTGGAGTCAATATGCCTGCATCATCTCTATCTTTGATAAAAGTTCCCTGTACCCACCCCTCAGTACTGGGAATTGAACCTAAGTCTTTAAGGATGCTAAAATATGCACTCTGCTCTGGAACTATATGTATCCTTGGCCCTTTCTACAGGTTTGACTTTGTGGTAGGGTCTTGCTAAGTGGCCCATGGAGGCCTTAAACCTCTAAGTTTTCTGTTTCAACTTCCTGATATCCTGGCCAGGATAATGTCCAGTCATGATAGCTTTTTTCTTTAGTCATCATTTTACCTGCAAATTAGGTGAAGTCTCTAGACTGTAAATACAAAGTTGGCTTATGCCACAGGATGAAAATGCAATAATTTGAATTTTAAGCATTGATGTCATGTCTGAATGGGGGGATGGGGCAGACAATGGTCAGTTTTAAGTAATGCATTTAAAAATGACCCTGGAATCAGTTAGGCTGGACTGTCTGACTGCCCTAGAGCCAGGAATAATTCTAGATGTCTTCTTGGTTTGTAAAGTGATCCTAATGACCCTTCCTCTGAGGAGTAGGAGGCAACAGTACAGACCAACTGGTCTTAGCTATACTCTTTCATTGCTAGCACTTATTCTCTTCTTCCCGATCCCAGAGAACAGGAGCCTACACACTTCTCACCAACACAAGCTTCTTCTTTGATATGTTCAGTAATTAGAAGCCATAGTTTTTCATTCTATATTTTAAGGCAACCTACTCTTTTCTTTCTTACATGAGTCTAGGAATATGTATTAGCTTCCTAGGAACAGTGTAACAACAAACAATGCACTTTGGTCTTAAGACAGAAAAATTTGATTGTCTAATAAAATAATAAAATTATTCCTGGAGCATGGGAGTCTGAAATAAAAGTGTTAGCAAGGTCACAATCCCTTTACCTAGTTTCTCCTGTGTTTCTGTATACATTACCCCAGCAACTGCCTCTGTTTACAGATGACATTCTTGTTGAATGTCTTCTCATGGTCCTCACTCTTTTTATGAAGATATCATGAATGTTGGAAATCATTTTTTTTTTTACTCCCAATTGACCTTACCTCAACCAATTTTCACACATAGACTTTGTTTCTGGATGAAGTCTTGTAGTGAGATATATACCCCAACTGCATCTCTTGCACTGACCACTCACTTGGGTGTAGTCACAAGTGTGGACATCATGGGAAGGCTAGGTCTTGGGTCCAGGACCCCTGCTTGCTCCCTTGCTTCCTGGTCAGGTTGTGGAGAGCATCTGGGTGGCATCCATGGAGCGGGAACCTGTGGTCGTCATCTGTTTCATGTGTAAGTGAATTCTCCCCAACAAACCTCACTTAACCTATACCGAGTCCAGTGAATCTTATTTCCCACACTATAAAGTCATGGTTGTTGACACTCAGGGTTAAGAGAGTAACACTTCCTTGGAAAAGCATGAAATTCAACATATAATAAAAGAAATGTCATTCCAGTTTGCTCTTAGATTCTTATCATTGCAAGGAAAAAGGAATTTGTTCCTAGTTTCATCATTGAGTTAAAATATTGTTTTTTATTTAGAATTATATGGAAGTAATCAGATATCTTCTTTCTACTACCTTTTAACTGCGTTTGTCAACCCTAACTGAGCATCCAAATTCAGTGACTTCTCAATTGTATCTCTTACTCCCATCATTTACCACTCTCAGGCAGATATCAGCAAATCATTAACTTTCCAAAGTCCAACCGTGGAATTCCTAAGGCAAATGAATTCCTGATTGACAGCAATAGAAAGATTTATTTTCTTTTGGTCAACTGCACCTTACTCTCAAATTATTATGTCTTTACTCTCACAAATCGCAAATGAACACGTTTCATAGCTACAGACTTTCACCATTCTTCCACTCATAGCTTGAAAGACAACACATTAGAGCAATTGTCTTGTGAAAATGAATTTTACCATGATTTGGTGTCTGGAGAAGACCACCCAAACAAAATTCCAGAAGGAGAAAGCAGAATGTCTCTACACAGTTAGAGATCACATGGTCATGTGACTGGGGTATATATGTGTCTACCAAGTATTGTAACCATCAGAGCTATTTCCTTACCGGTGAGCATGCATTGCCTTAATCAGCTCTAACATCTACTTACCCATCTTAGCCTTTTCTTTCTCCTAAAGTCACCCATGACAGAGAACTGTATTATAGCCTGTGTGATCACAGAAACAAGGTGTCAGGGACCATAGGTCCACTAAACAAAGTCTCTCTTGGCCTTACATGGGAGGCTCCAAACCTCATCTAGGGGTTGAGTTGCAGTGGATCCAGGGATTCATGTGTTTGGGTTTTGGTCCTCAGGCAGCATTGCTAACAGGTAGTAGAATCTTTAAGAGGTAGGGTCTGATATGACAATATTACTGGTCCTTTCTTGTCCTCTGAAGAATATTTTGTAGTTCCTATGTGTTGAGTGAGTTTTTCCTATGATACTAACTTCCATGGAGTTCTCACCAGAGGAAAGCCAAGGCTGGTACTATGCTCTTGAGTCTCCAGAACTAGAACCTAAATAAACACTTTTTAAAGTACATCATTGAGCACCAGCCATTTTGTAATCGCAGTAGAAAACAGAGTAATACAGAGGATAACTTAAGGAGTTCCTTCCTAAATGGAGCTTATATTACAGAATGAAAGGACAAACAAGCAAAAAAGACACTTACAATGTATCTTATGGCAGAGTCACAGAGATATAGCCTAGTAAGGAGAGTAAAGTTTTTTAGAGGGGCTGGGTGATTAGGAAAAATTTTGAGCAGAAATGTAAACAAACTGAGTGAGTAGTCAATGGCTTTTCTGTTCCCCTAAAATGGCTGTATATCACAGATTTCTCTGTATGTGGATTTTATGTTAAAAAAAATCTTTTCAAAATGTAAGTTCTTGGTTAACCATCAAAATGCATTGTCTTTATTCTATGATTTAAAATTCTAACTCATAAAGGATGCAGTTTTCTATTTAACTGTTTTCTTCTTCACCTTATCATATCTCAAGACTATTAGATGCTGATGAAAGATGATAAAGGCTTTCACAGTAGAAGGCTAAATTACTTCCATACATATGTCACTCTGGGGTTTACAAGAATGTGATTAATCTAATGTAAAGTAAACACTCTTACAGTGTTCTGTGCTTCCAATCCAATGAGAGTTATTGAGTGCATGCAGTGCAGGTGTTATAATACAGGCAAACACCGGACCCAGGGAACAAAGAGCAGTGCTTAGTACCACATCTAAGATCTGATGTACAATAGGCACTCTGGTGGACTGAAAGAAAATGGTACCCAAAGTGAGTGGGACTATTTGGATATGTGGCCTTGTTGGAATAGATGTGGTCTTGTTGGAAGAAGTCTGTCATTGTGGAGGCAGGCTTTTAAGTGTCATATATGCTCAAGCTACACCCAGTAAGACAGACGACTTCCTGTTGCCTACAAGTCAATATGTAGGGCACTGGGCTACTTCTCCAGCACCATGTCTGTCTACACTCTACCATGTCACATCATGATGATAATGGAATAAGCCTCTGAAAAGGTAAACCACCACAATTAAATGTTTTTTTTTTTTCATAAGAGTTGCTGTGGTCATGGTATCTCTTCACAGCAATAGAAACCCCAAGTTAGTTTTGATGCATTGGATTTCTCAAATTCAAACCATGCTGTGGGAGTTTTATCTGATCGCTACAATTGGATCTGCCTCTCCAATCATTATTGGAGTTACATTTATTTTTATCCTCCATGATACCATCACATGGCGGTTTGGATCTTTTAGATGAGTCACACACTAAACACTGAGTTTATTAGAATGATGAGTAAATCTGCTTCATATGGACTGACAGGGATATACTCATTTTTTTTTTCCCCCGAGGCAGGTTTTCTCTGTGTAGCTTTGGAGCTTGTCCTGGAACTAGCTCTTGTAAGCCAAGATGACCTTGAACTCACAGAGACCTGCTTGCCTCTGCCTCCTGAATGCTGGGATTAAAGACATGGGCCACCACCACCTGTCTGGGATATTATTTTTTAAATGAACTTATTAGATAGAGAAAAATCTCTTTTTATCTATTTTTCTTCTTCCTCTCTCTATAGATGCACACACATATATGTGGATAAAGAAAATTCCCTCTGTAAACTAGATAGATAGAAAGTCTTACATATATCAAAACAAATACTTATAGAGGTACAGGCTGCTTTCTGATAATAAAGTCTCTTCCTCACTTGCTTTTCATTTCCCTACTGATTTTAACTATTCAAAAAGAAGGAGATGGAGGTTCCAAAGATCACTGCATGTTGCTGGGAGTTAGTCTAAGGGGCTATGGAATACACATTCTGCCGTGTTGTTCAATTCATTTTTCAATTTGTACCAGATACTATCAGGGTGGGGATTAGATTTTCTCATCATATGTTCCTGTCAAAATTCTACTGCTGAGAGCCATTATTTCAAATTCTATCTTACTAGGCACCTACTCTTATATTTAACCATTTTCTTCATCTTATCATATTCCAAACCTATCATTGACTATGACAGCCACAAATCCCAGTGTTGTTTTCCTCAGGAAGAGATGTATGTGAAGAAAGACAGGTCTGGGAAGAATATCAATCGGTGTTGAATTATATTCAGATCATTTCTTCTCTTTTTTTCCCTAAAAGAACATTGACCCATGCAGAAATAAAACACAGTTATCTCATCCATGAGGGTTACATACTCATCATTCACTTATGTGCCCTGTATATTGAGTTCCTGTTATGAGTTATGTATTTCTCTAGACCTTGAGGATAAAGAGTGAATAAATATAGCACTTTCATTTGGATCTAGACACCATAAAGTGTCATTTTCGTCCCTAACTCAAATTTTGTACTTTTGTTGGATCATAGGTCATACAAATGGGAAGGGGGTCCATTTCAATGTGTACACTGGGCTTTCCTGCTTGGATGTTTAATTTTGCCTTGTTTTACTTAGCTATGCATTTAGACTAATCTGTAAGTTCCTTACTGTAACAAGATATTCACCTGTGGCTTAGGCCACGCCCATTGTGGGGTGGAGGCAGGACCAAACATGACCTGGGGGAAAAGGCTAGGAAAGGATTGGGGCCACTCTCTTTGGTGGTGGATACTGGAAGGCTTAGGATCCTGTGGAACCCGCCGCGTTCATCTGCCTATGTTGTGAGTTATTTCTCCCTTAATAAACATCTATTCAGCCTAATTGTTTATCCGGATCCTTATTAAACCGCAATACCTTACTTCATATGACTACTGAACAGAGGTATCTTCTCCTTTCTGCCATTGTTTGTTGTAGGACCCAGTCCTTCCCTGTCTTCCTACCAGACTTTTGAATCAACTGAGAAACAAAAACAGAACTGTCCCATTCTCCAGTGGATTTGGATGAAAACTGGTACCAGAATCAGGAACTACTCCAAGAAAAGTCACTGCGGGACACGCTAACCTGTAGGGATTCACACACAGTGGCAGTGGCATGACTGAGTGCTCATGCTGAGTCATGGTCGTTCATCTCTCTGACCAGATGGAGCTGAACATTTTTAACCTCTGGAGATTTGATCATGTCTAAACTGGGGATTTTTTTTTAATCTGTTCCACATGAGCAAACTGGTTGGTTTACTAATAAAATATGCAGAACCTTTCAAACCGGGTGGGGGGGTTGGGGAGGGGGAGGGAAGTAACAACAGTAAACGTGCCAAGTTCAAACTCACTAGCAGAAATGCTTCAAACCTTTGCCCAAATCACAGCAGCATTTACCTTGACTAATTTGCTGCATGTTGATCCAGCTGCAAAGTAAAGACGCAAACTTGTACTTCATGATGAAACCAAGCTGAGCTCAAGGTCTACTCTGATGAGGCACAGTATACTTCCCTAAGCTGTCCACAAATTGTTCCTTTTGTTCATCAGTCACAGCCAATTTTTATACAAACCATTAAACATAATGGATTTGAAACCCACTCTGACTTTAGTGCCAGTAAAGCCTCCATTATCTATAGATTCAGGCAATCAGCTCTAGGGATGGATTGACACTATAGAGGAGGATTACTCAAAGATCACAGGTCCCCTCCCCTTAACGCTGAGGCATAGCAGCTCAATGAGACATAGAGCCATTTCCATCAAGGGAGGTCCATGTTGTCTTCCCAAGTGTGGATCCTTCATCACTCAAGATGAAAAATGTAGAAAAATGCAGCTTGTCACAAATCTGTCCTAAGTGGCAACTTCTGCCAAGTCGACACCCGTAACTGTGCTTCCTCTGATGTCACCAGATAATAGAACTCACTGTTGAAACAGTGCTGACAGCAGAAGAAGGAAAAAAACAAAAAGGTTTTGTTGAGCCAAGGAAAGCATTACAAATAACAGGGGCCGACACTAAGGCCATTTCTACATATGTCTGCATTTTAATTGGGAAAGCAGTATCTGGAGATGTGTAAATATCACCATAGCCACTGTCTAGCCCAGAATCCTGTTTCCAGGTGTGAGCTAAGCACAGTGCCCACTGAGCTCTGCAAATAATTACCAGCTTCCAAAACAAAGGGCCAAAACAGATTGTTGCCTCCCCCTGCTCCCACTTCCCTAAGCAGTACATGAATAGAACAAGCAAAACGAATAAAATCAGCTTTTTAAGCAAGCATTTGCCCAGCATAAGTCATTATTTGGCATGTGGCTGTAATGTTCATCTATAATGGCTCTTCACAGCGTGACATTCACTTCCAAGTAGATGTCTTGATAAATATGGCATCAAAACTCATGCCTAAGGAAAAACTGAGTGGGGATAAAAACCACTCCATTGCAGAGTGAAGTCAGTTGCTGTGACCATCTGTGATCATTAACACAAGCAAGGGGCCGGCCAAACACATCTGCCATGTTTAAAAACCTTCTGCTTTTTGATGTTTTGATGTTTTGAAGGCAATGGAGGATGCTTCTCTGTCTGAGTGGCCTTCATAGTAAGCATCCAGCTACTCAGGAAGTTTGTGGTCCTATGCTAAAGACTGAGTTATAGAGGGTCACACATCAGATGGCATCACAGACTTCTGTTGTAGTCACGTAAGGGAACAGTGATCAAGTGATCACAAAACCTCTGTGGCCTCTTTCAATGAAAAGAATGATTCTTTTCTCTGTCCTCCAATGGTACCATTGTTATTTCTCTACTAGCATTTCCTTCCATCCTTATGATATGGACTATGTACAGCTTAGTATCATCAACTCCAATCTACACAAGACAAGAATAGGGGCCACATCTCATATTCAAGGTTCTAACCCCACTTTCCTCGCTGGTACATAAGTGTGCAGGGAGGCAGTGTCAAATCTATTTCATCTCATTTTTCTAGACCTCTGCTTATACAGTAGAGTTCAGAATTCACAACTGGCCCTTTGGAATTTTTTTTATCAAATGGCTTGAAATGATGTTCCTCAGAATAAAGGCAACCCAAAAGTCAAAAATAGTCATCAGTCCTAAGACAGAACCATTTCCATGAGGGAAAGGAACTATTTTATTGGACCCAAAGACCTAAGGCCAAATTTGCACTGGTTGGTAGCACTAGTCAACTTTTTACAAAAGGAGAAACAAAACAAAACAGGAACTCAAAGCAGTACGTTTTTCAATGGATTAATCCATTTAACTTACATTTGGAATATCTTTCTAAATTTTACCTTTGCAGTGTGATCATGGTGAGAGTGAGTGGCAGTTTTTCAAACATATTGAGAAATTTAAAGTGGTTAATTTTAGGTGGTAAATTTTAAGAACATTAAATTAAAAAAAAAAAAAGCATCTTCATTTCTTTCCTGGTGACTTTACTGTCCAGTGTCCAGTAAAACCTATCTGGGAAACAAGGGCCTAGAGTGTCAGCTTTCCCTGGCTGGAGAAACTAGAGCAAGACAGCAGTTTAGAGACACAGGCTAGCTGGGGGTAGCTTGTCTACTGCTGTGCTTCATAAAGACAGCAGGACCAAAGGAGTTTCAAGAGATTCTTAACCAGAAGTTCTTCAAGTTCAAAGGCATGTGTAGAATACATATATTTTCTGCTTCTCTATTGGTTGGAAACATTTTTTTTTAGCTAAGTAGAAATATAAAATTAGCACTTCCTGTGGTGCTTGCAGATGATGATGTAGTTACAGGTCATATTGAAAGACAAAAAAAAAAAAAATAACCTGAACACAGAATAAATAATAATTAAGGGATAAGGGAACCACAGGGTAAGAAAAATAAGAATGAAAGTTCATATGATTGAGTATGTATACACGTACTTACACACACACACACACACACACACACACACACACACACACACACAGAGGTAGATAAAATTGATTTTTAATAGTAACTCATAAGCTGGGTAGTGGTGGCGGCATAGACCTTTTATCCCAGCACTGGGGAGGCAGAGGCAGGTGGATATCTATAAGTTTAAGGTCAGCCTGGTCTACAGAGTGAGTTCCTGGACAGCCAAGGCTACAGAGAGAAACCCTATCTTTAAAAACTTTTAAAAAGAAAAAAAATAGTAGCTCATAAATTGTGCATTATCCTCCATTCTCTCTACTTTTGTTAGGAAAGAGTAGAAAACTCAGCTTTGTCAATGACATAACAGACAAACTCAAGTAAGTCCTGACAAACTTAAAGTAAGTTACATTCCCCACTCAACACCTTTTGCTCCTAGGCTAAGAACATTAGCTTTCCCCAGAGCAGAAAAACAAAAACAAAAACAAAACAAAACAAAACAGGAAAAAAAAAAAAAACCAAGTTAACTAAAAAGTGTCAACTAAAGACAATGGCTCCAATTCTTGGGGACAAAATACCATCATTAGACTCTTGAAACTTGCAAGGCATCCAGTATGGAGAGGAAACAATGAACAATGCAAAATAAAACAAAGCTAAATGTCAAATAATATATATTTTAAAGCAGTTTTTACAACCATGGTAACACATTGATACTATGTAGGTCCGATTCTGATAGGAAATTTCCCAATAACTAAAGAACAAAATTCTGCTTGTGCCTGAAGAACCTCTTATTAGAAAGCAGATTTGCCTTGTAGACACCTGCTATTCTTTAGCAAACTGTGCCCTGAAGAGCTGAAAGTTTAGTCCTGTCTCTGAAGTCAATGCTCTCCATACACCAAGAGGGATCAATGAAGAGAATGCACAGTGTATTCAAGGATCAAGAACAGGTTCTCAAAAATTCAGTGCTGAGGACTGTTCTGTCTGGAAGCATCTCTTAAGTCTCTTGTTACCCTAATTGCTGAACCCCTACTGGCTAAACATGGTGAATCCATTGGTCCTGAGATGTCCATTTCCATTTGTATTCCTTTTAGAGAGGTATTTCTCCTTTTGTTCATAAGATAGGCAAATCTTCACAGTTTCCTGTTTGAGTTGAGCCACCATGAAAGAAAGATTATGTGCTCAACCTGGGGATATTGTGGGTCACACTGAATTCCTTCTTACATCAACATGCTGGTCAACTGTAATGCCTGTGTAATAAAGATTTTACCCAGCAGGTGGGAGTAATTACACACATCTCATATTTCATGGCAGCCAAACTCCTTTAAGCTTACAAAGCACAAAAATGTATTAACATGCACAACTTTCTAAACTCCAGACTTAACTAATCCATTCACCAACTCCTGAGCACACATGACCAACTCTAACCAAGAAGCTTGAGTTTACATCACCATGAAGTTCTGCTGAAGGGGCAGGTAAATCTTGTCCACTGACTCAAGGCCATCCAGCTTACACTAATTTTTGACTGACTTTTCTTTAATTTTATAAAACTGGAGAAATTTAGAGTTTAGCTTTCCTTTCATATTTTGTCTTTGTCCTAAAAGTACAATGATCTGTGCCTCATGCTAGGCTTTTCAGCATGTCACTGTGTTTTCGCCTAATTCATATTTGGAATTATGAAATACCAACACAATTGAAATCTAAGGTGAAACAGTTTTACATATTTCCCAAACTTAGATTACCCATCTAACTGTTCCCTTGCTCCAATATTTTGGCAACTTTCAGATTCAGCTGCTAGAGAATTCCATTACAAAGGATAAAATATTTTCCAAGTTCAGTATTTTTTGAAATACGCATATTGTAAAATATGTGTTTAGTTTACCAAGATGAGTCTGGCAGGGACCATTTCAACTCACTCTGCAAAGTTAAGGCCAAGCTGACATACATGTGCTTTATTTTCAGAAATTCTTCTACAATGTAATGACCATAAAATTATTTTTAACTTTTTTGGCATACCTTTTTGAACCAATCCTGTCACAGAGAGTGACAAGATGCCATGTTTCTGAGAAGAGAGCAAGGTTATAGTCCAGATTTTTTGCATCCAGGTGTGAAGCCCGTGGAGCAGAAGGCACTCACCATTAGCTAAGACACTTGAGAAGATGTGGAGGGCTACATGCATGTCTGTCCCTTTATACTCTCATCCTTCCCAGTGCAGCACGAGGGCAGAAGACCTTGAAGCAACCCTGAACTAGGAAGGTTTAGTTTTTGTTGTAGTAAAACACTTAGATCTAATGAGGAGGTT
This sequence comes from Cricetiscus sungorus, assembly GCA_030556225.1. NCBI lineage: Eukaryota > Metazoa > Chordata > Mammalia > Rodentia > Cricetidae > Cricetiscus > Cricetiscus sungorus. Next base: position 19,124,591 of record JANBXA010000180.1, on the reverse strand, counting down.
GTTACAGACGCTCAAGCTCTGACTCAATCATAAAATTAGAAAATAGTAACTTTTTTTTTCAAGTATGCATGTACCAGGAAACCAACAACATGTCTAAATATAGACTAAATATGTTATGCTGAACATTTTTCCCATAAGGAGTAGATTAGTTTTCATTTGATAATGTTTCAATATCATCTTTATCTACTTAATTTCAGGCAAATGAGAGACTCACTTACTATACATGTAAGGGTAGGATCATGTCATATTTAAGCAGAAATAACTATTTACACTACAGTTCTTTATCTAACTTCAATGAATAGATACAGTTATTGTTGTTTTTCATTTTTTTCACTTGCTCATGCATTCAGAATTTGTGAAAATTATTAGTTCAGTGAATTATCAATTTGACATCATGTTAACCATTTTACTACAAATATATTAATAGTTCCAACCCTATCTACAGAAACAATACTTGGTGAGAGAATGAAAGGTGGCACTTGATGAAAACATAGAGCTCCAGAAATTCTGATACAAGTGGGTCATCAATTAACATATGCATATTACATGCTTATATTCTTTGTAGTGCTTTAAAACCTAAAGGGTTGGAATGCTAACTCTGTGATGATACTTAAAGTATCACTATGTCCATGCTATTGCTGTTCCATTCACAATAATTAGGAGATGGGAAACAATCTAGATGTCTATCAGTGGATGAATGGATACTAAAAATGTAATACATTTCTACAGCAAGAAATTATCCTGCTATTAAGGAAAACAAAACTACGGTATAACAAGGTAAATAGTTGAAGCTGGAAACAATCATTCTGAATGGCATAACCCAGTATAGAGAAAGACGTATGTCACAGGTTTCCTCTCACTTGGGGATGGGTGTTAGTGTATAATTTCTAGATGTGTATGTGTGCTTCATTTGGAGTAAAGGGTACAGAGAATAAGAGACTGTGAAGTGTTTAGCACTAAATGGTACATCTATATCATATCCCCTTCTCCCACGGCTATAGAATATTATAGATGTGGAAAGATTGTAGGAGCCAGAGCAGTGGATGGTTACAACAAGACACTGTGTTTTCTAGACAAAACAGGATAGTTGTCAGTATGAAGTCATAGCAGTCATGAACAAGACCTGTGTACACTCAAGCTAGTCAAAATCCCAGCTTAGAAGTAGGAGTCATCATGAGGTCCCAGTCCTAGCTGTGAAGGTACTGGTAATAGTTACCAGGAAAGTGAGAGTTTGTTTTCCTTAAAGGTGTTGCCTTTGATAAGTCAATAAAAAATCCAGTGGATGGCCACATACACAAAATTATATCACCAGCACCATTTCAATTTATGTGTTTAAAAAAAATGAGGATACAAAGTATTGTGGATATGGAGTTGTGAAGTGAATGTGGTTGGAGCTGCAAGAGGAGAGTGAATATTAGCAAAATAAAACATGAAAAAAAATCTCAAATAATTAATCTTAAAAAATCAGTACATCCTCAATAGGCAAACCCAGGCAGATTTAAATACCTTTGATGATATTTTAGCTCTCATAACTTGGAACTACAGATGTTTCTGTCCATACAGTAGGCATCGCCTTGTATAGAGTCAATTTTCAAGGTGAATCAGAGACATTAGATAATAAGATAACAAATGTAGTCAACTGTAGGTATTCAAATCAATAAACAGAGGTAGGTGAGTCTTATTTTGCTTTCCTATAAGAATTTGGAAATTATCACCATAAGACAGATAAGGATTTACCTGGATACACTAGTGTTCATAAACAGAAAGTCTTCTATAAATGTGTTTTCTATATTTTATTCTGGTTTTAATTCACTTTAAACAATTTAGCAACCATAAAATATCTTTCTTACATAGGTGGTTTCCACAAAAATTGTCCCATTAGCACTAGCCTTAGCATACACTGTCTCCCAATATATGATGGTGCATTAGTTTGTGCACACACACACACGTATGTGTGTGTGTGTGTGTGTGTGTGTGTGTGTGTGTGTGTGTGTGTACACTGAACATGATGTTCACTTGTTTTGTATTAGGAGTCCCTGAGAACCAGGGGAGAGAAAATCAGGAAACATTCTTGAGGGCTGGTCAGTGTTGGTGGGCAAATAAGCAACTTTACCACATTTCTACTGCAACTCTGTTTCCTTCTTACTTTCCCTTGTAAGTAACTGCTCAGTGGCAAAAAGTACCCAGTCAGAATGCAACTCACATTACATAGGAGACAAAGAAGCCAAACATGTATAAAAAGACACTGTTCTCAGATATTCCTTGCTCTCTGCCTTTGAGGAAAAACCCCACCAAGATGCTGAAAACAATTAACTGCTTCCTGCAAAGGGCCCTGGGTTTTGATTGCTCTACTCAGAAAACCTGCAACAATTTCACTTAATGATTAAGGGCTTGGCATCTGGGGTCAAACTTTAGGCCCACACTCTTGGAAGACACTGGGCAGCATTGGCTGCCACACTCTTTGGTGTCAAGGGTGTTGTTGTACCTAAGCAACTAACAGTCAACATGAATAAGACAGAGATCCTTGGACTATGCTCCAAATTCCTGTGCCCTAATTTCACATCCTTCCCTTCTTCCAGTTTCACATCTCGACCCTTTCAGCAGGCCAGCCTCCTGCAATTCTCTTTGCCAAGTCAGTTATATGAGGAATAATTTCAGTGTTCATTTATTTATATCTAGGGAAAGGAAAAGGGGTAGAGAAGGCTAAACTGTTATTAATTTATTTTCTCTGAAGTTCTACCCAGTAGAGTGTGTATGTAAGCTTTTGACTGGTAGGGAAGTTGTTCCATTTTCTCTTCAACTGATTGTTTTATTTTACTTAAAGAAACATGATCAATTCTGCCAGTGAGCTTATTACCAGTCTAAAGTGACACCTGCTTTATAACTAGTTTTGAGGTAAAGCGTATGTTATGAACTGAGAAAACAAGAGAAGAAAATTGCAATCAGATTTTGTTTGAGAAAATTCTCACTGACAGGCTAATGGGCACCTTTTTATAATTTCTTTTTATAATACCTCATTCTTGCACAGAAATACACATCCCAAATATACAGGGGTTAGATACATTCTGAAGTCACACCATAAGGAAGCCATGAGCAACCTAGTTCTAAAAGGGTAGCCCACTGAGATCAGCAGCTCAAGCAGTGACTCTCAGCCAATGCTGCAGCCCTTGAATACAGTTCCTCATGTTGTGGTGACCCCAACCATAAAAGTGTTTCATTGCCTCTTCACAACTGTAATTTTGCTACTGTTATGAATCATAATGTAAATGTCTGATATGTAGGACTTCTGATATGCAACCCCTATAAAAGTGTCATTCAACCCCAGGGGTCGTGACCCACAGGTTGAGAACCACTGTGTTGAAGGCAGTCAAGAGCATCTAACTGGAACTTGTGTGCTTCAGAAGAAGAATTAGCAGCTACCAATCACAGCAGGAAGGGGCAGGTGAATGAACGATCAGGAATCCCCATTTATCTCACAAAGCCCTTTTCTCTGTGTGTGGAGGGAACTATTCAAAGATACAGGTAGGGAGTCCCATTGATGAAGCTCAACTCAGTGTCCTCAAAAAGAATGTAGGAGAGCTAGGTTGAGAATGTATGAAGAGATGTTGGAGAATAACCTGGCATTTTTCTTTGTTCTTCTTAAGGAAAGGGGGTTTAATCTGACATGTGAATTACTCTTTTATGCAATATATTGAGAGCTATTTGGAGGCCTTATTGCTCACTAGGTATTTCATGCATAACAGTATTGCTTCTTATAATATATTAGTATTCTGAATGTTCTTGTCCAGAGCTACCTCAATGTCTATCAGCTCTATTTCTTTAACACTAAATGTTGCTTCCTATGGTTCCAGTCTTGCATATGAAGTGCCAGGGGTTTAGGCATTGAATTAAAAAAGCTCACATCATTTTCTTCCATTCATTAACTCATTTACTTGAAAGGATTTTAAGTGTTTACAATGTTCCAGCTATTAGGATAGATACTAAAATTACCAGGCTGACAGAAAAACACCATGGTATCATCATAGAATTTACAGTCTAGTGAGGCAGAAGGTATCAGAATATAATTTGAAAAGCATTATTCAAGGAAACAAAAAGTGCAATAATGATGAATGCTATTAAAGTAGAAAACAATGAGGAGATAGGACAGAAGACATTGATAAGGAAGACACTTCTCTGAGGCATCACCGTTAGTATGCAATCAGAAAAATAATCATTAAAGAGATGACTGCTTGTGGCCATCCTGATAATACTTCAATACAAAGTCTGTGTGTCCAAAGAAGGGATGGGGAAAGGCGGCATGAGAATGGAAGGCTAGGAAGATGCACTGTGAGTCAGAAGGCAGTGACTGTGTGCCAAAGCCTCCTGTGAATCCGAGACTTTGTTTTAATATTTAACGAAAAACAGTGGAAGGTTTAGACATTGGGGTGAACTGATCCAATGGAGCACCTAAAATAATCCTTTGACTGACACATGTCATTCAGTGGTTTAGGTGATGAACTATGACACAGTGGAAGAGAAGTAGACAGGTTTTAAAGAGAGCAGAGGATAAAACACAGACTCAGTGAAACAGAATCACATGAAAAGCAAAAATGAAAATGAAGGAGGAAGTTTGTATCTTGTACTAGAACAGTAGGTGGTGAGGGATGGGTATTAAGTTAGGAGATATCAGACACAGAGAGAAGACACAGCCATTTACATAGCTACATACTATAGTCACCAGGGTCATTAAAAGAAAAACTTGTGTAAAATATATAATAAGGGCTAAGAGTATGGCACAATGGAGAACCCTGACCTAGTCTACCGTGGTTAAACCTATAGAATCAGACATCCAAACAACCTTTGATAGGAAGGAGGAGGAGAGACAGACAGTACAGTGTTCTATAACTCAACCCTGGCCAGAGACATTGACTAGCAGTGGGGTCCTTTTATCAGTCTAGCCTTAGCAACAAATTATCTACAGATAGGAAAACTTAATCTGATACCCAAAGATTGTCACTTCAACTCAAAATAATTTACCATCTGTATGCTAAGGAAACAAAAAGCTGTGTTATCATTTCTTTACACTCAAGGAAAAATGGAGATTTATAGCATTAATAACTTGGCCAAAATTCTATACTCTGAGTCAGCAGTACAGTGAATTGGGAAAAAGGAAATCAAGATTCAAAGTGCTGGAAAGAAATGTAGAGATCATGTGACCTGGATGCTTTTTGGATTAAGAGGAGAAATTTTTGTCCTGAGGCTGAGAGGTACTTAGTAACAGATTTGTGATTAGTCTTGCCCCTTAGTTCTGTTGGTGTGTGTGTGTGTGTGTGTGTGTGTGTGTGTGTGTGTGTGTGTGTGTATATTTCCCACATACTGCATTTACTGATGTTTAATCTAACCTTCCATTGTTCAATAATTTGGCCTTTCCCAGTAGCAGGGAGAAAAAGGCTTCTGAAAGCAAAAAGTATCATGCAGCAATTGAAGGCCAGCATGCTGGGTGAAAATGTAAACTGCTGTGAATCTTGGCAAGCTGATACACAGCACACATGAGAACAATTAGAACATTTTCCTGCGATCTTTGTTTCTTCATCTACAAAATGCAATAGTTGTGAATAATTATGTTCTTGCTCTATGAAATTATGGTTCTATGTACAGCTGCTCCAATAGCCAAGGACCTCTTGCAAGACTTGGGAGAATCAGCCCCTTCCTTCATTGTTTGGGATATGTTTCCTGATGAAAGGGGATATGTGCTGGTTTCTATCATGGAACATATTTTCATGTTTAAACTCAAGAGAAAGTGAGAGGAAATCATCAAACAGGAAGCATCTGTACTTCAAACTGGCAGAGCAAGTGGAATTTGATGTGACTTCAACATTTTTCACTGCCTTGTATTAACAGATGGCTAGAATTCAAGAGTGCTTTACATGAGAAAATGGGTGGAAACTGCCAAGAGTACCTTGCATTTGAGTGGAGGGAAGGGAAGACAATGAGGGGGCAAAAAAGGGAGAAATAAAGGGTGGAGTAAAAGAAATAAAGGTAAGAAGAAGGAGGAGAAAGAATCAAGAGAGAAAGAAAGGAAGGAAAGAGTTGGGGAAGGAAGATGGGAATGTAAATACATTTTCAAGTTCTACCCACATAATCACTACCTCATGTTGGAGATAGGGAAGAGGAGAGGAGGAGTAGCAGCAGAAGAAGGCAGAGAAGGCCTTCCCTATGCATCATCCATCCTCAGTATGACTTACAGATAGGTTGTTGGTTCCCAGCTTGCTGATCTACCTGCAAGGGTAGATTCTTCTACCGTTCACAGTTGGAAAAGCAGCTGAGAAGACTTGAGAAGAGCTGTCGGTGAACAAAGCTTCACGCAAGAAATTGATTTTGGTTTGTCTCCTAGGATACATTGAGTAGAAATCATTCCCAGTGCTGGATGGGAGCACATTGTTTCTACTACACTGCCTGAGAGGAACACCCAACAGCTAGGCACCTTCTTGCCCCTGGAAGTAAGTGGTTATTGAATCATTCATCATCTCTTCAGATCACAAGGGATCTTCTGGTGCCAGGGCTCAGATTCCTAGCAAAAGATACTATTATTCATCTCTTCCCTTGTTTTCAGATAGATTCTGAAGTTTTCAACCTTAAAGCTACAGCATGTTAGAAGAATGGAGGTGTGGGTGCGAGTAAAATGCTTTTATAGCTTTTCATCGGAATCATTCATTTCCCTAAAGATGCCATACAATTACTATCATTGAAAGTAATATCAAGGGATCTCTGGTCCCTACATACCAAAAAGCAGAGCAGTAATCCCCCTGAGTTAGGGACACATCACTAGCAGGTAGAAATGATGGTTACTTTCTTCTGTCTTCCTCCATAGCTCAGCTCACTATTCTTTGTAATTTCTCTTTGTTACCTATGCACTTGGCTTTTTTAGTCCTTAGTGAAGAAGGCTAAGGCAGATGACAAAGGGAAAAGTTTTAATAGTAGCAGGAGAGATAAAGCAAAAATGGTCTGTACCATCTGGGCTTGTTCCTTCTCCTACATACAGAGCTAGCTCTGACCTGGTCCTTGAACTGACCAGTACTTCTACCATCTATACCTAGCCTTTCTTCCGAGTGCCACATTGCTCTTTTACCTGCACTGAAAACCAACACTGCTAGGAGTCTCCAATGCCCAACCCTCCCTTCAGCCTCACTTCCAGTGTTGGCCCTTTCTTTCTCACAGAACCTCCAGTGCCCAATAAATGACCGTGTCAGAGCCTACTTTATTGGTTCCATGGTCGCTAGCAGATGTCTCTGTTTACTGTGTAGAGTGGGAAAAAAGGTTTGCTCAGTGGACATTGATGTGGTATTGTTGTTTAAAAACAATGGACTGATTAAAAAGCCAACTTATTCTTGTTGGGGTTACATCTAAAAGGCCCCAAAGATGTGTTAAAATGCCTAAAGAGGGTTGTAGAGACGATTGCTGGTTTAGAGTGCCCACTGGCCTTCTACAGAGCCAAGTTTGGTTCTCAGAACTCACACTGGCTTTTGTTTGATTTTGTGATGCTGGGGCTCAAACTCTGGGTCTCAATCATTCTACCATGGAGATATACACTAGAGCCCCAGCACTCAATGGGGTGGCTTGCAACCTCCTGTAACATATACTAGCATCCCCAACACTCACATGAGGTGGTTTACAACCTCCTGTAACTCCAGATTCAGGGCATCTGACAACTGTTCTCTAGGTAGCTCATATACATAGCACATACACATGAACAAAATACAAATATAAGCATTAGAGATTTACAAATGCCAAAAGGCTTTTTGTAGTAAGTTTGTGGGATTGAGAGACTACCCCTACACATCACTTCTCCTTTCCACCCTTTTGCATAAACCCTGGCTCTCTGTAGGAGATTCACCATTGCTGGCTGCTGTTTTAAAATCAGAACTGCATGGCTTTCCTTGTCAGCCACATGGATGACAAAATCTCTATTTGCTAGTAAATGCTTGTCAAACCACAGTGTCTTTCCTCAAAAGAATTATTACATACAGTTGTTGGCATTCTCCATTCATGGGTTTCTTAACTTGGATTCCTGGATAAGTTTGAGTGACTTTATTCTTGTACCTCTTCTATAGATCAGCTTTCAGAGAACCGCATCTTCAATTTACATATGCCTAGCAGGTTTTTTTTCTCTCTCTCTCTATGATGGAGTATCTGACCAATAAATACACAATTAAGATCATTAAGGGTCAAAAATTACTTAAATATGACTGTGGAGTCCTCTGGGTACAAAACAAATAGCTAAGTCATAAGTAGCTTTTTGTTTTATACTTTGCTTCATGTAGCTTACCTCATTGCCAAGACCTTTATAGACTTCTCCATTGCTAACTGCTTCTATTTTTCTTTTTACAAGCTGCTCTTGATGGATGTATCAGAACTTCACTGCCCTCTCAGAAATGTTCTTCATCTCTGAAATTCTATAAGTATCACCCAGAGGCTGTGGGACACTAAGCCTGGGACCTGTGGATCAAACATATCTCTGTCTGCCTGTTTCCATCTTGGAGAAGCTGCCTCTAGGTCTTGTCATCCAGACTCTCACTTCTGGTGATTCAGCTGCATCTTCCCTTATCATAGCTCCAGTAAATATACACATACCATTCTTGGCTTTCTACTGTTTACCACTCCTGCTTTCCCTAGAATCCATATTGCCCAGGGTCTAAACTACTTGTCTGCTGGCTTAACTCCAATAGCTCATGTCTACCTCTCCTTGACTGACTCAGGCTGTCTTTGGTTTAGTAGCACTGTTATTAGGAAGGTTATTTTAGTTTTATTATTACTGTGTTTTTTATTTATGTCCAAATAAAATATGAAATTTTAGCTTATCTGATCAATTAGGATGTGGAGTTCCTGGGTTCCTTTGCTTGTCTTGGCCTTTCTCTATCTGGACTTCCATCTACACACCAAGAGATACTTCTTAGCCTTTAATTCTCATGAATACCTCCAGCTCTGAATATGTTCCTTACTTCAGTGTCTGAATACACCTTTACTTTAGTATCTGAATATGCCCTTACTTCAGTATCTGAACGCCCCCTTGCTTTAGTCTCTGGGTTGGATGCTGCTCCTGAAAGCTCGCTCTCTGTCATTCATCTAACCTGCTGATACACATTCAATTTCATATTGACACCTCTCATTTTCTACCTAAGAGATTCTCTCTTTCCTTTTGGCTCCATTCCTGGTTCCCATCCTAGACTACAACTGCAAACATGAGAAGCAGGACACACTATTACCCCAGGTTCAGTATTGATTTAAAGGATGATAACAAGTTAACAAATAGTGGACTTCTGAAGGCACACTAAAAATTTATAACTTACTTTTTAATCACCAGGAAAAAATGAGTATGATCTGCAATGAAAAGAGATTAGAATACTCCTTTATACATGCCTCTCTCTTTTATTCAATGTGCATTCAGTTTGAAAGTCTGTGTCCTTTGAGCATTAAAGTCTCTAGATCACTTATGGGGTTAAAAAAACACCTCAGGCTGGGCAATTTATAAATTACTAAATTTTATTTCTCTCACTCTGGAGACCAAGAAGAGCCAGATGAAGGCATTAGCAAATTCTGCCTGGTGTGGGCTTCATACAAGACTTCTGCCTCATCCTCACCTGGCAGAAGATGGGAGAACAAAGGTTACCAGGGTATTCCCTTAACCTCATTCACAAAAGCATTAACCCATTCCCTAGAGCCTTCAGGACTTCCGAAGGTCTTCTTGTCTTGGTGTGTCAGTGTGGTCCTGGAACCCAGCGTATGAATTTTGAAAGGTGACATACATTCCCAGTGAAGAATTAGGACTCTTTCCCCCTTGTCATGTTTACACTCAGTGACTGATACCCTCAAATTTTAATGTGTATTTTCCATTCAATTGTGGCATTTATCACTTTATAAGGCTTCCAGTCTTTTATTCTTTTCCTCTGTATACATAAAAATGAATAAAGATGCTGTTTGTAAAAGCAAAGTAGGCCTTCCTGCTCTGCTTCATTTCCATTTATTGCCATTTGAGACTTTGATTTGATGTATGCTGGTGCCTTCTTATAAGCAAATGGATACCATAATACAACATTTTAATAAATCCAATCAATATATACACAAATCAATGTTTTAAACTACAGCTCTTGACGGTACTGCCAAGAAATCCAGCCTTAGTAGATGTAAAGATTTCAAAGCTGAACTCTGCATTGATCAACCTTTTTTTTACTTAGTATTCCCTTCAAATTTAATGTTTCCTAAGACCTTACAACATCCATCATGTTCTGTTTGTCAAATGTTAAGAAAGAAACAATAGTTAAACTCTATTCTCCAAAGTGTGACGCTCAAATATAGGGAAGGTTTGTTTTTCCTATTAGCTACTGCATCTGCCTGAAGACAGCTATTTGAACATATTTTTGCACTGACATAATCACGTTAAGTTCCCAACAGATGGTGGCCACTATATTTTATGCTTCCTATTTCTTCTTTAACATAAAACAATCAATAAATATGTATCAAGTATAATTTGTATTAGAAAATACAAAAGAATGCTCAAATATCAAGGAGTTTATTAGCTACATTCAAATAAAGCACATAAATCCATATAGAAATATAGAAACTCCAGGAGGGCTTGGTGGTAAGACCATGGGTTTGATTTCCAACACTGAGAAGGAAGGAAGGAAAGAAGGAAGGAAGGGAGGGAGGGAGGAAGGGAGGGAGGGAAGGAGGGAGGGAGGGAGGGAGGGAGGGAGGAAGGGAGGGAGGGAGGGAGGGAGAGAGGGAGAGAGGGAGGAAGGGAGAGAAGGAAACAGGGAGGGGACAATAACAATAGATGTGATTACCTCCAGAAGCTCTGCATAAGACTGGGTATGCTGACACAATGTCACGGAAGGGGGAGGCAGTCATGCAGTCCTTCTTTTCCTTGAGAATTTATATGCAGTTCATAGTAGATGGGGGAAATTTTCAGTGATGTAGCCACTGGGAAAGTATTTATACTCCTGTAAACAAATTCTCACCCACAGTCTTGTAAATGACACTAATAAAATTTAAGTGTCACACAGACGCAAAGAGGCCTAGGAAAAAAAATGAGAATAGTGGGAGCTAAGGGGGGTGGTGTGTGGACCAGTGCAAAATTCTACCTCTGCCTTTTCTTGCAAAAGTTGTGAATATACGACAACTGTTTGTACTCAGAATCCATGGCCTGCCTCTCCAGGTTCAATTCCTTACCAGGCCTCAATTATTTGTGTTTACTAGAGGGTTACCATATCTATCTGTGGCTTGTTTTCTTCTTTGAAATTTGAATTTTAATATAGCATATCCAGTTACATTATAATGTGAATAGTATACAAATGGGACTATTACAAAGCTTAAACAAATTGAGGTATTCACTTCCCGAGTATATATGTCTCCAAGAAATCTTAGCAACTGTAACTCTTTACTTATTATTATTACCTACAACGATAAAAACATTTTTGCTTTTCAATGACAGAAGACCTGCACACTCATTCATCTACTGAGCATTGTGTTTATCCCCTAAAACTTCATTTTGTATTTTTTATTTTTTTAGAGTGGATAATTATACATTACCATTTATTTTTCAAACAACATGAAGAAATTAAAAATAAATATTAATAATGGTTTAGCTCAGTGGCATGGCACTTGACTAGCATGTGTAAGGATCTGCATCCAAATTTCAGTATTATGTGAAGATGATGATGATGGTAATGAAGAATTCTACTGCCTGTGAGAAAAACCACAGCAATTTACTGACACTACCTCTAAACACCTGTATCTTTACTCGTAAGTAGGCATTATATTGTTATTAATGTGATCATATTCAACCTTATTTTTACAAGCATTAATTGAACCATGGGGAACTGTGGTAGAATTGGAGGGAAGCAGATTATTTGAGAAGCTATTTAAGAATGAAAAGCGCATTATGATGAATGACAAACAGGAGATGGGAAAGATTAGGGATGGAATTTTGCTTTTTATACAACAGAACTGGCCAGAATAATGAATTTTACTTAGGAGAACAATACCATTCTTTATTCATTTGTTAGTATATTTGTGTGTACTAATTAATATATCATACGTGCTTGCATAATTTTTCTCTTTTAAAAGTACTTATTTATTTTTTATTTTTATTTTGTTTTATGCCTCCCTGTATATATGTAAGTGAACCCTATGTGTGGCTCATGTCTGAGGAGAGCAGAAGAGGACGTCAGGGCCAGTGGAGTGGCAGGTACAGACAGTCATGAGTCACCACACAGATGCTGAGAACCAAACCACAGTCCTTTGCAAGAGCACCAAGTCCCCTTAACTGATGCACCATCTCTCCAGCTACATCCTATCTCATGTAGTTTTATATGTAATTTAGTTAATTAATCCCACAGCGACAAATACTTCAGTTGGGTGCTTCATTTTATTCACTACAATTTTCAGTAAAGCTGCAGAGAGCATCTTTAAGACAGCATTTGGACTTTCCGTTACTTGATTTTCTACTTAGGATAAATTCCACAAGAGCAAACAGCTTGGCCAAAAGGCACAACAGTGTACATTTTGATACATATTGTCAAGTTCGCTTCCCTAAAAGCTGGACTAATTCATGCTTATACCAACAGAATAAGAAAGTGCACATTAATCAATGTCTTGTCCCCTTGCCAGCTGTGGCTACCACTAATCTATCAGAACATTTTAAAATGCTCATTTAAAAATAGAATCTGTAATGATGACTTTAGAAGAAAATGTAATGGCATATGGTATCTTATAGCTAGATTAGAGAAGCTTAAAAGAAATTCAGTTCACCTATTGATACAATATTAAGTATTATGCTTCAAAAAGTAAAAGAAGAAATTGAAATACTTCACTGAGTCTGTCTTAGTAGCCCTAGACCAGAAGTGAGGCAGAAATAGCTCAGGCATAAGAGAATTCCTTTGCTAAATACAATGTTTGTTTAGGGCAACTCTCAAAGTTTGGCCAATCAGAATCCCCATTGTTTCCTTGATGTTTACATTAAAGTGTTTTTTTTTAGGAAATGCATTTCCTTAATGGCCTTGCCCTCACCTGTCTCTTGTCCTGTGTCATGTCATCTTAGTTAGCCTATTCCTCGAAGCCAGACACCAAGCTTTTAATTCAGTGACAGACCCCTGGTGGAGGAATGCTTGAAGTCAATGCCCATGACTGTCAAGACCAAGATGCAAGACTAGAGAAGCTATGATGAAGAAATTGGTTCTTCAGTTTCTCTATGACAGGTTAAGGCACTAATAGTTAAAGACTATCTCGTTTGAGGATAGATGGTAATAAATTAAAATGAGCACACAATCTCTCTGCTGTGACCATGAATTCATTAGAGTTGACCTAAGAACACTTACTAAGCTTATTCTGTCCACAAATTCTACAGATAAGAAAGGATTGATTCAGGCTGCAACCAACAGTCACTGAACTGATCCAAGGGAAATTCTTGAGGTGAGTTGCAAGATCATGAATATAAAAATGACTTTAATACAGGGAGAAAACCCAAATTTGCAAAGAGATAGGCACACAGAAGTGAAACTATGCCAGATATGATAACTGTAGCAATACACTGTCTTCATCTGTATTGAACTGTTACTATTAAATAGTAGACAATTGGACTAGACAGCCCATTTGTTAGTCTAACATCAGTTCTAAATATACATGTAGCCATAGGATGCATCATAAAGCCAAGATTGAGTTTTCTCCAGCAGGAGCAATGTTTGAGAAGCTGTTGCTTGTTTCTGTCCCTGCCTCCACCCCTTTGAAATAAATCTGAGTCATGGGTTCTTTATTAACAAATGACATTTGTTGATTTTCTTTCTTTCTATATAAATATTTCCATGTATCTTATTGTTAACTCTCTTGCCAACGGGGAAGAAAAGGGAAGGTGGGATAACAAAACAACCCAATGAGATCCAAGGTGGAACATTTCACTCAAATCAAGTTCTGTTTTAAAAGCAAATACATTACCTCTGTACATCAAAACTCAGCAATAAACTTAGAAGGCAGAATTAATGAAAAAAAGTCAGTACATGCTACAATAGAGATAGAAAAATCTGATGTAATAACATCATTTTGTGTTCTTCACATAAGCCTTGTTTGAAATATAATGCACTTGTTTAAATAGCACATACAAGTTTGGCATCGTCAGCTAAAGGAAATCAGACCTAAATTTGAAAATAAATAAACACTGGTATTTGAAAAATGAAACCAGCCTTCAGCACTGTCAATGCAGGATACCCCCATGGGCCTCACACCACAGCTTTCTCTAAACAGCATCAAGAAGGGGACCTGGCAGGTAAGACAGTTAGTCCTCTTTGGAATGAAGCAGCTTTGAATTGCAGGGAAAATCTGGGCAAAACTCTAGGTAGGTGATCAATGACAGAATCAGAATCTTTGCCCTGTGTTGTATTCAGACATGCAGATTTCTCCCCCCCCCATACACACAAACGCATACAGATATACACATGTGCACACACATGCATAAACATTCAACTCACCACAAATATACCATAGCAGCTGCTCTTCACATGCAGACCTTTCACTCACTGTGAAATGCAAAGGCTTTTTTCTTCCCCAGTGGGGCCCAATTAATTTCATTTCCCCCTGCTTCTCTCCCTTTATACCTGACTCCCCCCCTCCCTCCTCTTCCTCTGCTTTCTCCTCTTCCTTCCTTTTGTTCATATATCATTACTCACAGTGACTATCCTTTACTTTCAGCCTGAAGAAGCTTCTGGGAGATCATGCTCTGCTTACAGCCACAGGGGAGAAAAGGAAAGGTGGGATAACAAAACAATCCAATGAGATCCAAGGTGGAACATTTTACTCAAATCAAGTTCTGCTTTAAAAGCAAATACATTACCTCCATACATCAAAACTCAGCAATGAACTTAGAAGGCAGAATTAATGAAAAAAGTCAATACATGCTACATGGAAACTTCTTTTCCACTCTTACACTTTCCAGATGCCTCTGTGTGAGAAGAGCCACGTGTCTCCATTGCTGATTGGCCTGTTACGGTTGTCTTGCTCCCTAGCAGGTTCAAACCAGGCTCATCAATCCAGCTGTTTTTCCTACTTCGGATCCT
The DNA here is from genome assembly GCA_030556225.1 of Cricetiscus sungorus. NCBI lineage: Eukaryota > Metazoa > Chordata > Mammalia > Rodentia > Cricetidae > Cricetiscus > Cricetiscus sungorus. Next base: position 19,109,511 of record JANBXA010000180.1, on the reverse strand, counting down.
TACCTATCATCTGGCCCTATGCGAGTGGAAATCAACACTAAAGAGTAAAGCATGTACATGACGGGTGCAAGGTGGGAAAATCACAATGTGATCCAGGCTATACTCAAAGACAACATCAACAAATGCAAATGGCCACTGCTTCTACAGAGGATATGCTACCATACAGATGCATGTGAGCACACATATGAGTCTGGAAATGATTGTGTGACTGTGGGAATGGGTACACATGTAGGGAATGGTTATGTTTGTAGGAGTGGGCATGCATCCGTATGCTTATTTCAATGTGTATGATCTGTTGACCTTAGAAAGTAGAGAGGGCAGCTGTTGTGCTGAATGAAATGTCTATAGGGTATAAGTTTGAGGCAATGACCAGGCTCAAGTATTTGCCCTACCTACTCATATTTCACCAGCTTGCTCTTGAGTTGACACCGGAATAGCCCCGTGAAAAAAAAATCTTGTCTGGAGACAAGTCATTGTTGTTTGAATGAATTTCAGCTCAGTGAGGGTACAAGGTTTGAAATATGTTTGAGGTTCAGGGATGTACTTGGAAATGGCCACATCAGATACAAAAGGAACCTACCTCCCATCCAGGGAACTAATGATCACACAATGTACAGGCATTTCCTGAACACTTGCATCTCCTGCTGTTGGCACAAATTATGCAAACAGAGAGTAACCTAGTAAGCAAGGGATTTACTGTCCTCCTGTATTTTTCCCCTACAGATTGATTCTATGTTCCTTGGAACTAAAATCAAGTATCTATTAGCATAGATGTAAATCCCTTTGAAGGCAAAGAAGTACTTTTTCCCATAAGAAGCCACAGCCATGTGTATTCTAGACATAGAACATCTGCTCTATGATCTACCTGGTAAGGCATAGTGGCAAGCAGATCACATGGCTTGCACTATTGGAGGCTGCAGAGCAGGTGGTTTCTTCCTACAGAAAGATATCAGAAAGTCTGTAGCATTGTACAGCTTAGCAATGCATCTCTATCTAAAGCAGTGGTTCTCAGATTGCCTAACACTGCAAGCCTTTAATACAGTTCTACATGTTGTGGTGACCCCCAACCCTATAATTATTTTCATTGCTATTCCATAACTGTAATTTTGCTACTGCTCTGAATCATAATGTAAATACATGTTTTCCAATGGTCTTAGGTGACTCCTGTGAAAGGGTCTAGGGGCTTTGCTTACATGGTCAGTTATCTGATATGACTTTGCTCTACTTTGTATTTATTTCCTAAGACACTTAGGAGTTTATCTTTTAAAAACTTTAAATAGACATCCATATACCATTAGAAACCAGAACCATATTTTAATATACATCTTTATATTGGCCTATATACCTACATGATTTGTAAAATATTCACTTTTTTGGGGGGAGGGTCAGAGACCAAACTCTTCTATTATGAGAAGCTTGTGTTTTCTTTTATTCTGTGTTCCAATACTTTTTCCTTAAAAAAAAAAAAAGACTACTCTGTTTTTTTGTTGTTGTTGTTTGTTTTTTTTTTTAATGGTTTTTAAGCCATTGCAGATATTACCTGCACAAGTAGCTTGTCCACTTGAGCCAAGAAAAGCATTTCTCTCTATGAAGCATTTTTTGGAATCTTGAAGTTTATAGTGTAGACCTGTTGGAGAGCTTTAAAAGTTGAGGACACACGAGCCAGGTGGTAGTGGTGGTGTATGCAGTTACTCCCAGCACACAGGAGGCAGAGATGGGCAGATCTCTGTGAGTTCGAGACCAGCCTAGTCTACAAGAGCTAGTTCCAGGACAGCCTCCAAAACCACAGAGAAACCCTGTCTTGAAAAACCAAACCAAACCAAAAACAAAACAAAACAAAACAAACAAACAAAAAAGTTGAGGACATATGAGAAAGAAGGATCACACCAAAAATTGTTTTTCTAGAGCACTGTTCTACTGTGTTCTTCAAGGGGACAAGACATCCTAGTAAGTATAAGCATTAACAACATAGCAGAATTCTTAGCCTCACATCTACCAAAACAGAAAGCTGCCCCTGTTTTGTGATGGAAAATAATGAAACAGCAAGACCACATGCGAACATACAAATCACTGCCCCTGACCTCATGCAATAGTCAGGAGAGCAGTCACCACTCTGTGAAGAGTCTGTCAGACAGAGCCACCAGCCTTCAGTTCTCTATCATTTCAAAACCAACCTGGAGTCAGGCACAATGAGACTCCCAGGGCTTCAGTGCAGGGAAGTGGTAAGTCTCTTTACATTACATTTTGTTTTCATGCAGTGCAAGCAGAAACCTAATCACTGGCTTGATCCCCTGCCCAGGAAACTGATGGAGGAGGATAGCCACTTCCAGGGATGGCAATGGAGTCTAAAGACATCATGCAGAGCCAGAGATTACTATCAAGACTCCAGCAAGGGGAGCTCAACCAGACCAGTATTTCAGCTTCAGCAAGTCAAGCATGGGAACCAAGTGGCCATTCTTTATTTTCAAGTGGGAAAAGTCATGAGTTGTATTAACTGGAGCTATAAAAGATTTTTTATTGTTCACCTTGCAGCACACCTTGTGCCCACACGGATTTCCATAGAATAAATAAAATATTTATGTTGGCCTCAAGCCAGAAGGGCAAGTAAAAATTTCTGTAATGTTATTTGGCTACCCACTGAAAGGTCTTACATATTTTGGGCATATGAATTAATATCTACGTCTGTGAATATAACACACATACACACACAAACCCAATACACATCTTTTTAAGAGTTTTTTTTCTTTCTTTTTTGTTAAATGCATATGTGTGACTGTGCACATGTGCATGTGATGTCCGAGGAGGCCAGAAGAAATCATCAGCTGGAGTTTCAGTTGTGAGCCACCAAACATGGGTTATGGGACCTTCTCTTGGGTCTTCAGAAGAGCAGTGTATGTTTTTAACCACTAAGCCATCTTTCTGGTCCCAAAAGATCTTTGGAAGATTTTTTGGAGTATATTTGCTAGCCTCAAATTTACCAAGTTGGTGTTGAACTCATAATAATCGTTCTACTTCTGTCTGAGTACTACGATTGTAAATTTACATCACCTGAGTACTAGGAATTTTTATTTTATTTTATTTTTTTTTGAGACAGGATTTCTCTGTATTGCTTTGGAGCCTGTCCTGGACCTCACTCTGTAGATCAGGCTGGCCTCAAACTCACAGATCTGCCTGTCTCTGCCTCCTGAGTGCTGGGATTAGAATACTAGGATTTTAAGTGTGCTTGGATTTAAGCAAACAGCTTATCTGTCAAATAATACATCTAAAGGCATAAACATAACACATAGGTGATTTTAAAAGATTTTAAAAATGTGTTTGTGACCAAAAATTATTTCACTGCAGATCCAAAAGCAAGAGGACAACATTGTAATTCTCTGAGGCTTGAACAGCTTTTGTAGTTGTGGGGATTGGACCCAGGGCCTTGCATAAGCAAGCCATCATTCTAGCTCTGAGCCAGATCCCCGGCCCCAGAAGCCTCAATGGGGAACATTAAGAATCATAAGGAATTGGGCACTCTTTCTTCATGCTGCCAGGTGCTCAGTTCCATGAGCTACTACTGCCTTTGTTTCTCTGTATTCCAGAAGGAATTAGAAAACAGAAATTTGTAAAGGGAAATGGATTTATTTATAGTTTAACTAAACTAGGAAAAGAAAGAAACTAATTTCTCTCTGTTGTGCCTGTAGCAGCTTTACAATTTATGGAAACCCAGGAGAGAAAGGCCAGGATCCATGTAGATTTATTGGTGACACTGTTTAACAGCCCCTCTCCTGAGGGAAGGTGTCTGGGCCCCAGGTTGCCCACTTTGTGCACCTTCTCATAAGCTTGTCTCTACTCTCAGCATGGAGTGTCTGCTTTATCTTTCCAAGTTAGGCTTTCACAAAGGCTTTTGTAAAAAGAAAATTCCAGTCTGGGCCTGAGGAGAATGGGTAGATAATCCATATCTAAGAGTTCTCATTGTTGAAAGAGAAAAGAGACTCTCGGGATTTATGGGATTGGAGATGGAAGAGTCCCACCTGTTCTGGGCCTGGAAGAGTTCTTTGTCCCTAGGTCCATTCCTTTGAGAAGTATAGAGTGGAAACATCTGTATATTTTCTTTGGAGGTCACTTCTAAGCCGTAGACTCTGTATGTCTACTAAACATACTAACACTGCAAGTGACAAAACAGAAATAGTCTCATAAAAGGAGGGCGAGGTATTAGTGCCACTCCTTAGAATAGAGAATACAACCCATCCTGCATTCTACTCTATCATGGAATCGCTAATGGCCATAAGTGAGACAATGAGAAAATGAGTAGAGAGAGTGGAAAAAGGGGTGGGAACATGATCATGGCAAAAATTCTAATGGGGTTCAAGAGATGATTTGAGAAGTTGAACTGACATGCTTCAGAGAAGTCAATGGACATGAAGTGTGTGCATGTGCACCCCAAGTTTTACCTTGAAGTATTGGGTTAGCTAAAAGGACTGCTTCAGATAATCAAAAGGATATGTACACATATGTATGACTGACAACAATCCATTTTCAGGAGAGATTGCCCTCACATTCAGGGTTCTTGACACAAATTTTTGAATGTAAAATTTAAAGAATCCCTTTCTAGAGCCAAAGCCTGTGTCCTAACATGAATAGCCATGACCAGTGGTCCCCAGGCACCTGTAAACATGTGTTAGTGATCTAGTCAGGGCCAAGATACTGTTACCCTATTTCAAATAGACACAAAGCTATAAGGTACTGGATATGAGCATTTTCATCACCAAGTGACCTAGGCACAGGTGAATTTCTCAGTTGGTCACCTCAGACTCTCAGAAGATCCTTTGCCTCTCCACCAAGAATCATCTAAATAATATTTCTGTATATATGTAATAGTGATCTTTGTTTTCAGCATTTATTAGTTTTTTCAGGATTGAAGTCTCAAAATATCCCATTTTGTTTCAAAAGCCTATTTAGGATTGGTTAAATAAAACCTAAGCACCTTCTCACCACTGCTTCGTGACTGAACAGGGAGAAATGATTGGTATGCGAGTCTTTCTTGTCTCATTCTCCCAGTCAGGCTATTGAACGAACCTCAAGCTTATTCTTTCTGACAGCTAAAACACTGCAGAATGGAAGAGGAAGAGTCAGTAGGAATTCCCACATATTCAATTGAACTTGACCATAAGTGATAAATGAAAAGTCACAAGGCAGAAATGGGAATGACCAAAGGAGCATTTCTCACCAAGACATACAATTATGAGAAAAGGCAGAGCCCCCCAAACTTAACCCTGTCAGTTTGACTCCATACTAAGAATGGATAATGGAAGGTGGTGTAGGAAGAAGGGTTGATTAAGGTCAAAATATTAAGGTCTCTTATACCAAAAAAAAAAAAAAAAAAAAAAAAACAACATCATTTCCATTATTTCATTCATTCATTCGAAAAACTGTCTGGCCAAGGTTTAAAACAAAGATATTTTTAAAAAATGGTCTAAGGCTACAGAAACCCACAGAGACAGCTGACCTGAAACAAGGAGGAGTCAATAGGCCCCCAGACTGATAGCTGGGAAACCAGCACTGGACCAACTCAGACCCCCTGAACATGGGTCTCAGTTAGAAGGCCTGGGCAGTCTAAGGGACCTCTGACAGTGCAACCAGAATGTATCCCTGGTGCACAGAAGGACTTTGGGAGCGTATTCCCCATGGAGGGATACTCTCTTAACCTAGAGGCAGGAGGGAGAGGGCCTAGTCTCTACTCCAAATGACTTGACAGATTTTGTTGACCTGTCCTGGAAGACACCATCCTCCCTGTGGAGTGGGGGGGGGATGGGATGGGAGAGTGATCAGGGAACATGGGAGGGAGGAAGAGAGGGAGGGAAGAAGAGAGAGGGAACTGGGATTGATATGTAAAATAAGAAAAAAAATTAAAAAAGGAAAAAATAAAAATGGTCTATTTTCTTGTAACAAAAGTGGTTGAATCTCCTACTAGAACTTACTTGTAGTTCATTTGTGTCAATTTTTTTTATTTAAATTAGAAAAATCTTATTTTATATATCAATCCCAGTTCCCTCTCCCTATTATCCTCCCATGCCTCCATCCCATCCCTCTTCTGCTCCATAGAAAGGGTAAGGCCTTCCATGGGAGATCATCAAAGTCTGTCACATCATTTGGGGCAGGGCCTAGGCCCTCCTCTATGTGTCTAGGCTGAGTATCCCTCTATGGGAAATGGGCTCCCAATGTCCATTCGTACACAAGGAATAAATACTGTTCCACTACCAGAGGCCCCATAGACTTCCCAGGCCTCCTAACTGTAATGTCAATCTTAATATAAGGCTTCCTTTGTTAAAGGAACTACTTTTAAAACTCAGGCTTAGGAATGGGGGGGGTGTGTTAAAATAATATTTGAATACCTACTGGCTTGCAGCAGCCTATAAAGAGACACACAAGGCATTTTCTGGTACCCAAATGGAAATAAGCCAACAGAACTAGAGAGATGAGGATGCTCGTATTCACCAGTGACAATAACAGAAACTTCATATAAGCCAAGAGATGATGCACTAATTCACTCACATTTTGAATCAAAGGCCAAGACCATTCTACTGCATGTCTGCATCAGAGTTATAGAATGCCACAGTAGAGAAACAAGCCACCAGAACCACAGTTCTCAAGTGGATAACATAGTGTGTCATTACAGAGGCAGAGTGAGAGGAGTAGACCTGAGAGGTTTGTCTGTTACTATGCCATGCATGCTGCTAGGGAATATGGGATGTTGGGAGCTGATACCGAGGGTTTGAGAGAGAAGCTACAGTCATGGTGTCTGAATTCATGATCTTAATTCAGCTACTCACCAGGTAACTAAAAGCAAATGCAAGTACTTGGAATTATGGGAAAGGAACCATGAGTTAGTAACCTGAGTATGTTCTAATGCTGTTAAGCCTATATGATCTTTACCCTAAAGGGAAACACTATTCTTATTGTTCTCTGGAACCTCCCAAGGTGCTATACAAGACTGAAATAAAAATTTAGATCATAAAATATGCCAAATATGAAAGCCTTGAAGAGAATTGTATCCTTATGCTATTTGGGTGATTTTTCAATCATTTTTCCTATCTAACCATTTACACCCCTCTCCTTCATGTATCCCAGGAAGCCCATCTATGTGGCATGCTCTAGGCTCTTTACTTTTCCTCTTCTTTATCTCTGTATCTCTGGTTTCTCTCAATGGCTTCTCTTTCCATAATTATCTATAAATGTCAGCAGGGACCTGGGTTCGGACTTGGGTTCCATCATTGTTTTAGGTAATGTCATGCATGTACTGTGTTACAGCTTCACAAAACTGTACCACTGCCCATCATTACTTCTTGAGAGAACTAAAATATTCTATAGCAAACTGCCCACATGTAGTTTCTACTTATGTAGTCAACATTGTGGTGCTCTTTTGTTTATGCTATAACAAATAAAGCTTGACTAATGGTCAAAGTGCAAAGCTAGCCACACTAGTCAGCCATACATGCTAGGCAGTGATGGCACATACCTTTAATCCCAGCAGCCATACTAGTTAGCCACAGAGTCTGGGCAGTGGTGGTGCATACCTTTAATCCAAGCACTCAAGAGAAATATAAAATGGGAGGGGACAGAAGTCAGTCAGTTTGCAGTCACAATGAGGGCAGGATCACCCCTTTTGGTCTGAGCCTGGTAGACATAAGAACTCTCTAGTCGTTGACTGCTTTGCTTTTCTGATCTTCAGCTTGAACCCCAATATCTGTCTTTGGGTTTTTATTATTCATGTCACACAACACTCAAAAGCAAACATAACACATCTAAGGGTGCCTCCCAAGCCTGCTTTTGCCTTTATCTTCCTTGTCCTGGTAATTTCCAACATCATGGACACCTATTGTTCTGAAGAACAATTTCCGAGTTAGCCTTCACTCTGCATTTTCTTTGTCCTCTAAAATGATTATCAGCAAATAATGCCTCTTACTTCAAAATATATGCAGGGTTCTTCTTTCCATACTGTCCACTCCATGATCTAACTCCTGGTCACCATCACATTGAAGTCCTTGAGTCACCTTCTAACTAGTCTCCTAGATGTCCACTACCTTTCTACAAGTAAACAACTTTCTGCATAGTGGTTAGGTGTTGTCTTAAAACACTGAATCATTCACATTATTCCAAATACTCTTCTTTTATATATCCTTTTGTCCTCAGAGAACTCAATATAAACAAACCCCTGCTCATGGTTATAAAGTTTCCCATGATCTGGACCAATCTCTTATATGCCAACTTTTTTTTTTTAATCATCTGTGGGTAGTTTGAGGAGACAAAGAAATATCACAATAGGGATATAGTGGTAACTATTTGTCATCTCTATGAATTTCTACCACCAAGCTGGGTTCACAAGGTGACCTGATTTATTTTTTTGTCACTGAGATATTACTTTTAATATTACTACATTCCTGAAAATGCAATTTATAATGACCATTCTTAGGTCTCATCAACCTTTTTGGGTTTTATTTTGTATGTTTGTTTATTTGTTTGTTTGTTTTTTCAAGGCAGAGTTTTAGATGTAGCCTTGGCTGTTCTGGAGCTCATTCTGTAGAGCAGATTGGCCACAAACTCAGAGACCTGCCTTCCTCTGTCTCTTGAGTGCTGGAATTAAAGGAGTGTACCACAATATCCAGCAAACCATTTTAATTATATGAAAAAACACTCACCAATATCTGCATATATAATAGTTACATTTACTTTCTCATGAATCTGAATTCTTAGAAACCAGGTTTTCTGTCATATACTATTCACTTAAACATGTCTACATTTTCAACAGTACCTGGAATACTCCATATGTGTTTCATAAATGGAGAGATGGATAGATGATGATGGGTGAGTAGATAAGTAGATGAAAGACATCAGTAAGTATTGTCAGGAGTGGGGTGAGTATCTTGGAGAACAACAGAGGCTTTCAAAATAATCAGGTTCTTTTTATTACCTTTTGGCATTGTTTGATTGAGTAATGTTCACAAAAGGTATTCAGCCATCTGGAACCATCTGGAAGGATTTATTTAGAAGATGATGACTTTGATTTATTTATACCTATAGTAAGATTTTCAAGCTACTTTGTAATAAATGTAATTTGTAAGCTCCCTATTCAACAAGTAATTATACTTAAAATTAATTAACACTATACAATTAAGGTATAGATTTGATTTTGCAATCTTATTAAGTTAACTGATTGGGAATTTTACTATCTTTTATGTGAACTCACCACACAAAGACTGCAATTTGGTCAGTGAATAGAGCATAAAAGAAACTTTGTTAAATAGATAAGATTTAAGTAGCAGAATACAAGATAAAGAGGTGACTTCACATTTAGCCACAACTCTTTGATGAAGTAGGACTTATATTTTTACTTCATCTACAAATTGTGAAATTGGCAAATCTATATTCTCTAACTAAACTATATCTTTACAAAAATGCACATAAAATATTCACTAGAATCTTTGTACCCATAAAATGTAGAAGTTCATGACTTAGTTACTTTTGAGTAGTTCAAAAATAGCCCTAAGAAAGAATCAGTGGATATCCATATAGAGAAGCACAATCTGTTCTTTATGTACAAAAAACAAAACAAAAAAGTCTAAATAGCTAAATATCAGACCTGAAATAATGAGTTTACTAGGAGAAAACAGAGAAAATAGGTAACAACTTGTGTGTGTGTGTGTGTGTGTGTGTGTGTGTGTGTGTGTGAGAGAGAGAGAGAGAGAGAGAGAGAGAGAGAGAGAGAGAGAGAGAGAGAGAGAGAGAGAGAGAGCATGCACATGCCATGGCACACAAGAAGAAGTCAGAATACAACTTGTCAGGAAGAAGTCAGAATACAACTTTCCAGAAATTGCTTCTCTCCTCACATATGGGTCCAGGTATTGAACTCAGGCCCATGGCAATAGGCATTTTTACCTGCTGAGCCATCTTGCTAACCCAGTTTCTTCCTTTCTTTCTTTCTTTCTTTCTTTCTTTCTTTCTTTCTTTCTTTCTTCCTTCCTTCCTTCCTTCCTTCCTTTCTTTCTTTCTTCCTTCCTTCCTTTCTTTCTTTCTTCCTTCCTTCCTTCCTTTCTTTTTTTTAAACAAGACTTCAGAAGCACCAGCAACAGAAGTTAAAGAAGACAAATGTGATTACAACATACTAAAAAGCTTCTGCATGACAAAAGAAACAACACAGAGAGAATGTGCAGAATGGAAGAAAATATCTTTCAGTTGATAAAGGGTTAACACACAGAATATGTTATGATCTCAGAAACAACCAAGCACCCCAAATCAATTATCCAGTAAAATGAATAAATGGTCTGAATGGAAAATTTTTATTTAATAATTTTACTTTAAAAATTATAGTATAATTACAATTCTTCACTCCTTTCCTTCCTTCAACAACCCTTCTTCTCATATTTCCTCTTAGTCTCTATTAAAGTTATGGCCTCTTTTTCTTCTGTTATTGTTTGTGTATTCCTAAACATATAAATGCAACTTATTCAGTCTGTCTGTTGTTGTTTGAATATATATGATTTCATGGATGGCCATTAGATATTGGATAACCAATTGATGGACACTTGCTTAGACAGGTTATTTCTTCTGCTCCCAGCATTCCTTAGTTGCCTGTAGTTCTTTGCCTATAGTTGAAGCCTATAAGCTGGATATATCCTGGGATATTCATTTCTTGAGAGACTAAAAGCACTGAGCAAATATATGAAAAAATATCAATATCATTAGCCATCAGGGAAATAAACATCAGAACCACTAGATGATGGCTGGCAGAGCATGGTGCACAGAAGATGGAGGCAGAAGAATAAAGAATTCAAAGCTAGTCTCAGCTACATAGTGAGATCAAGGCCAGATGGGCTATGTGAGACCCTGTCTCAAAAATACAAACAACCAAGGAAACAAACACAGCATTATCACTCAAGAGTCAAAATAGCTATTGCAGAAAGAGGTCATAAATAAAACATGCTAGAGAACTTGTGAAGAAAAAGCAACCCACACACTATTGTTATAGGAATTAGTACAGCCATTATGAATACAATGCAAAAGCCTCTCCAAAGAAGCTAAAACTAAATCTACCAATTGACCCTGTGATCCTACTTCTGGGGATACAGCCAAAGAAAATGAAATCAGCCTATCAAAGAGTCAATAGCAAGACCCAGGACTATCCATTACAACTAAGATATGGTGTCAGTTTATCAAGAGATACATGGATAAAGAGAGTAGGCAAATGTAAACAGTGGAATATTATTCATCCATAAATCAAGAATGCAACCCCATCATTTGCAGCAATATGTATAAAACTGCAAGTCATGCAAGATGTTCTGTTAAGTGTAATAAGCTTGGTATAGGAAGGACAAATATTGGATTTTCTTCCTCAGGTGTTGAAAGCAAAAAAGAAAAAAAAGTCAAACAAAATGATAATAATATCAATACTCCAAAGTTAACCTGAGGATAGAATAGTGGGGAGGGGCAGGGAGACAAACACCAGGCAGGTGAACAATGGGTACCAAATACAGAGGAAAGGAATACACAGTGGAGTGAGTGACTACTGCTTATCAAAACCTACTATGGATTTTATGAAGAACTGAGAGAGGACTGAGGAGGCTCCAAATATAATCATATTTGGTTGCAACATAATCCTAAAGAAATAATAATACTGTTTGTCCTGGTTTACTCAGTACAGACTGTAAGCACGTGTTGTACTTTGTAATATATGACACTGTAGTCCACAAATTTTAATCCAAACCTTAAAAAATTTGCAGGTGATAATTTCAACATTTTTTTCTGCCAAACGTATAAGAACCCTACATTACCATGTTTGAAGACTCTCAAATATTTTCTATCATCTTCAATAGTTATGATTAAATTATGATATAATAAAAAAGAAAGTATGACTATTTAATTTGAAAATTTCTAGTCTACTCTTATAGTGCCTTGGGGAAAACTATTAATAGCTTCCTATCTTAATTTCTTAACCAAGAAAATGTAGTAACAAAATAAACATTTAATTTTCAAACCAACAGGAGACAATATGACAATGAAAAGTCCTTGGGTCTTTTCATAAAGCTAGTTTGCTACAAAGTATTAGTAATGACATATGACAAAATAAATTTATGTCCTGAATTATATCATGAATGTTTAGTATTATTTTTTGAAGAATAAAAAAATAGTTCTTGTAAACATGCACACACACACACACACACACACACACACCTTAGTTACCCAAGCTAATATTTTTTCAATCCCATCTCAGCTTGTCTGAGTTAAACAACAAGTGTTCCTATTATGGCCTTCTTCCTAGCAACATGCTCTGTACCCCCAGTAACATATGATGAAAGCAATAACTTTGAAATTGGCCATGGAATTATTGATACCACAGAATTTGAAAAAGACAGAATTCAGGGCCTTTCCCACTTCTTTTTTATTTAATCTACCCACCCCTTAAATAGCTGGTTGTAAAAGCAGCTCACCACTGATTCCAACCCACAGATGGTTGGACCAAAAAATCCCTGCATTCCAGAGATCCCGGGGGGAAGGGATGCTGAAATGAAACATCAATGAGATCTGAACTTGACAGATGTTCTGGGATGAAATCCAGTTAGTGAAACCACATGCCATCAATGGATGTCCCTAGTTCATACAGACTTTTCATGGTTAAGGAGACAGAGAGAGTGGCAAGGAGAAAGTAATAGAGAGGGAAGGAGGGAAAGGAAGGGAGGAAAGAAGGAAGGAAGAAAGGAAGGAAGGAAAGAAGGAAGGTTGGGAAGGGGGGAAATAAGGAAGGAGGGGGAAAAGATCCACTTGTCTAAAATTGTCTTTGTATTTATGTACCCTAGAGTCTGACAGTATTATGAGCCTGTAAAACTCCTTTAGCTATAAGATGGATGATTAAACTGCATTCCTGTTAATTAAAATAAAAGATAGTTTGAAGTGAAAACAGAAAACAAATGCTCTATTTGGAAGAGCACTGGTGCATGGATTTGAGTATTCCACTCCATAAAGACCGCCTATTGTGCTAATAGCAAAGCGGTCGACACTGCATTATCTCTGATGTGTCTTCCCATCCATTCACACACAAACACTGTAATTTATTACAAAGAGCCTCTTCCACACACTCATTAACCAGAGAATTGGGACAGGATTTAGTGAGTGGGAAACAAAAAGCAAATGTAAATATTTATGACTTTTTGAAAATCACAGCACCATTCAAGCACGGGGCCAGAGTAAACCTGTTAATTCCTGTTTGGTCAGACTCTTACTGGAGACAGTGAATGCTCTTTGCCCCGTTTCTCTGCATTAGCTGAGAAACAAAACAAAACAAAACAAAACAAAAAACCAAAAATACCTCAAAAAAGCATGAGGTCCATGTGTCCTTTCTAGTGTGGTGCTGAGGACATAGCTCAAGACTGACCTTGGGTGTGGTCAATGCTATTTCAGTAATGGGATAGACAGGGGCCCAATCTCAAACAGCTTTTCTTCCCCCTCACTGGGATCATGAAGCCTGTCACTCAAGGGCATCTGAGAAGAAGCTCAGGAAGAAGGAGGGCACACTGCATGTCTTCACTTCCCTCTTTCCCTATTCCTTCTTTCTTTTTCTTTTTAAAGAAAGAAAGCAAGAAATACGAAAATCAAACAAACAAAAAACCCCAAAAGATCAATTCTCAACTTTGTGGGTCAAGAAAATAGTGACTTTGCCCATTCACCAGACAAACTAAGAACAAAAAATACTATTAAATCTTAGTTTTTTAGTTTTATTTATTATTAAATAAGGGACCTGATTAACCTCATACCTCAGAGGAAAAAACTCAAACCAGGGAAAACATGAATATATGTACACACACATGGATAAACTCTCTATCTTACACACACACACACACACACACACCACCACCACCACCACTACCACCACCACCACCACCACCACCAAACCCCTATAACTTCTGTCTTTTCCTTTGTTTGGTTCTGAGACAGGATCTTGCTATATTGCCTAGGCTCCCCTTCAATTTCAGGTCCTAGTGCCTTAGCTTTTAAAGTGCTTAGATAACAAGAGTGTATCACCATGCCCAGAAACTCCTCCTCTATACTTTCCCTTTGGGTGCCTATTATTGGATGTGTGTGTGTGTGTGTGTGTGTGTGTGTGTGTGTGTGTGTGTGTGTGTTAGTAGTAGTAGTAGTTGTTCTTTCCTCCCTAGGATAAAATGCACTAAGTATTTTTTTATTTATTTATTTATTTATTTTGTGATGACTACAGAACAAAGTTGAGTTCACAGCACTTGGCTGTGCTAGTGACAGTCTCAGAAATGACACACCAAGAGGGGAGCAGTTCCAGGGCAAACCATTCCCAAGACATGAGCTCACAAGTTATTTTATCAACATTTATATCCACCTTCCAGTTCCCAAAGGAATACCATGACAGTAATAACACAGAGACTTTGACAGGAATAACATACAATTGTTATTGTCTCCTATACGTTTCTCATGTGAATTCTAAATGCCTTTCACACTTTCCTTGGTAGAAATGGAGCTATCATTGGACACGTTTGTACAGCCACCGATGTGGAAATAGATGAGTTGAGAGAGATAGAGAGCTTCTGTGGATTGGTGATTCTTTGCTGACACACCTTTCTCTCCATTAGCCCTGAGTGGCCACTGAGTACTACGGTTTATGGCTACTTACTCAACATAGACACCAGAACTACAGCTTGCTGCCCTGTGGATGATGAAAGGATACCTGAGAGAAAAGTGCTTTTGCCTAAATAGAACACAAGTAGCTAAGAATTAGCCTTCCATTTAGCCTCAATTTCCAGTTGTTTGCTGACTTCTCTTTTTATGCTTTTGAGAACAAGACTGTAACAGACATTTTCATGAGCCTGCTTTATTGTTCAATATCTTATAACTGGGAACCATGCCCAGCAAGTGTTCTCGTAGGTAGGTCACAACAGCTTCATTCAGGCAGGCTCTATTTATTTACTTTTTTATAACAAAAGTATGTTGAAATTAAGACATTGTTAGTATCTTGTGCATAATTCATTTTAATTTTGTAATGAGCCTTCTTCATTTTATAAGTTGTAGCTCCTCTACCTTTTGTTATGTGGAGTAATACTTGCGCACACATAAACACACATGACAGTAGGTGTTAGGAGACCTCCAATTTAGACTTTGAAAGTATGAATGTAAATCTACAAACTACCATGAGGTCATGAAAAGTCCTGGATCACTCTCCTTCAACTTCTCTCAATGTTTTTTCCATTCCTAAAAATAAAAGTGTATTCAGCCACAATTGGGGATTATTATTATATATATATATATATGTATATATATATATATACACATATATATATGTATATATATATACATATATATATATATGTATATATATGGTTGGCATTTGACTAATTGGTCTGTAATTCTAGGTAAAAGAATTCAGAGAAATAGGGTTAGGAAAGTGCCTTGGTCATTTCCCTAACACTAAGCCTCTTCCTGAAATAGGGATTCATATTTTCAAAGACACATGATTCAGTGAGGTGGGTTTACAGTACGGCCTCCTGCCCAGGTGAGTTTCAGAAGACAGATTTTCTCCAGCAAATCAAAATTTCAAACAAAGCAAACCTGGAGTTTGAGGTAGTACCTGGAGCCAAACACTAACTCCAATATTAGCACTAATTGCAACGAACATTAGAGGACAGATGTAATTTGCTTAATAGTTCACCAACTGTAGCACTTTGAAAGTTTTTAATTAAGGCAAAAAGAAATTTCTATCTCAATTCCTTTTTACCCGGTTTCTATCAGTAAAAATGTAGTTTCCAGAGGTTTTGTGTTTTCCCACTTGATTTCAACACTGTTGAATGCTACCAATTAGAGCATAATTTAGCAGATAATTTGCTTCTTTGCAGATAATTTGCTTCTTTGAAAATTTAGCTTTGCTTTTCATAATCTAGGGCCTATCGGGTTGGGAAATGACATATACATATATATGTATGTTACTACAGGGCAGATGGTAGACCTGCAGTAAAGGAAGATGCTGGAGAATGGACCGTCTAAGCAGAGATCTCCTTAATTGGGAAAGCAGAATAAATGATGGATTGAAAAGCTGTCTTGCAAAGATAATTAAAATCACTACTAGCCCCAGACTTCTTAAAATTTACATGCTAGAAGCACAGGGTTTATTTAGTGATGGATTATCATAATTTAGTATTTTGACAGTCAGCAAGGAAATAATTTCTTGCCATCCAAAAATTTACATCTGAATCAGGCAGATGTCTGTGAAGTGCTTTAGATGAACCAAACAATATTTTTCATTTGGGGTAATTAGCTTTGGGGATTTTGTACAATATAAGATAATGAATGCCTGTGTGCGTGTATGTATGTATACACATATACACACACATATATTTGCACATAGACACATTATACATTGGCCTTATGCATATAGATAAGATGAGGAGTTTTTTCTCTTTAAAATTTATATCAGTTAATAACTTGCTTTAGGCTACAGAATTAGCTTAGAGTTTGAGCTCTTGCTTCGCATGCAAGAGCCTTGAATTCCATCCCTAGAGTTATTCAAAGAATTGTTTGTCATCCCAGACAGTGAAAATTGTGTTCATCTATTCTCACCGAACA
The DNA here is from genome assembly GCA_030556225.1 of Cricetiscus sungorus. Lineage (NCBI taxonomy): Eukaryota > Metazoa > Chordata > Mammalia > Rodentia > Cricetidae > Cricetiscus > Cricetiscus sungorus. The sequence goes on along the minus strand of JANBXA010000180.1, from coordinate 19,092,897 downwards.
AATATATTGAGCTAACCACCAATAACTTTTAACAGAGTTGTGTGGAAAGCTGGTCTTTGAAGACATAATCAGACTATGAGGAGGTCTCAACAGTAGGCATTAACTCAGATTGACACCCTTATATATAGGGGGAAATGGCAGTAAAATCAGACAGGATGAATAGTGTGTGACAACAGTGTCAGATATTAGTGCAACAGTGCTTATAAACATGGGGTTCCTGGGACAGATAAGGAAGGATGTCATCTTGAGCATCAGGGAAAGAACGGCTAGGCTGATGCCTTATCAGTATTCTAAATTCTAGAACTGTGAGGGGACACATCTGAATTGTTCCAGGTCAGCCTACTTGTGGCACTTTGTTAAGACAGCCTTTAAAGCATTCACCATTTAACTTGTCATACAACAACATTTTCTTTTTATAAACTGTAGATGTTAGCTGCCGGAATCAGAGAATCGAGTTACCCAAAGGATAATGTATTTTTTGTGGGAGAAATCTCATCAGAGAACAGTATCTGGAGGTTGAAGAGCATGTTGTGTGATTATAAGAAACAATGAGGGCCTGTGAGTAAAGGGGCAGGGATACTCTACCACTGAGAATTGACTGTGCTGAGATCTGGAAGGTGAACAGGAGCTGGTAGAGAGGAAGGGAAAGACATTGCAAAGACAACTGCAAAGTCAAGACCTGAAAAGTGAGGAGACTTCAACATTAAACATAGTGCTAATGCGTCAGGAGAGAGATGACACTGGCCAGAACTGAAGGGCACATATTGTGAAGAGAGAGTTACGTGCTGCTTAAGGAGTTGGCAATCACCTTTACATGGACAGGGAAAGACCGGACTTTAAACAAAGGATCAATAGGATCCGATTTGCATTGAAAAAAGCCTTTCTTATTACACTGTGCAAAATGGGCAAGAAAAGAAGAAAAACTAGATAAGGGCTGCTTGAGCCCTGAAACAAAAGGAAGGATTCACACAAACATTCAAAGTTGCATTGGCTCATTGTTTTGATCTCTCCAGCAGGTACACACCTAGATTTAGATGATTAAACATCTACTACATTTAAAAGATAAGCAGAACTAAGGACTAATGCCAAACTTTATCTAGTCACAAACAATGGCACTGGAATACAAGGGAATTTGCCCCAAATCTCCCAGATGTCTATCTATGAAACTTCTTTACTTCCTGACATGTGTGTCCTCCATTATACAAGAATGCACATTACCCACTAATTAAAAGTTTACTGCCATTGGGGGAGGGGGGTGGGGGAGGTATCACTGTGTAAAGTCAGAATGATGGACTGGAAAGATCTTTCATTTGGGAACAGCTGGTGGAGACTCTGGAAGGATGCACGTCTATTTCCCCCAAGCAGATGTATGCACAGCTCCACCAAGTGGAGAAAAATGCCTCACTTTAGCTTCTAGGTCAGGGAGGGAGATACCCAGGATGAACCATTAGAAAGTGCTGGAGATAGGGAGAATAAAAGAGAGGTGATGTCAGTTAGTCACATATCCCCACTAAATTGATGGTGTGGTTAGCTGTAGATTCAGCTATCAAGGGGATATTACTCCCTTCATTCTCAAGAGACCCTCATTATTCTGCCCATGAATGGGAAGGTTTGCAGTTACAGAAGCCTCCATTCCTCACGGAGAAAGCCTTTGCTGGAACCATACTCTAGACGAGTCCAAGAGCGCCTCATGTTGTTGAGTGTGGCCACGTTTATGAAAGTGTGTATACATATACATCCTCTATCCAATATGGAGGAGACAATGGACTATGGTGCCCAATCTATGCAAGAAGCAAATAGAAGGAGACAGGCAAAACTCCTTTTTCTCTTCCTTTTTGGACAACTTCTTGTGGGCATAATCCTTCCTCCTTAGGTTCATGGTGTAGGGCAAATGTTCTGCAGTTACCCTGTTTTGGGAAGTTCTTTGAAGACCAGCTAGCTCTGTAGTTTTGGTCACAATAAAAAAAAAAAAAGACACAAATGATTCAGTTCAAGCTAACACTTCCACAAACTTCTTGCTGCCATGTGTTTTTGCTTAAGGTGAAATCCAGGAGGTCATGGGCAGTGGTAGTCTATGAAGAAAGGTCTAAGAAGCAAGCTTGCTATTTGTCCTTTATTCTATCCTTTCAAACACAAATGTGAAGGAAATTTAAATAGAATTTAGATGGTCTTTACATTCTTGTTGGGACAGGAAGTTCCATATGTCTGTGGGGCCAGACCAAATTTATCATAGCTAACTCATTTACCTGCTTTGTCCCACTCCAAGGTCAATCTCTTTGATGTCCAAATAGACAATGGTTGGTAGAAGTTTCAGGGGGTATGGGGCATAGTTTCTTTTCTCTTTAGAGATTTTTCTCTCTATGTCAACTGTAAAGCTCTCTTCATTTACACATTAATTGATGAAGAGCGGTGGAAGCTGGCAATGCAGAATTAAAGCTCTGGGGTGTTGGAAACACACTGATTTGTACTTGGCAGAGAGGAAACTAAAGAGGTAAACATCTCACTGAAAGCATCCATCAGCATAATGGAAAAATCAGGCTCATTCTCCAAGTCTTCAGCCTCAGGACTCAGTGCCACCGGGCCTTTGTTTGAATTGATGAAGGATTCTAGATGAGCTTATGACACCTCTTGGACTGAGACACCAACGGAAGCCAGGCTGTCTACATAAGGGCAGCCCTGGGGAAGAGCTTTCAGGGAGTCACTGTCATTTGTATGAAATGAAAGCTCAGGAGTCAACAGCCATGATGATGTGTGTTCCCTTGGGACTGCTTGTAGGGTAGAGAGGTATTAACCTTGTCCTGTCACCAGTTTTCATTTTATTGTATCCGTCGTCCTTAAATCTGACCTCCCTTACCTTAGCAAGAGCAACAGGGCATCATATACTGCGTACTTTCCTGCTCCTCCACTTAACAGTGCAGTCACTTTAGTGTCTTAAGGTGGACTAAGTCTGTCACATCATTTCAGTGACATAATGTGTGTGTGTAGGCCCTAATTTGTCAATAGTCATCATTGTTTCAAGAACCAAGGAAAGGTTTAGAGGAATCAAAATATCTCTTGAGTTTATTTCCTAGGATCTTATTCATTGACTAGGACAGTTATGTAACACCTACTAGCTCTGGTCTGAAAATGATACAACGAAAGCATGGCTCTTGCCAGAGTTTACAGCTGAGCAGAGGTTAGCTTACTGGGACTCAAGAAGAGATATATGTGAGCTATTCCGAGGGCACAACAGATGTGTACAGCAAAGAGGAACTGAAGTGTTCCCAACAAAATGGTGAGCCCCTCAATCCTCTTTTCCCTCTATGTTCACAGCAGTCAAGCACATGAGAGTCAGAGTCAGGCTTAAAAGCTCACACAGTATTTTTTAGTGTTTGCAAAACAGCGTTCTAAATTTAGCAATCATCATGCAGGGTTTTCATCTTCATGAGTGGCCCAGTAGAGAAGAAAAAGCCAGGAGGGATGCAAACAGGAAAATAAAACGTCTTTCCTGGGCAATCCTACCTTTACCAGCTTTTATGAGCGTCTACATCCTCTGCGGGGACTCCCCTGCAGGTGTAGAGTCAACTCAAAAGAACCAGAGACAGGGGCAAGGTCACAGAGAGCCTTACACATGGTTGGGAATCCGGTACTTAAGAGTTTTAAAATATATATAACTAGTTGTGTTTACTTTTGTGAAATTAAGACATACCTTTGGAATTCATCTCCACAGCTGAATTCAAGGAATGTTAAGTGGGGCACCCAGAGGGGTTGAAGATACAGTTCAGAGCAAAGCACTATTTCTAGCATATGTGATCCATCCTCAGCATCAGAAAAACAGTTGCTCATCAAATTAGAATCAATTACTCATACTGTGTGTCTGTCAGTCTGTGTGTATGTGGTGTGTGTGTGTGTGTGTGTGTGTGTGTGTGTGTGTGTCTGTCTGTCTGTGTGTGTGTACAGGCACACATGCTTGGGAACACATGCATGTGCATATGTGAAAGAATGGAGGCTAGAGATCAATGATGGATATGTTCCTCAATTGATCTGCACCTCAGTTTTGTAAAAGGTCTCTCTTTGAACCAATTAAACTTGACTGGTAAGTCAGTGAGTGCTAAGAATGTACCTATTTCTCTCTCCTGAGAAATGTTACAGATGTGTCAAGCCACACACTGCTGTTACCTGGGAACTAGGGATGCTAACTAAGGGCCTCACACTTAGGTGGGAACCATTTCACTCAATGAACCATCTTCCCCACTTTCAGTTCCCCAAACTCTTGATTAATTTAGACTTAGTCTTTTGACACTGTGCTTTTAATAGTAAAAGACACTTTCACACTAAAAACATGATAAAAGGAATAAGAATTGACTGACCTATTTATGAGAAAAATGGTCTGGTTGTGATTTTAATATAGTCTGATGTTTTTTCAAGAATGAATAAAGATTTTGCTATATCATACTTTTAACAGACAAGAACCCATTTTTTTTAGCACAATGTCAAAAAAACAATGCCAGGGACACGTGATGGACCAGTGGGTGTGTATACCAGCAAACCAGAAGCTCTGAGTTTGATTCCCAGGACCCACACAACAGAATGAAAGAATCTACTCCTCTAAATTGCCCTTTGACCCTTACACATGGCTGTTGCATGCATGCACCTAGCCTTGCCTGACCCTGGCAACAAATAAGTGTAAAAAGATAAATGCTTAGTCTCTGTTCTGCTGCCAGCAGGTTCAAAAGTGGCCTGCAGAAATCTACAAACTGCTTGCAAAATTTCTTCCATGCCTGGCCCCCTCCTCTCTGTTGTTTCTGAGACTATTTATAGCTCTTAACACTATTCTCAAAATAAACTTTGTTCTGAATAAGTATGGTATAACTAAAACAATTCACTGAACATTTCAGCTACTAAGATTAAATTTAACTTAGTATTTTTTTCTTAATAAAGCAGAAAAGTGGCTCAATGGTGTCTTGAATGAGTTTTTACTACAAAGGTTAAATGAACTAGAGAATTCAAAATGGTGTTCAATAAAGAGGAGAATTAACTGAAACACACAGTCAATTGAGGTTTTGCAATTTATCTTGCAAAGGTTAAAACAAAGTAGACAATGAAAACAAACAACACACAGACACACACACATGCATGAACAAATACACACACACACACACACACACACACACACACACACCTTTCCCAGTTGACAGCTGTTCAGCTGCAACTCTTAGCAAAAGGTAGGGGAGGGAAGGAGGAAGGAAGAGAAGTGTGTAGGAGGGGTGTATGAATTCTAATCCAGGATGCCATCAAGGGTATTATGCCAATTGGTGGCATTATTTGGGATAGGTGAACTACTAGAACAATGATTAAAAAACAACAACAACAAGAACTTCAAGATGGTTAAACACAATAGAAGACAAAATGAGTTATCCTTTGCTCATATAACAGTGTGAGAAGAGAAGAACAGACAGCCGAGGTAGTTCTACACGTGGTCGTTAACCATACAGACTCAGCAAGACTTGGGTGTCTTCCATGTCACCCCTTTTAGTTGTTTGGGGTGTCAATTCTATCTTAATTAGTTAAGCCACCAATGATGGATGAGGGAACATGCATACGATGTTTCAGAGCATGCCTGGAGGTGATATAGTTCAAACACACATCATTGGCTAGACATCAGTAGTGTGTCCATACTGAAAAGAGGTCAGTGAATATAGACTAGACATGTGTCCCCACCCCACTCCCAAGAAACTACGGTGCCTGACACATGACTTTACAAAAAGTATCGCCCTTTGAATTAGAAGGAAAGGGGTCTAGGGACTGTGCAAACGACTAGAAACTTGTTTGGGAAGTTTCCTAACTGGGCATAATTTGTAAGAAGTTGGGTTATGGGACTAGATACTTTGGTATCAAGGCTGAACATGTTAATTGAGACAAGACATTAGTTTTCACATATATGTCACTTGAATGCAGGAAGAATCAGCATTCATGTTGTTACAATGAAAAGCTATATTTCTGTTTCCCTCATACCATCTTTGAAACTACTTACTGGTAGTTAGTAGTTATAAAAACTGAATTTACTCATGAAAGTCCAAGTCAAATTATTTCCTAGATAGCCACAGAAACAGACACCACCCAAAGCCAAAAACAACAACAACAACAACAAACACCACAGAGACAGAAAACAAGAGGAGTGGAGTGAATTCTGACCTCACTTTGTGTGGGTGGGTGTATATGAGGTGTATTTAAACAGGCGTGAGTAGGTTTCTCACTGAACCTGGAGCTTCCTATTTCAGCTAAGCAACTAGCCAGCAAATTCCTGGGGTCTGCATAGTTCCATATCCTTATGTTATGTTGCTATGTGGGTGCTACAGATTTAAACTCAGGATCTCCTGCATGTACAACAAGCACTCTGACCCCCTGAGCGATCTCTTCAGCCCCTTTCCTCTGATTGAAGGAGAACTGTCTGAGACTGTGTGTGTGTGTGTGTGTGTGTGTGTGTGTGTGTGTGTGTGTGTGTGTGTGCGTGTGTGTGTCTCTGTGTGTGTCACTGTAAGCAGGCAAGTTAATAAAATATGCCTTGTGAGTAAGGCATGAGAAACAAAACAAGGAAATATAAAGGAGCATGATGGATTCAACTCGGGGGCTAAACATGTCACATTGAGTGAGGCAAAAGCAAGTAGTAGCACAGGCCTGTAATGCCAACACAGGAGAAATTGAAGCAAAAGGTTCCCAAGTTTGAGGTCAGCCTAGGCTATATTTCAAGATGGGTCTCAAAACCAGTAGGAGATGATCATAAATAACTGTGATTTTCTCTTAGAGGCACCCTGGCTATCAATCTCACATTATACTAGGCCTTCAGTAGTCAACTCCCATTCCATCTTTAGGAAGTAAAACAAACAGCACAAAGTGGAGAAAAAAAAATTACATCAGTGTTGATAAACTACCCAGCTAAAACAGCATACTTTCAATCTTTTCCTCTCTGTCTTTTTAATATGAATTTGACATAGAGTGGAACTAAAGGCAGTTATCTAACACACTGAGTTTATGTTTTCATACATCAGCCATTAGGTGGGAAACACAAAAGATATCCTCTGATGTACACTTCTAAGGAACATAGTAACAGCAGAAGGAGAGCCTATTTAATCACTTACTTGGGCCTGATACAATTCTGTATTGTTCAAGTACTTGGGTTGGAGTAAACATTTACTTTTTGTTGTAAGGTATTTAATCAGCTTATCAGGTGGTAGAAGCCTCCATGCAGGAGGGTGGCTCTCACTGACCTCACACTTGTAATTGAAAACACAGGTTAGAGGTGGGGACTCCCCAGCTCCTCATAGCCATTTTTACCCAAATATCTCCTTAGTGTATTGCTATCACATCTACATCTCACCAGTCTACTTAGACTCTGAGGTTTAGAAATCTTGGGTTCATTCCCCAGAGGCTGAAAGAAAAAAGGCAATTTTAAGTCATAAAAAGTATAAAATATAAAAGTATAAAAATTAGGAAATAGATACCCAATCACAGAACCGAACCATTCTGATCTTCAGCTTACTTATGGATCAGTAGATACATTATAGTCTGGAGAAATGGTAACTGATCTTGTATTGGAAAACTTAATATGATTTCTTTGAACACCAATGTCGTGGCTTGAATAGGAATGGCCCCCATAGGCTCTTATATTTGGATACTTTGTCACTAGGGAGTGGCACTAAGTGACAGGGCCTAGGAGATGTGGTCTTGGAGAAAGTGTGTATTGGGGATGTGCTTTGAGGTTTCAGAAGCCCAAGCCAGGCTCAGGGCCTTTCACTCTCTCTCTTGCTTTTGGCTATGAATCCAGAACTCCTCAGCTCCTTCTCCAACACCATATCTGCCTGTGTGCACTAGGCTTCCTGCCATACAGATAATGGACTAACCTGCAAGCCAGCCCCAATTAAATGCTTTCCTTTATAAGAGTTGCTGTGGTTATGGTGTCTCTTCACAGTAAAAGAAACCCCAAGTAAAACACCTGCTGCTCAAAAATCATGGAAAGGGGCATTAACATTAAAAGGGACTTGAAATCACACTGAAAATTCCTTTATGTTATATATAAGAAGAAGATGTTGGAAAGGGGTGGTGACTAAGCAGATCAGATAAATTGCTTAAGGAGAAAATGAGAACAAAGACCTTCCAGTTCCCACACCCAGCCTGGGAACAGGAGTGCCATATCTGGCCACACTGAACTTGACGCACATGGCCTTGATTATTAGTGCTTCCAACCAACTGGCTGTGTGAATTGGAGCAAGCTCTGTGCCTTCTCTGTTTGTCTGCTCAGCTAGAGAATGAGGATAATCACTGAAGCTGCCTATCCCACAGGGATACTGCAAAGAGTCATGAAACCATATTTGTGAATGTATTCTACACTGTGCAGGATAATGGGAACCCTATGCAATGGATGGTGGATTCTGCACCATTTCACTGCAGCAATTGGCAAGCATTATTGGTTGTCATTGTAGAGGTGCACATTTGTCATCCTAGACACAAAACCAGACACAGTATGAGTGAGCCCAAGATGCTGGCACACTAACACGGCACAGCCTAGAGTGGCTATACGCAGCCCCGAGGCTATACATGGCCTCGGAGAAGCATCCAACAAAGGAATCCACATGAACCTTGGCTCTTTGTTGTCCTTCAGATCATTGTTTCTCTGGAGATGGAAGGGTTCATTTGAGTTTACTTACCTGAAAGAGTAAAGTAGAGGCTAAAAGTTCTTTTGTCCAATCATTTTCTCTTTGAGGTCATTATCACATGGCTAACAGCACCACCTAAAACTCACCCGTTATACTCGGAGTCAAAGAGAGGAGTTGAATATATTTGGGATCTTCCTTGCCACCAGCAGAACTTAGGACATTGTTAATATTTATCAACGATCGATGGCATGGCTCTCAGGAAGCCTTTGGGTGTTTTTGAAAAAGAGATGGGCCAAAAGTTGTCCTTTGTATGCTGACTGGGAAATTGCTTTCTCCTGTCTCTTCCTGCACACCCCCACCTTCAGGAAGAAACCTGTCCATCTTTGAGCATTTAGCCGCAGGAAAAGATGTTGCAGGGACAGATTTGCAATGACTCATAGGAAAATAAAATGTAAGTTTAAAAATGCTTCAGTTCCTTGGATCTGCCTGACTCTTCTCTTCGCCAAGGAGGGTGACTCAGGCTGGGCCTGTCTAGGTATAATCAAACAAATGTAAGGCAATGGTTTGGCCATTTGAGTACACCCTGGACTAACTATGTGGAACTATTTTAATGATCTCAAGTAAGTTGGAATGGTAAACTCTTTGTGCTGTCTGACTGGATAGCATCCATATGACATGGTCTTGGATAACAACAGTAGTTACTATGATTTATTGAGTGCTTATTATGTGCCAGAAATCCTAAAGCATTGGATTTCAATTATACATTAGACCCAGTTTCACCATGAACTTGTACACAACACATATCTGTATACAGACAACTGTAAGTTTGTGAGAATGTAACACAAAATGCACAGTAATATTTGGTATTCAACTCAGCATTAATTTGTATTCCAAAATGCAGCTTTGGGCTCTTTATATTGATTTTATGACTCATAAATGAATTGCAACTGACAACTGAAAAACTGCTACATTGTACAAATTTATTCCTCCTCGTAACAGTAACCGTTTAAGATACACACTCATAGTAGATTCCATTCAGCACAGAGAGCGGGTAATCATAATCAGGGAAGGTAGGGTTTGCAGGTAGCTAAAATGCTGAAGGAGAAATAGAGGGCAGTCAAGATGCTAGTGAACTCAAGAAGCAACTCTCCTTATGTTGTGGAATATTATTTTAAGATGTGTTACACTTGTGTATGTTGTGGAACACTTGTTTTAATGATGCAAAGATGTGCTGCATTCTTCCATGTTACAATATTTAACTCTGTGAAACTGTGTTACTTTGCCTGTCTAAAATATCAGATTGGTCTACTAAAGAGCTGAACAGCCAATGGCAAGGCAGGAGAAATGATAAGCGGGGCTGACAGGCAGAAAGAATAAATAGGAGGAGAAATCTGGGAAGAGAAGATCAAAGCAGAATAAAAAAGAGGAGAGGAGAGTGCTGGGGGCCAGCTACACAGCCAGACATGGAATAAGAAGTAAAGAAAAGATATACAGAAATAGAGAAAGATAAAAGCCCAGAGGCAAAATGTAGACAGGATATTTTAAGTTAAGAAAAGCTAGATAGAAATAAGCCAAACTAAGGCTCAGCATTCATAAGAAAGAATGTGTCCATGTGTGATTTATTTGGGAGCTGGATGGTGAGGCCCCAAAATAGTAAAGAGCAAAGAACAAAGAGTAAAGGAAAAAAAAAAAACCTGCTGCCTCACCTCCTTGTGAAAGTAAGAAGGATCAAGGGGAAATCTGGTAGCAGCAGAGAACAGGAATAAGGCCACCTGTGGGCAATGCCTACCAGGATGTGGGCACAAGAAAGGAGGGAGCTGGAAAGGGGGGCTGGCCTGGAAAACTGGAACCCAGAGGAAGAGTGTCTCAATTGGAGACACCTTGTAAGAGGAAACGTAAAAACAAAAAGAATCAAGTTGGCTTGGCTTTTACCCATAGTCCTATTTTACCCCCCCACCCCCACCCCACCTCCATAGGTTAATCTAGTCAGCAATGAGTGAGTGGAACTACTGGATTCTGGGATTAGTTGCTTTGATACAGAGACAAACAAGCCAATAGCATCTAGATAGCAATAGGAACACTTTCACAGTCATGGCAGCTTCCTTGTGATTACACAAGCCCCACACATAGGATCCCACAGTTAATTTGATTCTCTAGGCAACCAAAGATCGGAAATTCTCCGAGTCTTACAAAAAAAGGTTGTATTCATTTTGGACTAATTTGTGTCACTAATTATGTGGCTGTTACAATATGAATCATTGTTATTCCAGACATACCAAGAGTCCTGTGGCTTAGATAGTTTAAGTGACTTAAAATAGCCTTCCTGGAGGGAATGGAAATGATTAAAATACATTGTATGAAATTCTCAAAAAAAACTTAGTAAATGTTCAAGTACATAAAATCATTCCAGTATTAAAGGTGTTAACAACCCTTTGAAACATAAAAGGTGTTGAATACATAAATGGACAATAGGAAGGGATAAGGATGGAGGAAAAGACAGACAGAGAAAAGCAGTGAGGAGGAAGGGACTAAATGCCTAGGCAGGACTAATTCTTTCTATTTAGACACAGGGTTCATGGGACCCTGACACAAGACAGAGACTGACAAGCTTGCTCCATATTGTAAGCATGGCTACTAGAGTCTCAAGAGGGTTGCTTCACCAAGGTAGGGTATCCTCCCCTTTCTCTAAACCATATCCAGCACCAAACAAGCTCAAAGCAGCCTCTACATCAGTGTCTGGCTACAGCTTTAGGTCCCTTCTGCACAAGGTCATCCTGGACATCTTGCCATAAGGACAGTCAGTCCTTCACCAGTCTGTAGCTGGTAGGTCATGGATTTGTCCATATGTGGAGTGCTCCCACCTGGCGTAGCTGTCATATGGCCAGGAGTGAAACTCACAGGGAAGGCAGAACCAACACAGGAGAACAGGAGAGCATGAATGTATAGTCAGGGAAAGGGCAAGTATAGGTCATGAAGTGCCCAAGAGGGAGGATTATGGGCTTCGAAGAGTGGGGAAAGTGAAACAAGAAAGCATCCTGGATGCTCTCAGGCCTAGGTCTATACATTTTCAGTAAGCCATGGATCCCTTCTATCCACTTAAAGTATGAAGAACCAGAGGGGAGAGCTGTGCATATACATTCTCTGTTCTACATAGAGAGGGGCCAAAGCCTTTCCCCACAGCCCTCAGGGTGATTCCCAATATTCCCTTCCTCCCACTCCATAGCACAAAGTATAACAGCCTTGGGGAAGCTATGAAGGATGGCTGAAAGTACCCAAATAGGATTTCTCCTGCTGCTTCTGCTCAACAAGTAGCACATACTTTCTCCTTAAAAACTGCACCACAAAATGCATGGAAAGGATAAGCAAAAATGTATGCTGATTGACTTAAATGGTCAACTTCCTCATCAGTTCTTCAGAAAAAATTGAAGGGCTGAAGTCTGCTCCACCACAGCCTGCCCTCTCTCATGAGGTCCACAGATGCAGACACAAGAGTTTCCTATAAAACAATCTCCACAGCTTCACTGTCCTGCCTAATTCTGGTTTTACTAACAATTAGTTTGGGAACAAAGCCAAGCAAGTTGGCAGGAGTATCTCCAAGAGAACACACTTAATTCAAAGGAGTGGAAACATAAGTGTTGTAAATTTTGTACCAGTGATGCCACACTTCCATGAAGAGGTCAACATGAGATCTCTGCCTTATGTATTCTTATGACGGCCAAGGAAGGAGTTTTATGACCCTAGGAAACAATATATTTACCTTTCAGCTTCATGTAACAATATAAAATACTGCTGGTTAATCCTCATTAGCACCATTTGCATTTCACTTCATGAACACGGTGTCCCTTGTGATCTGAACACATACTATTCTATATATTGCTTCCCTCTGGCTCTAAACTTTAGCTGCACAACCAGGAAGGTCAAATCAGCAGCCTCTGTAGCCAGGCTATAGATTTTAGGTCACTGCTAAAGCCTTTGCCCCACATTATCCTACAGCTTCTTCTATGATTAGGCAGAGCAATACAGCTCAAGGCAACCTCTGTAATTAATCTCATACCAAGTCTAGATAAAAAAGGGGGAACTATATCTGGTGAGTGCCTGGAAGTGAAGTTTATTATGAGTATTTCCCTTCACTTTCTGTCCTTTTCCCAGGCAAGCTCATTGGATTGTTTCCCGGTTCCATTTTGATTATTAATAAGTGTCACAGAATGTTAGTGGTATTCATATTTCTGAACAAGACACGGGGTAGAAAAGGAATAGCTAGCCAGCTTGCCAGCATAATAAAGACATGGCCAAGAAGAAGTAGGTGCCTCTTGAACACTGACAACATGGACCAGAAGGCCACCTATAAAATTATCATCACCAGCAGCACTAAGATAACTCTTCAAAAACAGGGATAACTTTTCTAAGAATGTGGACTGTATGCCTATTCATCAAATTGCCCATGTCAGTTGGGAGAATGATGATGCAATATATCCTGGTCAGCAGGATAACTTACACTGAAGTTTTTAATTTATTTTATTTTATTTTTCTTTTTGGCCACTCTTCATTGTTACCACCTGCCTTTCCATTTCATTTCTTCAAACATCTCTGTATATTACAGTTCTAATCGTAAGAATTACAATTAGAGGAAAAAAGAAAGGGTACACAAAGTTGCCTGGGCAGGAAGGTGGAGTGGATTTGGTAGGAGTTGGGGGATCTCTGAATATTATCAAAATGCAGTATATGAAATTCTCAAAGAATTAATAAAATATTTGTTAAAAGGAATCATTTTGAGACAAGAATCTTTAGAGAGTTGTATCTGTGGACATTTGTATAACTAGGCAGGTTTGCAAGATAGAGATTAGCCTCCTCTCTGTCTGATGAGATGAACTTTGTAATGTGGAGTACTGAGTGTGGAGACTGGGGGCTATTGGAAAGCCATACAAAGCACACTAACTGCCTCAGAGCCAGCCTTTGGCTCAGTTCCCAGATGAGGCGGCTCAAAGGGATCTGTCAGCTACACCATTCAGCTTGTGTCAGCCACAAGAACCGAGGGGACTCTGTTTGATCATATTGTAGTGTTGCTTCAGGAAGAAGAGATGCTTTAAAAGGAGAGCATGCCCTTGTCCAGGGTCATCATTGAAAAAGGACCGAGAGATTCTCACTTTGCATTCACCAGCACACAAAAGAGCAGAGGTCTCTCACAAAGTGTTTCTTCAAGAGGAAAAGAACTGCTGCTCTCAGTTGCTCCCCAGTAAATTTCTTCCTTTTTCTTTTCTTTTTCTTTTTCTCTTTCTTTTTCTTCCTTCCTTTCTTTTTTTTTTTTTCTTGCCAGTTTTCTGGATTGTTACCTCCATAAAACAATGTTGATTCAATTGCTCTCCACACCCACTCCCATTCTTCAGCCCCTTCTTCCTTTGACCTCCCCCAGCCCCTTTGTGTCTGAATGCCCTTTTTACTCTCTCCTCCGACCTTCTCCCTCACTTTCAGGACTCCCAGAATCTTCTCATATTCACCCATTTGGACAAACAAGCTCTTTCGAATGTCCTGCCTGTTTTAGAGGAAGATAAGAAGTCTGATGATACACAGTCATCTCTTCACACCTATCATGTTTCAAATAGCACAGTGGGTCTGCAAGTCTTAGTTCCTTTCCATCCTTACACTCACTCTTCTACACAGCAGAGTGAGTTACGACAGGCACAGGAGAAAGCCGAGCTTGATGCAGGGAATATGTGCCATTTATCGGAAGCTCTACAACTAGAAAGTGAGAGAAGCGGCTTGGGCGTGTGTTAACAATGCTACACTGGAGACTGCTGATAGTAAATGAGGCAATGCACAAGCCCATCATTCTTCATCATGATCCAATGATTGAGGACTTTAGGCGGAAAAGGGGCATATTATTAATACATATACATTTGAGTTGGTCTCAATTACTCTTGAGTGTAATAGGTTTATTTTCCCCTTAAGCTCCTTTGAGTTAATAGAGAAGCTGTAGGGAACATACCCCAGGAATAGACACATAATGCCCCGCTTGTATTTGACTTGATGATGAAGTTAGCAGGGCCTTGGCTGAGATCCTAAGGTATGGCTCTGAGTGGACTTCCATATGCAATGTAAAGAACCCCTAACTATGAAGAAAGCATTCTCACCTCATTTTGCCATCTGTTGAAAGCTGACAGCTCTGGGATTGGATTTGTCCATTGGTAAGGCCTAAGTTTTGAACTAGATAATTGCAAATGTTCCTTACAATGATTGTAACCTTTTAATAATGTTTTAATTATTTAACCCCCAACTCTAGTATTTTGCTGAGGCAGTACAAATAGACTAAGACTATAACCCCAATTTCACTTAGAACTGAAGTCTCCATTGTCAGGTAATGTAGCACATTCCCAGACTTGAGGTAATAATGCATAGAAATCTTCAGGCAGTTGTCATTCTGCTATCTACACTGGACATTTTTTCTGGGTTTGAAATTTTCATGTTATTATATTAATCTGGATATACTTACATATTTGTATATTCATAACACTATGGTGGGACAACTTATTAGCTAGAATATAAATATCCATCAAGAAACTTTAATAATTCATGACCAGCTTTTTAAATTGTTATTGTTTAACAAACAATAATATATATCTATACATATACATTTTATATACATGCATAAAACATATATACATAAACACACACACACACACACCCACACACCTTGCTGATTTCAGGGCTGAACACTTGATAATGGATAACCAATTAGAAGTCTCCTATCTAGGGATGACTAATTTTTCCTCTCTCACCATCCCTTAGTTTCCTGTAGTTCTTTGTTTAGGGGTAGGATAGTCTGAGAGAGAGTGAGGGCAGGCAATGTGAGGAGTTGGAGGAAGTAAAGGGAATTATATAATTATATTTTAATAAGAAACTTTTAAAACCTTTATAAACCTTCAGTGGAAGTAGACACTAGCATAGCGTTGAAGACTTGAGCCTCTGGTGGCTAAGTAGGCATATGTGTTTCAAAAACCTTCAGGGTGACTTTAGAGGAAAGAGAGACTGATGCTTTTAATTGGGCAGTCACCTAAGAGAAGCTTGGCACTACCTCTGAAATTCACAAGATTGACATGCTCTAGCATATGAATCTAAATGTAGTCCACAAAGATCATGCATTTTATCAATTACCTGCAAGAATTTCATGAGCCACCTTATGCATCTTTACCAAGGTGGTGGCTGAAGTCATGAATAAACTAAGTAGCACTGCTATTTATTGTTCAGAATTTTGGATTAAAGAACTGACTTACAATAAAAAAAAATAAAGAATGATTAACTGTAATTCTTAATGGCCTTGGCACAGCTGGAGCCAAAAAAATAAAAATCAATATACAGAAGTCAAAGAATATCAATATGCATATTTTCCCTAGGAAAATTCCCCAGGAGTTCTGTTGGGTTTCTTATTCTTGTCTTTTAAATGCCAACTGAGAATGAGCTGTCATTTTTATCTTCACTTTATGTTAACTGAAAAGAAATGCCAAATGGAAGACAAATATCTACCAGCACCCAAAAATTACTGTTACTGTTTGCTATTTTCTTATATGTCCTATTTTGAGACTATAAATAAATCCTGAATCATTTCTACTATAAAACACAACATACAATTAAACCTCAATTAGTCATTTTACTTTTAATAGACTCCCAAATAAATAATAGCTTATTAAAATTTAAGTGACCTCCAAAAGGACAAGTAATGGAAGAAGAATCAGATTTTAGGCTCCCTGATGTAGAAGTGCAGGTTTTAGAAATGTGCCAAGCTAATTATGCGTTTTTCAACAATTAAAACTACTAATTCTCACCTTTCCTGGCTTCTCTCTCCCTCTTTTTTTTCTTTTATTTTTCCCTACTAGGAATGTGTTCCTAAAGGACAGTTTTTGTAATATGAATCACAGCTCTGGTGAGAGATCACAGACTCGCTGAGTTACTCTTATGGAAAGGTAACCTAAGGCACCAATGTCGACCTTATGGTCTTCTCAGAGAACAAACGGAATGACTATTAACATAACTGTCAAATTCAAATTGCCCTGTACCTTGCAACCAAATATGATGGGTTGAGTGCAAAGCTCAAACAGTCCTCACCAGCACTTTAGGAACTAGTTCCACACACACCAAGCAAGGGAAGCACAGGGTTGCTTTTAACATAATGGCCTTAGGGAATAAAAGAAGCCTGGAAGTTTCCTTTGGGAGGCTTTAGGTATTCATATAGCAGCTTTGCTCAGAGCTGGGCATATTCATGAGCACCCTCAGTGAAGAAGTACACTCCTGAGCATGCCCAAATTAAGGCCACAATTTAGGAAGGTGGTAGACATATTTGGGGACATGTTTAGCTTTAGGTCATGGAGCATATGCCTGAAAGGTAAAAGTCATGGGCAGGGAAGCATTTGAGCATGCATGGCTTGTATTGCAAAGTGCTAGATAAAATAAAGGACACTTGACAGGTGTGTTGATATGAGTCTGCCCCTAAAGATACCTGTGTAGCTGAGCTAACCATCTCAAGCTGAATTTGCTCACCATTTTGCTTCCTGAGTATCCCCGGGATGCCTTGCCTATGTTTAGTGTTACACATTCAAATTTTATTCCAGAACTAAAGAAATGGCTAAGCTGTTAATAGCACCCACTGCTCTTGCAGAGGACCTTGGTTCAATACCCAGCACTCAAATACCATCTTGTAACCATCTATAACACTGATAGTAGTGGATCTAACACCCTCTTTTGGCTCCACAGGCACCAGGCACAAACATAAATGCCTACAAAACACTCATACATATAAAATAAATAAATCATAAAAGAAATACAATCCATATGGTGTCCACTTAACCCCAAAGTAAAACTGTATGTAGCTATATGCAAAGCTGTTTGGCTGTTCATAAAGAATGTTTGACCAGTATGATTAAATCCATGTGTATGTTAAAAGGTAAGGCTCAACTCAAAGAACAAATTGTCTCTCCCATGAGCAAAATCTGGAGAAACTAAAGAGATACATGTAAGTTTCCACAGTTGTTTACTGACTGAACGCATCTAAAGTAGTTATTTAGTTTCCACTTGCACGAAGAACTTTGGTGCCTCTCTCTTTGATTCCACTTTCCCTTCTCTAATTCCGAGTCCCAAGAGAGAAGTCAAACAAGGCCCTTTGGCATAGTTAATTCACATCAAAAACGGTTCTCCATCGAGGAGATGATTAAATTTCCAGATAAATTTCCACCATTCAAGCCATTCAAAAGAAATCTGCTACAGCACAAGTAGAAGGGTAGAATGTGCGTTTGGAAAGTGGCCCTACCCAAAGTCACCTGAGGGTTTGATGTTCCCTTAGCCTCCCTTTTGGAAAAAAATAAATTATTGATGATAACATATTCATAATTGGTGCACATTTGTTAAGAGTATAAATAGTTAGAACATTAAGAATTGTATTCCTATTTATAAGCCTTGCAAGAGTTCACAGAATGTGGTTTAGATGTTGTTTTATACATAATAAGATGAAGATTCAGGGGGTTTTGGAAAACACTGCTGAAGTGTGAAAGTGTTTATAATGTACAGTTGTCTAGGTCCAAAGAGTAATTCATTAGTACCACAACAGCCATTTTAAAATGCTTCTCTCTTTTTTATCTTTTCTCCCAAAGAACTCTTTAGATGCAATCTTCTTTAGAACCTGATGTTAGCAACAGATAAAATCCCTGAGAGGCTGGGGTGGCAAACACCCTACACTCAGCTCTGCCCATCTGCTTCCATCCTATCTTCTTCACAGTTCTGCAGCAAAATGGAGACATCTTTCGAGACCCATGCATCTGTCTTCTCACTTTCATAAAAATGCCTCTATGCTCCACTCTGCAAGATGAAGTCCCCAAAAGACAGCAAGACCGTGTGATTGTAGAGGAAGCAAGCTGTGAAGAGTTGTGGAAAGCCTGTAACCTAAGACTCTTACTGTACAAGAGGAAGAACAGTATGTACTCTAAGCCAGCAAATGGCAAGGCTTGGCTCAGGGTCATCTGACTCTCAGCCCTATGTCCTTGGTGAACTTTGTACAACAAGAAGCCTCATAAATACTTAATCTTTCTGATGGGCCAGGTGCTTTCTGATTTCTCTCTGTGTGTGTGTGTGTGTGTGTGTGTGTGTGTGTGTGTGTGTGTTTTGCATGACAGAAGGTTCATCAGGCATCTCCCTTTATTGCTCTTCATCTTAGTTTTTTAGGCAAGGTCTCTCACTGAAGTGACTAGAATGTTCTGATTCAGCTGTACTGACTGGTCAGCAAAGCCCATAGATCTTAGCTTCTTTTAAGAGAACTAAAATCCTTTAGTTCTCTCTCCCTTTCTCCTTCCCTTCCTCTCTCCCTTCTTCCTTCTTTCTCTCCCTCCCTTCTTCCCTCCTTCTCTCCCTCCCTCCCTCTCTCCCTGCCTCTCATTTTTTATGTATCTAAAGTTGACCAAAATAGGTTGTTGCACAAAGTTATATATTATTCTATTTGGGGGTATAATTTAATAGTCAGAAATGGTCTATCAGAAAATGCCCTAATAAAGTTACAATGTGGATAAATATATTCTGTGGCTATAATAAATATACTTGCTTGTCCCTTGCTCTGCTTATTATGTCCCTAAAAATATGTCACTTATACCCACTAGCACAATCACAAATGTATTCTTGTGGCAATACACTCAAAATAACATGGTAAATTATTATTGTCTTCAGATTCCCCTAAACCTGTATTATTGGGACCCTGTGTCATCAAATACTACACATAGTCAAACAACTACAACCCTACTGTTGTAGTTGACATTGGCAATGTCTGCTTCTAGAAGATACTTTATCATTTATTTCAGCTCTTTAGATTTCGTCTGCCATTAGCCAGATGTCTTTGCCCCAAACATCTTTATAGTCAATGGAAAAAGGCTTAAATTTGTCTGATGCCTTCATATCTAAACAATAGTTTTGCGTCTCTACAGCTATGACTTGTCCCAAAAAAAGAGTTTTTTTGTAATGAAAAAAAAAAGTATGTGGCATTGGGAAGGAGAAGGAGGGGGCACCAAGGTTTGGGGACAGACTGCTCATTTTGCCAACTACTGAGCCTACAGCAACCAATCTAAGTGATGGGAAATTCAACTCCTTAATCTGTAACTAGGTTTTAAGCCAACAGCATCTAGCAGCCTGTGACAATCAAATCACAGGAGTTAATTACATTTAACAGCTTTGTGTATTGTAAAGTGCAATATAAACATTGCTTTAAGTTTATCACCATTTTATAAATGTTGCCCACTGTCTCTGGTACAGATGGTGTTGGAAGAAATGTGACTACCCTTGAGGCAGAAAGGAGAAATGGCATGAGGACTTGTAGAAAGAGAGGGGTGCATACTAGGAAAGGGAGAGTAGATGGAGATGAGAATGGGAGAAAGTACCCCTAATCAGTCTCTTGTCTCCCCTTGCCATCTCTTTGGTTTAAGCATCTATATTCTACCTCTATCCCCTGAGGTCACTCTCACACCTGTAGTAGAAGGCTGTTTCTCTCAGTTACTAACCCCTATTTAGAAAAATCTCAACACATGCATGTTTTTAGTTTTGCTGTTCTGGTTCAGCTGAGGTTTAAGCAGTCTTCTCACTTTTTGTTTGAACCAGAACCAGCCTTGTCTCCATCTTTCTTCAGCCCCTGAGGTCCTGTATGGCTTGTGATCAAGGTTATTATCAACTAACTTGAAGTGTTAGGCATCAGTTTCTCATCGTCAATCTCTAGTTTGCTTTACCTTGCATTCGCTTCCACCATGTTCTATTCCTGTCCCATTACTGTCCTCCTGCCTTTCTCTAATTCTTCTTAATAGGGGCCAGGACATTCAGTTCTATTGACTGCATGGGATTGCTCAATGCTAATAAGAGGACATGTTCACTACATACTAAAACCAACTGGCCACAGGCTGTCACTACATGCCTTGCAATACTTCAGATGCTCTCACTACATACATGCAAAGATCCATGCCTCTACAATGTGGAGTATGGCTATGAAGACTGAGAGGCAAAATGGCTATGCACCCTGCCCCTCCCCCCACGATAGTGTTTATAATTGACATTGAAAATCTTTAAGAAAATCTGGATTTTTTTTTAAAAATTTCAAATCAGCACACATTTGAAATTTATGTTTTGTGGCCCCATTTCAATGTAGCTTTATTTCATCAGAATCTTAAGCAAATTTAACTTGTGGTATCTTTACTAGTCCTGATCCAGGTGACAGGATCTCTGAGCTATCTTTGAGCAAAGCACAAACGTGAGTTGGTTACACTGACAAAAATCCCTGGGAGTTAAATGCAGAGTCTCAAGAGACAAACAGTTTGAAAGTGACCCTTTCTGCAAACGTTTTACATGAGAAGTGGTCCTTAGTGATACTAAGTTTAAGTATCTAAAAGCCCAGGAAACTGAATGAGGCCATAGTTCACAGATTCAAGACTTCAAACATTTCCAGGACACAAGAAAGAACAATAAATCTGACATGCTTAATACTTGGGAGATTTTCAAATCTCACTAAGGCATACTTCTCAAGACTGAGTTTAACAACAACATGTCTAGAAAGAAATTCCAAAGGGTGTATATGCATATGTACACACACACACACACACACACACACACACACACACACACACACACACACCATGTGTCAAGCACATCAAATTCCAATTTCAGTGGCTATTGCTATGGACAGTCAATGGTGTGGACGTCTTAGCTTGACATATGATTTAAGCACATTGTTTCTAAAAACTATTCCATTCTGGTCTCTGATATGAGCTAATTGACAAATCCAATGGAAATGTTTGTGCCTTCACTGTGTTGACTCTCCATCATGCTGTCATGATACATGACTCTCTCGACTTCCTATTACCGTCGTCCTCACTACTCTCATTCTTTGTGGTTTCCTTCTGAATCAGCAGTTAACTTGGGATATTTTCAAGGCTGTATCCAGACTTCTCTTATATTTCCTAGCTATGGTCTTTACCTGGATGATCTCATCCATCCAATTAGCTTTGTATGCATCTATATTCTAATGACTTCCAAATGCTCACCTCTAACCTGATTTCTTTCTTCACTGAGTCCTAGCCCTTCCAGGCAATGGCTTACATCCTAAATTGGATGTATGGGCATCTTGAATTAATAGCAATCTCATCTTTCACTAAGTCTCTTTCCCATATCCATTGTGTCATAGTGCAATACTACCATTCATTCAGTTATTTACACCACAGGCAGGTGTAACCTTTGTGACTCTTTTTCTGTCTCTAAGTATAGCAAATTAGTTGGCAAGTTTAGTTGACTATACTTCCTAAAAATAAGCCCTGGGACTAGGGCAAAAAAATAGCAAAACAAATACTAATTTCTTCCTGTCATTTGCACTCATCCTCTACTTTATTTCAAGTCTATAACTTTCAGCTTTTCACTTATTTTGAACACAAAACTAGCCCATCTGGTGCCATTGTTTCTTCTCTTACCTTCCCACAGAAAAACCAGAATATTCTCTGCATGGAAGTTGTGTCACATCCTGCTCAATACTTACTACCTTTGGTTTTTGAGTTCAGTTTCAAATAAAATGTTTTATTTTACCCTTTTCCCTCACATGATGGATGGACTCGGGCTACACTAGTTGGGGTTGGCCTCACCTACAAACTCACTTCTTTCCTCTCTGCCTGGAATGTTCTAATGAGTACAGCTGGATCCTTCCTGTTAATGAGACCTCCAGTTTCAAAGGTCCCCACCTCAGGCCTCTCTCAGACAGTTGATCTAAAGCACATTACTTCCTATGTTCTTCTACTACAGGCAACCTTGTCATTTAGCCTCAACCCATGGAAAAAAGGAAGTCCAGGGTTTATAATATTTCCTCACAAACAATGGAGGGGAAACTGTTTCAGTTTTTCTGTCCTAAGCTGATATTTTTATTAATGTTGCTATTACTATATATGAAATGCAGTCAGTAACCCATGCAATGACTAGTCAACTCTGTTGCAAGTTCTTTGTTCAGAACAAACTTACAAATAGTAGGTTTCAGCCTAGTAATAAGACACAGGGTTATTGACTCTTTCTGAAGGATTACTAAAACTCATTATTCTCCCTGTCTGGACAATTAAAGAGAAATTCTGTAAACCTATACCATGATATGCATTTTATAACATTATGCCCATTTCTGAAAATAATTTAGAAGCACTTCAGTTACCAGTAGTATGCAGACAACTTAATATGCCTTTTTTGTTGTTGCTCAGTACTATATAGGTTAGATTCTGAGCCTTGCACTTGGTAGGCAAGGACTTTGCCACTGAGCTACGTATTTCACTCCTAAATGCTGCCTTCTTATTTCATGTAAATGCTTGGAGGGACTCAAGCATCAGGTTTGCAGATGTTTGGGACTCTTCCTGACGACACCACATTGTCATCTGCACAGACCTGAGTTAAGGCAGACAGCCATCAATGTGAATCCTGCCTCTTGAGAGCAAGTTTGCACTGATATTATAGAGTGCTGCAACTGAAAACCCAAAGCAATGGAATTGAGGGCACTTTTCTTTTAAAATAACCATCATTGTGGTCTCTGTTCCCAAACATTCAAGCAGCTGCTTTAGGGGAAAAAAAGTCTCTTTTTTTAACTTGCAAGACAGAAGATGAGCATCTTGCCAAGTTTGCAATCCTGAGGAGGTAGATCTAAAGGGAAAATTGGAAGGCAAGCACTTATCTAGACATCTCCAGCAACAGCTTCAGATAGTGTGATAAAATGCCATTTACCTCCATGAGTCAGATCACCCTAGCTCCCAGTCCATGCTATCTGCTGCTTTCCAGATGAACTTCAAATAAAATGCAAACTCCTTTCACCCAGAGACTAACGTTAGATCCCTTTTGGCAAAGCAATTTCAAGTTGGGAAATGAGCAAATCTCCTTAATGGTCTCCACTAAGCTTCTTGTCAGTGTGCATTATTTCTTTTTGACACTCAGAAATATGTGTTTGGAGGTCAGGGTGTTTTAAAAGCCTTATGTATTTGGGAAATTTTCCATTTAAATTTAATTTTTACCTGTTAATTTTTTTTGTGGAAAAAAACCCCACAACAACAACCCTGTGTTTCTCAAATACATGTTGACTTGCATTCTCTAGCTATCTAATTCAGACGTGGAATTTTTAGGAGTATGTTGGGAGGAAAATTAGGTACAAGCAGGCCCATTATTCTATGACCATACATATTGCCACCAATAATTCTAGTGTAGTCAGCTGTTACGTTTGTTTACTGCTTTCTTTGTTTATAGTCTGTCTGTCCCTCTAGCTCTTTCCTTCTGTGCATTTTCTTCTTTTCCTCCCTCCTTTCCTTTTCTCCTCACCTCTCTCCCTCTTTGCTTTTCTCTCCATCTGGCCATCTCTGTAGTGATATATTATTTATAATATATTAAATAAAGTTTGCCTGAGGATTCAGAAAGCAAAGTCAGCCATAAGCCACAGAAGCCAGGCACACACCTCTAATGCCAGCAGCCAGAACCTAGGAAGCAGTGGCACACACCTTTAATCCTAGGGCTCAGGATTAAGAGGTAGCCAGATCTCTCTGAGTTCAAGCCCACCCAGGAATACAGGAGATTGAATCAGTCTAAAAGAACAATAGATCATACACCTTTAATCCCAGCACTAGAGGGGTATAAAAGATAGAAACAGTGTCTTTAGTATTCAGTAGAAGGTATTCATACTCCAGGCTGAGGCAGGGTTGAGAGACTGTGGAGACAGGATCATCTCATTCAGCCTGAAGTAAAGCTAAAAAAGCTGGTGGCCAGCTACTTTGTTTCCCTGATCTTCACCTTGAACCCTAATATCTGTCTCTGGGTCTTTTATTTTTCATGTCACACATTTCAAATACTAACGTTCTTTCAGACCTCAGCACATATGACCCTTTTGCTCTCTGCCCTCTCTTTGCTCCATTCTTTTTCATCTCTGATGTGACACTGTCACTGTAGGGCTCTGACTTGCTTCTACTCCAACATGATTTCTGTTACTACCCCATCACTACACATGCCTTCCTCTTATCTTTGATGTAGTCTAGGGATGGGAGAAGAGTGAGTCCTGTAACAGCAGCAAAAGGAACACCTGTTACCCAAAACTTATTTCAGCTCATTTACAGTGTTTTTGATCAAAGAATGTAAAAATGTAAACTTCACAATGTTAAATAGCTATGTATTTTATGTAGTCTCTCTATTACGACTCAAAAATGCCTTTTCTTCCCCTTCCCTAGATACTGAGACCACTGTACAAGTCATTGAAACATACTGTCTTATTAGCATTCAGAGACATACTGTCGTGTTAGCATTCGAAGCTTCTGTTCTAAATCACCCCATTCAATTTCTTCATTGAACAAAACAAGAATTGAGTATAAACTCCCTATTTTAGGTAGGGTTCCTATTGCCATGAAGAGAGACCATGACCATGGCAACTCCTATAAAGGAAAGCATTAAATTGGAGCTGTCTTAGAACACAGAGGTGTAGTCCATTATCATTATGGGGAGGAGTATGGTGCCATGAAGGCAGACAAGGTGCTAGAGAAGGAACAGAGAGTTCTACATCTGGATCAGCAGGAGGCATGAAGTGAATGACACACTAGGCCTGGCTTGAGTTTGTGAGACCTCAATGCCTACTCCCTGGTGATGCACTTCCTTAAAAATAGCCACACCTGCTCCAACTAGGCCACATCTCCATATGAACCCATAGGGGCAATTTTCTTTCAAACCACCACACTGCCTTATCTACACCATAAAAACACAACTTACTTGAGAAACCTTGCTCAGGACTGTTGGTTAGCAATGATGGTGGTGGTGGTAGTAGTGGGTGAAAATGCAGAGGATGGAGAACTCAAGGAAAAGATCCCCAGACTTACACCAGGAAGAACTGAACCCATGCTGCTTTCATATCTTAGCTGTGGTGCAAGGTGCAGGTCCATTTCATTCTACTTCCCACCCATCAAGGCCAGTAAGTGATGTGCTTGTCTCAGGAATGCTCCAAGGTCTTCTTCCTTCTGAAATCCAAGTACACTACAACTCATTATGTCACAAATACCCCTATACTAGGACTGTTTAGACCTTGCTCCACAGTTATGATTTGATGTGGTTTGAGCCTGTATCTAATTCACCAACTTTTGAGGCTAGTGGAAGTTCATAAGAAATAACAATGTGCAGGAGACTAAAACTTGCTGGGTGTTTGCCTCTTTTCTTATGTGCCTTAGGAAACAAGACACTTCTTACTGTGTCATTGTCCCATGGATCCCCAAACAGGTTCAAACAATCAAGTGACTTTCTCAGTTAACAGCCTTTAAAAGACAGATTCAAGGTGTGGACCTGCTGTTGACAGTATAGAAGAGCTTCCTTACAATGAGTGAAATATTTGTAATTTTCTATTCTAGAAAATCTCATTCTGTACCTCTTTCTTCCTGCCTTCTACATTTTTTCCTCATCTCTACATTTTCTCATCTCTATACATATGCTACCTATTCTTAGAGGTCTAAGTCTTAGGTCTGATTGCATGCACTTTCCTGTTATTCTGTCACTCACATTTCCATGTTATCACATTTACTAATAGCAAACAGCATCATATAGCCAAATAGTAACCTCTATTTTGCTAGGGAGATATGTGTAATGTAAATTCAGAATAACTTAAAATGACTATTGTCTCAGATAAAGAAAACCTGGCATTTTCATCCTATGTTTTCATAAACAATGTTGTAAACACTCTTGATATAACCAATAGAAGCAACATGATCATGTTTCAGTTCTACAGACAGAAGCAAAACAACCACACTGAAGCGTTCAAGTTTAACTTCATATAACCCTTTTTGAACACATTATTTCTGTCTACTTAGTAGGTCACACTAAAGCCTTCTTGACAGAGGTACTTTCTTTTAATTATCAAAGCCAATGTAAATCAACACCCAAGAATAAACCATTCTATTACTTTCATCCTACAACTGAGTGGTTGTTGTGGCGTGACTAACTGAGGGAGAACACCAGGTGGAACCACAGGAGTGCATTGCTATCAATCGCCTTTAGCCTTTTCCCCACTAGGCAGCCATGTATGCAAGCATAGACAAAGCCACACAAACATACATACCAATTCTCACCCAGCATAGTACAAACATTTTGACAAGGGCCTAACATCTGCTTTCGTGACAGTTTATAGTCTAAAATAGGCATGTGTAGGAGGAAACACAACTTAGGAAAACGAAATCTGAAACAAACTTTAAAGCCTGGGTTCCAAACCCACTTTACACCTGTCTGCTCTGTGTTAAGGAAGCCATTTCACTGTGTGGCTCAATATACTCTAAAAATAGAGGACTAAGAAGTTAAACCTGATGACTTCTAAATTTTCATCCAGACCTAAATTTCTATGAAATCTAGGAAAGATCAAAAATGGTCTTTTTGCTCAGTGAACCCTTTCTACGTGTAGGACTTCTTTTGGCCAATTAGGATGAGTCTGATGGCTTTCTTCCCACAGTGCTTACTTTGTTAGATATAGTCTAGAACTTATTTTCTATAATTATTTATTGACCAGAAGATGTTTACTGTATGCTCTTTAATTTAATAACTATGAGGACCAGTAGAAGTCATAAAAATTAGATGACATTCAGTGTTTTTCTGACTCTGTAGGTGGACTGCCTATAGATATGGTCACTAAACAGGTTCTATGAAGCACTATGGAGAGGTATTGAAAGTGTCAGTGTCTTTTCGGTGGAAAAGTTTTGAACTTGAAATGAGAGGACATATCCCTAGCAGAACTGACTTCTGAGTAGGACACTGAAGGAAGGTTAGGGATCCCTCCTAATACTCAGAGTAGATTAGGAATAGAATATGACTATAATCATGATTTTTAAAAGTAGCAAGATTTGAAGCAAGTACCTCGGACATCTTATTTTATACTAGCCAACCCTTGTTCATAGACTCATTGTATGAAAGTTTTAGTAATATATGACAATATGGATAAATCCAGAGGACATTATGCTATGTCAGTAATAGTAGGGTAAAAGCCTTCAATTCCAACATATACAAGATATGTCAAATAGTAGGACTCAGAGGTCAGTACCGTTGTTGCCAGGACTGGGGGTGAGAATGGAACAAAGGAGCCATTGTTCATCAGGTATACATTTTCAGTTACACAAGATGTTAAGAACCCCTAGAAAGAATTGTGTTTATAGGAAGCAGTACTGTTGCATATATGCAATATTTTGTTAAGGGGGTATGGTATACACACACACACACACACACACACACACACACACACACACACACACCACTTTTTCTACATTATAGTATATATATATATATATTCTAATTAAACTTAATTAATTAAACTTAATTTAAAATCTTTAGGAAAACTTATTTATCATTTCTTCTCTATACAACCAAAAATATATAGGTTATTACTGCTTATAAGGCTATCTCAACTTGGTACGTTAAGTTTCACCAAATCAAATTTGTAGTACTACTTTTTAAACAATAATATATTAACTCTGTCTTTTGCCTGAATGCCCACCATAATTCATTAAATTATGTTTTGTTAAACTTTCCCTAGCTAAATGCAATAACTTTGATAGTTAGAAAATGTAGACACCCAAGACTAAACAGAAAAATATGCTTACAAGATGACATAGTCACCACAATAAACATCTGTTCGTAGACATTTTTATTTCTTCTTTTAAGGACTCTCAGTTTAGCTGGGCACTGGTGGTACATGCTTTTAATCCCAGCACTTGGGAGGCAGAGGTAGGTAGATCTCTGTGAGTTCAAGGTCAGCCTATGTCTATAGAGATAGTTCCAGGACAGGCTCCAAAACTACACAGAGAAACCATGTCTCAAACAAACAAACAAACAAAACAAAACAAAAAACCAAAAAACCTCCCAGTTCAGATCCCAAGCCCCTTTTTACAAAATGGTTAGTTTTGAAAAAGAGATCCAGTGTACCTACCATTATGACAATATGTGCCAGGAATATCTCAGCTCTGCAATGCCAGCCCTTCAGAGGATGAAGAATGAGGATGGCAATGCAAACTCATCCTGGCCTACCTGGTCAGATCCTATCCTCTCAAAAATAGATATGACAATGTAATTGTGACTCACAGAAATGCCATTAAACCTTTGCAATTCTTGTGAAGTCTTTAGTCTCCATGGAAGAGTTTGTTTTTCTACACAGCTAAGAGCCAGCTAAGATGCAGGCATCCATCCTGCCTTCAAGTGATTCACTTGGTTGTGGCTTTGATTTAACTTTCGTTTATTCAAATTTTAGTAAATTTTAGGTACACAGAACTCAACCTGATGACACCAGACTTTTTTTTTTTTTTGCATCCCTACCTATAGCACTGGACTTCCCTTAAAATGTGAATAACAATTCTTATGTCAGAAACAGTTTAAATCAACCCAATCTGATATAGGATACACTCTATAAAAATGCAATTATAGGTATATTTAATGACATGATATAGAAACAAGTATAGAGTCAGGGCCTTTAAAATAGTGAGATAAAAATCCTCCAGTAAAATGCTAAGGTTGGAATAAATAATTTCTACTCCAAACTAATAAAGGATAGAAAACCACTTCACACAAGAACCAGTTTAGAAGGAAGAAATTGTGAGCATTTGTTTTAAAAATCTGTTCAAGCTGAAGCAATATTATAACCATCAAACAGTATGATATATAAAACAGATGCAAAATACCATTGAAACTAAAAGATATTTCTGGCACATGCAGGAAAATTCTGTTACATAGACACAAATATCTTGAGTGAGCTGAAGATCCCTTCCAAACTTTGGTCACTTACAGGTTTGTGGTGACATACTGTTTATAAAGCCACTGAGATCAAAATGAAAAGCTAGCCACAATCTGTAGAGGCCAAGCAGTGGTGCTACATACCTTTAATCCCAGGACTCAGAGGACAGGCAGATGGGTCTCTGTTAGTTCTAGGCTATACTGAGCTACATGAAACTGATTCAGTCTAAAAGAGAAATGGCTCACACAAAGGTGATCTCAGCACTTGGAATTATGTGTCTTTAATCCCAGCACTAGGGAGGAGTCAGGACAGATATGGCTGGGCAAAGGAATATTAGGCAGGAGGAGACAGAACTGAGAGGATTGCAGGCCAAGGTTTGATAGAGAGCATTTTGCTTCTGAGGATTCGTGGAGACGGGATCATCCATTTCAGTCTGAGGTGAGGTAAGAGCTAATGGCTGGCTGCTTTACTTCTCTTACCTTCATCTTGACATGATATATCATCCCAATATCTGTCTCTGGGTTTAACCATGCTACAGTGGTTCTCAACCTGTGGGTTGTGATCCCCTTGGAGTCACATCTCAGATATCTTGCATATCAGATATTTACATTACAATTCATAACAGTGGCAAAATTATAGTTAGGAAATAGCAATGAAATAATTTTATGGTTGGGGTCACCACAATGTGAGGAGCTGTATTAGAGGATCACAGCATTAGGAAGGTTGAGAACCATTGTCTAGAAAGTAAATACTAAGGTGAAAAACCACTTGGGAAGAATTCCATGGGCTGCTGGGCACCAGTCAAAGTTTAGACTAGTTGCTACACAGACACTTCTGTTCTTCAAGTGAAGTGTTGTATTAAGAGACTAGTGACCAAATGGTTGTAACTTTCTTCATTCATTGGCTTTAAAAAATCTGTGTTTATTATGAAGCCTTCTGGATAGTAATGGATATGTAGTTCACTAACAAATTAAGGATTAATTAATCTCTAAATACTTTCTCTATTTCAGTAGAGGAACTCCTCCAAATGGAAAAACTACTCGTCATAGACTTGTGGTTAACTACTCCTCACCTGCCTTGATACCACACTTAGTAAATGCTTTAACTAGGTAGGGGAGATAGCTCAATAGGTAGAGGTGCTTGCTTCAAAGCTTGACAACCAGAGTTCAGTCTCTAAGATTTACATGGTGCAAGGAGAGTACCAATATCTACAAAGTGTCTTCTATTGTCTACACAAGCTCTAAGAGAGAGCTCTAAGGCGCTCTCTCTCTCTCTCTCTCTCTCTCTCTCTCTCTCTCTCTCTCCCCTCTCCCTCTCTCTCTCTCTCTCTCTCTCTCTCTCTCTCTCCCTCTCCCTCTCTCTTTCTCTCTCTCTTCTCTCTCCCTCCCTCTCTCTCTCCCTCTCTCTCTCTCTTTCTCTCTCCCTCTCTCCCTCTCTATCAACACACCATCTCATACATACACAGTCTCTATCACACACAGACACTCCCTCTCTCTCTCTCTCTCACACACACACACACTCTTACACATTCTCACATACTCACTCATACACACTCACATACACTCATACACATACTTTCACAAACAGACACACACAACCTCACACACACATACTCAAACACACACACATTTACTCACATACACTCACATACACACACTAACACACCCACACCTACACACCCACACACAGCAACAACAACAATAACAACACAACTAGACAGCTCCTTAGCTGTGTATTCTAATTCCTTATGGTCTCTCATTCAGCTCTCTTCAAAGGAGTACTGTAACCATCTCTCTAGCTTCCCAGGCATGCTCCAGGTTGGTCCTATAAAGATATGACTTTGTGACATCTAGATTACCTGCCACTTTATTTAGAATTACTGAGAATAGCATGTTTTCCATAAATGGAACAAATAAACACAAATTTACTCCTGGTGGATCTGATCTATGCTAAAGTCTCAAGGCAGATCCTTGAAGTAACAAATGACATCTTTTAGGATCCTTTTGCAAATGCATTGGACCAATGCTTATATGCAAATCATGGTTTAAATAAACCACTGGAAATATGCACACAACTCTGGTTGTATGTAACTGGCACAAGCTGTAATTTGTGCATTAATATTCAGAATCCAACCCAGCTACTTCAAATCACTGACAGCCAGCTTTGCTTCCTTTATTCATAGACTTTTTTTTCCTGGAAAGGATCAGCATTTGCTGGGAAACTAAATGACTATTTTCTAATCTTGCTTCTGAAACCTTATTTTAAAATTTCAGAAAAGTTTCCAAAAAAGTCTATGAGATAACATTTCCGTAAGTGAACTTATAATGAACATCTTTAATAAGGGTGGAGGGAACTAAAATAGTTACTTCATGTAAGTTGCAAGCAAAGTTTATAGTATAATTTCTAAGCATCCATTATTTCCTGAGTTTCCATAAGGTTAATGGGAATGATGACACCAAATTGGTATATTTTACATGGATCTCAGCCTAAAATGCCTGTTTCTTACTCTGCTTATGTGTTACAGAGAATAGGAAAACTTCAGAGGAGAGCTGCAAGGAAAAGAAAAGTAATTTCTTTGTCTTATTTCATAGTATTATTCATGCATAAATTCTATGCCTCAGTTTCTCTCTATTAGTCTGAGAAACTCTATCAATCATTGTGCTCACAAAAATTCCCTTCACAGATAGCCAAAGGCTTTTCTATTATTGCCAATATTTCTATTCTGTAAGTCTACATGAGAAGCATCTAAACTTCCAAGTAAACTGCAAAAGGCTTGTGCTGACTTGGGTGGTATTGGTACACACCTTTATGCCAGTGCTCAGGAGGCAGAGGCAGGTGTATCTCTGGGTTCAAGGCCAGCTTGATCTACAGAGTGAGTTCTAGGAAAGTCAGGGATACACAGAAGAACCCATCCTCAAAAAATGGTGCATAGATATTGTATAATTTATCTTCTATATGTTCTGTGGCTAACCAGAATCTTAGCATAAAGTTTTGGAACCAAAATAAAACAAAAGAACAAACCCAGATCAACTTCACCCATGAACACTGCTCATCCTTAGTTGTCTAAAGGAAGGGAGACCAGACTATGAAAGGGTGAAGCTCAGAGTGAACAAGGAAATATGAAGCCTTAAAACCAGACAAAATTGTTTTATGTGCATATGTGTGGTGTGTAAGCATGTTCGCATGTCTGGAGACATTTTGATGTGTGTGTGTGTGTGTGTGTGTGTGTGTGTGTGTGTGTGTTAAGGTAAGCTAGTGGTTAATATCACATATCTTCCTCAATTACTCTCCTCTCCAATATTGAGGCTGGGTATCTTCACTTAGACCCAGAACTCACTAATTTGTCTAGTCTCCCCAACCAGTTTGCTTCAGGTACTCCGGTTTCCACCTAAGTGCTGGGCTTACAGGAAGATAGCCACACAAGACCAGCTTTTGTATTAGTGCTGGGATTTCAAACTCTGGGCTTCATTCTTGTGCAGTACATGCTTTACCCCAGTGAACTATTTTCCCATCCCCAAAGTCCAATATTTTTGTTCCTAGTCCAAATACCCCATTGGAAGTACATTGGGATTTGAGATAAGATTTACCACATTATCCTAGAAATAGCCAACCTTTTATTTTATCTACTGCATTTATACAACACAGAGATAATTATGCACAGCTACACAGAAACATATGGATCTTGACCTGAACTTTACATTTGTAACATAATTTGTGTGTAGAACCTAGTTATTTGGCTTAGGAATCACCCTCTTCAACTGATTCATTATTCCCCCTTTAATTTCCGTGAAGTAATGTTTCAATTACCTCACTAGAGGGAGGGGAAGTTAGCCATAGGACATCAATTCCCTGCCCATCAGCTGGTATTCTTAATGCAGTTTTGTGTGTATGTGTGTGATTTTAAACATTCTCACAAATGCATAACAAACTTTACCACAGGTGATTTTTCTGAATATGTTGATTTTAATGGTGGTAATGATGGAGGCATATTCCTGGGTCTTTGCCTTCAGCTGAGAAACAGATTCACATTGTTCAAATCTACTTGTTGACAGGAGGTCAGGAATTGGAAAATTTTAATTTATTTATTCATTTGCCCTTTAGTTTTTAGTAGTGGGTAAAATTAGACACGGGGTGGTGCTGAAATATATTCACTAATAGTTGTGAGCTTTAGAAATTTAAAATGCATTCCATGTTTCAGTTTAATATACAATTAATATACAATGCAACTCTGCTAACAACAATGGGGAAATATGGCAAATTAATTTGGGGGAAGCAAAGTTCTTATATTCTGCTTACACTATCAGTTCTTAAGTCAGACCTTAAGCAGATAATGAATGTGAGAATTATAATAAAAAGTATGTGCAAACAGGTCTCTGGGTCATAAAAAGAGGTAAAGAAATGGGGGTGTCACAATGTAGATATGGGGATATGGTAGGAGTTGAGGTCAGGTGAGTAACCTCAAAAAAATATATATATACATATATATATATATATATATATATTTATATACATACACACACACACACACACACATATATATATATGTATGTATTATAAATGTGAGATGCTTGAATTCATCTCTGTGTGGTCAGGCTGCAACAACATTCTTGGAAAACTGAAGATTAATAACATGGAAACATGGACAATTGGTATATAGCATTCTGCTATCTTCCACTTGAATGATAAACTGTAGAAGTATTCTCTTAGATGATACCTTAAATAAATAAGATGAAGAAAAGCACATTTGCATATGGCAACACGGGATTCCCCAGGGTCATCAATTCTCATCTTAAGCATGGCTCTTGTCAACCACCTCAAACAGTGGTTGAGAATCATTTACCAGCATCTTAGTAGATAATTATTTCTTACCAGACTCTGCATTTTCTTCAAGAGCAATTATCTCTCCCAGAAACACCACACCCTTTGTCAGGATAAAGCAAGTATTACCCAATAAACTAAAAGAGACATTTGTGGTTAAATTCAGAATGACTAGCCTTAAGGGCTTTATAGGATCTGTGTGTCATATATAATATATATTATATATAATATCTGGATAATATAGAGTTAATTAAACATTGGCTCTTTTTATTGATCTGATTCTGTGTTCAAATCATATATCTCACCCACAACTCATCATTAAATTTAAATTTCCCTAAATTATAGTCACTATTTCTCTTTCAGAAGAGAAGAAATAAAGTCTGTTTCTCCAAATACTGTATTGGCTTAAATACTGCATTCAGATCTACATTCTGAAAGAAATACTACATTCTTTCATTTGTCTTCAAGTCAGTCTTTGGCAAGGTTTTGTTTTGTTTTGTTTTGTTTTTCAAGACAGGTTTTCTCTGTGTAACAGCTCTGGCTGTCCTGGAACTCATTTTGTAGACCAGCCTGTCCTTGAACTCACAGAGACCTGCCTGCCTCTGGTGGGACTAAAGGCATGTGCCATAACCACCCAGCTTCTTCTGCAAGTTTTAGTTCTGATTTCTTCTTCCATTTCTTTCTATTAGTTTGAGTTTTTCCTTGTCTTCCTAGGGACTGTTTGATCATAACTGTCCTTACATCCTTGTCCTGTACACCAACTCTCACCCTACTCTCTCTGCAAAGCTTGTTTGTGCAGTACAGTACCATTATGAAGCTCTCCTCTCTTCCAATTGTGTTTGCCAACAAGGGAAGAAAAGAAAGAGCATAGTATGTATTGAACTGTGGCTCTACAGAAATAATGTGACTGGTTTGGGGGAGTTAATGTGGTTTAAAGAGGCACATTAACATAAATCTGTATTGTTCTATGTCAGGTATCAACTTAGGTGTGGGTCACAGTGCCTATATATTTTGTCAAACATTATGAATGTTTCTGTGAGGATCTTTTTAGATGAGATTTAAATTCTAATGGATGAACTTTGAGTAAATCATATGATCCAATGTGATATGTTCTGCTGTACTCAATCAGTTGAAAGTCTGAAAATATCAACATTCTGACGTCCTATGCAACACAAAGGAAGTCTGCAGACTGTCTCCAACATGCCAGCACACAGATTTTGGACTTGACAGCCTCCGTTATGCAGTTGTAGTGGTGGGTTTCATAGAACAACTCTATGTCAATAGGAAACTTAGATTTTATGAGAGGAGGAGAGGAGAATCTCTCTTTTACAAATTAGTTTTCTTTTTATGTGGATAATTAAAAGTCAATGTTTCCTCATGCATTGCTTTTTTATCTCTATCATTCAAATAAAGCTTTCTCCCATGGCTGTCATTATCTGAGTTCACATGCAGTACTCATATTTCTGGCAAAGTGTGAGGGATGAATTAAGGGTCAGCACTGTAAAGACTTCTGCTCTATAACTTCAGCAGAGGAGGAGGGTGGGGATGCTCTTGTTTGTATCATTTTCTTTAGAACACTTTCACAGTTACCAGGGTATCCACATGCACCTGTACTCAGTAGACTCCTCACATCCATGGACAGAATATGAAAAACAAATGGAGATTAACTCCTATCAAGGAGTGGATTCTGTTTATCCTCATAAAAACTGGATAAAATAACAGGGAAAAATGTAGCTTTTTTGTTAAGGCAATAGATTATATGGGGCCAAAAGGCTTGCAGGGCAAAGGAAACTCTTAGCAGAGCGAATAATAGGCAGGCTTTAGTTTGGAAGAAAACCACTGAAAGCTCTACTTCAAACATAAGAATGTAAAAATAATCTTTAAAGACCTTCAAAAATTAAACACCAACCAAAAAAAAAAAAACTGCTAGCCAATAAATAGGATAATAAATGGAATGAACGGTCCTCAAAAGAAGGAAGACAAAGGTCCAATAATATTGTTTAAAGTTTTCAACATCTTAGTAAAAAGTGAAATGTAAATTAAATTATTTCAAGATTTCATCTCACTGCATTCAGAGTGATTATCATAAAAACTAGAGAAAATCCTGGTGAAGATGTGTGGGATGAGGACATTTATTCACAGATCTTTTAACTATAAACTAGTGGAGCTATTATGAAAATGGGTGTTTTTTTTTAAGTAAAAATATGCCCCATCTGTACCACTTCTGTGTATGTACCCAAAGGAGTTCACATCCTACCACCAAGATAATTGCACACCCATGTTTATTACTGTTCTATTCACAATAACAAAGAGGAAGAATCAGCCTAGCTGTCTGTCAACAGAAGACGTAGACTAAAAATGCACCACAGATACACAATGGGATTTTATTCAGCAATAAAGAAAAATGAAATTATGATTCTTGAAGTAAAATGAATGGGTCTGGAAAACATTATATTGTGAGGTAACCCAGACTCAGAAAGATGGAGCTCATGCTCACTCTCATCTGTGGATCCTGGTTTTACATGTTTATGTACATGCATGTGCATGAGGGTGGAGGCCATGAAGCTAGAGAGGGAAGAACAAGCCAGGAAAAAGAAGTTAGAGGGCTGGGAGGAGAGGATGGGGGGAGGCTGTGGCCAGGGTGTAAAATAAATAGATGAATGAAAAAGAAGTTAGAAGGGAACCAGAGTAGGTGATAGGACAGGTGACATGAAAACAGAAAGGAGACTACTTTGAGTAGAAGGACACAGGGGGATCAGAATCAACAAAAACAAATTATGCATGATGATTCCATAATAAAACCTATTACTTTATATGCTAATAAAAAACAAACCAAAGCTTTTGTAGAAACTGCCTAGTAGATGTGCTTGTAATCTTTCCAAGAAATATGTAAGTATGTTTCATTCATTTACTTGCATTGTTCTCTGGCCTTTAGCCCTATCCTTTTTACCACAAATATTTGTAAACTGGTTGTATTTTATGAAAAACCAATATCCCATTGCTTTTGCTAAATATATATTTGTATATAGGTTTATATCCATGTAACATACTTCTCAGTGTTGACCTGTATAGATCCTGAAAATTACTTTAACAATGATCACAAGTACATAATGAGAATCCCTGACACATTACTGCCATTGGCATTTCCCTGACACATCATTCAGGCCATTTTGCTCCATATGGGATGAACCCATTGCTCTGAGGTTTAGCTGTATTCATTTTGCAATTGTATACGCCAGTTAATCATCCCAGATGTGAGCACCAGCTGCACCCTCCCTTTGTTTAGGAGCATGTTTTACTTCAGGTAAACACTGTAGTTCTGCCAGAAAATTGTGCCTGATGAATCTGAATCTTGTCCATTATGTATGCACGCGACATTTTAAAGAACATTTACATTGCTACAGGAAAGAATGCTAAATCACAGGAAACTTTAATTCTTGCCTTGGCTCCACCAATTTGATTTAAACAAGTCAATTAGTCTTAGTTTCCACATCTGTAAATTGGGATAATGTTATTTACTTTAGAGAGTTGCGGTGGAAATTAGCAGAAATAATTTTGTACAATTTGGCAGTGCCTGAGCGTTGCCTTTGTTCAGGGGATGATTGCTTAACCCATTCCCTTCTATGTAGAAAATAATGGTAAAATCTGGCTTTTAACAAACTATGAGGAAAAGGTATTGCTATAACTAGCAGACTTGCTTTGGAAGAAATATCAGTGTCAACTGTTCATCAGGTACATAGGTGTGTGTGTGTGTGTGTGTGTGTGTGTATTAACATGTTTCACTCACACATCAACATTCTGTACTATATATGCATTAGTCTCAGTCTAACTGTACATTACAAGTCAGCAAAGGGAAGCTTCTTGCTTCCTCCTATGAGACTGCCTGAGTGTTAAAGCCTAGTTCTAATCAATATGAAAAATAAGAGCTGAAATGTTTCAGAATGGTCTCCACACAGTCAGGTCATTGTTCTTCTTGGAAATTAATGATGAACTTGCCAGTCATATCTTCTCTCAAGCTGCTACAGAATCCATCCTCAGAGGATAGTGCTTGACAACTAGAGTGAGCTCTTGGCTGGCCAAAGGGGGACATTCATTCATTTTATTTTAGGTTTAGGCTGATGGAGGGAAATTCACAAAATTCAACATGAGCTGGGTCTATCTGTCAGGAGAGACTGTACAGTTAATGGCTGAGCCATCTCTCCAGTCCTTCATTACTTTCATTTACCAATAAAAATCGTAGAAGAATAGGGTATGACAGATAAACAAGATAAGCACAATTCTCAGAGACACTCCCCTGATCAGGATTCCTGTTCTCTGTCTCTTTAGCAATAAGATGAAGTCCCGGAGGCCTGTTATGAACAGTTTTCCTCCAGCCTGTTCCCAGAGCCAAGTCAGTCCCCAAATTACATGCAGAGACACTGTATTAATTACAAAGCTGTTGGCCAATGGCTAGAGCTTCTTATCAGCTAGCTCTGTCTTAAATATTAACACATTTCTATCAATCTAAGTGACCAATCTTATTGGCCTTAAATTTGTACCAATAATTTTGTACAATTTTTGGATTAAAGATAAGTTACATATAAGACTTTAGACTCACAAAGAAGGATAGATGATGTAATATTTTCTTTAAATCTTACTAAATGTTAATGGACTAAATATTGTTAACTATAGTTCTTATTTGATAACTGTTTTGTTATATATGTCACTATGTTAAAGTTAAAACCCTTCTTTTTATTTTAGACAGAAAAGAGGAAATTATGAGAGATGTCATTCTGTAAATATGTTTATCTTATTGGTTAATGAATAAAGCCCTGTTGGCCAATAGGAAAGCAAGATAGGTGGGGCTAGAGACAAGGAGGATTCTGGCAGATCTAGTAGAGAGTAGTTAAGATTTAGGCCATGAGAGAAGAGGTCCAGACCCTTTCTCCAGTAAAATAAGAAGATGTAGAAATACATATATTAGTGATTATGGTTTAAAATTTAAGACAGAGGTAGCCAATAAGAAATGCTACTAGCAGGCCTACAGTTTCATAATTAATACAAAAGTCTCTGTGTGTTATCTGGGGCTGAGGCAGCTGTGGGAGCAGGCTTGTGGGAAAGTGCACATAACAAAAAGGCCATCCCAAGCACAGTGCATAAAAAGACATGGAAAGAAACCCTGCATAACCCTCATTGGGCCACTCACCTAAAACTACATCCTGTGGTCTGAAGTTAAAACCTCATAGATCATTTTGTTTTAAAAATATATATGAAAAATATTTAAAGATGGCACTTGCACTCCTAGAATTTTTGTCGCACTTTTTTTTTGTTTAGCCCCATAGTTTATATCAGGATTGAAGGGTCAGGGAACTGATCCTAGAACCTTGAAAAGTCATAAAATGGCTCCTGGAAGAAAAAGACATTGCTCCTCTCAGATGTAGATGTAGCAAATGAATGCATTGCATTAAAGAACATAGTTCTGTATAGAAGAGTGGCCTGAGTGGCCATTGAGAAGGTACTGACTCATGCCAGCCACCTCTGGTCTAGAAGACCTCTCTAGAAGAGAGAAGAATTCTAGAAGAATTTCTAGAAGAATTAATAGCAACTGAAATTACCACTACACATTATTGCTACTCACTGACGGTTTGATGGGTGGGAAGGAGAACTGAGCTTGCCTTAGTTAACTCTCTGGGTGATGCCTTTGTCTACTGAGATTTGTGTACTGCTGTAAACTTATGTTTGTAATATTGGATATCTAATAATTTGTGTGTTCCAGATGGACTATCATTTCTTGTGCATGGCAATATGTAAAAACCAATAGGTAGGACATGAAAAGGGAGAGGGTTTATATAATTTCTCCCTAGCAATAAAACCCAGATGAAAAATGTAAACTGAAATTACTGTAATGCATTATTTACTTAAAAATATAAATAAATCAATAGTGCATTTAAAACACCTGGATCATTCTATGAACATCTGACACTCCTCCTTATGGGTGAAATTGCATAGACGAGGCCTAATTGAATTAGTAAATGCTTATGTGATTTTTTTTCAGGGGGTAGCTACAGCTTTTGTTTTTTGGGTTTCCCTTCTAGAAAACATCATTTACCTTTCAGGCACTCAACTCAGCTCTATTAAATAGAGAAGCCTAAAAGCAGAGCACTGTGTTTAAGTGGCATGGAAAGGAAGTATGCTATCAGGAAAACCTGAGAAGAATTCTGCTTTCCAAGGATGAAGTCTGCTACTGAGAAAGCTGCCAAGACTACTTTTCATGTTTCTTCCTGTGTTCAATTTTCTATATCCAAGATCAGTAATCCCCAGTACATTTTGGCACTGTGTAAGCTTTCTCCACACTTCCGAACCTCTCTCCTTCCCCTAAAGTTCAGTGCAGAAAAATTACAGATCCAAATAGAAAGATTGCATTAGCCATCTTCTGCCTCAAGATTTTGTTCAGTGCTGTAGGATGTGGAACACCCAAGGGGTAGGGGACAGAAAACAAAAAGATGCCAAATAGGGTTGTCTCTTAATGGGTTATCTTCTGAGACACAATTCAAAACGTTCTTAGTATTAATTTCCCCAAACATACGACTCCCTAAAAATAACCCCAGCCTATCTTTTGAGCAAATCATTTCCCCAGACCTGATGTCAGATACCATATTTAGGACAAAGAGAAGATTCATCTGTTCATTCAAACTTTCCCATCTCCCATTCCACAGTACCAGATGTTAGTCATTAAAAAAAGAACAAGGACCATAAACTCAAGAGAAAGGCTTGAAAATCCAGTAAGTAGAAGAGGTTGTAGTTAATGTCACCACTGTCAGAAAAGGGCTATTTGGCTTTCAGAAATAAAGTCAGTTAATTTTTTTTTTGTTTTTCACTTAGCCAGAGGGGTTTTGGACAACTGAATTTGAGACTCCCTTTAAGATGAATCTCTACAATGTAACTATATTATATTCTTTCTTACTTGGTGGTCTTGCTAATTCAGAATCAGAAGAGAATTTTTTTAAAATTGGAATTATACATAAGATTGTTATCAGTAAAATATTTTCACCTATGTGTTTGATGTCAGTTCTTTATATGACAATCTATAAGGATGTCTCCAGCTAAAGCTCCTAGCATTAGTGGATAGGTAGCCTAAATTGGCCATCTCCTGTGATAAGATTGGTGACTACCCAAATTGTCATCCTAGAGACTTCATCCAGAAACTGAAACAAATACAGAGAGCCACAGCCAAAGTTTAGCCCAAGCTCAGAGAATCCTGCTGAAGAAAGGAAGGAAGGATTATAGGAGCCAAGAGGAGTCAAAGACATCATAAGAAAACCCACATAACAACTAACCTGGCTCAGTATCCAAGAAGCCTGCATGGGACTGACCTAGGTCCTCTCTACATATATGTGACAGTTGTGTAGCTTGGTCTACTTGTGGGACTCTTAACAATGGGAGCAGGGGCTGTCCCTAATGCTTTGACTGGCTATTCCTCATACTGGATTGTCTTGTCCAGTAAATTAATACAAGAAGAGATGCTTAGTCTTACTGCAACTTAATATGTCATACTTAGTTGATACACATGGGATGCCTGATCCTTTCTGAACTGACATAGAGAAGGAATTGGTTGAGAGGGGCAGGAGGAAGGAATTGGAGGAAAGGAGAAAGGTCAAACTGTGTTCATGACATAAAATAAATAAATTAAAAAAGAATTCTAAACCAAAATCCACTTGACAATATGGAGTGAAAGGTGGTAATGTTTGTTTTTTATAATTAGGGCCATGGGATGATAAAGAATGCTTTTCAGTAATGGGAGGCTGGGCTGGGGAGGGTATCTTGCTTGGTATCACATTATATTTCTGCTATAGCAATGTAGAATTTAACCCTCCAAGAAGAAATTACACAGATAGATCCAAAATGGTATAGAAAGATGAAGGGTTTATTTTATTTTTTTTCTCAAATACTTGTCTGATATTCCCTTGTATTGGCAAATTCTAGAATAAAAAGTGCTCACTTATGATGAAACATAGAAAAATTAAGGCAAGATCCTATTGCTGAATGCAGCAAAAATTTTGACATAGGACTTGGAAGAATTGAATTAGAACTAATGTGCAATCCCCTCCCCCCCAACCCAGAGAACTAACTCCTCACTTCTGTATAAGCAGCTGATCAAGAGGAGCAAGCAGTAGTCCTATGCAGCTGTAAAGTCTACAAACCACAACAATAATGGGAGCAACAAGATACCTAAGCTGATGCAATAGCAGCATTCCTATCTTGGGGTTAACCAACAACTGTCTAATTGGACTTGTCTCATTTAACAGGCTGGGATTCATGCCTAGTATGATAAACCTAGCCAACTATTAGTGAATAGAAAGGTCACAGACCCGAGTAGAGAACCAACCACTGAAATTTTTCTAAACCAATAAAATTTCTACCAGTTCTAAATACTTATCATTATGCTTATAGATAAATGTTTCTCTCACCCCCTCATCAAATAAGTTTCTTTTTTGCAACACATGGAGACTATTACAGAGGAAAAACAATTGGTAAAAATACATAGATGAAGGGACTGTGGGGTGCCCCACCCCAACCAACTCTTACATCTGCAACACAGTTCTTATACCTAAGGCTCAGAATAAAAAATAAAACTAGGAAGAAAGGAATGAAGAGTGTAAAGAGCCAGAAGATTAGTCCTGTCTGCTGCCAGATAATGTCTCCTAGACAATACAGGGAAAAATGAACCCTTGACCCTTGAAATCACAACAATATAGTTTCCTAAACAAGATCTTCATCATGACAATTACAGTTTACCTTCTTTGTTAGTCAAAGTTCTATTGCTGTAAAGAGACACTATGACCACAGCAACTCTTATAAAAGAAAACATTTAATTGGGATTTATAGTTAAATTGACTTACAGTTCAGAGGTTTAGTCCATCATTAGCATGGAGGAAAACATGGCAAACATGTTGCTAGAGGAACTGAGAGTTCTACATCCAAATCCACAGGTCTGAGAGAGAGAGAGAGAGAGAGAGAGAGAGAGAGAGAGAGAGAGAGAGAGAGAGAGAGAGAGAAACAGAGAGCCTGGCTTGAGAATTTAAAACCCCAAAGCCCACCCCCAAGTGAAGTACATTGTTAAAGACACTTTGCGTAGAGTGTTCTATGAAGATGATACTGAAGGCAAGTGTACTAGTTAAGGTCTTATGTCTTAGTGTAAGTGGGAAATTAAGATAGCCTAGGCTATAGTACTATACATGAGGACACAGAGAAAAGGATGGATTTGAAATATTTTGAGGTAGAAATATTGTGAATTACTAATAGGTTGAGTATGCAATGTAAAAGAAACAGATGGATCAAAATGAGCTAGAGCTACTTGGTAAACAGCAATGTTCTTTATGTCAATGGAAAAGCAAACTGCCCCTTCTATGAGGAC
The DNA here is from genome assembly GCA_030556225.1 of Cricetiscus sungorus. Lineage (NCBI taxonomy): Eukaryota > Metazoa > Chordata > Mammalia > Rodentia > Cricetidae > Cricetiscus > Cricetiscus sungorus. The sequence goes on along the minus strand of JANBXA010000180.1, from coordinate 19,049,309 downwards.
AAATTTCAATAGTTAAAATTTTTTTGCTACTGATTAATAAGCACTTACCATGTTACTTTAGCTACTTTAATAGATGCATTAAATAAATTGTGTAACTTAATTGGCAATCTTAAAGAGCAAGGTTGTAATATCATTTTATATGTGAAAAAATCGATGTTAAAAAATTAAATAACTTTTCTTAGGTATAATTCTGTTAGATATTCCCAAGTGGACTTCCTTCTATTTGACATTTTAAGCACCAGTGTTCTCTGAATAGATTCATAAAGCTGTCTTTAAGCAAATGCTCATCTGGGAACTACCTACAAGCTTCTCTCACATGAGGAATTGCTGCTCTAGTTATTTTTCTATTTCTAAATCCTTTCTGAAGAAATACGTGTGAACACACCATGCTGATAGGACTCAGGATAAATCATAAAATCTAAGCTGGGTGTGGTGGCACATGCCTTTAATCCCAGCACTCTGTGAGTTCAGGTCCAGCTTGGTCTATAAAGTAAGTTCTAGGACAGCCAAGGATGTTACACAGAGAATCACCATTTTGAAAAAGCACCAAAATTAAAATTATAAAAGTCTCATTTAGGACCTCATTTCTTAAGACTGCTGCAGGGGAGTATAAGAAGGATGTGTTTAGAAGTATCACATCACATGGCTGTGTTCCTCAGTTTTGACAAAGCTTCTAGTCCAAGGGTTTGATACTTAGACATAATGAATTGACCTTAGTCTTAATAGTCACATTACCTTTGTTTTCCCTCCCTCCCATGCCCCCCAACTCCCTATCTCATCCCATTCCCGACAGGCATGTTATCTTAAGAAGAGTCCATTCACTGTTAGGATTAGGACATGGGTTGTTCCTTTAGAGTTCCTTCTTCACTAAGAACACTTCCCAGTTACACAGCAACTCAACACAGCAACTCTTGAAACAGCCAGTGCAAGAACTAATCTGTGCACAGCTCCTTGAAGTCTAAGATTATCTGAACCTCACTTCCAGGTAGATAACTTGTCAAAACCATTCTTAGTGACACCACCTGCCCATAAAAATACATACTTCACCTTGGATCTCACCTATCCTTTCCCAGTAAATACATAAGTTTTTCACTGCTCTTTGTCTTGCTATGGGGAGATTATGTGTGAAGCTCAGATGTATCGATTAAAAATCATTAATAGCAATCAACACAATTCTGGAGCAAGTTTGGAGGCTGCAGGCAGACAGATCATGAGGAACATGTTACCATGAAGGGAATAATAATAGTATCTTTCAATGTATGTACCATTCCTGTTCTATTTTCTACCCACTAAGAAATATATAGTTCCTAATACCATCCCTCATAGATGCCATCCATCTCATGGTTTAAGTACTGCGACTCCATCAAAGATATCAGCATTCCACACATGTATTCTTGACAGACAGGTCCTCCGCAAAATCCCAGTGATGAACAAGATTCTCAATTACTTCATTTGGAAATGAAATGGCAATAGGACTGGCTTCTATGTCTCTAACTCCAAGGGGTAGCAAGGACTAATTAGAGAGGTTTTCTATGCATCAGTGCCCATAATATCACTGCACAAAGCCCATAGAAGGAAGAGGATGAGTGCAGGTAATATAAAAAAAGTGTTCTTTAATTCAAAGAAGGGTAAAGGCATACCCATATCAGTTCTCCTGGCTCTCAAGTGCTCTAGGCTTTTAGACCACTCTGGATTATCAATCTTCTGCCTTGCTAATCCTTCTACTTTTGTCTTCTCATTGAACCTACTTGCCTTAGCCTGGGAAAATAGCTCTACTGTCTACATATTTGGAAGGGTGATTATCCCTATCACCTTAACCTGTCCTAATGTAATGTCTAAATTTGATGATATTCTCTGACTTTATTTCCCAAACTAAGTCTGAAAATCTTTTGATCATGGCTGTTGGGATAGCTAGTTCTACCTCAACATGTCCATGAACCTTGATGCCACTGAGATAAGATATCTTGGCCTTCAAAGTAAAACAAATTTCAACTCAAAGTTTATCTTCCACTTTATGTGAATGATGAAACTATAGAAGATATGTGATGTTCACAACATCACTAAGTATGGTAATTATTGAGCAGAACTTAAGCTTCCTGACTCAGAACAATGGTCTTCATATTAACTATGGCATCCCATTCTTAGAAAACATGCATACCAAGTGAGAAAAGCTCAAGGCTGTGTATCATTAAAATTGAAGACTGGGAACAAACGACTCAAGTTGAAGTTAGCTTCTGTTCTAGGAAACTACATGGGCATTGAAAAAGATGATACTAGCTAACATTTAGAGAAACACATTCAGGTGTTTTCATCTTTAAGTCTCTGCATAAATTATCAATAATATTCTGATTGGATAAAAAAAACATCTTGATTCTTTTTTTTTTTTACTTTTTTTGTTGTAAATTAAGCATTATATGAATCATGTTCCTTGCTAATACTTGATGATTATGTAGAAAAGATACTTTAAGGAGATTAATCTTTTCTTCAAGTTGGCATCCCAGCATGTTGAGTGTAAAGTGTGACAGGAAGTTTTCCAAATGCCAAATATCTGCTATCAGCTCCAAAGTTGAGGTTTCACTCTAAGGTTAAATGTGCTTGACTGCAAAGTCTCTTTTCATCCTCAGAGCCCCTCTCCATGAAAATCATCAATGAAAAACAGCTTGTGAATTGATATGAGAATTTCCATATCTTTTAACATAAAAACCCTAAATTCTATAAAATACTAAAGCAAGTCAACAGAAAGACAATGACTAAAACTCTAAGGGCTATAGCAGTGGTTCAGTGGCTAGGAATGCATACAGGTCTTGCAAAGAACCAAAACTCTGTTTCTAGCACTCACACTGATTGACTCACAGCTGTCAACTCCAGGTCCAGGGGGTCTTATGTCTCTGGCCTCTACAGGCACTACACTCATATAATATAAACACACACACACACACACACACACACACACACACACACACCACAGACCCTTAAATAAAACGATTTAAAATTCCATCTTCCAGTTCTATTTTCATATTCTTCTTGGTTTTCATCATATGCAAATATATATGATGTCTGTTAAGACAAATTTATCCATAAAATTTTGATGTTTCACCAACAGTTAGCTCTGTGGCTATTTCAATGCACACTTAAAATGTACTCTTGAAAACCTGTAAAATGTATTAAATCAGAACCATATTTTTTTCACTATCAGATCATATACAAGCAGCTTCTGATCAGTCAAACACAGGACAGTGATGTTCACAGAACTGTAGAAGGCTGTGAGCTACCTTTCTCAAATGGCTGAAGTCTTTCAGCCAAAAATTACAACAAGTATGATCTTAAGTATTTTTTATCATAATATGCACATTTCCATCCATCAATAAATTCTTTTCTTATCAGGTAGTTAACCACAAACATTACTAGTAGCTTAGAAGTATCTCTGACACTGGTGTTTGCCATATGCTGAGCATTCTCATGGCTGGTTTTAGGACAGCTGAAGGGTAGCAATGTCATGAGGTTCCAGAGTCTTAGCTGAGTCATCCCTGTAGTGATTACCAGCCAGTTACACCAGTTCAATCTCCATCAAATGAAATGAATCATTTATATCAAATGAAAGCTGAATGCTCCAGAGAGTAGTTTCCCATGCGTTCCCTAATCCCTACTGAAACTCTGCTTTGTACCATGTCCAGAACATCTTTTCCGTCTGTAGTGAATTCTTTGGATTTTATGCTGACTTTGCCTTCATTTTGTTTGTTCTTATCTAGCTTAGATGATACCCCCCCCCATTTTAGTTCTTTGGTAAAGGCTTGAGAACTGTGGTCCCAATCACATTTCAACTTAGCACTGTTGTAAGGGATTTATTTTCATGTCACCTTTTCTACAGTTTCACACTTGCTTATATTATTCTACACCAGGATTTCCCTCTGGGCTCATCAAAGTACAGGTGACACAAGTCATTTGATCTCCCTATCAGTGTTCCTTCTCTAAATGTCCTTTTAGATTTCCACGTCTTTCTCTAGAACATAAAAACAACAAAATATTTCATTTCAATAATGTGTCTCTCTTAATCACTGGTCATTAAAAATGACCTAAGGAGCCTTCACAATTTTACTGAATGCTTTGAGTATGATTTCCCTTGCTGAATGGTTCTTTCCTTGTAAGGTGTCACTTGTGAATTTACAGCACAGGCAAAATGGCTGAACTACTGCTAGGTGACCCATGCATTCTGGTCTTGCCAAGCCTGTCCCAGCCTACAAAGTCTGTCATCTCAGAATCATTGTTAGGCTCAACTTTTTCATCCAAACAAGTTTGGACAAAGCATTTCATCCTCTACCAATCCACTACAAATGTCTAGCAATATGGACCTAGCTCATCAAACACTGACCACACTAAAAATCTGATAATCAAAACTGTTTTCCTTTTACTTAGCAGTACTTTGGTGGAGGCTTAATTTTACATTGGTTAGCTGCAAATGTTTTCTTCTAGAACTCTTTTACTGTTTTTTATCATTGGTTTCCACTTCAGAGGTAATTAGTGATGCCTGCATAATTCTATTTTCACCTTTGATGGTCATAATCAAGTGAAGAAGAAAAAAAAGTGCTAGTAATCAGCTCTGAAATGGGCATCTCTTGTTTTGTCTCAGTCTTAAATTACCTTTGTGGGAGCCATCGGTCCTACAACTGAAAATAATTAAAGAACATTTACATCTTTGCAGTTGATTCTACCAAAATGCTGGAAATCACAGTTTTCATTACACACAATGTTGCATCCTTTTTCCACCTCCCTCAGGCAGTTCTTCCCCCCTCTCTAAGCATCCAATATAATAAAGGTGGCATTCAAAGGATATAATCTCAGGAGAGAATACACCTACAATCAGGGATTTTAAACTAAGAGGTTATCAAATGACTTGCATGAAACTACAAATAGTCACTCTGCTAAATATAAAGGCAGAAACAGAATAAGAGATCCATGCATTCTTTGAGTGGAATTTAAAAAAAGGGTTGAAGTTAGAAGCATACACATTTTAGCAGGAAGAAACAAAATGAACTACAATTTAGTGACCATCTTCCAAAATTGTTGGAAGAAATAAGCATATCTGTCACAACTTTGGGAAACATATGCCATATCTATTCTTCTGTTCATAAAACTGAGCCACAAACAGACTTGTGCAGATCCCAAGGACACATGAATTCTGAAGTCAATATAAAGTGACTTGTTGACAAGGTTATGGACTATGAAATTGTAAAAGAGGAAGAATCCATCCTTTGTGTTATCTTTAATTGGAGATAAACTTTAAAGGAGAAAGCATACAGGTACCCACACAAGCTCAGTAAAATATGCTCAAATATTATTCCTTGGAATTAAAAGCCAGGAGAAGAGGCCATAAACATTTTCCATATGTTTCTCATTTTTAGATAGAGGGGTTATTTCACCTGAGTGAAATACACAAGACACATGTAAGACTAATCAAGGTGTTACTCTTATAAAGCTAATGGGGTATGCCCATATATGTGAATATATGTTTCTCTCATTGGTTTATGAATAAAGCTGTTTTGGCCAATGGACAGGCAGGATGTAGCCAGGCAGGAAGTATAGGTGAGGCTACTAGTCTAGGAGAATTCTAGGAAGGGGAATGAAGAGAAAGTTGCCATGTAGCTGTCAAGGGAGAAAGAGGCCCAGGCTTCACCGGTAAACCTTGACCACATGGAGATACACAGATTAATAGAAATGGGTTAATAATCAATAGAGAACAGCCAATAAGAAATGTGAGTGATTGACCACAGTTTATAATTAATGTAAGCTTCTGTGTGTTTATTTGGGACTAAATGGCTGTGCGACCAGGTGGGACAAAAAACAATCCGTCAACAGAAAGCAACTCAGAAGTAATAGTACATGTGTCACCAATGAGCAATTACCTGCATATTATGCTGGCTTTGCAGAAAACAGCAGCAAAGTAATAAGCAAGTGATAAAGCATGCATGAGTGGGTGTTTAAGGCTTATATCGTATAAATCCTATTCTTGTTTTTCAAGTTTAACGTTCAACTATCTCATCCCTTTACTATGGAGCTGTGCTTTAACCATGGTGGTTGCTCAACTTGTAATAACAAATTATAAGAGTGAAAAACAGTCAACTAATCGTATAGGCTAGACAGAAGTGACTAGTCCTTTAAATATATTGGAATGGAATCTTTGATTATGTTACAACAATTTCATTATGAGTAAGTGCACATTAATTCCTCTTGATTGGAAAAATGCCATATGTACATATAGAATCAGAGACCATTTACAGTAACTTCAGATTCCAGAGGATGAGAACCACTGAGACAGACCATTTCATAGAGTAGTGGTTGAACTTCACAGTTACTTTGATAATTTGTCCTCATGCATTCATTTGTCTTTTCAGAACCCTAAGTTCTGGCTTTTCCAGCGATATTCACAACATGTTTTGTTGCTTTGTCACCTGCACAATATATTAATAGCTGAATGAATCTGAACACATTTCAACCCAAGAAACAGATGCAAATTTACTTCTCAGTAATAAATTTTGTAATAAATAAGAATTAAGTCAATTATGCCTATTGAATTTCTACAAATTAAGGAGTTTACATTATTTACTTCCTTTGAAACAAATCTGAAAGGTAGTATTACAATTGCTACCCATTTTTTCTTCATGTGAGGAAATGGAGCCATACAAAAATACAAAAAATAAATGAGTGAGACAGAACATAAGGCAAGACCTTTGTAATCACCAACAGGGTCTTATTAACAGGCTGTATCACTCTGGATAGGTTAGGATGCAAATAAATTAAACATAAAATATAATCTATAGAGGTTCCACTAGAAGTACACACGCAGAGACACATATATACAGCATATAAAATACCTATTAGAGTTTTTAAAACTCAAATGTGTCTTACAAGTACCCTATATAAGCTGTTTCATATTTCATAGTACTCACTTTTATGTTTAAGAACTAATTTCAGCTTTTTTCAGGTGAACATTATGATTCCCAAAACAAAGTTAAAACACACATTGTAGAGTTCCTACTTTGAAAAGTTTCTAAAACCCAGCAATAAAAAATTCTCTATTTTAATTAATTGCAATGAAATTAAAAATATATATTAATCCCATGGAAATTCTGTTATAGCTTTGAAAAAACATACTTTCACTTTTTTCTTTATCTAAATTATAAAGCAGTGTTAGACATTCACTGATGCTAAATTTAGCCACTGAGTAGTTGATATGCACTAAAAAGTAATGTTTCACTCACCATTTTCCTCCATTTAACAATATACCAAGACAGGAGAAACCAAAGCCAATTATCAGGAAACTCCTACAGAATTTGCTGCTTAAGGAACAATCCAATATTTAAATATATATTATTATTTTAATAATTTTCAATTTTAAACATTTGTATGCACTGAGGATGTTGTTCAAAACACCCAAGATGTGCACCATCCCTTGTCAGTTATATGCACTTTGGGGGCAACATGCTGCTGTTTATACCCCACATTTCCATGCTAAATACCAGTTCCAAGGACACAGTTTTCAGTGTCAGAAGATTTAGTCCATCCAGACATCCTGCTTCTAGCATGGTGACAGAAACCTTTGGATCCTTTACTATCTGCAACCAAATTTTGGTTTTTAAGCCATGACTCATTATTGAGGCTTCTGCTGTCAATTCTGTAAGGTTTTTTTTTTTCATTTCCCCACATAGTGTACATTCATACAGATACCATTGAGTGTGCATTCATATAGATACCATTGAACCTAAGGGTCCTAGTGCTGGTGGGTATTTTTTTAAGGTCACCTAATACAAGATTCCTGTATTAGTGGTGAATGCAGTAAAATTCGTGGAGAAAAAAAAAGTCACAATAAACTGTGAATTTACGAGTGGTCTAAGACCATCCAAGCCAGTGTTGATTTTATCCCATCCCATCAGTTGTTGTGAGAATCACATACAAAGTAGTATGCAAGTTTACTTCCAGGAGAGAAGTCTAGAATTGTGCTATGAGCATGGAATCCAGTCAGCTCAATGGGCCTCAGAGCCAATCACCACATATAAAGACTGATATTATTAACTGTCAATGAATTGCTATTTAGTACCATCACTAGACTGTGACACAGGTTGTACTATTATAGTAATATATTCACTTAATATTTTTAATTGACCAATTCCTGTGGGCCAAGGTCTAGAATGTGCCAGGGGAATCTCCTGCTTCTGGGTTGAAAGGAGTGAAGCATCCAGAGCAATCGCCTTGTGTGAACAGAGTATGGAATGGGGATGTCAGAGAAAAACTATGACAGGTAAGAGCTAAGGAGTGAACAGGATGAGGTTACGGATGGTCAGAGGAAGGAGTTCTGTAGAGAAAACTAAATGATAAGAATGAGGCCAGAGTTAAGCATTATCCTGACAGAGGAGATCATATAAGGATGTTTGCAGAGGACTCAACTGACTTCCTTGGCTAACATGCAACAAAACGGATATTTGGGGGAATTCTAGAAAAAAGACACTCTCACCATGAATTGAAAACTGTGAGCAGATTTTTCCAAGACATTTCCTTGAGAAAATCTATACAAATAATGCTGGGAATTCATATAAAGTTTGACAAGATTAGTTCCTTACAAATTTATCAGTATATATGAATTATAAAAAATAGCTTTTAAGTATGTGTATGAAGTGCTATGATGCTATGCACCCCCATTGCCTCCTTCTCCTGCTACCTCCTCCATGCAATTGCTCCATTCCACTTCCCAAATAGTCTCATTTTTATACTTTCAGGTCTTAAAAAAGATGGTAACTTCTGCATGTAAGAGAAAATATGACATTTATCTTTCTGAACCTGGTTTATTTCCATTAACATAATGATCTTCTGTTCTAGTCACTTCCATTTATTATCTTTGTTGTCTGCCCTATTCTACCTTTCCTTTCCTTTCTTTTCCTTCCCTTGCTTCACTTTCCTTCCCTTTCCTTCCCTACTTGTGTCTTAACCCTAGTCTCCCTTCTGCTTTAAGCACACATATATGTATGTGTACATGTGATTTATGTATCAAAAATTATAATGCTTAAACAATGAGAAAGCATGCTATCTGCCTTTTTCAATCTGGTTCTTTTCATTTTATATGTTAATCTTCAGTTGTACACAATTTCCAGTAAGTGACACACTGTCTGTCTTCTTGTGGCCAAATAAAGCTCTATAGTATATATACAAAACATTTTTCTTTTCTACCAATTGTTCAGCTGAAATCTCTGCAGATTTCATAACATGGATATTGTAATGATGCATAAAACATGGATGGCAATTATCACTATTGTATGTTCACTGAGTTCTTCAGGTATATACCCATAAGTGGTATAGCTGCATGACATTATAGTGCAATTTTTGATCTTGTGAGGGTTTGCCATAATGATTTGCACAGTGGCTGGACTAATTCATGTTCCTACCAGCAGTGTTTAAAAGCTCCCTTTCCTCACATACCCATTGACATCTGTATTGCTTATTTTCTTAATGGCATCTATTCTTAGTGGCATGGCATGGAATGCCAATGCAGTTTTAATAGGTATTTCCCCGATGAAAAGGAAATTGAAAACTTTTTTTTATATTTATTAGCCATTTCTGTTTTATGTTTTCACATAATTACCCCATTTATAGGTTGGGTTGTTTAGATTTGCTATTGCTGTTTAATTTTTGAGTTCTTTATACAATCTGAATATTAATCATCAATCAAATGTATGGCTAGCAAAGATTTTCTTCTGTTCTATAATCTGTCTCTTTACTTGATTATTTCACTTACTGTTATGTGGCATTTTAATCTTTACAACCACATTTGTTGCTATTATTTCATGTGCTATTGGAGTAACTTGGGAAAATCCTTGCCTATGCCTACATTTTGAAGTATTATCCTCTACTTTGGAGTTTCAGGTCTTTGATTCATTTGAAACTTATTATTATACATATTAAGAGGTACCAATTCATGATTCTACATATGGATATCCAGACTTCCTCACACCTTTTATTGAAAGGCGATAAAGATTTTTTTATTTTTATGTATTAAAATAATATAAAAATTATAACACAATTATTATTAGCAGCAGCATGAGATATATATATACATATATATACATATATATACACATATATATATATATGTATATATATATATATATATAGAGAGAGAGAGAGAGAGAGAGAGAGGGAGAGAGAGAGGCAGAAAGAGATGTGTGTGTATGTGCATGGGCACCATAGTGTATATTGAGTTCACAGGAGATCTTTGTATAGTAGTTTCTGTCTTTCCACCCTTAAAACTTTGGGAGATCAAACTTAAGTTGCTGAGCTTGCAAAGAAATTATCTTCACTCTCTGAGCCATCTTGATACCTTAAGGCTGTCATTTATGCATATGTTTTTGGCATCTTCACAAAAAAAATCTTGTGGAAGAGCTGTGTGGATGTAATTCTGGGTCTTCCATTCTATTATCTGTCTGTTTTGTGCAGGAACCATTCCCTTTCATTACTATGACTCTGTTGTTCTCAGGTTGTTTTGACTATTCAGGGGATTTTATGTATCTATGTGACTTTTAGTATGTTTTCCTTTTCTATTTTGTAAAGACTGTGGTCGTTTTTATGAGGTCTGCATCAAATCTCTAGGCTGCTTATATAATTGTTTCTTAATATTATCTGCAAAGTTTTGATCCTATACACTTCATAAGACAAATTCAGACCTCTTTCTGAAATGTCCAGGGAACATTGTAAAGCACCGTGCTTCCCCCAGTGAAGCAGTCCTACCCATGAATAAAGGTTTGCAGCAACATGGCAAGGCCCGGCAAGCAAACTCTATGACAAATACACGAGTGAACTTGAAATTTCTTTGAAAGGACTCTTCTGTTTTAAAAGGTCACTGAACAAAACTGAGTTTTAACTGTCTGTGAGACCATGCTCTTCTTCTAACTGACAAACTTCAAAAAAACATGTGAACCGGAGTGATGCTTTATGTACCAGACACGGCCAAACGGCTTTCAGAATATCGCATCCCCTAAGGTGCTCGTATGTCTGTAAGATCGCTTTCTGAGACTTGTTCTCTCTTGCACAATCACTACCTGTCTTGGTATCTGATTTGATGTTTGATAATTTCTTCCTGTGATTTACAGTTCCAAGTGGCATATCATAAAGTGTGCCTTGTGGTTTTCACCCAGCAACAGAGACAGGTTCTGTAACCTTCCCTACAAAGCAAAACTCTTCCAAAAGCTTGACTGACCAGTAGCTCCTTTCTATGCCCTTTTCCTAAGTCTCGTGCCACTACATGCCTTTATCAATATGAAATGCGCTAAGATGTAGCCTTCTCAGTTCTGACAAGGAGAAAAGTGTATCAGCAAACAGCAAATGGTTGGGAATCTTAACTCTGCTGTAATTCATAGTCACATACACTGCTTATTCTAAAATGTCATCTGTGAAAGGGCACATGGTGTTTGACATTGTACATGACAAACTAGTATACATATTTTCAGAGATATCAAGAGAAGGAGAACAACCTGGTATTGCCTGAAATTTTTAGTGTCTTGGTGAAAAATCTGTACCTATTAGGTAAAGAAAGCTCAGAAACAAATGTGCACATCAACTGACATACGGAAAAAGAGGTATATCTAAGAAATTCCAATATGTGAAGTTGATACACAGAGACAGTACAGTTAGACTTACAGTACAAGATTGGTTGAGTGTTAATTTGTGTTTTAGGAGGGAATTTTAAATCACAGAAAGGCAAGATTTGTCAGAAGATTGGCCCCCAATATGGTCAAGGATTTGAAAATTCACTCACGGGTTCACAGATTTAATGATGCTTTGGTCAATAATTAGTGTGGTTAAAGAAAGTGCATTTTGCCTCCTCTCCTTTCAGAGAGTCTAATAAATATTTATACACTATGTAAATTGTAATTTAAATGTGCTACTAGCATATAATTAATACAAATACAAGTAGCACAGAAAAGAGTAATTTCATATCAAGAAAAAGCATTATATTCTCAAAGAATTACTTCAACCTTTTTGAAGCAGTGTCCATGCCTTCTCACTAGGTCCCACCCCATAACACTCCCACAGTCTCTCAAGATTACTACACTGGGGCTAAAATTCTCAAACACGAACTGGAAGGGACACAGTGAAACTGTATACAAATCATATCAACAAATACTTGCAAATCACATATCACCCTCTCTTTCCTCTAGTGTCAGAGATCTCCATTTGTCACAGACTTAAAGGATAAACCACCCTTTATGACCAAAGGAAGAACACAAAAAAAGCAGCTACTTTTTTTGTTAAATTTAATGCAAGTGAACAAACAAAACAGACATGACTAGGAGATCTTGCAACATTGTATTGTGGATTAGAGCTAAGATGGGCATGCAGGACACACTGGTGATTTAAGACACACTGGGGAAAGAGTTGGAAAATCCTACTCTAATAAACAAAGGTGAAAAGGTATTGCTACCAAAATATAAGAATTTTACAAGTAAGATATGGGAGTGAAAGAATACTTGGTAACTAAAATGGTGGTTGTTATAGTAAACGAGACAGTAGAAAACCTAGAGAGGCCACTAAAGGACTGATAATACAGAACGAAAAGCAGTGCTAGGTATTGTAGGACAGGGTAATTGCCTAACTCTAATATTAGCTGGAATCACAGAAAGGAAGAGAAAATGGATGAATTCTTTTGAAACTTTTATCAAAAAAATGTGTACAATATATCTTGATCATATACTTTCCTTTCTGCCAACTATTTCCAGAGTTGCCCCACCTCTCTACTTACACAACTTCATGTACTGTCTTTTTCTCTCTCTCTCTCTGTATGTCTGTCTCTCAAACTCACAAAAAAAAAAAACAATCAAAGGAAAAGAAAAAAAAAGGAATCTTCTTTGTCTTGGGACCTACTTGGAGTGTGGTTGATATGCTTAGTGGCAATTCATTTTAAAAAAATCTGTTTTCCTTTTCCCAGTAGATATCAACTGCAAACAGCTTCTTAGTTAGGGGTGGTACTTGGTGTCTGCTTTCCCTTCTCAATCCTAAGATTGTGTGTGGTTTCAACTTGTGCAGGTATCACGTGTGCTGTCACAATCTTTGTGAGGACATGTCTATAAGTCCTGTTTTTTCTGAAAGACACTGTTTTCTTGGAGTCATCTCCAAGCTTTGGCTCTTGTAAGATATGATAAAATTGAATCACCTTTAGACAAAAGAATACATTAACCTAGAAAGTCTCACCAAGTGCTTAAGTGTAAAGAGATTGATCGTGTCACTGGAAATACTTAAATTTAATAAAATGGCTTGATTCTAAAAGTACTATAGAGAGAAATAGGAGAACCATGATTCAGCTGGCACTGGACTTCCCAAAACAATATAGTATTAAACTCTGGATTACACTGTCAGTAACTCCCCTTTATAAACATCCCAAAGAACAACTGGGCAGAGAATGAAAAAATTTAAAGAAAAAAAAAGCAAACACTATATTTTTATTTTTTAAAAATTTAATATTTTTTATTTTACATATCGATCCCAGTTTTCTCTCCCTCCCATCCTCCCATGCCCCACATCAACCCTCCATCCCATCCCCCATCCACTCCCCATGGAGGTTGAGGCTATTCATGAGGGATCATCAAAATCTGTCAAGTCATTTGGGGTAGGGCCTAGGCCCTCCTCTGTGTCTCTAGGCTAAGGTAGTATCCCTCCATGGGGAATGGGTTCCCGAAGTCATTCATGCACTAGGTATACATCCTGGTTCCTCTGCCAGAGGAACCATAGACTTCCCAGGCCTTCTAACTGAGACCTATTTTCAAGGGGTCTGGGTCTGTCCTATGCTGGTTTCCCAGCTATCAGTCTGGGGTCCATGAGCTCTCCCTTGTTCAGGTCAGCTGTCTCTGAGGGTTTCTCCAGTCTGTTCTTGACCCCTTTGCTCATAACTTCTCTTCTCTCTCTCTCTGCAACTGGATTCCAGGAGTTTGGCTCAGTGTTCAGCTGCCTCTGTTTCTGTTAGCTACTGGATGAAGAAAAATGGGGTAAATCCTGTACTAATTCGTTCAAGGGTACTTCCCACTTTCTCTTCTAAGAGGTTCAGTGTGTCTGGATTTATGTTGAGGTCTTTGATCCATTTGGACTTAAACTTTGTATGTGGTTATAGATAAGGATCTTTCTGCATGTCTTCTACAAGTCAGCATCCAATTATGCCAGCACCATTTGTTCAAGATGTTTTTTTCCATTGAATAATTTTAGCATCTTTGTCAAAAATCAGGTGTTCATAGGTGTGTGGGTTAATATCAGTGATTTCAATTCCATTCCATTGGTCTACCTATCTATTTTTGTATCAATATCAAGCTGTTTTTTCAAGACAGCCAAAGTCAGGGATGGTGATGACTCCAGAAGTTTCTTTATTGTACAGGGTTGTTTTAGCTATCATGGGTCTTTTGTTTTTCTATATAATGTTGAGTATTGTTCTTTCAAGGTCTGTGAAGAATTGTGCTGGGATTTTGATTCTGTCATAAACATTCTGTTACCTGTGTCTTTTTATTGGCAAGTTAAGGCCATTTGAATTGAGGGAAATTAAAGATCATTGATTGTTAATTCTTGTTTGTTTTGGAATTGTTGGTAGTGGTGGGTTTGTGTGTGTGTAGATTTACCCTGGTTTTTCTTTTGGCTTTGGGTAAAGTGGGATTATCTATTGTCAGATAACTTTTTTTTGGTTGGAGTTTTCCTTCTAGAACTTTCTGTATGGCTGGATTTGTGGATATGTATTGTGTAAATTTAGTTTCATCATGGAATATCTGTGTTCCCCGTGTATAAGTTATATTCTCAGCCAAGGTATTATATAGCTATGAGAGAAGACCAGAAATTGATCTTTCATATACATTTCCAAAGAAATTCCTTTGTGATATGTTATAATAAGAAGAATGAATAAGCTAAGAAATTGGGAGATGTTAAAACACAATATTTAATCAAGAAGGGAAACCCAAACCCAATATTTCTGCTATTGCACAAAACCAGAAGCTGAGTATATTATCAAATGAGGGAGAAAAAGACCTTTGGTAGGGTACTCTAATAGGGTAAGGAAGCAAAGAATATATAGATTGACAAATAGTAGAAAAAATGTATATAGAACTGAGAACATTATTAGATTCACGGTAAGACCCATTACTGAAGACAATACATACTTGAGTCATAGAACAAGGAGAAAGTAAGCTGATATTGAGCTGGCAGCAATATCCCTACTGGCTGGCTTTTCCAGTGCTCAAAGAGCTATATGCTTGTCACCAGAGGAGACAAGTAATCAGTGTCACCCAGCTGTGAACCACATGAACTACAATAATAACCCCTCTGACAATAAATGGCCACTGTTGCAGATATGGTACTAACCAACCACTTTCTGTCTGAATTTAAGACCCATTCCACAAGGCAAAATTCATACTTGGCACTCTTATTGGGCCAATGGCCTGTTGATAGACCAGACATAGCCCTACAGCAGAACCCATTGCTATTACTACACTAAAGGTACAAAATACTAAAATAACTCCTAATTACTTGTTATTACAGCCATAGATTAGAGTATCTGTCAGCCCTCACCAGAGAAGCTTATTATTGCAATAGATTTATTATTATTATTATTATTATTATTATTATTACAGAGATCCACAACTGGTCAATGTGCAAGGAATAAGAGACTACAGAATACTCAGCCCTGACTGGGATACATGCATCATACCTACCCATTCCTCCCAAAGCTCAGGTATCATTTTGGAAGGTCTAGAGATAGAGGATCCTGATGAAACCAGGGTTTCTAGACAGGACAAAGTAGTAGCACATATGAAGTCACAACAGTTATGGCAGCTTGAACAGGACCTCAGCAAGCTCAAGTCAGACATTATTCCAGCATAGATGGGAGAGGTGGCTATGAAGTCCTACCACTAGTTAAGGAGCTATTGGTAACTGATAGCTGCTTTTGTCTTAAGGGTATAGCTTCTGTTACTTTGACCAAGCTCTGGTGGATGATGACATACTTAAGATTCTATAGTCAGAAATAATTGAATTGGGTGGATTTAAAAACAATGAAGACACATTAGGTAGCTATGGAATGGGGGTCAACCTGGGAGGAGTTTAGTGAGGAGAAGGCATGTGATCAAATCACATAATAAAAAATTATGAAAATTAACAATATATATAAATAATAAAGGAGATAATCCCTATGTAACCTCACAGGAAATAGACAATTTTGCACATGACTATAATAAGGAAAAGCTTAAAGTTTACATCCTATTCATAAAAGACTACTAGAGGTGTAGCCAGGTATAAGGTAGCAGAGGCCCTCCTAGATTTCAAGCTGCACCATGCACTGTTGGAATCTGAGGCCAAGAGATTGCTGATCCCTCTACTAGATCACGTAAAATAAGAACCAATGTAAACCTCAACTAAAATTGAAAAAGACACCTTTCTCAAGGCACTGAGAAAGGGCCTGGGAACCATGAGGACTTTTGCCTTTCATTTGTAGCATTTCACTGTGACTTAATGTGTATATTGTTATGTCATACTTTGATTAAAAATGTGTTTGTGTATGTGTGTGTGTATGTGAAATGTTTGTATAATGCTTTGTAGTAATTAATGAATACTTTCTTATTTTTCTGAAACATATTAATTAAACAAAGCTTGAAATAAAACAAATTCTTATTTATTATATATTACTCCAAATATCAATATTTTATTAAGTACTATATATTATGTATATTCTTAAAAATCTATTTATTTATACTTTTTAGTTTTTCTTCCACTTTCCCTCTAAATTTTTACCTAAAGCAATTAAATAATCAAAGTATTACAATCTCTTCCTATGTGCACTTTAGTTTTTTTTGTGTGTGTGTGAATTCATAAAGTCCAGAAAGATGTAAATACTAGGATTCTTAAGGATGAGTGATGTGTCCCTCACTGAAAGGAAGGTAATGAGCCCAGAAATTCAAGGAGAATCAATATATTTGCTTACTTCACTATCACAATCAGGTCCTTTATCTTTGTAGACTTTTTGCTTTAGAACCTGGTAAGTACTTAGGCTGTATTTATTCAGAAAGAGTGAAAAGTTCAAAAGGATTGAACTGATCCTTAACCCAGTGACCTCGAGGACAGGGCATGTTTATCAAACTAGGCTCTTGAAGTTAGAGGTTTAAGAACATGGCAGGGGTGGCAGCAGCAGTTAAAAAAAGAAATCCCTAACCAGAAACATTGTGCTCAGCCCTCTTGATGTATTTTGTTTAGACAAATTCATACCCAGTGGCCCATGTTAATGAGGTGGCAATTAAATGACAAGCCAAGCCAGAAGCTGAAGGATGGCTGTAGGACAAATGTTTACTGTTCTAGGCCATGTGCAAACCTTTGGACCTTTCTGAAGTTCAAACATGCAAGACTCAGGATAAAATACCAAATGCTTCCTCAGGATCCTGTTCAAGACAAGATAAATAAATGCTGGGAATTTTCAGTTGGGACACAAGCCATAATTAATTGTGTAGATCTCTGAATATTATCTATATAAAGTGATTTATTAATACAGCTTATAGATAATTATTATTTTGGCTTAGAAGGGAATTGATCATGTTTGCTCATTGACTGAATAGTCTTGTGACGACTATTTCACTGTTCCATTCATTTCTGTTTTTATTGTGAACTCCAGGATATTTTTTTCTAAAGACTTATTTTATTACATTCTGTTTATTTATTTTGTATGTATGTATGTATGTATGTGATGAGATGGGGCATGACACACATGCCATATGACACATGTAGAAGAAAAAAAGACAACTCTCAGGCCTTCTTATCTCTTTTCACCATGTAGGTCCTGGGAATTAAATTGAGTCATCAGGTTTGACAGGAAGTGCCTTTACCTGCTAAGCCATTTCACTGGTCCAACCCTGATACTTTTATTCATAGGGACCCAGACATTATTTATAGATCTCTATTTGTTCCAGCAGAGACGCTAAATCCTAGATTGATTTGTAAATATATCCAGAAGATGATGGAAGTGGGTTTGCTAATATAATTTGAGACATACTTTCATTCCTCAAATTATTTTTTTATTTACTCTATACCAGGAAATTTAGGTTTTTAACTTTGGAGGAATTTCTTTTCTATTTTTCAAAGAAATGCATATTTTCATTTGAATGTGAACTATCTTGAGAGCTACGGACATTATTAATTCATTCTGAAGCTCATGTGGCTACTTATGCTAATTTAAGAAAATATGGATAAGAAATTCTGGTTTTGGTGCTGGGGTGCACTGAGTTAACTTAAGGATTTGAAAACAATATAATTATAAAAATTATATACGCAATAAACAGTATGACTAAGCAAATTTAGTTTAGGTCATAATTATAGAAATTATATACAAAATAAACAGTATCACTAAACAAATGTAGTTTAGGTCAGTTAACTAAATATGTTTGATTTCAACTCTTGTAAATACACCAATAAGATTATGGGGACATAATCCAGGGCTTCAGGATTGGAATATTTCATCAGGCAGTAACCTACTGGATTGTATCACATCACTTTTTGAAGAGGTAGTTGGTAAAGAAAAGCAAAGCAAAAGGAAAGATAGGAACACTTTGTGGCCCACTCTGACCCTGGGGATAGATGCTCTCAATGAGGTCTACTTTGTAGAGAACAGGTGGATAAAACCAGCTTAGCTGGCCTACAGAACTTATATCAACTTATTTCTACTGCTCTGAATGCAGATTCTCTACCAACATTTTAAACATGTTGGTAACAGGTGTCAATCATCGACAGGGAGAAAATTAATTTGTTAGGCCAACCCAAGTATATTCTCATTAGATGTATACATTTGCTATTATTAACAGATATTTCAATGTTCTCATTATCACTTGGATTTCCATGCTGCGTGTCTGTGGGAAGAGAGAGGGTTATGTGAAGTATTTTTGACTTGAGTATACAGCTTATTTAATAATTTAAATTCTCATTAAAAACTTAACATTCTGGTCCGTGTTAGAGACAGAATGTCAGAATTTGTTAATATGAACTTGGTTGTCCAAGAGGGATCCCTGCTTACCATGTCTACTAACACCATCACCATTCTTTGCCTGCACTCCCAGGGGAATAGGATCCCAGAGAATGTTACCAAGAAAAATACCATCATGTAGACTCTATTTGGGCATCAAGACCCAGACAAACCTTTCTGTATCCAAGTGTACCTTTGAGTTTAAAGATATAAACTCTATAATATAGAGTTTATAATAATAAATAATAAATATCTAATATAAAAGATATTTTAGGCAACAAGTGAATGCACAGCTAGCTATTAAAACCAAGAAAATGTGTCAAAACATGTAGTATGCCTTCCCATAGACTTTGTGATAGGGAACAGAGAGAAAAATAATAGACTCCGATTACATAACATGCCAAATGTGGTTATAGTAGCTCCAGCTTCTTCTATATTTGTTTATTTGTTTTCTGAGCAATATTTTACCTAACTGTTATACTGAAACAGTAGCTAGCTTTTCATTGAATTATATTTGAAGAAGTAGAGAGGAGGCAGTGTGCAGCCAAGTCCCTTAAGCATAGAAAAAGATCATTATATTAATTCTCAGTGAAAGATGGCTTAACTCTGAACAGAATTTACCACTGGCAAAAAAAAATTCTTGCAATTAGTGCACTTGATATTGAAATGCAATATGGAGTTATATTTTTATCATTGTATTTTAAATGTCACATACACAAAAGAATAAGTAATATATGTCAAAACTATCATCGAAGGCTAGGACAATAGTTCAGTGGTATGTTGCTCATCTAGCATGTACCAAAGCCCTGGGTTTGAGCTGTAGCCCTGGGAAATAAATCAATGACTGTGATAACATTCCTAAACCTAGCAAACATAGGTTGTGTTTGATCTCAAGAACATTTGAAGAAAAATAAATGTTTAGCCAGCAAGATTGTAGCACAGGAGTTTAGGTTTTTAGGGAAAGTAATTAGACTTTGCCAAGGAAACAGGCAATTTTGAGGCAGGAGACATATGAGTTCCATCTATCTTAGATATAAATTACTGTTAAAACATGAAGGAACTTCAGATTAGATGATGTAAACATCTTCAGATATCAGAACATTTACAGTTGCTACAATGCAGTGTTGACTTTTAAGAAAGCAACAGATCCAACACCATAAACAATAGATAGAGAAGAAAGTAAGGACAGAACTTCTAAAATTTGGTCAAATTTTCTCCAGTTTTTCACTTCATCTAAATGCTTCAAAATATTAATACGATACACATTTATGTAGCTATGGAGTTTGGAAATTCTATTAGCAATTTCAGGACATACCTACATCCTTTTGAATAATTCTTGTTCGTTCAATCCTGAAAGTTTTAGCTACTATATTTGTGATACAAAATCAAATATGATGACCTCAAGTACCAACTACCATACAACATGGCATTTCATATGGATTTTCCAATGTGCTTATACATTTCCCACTTGTGGTTTGTCTATACCATGGCTTACAATGTAGTCATGTTCATAAAGTGACCGATCTGAAAGTCTCTTCTGTATGGGATAGAAGAACACACTGAGGAAGAACCAGAAGTTAGTACAGTAAGGATCGTCTTGTATAGTGCTCTAGCACAATATGACATTTTGCCTTTTTATATCAGTATTTTTAACATTTTCATATACTTTTAAATAATAAACCTATACTGGTTTGTGATAAAAATATCCAATAAAATTAGGTATGGGGTGAATATCATTGTATGAAAATAGCATACTGTACAAAATGTGACCTATATGAAAAATATGTATGATTGTGACATGAGTTTCAAACATACAGAAGTATGAAGTTATACAATAATGGACAGAATTGGATGTCATTAGGTAAGATGAAAGCATCTTTTTATTTTGTATGTAGAATATAAGAAAAAAGAAACCACAAAACTAGAGTGGGGAATATGAGGCCGTAAAAAGGGATGGAAAAATTTGGATGGGAAGAGGGATAAGAAATAATTTGCTCCTGAAGAGAAATTTGTGCCCGATGCTGTAGACTTGGTCAAAATCCCATGGTAGAAAAGACCCCATGCCCTAGAAGAGGAATTATTATTATTATTCATCAAATTGATATAGCATCAAACTGCCTCGTAGATATCTATATTTATACATGTAGGCACAGATGCTACACTCAGTTTTAATCACAGAAGTCTCTTTCCAGTGAACTGCAGAGAATCATGGCTGCACAGGCTGCTAAGAGTAAGTTACAGGGGAGAGGAACAGTGCTCAGCCCTAAACAAGATATTTCTATCATGACCCTACAAGGCTCAGGGGATATGATAGTGAAGAGGGCAGAAAGAGTACAAAAGCCAGAATTTAGGGAGAAGGGTTACATAATGTCATTGTCTGGGTAAAACACCATCATTGCAACTGTAAAGCTTTACAGTAGCTGTGTGTGTGTGTGTGTGTGTGTGTGTGTGTGTGTGTGTGTGTGTGTGTGTGTGTGTGTGCACTGGGTCTCCACAACAATGGGCTCATCAACAGCCAGGCTCAGTGAACCACCTCACTATTTCCTAATTATAGATACAGGCAAATTTAGAAGCATCACCTTCAATTGTATACCCCTTGGTGACTACAGAAGTCTCCTATGGATAATTTCAATCTAATGCTAACAAATGGCCCTGGTTAAAGTAAATGAGTCACAAAACCAACCAAAAGCCATCAGTATTAGAAAGGGAATGGTAGTGATGGGGGTGTTGATCAAAATAAGAGTAGTAAATATGTATTATAGCATTAATGTCTAAAAACATAATACAGAGAGTAAAAAAAGATTTATGTATATTACATGAATATATAGAAATGCCATAATGAAAACTTGGAGTGATTAATATGTTACTGAAATATATACCCCCTAAGATTTGGTTATTTTTATTATTATATGTTTCTGTGTATGGTTTTTTAGGAACAGCCCTATATGGATTCTAGGATCTAGACTTAGATCTTGAAACCACAGAATGCTTTTACCACTGAGCCATCTCTCCTGAACCCCCCAAACACACACACACACACACACACACACACACACACACATATATATATATAAAGTATATTTTTATACTTTAAAGTAGTTAATGAAACTTAATGATGAATAATTCCTACAAATGACTTGAGCCATAGAGGAACATCACAGTACTTACAGATTGCTTGGCTCAATATGAAAACAATTCTTGAGCAGCCTAAAAAAGTTTCTGCTCACCACGATGCCTCATAATTCTTCTTGCTCATGTGTATAACCCACTGGAAATGGTTATAACAACAGAGATGCCATAAAAGGCCCTTAGTGATTCACCTTTCATCTTTGACCCTTGCTATATCTGTCACATTTAATGTATGAGGTCTCTCAGTGGTATTATCTGACATGTCTGATAACTAAACACATCATGCCAGAGGCCACCCAGTAGCTTTAATGATGGAAAGAGGCCTGATTCCAAAACTGTGACCCCTGCATCCTGGTTGTTCAGTTCAACCCTAGTACCACAACAATTGTTCAGAGCTAAGCAGACTGTGTCTCAGGGGTGTGGCACTCATCCCAGAGTTCTTGTGATTTTTCATGTTAAATTTAGCTTCAATCCATGATTTTAGCAATTTTATTTTATTCATTTATAATTCACATGTTTAACATGAACTTGGTAAGTGAAACAGATGTTCCCCTCACACATATTACTGTCAAACATGTACATGAGACATTGAGAAACACCTTTTATTAAGGACAACCTAGATAACCAGGCACCTCATACCCTTAGCAGGTAAATGGTTTTCCAAATTGATCAGTATTTATCAGCTCTTGGGCTTCTATCATTCACTCTTACTCTCATATAACTTAATAAAAAATGTGTTCCTTATTTCAAGAAAACTTTATTCTGTGTTCACCTCCAACTGTAAAAGAGAGACATCAGAGTATTGACATCAGTGGTAGTCAAGCCTAATTTGTGGGTCATGGCAGTGTGTGAGCAGTTCCCTTGTCTTCATATCACTTAACATGAACATAAATGGAGAACTCCAGAGCTCCAGAGATATCAGTGATGAGCAGGTTATCCATTGGATTAAGATGGAACTTAAGCATTTAAATTCATGGCAAATTGACTGTAATTTGGAATTTTTTATTTTGAGAGCTAATATTCTGTTGAACATAAAAGCAAACAAATTGTTTTTGTTCTACATTCCTAAATGGGACAGAACTTGAATTGAATCAGTTATTCAGTCAGAATTGGGTTTCTGAACTATACAACTACTAGCCTATAGAAACTTAAGTCTCTCTATAAGGGTGAATAACTCCTAATCTGATTTTTATATATTTGAAAGTATAAAAAGCATGAACTAGTACAGCACAAAGTTAACCAAACATACAACTGTCTTAAGCCACTTAAGTTTGTAGAACAAGACACCATCATCCAAATGGTTCCTAAACAGCAATTTATTTCTCAGAGTTCTGGAAGCAGGGAAGTATAAAATTAAGATTTTTGGTTAATTCAGCACCTGGGAACAGAATATCTCCTGGCTCATGTACAGTGCCTTCTTACCTTCGCAAAGCCCACCTACAAAATCCTGGTGATTAGGTTTTAACAGATAAATCCTGGGTGAACATAAATTCTCAGAAAAAATTGCTATCCATATGAGTGGCACAGAAATGGGAAGTGAAATTCCATCTCCCTGTGGGAGCCTTTCCACAGTTCTGGACCTAATGAGTATCTTACTACCCCTTCTGACAGTCCCCAAGGTGCTGCACCTCAGCATCTCAAGACAGTTTGTATCTCCCTGATATTTCCTCCTATTCTTTCTGCTGAGTATCATGCTGCCTAAGCTTACCAACATGATGCCAAGAAAGAGTCCATTAATGTCTTTTCTTCTACAATGTTGCCAATGTTTAAAGTCCCCACTACAAACAGAAGCATAGTTCTTTCACTTAGAATTCTATGCCCTAAGGATTAAGTCCAAACTGCATTGCGAGTTGTTATAAAGCAAAGTTAAACCACAGACAAGCATTCCATCATTTCATTTAAGTCCTTTGGTTCCAGAACAGGAACTATTCCCCAACATTGAAGATCCCATTCTCTTTCTCATTGTCAGACCTTGCATACATTATCCCTTGTCCCTTCTACCCCCTGCCCCCAACTGCCTTTGCTACCATGTCTTGATTCTGATTCTGTTCCAACATAATTCTCTGAGGAAATCCCCACTGCTGACAAAATGTTTGAGTTAGATGCCTTTCTTTAGGCTCCCAATTTCTCTTTATCAGTCAGTATCAATACATGTAATACTCTGAAAGTGATATTATCTTCTCAGTTCTTTGCTTCCTGTCATGACAGTGAACTGTTCCAAGTAAGTTCCTTGTATCTTGTTTTTTTTTAATGTTGTTTGCTTTGTTTTGTTTATTTTTTTAGAGATTTACTTCTATTTATTTTATGTGAACGGTTACATTTTCCTGCATGTATATCTATGCACCATCTGTAGTCAGTGTTCAAGGAGGCTAGGGAGGGCATTGTATCTCTTGGAACTGTAGTCAGACTGGCTAGTGGCCATGTGGAATCAGGGAATAAAACCAAGGTCTTCTAAAACTATCTCTCCAGGCCTCTGAAACTCAACTGTACACACAGGATTTAGTACTGAGTTACCTAAGGTGTTACTTTGGCAGTTAGTACATATTCTTCAGCACAATAAATAAGACCTCCTTTCATATATTTATCAGAAAGAATACATCCATTCATTAAAGAAAGGGGGATCCCATGAGATTATCCTCTTTTTTTTGCATTATCATGTGTATTGATAATGATATTGTTCAGGACTTGTTTATGCACCCAAAAAACTGTAGGCAACCAATGATTGGTGAGAGAGGGAGAGAATTAGCTTCTCTTAGGGAAACACTCCCTGGCAGATTATCCAATGTCAAGTGGTCAGTTATGAAATTATATATATCAAACAACAACAAAAAAATGGATTCAGAAGGCTGGATTTATATATTTGTGCATATATATGGCTATACATTATTCTCTCTCATATGGACAAATATATAAATACAGCCTGCTAAGTCCATTTTTGTTTTCTGATGGAATGTGACATTCCATTTCTCTGTGGGATTTTCCTCTTTGATTCTGCAGTAATTTGGTACCTTATTTCCCCATTCTGAAAGCTCCCAAGTTATTTCACCTTAACATCTTAGGGCCTTTAGGTATTCTTGGTACTTTCTGCCATCCTTTTCACTGTGTTTCATGCTGCATCAGCCTACCAAGATGCCAATGTATAAGCCAAGGTGCTGGGATGGAGTCCAGTAACTTCTACTCTTCCCAGATATTTCCACTTCTCAAGAACCTACTGCAAACACAAGCATATACATATTACTCTTAGAAATGCCTGACCCACAAGTTCTAGGCAACTGTGGTTTTCTGTTTGGAGTGGGAAACAATGAATGTGACTAAGCCATGTGTTCTGCAGCATTTTATCAATGGACAAGAACACACCTGTATGTATTGAGGATTGTGGGCAGCACACGATGCCAGACCTTTACAGGACACTCATGGAAGGAAAACCTGGTAATCAATTAGGGTTTCCTTTTAGCCTAACAGTGCCATTTCTCTCTGCCTGTGATTTTTAAATCACTGTTTGCCAATTTTCTATAATGAAAAGGAATCCCTACAATTTGAGAATTGACAGATGCTTTGCAACTTGGCTTCCAAGGAAAGATAACTCCATAGCTCACTAAAAGGCTGGTCACAAAGAAGGCAGACAGAATACTGCCCTCCAGCTGCTTCCTAACAGCTTGTATTGGCTAGAATGGAGAAAAAGCATGTTTTATTTGTTTGTCTTGCTTCTTTGGTGAAAACAGATATTGACTAATCCAGTGCCTTTTAAGTTTTCTCCTAAATAAAATCCTCTTTTATTGCTGGCATCAGGAGTCACGTTACCTCACAGTCCACTGCACTCTAACTCCTTTATGCCAATCACCTCATTTAATTTTCACAGTATATGACAGTATAGAAATTATTCTTGACTGAACATAAGGGGCTCTATGTAACCCGCATTTTAACTAGACACAGGTTGTTTCTCCTTGTAAAATTCTCATTCAGGCTGGATATCTGATTCATGAATGAAGTTCCTCTTTAATTCCATGCCCAGTAAACCTTAGACTCCAACCCACCTCCTTCTGTATTAAATATTCCATAACATTGATGAGTCTGAGCTTATTTGGAGATGGGTGCCAGTTGATCAGAGGGTCTGCAGCAAATTCCTGGTCTCTGAAATCCCCCACTTCAGTCTGTAGGTTATTAATGGTGACTTCCCTTTCATTGTAAAGCTTTAAGAACCTATGGCATACTGTAGAGTCTTGAACTTTTATTTCTGACATCCTATAGATACCCCCTTACTTTTAAAGAAAATAACAAAAGTTTCTACTCAAAATATTTAGGATAAACCAATAATCAAATTTTGCAGCCAAAATTTGTATTTTACTGGTAGGAAAAAAGACGTTATTTTTTTTTCTCAAGCTGATGCTTAAACTAAAGCTGATTAAATCTGTGATAGCTCATCAGAAATTCACCAGGATATTAATTAGGAAAGAAAAAAATGCCAGAGGTTTTGAGTTCTCACCATCTGCCTATACCAGAGCTTTCAATTCCCACAGAAAGGGCCAGAGTCTAATGCTCAGATGGCTGGAGTCTAATCACAACTGCATGGAATATGCTTAATATATGTCACCAATTTTTCATGAGTGCAGAATGGTAATGCTTAGGGAAGGATTAAAACCAGACCATGTCTGACACCAAGCTTTGCGGTCGCATGAATAATCCATTTCTCAGGGTTTCCTGGCTTTTGGAGAGGCTTTTTACAGCATTAAAGCTGAGCAAATATTTTGCAAATGAATCTGGCCCTAAGTGATCCAGTGTTAAATTCAGATCATTAGCCGGAAAGAAGCTGCCTCTCATCTCAAGAGAAGAATCTTGCCCGGCTTTCAGTTCTTTAAATATTGACCTGGAAAAGAATCAGCTTGATCCTGAAGAAAACATTATGAATTCATGATGGAACCACAGAATGTTCTTTCTAGCTTTCCATTAGGCTTCTCTAAAACCTCCTCTAGTAGTTTAGACTATCATATCAGAGACAATATTTTCATACTCTGGTAAAGAGTTAATGTCCAAAATATAGAAGGACATGAGGTAACTCAATAACAAGAAAGCAAGTAACTAAATAAACAAGTGGGAAAGGGACAGTAAGATGGCTCAGCAGCTACAGGCACTTGCAGCCAAGCATGACAACTTGAGTTTAATCCCTGGGACCATCATGGTAGAAAGAGAGAGCTCCCACAAATTGTCCTCTGACCTTCACACACATCCCCTGTCCCTCATTCCCCCTCCCCCAACACACACACACTGAGACACATGACAAACACACACACAATAAATAAGTAGACAGATTTTGTATTAAAAAGGAGACCACGATAGTTCTCAAAAAACAAACAAACAAAAAAGATACACAAATAGTCAATCAATTCTTAGCATAAGAATCACATACAAAATCACCATTTCACCTGTGTCTAAGTAGTATTTGAGAGGGGTCAAATAACAAGTTTTGAAGTCATGGGCAAAAAGGGAGCTTGTCACACTATGGAAATATAAACAAGTAGAGTCATAGAACAGAATAGAGTTCCCTGAAAACTTCAAAAGTAGTAAAACATGAGTCAGTAATCTTAGTACTGTGTACTTATGCAAAGGAAATGGAATGCTCAGTTTCACAATATCTAAGATATGGAATTAATAGAACTATATATTAATGGATGGCAAATAGAGAAATTTTATTTTTATATACATGTATGCATGCAGGTATGTATTCACATGTTTCTGTGCACATATGGGTGTGTATGCATAAGTGGGGACCAGAGGTTAATCTCTGGTGTCTTCCTCAATCATGACCCACTGAAGTTTCGGTAGTTTGGTACAAGCAGGTAAGATTATTATGTAATTATTAGTAAATCGCTCTTTTTAATTTTTAAATGATCATTTAGCTCCCTCTTTATCTCTAGTAATTCTTTATCCTAAAGTATACTATTGATACAATAGCCTGAACTTCCTTTTGTTTAATGATCTATGATTCATCCATGTCAATGATTTTACTTTTACCAATCCTGCATCATTATTTCAAAATAGAGTTGTGAGACATGGTGTATTACTGCACCATCAATTGGTGCTTTAGGCCATTTACGATTAATGTAACCACAAATACATTTGGAACTAGTTTACCATTTCCTCATCTCCTCTATGTTCTTATTCTTTTCCTGTTTATTTTTTCTTTAAAACAATTTTGTTCTGCTAGATATTCTTTTAGTAATTGATTAAAAACTTATGTGTTATGTTTCTATTTCTGTTTGTGTATGTATCAAATATGTTTGTTAGCCATTCTAATGGTTATAATATCCAGGCTTCATTTCAATATTAATTGAGAATCATACTTTCCACTGCATAATGGACACAGACATATTACCCAATACTATATATGTCTACTTCCAGACCCTCCTTTATTTTACAGGTGACTTGAGATTTAAATCTACACACTTTACAAAATTGTTATGACTTCTCACTGTCATTTTTCAATCAGTTCAGGAAAAACATACTTAGCATGTGTATTAGCATGATTTTATTTGTCATTTATTTTTTATTTTAGTCATTATTCCTAGCAACTTGCTCTTTTTTTTTTTTCAAAAGAATTTTCCTTAGCATTTTTTAAAGCTCATTTTTTGTTTTGTTTTTTTCTTTTTGTTTGTTTGTTTTTGTTTTTTGGAGACAGGATTTCTCTGAATTGCTTTGGAGGCTATTCTGGAACTAGCTCTGTAGACCAGGCTGGCCTTGAACTCAGAGAGATCCACTTGCCTCTGCCTCCTGAGTCCTGGGATTAAAGGCGTGCACCACCAATACCTGGCCAGCCACCAACACCTGGCCAATAGCTCAGTGTTTTTTTTTTTTTTTTTGGTTTTTCGAGATAGAGTTTCTCTGTGTAGCTTTGGAGACTGTCCTGGAACTAGCTCTTGTAGACCAGGCTGTTCTCGAACTCACAGAAATCCTCCTGCCTCTGCCTCCCGAGTGCTGGGATTAAAGATGTGTACCACCAACGCCCAGCTCAGTATTTTGTTTTCAATTTGAGAATATCTTTGTTTTGACTTAACTCCTGAAGGAGGTTTCAGTTGGTTATAATACTTTTCTTGACAGTTCTAGTTCTCCAGCTAATTATATTGTTCTTCATGGCTCTTGAGGCATCTTACCAATCTTCCATTGTTTAAGGATTTTTTCTTTTATAATATGCATTATCTATATTGTTCTCAGCCTAATTTTAAAAGCTTAAAATTTCTTTAATTTTCAACAATTAGATTGTGGTATGTCTGAGTATAGATTTTCTTCTTCTGTTTTGAAAATGTTGTTTGAACTTCTTGAATATCTGGACATATGTGATTTGGGAAGCTTTCAGTTGTTATTTCTGCAAATCTAAGTAGGACTATGCATATGTACATTCTCCTTATTTACCTTGGTTGCTGAAGACATGGATCTTAAATCTTCCCCTGTTTTCCCACAGGTTCCTAAATACATATTTATTTCTTGAAATCACATTTTTTTCTGTTTCTTTCATGTAGAATAATTTCTATTCAATTTATATATCTTCAGATTCACAAATTTTTAGCTAGTTTCACCCTGTAGAGTTTTCCTGTGATTTTTAAAAAAAATCAGTAATTTTATTTTTGTTTTAAATTATGACTAAACATCCTCATATCTTTTGTTTACATTGTTGTGACTTTCTCTTTTGCTTGGTTCTTTCAAGACAGTTGCCTTCACTCAT
The DNA here is from genome assembly GCA_030556225.1 of Cricetiscus sungorus. Classification (NCBI taxonomy): domain Eukaryota; kingdom Metazoa; phylum Chordata; class Mammalia; order Rodentia; family Cricetidae; genus Cricetiscus; species Cricetiscus sungorus. The sequence continues at coordinate 19,019,457 of JANBXA010000180.1, read as the reverse complement.
TGGAGCTGTCTTATAATAGGTGAATAGAATTAGTCACAGAATGTCAAAATCTGTCACTCAGCATTCTATTACAAGTTGAAATTTTCATAGTTCTCAGTTTGCTGGGCAATCTGGATTGTGTCATGCACATTTTGCATATTGCGTGATGATCTTCAGTCCTTTTAAAGTTTGATGTTTAATATTGTCTTTATTTTCTTCCTCAGTGAATTCATGCAGGGAAGTACAAACTACACATTCTGCAGCATCTTCCGGGATTTGTCATTGTGGTTAGTATCTTGTTTAGTCATTTAGGCTTGTTTTAATTCCAGAGCTAAGTCTTTCAGCACACTTACTATTTCCTGCATGTCACCCAGTATGTGGTACCACTCCCTAGCCTGGAATTGTACTGGTGGCATGTCAAAGTTCATTTTTCAAAGTCTTCTAAAAGCTATCTACGACCAACTATGTTCATATTATTTTTGAGTTGAGAACAGACTCTTAAAATGAGTAACTTTCTGAGGTTGGTTTCTCTAAGAACTCTTTCTCTGTAGAATCCTTGGTGTTGTTTGGTTACCTCTGATGCAGCTCTTCAATTCTCTAGAGAGCTCTGCCTATATTCATTCCTTTCCATTGCACATTCTATGTTTCAGACCAAGGCAGGAAACTCTTCTTCCTAACTATGCTCAGAGGCTGGGAAACACTTTTATGTTCTTCCTACTAAAATCAGGGTTTTCCTAGGAGTTTGGCATCTAGAGATTCTATGACATTTACCTGGAGTGCTTTTTCTAGAATTCTAGAATTGATTGTTCAATTCAGAGCTTTCCCAAATCAGGCTTCAGTATCTCCAGGGGAATAGGGGCATAGGAAATGCATGCCTGGTTCTGCTCTATTTATCTATTATACTTTTTCTCTACTATAGTCTTCTCTACTCTACTATACTTTTTCTCACTCTATTACTATTAATTGTATACAATTACAAGCACTTTTTCAACATTTCAAAATTATTTTCTCCATTTGTCACCTAAAGTATTGAAGAGTTTTGAGTAAGAACATACCATAATAAACATGGTAATTAAAAGTATGAATGTTCCTGTTGACTCTATCCTAGTTGTCTGGTTGAAGAAAGTAAATAAAGAGATGCAAAGCACCCAACCTTGTTTAAGCCTTCATGTATCAACTTTAGTCTCAATAATCATTTACTTAGCATTTTTAAAATATAAAACAGTCACAAACTATAAAACAAGCTTCAAAATAACTGAGTTTGCTACACTGTAAAAATATTGCCCAAAGTTAATCTGAGACAATGCATATACATTGTCCAATAATACTAGGAGTTTTGTAGAATCATCACTCATTTGCATCCAGAAATAATAACAGCGACATCCAAAATGAAATTTAATTTTTAAAGTTCCTGTCTTTTATCATGGAGAAAAACTCAGTCTATCTATATCTACTCATCTATGCCTTAGTAGTTCTTAAATAAAATCCACCATTCTTAAAGACTGGCCACTGTTGTATTTAATTGTCACCTCTAAGCACATCACACTAATAACAGAAGGATTACATATCATAGATACAGCCAATTATCTATTTCAACTGCACAAAATCAGGCTTTCTGGAATTGTTTGGTGATAATATGGGTATTTAAAAAAAATGAGCAGTTCTAAGGCAAAAGAAAAAATTAATATCTTAATTGGGTAGCTACTTGTGAGAGCTTAAAACATGTAAATAATGGTAAACTATGTAAATAGCTGCCTATGTAAACAACCACTCAAGTAATAAACTATGCATATAGAATATTTAAGATCAACTATAGATGCCTCAAGATGTCTCTCAGAAAGTATTAATGTTATAAAATCTAGAAAGGTTTCTTTTGTTTGTGTTATAATGTTTTTCTTCCTAAACTGAATCTGTAATTTTATGTTATTTAATTCTAGATTCTGGCCCTTGATGAAGGGTTAAACACCAGACTACAGTAATATCTGTAAATAGTCTATTATTAAACCTAAAGGATGTTTTTGTTTTCAAGATGTGTGTCTGGACCAGGGGAAGTGCTCAATAGTGATTGGTGGATTAGATGATTTCTAAAATAGGTATTTTTTGGACATGGTCCCACTTTGATCTTGTACCTTGGCATCCTATAGCAAATTCAAAGACTAGAAGCCATGCACAGTTGCTATGAGAATAGTACTCAATACACAATCCAATGTTTGTATTTTTTTCAATTCTTTGATAGTGGTTCCATACTGAAGCATCTGAGAAACTATAATAGTTTGACCCAGTAAATGTTTTACTGCTTCCATCTATTAGACCCATAAAATGAAGTAAAATTCAATGGCTGAGGCTATTTGAGAATAATGCCAGAATAATAACCAAAAGCTAAGATAAACAAATGAAGACTATGCAGCAATGGGATGATGTCAGCAAATATCATAGTTCTTTTAGACATAATGTCTTAACTACTATTTGCAGTTCTGTGGATTATCTATTATGATTCTACAAATAAAAGCAGTGACAATTACATGACATAACATCTAGCGAATAAAGCCTGAGAACAGAATGGGAGAGCAACAAAAAGGCAAAGCATAGTGGTTAGCTTTGACAACAGGAACTATAACACAAAGGGTAAATAAACATCGCAGTCCTCGACAGAGCCCTCTGAATACTACCCATCCCAAGCATACTTACTTGGTCAGTATCTAAGACAACGCAAAAATTCCACCTGTGATATTTTCCACCCTTGCATGCTTGTTTAGAGGACATAGCTCATTTCTATAATGTTGTGCTGAACTGAAGAAACACCTATGTCAGGAGGCTTCTAGGCATGGTTTTCCTCTTACATGCAAGCAACATGAGTCTGAACAACAGATGGGGCTAGTTTCCTTTATATCAGCCCCTGGCAGGATGCAGATTCACACTGCCGGCCTGACTGCTCTCACATGCACCAACCTCTTTTGCCGTGCTTAGCCTTTGTGACAGCATGTGAGCCTCTAAGGTTCACTTCCTTCCAAAGCTCACACCGAATGAGAGTTTCGAATGTAGAAACTATGTGGGAACAAGCAATGCATTTGGTATATGTAAATAGTTGATGGATATTCCTCATTTCTTTAAAATCCCATTAGAAAACAAAATGAAATGTGATTACGAACTTACGAACATAAATAATGATATAATCACCACCAGAGTATAAGTTCTTGTCACACACACACACACACACACACACACACACAACAATTCTGCTTAGAGGAGAGTTTGTTATATAAATGCAGACTTGGTTTATACAATTAAATAATGAAGAAAGTTGTTGAATAGGTATAAATAAAGCCCCACAACAGAGATGCCAGAAACTGCCTTGCCATCTGTTGAGACAGGGCTGTTAAAAGCAGAAAGGGATACATCAGAAGTAAAGCAAAGGTGGACCACTCTACAGAGTGCGGGACAGAAAAAAATCCCCTTATGAGCAGCGAGTTGCAGGGACAAGCATCTAGGTTAAAAACAGTTTGGAGGCATTATGCAGTTGTGGTCATTAACGTCCTGGGAGGGGCTCTAGGTGACAGTCTCAAAAACTGGGGGCTTGGGGAAGACCACTTGATCATCTTTAGACAGAGACATGGGCTTGAAGTATTGAACGGCTGAGATGCTGCTGCTCCAGGATATAGACTTAGGTGATTGGAAGGAAGGCATCATACTGGAAATACTATAACAAGATGATCCGAACATCAGTTATTGATGCTTTGCCCTAGACTCCATCAGGACATGGATCCATCTAAATGACTGTCACAAATCAGGAAACAATCCAGAAACATAAAGAAAACAAAGCAAAAGAAGACATCTCCCTAGAAAAACAAACAAACAAACAAAACGAACAACTTTTCTTAATCTAGCCTCTAGTGTGCCCATAATTCTTCTAGAGGGCCTGGCAAAGATTGGTTAATCCATAGCTCTGCTATAGGGCACGGCAAAAGATTGGTTGACCAGAGGACAATACTTGTGTCTATGCTAGTTGATTAACTGTTTTGCGGTAGGGAAGCTCTCATTTATTTAAAAATATTTCATAGGTAGAATTGTGCTTTTGAAAAGGAGAGTTGCTCACTGCATTTTTGATTGATTCTTTTCCTCACTGCAAAGAAACAAAAGCAATTCTATTTATTGCTACCTTGAAGTGGACCTCAGAGATTGAATTTCCACCCTGGCTGCCGAGTATGCTGTGCTTCTCAAACCCTCAAACTTTATTTTCAAGTTCATTTGTAGTCTATGGGTGGCACAAAAGCAAATTCCTTTACTAGGGTTACTTCTGCCACTCCCAAGCTTGGTAAAGATAGGCGATCCCATCAACAGTTTAATGTCAGGAATAAACTCCAGGCAGCCACTGGAATTTCCTGTTTCTGTTTGTGTGTCTGCGTTCACATAGAGCAAGGTAAATCCAATGAATGAAGACCTTCTTGTGCGCATTATTATATTTTGAAATGTATCCCTGGGTGTGTACATTCATTATTCAAGCAGTGAAATGCTATAATAATTAATGACAGTTATAAAGGCTGCCAAAGCAAAAGGCAGTAATTAAGGACTTTCAGTAGAAATAAGAATACAGATGAACAATTGTAATAAATATAAAGTGTTTCATGGAAATAACTTTAAAATACATTAGGAATCAACAAATATCCATTAATTTTTAAAATAATATAATGATGAATAATAGGTAATATGGCATTTTTTTATTTATGAAGTATTTATTTTTTACAAAGCATTTATAAATTTAAACATAATTACCCCCTAAGTGTTGTATTTGGCTATTAAGTATGTTATATAAGTCAGGAGTCTTTTCAAGCAAACACCTGCTGATGAATACCTCACACATCTCAGAATAAAATAATGGTGGCAGAAGAGTAATTTTGTAACTCTTGGGTTTATCAGTAGGAGAACGCACAATTACATATGACATTCAAATCATCTCTGATCAAGATATAACAAAGAATATCAAAATAACAAAGAACAGTGTGCTAGAGGAAAATGAAGTACACAAAGAGTGATTTGCTTCCTTTGATCAAAACTGAAAACAACACACTTTGATAGAATAACTCAGAAGTGATTTTTTACAAGTGATGCAGCAGCAAAACCTTGTTGAAATGACTACAAGCACAGGCAAATGTCATTTTCAGGAGTTGAAAGTATTCCTAGGTTTACATAGCTAAACTATGAATGTGATACATAATTATTTTTGTTCTAGTGAAATTTATTTATGGAAATGCTGTACTTCACTTACTTTGTTATGAATAGCAAGGTCATTGATATTAAATATATTCATTGAAAGTGGCCAATTTTTACATGATTGTGTTATGTTCTCTTTTCTATTGCAGCATGACATTAGCAACTTAAGGAAATAAAACTATGTATTCTTTAAATTTTAATAAAAATTATTAATTAAAACTGTAGTTGTCTTGAGCAAACTTTTAGCTTTCATACTCCCCAAATTATTTCCAATATATATTTAACATTCAGTCTTTACCAACAAACACACTGTAAAATGACCTGAATGTAAATTCCATTAAAAGAAAACAATTCAAAATTATGATGACATTTTAAAAAAATATATACATGTATATGTATACATACATAAGGTATATATACATATGTATACATACATATATATGTATAAATTGGGGGGAGTTAATTCTTGACATTGAAATGTGGATTCATTTTATTTTAAATGGTGCCTATTTCCACATTTTTAAAAATTGTCTCAAGAATCATTCTCTTAAATTCATCATAGAAGTACTAAATGAAAAGTACATCCCTTTTAACATCTAGTTTCCTATCCTCAGAAGGAGCTACTGTTGTTCCTTTCTTTCTAGAGATAGTTCATCCGTGCGTAATTTCAATCATCCTTTAGTATTCATGAAAAATTTCCGGGACTCTACCTAGAGACATCAAAGTTCCATGAATGCTCAAGAACCTTCTATAGCATGGCATAAGAATTTGCATTAGTTATGAAAATATAACATATATTCATAGAAATATCTATTTACTTAAATATTTCTCTAGATCACTTATAATATCCAACCAGTATAAATGTCCCATAAATAGCCATTACATTGCAGTTTAGGGAATAATAAAAACTCACATATGTTCATACATTCAAATATAATTTTGATTATTTTTACAAATACTTTCAACTTCTGTTTTTTCACTACATGAATATGAAGCCCATGGATGCAATACAGAGAGTTGACTATATATTTAGCTGTTTATACACATACACAGACCTGTAGATAAATGTGTACGTATACACATACATATACAGATATATACAATAGCCAGAATCAAAACTTTCAGTAATTCTAAAGGACATAAAATTAGTTTATGAACTTCATTTACTTGTTTATTCTTCTTTATTTTCCACTTTCCCTACAATTTTTGGAAATTTTCACTTATAATTTCTACAAAATGCTGGAAAGTACATTTTGTTCAGTAGGAGATATATAAATATGAAGATCTTCTTTCTTAGTCTTACATAACTAGCTCTCCATTCATATATTCATTCATTTTTATTTAGATTTGGAAACTGTTATTTCTAGCCCTTTGGGCCTCACAGGTGTCAGAGTTGCCAATTAACTGTGACACTTGGTGAATATAGAAAATCAAGCTTGAGGTAGTCTTAATTCAATAAATCTCCACTGCTTTCCAAGGCTATTTACCAACCACCTTCTAACGTGCACAGGGCTTTAAAGAGCATTAGTTCCACTCTGGATGATTCCATGCCAGAGAAGCTTAGAACAACAAAATGTATCGCTTTACCTCATTCCCCAAACTCTTTGCATGCTCTCCCTCCAAGCTGTCATTTAAAATTTAGAATTGTAATTTCAAGGCCTGGGTTCATTTTCATCTGTTTCTTGAACTAAATTGATCACTTTGGAAGCTTCTAGTCATTCCCTTTAAGATATCAGTGATGCTCTCATTCTGTTGCATGCAGGTGAGTGGGGGTGTGAAGTGCTCACTCTATTCAAAAAATAACTGTGCTACATAATGAAACTACTATTAGACTCAGTCACAGAATGCAATAATAATAATAATAATAATAATAATAATAATAATAATAATAATAATGATAGTAATAATAATACCACTTAAGAAACTGCTCAAGAATAACAGTATGGGTAAGGCTGAGAAGCAGTCTATTATGCCTAAGATACATAAATGACCCATGAGAAAGGAGCAGTCATCAGTGCAACCATTGGCTGCTAAAAGTGAGTACCCTGTTCTGTGCTATCTTAATAGTTTCTTCTAGGTCTTAAGGTGCAAATTCCTCCAGCAGTATTCTAGTTTAAACAGGAGGGCATGTTGATATCAGATCAGTGTAGCTACAAGGTCACACCCTCAGCATTCATGTTCTTCTAGAGAAAGTTTAATATAATTCTGCAGCTACTCTCTTCCTTTAGAGTCTACAATTTCACCCAAATTAAATGAAGCTTAGCGATCCCATCTCCAACACTTTACTTAGAAGAGTGAGTTTTCCTGCTCCGATTAAAAGCATCCTCTCCAGGGACTTTGTAATCTCGGGATCAATGCCACCTCTCTGGGTCAGTACACCTCTTTACTGTCTTCAGCCTTGCCCCTAACAATCTGGAAGGACTGGAACAGATCTGGGTTTGCAATCCCAGCGGCTGGTCACCAGTGGGCTCACTTCAACACTTAAAATGTCATGATGGGGTTGAGTGGAAAGCTGTTCATGCTTTGCCCTCCAGCTGCACACAGAGCAAATGCAATGCCAGCAACAGCAGGGCTGTCCATCATGTTCCCTTGCAGCTGTTAGCAAATTTGCTTGCTTCCTTTCTTGCAAATTCCACTGTTTTCCTTATTGAACTATAAATCAAGCTTTCTTCTTCTTTCTCCTTTTTCTGTATTTTAAAGAAAAGCTGGAAAACTCTATGTCTTATAGTATTGCTCCACTCTAAGACTTACTCACATCTTTGACTATGTGATCAAGAAAAGTGCACTGATTCTAAGGCAATTTGAAGGGAAATATCAAGTAGCATGTGTAAAACTTGACTATATAACTGAAATCAGTCAAAATGTTCCAAATACATTCTAATGGTTGCCTGAGATGAAGCTCAGTAAAGAATCCAAGCCCCTTGATAAATGTGACCAGAAATGATTATCCAGCATTGAAAAATATGTACATGATTATATGCATATGCTCTGTCTCAATACAGTGAAAAGTAGAAGGTATAAATGTAATAAGATAATCCAAGATGTTGCACCGAAACAAATTTTGAAAACTATTCCCTCGTGCACATCCGGCTGAGGTTTTGTTAAATCTCTTTATTGTTGAGTTACAGTGGTAAAAATATTTAGTATAAACCCTGTGGTCCAGTAGCTAAGTGAATTGACACAAAACAATGATATACTTTGGATTCATTCATTTCATAAATGAAATTATACCAGGTACAGTGTCAAAATATCTGTGCAATTATAAGATTGCTGTAATTTAGAGCTGTAATTTATCTTATCTATATGCAGATATTATATAGGATCAGATGATGATGCATGTCTATCAAATAATCATAGGCAAATACTTTGTAAATAAAATGTTTAAATAACTGTTCTGTTTACTCTGAAAATATCTCCTCTTCATTGCTCTTATTAGACCGCATTTACTTTTAGCATAACTTGTATTTTAATATGAATATACTTTAGATCACCTAAGGGAACTCTGATACTAGCTTCATTTTTAAATGTCAAAGTCTCTTCCTTGCAGGTTTATCTGCATAGATGTCTCATTCAATAAATCATCTGATTTGGAGCTTGGCATAATGAGCCTATTAATATGTTTGGCAGGCTGGCTGAAAGCAGTGCTGTCTATGTACTTGATATGTTGAATGAGACATTATTTTTATTGAATGTACCTTGTGTGCATGCATGAATTTGTGCGTGTGTGTGTGTGTGTGTGTGTGTGTGTGTGTGTGTGTATGTGTGTGTGTGAATGACTGATTCATGCATGCCTATGGAAATAAAAAAAGACTTCTTAGAGTTGATTCTCTACTCCAGCATGCAGCATCCAGGGAATCAAAATCAGGTGGTCAGCCTTGGTGGTAAGTGTCTTTTATCCACTGAGCCATCTCATCAACTCAACATATACCTTTAAATGAATTCAGAATGAAATGATTGGGAGAGTATTAAACTTAAGCAATGTATCAAGTAAGACATCCTCTCACCCCCCTAATTTCCATCCCCAAATTCATGTGACAAAATTACCATTTTCACAGAATCCATAAAGGCCAAAATGGCATCCACTGGATTCATCTCCAGACAGTCATAATATTTATTTATCAATATGTGATCAAAAGCAAGTTGATAAAGATTTTTATTAAGGCCCGGTGTGATATCAAAAATGAATAGTTGCACTTACAATAAAATTGTTCAGGCTTAAGTCTATAAAATTAGAATATCTCACCACCTCCATCCCAAGACCCTTCATGTGATTATTGCTAACTAGAAGAAACAGTGAGGTTAATTTTTAGAGATGAGAAAAACAAAAGAAAGAAGACTCTCAAAGAATTATCATTATTTCCTCTACGCTGAATAATTAACAAAATGGTATTAATCAGCATTGATTTACATTTATATTTTTAATTTAAAATTTAAAAGTCCATATGGTCAAGTAGAAATCCTAAGCTATATTGAGATTGACAGAATTTTTTTCTGAGATTTTTAGAGTTTCCAAGTGCCTTGCTATTTTAAAACATGTTCACACACCTGGTTGAACATTAATGCATGGCTGGTATAACTTTTGCAACCACAGCTTGTCAGAAAAAAATGGATATATTTTGAGTGTGTAGTACAGCAACACCATGGTAAAATATAGTTCTGTTTAAGTGGGAGTTTTAACACATACCACAATTTCAGGAATAATAATGGATTTGTTTTCTCTAAAGCAATCAACTTATACCTACTGAAGCAAACCATTATATTAGTTGCCTCAAGAGATCCAAATAAATTTAAATTTTTTATTATCTCTCTTTTACAATAGGCTCTAAATATTGAGAAGAAAATATTTATATACAAGTACTTTATAACTTTAAGCTATATATGTTAAGTCCAAATAAATATTCTCACATAAAAACATTAGAAGAGTTTATAAAAGCTGCCTCTCCAAAAATAGAAGACTTGGGGCTGGAGAGATATTTCAGTGGCTAAGAGCACTCATTGCTCTTCTAGAGGACCCAGGTTCATAATTTCACCCTTCCCTTTTCTCCTTATAGCCCTTCACTTATACACACCTACCACTTCAAGCATGGCTTCTTTTTCTTCAGTTGGTTGGTACTGGATAACCAATTATGGGGTTTCTTCCTGGGAAGCACAATTCCTCATGCCCTTAATATTCCTCATTGCCTATATGTATCTTTGTCTAGAAGTTTTCTATGCCATATAAAGAGGGGTTTATCAAATCGACTCCAAAATTTATATAACATTAACATGATTTAGAACAATGAAGACTATGTTGAATATGTTATTAGCAAGTGGAAAAAATTGATGCTGAGTATAAGTAGGAAGCTATCTACAGGAGTACAAAGCAGAAATAAACAGACTCACGGGAGGACAGGCTAGTGATAAAGTCATTGCAAACCAATAGGAGAAAGGCCTAAATGAAAAACCTTAATTATATTAATACCAAGATGTGGAACATCTGTAATTTTCATTCAATGCTAATGAGAACATAATCATGACCAACCACTTTATAAAACACTATAGCAATAGCAAAGAGAGTTAAGAAACTTGAGTAGTCAGATATTTTTTTGGGCTGCCAGGTCACAAATAATGACATAGAAATTTCTTATTAATTATGAAAGTTTGGCCTTGGCTTAGGCTTGTCACACTAGCTCTTATAACTTTATTCATTTATTTAATCTACATTTTGCCTTGTGGCTTTTTACCTTTATTTTATTCTATATGCCTGACTCCCTCCATGTCTCATTGGCATCTATCTGACACCTAGAATCATTTCCTTTCTCTCTCTTCCCAGAAATCCCACCTACACTGCCTGCCTAGCTATTGGTCATTCAGCTTTTTAATATACCAATCACAGCAATACATCTTCACACAGTGTACAAATATCCTAGAACATATATCTTGACCTGTAGCAATTCCATTTCCAGGAACAGACCCAGAAGGAATAAATGGGCATGCCTATCAAAAACCATATGCAATAATATCCTTAAGAGCTTTATCTACAGTAGCCCCAGACTAGTACCCTATACCTGTATCAACAGTACAAGAGCAGATAATAATACCATTCATTTGCATAATGAAATAAAAAAATACCAACAAAAGTCACAACAAAACATAGATGAAATTTAAAAACAGTCAGAAAAAGGAAAAACAAATAATGAATAATTTCTGAATCAATTGTTTTGAAAATCATATATGTGAAAAATAAATAAAAATACAAGAGTTTTCACCATTCACAGACAGCTTTTTTTCCTGGTTAAGTGACATTAGGGAAACACTAGAGTAATGATACTCTCTGTATCAATATCTGGGTGTAGTCACATAGAAAATGAGTAACACGTGTTCAGTCCATACTACTGACTATTGATGCACTTTTCCCAATATGAATATTGAACCATTAAGAAAGAATGAGTTCCAAGTTGTTCTCCTATGATGGTCCTCTAAATAACACTAGAATCGTGGGAAAGAACAAAGTGAGAGATGGGGACAATAGGCTGAGATGTTTTTAAATTTTACTTAGAAAAATTGAACAAATGTGTATGTCTATAATGCATAGTATGACATAATGTGCCAAATTTATTTCTATTTGTCCTTCCATGTGGGGAGATGAAATTACAAGTGGAAGATAGACAGAGACAGAGAGGCAGGGGGATACACACAGAGAGACAGAAAGACACAGAAGAGATAGACACAAATAGAGACAGATGAGAGACATCTTACTTAAACTTTTGTTATTTTCCTTTTTTATTTAAATTTGAAACAAGCTTGTTTTACATATCAGTCCCAGTTCCTGCACCCTCCTGTCCTTCCCTGTTTCCCATTATCAACCCCCATTCCATCCCCTTTCTGCTCCCCAGGGAGGGTGACGCCTTCCATGGGGGATCCTCAAAGTCTGTCATCATTTGGAGCAGGGCCCATGCCCTCCCCTATGTGTCTAAGCTGAAGGAGTATCCCTCTATGTGGGATGGGCTCCCAAAGTCCATTCTTATACTAGGGATAAATACTAATCCATTACTAGCGGTCCCATAGACTTCCCAGTCCTTCTAAATAACACCCACATCCAAGGGGGGCTGGGTCTGTCCTATGCTGGTTTCCCAGCTCTCTAACTGGGGTGCATTAGCTCCCTCTTGTTCAGGTCAGCTGATTCTGTGGGTTTCTCCAGCTTGGTCTTCACCCATTTGCTCATCACTCCTCATTCTCTGTAACTGGATTACAGGAGTTTGGCTAATGTTTAGCTGTAGGTGTCTGTTTCTGCTTCTATCAGCTACTAGATGAGGGCTCTAGAATTAATTTCAACTATAAATGAAGGAAAACATTAGGAAAGAGTCATTAGGAAACAGTCCTAAGCATTCTTCAATGTCATGTTAATATATTCTAAGTTAAGGTGTATGAGTTTGAAATCCTACAAACATTCATAATTTTGATGTCATTTCTCTTGAAAATTCTGGTGGAAATATGAAATTACAAATTATAAAGTAAGTTTTGAAGTTCACTGAAGCCAAATGACCACTGCAAGGATTGATAACTGTGCCAGACAAGGTCACAAAAGCTTTTGATTGTAGGAATTTATTGCTATTACCAAGTTTTAATACCCATCTAATATCTAATATCCATCTCTATCTTTGAACTTCTCTTGTAAAAATTATCATCTTTGTTAGTTATAAAATTAGGGATTCAACTGTGCTGTTTAATATATCCAACATTTAAAATGTAAACTTGGGGCAGCAATGATTCAGGATAGGGCACAAGAAAGAGCATAATTTGTGGTATAAAGAAACTATCAAAAGTTATTTTTCATCATCATCTCAAGTGACAAAAGACAGAACCAAATCAATTGTGCAACATATGTTTGCTCTGCCTTTATTATAGCAAAATAATCTGGGAAATCCCTTGGAATTTTTTTAAAGTAGCATCTGAGTATTATGTTCAGAACAGTTTGATATTATTTTCTGAATATCCTCCTTAAAATAGTTGAATGACTCATATTTTCAAAATAAAAGATTACAAGCATTATTTTGTAGGGCTCTGGAAGGAAGAGTCAAGAAGCCACAGGAGAAAAAAAAAAAAACAACAAAAAAAAACAGCACATCTGCTTCTTCTAACAATAGGCATTGATAGAGTTGTTTACACCCCACAACAGCCTGGCTTTCAAAAGAGCATTGCATTCCCTGAACATCTGAATGTTATGTCTACCTCATTTTCATATTGTGCATTGGATTTTCTCTGAGAACACAGAACGATTCTGCCTCCCTTTCAGCTCCACTCACTGCATCCATGCACACAGCGTTACAATGTCAGCCATATAGAGTGGTTATTGACAAAACATTATTCTTAAAGATATTCTAATGCTTCATTTGAAGATGTGATACACATTTAGAATGAAATTGACTGACATGCAAATAAGTCAGAATGATATAAAGGAAAACAAGAAGAACCTAAAAAAAATATGAAAGGTTAGCCATAGTTTAGGCTTGTCCCACTAGCTCTTACAACTTAAATTATCCCATTTACGTTAATCTACATTTTGCCTTGTGGTTTTATGCCTTCCCTTCATTCTGCATGGCTGACTCCCTGAATGTCTCATTGGTGTTTGACATATGCTTAGATTCATCTCCCATTTCTGCTCTGTGTCTACTAGGATGTCCCGTCTATACTTTCTGCTGAGCTATTGGCCACTCAGCCTTTTATTGCACAGAACCTTTATTTATACTGTGAGGCAGCCACTAATCTGCTTTTCAGGGTCCTTAGAACCTTTGAGTAAAGGAGTCAAGTGGCCAGTCCTCATACAGAAGGTAGGCCATATGGGACAGGCTGTCACTCATTAAAATGAGGCACTGCTTTTTATTTCTTGCTATATTTATTTAGTGTTTTCATGTCGAAGAGATTTTACATTAAGAAGTCTAAAAAGTAAGTAGTTACATGTACACAAGTAATAACTTTGACTCGGGAGCTATATTCCTTTGCTATATCCTTGTATCTGACTGTGGACTATGTATGGAATTTGACAGATTTTAACATTGGGTTTGCCATCTATTCTACAATTAGTGGGAGCAAGAAATTCCAGTGTGTTGATGCATGATAGGGTCACTCCACAAAATTACCTACTGTGCATTTCAAAACGCTAGAAGAAATTTTAAAGTATTTACCTTAAGGAGTTGGTACATGTTTGCACAGATAAGAGGGTTTAACTTAGTTTGTACATTAAACAAAGTATATGCTGGATAATTAAACCTCACATAGTACTCAAATAATGCATACGGCTTTTGTGTTTTTCCATATCAGTGAAGAGTAAATTGATAATAATTTAACAAATAAGGATAACAGAAGCTAAGGGAGTGGTAAATTTGATCAAAGTACAATATATGAATGTTAAAATATCAAAATTAACACACCAATGTGTAAAATTAATATATACTGATAAAAAAGACAGTGTTAAGAAAAGAATTTTCTACTTAATGAACTGTATAATCCTTTCTCCTTTGGAACAATTAAATATTTGTGGCCCCACACAGGGCCCATCACTTTGGCTTGCAGGAAGCTCAGACATGAATTGGCCAACTACACAGTGGACTTTAATTTGTTTTCTAATAGTTTTTAAATCTATGAACACATGTCCTATATTACCTGAAGTATTCATTTCATCGTGGTTTTATTGCTTGAGGAATTTTGTAAGATGCCTAAAATTTTTTTAGTGGAAATAGTTTGCTGATATGTAGGTCAAGAAGTTACATTAGCTGGCCAGTGCTTTAGAGTAAGTACAACAAAATGGGTGGTTAAAACAATAGAAATCCATTCTGTTATAGATTTAGCCAACCTGTTTCAAGTTTCCTTTGTGTGTGTGTGTGTGTGTGTGTGTGTGTGTGTGTGTGTGTGTGTTGTGCTCACATGCACACACATTCATGTGTATATAAATGTGTGCCTGTGAGTGTAGGTATATGTACCCATGTATTTCACGAGTGTGAAAGTATACATTCCAGTGTATACATGTGCCCTGAAGACAAGGATCCACATCAGGCTTTTCCCTTGATTGCAGTCCACATTATTGTTTTGAGATGTAGTCTTTCACTAACGCTTATTTTCATAGACTCACTAGCTAGCAATCAATAGTCATCCTCTTGCCTCTCTGGACTCCTTGCTCCTGTGATTATGGGTGCTCATCATTGTACTATGCTTTTTACATGGCTGCTGAGGATGAGAAGTCCCGTTCTCATGACATACTATACTTTTCCTTCCTTCTCTCCATGCCAAAACTTCCTCTTTTAATAAGAACACAGTCCAGGCTATACTAAAATACACCCAATTGCCTCAGCTTAGCTTCCTCATCTACAAATATACTATTTCTAAATATAGTCACACTCAGAGGTTCTGTGGTTTGGGATTTCAACATGTATGAAAATATACAACTTAGCCCATAACGTAAGAGGCAGAAAGAGAGAACATATTGGAAGAGTCACTTTCCTATGACTTCAAAGCCCATCCATCTTTTTCCTCTGTCCATAAGCTATCTTATGCCTCCTCATCCCAGCTCAGCCTACTCATTTCTCCTCTTTTGTCTCCTCTCTGGTGTCACTTGGCTATTCTAATATTTCCAGCACTCAAATGATTACATCAAGATAGAGGACAGACAAAGGCAGATATGACTAGCACTTCTGGCACAGATTTCCTTACACCCAAGCTTTTGCATGACAATTTATAAAAGAAAAGGGTGAGTCAGACCTATGAGGGTTCACCTCCATCCAGATGTTTTGATGATCTCTGTAATAGTAATCAGAACTGGGTCATGGACTTTTTCTTCTTCAAGCTGGCTCTGCAAAGATTCTAAGCATCTTTCATCTTGTCCACTCTATTTTTTTTCTCATGAGGTCTACATTTTATGTGGTATAGATAATAATGTTTTTGGACAGGCAAATGATAAATCTAAAATGGATACCATCAGGTTAGTTTGACTCTATCCAGTAATTTTAATCAGTGCACATTTTCCCTCCTTCCTATTTTCCCTCCTAGTTTGGGCTGTGTATAGACTACAGTGAGTTTAAGGACCACAAGAGACTGGACAGCAGTGTCCCTAACTCCATGGGGTGGGGGGGGCAGGGTGTTGTTTCCTGAACTAGGCTCTACCTGGGATCTGACTTGGAGTTGCCATCCAGGGTCTCAGAGCTCCATCAGAGCAGCAGAGTAATGTCTCTGCAGTACTCTGAACCTTTAATTTGTCACTGGCATAGCTTAGTAGCTGTCACCTATCTATCTTTATCAAGGGCACACAGGGATTTTCCATCTCACTCCTACCATAATCACCAGCAGCAGTGTTCTAGAAAGCAATGTCAGAATTCCTTGTTCTTCCTCCATGCCATATCTGTTCTACTCTGATAACCCTTCCTCTCTGCCCCCAGTAGTATACATATAGATTCCTCAAGTAATCTCCTGTAATTAATATGAAATACCTTTACATTCATCGACAAAGCTTGGGGAAGGAAGCTTGTCAGTTTCGCTTATCCCCTTTCTGCTTATAGTTCTCAAAGAATATTTCCTTGCCTGAGCAGGTCCTCCCTTGTGTAAAGCTTTATGATCCAATTTATCCACGAAGCATCTCAATAGTGGTTTTAATGAAGTTTCTTCTTGTTGACAGTCTGACTTTTATGCCTCCTGTCTAGCTCTGCACTAAAAATTTCTATTAGTGATGATAACGGCTAGATTTTAACTCAGCTTTTTCTGCATTTCTTCAGGAACAACCCTAAATTGTATTTCTTCATGATGGATCCTTCAACCCTTCAACTCCTTTGGGGGGAAATGCCATATATTTACAAAAATGCTGATGAGAGAGCCACCCTCCTATTTCTATGAAACCTCTGGAACACACACACACACACAGACACACACACACACACACACACACACACACACACACACACACACACACACACACTCCTACTATATATTATCTCCTTTGTGAAACAATAGTCCATACAATTATTGAGTATGCACTGAGCTTAACATGGTTCTAAATATTTAGTTGACATTAGATCTTAGTCCATTTAGTTCTGCCTATGACTCTGAAATAATAAGTTTTCTGACATATTTATAAAGAGGAAACCAAGACTCAGAAAGGAGACACCATCTTTCTCATATTCTATTATTTATAATTGCCTAATTTATTCCAAAGTTGCTTACAAATTGCTGAAATCTAAACCTATATGGTTCTCTTCTGTTTGCTTCAATATACACAGTCTTACCCACTTGAAGAGCTCTTTCCTTTTTTGTCTTCTAATGTTACCAAGTGTCAGATGCAACTCTCCCACTGAGATATGCCCTCACTAATCATTTTCTGTATGTACAGAGAAGCTCTTGTGGTACCCAAATGCCAGAGCATTGTTCAAACCTAATGCATTTAACAACCATAAATAACCATTAGCAGTCAACACCTTCAATAAAACAAAATGAATAAACAGACAGTAAGTTCCAGATTTTCTAGAAACTTCCATGCAAAGAAATTTTTAAAAAGTGGTTTTCTTGCTTCTGATGTTAATTTCCCATTTGTTCAAAGTGAACCCGTTTGGATTAGTAAGCTAAGTTTCAGATCCAGAAGTAGGATTGTTCAAGAAAGACGCTATGACTTTCCACCCATTTTTATGTGTCCTGAAAAATTACCCCAGTTTCTCACACTTGATCTACTTAACACTGTGCTCATTAGAAATTGCCTATTTTCTTTTGTCTATTGTATCACAAGGGTGGTAGGATGCTACTTCAGCTATGTCAGACTCTTTCCATTCACTCAAAAAAAAAAAAAAAAAACAAGCTCATCTAAAACCCGGCATAACTAATGAACACAATATAGAGGTAACCTCATTTCATATGAGAAAAAAGATGTTAGACTCAAAGGTCTTCCAGAAATTTTCTTGCCTCTGGATCTTAGGAACATAAGCATAAGGAAACTGTCAGCTCTTCTCCTACTCCTCACAATTTCTGTTCTTTCCTTTTTAACTGTAAATTCTGGAAAAAGAAGAGAACAATGTTCAGAACTGTCAACAACCAGCATAGTAACATTTTGTTTCCTTGGAGAATTTGGACAAAAAATATTTTGATAACATGATATTATTTTTTGACACAAAAATAGCACTCTGCTAAAAAAGTGATAGCATACAGTCAAAGAAAAGAGCAGATTGAAGGAAATGTCTGGTTAAAAGGCATTTACATTATTATTTTAATCATTCTGACACATTGATGAATGCTTAACCTTACAAGAGAGGCTGGGGGCTTATATGTTAGCCACAGATGTGTGAAGCCTATTGCTTTCCTTTTAGACCTCAAGAAAAACATTTGAACAAGAATTTTACCATGGAAATTCTCTAAATGTCTTTGCAATACTGCCTAGGCCAGGTAGTTGTATGCCTATGGGTATATTCAAAGAAAATATACAAAATATTTGTAATATACAAAAGCAAATAGGTCCACAGGCTCTTGGGGAAATGTATATATGCCTTTTCCTCAGGATACTTTAACACCATGGTTTAGGAACTATAGGAATTTCTAGCTCCAGAATTTTGGAGCTGGTACATAGGTAGTATATTTCATAGTGGGAACATAGGAAAGCAAAGCTGCCCAACTAATGGTCAGAAGCATAGAAGAAAAACAGCAGGGACACATGAGCCCCAACAAGGACATCTTGTCAACATTCTAAAAATATTCCACTAGGCTCTAGGTTTTAAATTTCCACCCCCTCACTCAGAATAATGATTTCTAGCTCCACCTATTTACCTATTCGGATTGTAATTACATTTTTCTTAGCAGCTGAATACCATTCCACTTTGTAAATACATTTTCATCATCCATTTCATGGTGTTTCCATTTCTGGCTATTGAGAATAGAGCAGCAATGAGCATTAATAAGCAAATATCTCTAGAGCAGAACATGGAGTCCTTTGGGTATTTATCTAAGAGTGGTATAGCTAGATCATGTAGTAAATCTACTTTTAGCTTTTTGAGGAACTGTCACACTTATCTCCACCTCCTTCTGGATCCACCAAGATAAGAAACAAGCCTTTAGCACATTGATATTTGGGATACACCAAAAATTCAATGTTTAGAAGGATCATTTTGAGATCTTGAATAAGGAGAAACAATAGTCATATAAACTTTATTATTTGCTGTCTTCAAAAGAACCTTGGATTCATCTTGTGTTTTGGATGTAAAATTGGTGGCACCATTTGGAGAGGTTGTGGAATCTCTGGGGAATGGAGTCTTACTAAAGGAAGTAGGTTAATTGGGGTGGGTCTTGAGACTTTAATCTGATCCCCAAATGCAAATGCAATATGACCAGCCAGCTTATTGTTCATGCCACCCAGCATGTCTCCCCTGCTTACTGCCTTATCTTCCATGTACAGTGCACCATATCTCTCCTGAACTATCTATCATGCAAAATAAGTCTTCCTTAAGTTGCTGTTGAGTATTTTATTACAGGAAAAACTAATGCAATCCCTATAAAACATCAGTTAGTGAACAATTATTATAGAGACACACAGTTCTAGTTCTCTTAGTTCTCGGGCCCTACAATATAAAGTCAGTAAGCATGCATTTGTATAACACTACATTGTTCTCTACTAAAGTGTTTCCCATGTACCAAACAGAAGTTACTTTTAAGGGTGCCATTTTGTTTTCCTGTGGTTTACCTTTATCTCCCTACTGACATCTTGGCCTTTACAGCCAACAGGTGGAAGAGTGTTGGTATCATCTTTAGTTTCTCTTTTTAAATTGAAACAATCTCACATCTAAACCATCAGTAAATTTTCTTGGTTCTATCTACAACATACCAATAATCTGAAACCATCCTGCCATCCTTAGTACAATATGTCCCTCTAAATCATCATATTCTTTATTGACCCTGATCCAGAAATTTTTTTCAACATGGTCAAAGAGTTCCCCTTTAAAATCTTAGGTAAAACCATGTAACCCCTCACTCAAAGTCTCCAGTAACTCCTCTTTTCCCCTTTGGCTTTCAAGTACTTGGACAATCCAGCTGCTGAGCTATTTCTTAATCTCCAGACTTCATCACCTGATGTTCTTAGTCACACTTTTTCATTTTACTGTGTCCATGCTGACTCCCTAACACTCTTCCAGCACACCTGACTGACTTGCACTTTGGGGCTTTGGCACTGGCTACTGGCTGAGCCTAGAATAATCATTCCTATATATCTGAATCCTCTTCTCTTTACCTTCTCAATTTTTTCAAATGTCACTAGTTCAATGAGCCATACCTGCACTATTAAAATTTTTCTTTCAATGTCATTTACCACCTAAATTTTATCTCCCCGTTTGTCTCTTTAGTGTTTATCGATGTATATCTTCATTTATCTATTTAATTTGTTTCCTTTAGCAACTGAAACTTTAATTTCAGCAAAGCAATGCCCTATTTTTTTCTGTTGCCATATGCCTTACTTCTACAAAAGTACCTGATACAGAGGAGAAATTTAAGAGGTAATTATTAACTGAATAAATAACACTTTACTGGGCATATATTTGGTAATAAAATGCATTTTATTAATCTTAAGATTTTTAAGCTAAGTTTTATTTTCTGGAAAATAAAGAAGGTAGGATGAAGCCATGATGGGGCATGGCAATGACAAAGGAAAGGTAGAACATACTGTGTTCTTGCCATGTTCCAGACAGTTATTGGGATCTTATATTATTGCATAAATCTTGTACAGTCATCTTGAGTGTACAAGAAAGTCAAGGAAGCATCAACCAATTCACCAAGATGACTAAGGTATTCCAATTTATTGTTGGACATCATCAATAGATCCAACTAATCTTAAACTGGGTGCCACGGGCCATATATTTGGAACGAAGCTTGTCCTTGAACTTTTGGATATTTAATCATAGGTTGGTGAGAGGGAGGGAAGTAGTGAGTACTTTTCACCAGTGCCTTCTGACATAAAGCCAGTGATGGAGAGAATGAGGACGCAGGGTAGTAGGCACAAGCAATACTTAGCCTCACAGTTTTTCCTGGCATTCTTAGTCACATAAAGAGGCCCTTTTATCTTCCAGCCTACACTATTTTACTTAATGCTGTCCCAGGATGTCCCCTCTCCACTTTATACTGGTACAATTAGTATCACACAAATGATGAACCTATATAGCCAATGACTAAGCCTAACAGCTGTATTTACTTATAATCCCTGTAGCTAGCACCAGTCTATAGTGTTTTATAATGTTTTATACTATATCTCTCAACAATTGAAACTTTACAAAATTATTAACAAGTGAAAAAGAGATAATGTGATAATTTCACACATTTATTTATTATAACTTCTATATCAGGAATCACTGCAAACAATGCCTTGTCTGTCTTAATTGTCTAGATACACAATGTATGTATAATATAATGGTATTTATATGTATATGTTAATGATTTGTATAAATGCATATATAACTATCTAATTAACAAAATACTTAATACTTGAAAACAAAATGATGCTAATCAAATCTTGTTTACACTGAATCAATTTTCGGTCAAAGCTACAATTTTTTTCTAGCAGTAGATATGAACACATGTTTTGTTCTGCTTCTCTCATAATTGAATTTGCTTAAAACTCTAAAAGTGTTAATGGGGATGTTATGTAGATGAAATAGTGTCTTAGTGTTTGCCCCCAGTGGGTCTTAGATTTAGTAGGGAAAAGATTGAAATTCAAGCAGGCTTCAAGAGAGTCCTCTTTCTACCCACTGGGAAAGCATACTCCAACAAATACATGGAAGAATAAAAATGATCCCACATTAATGTCTTCAAAGAAATTGGCTGTACTTTAAAGATTCAAGGGGCTCATGCAGGAAATACATTCTTTAAATAAAGTCAAATGCATGGAGAAAATTGCAACACAAATAGACTGGTCCAGGCTGCAAGAACTAAAGTGAGGTATTTTTGTTTGTCTTATTTTATTTTGTTGGTTTAGCTTAAAGGATACAACATATCTTCTAGGAGACTTTACTTGTCTCTGTTAGGTTTGGGTCTATAAGGTGGATGATGAATAGAGGAATGAATCACAGTTCAGACACACGTAGAACTGGCTGCAGTCATTATAGGCACTTGTGAGCATCATTTAAACCATAGATTTGATCTCTAGCCAACATTAACACATTTCTGGAAGGCAGCTTGTTGGTAAGCCAGCCCTCAGACATTAGTAGTCTGGAGAATTTCACAGCCTGGCTCTAAGTTATGAATATCCTAGCCAATAGGATTAGGCATGTTTCTCAAAATAATCTAAGGTCAAACCTTCATTTAATTGATAAGCTGGCACAACTCAGAGAATAAAAAAAACAGTAATCAAGACACTCAAATTGCAATGGTCTCTGCCATGTCCTGGCTAAGGACATTCTAACTAATAATTGACACTTTTATGAGTTTCTGTTTTCTTGGTTGCAGACAGTGGCCTTGGGCAGTGGCTCATTTCCTGTGGACTTCATTTAATTATCCATTAAAGGTAAGCTTTCTCTGGTATTTTTGGATAATATTAAGAAAACTCTTATTATAATATTGCTTTTTGAATCTAGTTAATGTCTCTGCCTTTGGCAGATAAAGAGAATCCTAAGAAAAATTATCCATGTAATCAAATCAGGTTAGAGGAGTTGGCATTATGTACCTGGTCAGTTAAATGCAAAGGTTAGAGAAGTATGGCTTCAGTAGCAGTGGGGCTGATTGGGAAGTCCTGCATGTTGACACTCAGCCACCAGCTTTATGTCTTGCTACCTGAAACCCCTTAGCAGACAGTTACACTTATAAAATCCCTGACGATTTAATGTTTTATGATACATATTTAAATGAAACTTAAAAATTATTTTTTACCTGTTCACTAATATATATCAACTCTACATAATAATGAGGCCCAATATGATGGTTCTGAAGGTCAATACACTATGTAATTATTAAATCCATCCTCCCATCCAACATCCTTTGCAATACCTCTAATTCCCAATTCTATATCAAGTCAACTGATTTCATGTTCAAATATGACACAGCATATACAATATTAATTATTACTTGAATGACACTATATTTTACTTAATGTAATAGCTCTAGTTCAAGTTTGATGCACATAGAAGGATTTCATTTTCTTTATAGTTGAATAAGCCAATGAATAAATATATCATATGTATTATCTATTCTACTGATGATGGGCAATAAGGCTAGTCCATATCTTAGTTACTGTTAATATTGCCATAAGTCACTGAGTGTGCAGGAATTTGTCTGTTATTCTGAATTCATTTCCATAGAATATATCCCCAGGTGTTAAGATAGCTGAATCATATCCTAGTACTATTTTTAGTTCTTTGAGGAATCTTCATACATTTTCCTATAATGGTTATACTAAATTAAACTCCTTCTAACAAGGTATAAATTTTCTGTATCTTCACTACCACAATGCTTCCAATAACACCCATTTTAACTGTAATAGGATGGCATATTATTACAGCTTTGATTTGCGTTTTCCTAATAACCAATTATATTGAGTAATTTCATATATCTGCAGTTTATTCTTAGTTAGATTGATAAATCTTTCCCTAGTGTCTGAGGATGAGTTTTAAACAAAAATAATGTGGATGTAATGTAAGGAAAAAAAGGACTCACATTCTGAAATATCAAACACTGCAATGAGACCCTTTTTGGTACTTCAAATTATAGATAGCTACCTGCTAGGTTACCTATTTTGATTGATATATTTACTTTGCATTGCTAAATAACAAATAATCCCTTCCTTAGGATCATAATACAAGCTCATGTAATATCTCACAGTTGTACTTGGAATCTAGGCAAGATCTGCTAAATCCAGTCATGGGTTTAGAAATCAAAATCAATATAATGCTTTGTTATACAGAGACCATGGGAGGAAACTCTACTTCCTTTAGCTTGTTGGCAGAATCCAGTTCTGTATGGCTCAAGGTTTCAGCTTCAGTTTCTTCCCTTTCATCAAACTACTGACACTGTCCACATCCTATTTCGGGTGGTGCCTCCATCTTTAAGCATCAATAGCTTCTCAACTCAAGCCTCTACTTCAAATCCCCCTGACCTCTTCTGGTCTCCTTCTGTCATGAGCACAAGAATGTTCCCTGATTGCATCTGCTCATATAATTAAGTTCTGTCCATGGATATAACCTTTCCATCTGAGGTCACTACTTTATCCTAACATGTTCATGGAAATAAGACTTCACAATTTTCTGAAACCCTTAATGTGAGCCACATGAAATATAGGGTGCCACCTGTAGAGTTCTACCTAATGAAAAAATTATTAAGCCTTTTCTGGAAGCCATAAGACCTAAGCATAATGATCATTTTTGACAGGCTATGAAACAAATGATAGTTTTATGCCCAGAGAAGGCATAATAAATACCTATCTATTTTCATGTAATTCAGAGGTGCTGGCCATTTTTATGACAAGACAACATTGAGTAGTATATTACCTAAAGGAAAAATTTTTCTTAAAAAACAATTTAGCCAAGAAAGATATATAGGTCAGTGGTAGAGTGCTTGTCTAGACCCAAAGCTCTGAATTAAATTCTATACAGGAAAAATTCAATTAAACCCATATCCATGCAGGAATCAAGGTCATCCTGGGAAATGCAGTGATAATGTGAAAAATATGACTTGTGCAAATAACCAAGTTAAGTAGGTAATATAAAGCAATATTCTTCTTTTCTAAATATATCATCATAATAGTTTGGATAGCTATTTGATAATCATCCTCAATATTCTGTCATCTATTTTCTTTGTGCATATTTTCCAAGAACAAAAGTTAAAGCTCTAGGCTTAAGGTATGTTAAGCAAAGTAACAATAATACAGAAACTTCTAACTCATATAAAATATCTTTTCATGCTGACATTAGTGGCCCACATTGCTCTGAGAGCCAAGCACAGACATGGAGAATGAAGTGAGAATATATCAGTTTAAGGATTATATAAAAGCAGTCAAAGAGTTCCATTTACTCTTCAACTAAATAATAATAATTTAACACTCATCTCACAGAAGATTTTGTTTCTATTCATCCATTTCGATGCACTTAAATGATCTCATAAAAGTTTTACTGTCAGTCAAGTGTCTAAAGCCTCAAACAAATTGCCTCTGAAATATTTTAGGACAAATCAAATAAAAACCCTTCATGTAAAAAATTTATATGGGTATTTATTGAGAATCATCACTCAATAACTTGAGCATAGTACTTAAAATGAATAGGTTTTTAAAAGATGACTATCACCAGTTAATGCTTTAAAAAGCCTTCAAGTTATTTCTTACACTTTTGTGCTCCCATAAATATCTCACTTCATACTTACTTGATTAATGTAATTATTTTGATAAGAATAGTTCATATATAGCTGTCAATAGTCTACAAAAATCTTTTGCAAAACAGATCAAGAATATTCTAAGATGCCTTACATTGACCTCACTTACCAAAATAGAAAGAAAATAAATTGTGTAAATAATTTTCATTCTCAAATCACCTAGTTACTTTCACTGCCTTAGGAAACATTTCTATTAATTTTTTAAACCCTAGTACTTAGACTTTTTGTTGCTTCTAAGATAAATATTCTATCATAGTTTAACCTTTGTGTAGTTCCTTTAGGCACAGCTTTCTACAGTATTATATTATACCATGTTTTGTTGTTTGTAGTTTTGGTGTTTGGGTAGAAGCCAGGGTCTTTCTTGTATATACTAAGTATATGCTCTGCTACCAAGCTACACCACAGCACGCCTCCATGTGTTTTAGCTTTGTTAATTTCTGGTTTAGATGTCTTTGTGAATGTGTGCTCTCTTCGGTAAATTTTATGTATTTATAAATAATAAAATACTCTTTTCATTCATGAATGGTAATATTTATATTAATGAAAACACAATTTAAATGAGAAAAAACCCACAAACTCACCAAACTGAAAACTAAAATATACAGGCAAAAGGCCAATAAGATAAAAAAAAATGCCTAAACAAAGCTACATGAAACAAAATGTATACAAAAATACCATTGACTTAGTTTTGTGTTGGATATCTATTTCTGGGCATGGGAATACCTTAAATTGTTGTTACTTTATCCAATAAGACCTTATTGAAGAAGACTAATTTTTCTTTTCCAATAGGATATCAATTGCAAATAGCTTCTTGGTTAAGGATGGGAGCTTTACCACACATCTTAGACCACCAAAAGAAGCCTCTAGTACCAGCAATGGGTTACATCTAATTGAGTTGTTGAACAAAGTGGCCCCATAGAATCCTTGAGACATCTCAGGCAATTGTCAAGGTCTGTTCTCCACAAACAGAGGGTAACACCTTATTATTAAAGACAACATTTCACATATCTTATCAAACCCAAGGAAGTCAAGCATGCGCCTAAGTAGAAGGTTCACCACTAATAACTAATGTTCATGGTACTGCAAGGAGAAAAGGCAAACACCAACACAGCTATAAACCCCATGTCCTACAATACCAACTTGCCTATGAGATGTGCAAAGGCAATAGTGGAAGAAAGATTCTAGGAGTAATCAACAACTCTCTGATTATATTTAATGCCCAGTCTACTAGATGTAACCCATGCCTGACACTGCTAGGATGGCCAAGGACCTGATGCTTCTTTTTGCAGTAGATAGAAACTAATAGAAAACTAACCACAATTGGGCAATGTGTAGAGAGTGAGATACTTTGGAGCACTCAGTCCTAAATGGGATGTTTTCATCCAAACCCTCCCCTCATGGTACAGGAATCTATCTGGAAGAGAAAGTGGAATGAGTGTCAGAGCTAGAGGTGATGGATGACTCTAAGGAAACAGTGTCCTCCAAACACAATAGGAATGATGCACTTTCACAGTGAATATAGCAGCAATCACAGGTTCAAATGAGACAGGTTCCCAGCCCTGAGAGATGGAAGTGGATAGAGGGCTCCACCCTTAACCAGTTCATGGAGTCTACAAGTATTTTATATCTTGTTTTTACTATTCCAGTAATATACAGACTAGGTCCAAAACCTTTCTTCTGCTCTGCCCCATGCATTCTCCTTTCTGTACCAAAATAACTGGCAACCACTACTTTTTTTTTTTAAAGCGATTTCTATGGTTTTGCCTTTTCTTGAACAGCATATTTAAGATCAAATGGTGTCACTCTCTTAGCCTGGATTCTTTCACTTAACAATGTATAATTAAGGTCCTTCTCTATTCTTCGTGGCGTACTAGTTCATTATATAAGTTTCCATTGTATAGGTTTAACTTTTGTTAGTACTTTGTTTGTGTTGATAAGGTGGTTTTTAACCCTACATTAAACAGAGAGAGGAAGAGGATGAGAAACAGTAACAGGGATAAAGTGAGTAAGATCCATTCTGTGTATGCATGAAACTGCCGAAGAAGAAAAATGAGTAAACAATGGCAATTTTAGAGCGTGCATATTATCACTGTACCAGTGCAAATCAGCTCATTGCAGTAGTGAAGAATTGAAAGTCTCTTCTATAGAAAAAAAAGAAGTTTTCAAATGAAAGAAAGCTTCAAAAGCATTGTTACAATTTTTAAAAGATTAGTGGAAATGTTTTATTGATCAGATATAGGTTTCTCTGGGGGATAGAGCCAAAGCAAGAAAAGTAAAGGAGATTTTGCAATTTAAATCTGTCTGCTTCATCTCATATATTAATCACATTTGTTTGAATTTGTTGAAAATAATTTTTTGTTTAGAACTAGGTAAGAATTGAGGACGTTAGGATCTACTTCAAAGGCAAAGTACCTTTAAGTTATTTCACCAAAGTACAATGGGGGACATCTATAAGCAGAGAGCCACAAGCCCTATGCCATTTTATCATTACCCCTGATGTGAGCACTCCTGACACATAATGTCAGTAAATTCACAGTTGGTGGTAGAGCAAAACGTTCGATTCTTTACAATTTCATGAGAAGATTTGTTCTTACAGGGATGTTTATAAACACAGTATATGAAGCCCTTCTTTCCTTATGAATCCATGCCTTGCCACCTTCTACTTGGACAGAAACACATTGCAGCATCTCATTGGCATAGTCCCATTACAGGGTCATGACTTTTATAATTGAGATCATCAATTAGTAAAATAAGGGGCACTTGGACTCAAGCACTGCAATAGTACCTCATTTGACCTCATCATCCAGGCAGTTATATGATCAATGTGCCATTTTCGTTAGAATTTGAAATAAGTACTGGATCTACATTATATATTTCAAGAGGCAAGGATTCTTTTGCTACTTAAATCTCCCTTTGTGGACACAGAGCATGGTTGTGAAGTTTTCCCTAACAGAGATGGCTTCCACGTGCCTTTTCCATGATCATTCATGCAGTAAAACATGGACAAAATGATGCCTAACTCAGAGAATCAATCCAACCCTTTAAGCTGAAAGATTTACAGTGTTCACTTCGATTTTTAGTCAATTGGCTAAGTATATGAGTTTTCAAGTGGGTCAGAAATCACTTGCTTCCTCTTTACAAGTTGTTTAGCTCCCCAGTGCCTCACCCACTGATAACAAAATATACTCCCCATCACTCATTCTTCCATGGCTGTCATTGTCAGGTGCCTCCCAGGCCTCTTACCTTCACTGGGTCACAGCCTTTCATTCAACTAGAGTGACAACTGGCGAAAAACGAAAGGATGGAGTGTCTTAAGGAAGGTTCTATGTCATTTGAGTAGATAGTTTACAGAAAAGAGGGGCCTTTCTGAAGTGATTTAGGAGAAAAGAGACAAAGCTTATTAAATGAGGAGATCAGATAAAGACAAACCCAGGGAGAAAATACTTGAGAAAGTAGGTACACAAACACAAATAAAGGAAATACATGTGTATGTGATGTGACAAGGAACCATTTTCCATGATAGCATTTCATTTAAGAGAGGCCAATGGAAACAGAAAAGGAATAATTTTATAGGCAAGCAGGTCACAAAAAACCCACTGATTTTTGTAGATAATCAAATTCCCCTGGAAGTGGAGTTACAGAAGGTTGTCAGGTTCCATGTGGATTCTGGGAATCAAACCCATGTCCTCTGGAAGGACAGATAGTGCTTTTAACCATCTCTCCAGACCATTGTGTATTTATTACATCTACCGCAGTGAAAACAAAGTAAAACAAAACAATAGTTCAAGGACAAAACATTAAAGTATAACACTGGTAAGTAAATTCTATGGGGATATAAAGAAAAACTATCCAGCACATTGCTTGCTGGCAAAAGAATAACATAGAAATAAACTTAGAAAACAGTGTTATTAGACACCATCTCACTTAGATGCTCACAAATTGTTTAGATAAACCAATACAGTACTTGAGGCCTTGGCTTCCCATTCTGTTGTCGAGTAAAGAGCTTTAATTACTATTTTTTTTAATTAAAACTATGATAATTGAATATTTTATTTGTAGCTAGCTATCTTAAAGTCTCAATTAGAGGCTTGCCTAACTCCAAAGAGTCAGATCTGAATAAGTCCAACTTGTGTTTTGTTTCTAGGGAAGAATGCTTGTGAGGCTGGTCCAATGCTAAGTCAAAAAGTTAAAGCGATGTATGAAAGCACCAAAGAACCAAGTAAGATGCCACTAACCTTCCTTATGGAGGGGTCGTTATGAACTTTCTCATTGCTGTTGTCACTTAAAGCCACACCTACTAGCTTTAACCATGCCCTTTATATTTATGTCCCAGCCCCCTTCCACGGGTCTTTTCCAAAGAGGGGATTCTATTAGCCCTAGCTGAAACAACCTTAAGGAAGTAAGTACACACTGCAGATCCACATATAATGAATTCCTAGTGTTAAGTATCTTTTGTTTAGTGGATATTTGAATTTCTTCTAGCCTCACTGTCTTGTGGCATAGTACTCACCAATAATGTCTTTAAACAGGGGTAATGGATCCTTATAAACTATGAACTACTATATCGCTACTTGAATGTTGCAAAACTGAACGCTATCTCTATGCCCATTTCCTCGTCTTTGGAGAGAGCTGCAACTCCCACCTGGTTTACCCCACAGTCATCTCTGGTTTTACTGAAGGCAGTTAGTCGAGCTGACTGTGAGCTAAGGAGGTCTACAGAAAGGCAATTGTTTGGATGAGGAGATTGCATTTACACCATTAATAGAAGCTAAAGGGCAGATGCCTAGAGGCCGAGTCTTTAGTCCATAGGTATAGAGTAGACTCCAAAAAATGAAACCAAGCAGAACCAAGGATTACAAGAGCTATTCCCTGGAGCCTATCCTGCAGTTAAATGCTCCTTAATTGGCTACCTGCAGTACCTCTTTCCTGGGCCACTTCCTTTTTTTATAGAGAAAAAGACTGTTGGTATATGCACTGGCCATTCTGGACTCTGTTTAAGAAAATTTCACTCTTTGCCTGGCCAGCTTCTATTTATATAATCTTGCTCATCTTAATTTCATAAAACTCTCACTGAGGAGTAATCACCCTTCACTTAAGCCAATAGCCCACACTTTTTAACTGGTTCAACTTAAGGTACCATGCAGAGTTCTTATCCCTTGTATTAGAATATGAATTCCATTAGAGGAGACACTAATTATGATAATCCTATATCTCACATCTGTTAGGTAGGTAAGTTTCAATAAATTTTAGCTAGCTGGTCATGTATTTGGATCACTGAATATGTTCCACGGTAATACAGTCACTATTATTACTATTATTTGGATGAAATCTCATTTGGAGACCTTTGGATTTATATTTAAATTAAATGCTTTTGTACTAATTTATTTGAAGGAAACATTTACATTGGACAATATTGTACATTTGCTTTTAACCCTGTTTTATAATTAAACTGATTCTCCCAGCTGCTAAACATTGATGGTAATGCTCTTATTTTCCTCAGTTGCTAATATTAACAGAATAGAGGATTTTGTGGCAATGCCTCTCTCACACTTGAAACTAGAGTGAGTAATATATGACTGGATCATTTTTTCCTGAAATCAGGAACCTTTTTAGCCTCATTAGGTAAGAGTCAGATATCAGAAGCTTAGCATTTCTTTTGGGAAATTTCATCCTCTCAACTTTGGCTCATTGTTTCCCTCCATAGTCACTGCCTGAATTCATCCTTCATTTTTACATCATGAGCTGCTGTCACTTAGTCTGTACTCTCCCTTGTCTAGTACATGGAGCCATGTGGTAGGAGTTCAGCATCACACAAGCCAGGGTCACATTACAGCAGGGCAGCGTCTTTAAATTGAACATTAGAAATTCTTTCTATGCCATTTTGCTGGTACAGCTTGGTTCTTGACTATCACCCTATATTGGTTTCTCTTTCCCTTTCAGGTGTCCAATTCAATCAAATCAAATATTGAATTCCTCCCACTTTTTTCTGAAGCAACACATTCTCCCATCCCTCTAAGAACATGAAAGATCCTCTGAATGGGCTCTATGTGCTGTGAACATAAGTCCTTTGCTTCCTTCTCTACCTAGAAGGCTCCATAAGAGGATGAGAACAGTCTGTGTTACTTTTCCCTTTAACAAACTCTGAGCTAGCCTGTCTTGTGTGAGCATTTTATGGTGTAACTGTAGGATTTTTCTCCATGTAGTTGTTATAAAAATCTTCAGATGCACAGCTTATGGCTGGAGACTAATACCCTAATAACTGTTTGGGAAATGAAATCTAGGATAGGCATCTCGCCTACAATTCCAATGCAATAAGCCCCCCCCATCAAGATCTGTATTAGTAAGCCACAGATACAGTCTTTCTTAATGTCACCAAGAATTGCCCACTTTATTGGTAAAGCCAAGTCAGCCATTTCTCTACTCAATTTTCTCAACTATAAAACAACCTTTTTAAAGTGTAACTTCACCAAAGCACACAGGACGTAATGAAACTAAATTAGATGTATGTTTGGCCCCACAAATGCCTTGAGGAGCTAACTCAAGTTGGAACATTTGTTTGTTGTTAGAAAACACTGATTTGGTTAAGAAGTCAAAGCCCAAAATAGTGAACTGACTACATTTGCAATGCATTTGTAGAATAATTATGCAGATATGATTCATGAGGCATTGCTTACTACCTTTGAGAAGTGGAGAATTCTCTTAACCAGAGTCCAGAATGGCCAATGTATATATCAACAAGCAAGATGATTTGGAATCACAAGCCGTTATTCCAAAACAAGTAAGATTAAGCCAACTTCATTGGCATGTTCTGGATCTACAAGATGCCAAAGGTAGTATCAGAGAGAAAGGGGATCATTTGAGGCCTGGATGAAATAGCAAGGCATCAATGTTTCAATGGCACACTTAAGTGAGATTACTGTTGCTTCTAGCAAAAATCCTTCTTCTCTCATTTAAAAGTAATCAAGTTCCAGAGTTCCTTCCAAATATTTTGCCAAGAGTGGCCCAAGAGGACCACTCGAGGCAGATGCATAAAGGTTAAAGGAAGTGCTTGAGGCAGAACATTTTGGAAAGGCACTTGTAGATTACTCTGGAGACTGAATCTATCATTGTTGCCTTATGCTGTAAGAAAGATGATGCAAATTGGACAGGACCAAAATAAAGGGTCTGACTGATACTCAGAAAAAAGCAGAAGAATAGGAATGTGATATCCCTGCTTAAAAGACAAGAGAAACTACAGGCGACTCAGGAATGCTAAGAGCAGGGGAAATAGTCTTCCCCAGAGAAGAGCACACCAATTAGTTATCCAATACCAAATAGCTCTGAAAGAACATACAGACACAAGTAACATTATATGGACTGAATAGGTTGTATTTATATATTTAGGTATATATATATATGTATATATATGGTTGTAATATGTAATTGTTGATTTATATCAACAATAATTTAAAAAGAGAACATGAATTTGAGAGGGAACAAGGGGATACAGGGGAGAAATTGAAGGGAGGAATGGGAAGGGGGACATAGTATAATTATATTTTAATTTCAAAAAATAAAAAAACTATTGTTTTAATAATCATGATGTTGTTATTATTATTTATTGTTACTTTGTTTTTCAAGACAGAGTCTCTTTGCATAGTCCTGGGTGTCTTAGAATTCACTCTGTAGGCAAGGATAGCTCTGAAATCACAGAGATTCACCTGCTTCTACCTCTTAAGTGCTGGGATTAAATGTGTACACTGCCACTACCCAGCTACAAAACATTATTATTTAAAAAAGATAATACAAAAAAAAAAAGAAGAAGAAGGCTGTACCAGGCAGAAGTGGCAAACACTTTTAATCCCAGCACTCAGGAGAGGCAAGAGAATCCCTGTGAGTTCAAGGCTAGCCTGGTCTACAGAGCAAGTTCCAGGTCATGCTCCAAAGCTACACAAAGAAACCCTGTCTCAAAAAACAAAATAAAATAAAAAAGTTAATAAATTCACTTTATAAACATCTTTGAAATATTGGCTTTTATGTTCCAAGAATGTAGTATCCTTTCTACTTCTTCATTCTTCTCCATGATCTCAAACATATTTCTGACAGCTTTTGAGGTTTGATATTTTTGTACATTTGTTTCTATTATGAATAAAATCTTTATTTTATAGATTTAAAGTTGGAATTGTAAAACAGAGTTGTGCAAATCTGACTATCTCAAAGTGTGTGTTAAAATGTAAATTAAGGCCTATTTTATAAAAAGCTATTTTTTATTTTTTATTTTTATTTTACATATCAATCCCAATTTTCTCTGCCTCCCTCCCTCTTTCCTTCTCTCCCACTCTCTGATGCCCCCGACTACCCTCCCCTCCAAAGCCCCCCGACTCCACATGTAGGGTGATGCCTTCCAGGAGGAATCATCTAAATATGTCAAGTCATTTGGAGTAGGGAATAGCCCTTCCCTCCTGCCTCTAGGTTAAAGGAGTATGCCTCCATGATGGTGGATTGAGTCAGGGAAGGAATAGATGAGAGAAGAGAGAGGGACAGACACACACACACACACACACACACACACACACACACACACACACAGAGAGAGAGAGAGAGAGAGAGAGAGAGAGAGAGAGAGAGAGAGAGAGAGAACCTAAAAGAGGGAGCCATTATTGGTTTGAAGAGAAAATTGAACCTAAAGAAATGTCTAGAGAGCTACAAGACGGACTCCAACTAATAATTTGAGCAACCATGGAAAGGTTACCATAAATGCCCTTCCCTGTTAATGAGGTCAGCAACTAACTTGTCCACCATCATGGAGCCCACATCTAGTACCTGATGGAAACAAAAGCAGGCACCCATAATTAAACACTGAGTCGAACTAGAATCCAGATGCAGAGAGGGAGGACAAGACCAGGTTGCAGAAACACATAGAGACAGCAGACCTGAACAAGGAGGAGCTAATGGGCCCCCAGACTGATAGCTGGGAATCCAGCATGGGACTGACTCAGATCCCCTGAATATGGGTTTCAGCTGGAAGGACTGAGCAGTCTAAGGGAACTCAGACAGTGGAACCAGGATTTATTCTTGGTGCATAAAAGGACCTTGTGGACACATCCCCCATGGAAGGATACTCCCTTAACCTAGAGACAGGAGAGAAGTAGTCCCTACTTCAAATGACTTGTCAGATTTGCATGACCCCACCTGGGTGGCATAGCTGTATATGTGGAGTGGGGGAGTGGGTGGGAGGGGAGGGTGGTCAGGGTGCATATGAGTCGAGAGAGAGGGTAAGAGGGAGGGAGAGGGAACTGGGATGGACATATTAAATAAATAAATAAATAAATAAATAAATAAATAAATAAATAAATAAATACAGCACTGGTATTTAAAAACTTCAACTAGAGAAAAGCAGGGGGTTATACACCCAAGTTTGCACATAACCAGTGCCTTTATTTCTTCTGCGTGCATTATCTTCCCTGTCTCCTATCTTCTGCTTTCTCAGTGTCTTGTCTTGTGTACTACTGCTCATGCTCTTGCTACATTATGATCTTAGGTTTCTTCCTTTTCTTCTTCATCATTATAGCACCAATACTAGAGAGAATTTGATTGACCTTGCTAATTGTTAACAATCATCTCTTTTTCTTGATTAAAATTTTCTTGGTAAACTCCTATTAGAGATTTGGCCAATGTATACTGTAGCTGCAATTGGCTTTGTAGCCTTTGAAAGGGAGCCACGTGAGAAGAATGTTCAGGAAAATTCTATACTAAACATTTCGAATAGAGGAGTATAGGAATGCAAGACACCTCCTCAAAGGAACTCAACTCTGCTTAGTTATGGTCAGTTTCTGAGTCATTAGTATCAACAAATTGTCAGTTCCAATTCACCTAATTGACGCTTGTATGTCTTCATAGAATGCATTGATCACTAGACTTGGTCTGGGCTTTGGGCTCAGCTCAGATTGTTTAGTTTTGTTGTTCGTGTGTCAGTTAATATGTTTGTTTCTTTGGTGTAAACTCCAGAGTACCTATGAAATTATTACTTTATATCTCAATGGCTCATATTCTTATTTCTAAAATGAGGGTGAAGGGTTGGCTACATCTATACGCATCTAGAAGTTTGGAGACTGACTACCATTTTCCAAAGTTGGATGGAGAACAGAAGATAGCACTTAAAATGCTGATGTTGGGAGAATCTAATAGCAGTTGGTAAGAAAGTTACATTCTAATTTTACACAAGTAGATTTGAGCTGATATATTTACTTCAAAGTTTATTATAGTTAAAATCCAAAAAAAAAAAAAATAGAAAAGAAAAGAAAATTAAATTATAATAGCCTAGTTGAATTACTCTATTTATGACTTTGGCCTTTTTGTGCTTAAAAGTCAATGAGCTTAGATACTTTTCTCAACTTAGTTATCCTTTCTTCACACTAAAGTTACTACCGTTGTTACCTAAAATTCATATTTAATGTAACAGAGGTGCACAGCAGATAGGGACTGGAGTTCTCTAGCACAGAGCAAGGAACAGAAGGTCAAGTGTTGATATTGCCACACATTAGTCATTCCATCTGTAGATTGCAAAATGATAACAATTTTACTTCATTCACATACAAATGACCTATTTCTCTTAGTGGTTATTTAGACTTTAAGTTATTTGAGAAGGAAAATGTGTGCAAAAATGCTGTAATTACCGTGACTAAAAATTACTCTATTTTCCCCAACAGTTTATGGGAAAGTGTTAACTTTAGGAGCCAGGGAAATGGCAACATGTTCACTGACCATACAAAATGTCTTAGACATGTCATTTTAAGATCTCCGACCTCTAGTAACGCTCAGGCTTCAGAGTCATCTCACAGTCTGTATGAAGCAGTTCATGAAAACAAAAGGAAATGAAAGTAGTGGGATGGGTAAGAATAAGGAGGAACTGGGGGATGAAGAGATAGCTCAGAGGTAAGAGCATGTATTGTTCTCTAGAGGAGCCAAGGGCATTTCCCAGCACCCATGTCAGAGGACTCAGAACCACCTGTGACTTTGGCCTCAGGCCAGAGCCTCTATGGGCATCTTCATCAAATGTACATACTTAACACATATTTAATGTAATAAAATGATTTAAAGAAAGTTAAATTTATATAGGAAAGAATAGTATGTGTGTGTGTGTGTGTGTGTGTGTGTGTGTGTGTACCAGAGCCTCATTTTGGCTATCTTGAAATTCTAAGCCTCCCCTATTAGCCTCTCAAGTTCTTAAGGGCTGGCATTACAGGTATGTACCATCAACCTCAGCCACAAATATTTAGTATTTTTTGAAATCCAATCTCTGCAGAAAACAGATCTGTGGGAACCCACAAAACTGATTCCATTCCATTTTGACTTCAGGTCAGAGAGTTTTTGTTTGTCCTAGCTCTTTCAAGATGAAACAAGGATGTTGGCGTAAGATGTGAATGCAACAGGATACTTGGTCTAAGGTGTAGTCCCTGCATGTCCTGCCTAAACAACAGAATACTTAACTCAGAATACAATTACTTCATGTTTCAGGTATTAAAGAGATAATTACTCTGTTTGTTCCTTGTATCATTAGAAAGGAAGTCTTTTTCCTTCTCCTGCTCTTTTGATGAGGGTGTAAAAGGTCTTTGTACAATAACCTTGGTATTCAGCAGGTGCTCTCCCAACTCTATGTCTTATTTCTTGACTGCTTCTTTCCTCAAATCACATTCCCTGTCTCAGGTATAAACCCAGATTAGCTGGTGGGTTCAGACATAGGTCTTTCAAGAGAATAAATAAATAAATCAGAATCTTCACATTGTAAAAGTATACACAGCGTATGTCCTATGTATATATGTTCAATACCTGACAGCTAAATATAATTAATTTTTTGTTTTCCTTTCACACAGAAAATATGTCTTTATAAAATTTTCTCTGAGTAGCTAATGGGTATAAAATAAAACAAAACCACTTGAATCTAAATATTGAAAAAGTCATTTCTATTTATCTATCTCTGGGTCACAAAGTACTAAATAGTAACACCATGCCATGCCACAATCCTATTTTAATGGTCATGAACTGAGTTCTATGCACTAGTATTCAGACACACTGGGTGTTGTTACGTCAGGTTTTTCCTGCCGGCGCCATCCCGCCTGCTGCCAGTCTGGGCCCACAGCCGCACCAGCCCCAAATAACACTCAGAGACTCTGTATCTGATACAATCCTGTTGGCCAGTTACTATCATTGTTAATGGGCTAGCTCTGTCTTAATTATTAGCCCATTTCTACTTGTCTAAGTATTTCCACGTGGCTCATCTTATCCGGGAGCTGCAGCTGGCGTCTTCTTTCCTCCCAGGTCTACATCTTGACTCCTCCCTCCTACTTCCTCTTTCCTCCTTATCTCCTAGCCCCGCCTATCTTGCTTTTCCATTGGCTCAACAGTGCTTTATTGTTAACCAGTATGAGAAACATATTTACAGAATAACACCTCCCATCAGGGTGTACTCAACTGAGACAAGTTATCACCTCTTTCTATGAGGGCTTGTTTATTTTAAATAAAATATCTAGCTAACAATTTGTGCCTTTTTTTGCTGTAGGCCAAAATACAAGATGTATGAAAACACAAGTCAGCTTAAGAGAGATATCTAAAGACAATTATTTTATCTGTTGATGGTTCTCTTATTTCTCATTTTTCTCTTCCTTTCTTGTCATCATCTCATAAGCCTTCCTTTAATTTTTGCTTGACTGAAGATACAAATCCCACACATTTCCCTTTTTACATTCTGATTATCATAAGAATATTAATATTTACCTAGATCAGATTTTAGTTAAAAAATAAAATAAAGTCTGTGTTATTTCATCTATCTGTTTCTGGAAAGGACAAGCCACCCCCTCCAAAAAATGTATTGTCTTAGAAAAGGTAACAAATACAATTTCATTATTGAATAGTCAATAACAACTGTAAATATTCAGAATTTTTTAAATAAATATATCATGTGCTTACAGTGCAAGATGTCAGCAAGTCACTTCATGCTTTGTGACCAATGGTATACAGAGTCAGTGTATCTAATGCCAAAAGACCAGTGAGCAGAGCTGCAAGGAACAAACCTATTAATCATGATTTGCCTCTCTTCTTCTTATATTCTTGGCTGAAAGAATTTGTAAAAGCAAAGGTTAAATATTCCCAGCAATGACTGGCATTCTATGGTATCCATATAACACAGAGGGAGTTGCACAATATTTGGATGACTCAACCAGAGCATCATTTCATGTCCAGACACAGGAAATGGGACCTTTAACCTCTTATTTCCCCATTTGTTGATTAAAAATTATGTATTATTCAATACTTTTGGCTATTACGTTTCAATCTTCAGGATATGTTCCAAATGTCCCAGGTCACCATCTGTCCATTTTAAAGACTTTAAGCATTTCAGAATTCCATCTTAAGAACATCACAACCATTTACAAGGATAATCCAGTATGATATAAACTATTTTCTTTCTTTGCACCAAATTAATGATGTTAAGTTTTATTGTTGTTTTTAAATTATGAACCATGGTAATAATTTTATGATTTTATGCTATTTATGGTTCAAAAAGAACCTGTAAGTCTCAAAAATTCCTAGCCTATTTTATATTATATTTTTATAAGTAAGAAATTTATTATAATGAAGTAGAAATGTTTACCTCCTATGACTTTTTACTTAAACCTCAATACAGACTCAACTATGGGTAATAAAATTAAGATTCAATATGGTTTAAAATGAAGAATCTCTAACAAAATTCTGAGAAGTTAATAAATTGGCAGTAAATTGGGAATTTTCATTCAAGGACAATACCCTTGCCATGCTACTAGTTAAGTATAGCATATAGCAATAGTGTAGAGTTGAAACATTTTCAAAAATGTTCCAAAGATAACTAGAAAAGATTAGCATATAGGAAAAGTAAACATGAACTGCAAATGTTTAAAGATAGGTGCCTTATTCATTCTGTGTTTTGAAAATACTCAATGATATAAATATACATACATAATGTACGTGTGTGTGTGCATATATATATGAGAGAGAGAGAGAGAAGTATTGTGCTTACCTTATCTGAGAAACTAATACTTGTCTAATGTTTATTGTTAGCTTAAAACCCAGTTTAATTGATTGAAAATACTATGTGCCAGGAGAGAAAGTCACAGCTCTTTCCCAATGAATCTCCTGTCTCCATGATTCAAGTTTTGCTGCCAGGATATAAACAGGCATTGGTAATTTGGCATAAATACATATCCATATTGCCATATTCCAGATACATGTTGATTATTAACAATTACTTACTGGGTGTCTATGTCCAATTGCCTTTGGCAGCTCAATAGAAAATAATGAGAAGTCTTATATGAAAATTTTCATTTTGTTAAACTTGGGGGATATAGAACAAGAGATAGACTGGTTGATTTTTGAGAAAAGAAATTTAGAAACAAATTTAAATTTAGTAAATTCTCCCCAAGTCTTCTTCCTCTTGTCATAGTGTAGGCAGAAAGAGGGCTTCATCCCTGCTTTCATTTCCTACAATCAACAACTGAATACTCATGTTTTTGCCTCTTTCACACCTACTGGATCTACCCCCTTCTCCTCAGACCTATGCTCAGGAACTTAATTTTGATTACCTTTTATTCCTTGCTATCCTGTGCCTTAGTTCATAAAAGCTGCCCATCACACCACCAGAGTGACTTCCCTGGATTCCACACATGGTTCTGTCATTCTCACATTTCTTCAAAGATTTCTATCCATTGTCAGCCTCACATAAAGAGGTTCCAACCTGCCTCTCCAGTGTTACCACTACCAACAGATGAATTTAGCTAAAGATATTCCAAGTGACTTTTTTTAATAGTACACTGAAGCATGCTTGCCCAACACTTCACGTTTTATAGCTTTGGGTTAGTTATGTCCCTCCCATCTTCTTTTCTAAACTCTATTGCCTGCTATAAACATGGATAATTTATTTATCTTTGCTGAAATTATTTATCTTTGTGAATGATTTTTTTCAAAGTGTAACTTTTTCTAACCTGTCCTTATGTTATACATAGAATGGTATTTTAAAACTAATCATTTCAGTAATTTGCTAAAAGTCCAGTGACTTTTCAGGTCTCCACATTATTAGTAACCTAATCAGGGTCCTGACAGTATGAGATCAGCAGTTCAGTGAATTCCCTTTTCTTGCAGTCTCATTAACTGTTATTACAACCTTCTTTCTTCAAAACTCCTCTGTGCCAACTATCATGGAATATACTTATCTATCTCTTAAATCTCCATGAAGAACTTTCTCACAAAACACTACAACCAGTTTAATGAGATAAATCGTGTTACTTGAATACTATCTTCTTTGCCTAACATCGGCCTACCTGCTAACTGGTCCTGCTAACTGACTTCTTACCTGGGTCCAAATCAACAATATTACTTATCTGGGAGCCCTTATATTAATTGGCATTTAATTTGTAAACCAAATGATTACTATTGGAGGAACTGTCACCACATCACAAGCTCTATAAAAGCAATGACTATGATGGAAATAATATTGATCTGATGGTGGAGACACAGAATGTATTTGAGCTAAGATCTGTAAGAGAAGACCATATTTAAAAACTAGATGAGTAAAGGTCTCAATCACCAAACTTTTAAACCTCTATGATGCTAAGATATTGCATAGGCTTGTTAATGTTTATTATCATCCCAGACACAAGTTTCTAGACAAATACATGCATGTCTTCTGAGCTATTGTTCTATTCTAAAAAGCCTGTTACTAGAGTTGTCACTCTATTTCTTTTCCTACTAAACCCATATATCATAGTAGTGTGCTACATTTAGAAGTGCATAGGTAGAAGAAAGATCTTCTCTTATTGACAAGAATTTAATGCTTTCCTTTCAAAAATTCTTCCTTTCCTACTTACAAAGTGCATTGTCATATCCATTAACAAATGGTTTCCATTACTAGATTATGTCAAATACTTACTCGTGTAAATGACTATCCTCCAGTTCTTTTATGCATTATATACAACTAAGTTAATTAATGTAAAATATTTTATCCAACATAAAATACAAATATATTACTATTAATAATATTATTGCTATTTCAAAAATTTATGAGACATTACTCTGTTGTCATAGCACATAAAACTTTATTTATTTATAACTTCTAGAGAATAACCCTTTGACATAATAACCTAAGCTAGAGCTAGACTTTCATGGTAATTTTGAAAGGTACTGGGAACATTATTGTTAATGGAATTTAGTTCCTTTGATTTTTTTTATGATACATTCACAATGAAAATAATACTTAATTCCACATTTTGTTTTGTTGCCAAAATCAAACCAATGAATTGGGATCAAAGTCTTTCTAAACCAAATTGTAGGCTTCCTGTCAGTATTAGTAATTTCTAGAAATAATAGTCACATTTATAAAAACAATAGTTTTTTAAGATAAAAATCTATATTTACAAACTCAAGAATGACTGTATTCAGAAACAAAATTTAAAATAGAATGTGAGGACTTGTGACTGACACTTAGAACCATAAAGATGATGATGAGGTAGGGTGAACCTTGTACCAGAGGCTCAAGGGAAGGGTTGGAAAGACTGAGGTGACGGTGAGGGGTGACTGAGCCAACAGAACATGTAAATAACACCCAGTGCTAATTAGTAAAACCAGAATCACTCTATTAATTATTCAGGGAGATCTTTCAATTTATGCATGGATAGGAAAGTAAACATTAAGAAAAGTCTGATGAAAAGAGCCAATCCTCAGAGATGATACCTGTGAAACACTAGTCTTGGAAGCCAGTGATGAGACTGAAATTTGTACTTTGTTCTAGACAAAGGTTTTCAAGAGATTTTATATTTCATAAGAACTACCAATAGGAGACACCACCATTGGAAGGGAATGTCTCCAAAGACTCAGCTGAGACCAGTTCTTAGTGTTTGAATGTCTTTCAGGTACATTATAGAAGTCCCAATTCAATGATGACCTACTATGAATTTTTACACCAAGATTCAGTGGCTATTTACTGCCCAGTTAACTTGGTTTTGCAAGTATTTTTATGTTATGAAGCATGGTCATATACATACATACATACATACATACACACACACACACACACACACACACACACACACAACTCTACATAGCTAAAGCTTTCCTGACAAAATCAACATTTCTGGAGGTATCATCATACCTAAATTCAGCTGACCTCTGTGTGTGTGTGTGTGTGTGTGTGTGTGTGTGTGTGTGTGTGTGCGCGCGCACGTGCACATGCACATATTCCTAAATACATAAATATAATCTGCTAAGTCTGTATGTTTCTTGTATGCTTGTGTTTTCAGAGCTAAACATTTGGTATTGGAAAATAAATTGATGTGTTCTTTCCTGAGGAATACTATTTCTCTCAAAGAAAAAGAAGCTATGAATTTGAAAGAGATCAAGGTACATAGGGGCATCTGGAGAGAGGGAAGGAATGGGGTACCAATACAATTATATTATAATCTCAAAACTAAAAGTACTATTAAAAACCTTTGTCAGCTATACCTCTGACATAAGATTAGTCAAGAAACCAGGACTTTTCTTTTCAAAAAGAGTTTGTTCAAAGCAAGGTATATCAAGTTACGGCAGGACCAAGTTCCTCCCTCTGCATCAAGTCTGAGTGAGGCAACCCATCGTGGGGAATAGGTTTCCAAAAACCAGTTCCAAAGTCAGAAATAGGTCCTGACTTCATTGCTAGGGGCCCCACAAACAGATGGAACAACACAACTGTCACATGCAGAGGTGGGTCTCATGAAGGCTCCATAGTTGTACAATGAGATGAGTAGATGGTGGGGGGTGCAATAAATGTAGGTGGGAGGAAGGGAGGGAGAAGAGGGAAACTGGTTGGAATGTAAAATAAATGAAAAAAATCAATTAAAAGATATTTACATGAAAAAAGATATATAGAAGTGAACACATAGTTTTCAAAAGAAGAAACTAAAATTACAGGGGATTCCAGTAATAACATCTCTGTATCCAGTAATGTCATTCCAGTAATAACATCTCTGATCCAGAAAGCAAAAGGCAACAAATGCTGATGAGGATTTGTTGAAAGGAGAACAGTTATTGACTGGAGTGGAAAGTGGTACCTGTGCTGTGGAAAACATGGTGAAGGTTTCACAGAAAGCTAAGCTAAAATGAGAACTACTGTCTGAGCTAGTGATAGCACTCCTGGACACATGCCCAAGGACTCTACATTCTATTGCAGAGATGCCTGCACATGTGCAATCCCTGCTTCTTTATTCAAAATGTCTAGAATTGCATAGATGTCTACTAATTAACTGATGGGTTATGAAACCATGGTACAGATACATTATGGAATTTCACTCAGTACTTAATAAAAGTGAAC
Source organism: Cricetiscus sungorus (assembly GCA_030556225.1). Taxonomy (NCBI): domain Eukaryota; kingdom Metazoa; phylum Chordata; class Mammalia; order Rodentia; family Cricetidae; genus Cricetiscus; species Cricetiscus sungorus. The sequence continues at coordinate 18,975,587 of JANBXA010000180.1, read as the reverse complement.
TTCTGAACTTTGCTGGTCAAAGGATGGAATTGGAAAACCACAGACTGACCAATGTACAGAAAGATAACCCATGTACAGAAGGATAGATACTATCTCTTCTCTCTATAGCTCACATATGAATTTGTGTCATGCTCTGTACAGACTGTGTGGTTGTTTGAAAGAAAATGTCTCCCAAAGGAATTGACACTAATAGGAGGGGCTTTGTTGAAGGAAGTGTGTCACTTTGGAGACCAGCTTTAAGATTTCATATATGCTTTAGTCATGCTCATTTCTCAGACCTCTTCTTATTGCCTGCAAGGTAAGATGAAGGACACTCAGCTCCTTCTCCAGCACCATGTCAGCCTGAATCCACTATGTCTCACCATGATGATAATGGACTAAACTCCGAAAATGTAAGCCATCCCAATCAAGTATTTTTTTATAAGAGTTGTCAAGGTCATGCTGTGTATTCGTAGCAGTAGAAACACTAACACATTCTGCTTTTTCTTTTAGCTTTATTCTCTTTTTAAAGATATGACATTTTAGGCATGTATTTATTTTTTGCAATAGCTTACGAAGAATAAAATTTCATCCTGCCATTTTTCCGAATAGAATGTGTCTTTTGTGCTTTCTCTTTCTCCTTTCCTCCCTCCTCAATGCATCTACTTTGCCTGTTTATAAATATTTCTTATTCCTCTTGTATGAGCTTCTCTAGTTTCACAGGCTATACTCATTCTCACAATCTTCTATTTATATATATACCAAAATGAAATGTTAAAATCTACATACAGAAATGAATGTCTGAGTTCTTTACAAGAGGAAATTACCTCAGTTAATCTAATAATTTCTATTTCTATCCACTTTCCCGCAAGTTTCATAAGTTTTTTCCTAAAATATGGGTAAATACATAATATATATATATATATATATATATATATATATACATATATGTGTGTGTGTAATGATAAATTCATTTTTATTATTCATTCATTGATGACTATTTAGGCTGCTTCAATCTTCTAGCTATTGTAAATAGTCAACTACAGACATAGATTGTCAAAGATCTCTATGGTAGTATAGAGAGTCACTTGGGTATATTCCCAGGAGCAGGTCATATGGTAGTTCTGGTTTTAACTTCTTGAGGAACTTCTATACAGATTTCTATAGTGGTTATACCTGTTTCTATGGCTGCCAGCTTCCTGTTTCCCAAAGATCTTTTGTTCCCTCCAATGTGTAGTTTTCACACCTTGTTCAAATACCAGGAGTGTGTATTTCTGTAGTTTTAGCTCTAGGTCCTCAATTCCTTTGATCTATGTGTCTCTTTATGCCAGTATCATGCTATTTTGTTACTGTGACTATGCAGCTTGACTTGAGATAAGGTATTCCAATTCCTCCAGCATTGCCTTTTGATCTATGGGTCACTTTGTGACTTGAAATGAAGTAGCCCAATACCTCCAGCACTGTCTTTCTTTGTAGGATGACTATGGCTATTAAAGATCTTTGTGTGTGTCTGTTTCCATGAAAAACTCTGTATTATTTTTTTCTACTTCAATGAATAGTGTCCTTGGGATTTTTATGGCAATTTTAATAAAATCTATACATCATTTTTGGTACTATACCCACTTTAACAATATTAAATTTCTCAATTCATGAGCACAGAAGGCCTTTAATCTCTTTCTTTAGTGTCCCCAGAGGGACAGGACTGATGACCCAGACATACCTCTTTTCAACATACCTTTTTCCCAAATTCCTTTGTCCCCCCACATTTATGTCCTGACAGCTTCTCCTTCCATTTATGTTCCCTTTTCTCCTTTCATTATATTATCTAAATACTAATTAATAGTCTTACTATATGTTTTTTCTTTTTGTTCTGTGTCATTTTACTAATATGTAAAGTAGCTAATACATTAATTTACAAAGTACTATTACCATCTTTTCACCATCATCTTTAACATGATTAGAGCATAAGGACTATTTGTTTTATAGTTGACTTTTATTCCATTTCTATAGTCTACACTTGGACAGAGTTTGTTATTGCTCACAATATTTTATTTAAAGGTGAGGACTAGGGATAAAGTATTCTTCCCTGGACACAGTTTATCAGAAAAAAATAACACCGCAAGCCTATTAAAATTTATTCCCTCACAAAAAAAGTAAAAATCCTTGCTCTGAAAATATAAGGGTGCTCTAAATTAAAAAAAATTCAATCAATGATCTAACTCTAGATGTATAAAAACACAAATAACATGAAAAAAAATCAATGCAATACATCTCAAAAATTTAGTAATCCAAGAGTTGTCCTCTGATCCATTTATCTACTGTCTCAAAAAAAAAATACACCTAATTGTCCAAGTCAGACACTGTCTTAAGGTAAAGGGACATAAATAAATATTTTAAGAAAATAGACACAAGAGGGCATGGCTGCTCAAATATCTGCCAAACTAGAGTTCAAACCCTAACTAGTCAAATAAGACAAAGAAGGTCAATTTATACTGATTAGGGGAATAATACATCAAGAATAAATTTTATTTTTTAAACATAGTCATTGGAAGAAGGTACACACAATATGATGGAGCAAATGCTAGTACATGTAAAGTCGCAGATTCAACACAGTAATTTTGGGTGACTTCAATATTACTTCACCTTCACCAATAGACAAATCACCCTGAAGAAAATAAAGAAGCATTGGGATTAAATGGTATTGTAGATTAGATGCACTTAACAGACACTTAAACAGCACCCCATCCAAGCACGTGTAGAATACATATTCTTCTACTGGATTTCTGGGCCCCTCCCAGAGATACGCCTATCTCTGCCGAACCACTCTGAGTTCCTGCAGGCTGGATCCTTGACCCCCATCGCAGGGGCTCTGCCAAAGAGGCCTCAGCTGTTGAGTGCCAGGCCCAGGCTAGATCTGCCTATCAGCTTAAAGAACATCCTGAGTCCCAGCCTTCAAGATCATTGACCCTCATCGCCAGGCCCCTGCCTGTGAAGAGAACTCCTAGAGAGCTTGGACCACCCAGAGCTACAGACATTGACCCTCTGAACCACCTAAGCCCACCGGGGAAGTATCATAGAGAGAGGGAGAGACCCCACCAACACCTACTGAAAGAAGCTATGGGAAGACGGCAATACAAGAAAACACCTAACAACAGAAAGACAAGCACACCACCACCAGAATCTAGGGAATCTATACCAACTAGACCAGAACAAAACAAAGTAGATATAGCAGAAGAGAATGACTTAAAAATTGTCATCATATAAATGATAGAGGCCCTCAAAGAAGATGTGAGAAAATCCCTTAAAGAAATGGAAGAAAAAAAATTGGAAGAAATGAATAAATTTCTTAAAGAAAATACAGAAATCCAAGAAAAAAAAAAAAACAGATGAAGGAAATGGTTCAAGACTTGAAAACTGAAATAGAGACAATAAAGAAAACACAAACCAAAGGAATGCTGGAAATAGAAAAACTGGGCAAATGATCTGGAACTACAGATGCAATAATAACCAACAGAATTCAAGAGATAGAAGAGAGAACCTCAAGCGCAGAAGATAAACTAGAGGAAATAGACTCATCGACCATAGAAAATTGTAAATCCAACAAATCCTTGACACAAAACATCCAAGAAATGTGGGACACTGTGAAAAGGCCAAACCTAAGAATAATAGACATAGCAGAAGTGAGGAAGCCCAGCTCAAAGGTGCCGAAAACATATTCAACAAAATCATCGAGGAAAACTTTCCCAATCTGAAGAAGGACATGCCCATGAAAGTACAAGAATCATACCGAACACCAAATAGACTGGGCCAAAGAAAAAAGACCCCTCAACACATAATATTCAAAGCACTTAACATGCAGAATAAAGAATTATTAAGAGCAGAGAAGGAAGAAGGACAGATAACATATAAAGGCAGACCTATCAAAATCACGCCTTCCTTCTCCATGGAAACCCTCAAGGCAGGAAGGTCCTGGATAGATGTTCTACAAGTACTAAGAGTCCACAGATGCCAGCCCAGGCTACTATAACCAACAAAACTCTCAAACACTATAGATGGACAAAACAAGATATTTAATGACAAAGCCAGATTCTCACAATACTTAGCTACAAATCCAGCCCTACAGAAAGTTTTGGAAAGAAAACTCCCAAGGAAGTTAACTATGCTCACAAAGACACAGGCACCAGATAATCCCACTTCACCAGAAAACAAGGGTAAAGCAGGACAAGTATATTCACAATACCACTGCCAAAAGCAAATCTAAAACAAAGAAGCATTAACAATCAATGGTCCTTACTTTCCCTCAACATTAATTGTCTTAACTTGCCTATAAAAAGACTCAGGCTAACAGAATGGACACGAAGACAGAATACATCCTTCTGTCACATAAAAGAAACACATCTAAGCTTCAAAGATAGACATTACCTCAGGGTAAAGGGCTAGGAAAAGATCTTTCAATCAAATGGACCCAAGAAGCAAGCAGATGTGGCTATCCTAATATCTAATAAGCTAGACTTCAAACCAAAATTAATTAAAAGAGATGAAGATGGACATTTCATATTCATTGCAGGAGAAATCCATCAACACAAAGTCTCATTTCTGAACATCTATGCCCCAAATACAAAGGCACCCACATTCGTAAAAGAAACGCTACTAAAACTCAAAGCTCACATAAAACCTCACACACTTATAGTGAGAGACTTCAACACACCACTCTCACCCCTAGACAGGACCACCAATCAGAAACTCAACAAAGAAAGAAAAGAACTAATAGAAGTTATGTCTCAACTGGGTTTAACAGACATCTATAGAACATTCCATCCAAACAAAAAAGAATATACCTTCTTCTTTGCTCCACACGGAACCTTCTCTAAAATCAACCACATACTAGGAAGCATAACAAACCTCAACAGATACAAAAGAATTGGAATAGTCCCCTGTATCTTATCAGACCACCATGCTTTAAATTCTCACAAATCACAGAAACCCTACAAACTCATGGAAACTGAACAATGTGCAATTGCACCACACCTGGGTCAAAGAAGAAATAAAGGAAGAAATTAAGGACTTCCTAAAATTCAACGAGAATGAGGACACGACATACCCGAACTTATGGGACACCTTGAAAGCAGTGTTACAAGGGAAGTTCATTGCACTAAGTGCCCATATGAAGAAAATAGAGGATAGTCACATTAGAGAATTAACAGCACAACTGAACGCCTTAGAACAAAAAGAAGCAAACTCACCCTGGAGGAGTAGACGCCAGGAAACAATCAATTTGAGGGCTGAAATCAATAAAATAGAAACCAGGAAAACAATACAAAAAATCAATGCAACAAAGAGTTGGTTTTTTGAGAAAATCAACAAGATAGACAAACCTTTATCCAAACTAACAAAACAGCAGAGAGAGAACATGCAAATTAACAAAATGAGAAATGAAAGGGGGGACATAACAACGGACACAGAAGAAATCCAGACAACTTTTAGGTCATACTTTGAAAACCTGTACTCCACAAAACTTGACAATTCAAAGGAAATGGACAAATTTCTGGATAACTGTCACTTACCAAAATTAAATTAAGAACAGACAAACAACTTAAATAGACCTATAACCCCCAATGAAATAGGAGCAGCCATTGAAAGATTTCCAACCAAAAAAAGCCCAGGGCCAAGGAAGACCTAATACCAATACACAATAGAAACAGAAGGCTCATTACCAAACTCTTTCTATGAGGCCACGATCACCATGGTATGCTAGCATCACAAAGATACAACTAGGAAAGAAAACTACAGGCCAATATCCCTGATGAACATCGATGCAAAAATACTCAATAAAATACTGGCAAAGCGAATCCAAGAATACATCAAAGTAATTGTCCACCATAACCAAGTAGGCTTCATCCCTGGGTAGCAGGGATGGTTTATCATATGAAAATCTATCAATGTGATCCACCATATAAACAAACTGAAAAAGAAAAACCATATGATCATCTCCCTAGATGCTAAAAAAGCCTTCAACAAAATTCAACACCCTTTCATGATAAAGGTCTTGGAGAGATCAGGGATAACAGGAACATACCTAAACATAATAAGAGCAATATACAGTAAACCAACAGCCAAAATCAAACTGACTGGACAGAAGCTTAAGGCAATTCCTCTAAAATCAGGAACAGGACAAGGCTGCCCTCTCTCTCCATATCTATTCAATATTGTACTTGAAGTTCTAGCTAAAGCTATAAGACAACAAAAGGAAATCCAGGGGATCCAAATTGGAAAAAAAGAAGTCAAGCTGTCTCTTTTTGAATATGATATGATAGTTTACATAAGTGACCCAATAAACTCTACCAAGGACTCCTACAACTGACAAACACTTTCAGCAAACTAGCAGGATACCAGATAAACTCAAAAATATAGGTAGCCCTACTTTATTCAGACAACAAAGAGGCTGAGAAAGTAATCAGAGAAACATCACCCTTTACAATAGCCAAAAACAACATAAAATATCTCAGGGTAACGCTTACCAAACAAGTGAAAAACCTATATAGCAAGAACTTTGTGTCTTTAAAGAAAGAAATTAAAGAAGATACCAGAAAATGGAAAGATCTCCCATGCTCTTGGATAGGTAGGATAAACATAGTAAAAATGGCAATCTTAACAAAAGCAATCTACAGATTCAATGGAATCCCCATTAAAATCCCAACACAATACTTCACTGACTTTGAAAGGATAATAATAAACTTCATATGGAAAACAAAAGACCAAGGATAGTCAAGTCAATCCTGTACAATGAAAGAACTTCAGGAGACATCACCATCCCTGACTTTAAGCTCTACTACAGAGCTATAGTTCTGGAAACAGCCTGGTATTGGCACAAAAATAGATAGGTAGACCAATAGAATCGAATCAATATCCTTATATTAACCCACACACCTATGAATACCTGATTTTCGACAAAACAGCCAAAAATACAATAGGGGAGGAAAGCATCTTCAACAAATGGTGCTGGCACAATTGGATGATGGTGTGTAGAAGACTGCAGATGGACACATGTCTATTGCCACATACAAAACTCAAGTCCAAATGGATCAAAGACATGAATATAAATCCACACACACTGAACCTCTTAGAAGAGAAAGTAGGAGGTACCTTTGAATAAATTGGTATAGGAGACTGCTTCCTGAATATAACTCCAGTAGCACAGACACTGAGATCAACAATTAATAAATGGGACCTCCTCAAACTTAGAAGCTTCTGTAAGGCAAAGGACACAGTGAGCAAGACCTAGTGGCAGCCCACAGACTGGGAAAAGATTTTCGCCAATCCTACATCTGACAAAGGGCTGATATACAAAATATACAAAGAACTCAAGAAACTAGTCACTAAAACACCAAATAACCTCATTCAAAACTGAGGTACAGAACTGAAAACAGAATTGTCAATAGAGAAAATCAAAAAGGCTGAAAGACACTTAAGAAAGTGCTCAACATCCTTAGCTATTAGGGAAATGCAAATCAAAACAACTTTGAGATACCATGTTACTCTTGCTAGAATGGCTAAAATTAGAAATACTAATGACAACTTATGCTAGAGAGGATGTGGAGAAAAGGGAACACTCCTCCAATGCTGGTGGGAGTGCAAATTCATACAGCCATTTTAGAGATCAGTATGGCAGTTCCTCAGGAAAATGAGAATTAGTTTACCACAGGACCCAGCCATCCCCCTCTTAGGTATACACCCAAATGCTCTATATCTATGCAACAAAGACATGTGCTCAACTATGTTCATAGCAGAATTAATTGTAATAACAAGACCTGGAAGCAAACTAGATGCCCCTCAACTGAAGAATAGATAAAGAAGATGTGGCAATCTACACAATGGAATACTACTCTGGAGTAAAAAATTATGGAATCTTGAAATTCCCAGACCAGTGGATGGAACTTGAAGAAACCATCCTGAATTAGGTAACCTAGGCACAAAAAGAGGAACATGTTATGTACTCACTCATATATGAATTTTAGACCTAGAACAAAGGATCACCAGCCTATACTTCTCACCACCAGAGGAACTAGGTTACAAGGTGTATTCTAAGAGATTCATATATGGTCCCTCACAAAAGGGGGAAGGGACAAGTCCCCCAGAGCACATGGGAAGTGGCAGGGGGCAGTGAATGGAGAGAGAACTAGGAGAAAGAGAAGGGGAGGAGAGGAAATTGTGTGTGATTAGGAAGATTAAGGGTAGGAATAGAAGACAGGAGATAGAGAAAGAGAGAGTGTGAGAGAGAGACAGGGAGAGAGAGAGAGAGAGAGAGAGAGAGAGAGAGAGAGAGAGAGAGAGAGAGAGAGAGAGAGAGAGAGAGAGAGAGAGAGAGAGAGAGAGAGGCATTATTGGTTTGAAGAGAAAACTGAAAATAAAGAGTGGTCTAGAGACCTACAAGATTGACCCCAAGTGATAATTTGAGCAACAGTGGAAAGGCTACCATAAATGCCCTTCCCTGATAATGAGATCGATGACTAACTTATCCACCATCATAGAGCCCTCATCTAGTAGCTGATGGAAACAGAAGCAGACATCTACAACTAAACGCTGAGCTGAGCTGGAATCCAGATGCAGAGAGTGAGGACAAGACCAGGCCACAGAAACCCACAAAGACAGCTGACCTGAACAAGGAGGACTAATGGGCCCCCAGACTGATAGCTGGGAATCCAGCATGGGACTGACTCAGACCCTCTGAATAGTCTCAGCTAGAAGGCCTGAGCAGTCTAAGGGACCTCAGACAGTGGAACCAGGATGTCTTCCTGGAGCACAAAAGGACCTTACGGGCACATCCCCCATGGAGGGATACTCCCTTAACCTAGAGACAGGTAAGAAGACCTAGTCCCTATTTCAAATGACTTGACAGATTTAGATGACCCCTCCTGGGTGGCATCACCCTACACATGAAGTGGGGGGGTAGTTGGATGCATGTGAGGTGGGGAGAGAGGGAAAGAGGGAGGGAGGGAGGGAGAGAGAGAGATGGAGGAAGGGAGGGAGGGAGAGGGAACTGGGTATGTAAGATAAAAAAAAAGTAAACAACATGTAGTTGCTGGGGCACTTGACACAGTTATGTTTCTACAATGATTAGTTGTAATGAAAAAAATAAAATTACCTTTCTACTTCAAAAAAAAAATAAATACACATTCTTCTCAGCAACCCATGGACCAATCAGTTCTTGTTCAGACATAAGGACACAAAACAAATCTCAGTGAATACAGGAACCCTAAAGAAACTTCCTAAAGCAATCTGACTATCCTGAAATAAAATTAAAGATAAACAGGAGGAGAAGCTATAGCAAACTCACAGACTCACAGAGATTGAACAACACATGGATGAATGATGAATGAGTCATGGATGAAATCAAGAAGAAAATGAAAAAGTCCCTACACTGCATGAAAATGAAGATCACGTCATAAAATGAGTTGCAATGGAAGCAGTACCAAGAAGAAAATTCGGAAACAAAAGTGCTCATTTTAAAGTCAGGATAGACTCAGATACCTTAACCTCACATATCAGTATGCTGAAAACAAAAATAAGTCAAACCCCAGAGAAATATACACAGAACATAACTACTATCATGGCAGGGATTGGGAAAATAGAAATAAAAATCAAATAATAAAAGAAACCAAGACTTATTTCATTGGGATTATAAACAAATAAACCTTTAAGCCAAAGAATTGATAAGAAGGGGGAAAGTCCCAATTTTGACAAGACAGAGAGATATTACAGAAGATAACGATAAAATTCTGAAATGAAATCATAAACATTTCTTTAAATGAAATCATAAATAGATTCTTTAAAATGTATTTTACAGATAGGTGTGCCTAAATGTATGCACATATACTATGTGTGCAGTATCATTGGAGGCCAGGAGATAGTGGTAGATCTCTAGAAATGCGGTTATAGATGTAAGATGCCTAATGTGGGTGCTGAAAACTAAACTATAGATCTCTGGAAGAACACCAAGTACTCTTAATGGCCGAGCTATCTCTCTAGTGCCAGGCCACTTCTTAAAGCTATATTTCTTCTGAAAAATCTAATATAAGTGATCACATTTCTAGATGCATATGAATACCAAACTTAAGCAAAACTGCTATAAATAATTCAAACAGCTCTATAACATGCATTGCTATTGAAACAGCAATCAAAATCACCACCAAACAACTCTGCCAACAAAGAAATGTCTAGACCTGAATTAACACATTGCAGACAGAATTCCATCAGGCCTTAAAGAAGAACAAACATTAACCCTGCTCAAATTATTCCATAAAATAGAAAGGAAAGAATGTTTCCAGACATATTTTTACAAAGTCAGTGTTAGCCTGATACCAAAACCAGTTAACGACACAACAGAATTAAACACCTTGTGAACATAGATACAAAAGTTCTGATAAAATATTTTCAATCTAAGGGTGGGAAAGATGGCTCAATGGCTCAGTTGGTGAGAGCCAAGGCTTCTCCTGCAGAGGACCCACGTTTTGCTTCTAGGACCTCAATGTCATCATACATCCTTCTCAAACTCCAGGTCCAGGGGTTTTGATAGCCTCTTGTGGCTTCCACAGATACCAGCCACTCACACAGCACACTTAGATACATAAAATAAAAATAGACAAATCTGTAGTGAGATACTCACTTTGTGTATTCATCTGTCTGGGTTGTAAGTTATTTCTCCCTGAATAAACATCTATTTGGCCTATTTGTTTATCTGACCATTACTAAACCGTGATATAAATCCTCAAAATCAAAACAGTCAGCCACAAGTATGCCATTGTTTGCTAATATCAAAAGCCAGACTCCTTGATATTTCAAACTGCACTGAAGACTTGCTGATCTTCAGGAAGTTCCTAGGCTGTCATCAGACAGGGACTATGCAGTCCCAATACCATGCCCATAGATTGAACAGCTTCAAGATTCCCAGACTTTCTCCCATGCTGGAGCAATATAATCCAATCTAATAAATTTCCCTTTGTACTAAATAATAATTCTATCCATTCGGTTCCTCTAGAGAACCCTGACTAATATAGGAACTGAACAGAGTGTTCTCAAAGAAGAAATATAAACAGCCAATAAATATTTTAGAAAGTGTTCAGCATCCTTAACCACCAGGAAAATGCAAATTAAAATGACCTTGAAATTCCATTTTACTCCAGTAATAATGGCTGTCATCAAGTAAACGGACAGTAACAAATGCAGGTGAGGGTGTGAAGATGGGAGAACCTATAAAGGGCTGGCAGAACTTGTAAAGTATCTATTGATATTAAAGCAGATACTTCTTAAAAATCCAAAACTAGAGCTATCAAAGGACAAAGCTAAATAACTCCCAAGCAAATGCCCAAAGGACTTTCTTTCTACCACAGAGTTACTTGGACTTCCTGTTTCTTGCTGCTCACACTATCAAGGAAATGGAATCTAGATGTTCATCAACTGATGAATAGGTAATGAATATGTGGTATACATATATACAAAATGGAGTTATTTATTTATTTATTTATTCTACCTCAAAAGCAAATAAAATTCTCAAATTTTCAGGAAAATATAATGAATATGGTAGCTTAGACTCAGAAAAAAATAATTATCACCTGATCTTTCTATAATACATATGTGCATTTGTGCAGAAGTTTGTATAGAGGCTAAGTAAGTAAAATGGGCCACCTAAGAGTCATTAAAGTGGAGCAGGGTAGTAAAAGATATGTGATATGGGAGTGGAAGGGGATACTGAGGTTACTGGTGGTGTAATGGTTTAAGAGTTCTGGAGAAGGGATGTATGAGAACACTGTGATATCTATGATGATAAATTAATCAAAAAATAAAATTAATAAAGATCAATTTGAATGGGAGTATCCAATATGTGTGGACAAATTACTCCTATAAGTCACTGAAAAATTCTAGTAAAAAGAGTGGGCTACTTCCATAAAGTGTTTGGACAAGGAATCCAAAATCATCCACATAACATAAGCAACGCAGCTGCTGTTGGTGGTCCACAGCTGTAATAGGTAAGATGTTTTGATTGAAAATATCATATTCTTTGGTTATAAGCCTGTTTTATGAAAAATAAAAGACCCAGAAACTGATATTGGGGCTCAACCTGAAGATCAGGGAAGTAAAGCAGCCAAGCTACCAGAGAGCTCTTTCCTCTAACAGGGCTGGGGCATTCCTATTGTCAACACTGCTGGAGAATGAATGCTTCATACTGACCTTGCTTCTGTCTTATATATACCTCTCTAGTGCTGGGATTAAAGGCACGGGCTCTGTAATTCAACTGATCAATCTCATGTATTCCTAAGTGGCCTTGAACTCAGAGAGATCTGTGTACCTCTTAGTCCTGAGTCCTAGGATTAAAGGTATGCACCACCACCTCTTAGCTTCTGATTGCTGGGATTAAAGGTGTGTGCCTGGCTTCTATGGCTGTGGCTGATTTTGCTTTCTGAATCCTTGGTCAAGCTCTAATAAATCATATTATACTAGACATATCAAAATCAAGATATAACTGGTCTAGAAGCTTCTTCCTTGTAGGCTGATTCTCATAGTACCAGAGGTAGATATGTAGACTTCTGTGAGAGATGTGAGTGCCATCATGTTACTCAGCTGAAGGCCCTGTCTCCAACAATTCTGACAGGCTGAGCAACACGGATCCATTGGTGGTGTGGTGGCAAATGTCTGACTGTGTTTGATTGTAGCTTTATAGGGGGACAGTCCAGAGCTGCTACTGTGAATCTAAGCAGAACCCATGAGTGGGGAAGTTGTAGACCCTGTAGGAAAACTATTGATATTTTTACTCTAGCTTAGTGGTTCTTAACCTCTAGCTCCAAAAATATTTACATGTATGATTAATAATGGTAGCAAAATTACCGTTATGAGATAGCAATGAAAATAATTTTATGATCGAGGATCACTACAAATCAAGAAATGCAGCATTAGAAAGGTTGAGAACCACTGACCTAGTTGGAATGGATGTGTTCACCCAATGGCCTTCTAATTATACTTATGTCCAGACATCAGTGCTACTCTCTAGTTCTTGTCAGAGAAGCATCTTTCGGCAGGGTAAGTGCCAACTGCACACATTCAGAATTGATAAAAGTACTGAGAATAAATTATTTGTGAATGCCAAGTCAAAAATGTCACACCTGTGTCACCCTCCTTAATATTTAGGGAATGTTGTAGAAGGGACAGAAAGAATTTAAGAGTAGGAGGAAGGGATTGGAGGAGTGATGTGGCATACTAATTTAGGGCATGACATGGCTATTTACTCTTCAACTCACAGATGCTGTGATTACCTGCACAAAGTCTACACAATACTAGGCATGTCAATAATCAGCATGGAAATCAGAGAGGAGATGGAGCTTATGAGGCCCCAAACATTGCTGAGGATTTATGTAGTTCATCACTTAGGAAGAGACATTTTCTTCAGCGGTGTAGCTACTGTACACAACCAGACAGCCATAATGAAATTTATTAAAGTCCCATCTTTCTTCTCCTCCCCCCCCCCTCTGTCTTACACACACACACACACACACACACACACACACACACACACCATATAATAAACATGAGGCCAGCTGGGAAAAGATGGAAAGTAGCAGATATGGGAATAGAACAAAAAGGCTAACTGGGGTGGGGTGACTATGACAGAAACACACTATATACATGGATGAAAATGACACAATGAGATCCATTATTATGTTTAATTACTATATGCTAAAACCATCAGAAACAACAACAAAACAAAATGAGTAATCACAAATGTTAGTGAGGACATGGGGGAGATTAACTCTTAGAGTTGGTGGTGAGGCTGTAAACTAGTGAGTGTAGCTACTGTGTAAATCAGTTCAGATTCTTCAAAAACTTAAAATTAAGCTAACATATGATCTAGATGTATCACTTCTGAAATGTCCAAAAATCTAAGTCACCATACTATATACTACACACTATATACTGTACAATATATATACTATATACCATAGAAACCGTTTGCTTATGTTCACTGTGAGTTCATTGAGGCAAAGCTATAACCAGCCCACATATCCATAAACAGATAAATGTCTAAAGGGTACATGTGTCATATATGCAGTTCAACTCTACTCAGCTCTAAAGAACAAAGCTATGACATTTTCAGGAAGATTGATAGACATGGCAATCATGATGGTAAGTGAAATAATCTAGACTCAGACAATTGACACATTTCTCTCAAACTTAGAATCTAGCTTTAAATGTATTCATTTATTTATATGTACATAGACAAATCAGATAATAAATAGATAGATAGATAAATGCATGGATGGATGGATGGATGGATGGATGGATAGATAGATATAGATGAGAACGGCATATATGAAAGTAGAAAGGGGACAAAGAAAGAGGGGAAAAAGGAAGTCTAAATGGAGAAGTGGAGAAGACTGTAATAGGAAATACATTTTCTAAAAGTGTGGGAAGCCACAGCCCCAAGATGGTACCTGGCTGGATGCCAGGTAGTTCAAGCTTAGCTGTAAACAAGCCTTATTTGGAAGTGCTTGATGGATCTGGTGTGCTTCCTCCTTTTGTGGTCTATCCGTGATCGCCAGGTGGCAGGAGCTGATTGGGCTGTGAGAGCACATTTAAGGGCTTGTTGGCGCTGGGAGAAGCAAAAGCTGATAGGAGAAGGGGAAGCTGATGTACAAGGTTCCTGAATAAACTGCTTGAAGAAGAGTCGTGGTCGTGTTTCCTTGCTGGCCGAGGTAGACATGACATAAAAGCAGAACCCGGAACTATTGGCAGTGCAGAAGGGGACCAGGAACAGGAAATGACAGAGTGGGGAAACTGGGACTTGCAGTGGAGGGTGAATAAAAGCAAGTATAGTGATGAATATGTGTGAAAAGAGCAAAATGAAACCAGGTTACTTTGTATGATAACTTTCAAAAGTAATTAAAAACTAATAGCTGAAATGTCACAGAGAAAGCTAGACTATCCAACTGCCAAAGAAAGGGCATGAGATCAGCATACTTACCTTCCAGATATTTCCTGCCAGCTACATAGTATTAAGTTATTTTTTGTTTTCTTCTTTTAACCTGTCAAACCCCCAAACCAGTTGGCTCTCCCTGCCCACAGCAGCAGCTTGCATTCCTTGTATGGGATGACCTTTAGTAGAAATCAACTTCTTAGAAATATATAAGGACTAACAGCATGTGAATCATACAGACACGGGGTTGGGGGGGGGGACAGGGGAAAATTCTGGTTTGCAAACAGACTCATTTGAAAAATGCCCTGCTCCACCTAACTTTTCTGTTCTAGAGCTGTGTGTGGTTGCACAGCCAAGGTACAGGTTTCATCCCTGACCTCCTGCTTCTAACTGTGCCACTGTGCAAATGCCATCAACCTTCTTTTCTCCCTTTCTGAAAATGGGACAGTACTATGTGACTCACAAGCATAGAATCTGACATCTGGTAGGTATCTGGTAAATCCAAGCTTTTGTGATTATTTAAATAGAAATTCAGAGGGCTAAAAGAAACAGTTGATACACAGAATACAGAACCCAAACCTAGTACTACTTCTAACTGGCCACAGAAACACCATGCCAGAATGAAAGCAATTATAACCCAACTGTCAAGTGGACATGAAACCTCATCATACACTGACTGGGCTGACATTTGTCCTCATCCTCAGCAGTGAGTCTCAAAACACTCTTCCAGTGGAGTGACACCTTCAAGGACTCTCTTCAGAGACTTTGGAATGCATACAAAAGATCCAATCAGCTTCATAACAACCAAGGAATTAGCTAGCTTGAAGGAAAACAGTTCATTCCATTCTATTTTGTCAGTGAAGGTCAAAGAGGGCACGGTGAATTATCTAGGGAGACAAACATGCAGAAAGAGATTTAATAGTCAAATCCTTGCTTGTGATTTAGAGCCCTGCAGCCATGTTCTCTATATGCTCCATGCTGAGCATAGTGCCTGCCATAGAATAGATGTCCCCAGATTATTTGATGACTAAATAAAAATAGACTTGTGTTTTAGAGCAAAGGGAAGGCAAAAGGAAGACACCAAATGCACAAAAGTCTGTTAGATGTACTCTTGACAAATAAGTCCATAGCAACACCATAAATAAAAATGGTAGATGAACTTGTTTGTTTGTTCTGTGAACAAGAAGGCTCATGCTTTGCCACAAGTTTTAACATTTTTATACAAACCTGATCTCCACCATTCACAACAAAGTTTCCCCAATTAAAGCAAGAAGTCGCAATACTGGTCTCTTCCAGATGTCACCATCAATCACAAGCAATCCACATGTTTTCTGTTAAAAGTCTTCTGTTCCAATGGGCAATGAGTTTCATCTGCATGATCTTTCACACAGTGGTTCAATACAAAGTTCTTTTATTGATGCCCCTGTAAATGCTAAAGGCTTACTGAGTCTCCACTGGTTGATAAATTTGGTTCAATAAAGACAATTTAGTCTATCTACACAGTGAACACATCACTACCAGGAACTTCCCTAATAATGTGCTTTTTAACTCCCCGTTTACTCATGTCTGGAATTTTATCTTCTTTTGCAGGATATTTCTGCATTAGATTTTAAGAAATTGCTTAGTCTCCCATAGTAATTTATGAGATTAAGTAGAAAGAACACTAGACTTGGTTCTGAATTTGAGGTATCACAAATTCACTTCATGACCTTGAATACATTGTGTGGGTTTACTAGGAAAACTTTTCCAGGATTGGAGAACTGTAAAAAGTTTGAGTTTTGAGAGGGGAGTGAGTGAGGGAACTGGAGAAGAAAATTCAAATGCTAAACATTAGAGTTCTATAATTGACACCTATAGAGACAGAGAAGTAGAAGAGAATAAAAGGCACAGATGAGAGATCAGAAGAGGCCAAAGAGTAGCTGGGTCTTACAGCAAAGCAGGGATTTTTGAGGTTCTCAGTGGGAAAGAACATAACAAGTAGCAAAGGAAATAAATTGCTATGGACATGAAGATGGAGGTCACTAGAAGAACTAAGGTCAAGGCATTGTCAGCCTGGCTGTCCAAGAGGTCACTCTAAGCCAATGATAGCATCACATACTAGCATAGTCAAGATTCAAGGGCAGCCTTGATTTCATTACCTAATTCACTAATGGTTATCAGTGGAGAATATCTCCAGGATTATAGACGAGAGTTAGAAATAAAGACAAATTATGTGCATCCCAACCCAAAGACTATCTAGTCTTAGACGAATATGGACCACATCCAAAAATATTAGTGGCAAAAAGAAACTGTCATGCTAGCCATTCTCGTTCTCCAACTATTTGATGGTTGGAGGACACAGCTTAACATCAGGAAACCAGTGTCATAAAAGTCTCAGATTCAGAAAACAGAAAAAAACAACAACAAAAACCAATGAGAAGGCAAGATTCACCAACAATTCTGGGTGATCTAAGACCAGACAGAGCAACAGCCTTAGTGAAAATGAACAATGAGTCTTGCTAGCCAAAAAGGGCCTCTACTTTTCATTACATCTAAGGATATGGGGATGAGAAAGTAAACAGAAATAGTTTGCTTGGATAGATCTGAATTGGCTTCCTGACTATTCCAACACTGTTATTAGATCAAGGCACATGAGAGTCTATAGTCTGGGTCATTTCTAAGCTATGCTGCCCACATTCAAAAGGACAACCGATTGCCTCACTGCCACTCAGGACATACACCATATATACCCACACCACCACAATCACACACACTTCCACACTCCTTTAAAACCAGTGGGAATTAAAAAGACCCCCCAATTCTCAAAAGATACTAATTTTTATTTCTTTATTGACTTTTCTTGAAATGAGAACTTAGATTTTCCTCTGG
The DNA here is from genome assembly GCA_030556225.1 of Cricetiscus sungorus. Lineage (NCBI taxonomy): Eukaryota > Metazoa > Chordata > Mammalia > Rodentia > Cricetidae > Cricetiscus > Cricetiscus sungorus. The sequence goes on along the minus strand of JANBXA010000180.1, from coordinate 18,957,778 downwards.
AACAATGTGAAAGGAAGGAAATGAGAAGGTACTCACTAATACAAGAGGCTATATACAAGTATCAGTTAGTTACCCACTGTGTCATGTAAAATCTGCTTCCAACCTTCCTGTTGACAGTCTATCACAGTGGTGGAGGCAGCAGCGATGCATGGGAAGATGAGCTTGTGACCAATGTACATCAGGCAGGGTCCCTTTTGAGATCATTAGCATCAAAAATTCCAAGACATTCTGATGTTCAATCAGCTAACTTCTCCCTCAATGCACCTTGACAGTGTTATAAATTTCCTAACTTCAATAAAAAGCTCTGAATTTCTCAGAAATATGGAACAAGAATAAAAGTCTACCACTGCTTTAAACATGACCCCAAGGTGATACTAGTATTAGATTCTTAGAATTTAATGTTTTCTGAGGTTATCATGCAATATGGTAAATAAGGAATATTATGGGATGAAATGAAACTCAGAACTACTTTCACTGGTTATAAAAGTTAAATTACAGAAAAGCTAAATAGATGGTAAACAGCTGGAAGAAATGCATTGTCAGGCAAATAGATAACTCCAGAACTCCTGGAAACCCATTATGTTCTTTCTTGTTAACAATGTCATGGTGCTTCAGTGACTAGGTTAGCATGGTTGAAAATGATGCAGTTGAGATACAGGGATAGTATGGGTACTGTGAGTAGGCACCCTATGCGGTAACATGGGAGTGTATATAATAACATGCAAGTGATAAGTGATGGTATGAAGCAGGAGACCTACTGTGAGCCTGCCATCAGTACTACCTCCCCTCCCCCCCAGTTAGGAGACATGTTACTTTCACTGTGTTAACATCTACATTTTGCCATTTGGTAGAGGCTAATAAAATCTAGAGCCCTCTAGGACTATACCAGGAAATGACTTCTTAGGTTTAGAAAATATGGGAAAACCCAAGGAGATAGCTCAGCCAGTAAGTGTTTTCCTTGCAAGTGTGAAGTCCTTAGTTTCATCTGCAGAAAACATGTTTAAAATTTGGGTATTATGGCAGGTACTTGTAATCCCAATAGCTAGAGCAAGGTGAATTCCTGTGGCTTGGTGGGAAGCTAGCCTAGCATACTAGGCAGGCTTCATATCACTGAGTGAATGTTTCAAAAGCTGAAGCATCCTGATGTATGGAACCTAGATCATCTACTTTACTCCACTGACCACATATAAGTACTTATGCACACTCACAGGTGTATACATTCACATAAACACAGAAAACCACTGCTGCTAGTTGTCTATGGTGGCACTTACAATTTTGGAGACAAAAGCCATCAAATGAGGGCAGGGAGTCAGGACACATGTTACACAAAGATACCTGTGGAATAAATTGCCCAGGATTTCTATACTCCTTAAGACTTCCATACACAATTATACTACTTATTCTAGTAATTGTTATTTGATAACATAAATGTCTCTTTGGGATGAATGAATATCTTCTTGCCAAGGGTGGTAAATAGAGGATGCCTTGTCAACACCCCTTTTTCTCACTCCAGTGTGAAATTGCAGAGTCAAACATGTCACTCTGAGTTGTGTACTTCTGCATCCAGCACTGTAGATGCCAAGCGATGAACACTCAATGCACTAAAACTAGACTTATCTTGTATCTGACATGCATATCTAATTTTATCATCTTGTTTATTTTATGTATTACCTATTCTAGTTTTTTTTGCTGTTGTTCATTCTTGGCTGTTTATGGAAAAACCTTAATCTCCTTGCTCTAATTATTTTAGAGGGAATTGCTAAAAGGAAGAGACAGATGTCCTGCTTCTTGGCAAGTGTTTTGAAAAAGAAATAAAAAAAGTGGGGAACAGTCTTGTCCATAGCATTAAGAAGAATTTATACTACTCTGTAAAAAAAACCCAAAAAAACAAAAAAGCAAAACAAAACAAATAAAACAATGAAATCTTGAAATTCACAGGCAAATGGATGGAACTTGAAACCATCCTGAATGAGGTAACCCAGTCATAAAAAAGAGAAACATGGTATGTACTCACTCATATATGGATTTTAGACACAGAGCAAAGGATCACCAGCCTATAATTCACACAGCCAGAGGAACTAGGATATACGGTGGATTCTAAGAGATTCATATAAGGTCCCTCACAGAAGGGAAAAGGGACAAGTTCTCCAGAGCACATGGGGAGTGGGGGGGCAGTGAGTGGAGAGGGAACTAGGAGAAAGAGATGGGGAGGAAGGGAAAGCACTTGCAACTAGGAAGATTGAGTCAGGGGAGGAATAGATGAGAGGAGAGGAGAGGAGAGAGAGAGAGAGAGAGAGAGAGAGAGAGAGAGAGAGAGAGAGAGAGAGAGAGAGCCTAAAAGAGGGAGCCATTATTGGTTTGAAGAGAAAATTGAACCTAAAGAAATGTTCAGAGACCTACAAGACTGACCCCAACTAACAATTTGAGCAACAGTGGAAAGGCTACCATAAATGCCCTCCACTGATAATGAGATCGACAACTAACTTATCCACCATCATAGAGCCATCATCTAGTAGCTGATGGAAACAGAAGCATACACCCACAATTAAACACTGAGCTGAGCTGGAATCCAGATGCAGAAAAGGAGGACAAGACCAGGCTACAGAGACAGATGACCTGAACAAGGAGAAGTAAATGGGTCCCCAGACTGATAGTTGGGAATCCAGCATGGAACTAACTCAGACCCCCTGAACATGGTTCTCAGCTAGAAGGCCTGGACAGTCTAAGGGATCTTGGACAGTGGAACCAGGATGTATTCCTGGTGCACAAAAGGACTTTGGGAGCACATTCTCCCTGGAGGGATACTCCCTAGAGACAAGAGAGAAGGCCTAGTCCCTACTCCAAATGACTTAAAAAATTTAGATGAGCCCTCCTGGAAGGCATCACCTTACATGTAGAGTGGGGGAGGAGGAGGGGAAGGTGGTGGTGGGGGGTATGAGAATGTGGGAGAGAAGGAAAGAGGGAGGGAGAGGGAACTGGGATCGATATGTAAAATAAAGATAAAAAAAGAAAAAAAAAAGAATTTATTTCAAAAAAATGATTCTCTAGTAGATGTGGGCTTAGGGACCTGACATGCAAACATCTTTCTCGTCCAAAGTTTTCATCCTACTGTTGTTCTTTTGCGGGGCGGGGGGGGAGGTTAAAAGCTTTATTGGAAAAACCATGACCAGTACTAAAAGTAATGTTTGATACATTTTCAACCATAGAAATAGCTGCACTTTTTTGTGTTTTCTCTTAGACTCTGCATGGAATTGCCAGTGGTGCTAATTTGTTGCCCTGTAGACAGTTGACTTCTTAGCTGGTTAAATTCTGGCACTGCAAACAGTATTCTACTATGTGCTAGCATTCAGAATTTCTGCCTGGCTCTTGTTCCTTCCACAGGACATCAAACTACCAATTAAAGCTTTAAGAAACTGCTTGACTTGGGTCTAAGGTCAGAGAGCATTGCTGCCAAGTTAGGCCTTGCTTCCATCCCTTGCTTTTGTGAATAAAACTCCTGACAATTCATGTTGCCTCTGATAGCTTCAAAGTCACCTCAGACACAGTGTCCCTCATGCTAATAGCTAGTGTTGACATCCAGTGACATCAGAATGACAATATAGTTTTCCTCTGATTTTGAGGTGCTTTTCATGACTCCAAGAAATTAAAAAAGGAAATAATATGAAAAAGATAAAGCTTAAGAAGGAGGAGGAGGAGGATAAAGGGGAAAGATGGAGGTGAGAAGGGGATGGAGAGAGAAAATATATACATTTCAGGCAACAGGGATCCTGGAGGTGTCAAATACATTCCACAGACTGATTCTCCCATTCAATCCTGGACCTGCTTTCCAACCCATCATGTCACTAAATGCAAGTTCATTTCAGCATTACCCGAAACAAAACATAATCAGAAGATCAATGTGCTGTGAAAATTATCATAAAAAGTATTCAAATGCCAAGTTTAAATGCATTTGAATTATCTGTGGTGTTAGGGTTATTTCTGCTGCTGTTCCCCTCCATTAGGACAAAGCCAGAGTTGACTTTAGCTATGATTCATGGTCTATAAAAATGACCATGGAGAACTGGGTATAGACTGAAATTCAGTTAAACATTTTATGAATTTTCTTCAGTAAAACATTTATTGGACCTCTTTCTTCTGGAATAGTCCACCTATGTTACTTTATCATAAGACACAGAACTTAGTCTCAGTAGACCAGAAACAGGTAGAGATACACCATGGAAAAATACAGTTTACAATTGGCAAGGGTAATCCTGATGTTTTAAGACAGAATTGAATTAGCTGCCTTAAGAAGAGTGAGTTGTCATGGGGAAACTGCAACCAGGTATAAAAGGAAAAATGTCACAAATATATATAAGCCCGAGTTCCAATAATGTGACCCAACTACCAAATAGCCTAGTATGCAGCTCTCAAAGTCCTGGTGTCTGCTCTGGAACTGGAGCTACAAAATGTCTTCACCTAAGTCCCTTGAAGTAGAAATTCTTACATTTTTCTTCAGAGAGTCTAAAAAACAACGAAGGTAAATATGCCCTCAGTTTTTTTCTTTGCTATATTGTTCAATAAGGGCACAAAAGCAGATCTAGGGGAGATAATTAGTCTTCCTGATTCTTTGTTGTTTGAGCCTCATATATTGTATGTATATATATTTATGTATACATTTACATATATATATGTGTATACAATTTATGTATATATATATATACATATATATATATGAATGACACAAGAGCTTACAGAAACACAGAATTCAGCCTAAGTTCTTCAAATATACTTTTCTCCCTCTTAATGGTTTTTTGGTGAAGGAAACATAAAACCATGAAAAGATGATTTTAAAAATTCCACAATACAATACAACAAATCATCAAAGTAAACCACCCCCACCCACTTCTGAATGGGGCAATAATGGACAATATGTTTGTCAGAAAGACACAGAAGATTTTTCTTATTAATATTATCTGTCCCACAAAAATTGAGAATGAATCACTTGAAATGTGGGACACTGTTTTTCTAACGTATGTACAAACATTAAGGTACCTACTATGCCCCAGACATGCTATTTTTTTTGGTCATTTCATTTATTTTTACCCCATCACCAGCTAGTAGGGTCATCTCACTTACCTGGGTATCAACTGCCATGTTGTATCAGCAGCATTCTTGCCTTTGGGCAGGATATGTTCACAATCTTTTGGCTGAGAACAAGCATTTCCAGCATTTCCTCCTTTTTGAACCTATGTTTTGGCTTTAAGGATGGAGCTGCTGTTTCTTGTGTACTTTTGTCTATCAGGCATAGTTCTGCCATATTGTGAGGTCTCATAGAGTATTCATAACCTGCCCATTGGACTCTCCTGATCATCACCATAATCACATGAAGTAACACCACACAGACATATTTAACCACATTTAACACAAGCCCACCAGAAGATGGCTAAAACCAAAATGAACCCGAAGGTATTTTTGTAGATTTTGTTTTCTCTCATATGGCTTTGTTTCTGTCTTATTGATCTTTGCTTGAATATTATGGTTTTCAATTTTGTGTTTTTATAGATTTTTATTGTGTGTTTGTATTTCTTGTTTATTCCCCTGTTGTTTATTTATTCTGATGTGCTGGATTATTTGTTTTCTAAAGAGAAAGCAAAATGAAGGGTGTGGAGTTGGGTGTGTGGGGAGGTGGGGAAGTAAGTGAGGAATTGGAGAAGGGAAAACTATGATCAGAATATATTGTATAAAAAACTATTTTCAATGCAAATATATATTTAAAAAAGTTTGCCTGGATGGGTACATTTATACACTTACCTATTGACTGTGTGTGTGTGTGTTTTTTTTTTTTTTTTTGGAGAATGTGTAGTAAACAAGTAATCAATTTTTGTGTGGCTTAGTTCCTCAACACTTAATATAAAAATTAAAAGCACTACTTTTATAACTCCAGAAGAATAAAATAAAATCTGTAATATTAAGCATTAGGAATAGGTCCAGTATTGCTCTTGACAAACATTTGCCTGAGACTCAAAGTCTTTGAACCCTTTGACTCATAACAAACTTCTCTGGTAATTTAGGACTGTCTTCATCTATAAATATTGTCTCTTTGTCTGTCTATCATTACACTTTATTTCTATCTTCCTAGACTTAGATGATTTAGCACATTCCTAATACCTGCTGTCTGTTGCCATGATAGTACCACATTCTAGCCTGTTAATTAGTCTTCCTAGTGACTGGATCAATGTTTCTCCATGACCAAGTTCATTTCCATTGGCTTGAAAAGGCAAATAGTGTATTTCTTCCAGAAGTCTAAGATTTGAGACTGATATCATTTATCACTTGTAATGTCACAGTCAGCCAATTGCATGGTTAGGAAAGAGAATATAAGTTTTAAAATATCTGAGTTTCTCTAGTGCCCTTTCTAAGATATTATTCAAGCTTGCCCACAGATAACAATCTGATCCAAACAGCTCACCAAGTATAATGGCCTAATGAAGTTATGGAGGTAAGCCTTATTTTAAGCACTCTCAATCACTTTCCCTAGCTTTGGTCACTGTATGAGCAATAATCCAGAAACTTAACATGGTGGAAAGTACAATGAAAGAACAGCCTGTTTCATTTTGTTATGTTTGATGGTTAGAGAGTGAAATCACATACTGTGTTGTTGTTTTATGCTGCAATGAGCAGAATATAACACCTTTGAGGATAAAAGGAACAATCACTCCATCAATGAGAAAAGAGGAGACAAAGCATTCCCATGAGCAAAACTTTGCCTGCCTTCTTTTAATTTCTGAAGATGCTACACAAGTGGAAGTTTACACCATTTCATACACTGTAATTTAATCTGTACCATGAAGTCATTTTTTTTGTTACATTTACTTACAAACTATTAATGTGGTACTGGCACCCAGAGACAATGATGTGTTCAATCCCAAATTCAAGATTCATATCTGCACACTGATTAATTTAAAATATTGAAAACACAATTTATTCACTTGAAAAGGGGGGATACAACAATATAACTGATAAATTCTGCTGAGGAGACCAGGAGAATAGTGAACTAATCCCAAATTATGTTTTACTCACATAACCTGCAATGGGTACAATCTGTGTCAATAATGGTTATACCAGGAAATTCTCAGGGTACTGACCAATGATTACAACCAAGGTCAGACTGATAGACCTCAGAATTCCTTCATGTGACAAGACATAACACAACCAGGTACCCAGGACATCTCTAAAGCTTTGGATATGCAAGCACAAGCAGCCACAATAAGTGATATCTTGCATTTCCCTCCACTTTCATGATAGTCTGCATCTATTTCGACACTGTTCTTTGTCCTTTCTTCTCCTTTAACAATAAATGAGTCTACCCAAACTTATATTGATTTTCTTAGAAAAGGTTTTAATACGCCCAGCCTAATATGTCACCTCTTTATATAGATATAGCTTTCCAGCTCCAGGGAGAAAATAGATCTAAAATGATGGCTCCCTTCCCAAAGTGCCTGAATTTAAGAGAGATGGCAGTGACTACAGGCTCATACCCAGCAGGTCCAGGAAGAGGCAGGGTGTAAATGAATTAGATATTGATTGCTTGGGTATTTTTGAAATTTTTTTTCATCTGAATTGGTTCTCAAAGGAAAAGATTAAATCTGGACATTGAATGACAGCAAAAATAATTCCTAGAAATATAATAAGCTCTGGGTTTATAAGTTTCTTATAAGTCATTTATTCTAAACTCAAGTTTTCTCCATATCTCTCCTATTGTTTCTTGTGTAATATCTCTTGATGAGGACCATTAATTAACTCATTAACAAATGAGGATAATTTGTAAGATTATAAAGTAAGCATGTTGAACTGTCATAATCCCATAAATCCTATAAAGGAAAAAATATGATTCATTTATTTCTTTTCTGATATCTATCTTTGAATGGTAGGAAAAAGAGTATAAATCTTAAAACTTTTTTTTAATTAACTGGGTTTTTTTTTAGTTATTCTGAGAAGATGAAAGATCATATCTCAGAACAAAGTCTCTGAGAATTCTTATTGAAAGGAAACATTTAAAAGTATATGATGACACAAACCCAGCATATTAATGGGAGTCTACAGCTTTCTTGACAAATTAAGCAACACTTTTCAAACTTAGACTCCCTTCCAAGTATGCCTGGTCAGTTACTCTTCAGTGAGAGATTTAGTCACTTACATAATAAACATTGCATTGTTTTAAATCTTAGATATTCACAACTACTCACTTTTTTTTTAATATATGAGATTCATTTCCAGTAGAGTCTTCAAACCTGCTCTGCAAAGGCAAGGGTTTCATTGACTGTAAAGAAAATTGTCTTTGATTTTTATTCCAAGCCAAAAAAAAAACTTCTCCTGTGAAGCCAACACATTTTTTTCTCTCTTCTTATGCTTTCTTGTGCATTACATCATTTCCTAGCCACTTCAATTGTAAAAATCAGGTTCCACTATTAAGTCCACTGAACTAATGAGGAGAGGAAGACTCAAAGATGTCAGATAACTTGGTCAAATTTATACAGTCAACAAGATAAGTGTAATTCCTAAGTTCATACTCCTAACTATTGGTTGCCTAAATACATTGCTATAGAATTCCAAAATGTTCTCTAAATTTTTATATACCCCTAATTCCCAAGTCTCTGACAGTTACATTCCTTCCATTCTTAAAATTCTATAAAATAGTATATAGTACATCATGGGAAGTAATTTATACCTCCAAAATCTCTGTACAAGAAAACATGACAGCCCAAAGTTCAAAGGTAATTGCTTCTAGATTCTTATTCCAGTTCTGCCTTCTTCATTGTGGGAGGTCACTTCTTTCTATTGTTATTAACTATACAAAAGGGTTCTCAATAAATAAGCAATTACTATTGCAGGGCAATTTCTAAAACAGAAAGCCAGATACCTTTTCATTCATGAGTTATGATTCCATCTATAAATGGGAATAGTGTGCCTACCTGACAAAATAAAGGAGACTGCTACTGAGAAAACATTGAGGGCATATGAACTATAACTGTGGCTAGAGTATTTATAAGGAGGGACAAAACAGCCTGCGTGTTTTTTTCTAGAAAAGATGGCTATCTACTTTTACATTTTGTAGATGATTACAAAAGTACTTTAGGTAACTTTTGCCCTGTGAAACAAAGATCTTCCATTGATTATTTTACCATTGTGTGGCATGAGTTTACCTAATTCAAGTGGAGCAAGAAGCATGAATAGTTTATGCCTAATATTATTCAATCATTATGCTTACAATTAGTATTAACAAAATATGGTGCTTGAACAAATGGCAAAATTCTATACTTTCTGTCTAATCATTACAGTCTACACTAACCATTGGTAAGTGAGGATGAATAACCTTTATGCTAAGCATCACTTCCAACATATTTTAACTGGAGTGAGGGTGACAACAGAATTCCTTCAGGTAAAGTAAATCGGTTTCTCCTTAATAGTGTAGAGTCCCAGATGTTTCAATCACATTAGCACTTCCTTGTTTATGAAATTATACTTACATAATTAGAACTGTGTAAAAGGTACGTGTTTTTAAAGATTATTAATGAGAATCCAGTAGTTCTTCCTCTACTGAGTTGGATTCTATTCCAAATTTCTGAACCCTTCAGAAAGGAAGAAGAGAGCAGAGACTTGTAGTGATATCTTGTTTATACTCTAACAAATAAAGCTTGCCTGAAGACCAGAGGGCAGAACTAGCCACTAGTTAACCATAGAGTTCTGGAGGTCTGACAGACAGGAAGTGATATGCCTTGGTGGAGAGAGGAAACAAAAAGTCAGGAGGAGACAAGAGCTTGTCTGAGGATTTCATAGAGGTAAGTTCATTGTCATTTCCTGTCATGCCTCCCATTAGTCTCCCATAGGTTTTCACTTTGACTTCCATCACAGATGTGTTTCTAAAAGGCAAGTAAAATTGTGTCGTTCTCCTTTCATACTTTGCTCTCATTAAACCTAGTGCCTATATGCTCTGAAATGACAACTATTCATCTGGAACCTGTATACACTTAGTTGTTTTTTTTTTTTTTTAAGTGGCAGGTAGGGATGGCAAAGATATTCTCAACATTTGAAAAACCATGCATTTATTGGTTAGGCTAGATAGAATTATTTGATATCAGTATGGCTTTTACTGTTTCTCTTGCCCATTAAGGTGAGTTCAAGAACTAGCCCAATATTCTCCTGAGATTCTGAACCTCTAAATTGATTTTCCTGTTGATTTTAAATGAAAGTGGGACAAAAGTAAAGATCCTTTAGCTTTGTTATTCATTGTCAGTTTACCAAGACTTCCATGAGTTTTTAAAAACCTTAGAAAGAGTTCATACTCCTAATCTGATTACTTGTTTCAATCAATAAGAAATGACAAGATGTAGAATTATAACATAATGAAGTCTAATCTGGATGCTAAAAGAAGATTTCAAGAACAAAGCACTCAAACAAGGGTTAAAGAATGAAAACACAAGTTTATAGAAGAGGAAAGAGAAAGACTCGTACTTATTGGGCAATTAATATGTGCCAGAGTTTGCATAAAATGTTGTTTTTTCTTCACTACAAGGCTACAGGTGAATGTTTGCTTTTATCAAATGTAAGAAAACAAATTAAACTCCCAGATTAGAAATGATTTGCAGGCTTGAAGAAAGTGATAGGTCAGATAGTTTTCCAGTCATGTCTCCCTAACTCTACCATCTCCTGTTCCATCGATGTAAGCTTTGTTGTGGGAACTAGTCACCTACAGCATGAAAAATTCAAGTGACAGGGCCATGCAGCTAGCTCTAAATCTCCATAGTCTCATAGGAATCTTGATGGAAGGATCTAGGAGTTAAACAAAACTTTTTCATCAATAAACAGAAAAAAGCAGGCATTGGTATTAATGTTTTCCAAATCTTGTATCAGTGTATCCTAGATGTTATACAGCAGTAAAATACTCTTCTCAAAACTAAGGTTTATATCTGTCTTCTTCAAATGTTCACAGCCCAGCTGCAGACCTAATACTCCTCTTGCTGTACACTGCCCTCTTCACTTTTAGCACAGGCACCTGGTCCTCTATATAGAACCTACCCCTGACTGTGTTCACAGTCAAATTCAAGTGTCCGCAAACAGCAACAAGTACAGATTTAAGAATGCAATAGAGTTTCACAAGGAAAGATTGAACTCCAAAATACCAAAGCAGCAGTCATTTTACTATTTCTGGTAAGTTATACAAGGTTAGAACAGCAAAATATTTCCCAAATTGGTTGTCATTTATAGGAGTTTATTTTAATCATTTGGTTTTCCTTTGGTTTTTAATTCTAGTTAAATGTACCAGCAAGTTTTCATTAGATTTCATTAGATGTTCATTGTATCTGCCTGGTACCTTTAATCACACGTTTTACTGAAGCGTGTTCTGGGATAAGTACCAACTCTCTCTGTCTCTCTCTGTCTCTGTCTCTGTCTCTGTCTCTGTCTCTGTCTCTGTCTCTCTCTCTCTCTCTCTCTCTCTCTCTGTGTGTGTGTGTGTGTGTGTGTGTGTGTGTGTGTGTGTGTATGTATGTCTGTGTGTGTTCCCTAAGAGAGAAGGAGATGGGGAGAGAGGCAACAACTATTTTGTTTTTGGCTTTGTATATTGGTATTAAAACAGATGATATAAAATAGAAACAATGCAGAGTTAGGCATTCTGAGAAAAGTAACTCCTCCTAAGCATGTAGAAGTCCTTACCACATATATTCATCTCTGGTGGGGAGGGAGTGGTAGAGAGCATATTTCCTCAATACTTTGAACTTCTATATTCTTTGTCTAGACCAAGATGGAAGCCTGGAGCTACATGTGGCTATTGTGCCCTTGAAATGCACTTGGAAGAGTTTGAGCATACTGTGAATACAAAATCTATATTGCATATTTTGAAGGTTTGCTAAGAAAAAAAATGTAGATGTTCCATTAATAATGTTACATGTTAGAAATCTATCTAGTACAAAGTGAAAATTATACACAGGGATCAACTTATCCTTCTACAGTTAGATGCTGCTCTTAACAAACTGACCAGTCTCTTGGAGCACAAATTGAAGGTACCTAACAAATGGGAGGTAGAGAAGTGGAATATTATAGATGTATTTTGGTGCCTCATCTTTTATTTACAAGTTTGAGTGCATGTGAATGATTCCATGAATGTGGGGTTACATGTAGACATATGTATATTACACTTAAAATGCTTCTAAACTATTAAGCACTTTCTTAAATGATCCCATTGCAAAAACCACCATAAACCAAGACAAAACAAAATTATCTAATTGACTTGGCCCATACAAGATTTCTATACCTTTCTCACAATAAATCTCCCTTTATTTATGGAAGAGAACATGGTGGTATTTTGACAGCTATTATTTCGATATCCAACTTTGTCTTCTTATACTGCACTTGTAACTATTTCATATCTTTCATCCCTTCTCTCCCCACCCATAAAATAAATAATATGACTTTTTAATTCTTAGCAGGGAGTTGGGTAATCAACATTCATGCCCATTCTCAAAAAAATCTCATTTAGTCAATAGTTCAGTCAAAACAGTTCATACAGGAAGAAAAAAACTGGTTTGAATTTCAGGTTATTTTCTATCTTTTATTCACCTTCTGGTTGCTAAGTCATGAACCAGATGGTACATGGCTCTCAGAACAAAATAAATAAATAAATAAATAAATAAATAAATAAATAAATAAATAAATAGGCATAGTTCAAATACTAGCTCTATAATCTCTATATTTTAAGAATCACATTTTCTTCGGTACATATTTATGTTTAATGGTGGTGGTGGTGGTGGTGGTGGTGGTGGTGGTGTGTGTGTGTGTGTGTAGGGGAATGTGCATATGAATGCAGGTACCCAAAGAAAATAGAAGAGGACTGTGGATCCCCCACAGAACTGAAGTTATACCCTGATGTGAGTACAAGAGTAGTACATGTTCTTAACCACTGACCCATCTTCCCAGGCCATGAATCAACATCTTATCAGTACATTACATTGACAGACTATGAAAGTTAGCATAAACAGAATGCAGTGCCAGGTCAATGGAAGATTCTTATTTAAAGTTGTATCCTCCTTTGTCATCTTCCTTGGTTCAATCCAGTGTCTAATCTAGTGTCTACATATTCGAATTATTCCATGTTTATCAACAACAAGTCTTTATTTTATGCTCAGGGAGGAAGCCTAAGCACATGTACTATCCCTAAATTGTACCTCCATCCCTTACACTAATTCTCTTTTAAACTGCTGGCATTGGGGAAGTCCTAGTGGCAGGTCATTCCAGAAGCTCTTTGGGTTATGTGAAATGACTTGATTTTCATAGTCAGAGAATGACGGATCTTGCACAGGATGAAATTACAGCCTTTTCCAAGGTTAAGCTTTTCCATTTACTAATCCTCACAAAGAGCTGCCTGCATTCCTACTTGCGCAGGCTGAGAAAGAACAGCAAAGGAAGAGAGAATCACTTACTCCTGCTAGTAGGGGTCCTTACAGAGAAGTACAGTGGCCTGGATTACTGAAGCATGATGCCTCCAGCCCCACATCCCACAAGACCTAACCTGCTAATCAATAATGTTTTCTACAGTCAGCTCAAGGGAACATAAGTCAATATATTCCCACATGCAACACAGTTCTGACTTTTTCTCCACCTTTCTGACTTCTTGCAGATTGTGCTATGGAATACTTTCTAGTTTATGATTTGAGATTTTGAATTTGCTCCTCTTCTTCTAGCACCTGCTCATCTGAGACATAGGAAGATCTGAGCCACATGTCAGAAACAGCTCCTAGTGTGTCACAGCACTCTGCATTGCCTGAGTGTAAATGCATCTCTTTCACTAAGTTTCATCTGACCTACTGGATCAGAGTTTGCTTAATATCTTATTTCATGACATTTATCTGATAAAGCATAAGAAGAAGCCATTATTTTGACATTTTTCTCTAGTAAAATCCCACTCACAACTCGCCTCTCAGCATTACCATCCTTCTTCCTAGTCCTTTCTATCCCCTGTTTCTTTCATTTCCCTTCTATGATAGGCAAAACAACACCTTAACATAAGCAATTTCCAGCTTTTCTCTGTCTGGAGCTGTCCAGGCCAAAGGACTGGTTCAAAGCTGGTGTAGACCACCAGCTCCAGTACTCAGAACACCTCAGAGTTTTGTTCTTGGTTGTGAACTGGCATTTGTTTTAACAAGTAAAATGGGTATTGTTTTACATGTCAGATAAAACACAGACAGAAGTCATTGGGACGGTTGTTCTCAATAAAGTTTAGGGTTTAGCAGAGGCAGGGAGAGAGAGGTAAGAGTAGGAATTGGTCAAGTCAATTTCATAAAGTGTTTTTTCATAATTTTGCTTGCACTGTACATTAAAAACACAGGAACAAGTCCATTAATGTCTTTTATTTAATAGACTATACAACACTGTTGTTCAGCTTTTCCAGATGAAAATAATCAAACCATAGAGAGGAACCTATCCCAAATCACAGCACTTAGTGATTCTTGTGTCGTCAGAGCTCTAGTGGTACCTACACAGTCCTTTTGTGCTTTTTTCACCTCACTCAATTAATACCCTTTTCATTTCTTCATGTTCAACCTTCAGAAGTGCATCATTACTGAAGCCCAAACCTTCAGTGCTGTGTTTGAATAACATGTTCTCTGCATATTGTAATCTTGAAGAAGACAGAATCGCAGAATTTGCTCTTTTATATGAAATATATACAGAAAAACGCTCCAAGAAATCTATGTATATGTTGTTGGTTCATAGAAGCAACACCTCTTCCTCAAATAAGAACAGATTCATCTGAGAGAGTCAGAAGGGAGTGGCAGGGGGGACTGCATGCCTCTTCCCAGCTATTTCCTCACTTCTGTTTACACTTCCATAAGTCAGAGAAATATTAAGGTATGTTATAGTTCTTACTCACACATCTATAGCTTATCTTTAGTCTGTAGTTGCTTCTCTTTTTTCTCTCAACATTAATAATACAAAATTCACAAACATTTCAGTTCATGTAATCAGAATCATTGCCTACATCTAATGTCTAAATTTCACCATAAGCATTTTATAATGTTAGCTTTGAAATGTATCTAACCATGCCTTTCACCCATCATCTACCCATAAATCTTTCTGTGCTTTTTCTTTTACAGGTGCATCAAGTATTACCATCTTGAATTTCCAATTGAGTCCTAGAATGATGTTTTTGTTTAATGTGAATTTCTTTTGGTCACTAGCAATTAACTTAGGCAGGTTTCAAACTGAAGAGTTGTTAATTGATCACAAAGAAAGCAAGTGAATAGGAAGGACTGTAGAAGTCAAAGGCTTAAACATCTTTCAGTTCTGAAGTTGGATTACATAAATGCTGCATGAAATGTAAGATCCAGCCTTTCTTTTCATTGAGAAAGAAAATGACAATCCTGTCACTGCTGTTGAATGACATTAAGGCTGACAGACAATGGCATCACAAGTTATTTTGGAACATTGTAGCTGAGGCTTAAGTCTCTAATGTTTGCATAGAGAATGCAACCTTGACATTTTGTGGTCTTATCAAACGTTTCATAGGGAAAACCTCCAATCCTGCCTCATCCACCTACGCACTTGTACCAGCTCAAAGTTGGCATAAGGAAAATAAGAACATGATGCCAACATTAATTTCCAAAATTAATGATCTAAAATGATTGGAGCAAATGTAGCAACTGTTGGCAAGGTTTTTACAAAGGTGTGTGTGTGTGTGTGTGTGTGTGTGTGTGTGCAGCATAGATAAAATAAATTATACCTTTTAAATAACCATCTTTAGTCCCAAACTCTGGTAGTACTTTTCTTGCTAGACATCCACTCTGTTGTCTGTTAGACAGAAGATAAGGCCTGGTTCTATGTCATGCTATTCTTTTGATCAGATGTTCCCTAAGCTCCTTTATAATCTGTTGCACTCTCCTGCCTACCCTGTATAAAAAGGGGAACTTTGATGACAAGGAAAACATGCTCATTTTGCTCATCATCCCAGGGGAAGTAGCACGGTGGGTCTCTGCCGTGTTTGGCAATCTCTTTCCCCACATCAATTTATCAGAACAGGTTTCCTAGCACACCAGTGACACTGCTTGCATTTACCCAGCAAATTTATCAGCTCCTGTCATTATAAATCTGAATTTGGATATTTTTAGCCAGACTGGGAAGAGAACAGCTCTCTGGAGGCTCGATGTCAGTGCTGCTGTATGAATCAGCCCTGCAAGGGGACGGAGAGCTGCGATCTCTGTCTTTGTGTTTTTTTTCCTAGAAGAGGAATGGCCTCTGGCTGGCTGCCAGAACTGCTTTGGCGGCTGCTTCAGCTCATGGCGCAGGAGTGGCACTGTCTTCATTTGGCAGTGCCGTGTAGCACACTGCTGAATCACTGCTCAGATGACTCCCTGACCGAGGCTCACTCAGGTGAAGAGGGCCCTCTGAGGGAAGATGGAGAGGACTCAAAGTGAGAATGAAGTGCATAAGGAAAACATGCACCTCCAGAGCAGAAAGCCAGCCTCAAAGGCACTTCGGGCTTTAGCTGTTTTATTTTGACAGGGATGTCTTCAACTTTCTCAATGAGCAGAGGTAGACAGGAAATAATACATTCCCTCAAAATCCCTCCAACCTAACAAATGAGCAAAATATTACCCTAACGCTAATAAGAGGATTAACTGTCACTGTCTGCAATGTGCCCCATTATCCTAATCACAACTATTCTCTATGACTCAGAGGAGAGGCCATTTCAACACAAGTCAGTTTGAGAGTTCTCACAATGTCCTTTCTTTATATTCGCTTTGTTTTTCACATCATTTAAAGACTATGCTGATCCTCCACAGGAATAAATAGCCAAGGTTGATAAGAAAAACAAATTTACAAAGTAGTCAAAACACACAGCCTGCTCCTGCCTTCTCCAGAGTCACCCCTGATGTGGAAGGCATACACTGTAAGGAAAGAAAACATACTGTGTAATTTGGGACTTAGTTTACACAGGATGGAAAGGGATTATCCCCGGTTAGTCAGAAGGAACAGGCAGAGGAAGGGAGGAGGGGGAGGAAGAGAAAGGAGGTGGGAGGGAAGAGGAAAGGATGGAGAAAAAGAAGGAAAGCAAGAAAAAGTGCTAGATACCGAATATTAGAGATGACAGAGCAGGCTCTGGCTTTGCTTGTTTAAAAGGTAGGGAGGTGCCAGGAAGAGTGGGAGTGCCCTTATTACACTGTCACTTGGCCAAACTATTAGACTCTCACCAACTTCTCGTCCTAGTCACCAGGGAGAAATGGCTGTGGAATGCTGTCTCCTTGCTAGTTAATGAGTCTGGGAAGCAGTGGCCACTTCAGTATTGTACTTTTTCTCACCATTAAATTCCCCCAGTAATATGGTTTGCCTTCAGAACAGAACAGGAAGCCTGAAGGTTAAATTACTAAGAGACAGGGCGACTTTTCAAAGATGATTGAAAGGAGCCCTGTTACACCAGCAGATTTCTGTAGCTCTCAGTTCTTGTTCTACATTTTTTCATAATGGCACTACGAGTTTACACTGTGTCTCTGTCTTGAGTTTTTCATGAGGATTTGGGATACACTCTAATGAACCACCCTGTATCATTCCCATCCTAAGCTCTGACTCACTCACTCAATGAGCATTATTACATGCCATTCAGAAGTCAGGGTAAAGGAGGCAAGGCAAGATGTAAAGTTATTGCTAAACAATAGCCTACTGGCTGGGCTTGCCTTTAGTCCCTGCACTTGGGAAACAGAGGCAGATGGATCTCTGAATTCAAAGTCACCCAGGTCTACAATGTGAGTTCCAGGACAGCCAGGACTATATAGAGAAACCCTGTCTTTAATTTTTTTAAAAAAGTAATTAAAGGGACAGAGTAAGGTGGGTGTTTAAGAAAAATGAGGAGTCAAGGCCTAATCTTCCCTGGGGAGCAGAAAGGGGATGAGATAGAGGTTGGTGGGGGGAACAGGTGAGGACAGAATGGTGCAGGAACTGGCAATAACATGTAAAACAAGGTTGTTTCAAATTTAAATAAAATAATAAAAAAAAGAAAAATGAGGAGTCACAGGAGCTTTCAACCCTTCTTAAGCAAACAGATTGATGATTAAAAAGATAAGGTAAAACAAGGGCATACTTTTGGGATACCATGCCAGAGATGATTTGAGTTCATAGATTTTTATCAGACTGCTGGGAAAATATATTTTATCCACAGGGTGTGTAGTCCTTGTCATATGATTCAGTCAGAAGGCTAGGCCCAAGCTAAAGTGTTCTAATTATGGGAAATAAAGCAGAGGAAAGGGACAGGCAATGGTTTCAGAGAAAGCACGGGACAACATGCTGTAGGGAGTCAAGAGAAGGCCTCCTTTCAGTAAAGAAAAGCCCAGCAATCTGGAAATGCTGGATTTGGGGCTATAGACAATGTTGCCCCTCTAGTAATTAACTTCAGTATCAATGGAGGATACCAGACTGAAAGCCTTGAAAGGGAAGATGGTGAGATGATCCAATAATGGAGATACCTATTTTGAAAATGTTTAGCTAAGACAAGGCAAAGTAATTGAGATGACATCTAGAATAGTATATGTATTTAAGGGAGGATTTTATCAACAGTCTATATCTAAGTAGTCTCATATATAAATTAAGCATAATTGAGGACTTAACTCATGAGTTTGTTGTTGGAATTGAAGATAATTATATGTAAAAAATATTTAACACAACTTTGACCTATAAGAAACATTTTAAACATTAGCTATGAATATTTTCACTACCACATTGCACTTTGTTAGATCTGACTTAGTTATTCAACTACCATTGAAAAACCCTAATCAATGACTTTTAACAGTAAAAGGAGCCCTTTGAATTCAGTAGGAAAGGTCAAGTGCTATCAAGACCTTCATCTCCAGTCTGACCTTGTCTTCATTGGTCACGGGTAGCATACCCTGATACGGCCAAGGAAATGTCTCATCATGGTATGAATCACCATGCAGGCAACCAAGTCACCTCTTATTTAGATTTATGAATGTCATATTCTTTGTTGAGTCTCAGAGAGTTCTAATCAGAAAGTTTCCTAACAGGTTTCAGCCATCTCATTAGTGCACAGGAAATTGGATAAAGAACCTAACCTCTGAAATCCTCCCTTAGTGATTGATCTTTGGGAAATTAGCCCTCCATAGCTGAGATCATTCTACAGATTATAAACATGTCCAGTAAATACGACCTCCACTAGACTTGCCCAGAAATTGCAGTGGCATTTGGCTGCAGATAAAATGCCTGCCACGATCCAAACAGCTGTAGCAGGTGCCATAAATCAATACAGGATACTTCTGGTTCCTTGTTCCACTGGGACTCAGTGCCATCCAAGTAGATTATCTGCATAGATTTCAGGGTGGCAACGTGGCATTATGAACACACAGCTCCCACATCCATTTTTCCTTCCATTTACCCAAATGTCAGAGTTGTTGAGCAAGAAAAATACATTGTTCAACAAGGAAAATCTCTAAATTAAAGAATGAGGCACACTCAATAAAATCAGCACTCAAGGAAAGGAAGGATAAATACAAATTATACAAAATACATGGGGATGTTTATGTGAATGCATACATATTCCAATTGCCCAAACCTCTACACTATCATAAGGATTCAATATTTGATATTTTAAGTCAATCAAATGACTCAAAAATATTTCTTAAAAGGAGTTTGGGGTTTGCAATGCATATCATTGAATCAATCAGCACCAATGTCTTTATTGTTATATAGTTCGTGAAATATTAACTGTACATAAAAAATCTAGGAGGGCAGATTCTAACTGGACCACAAAAACTACAGAAAGCTCCTTCTAGCTGAAGGAATGTAACTTCCTTTCCACAATTGTTGTTAGACTGCATAATAGAAAATAACCAATTAAATCAATGTAAATGAAGACAGAGGGATATAGTTAAGAGAATAAGCAAGGGCTTAATTCCAAAGTATTTATATTCTTTTAGAGTAGTGGTTCTCAACCTTCCTAACGCTGCAACCCTTTAATTTAATAGAGTTCCTCATGTTGTAGTGACCACCAACCATACAATTATTTTGTTTCTACTTCGTAACTGTGATTTTGCTACTGTTATGGATCATAATATAAATTTCTATATTTTCTGATGGTCTTAAGTGACCCCTATGAAAGGGTCATTTGACTCCCAAACTGGTCTTGACCCACAGGTTGAGAACCATTGATTTACAGGAAAAGCTCAAAGCACTGTTTAGCGCTAGTGCACAATTAAAATAACAACAACAACAATAAAATGGTGTTTGATTTATCCTAACTGCATAGGAACCATATGGCAGAGAGGAAACTGCTTTTGTTTCCATCCCCAATTGAACACTTTGACTCCTCTCCATTTAAATGGGGGAAATTCAGGTCTGCTATATACATTTGGACAGGCTATGCTATATGCACATATGTCTGCGCTGAAAGGTTAGTAAGTCCTAGATAGAACCTGTTTCGGCTCCCTGGAAGAGGCTGCTTCCTCGTGAGGAGGTTCCTCTTTTTGATCTTTATGATGACACCTTAGAGGTTAGTGGTATGCACAAATGCCTGCCTTTCAGGGTTGATGTCATTGTGAACTAAGATAATCTTGTTCCCACAGAGCCCAGAACATCACAGATAGTCTCTAGATATAGCAGAGGTTCCTGCAAGATTTCAAAATCCAGTCATTTGTTTTTTCAGTACAAGTTAGACATAAGTCACCTTTCAGAATTATACAAGCTGATTCTGCCTTTGTGTGCAGAAAGAGCCTTGTATGGTCCTTAAGTCCTTGAACGAAGGTATGCAGTCATGAAGCTCTGTGTATATGCCTTAGTTACTTTTTCTCTGACTGGGACCAAGTACTTGACATAGAGCCACTTAGAGGATGAGTGATTGAATAATGCAGTCTACCATGACGAGGAAAGCCTGCCAGCCAGGGGTGCTGAAGTCTGCAGTATATGAGCCTAAGGCTTACATCTCAGCAAGCCAGCAAGTACAGAAAGAATAACATTATTGTTCATCTGGTTTTCCCCTATTTTCCCCTTTATTCAATATTCAACTCCAGCCCACTGGATAGTACTGCCCATATTCATTATGGGTTTTTGTTTCTTAAATATTAATCTCTGTAAACACACACAGAGAGAGGGGGGGTTAGAGATCCTAGGTGTTTTCTTAGTGCAACCAAATTGATGGGATCAATAACCACAATACATTGTGTATGCTGACTTCCTGTAAGGCTTTGGGCATTATGCTGGCCTGTCTCTGTCACCTGGCAGAAAGCACTCAGGCAGTATTCTGGTCAGCCCAGGGTTCCATGACTGCATAGTCTGCATGCAGGTGCAAAGGACGCCTTTAAAAGAAAGACCCCCACCCACTTACACTCTCTTTCCCTCTGTCTTTTCTGCTGCTCCCCTGTGTCACACAGGACCTTTCCTTTCTCCCTGTTTTCTTTCCTTTCTCCCTCCTTTCCCTCTGTTTCTGTGTTTCTTTGCCTCTTTTCTCTCCCCCTTTCCCTTTCTAATATAACTTCTCACTTAAGCTTTGTCTGCCTTACATGTTTGTTCCCCACCTCGGTCACTCTTACCTGCCATGGAATCAGCCAGTGCTCCATGTGACTTATCCTAACACAGCCATCTGACTTAGTCTATTCTTACTCTTTGCATTCTTTTCTCACCTATAGTCTAGGTTTATACAACAATAATAATAAATGCAAAGAAATCAGGCCGGGCATATTCACTGGTGCGAAGAACTGCTACAATTTAGGAAACAATGGAAACAGCCCAATAAAAATTGGATTTAATAAGGAGTAAATGGTGCCAGACAAACCTGATGAATCGTCTGGATAATTATACAGTGCTGCAGGAGAACAACACATCACGAACGCAGGCACTTAGATGTGAGAACAGGGTGTGCAGAGAACAAACTAGATGAGACATTGGTCAAATAATGAAGAAAGATGAAATAGAATAAAACCTGTTTGTTGAGGAACTTAAAAGAACTTCCGCAGACGTCTGTTTAAGTCATGCGTTCCTGTTTATTCATCCTTATTAATGATCTTGAGAACATAGTAAACAGTGTGCTAATGAAATCAGCAGATGACAGTAAGCTAGGGGATGTTGCAAAACATCATGAGGACACAGAAATAATACAGATGGTCTGAGAAGAGTAACAGATCTTGGGATCAAATAACAAAATGCAAGTCAGATTGGGACAGGGCCAGCTTCTTACTCCAAGAGAAAATAAACGAAAATGCAGATCTATATAAGAAGGGAAAGAAAACCATAGAGAATCTGTCTTCTAAGAGAGACCTGCTGGGAGGGAACTAGGGATAGATGCTGTGAATGTGTCCTGCAGAATGACAACCCCGGTGGCATATTGTTTTGAACTAGAGGGAAAGACATAACAGTAAAAGAGAAGTGTAAATACTGTTCTCAATTCTCAAGTGGTTGCACCTGGAATATTGCTTTTGGTTCAGGGGATTCTCCACCAGAAAATCTGGAACAAATTGAGAGTGAGAGAGCAGAGATATGAGTAACAGGAAGCCTGTTATAGCAGAAGATTGGAGGAAAAAAGGATAAGCTGACCTGGGGAAAAACTCAGAGGAAATCCCAGCAGGGCTCTATAAACTCTGGAGCTAAAGAAGGAAGACGTGATGGTAAAAGTCAAACCATTAGAATGAAAAAGGGCATACTAAGTTAAAAGTAGAATTCAGCCTAAATAGTGGGGAATACATCCAAGTACTTCAACCAAGGAGGCAGTATCATGAATTGTGCTGGGAAAGCCAGAGGATTGAGTTCATATATTG